>JAJKFL010000237.1:26763053-28013053 GCA_021186555.1 Reticulitermes speratus
TCTCGAATCTGTTGTTCCAGTTCATCAAGGGCTCTTGGTTTTGACCGGCAGATATCCACGGAATGTTTTCCAGCAGGTTGGGATTGTCGTCCAGCCATGCCAGCGTTCATTCATTGCGTAGTCTGTCTTGCGACAAGTTCATAAATCTCTAAAAATTCCATACGGCGATCGTAAACCTCAGGGAAACGAGGTCATGAACGAAGTGGGGTTTACGCTGAAATCTGACACTAAATTGTGGTGTGATGGCTTTAAAATTGTGCAAGAACTGTAGAAATACAGACATTTAACATTATGTACAGAGTGTACAGCTGACCGTGGAACCACCTCCTAGAATCTATAAACTCATCCATGACTGCACTGCTGCTTAGCGACCGATAACGCAGTACAGTTCCGCGAGTCTCCTGGTCACGCGACGTAGAGCGGACGACATCAGCTGCTGCACAGCGACCGATGACGGCCCCCCCGCTCCGCCGTACTCAGCTCAACATAAAGAAAACTCCGTATTTACTGTACAATCACCATGTACATTTGGATACAAGTGCACATTCTGTTCCGTGATATTACCGTCAGCATTTCGGCCCTTAACTTTCAGTAAACGAACTTCAGCTGGGCACGAAGCACCCAATGTACAAAACCGTGGTGGATAAACAAGCTGCTGCTTGGGACAGCAGGGATTACAAAGTGGGTTAAACTCGCACCGGGTTTCGTGAAGCATAGACCGACGGATTCCATATCATTAATATAAATTAATAGAAAAACATGTTCCAAAGTGGCAACAATCAATTACAATTCAGTGTTTGAGAATCACACTGTACTTAAAATCCGGCACGGGTTCCAGTTCACATTTTTCCGGGAATAACTTGTGGTCTTTCTCGCAGAAACAATTTTCTAAAAATATGCTATCTTCTGTACGTGAAGCAGGCGTTTTAGAGACAACTGCCGCCTCCACCACCATGGTCCCTGTTGGACTCGGCGTCACATTTCAGAAGGTAATAATATTCATAATCATCGCAGTACGAACCTCAAAGCTCAACTTTACTAACCGACGACGTGTGTACTATTTTACAGGCTTTACACTGAAGAACGCCAGAAATATCGTCCTTAGGCTACCCGGTGTACTAAAACAAGAGTGGCAAGGTGTACATTCGTTCTGTGCGGCTTTGCACACTTGACCTGTTCCAAGGCAAAGTTGGACCAATTTTGTCTTGGAATATCCTAGTGGGAAGATGTAAGAAACTCGAGACAGACTGGCATTGAATGGGACACATTATCCTCCGATCTATGGTGATAATGTTAATTTATTGGACAAGGACAGAAGTGTTAAAATGAAAAACACAAATCTATTTAGACTCTAGTCTTGTGGGCTAAAACGAAACAAGGTAGTCTTGAACACGTTTTCATAACCCAGAAAACCAGAATTTAAATGTTCAACATCGTGAGAACATCAAATATCGAACATATAATACGTTATTAACAGGCTGATACAGACGTAAACGCACAAAAAGTATGTCTAAGTTCATTACTAGAATGCAGGGCAATCCAAACATAAAGACAGCGAATTCGTTCTTTGAGAATGTAGCAATAAATCAAAATCGCCTTCACAAAGAACTTAAGATGCAAATGAACTCGATTAATGCTCATCACCATTCACTTTAGAACCTACTGACTTTGTGTCTGCTATGTAAAAATGTAGAAAGTTAAAATACACAACTTTATAATTGTTTTATTGGGGTGGACAACTGATCTCTCGAAGTATGGAATGAACACGCCAGTAAGGTGAGGGTGTTGATAGCAGGGTGCTGCGGAGAATACTGCGACTTACAGGCGAGGAAATAACAGGAGAATAGATCAACTGTTATAACAAACAGCTTCGTAATTTGCACTCTTCAGTAAAATGATTAGGGCGATAAACCAAAGAGGATGAGATTAGCGGGACAGGTAGCACGCAACGGGGAAAAGAGAAATGCAAACAAGGTTTCCGCAGGAAATATCTGATGGAAAGAAACCACTTGGCAGAACCACTGTGAACGTCGATGGGAATTACATCAACACGGGCCTTCAAACAACGACATGTGGACTGGACTAAAGTGGTTCAGGATACGGATAAGTGCGGGTTCCTTGCAAATACGATAACGAATATTCGGATTCCATAAAACGAGCATAAGTTAATGGCCAGCTAAACGACCATCAGCTTCTTTGCCTTGATGTTCATTTACTGCAGATACAAATCCGTTATCCAAAAACAGATGGCATTAAAGACGTAACACCTTTTGACAGATGTTATTATTCCTTTTATTCATTTAAACATTCACGAATCCATTTAATCACCCCGAGATGTGTTATCAATAATGAAAGTGGAATCAACGTAAAAAGTTAAACCTGACATTAACAAGTTAAGAACAAATAATAGATGTCAAGGTTTGGAAAAATCTGACCAGAGTGATACATCGGAATGACAACAGTATGAATAATCCGATTTAAATTATTTTTTTAGATTTAGCTCTTGATATAACAAAATATATTTTATTTACGGTATCGGGGTATTTTTATAGTATTATACATTTCCATTTATTGGTAAAGTTCTGCGGCCCAGAGCTCACTGCGGCTCTCACGCACCAACGAGTTTGACATGGCTGCGATAAGGCTTTCGTCTAATCTCCGAATGTGACAGGCCGCACTGCAGTGACATCAACGCCAGTCAATGGACAGACCGGTACACAGAGTAGGATATGACGAGCTGTGCGGTGAGCACAGTACGATATCTACACTCCGGGGAAAATAATGAAACACCGAGAGAGGAAACGTATGCAGAGCACAGCACTTCTGGCGCGTTCGCTCTGCTATTGTCTCTATATTTTTAATTTGTGAAGGCTAGCTTTTAATACTCCCTTATAAATGGAATACGTAAAACGGATAATTTCAAGCAAAAACACCTTTAAATTTTAAATGTTTCTTTTCACGTTTTGCCCAACAAACACACCAGAGCCGATACCATGCGAACTATAAATGAACAAAAATTTCCCTTATCCTTTTTAACTGCGGTTCTTAAAAAATCAAAATATTTGTTTTCGTGCAGAATGACCTGTTACTGTCGAGAATAGGAGACTTTGGCAACACATTCATTTATATTTTAATTAAGTGCATATTCATATAGTGTATGCAGACCTGTAAGTTCATGTGGGAGGAAGCTTACTTCAGGTACTCTTAAAGTCCTCGGCAATCTGTGTGTGTGTTCCGAAAACCAATATTAATAGTTCGGTAATATTCGTGTGTGTTCCGAAAACCAATACCGACTGCTAAGCAATCTCTGCGTGTGTTCGGGGGACCAACGATTAATGTTGAATACGGGCCTACAAGTTAGAAAACATACGCATACAGTGCGTCGAATTTTATGCGTGAGATGCGTTCCCGAAGACCTCGCATAATTCAAAACTGGTATATTAAAGAATTATTTTCCCATGGGAATAAATGTAAAGTAGGGGGCATGGGTTCTCGGAGCGAACAAATCCATAACTACTGTAGCGAAATGTTTGCTTTCAAACATATTTTTTAAGCAATATAAGTAAATAAACAATAAAATCTAATTTAGTTACAATTGTATTAATTAGTGTAGTACACTTCCTTAAAAAATTGAAATCATCATCATATTCCGACGACACTGAAGGCACAAAAGATACACCAGGCGCGTAATTAGAATGGACTGTCTTCCCACTTAGATTTCTTTTATTCTTGAGGTTCGCACTATTTCAAATTTTGCGCATAAAGTGAGACTTAACTGATATTTTTTATATCGCACTATTTCAAATTTTGCGCATAAAGTGAGACTTAACTGATGCTTTTTATATCGCACTATTTCAAATTTTGCGCATAAAGTGAGACTTAACTGATGCTTTTTATATCGCACTATTTCAAATTTTGCGCATAAAGTGAGACTTAACTGATGCTTTTTATATCGCACTATTTCAAATTCGTATAAAATGCGACAGCTCTGTGATTATGCCGAAAGCCGTAAGATTTACTGAAGAAAAGTACACACATATCACATATAAAATGCCCAGTTTATTATTTTCTACAGCTTCTTTTCGAAACATTTTGCGCTCCGACAAATATTTAGCAACTCACGCTCCAGATACGCGCAGAAATGCGCGTAGGTCTTTATGTCATCTGCTTTCTCTGATGTTAGCCAAAACCAGAATGTGCCGAGACAAATTTTAAGGCGCGCCAATACAAAATTTCACGAAAACCCGTTCATGCGTAGAGACAGATGGAGCGAATGGAATAGGCGCTCTGTAGTGCTCTGAAAGCACCCACAGTATACAACAGGAAGTGTGGGATGTCACATCCTTTCATTTTAGGTGTGTTCGCAAAGCGGTTACTAACGTTACGTTGTTACCACGGTTACCACTGTTCCTACTGTTACCTCTGTTATCATAGTTACCTTCGTTGCTGACTTCAGTTTTGATTTTCGGGTTACCATTACTACTACTGTTACCTCCGTTCCTAAGGTTATACTTTCCTACCATGGTAACCTTGCTTACCAAGGTTACCATTGCTACTTGGCTGCTATAACTGCGCGAACTGGCCGGAAGTGTTCTGTTCTCTGGACATTTCCTATCTAAAATTAACTTGAATCTAACGCTTGGTTAAAATTCTCCAGTCTATTTCTTGCAGCGCACTGTCAGTTAAGAATATGAAGAAATATTACAGAAGAAAGAAGCAATTTCATTGTTCAAATACAGTTGACTTTAAAAGAGAAATACGGGAAAAGATCAGGCACTTTCGGTACCTTCCTTTTTGTCAACGGGAAGATACATCCATAATAATGTCGCAATGAATATGAAACTATATCATTTCAGTGGTTTAAGATAACCTCGGATGACGAAAGGACGCTTCCGCTCAAGTGTTAACTAACTAGCACGTGCCACCGCACTTTACGTAAACCTGATTACAATTTCCGACTTCTGTACTTGTTAGCTGAAGGACAGTGCCAGCATTCCGCTGGAGATTTTCAGACACGTCAATGAATGTAAATGGCACGCAGTCTTGTTAATAAGCTCTATGACACGGCTTTGTTCGTTCATTTATGTACGGTTTATCTAACGGCGCTGTCAGTATCTCAGACTGTAGAGCGTGGAGTGGTGGCATGATTAATAAATGACGAACTGGAAAACATCTAGAAGAAAGCAGTCGTGGCACATCTTAAGGTGCTACTCCGTAATTCGCTCGGAAGGACTGTGGACAAACACTTAAGGTGCTACTCCGTAATTCGCTCGGAAGGACTGTGGACAAACACTTAAGGTGCTACTCCGTAATTCGCTCGGAAGGACTGAGGACAAACACTTAAGGTGCTACTCCGTAATTCGCTCGGAACGACTGTGGACAAACACTTAAGGTGCTACTCCGTAATTCGCTCGGAACGACTGTGGACAAACACTTAAGGTGCTACTCCGTAATTCGCTCGGAAGGACTGTGGACAAACACTTAAGGTGCTACTATGTAATTCGCTCGGAACGACTGTGGACAAACACTTAAGGTGCTACTCCGTAATTCGCTCGGAAGTACTGCGGACAAACACTTAAGGTGCTACTCCGTAATTCGCTCGGAAGGACTGTGGACAAACACTTAAGGTGCTACTCCGTAATTCGCTCGGAAGGACTGTGGACAAACACTTAAGGTGCTACTCCGTAATTCGCTCGGAACGACTGTGGACAAACACTTAAGGTGCTACTCCGTAATTCGCTCGGAAGGACTGAGGACAAACACTTAAGGTGCTACTCCGTAATTCGCTCGGAAGGACTGTGGACAAACACTTAAGGTGCTACTACGTAATTCGCTCGGAACGACTGTGGACAAACACTTAAGGTGCTACTCCGTAATTCGCTCGGAACGACTGTGGACAAACACTTAAGGTGCTACTCCGTAATTCGCTCGGAACGACTGTGGACAAACACTTAAGGTGCTACTATGTAATTCGCTCGGAACGACTGTGGACAAACACTTAAGGTGCTACTCCGTAATTAGCTCGGAAGTACTGCGGACAAACACTTAAGGTGCTACTCCGTAATTCGCTCGGAAGGACTGTGGACAAACACTTAAGGTGCTACTCCGTAATTCGCTCGGAAGGACTGTGGACAAACACTTAAGGTGCTACTCCGTAATTCGCTCGGAAGGACTGTGGACAAACACTTAAGGTGCTACTCCGTAATTCGCTCGGAACGACTGTGGACAAACACTTAAGGTGTTACTCCTAATTCGCTCGGAAGGACTGTGGACAAACACTTAAGGTGCTACTCCGTAATTCGCTCGGAAGGACTGTGGACAAACACTTAAGGTGCTACTCCGTAATTCGCTCGGAAGGACTGTGGACAAACACTTAAGGTGCTACTCCGTAATTCGCTCGGAAGGACTGTGGACAAACACTTAAGGTGCTACTCCTAATTCGCTCGGAAGGACTGTGGAAAAACAAACAGAATGCCAGTCAGTATAACCGGCGTCCAGGGCCGAGATTCAATCGGGGTACCTCCCTAATAGAAGTCAGAAGCATTTCCGCATGAGCCAGTTTATATGGACTGCTTCAACAGATATCTTCAATGACGATGATGATTCACTGAGAGCATTTGGCATAAAAATTAAGGCCCACTTTTAACCGTGTTTAACTCACAATAAGTTGTGGCTATCAGTCAGATCATATGAATGTTTCTTCCTGCTTAAATGCGGGGCGGAATGTTGACTTCCTCGGTAGTTTGCCACAAAGCAGGAACAAAATTACATATAAAACAACATTACAGCGCCGTTATTTGGAATTTGTTTATTCCGCGGCTGTGCACGCTTCAACTGGCCGAAGGTGCCACTAGAGGTAAGGCCAAGACCACAGAAAGGGCGCTCAGCATTAAAGGCCTCAAAGTAGATTTTTACTTCACGATTACGGCAGTTTGCCTAAGCACATGGCGATGAACTTTACAGAGTCCCGCTTATTTGGCACCGAGCGGGCTGGTGCAGCGTCGAAGTGCTGGACGTATATCCGAAAGGTATCCAGTTCGAATCTTGGCCAAGATGCCGGCTATCCTGAGGTGTTTTGTGGTTTTACTCAGACCCTCTCGGCGAAAGGCGGGATAGTACGTAGATTAGACCACGACTCTCCTTTCCAAACCCTTCCAATTCATCATTCACAGACCATCCTGTCATCTGAGACACTGCAGCTGCCTCAAATACGAGTAGATCACAAACTCTCTTGAGACCTTGACCGGAAACGTGCTCAAGCGCTAACGCTTCGCTTGTATTTCGGGGTGTCAGACTCAAATCTTGGCCGGGATAACGACTCTTCTGAAGTTTTTCGTGATTTTCTTCAGCTCCTCCGGGCAAGTGTCGGGGTAGTACGTTCTTTTAGACCATGACCACTTTATTCCCTGTCCTTTGTAAATCACTCGGCGTTACAAGGTTTCAGTTGCAGACAGCGTCGTTGAGTAAACTGCAAACAAACGAGAACCCGACGGAATAGGTACATGAATAGTTAAGTAACCTCACAATTTTGACAGCGAAGCTTGATAAAAATAGTTAAAAGAACTTTAGAATTTACGAGTAACAGGTCGCTGTTAGAAGTCGGGAAAGCTTCTCCGTCATGAAAGTATCAAAAGTCAAAAACTGAGTAAGATACTACCAGAACCATATCGAACTTCATAACCTCAGCTACGTATGATCTGACATTCCTCAGTTAACTGTCCACAACACGGCCGCAAGGACGTACTCCAGTGGCGTAGACTTACACATAAATTCTAAAAGTAATATTAAGAATTCTGTATACCTCACTAGCACTAGATCGCACCCTGTGGAGAACTCGCTTTGGAAGAGGCTACGGACCTGTCGTAAGACAGACTACAGAATGAATGAATACCTCACTGGTATGATGTTCGATTATTGCAGAAACACCTCTACTGTTGCAAAGCTAATCGCAGTAGCGATATAACTTTAGGGAGCCAGAAACAAGCAACCGCCGGCGTTCTGTTATGTATTCACTATAACGAAACATGTTTCCTGCAGCAGTCATATATCATAATAACGTCTTGTATACTTTTGTCACATACCAGTTATTTCGGACAACGAGAACTCTTATGGAGTTATTTCAGCTTCAGATAAAGTATGGGTTATACTGGATTGACAAGAGCCAAATTTTAAGGTTGCATGTATACCGCAACCCCAAATCTAACGGAGGTGGAAAATTATGGCAGATGCTTTATATTTTTCATACCGTGCATTTTTAGTCTATCACACATGTCTTTAACCAACCAATGCACACTTATTATTCATTGTAATACAATACAATTTACCATAAAACTAGTCCGACATGTTTCGAATCCCTATTTTGGGATCATCATCTCGGTCTTGGATTTGTAATTTGTGTAATTCACAATCCAAGTCCTTGATGATGATCCCAAAATAGGGATTCGAAACATGTCGGACTAGTTTTATGGTAAATTGTATTGTGTAATAAAGAATAATAAGTGTGCATTGGTTGGTTAAAGAGATGTGATAGTAGATGTATTTCGTAAACTCAACAAGTACACTTACTGCAGAAAGTGACAGTAGGCGAGGCATTGCATTGGGCAAGCCGCGGCTGCCGAGGGTAAATGGGAACATGCATGAGATTTCATAATAATCTGAGATGATTACTTGGGGACAGAAATTGTTCGGAATTATAATTTAAATAGATAACATAGCCCACCATAGTTATTTACCCACTGTTACATACGGATGTGAAACTTGGTGCTGGCACCAAAGGAAGAACAGTTTGAGGGTGTCTGGATAAAGGGTGCTGAGAAAAATGTTTCGACGCAAGAGGGTGGACACAATAACACAATGAGGTACATAACGAGAAACTTCATAATCTCAACCATTTACCAATGTTAATTGGGAAATAAAATCAAGGAGAATGACAACAGCAGGACATCAGTCAGGCACAGGAGAGACGACAGATGCATACGAAGTTTTGGTCGGAAAAATGAGAAGCGAATACTCAGGTCGATATTTCCTGCAGCGGTACAAGCCAGAAAGGAAATGACACACACGCCCACCTTTACCACTGTACCACTGTACCACTCCCAAACAAGACCGCACCAAAAGTACAATCAAGCCTGGCGGGTTGCATCCAAACTAACAGGCACTGACGTCAAAAGAATCCACTGTTCTGATTGGCACGCTGTATTTCCTTTTCCAGATGGACGGATCCTGCCGGAACTTATAAAACGTCAAGAACGAGATTACGTTGCTGACAACCAATTACAGTCGCCTGTCGTCCACAACTACAGAACGCGAGCCACGCTCCCGACGAACTGAACAGAGAAGGCGGTCAGAAGCGCCGGCCCCTATGCCTATTGATCGGGCGCGCGAAGCCAAGTACAGAAACATTGTACCCGGCCAGGAAAAGGCGCCAATATTGAAATGCAGGGCGTTCTTTTCTGTACCGCGTTCGATATACTACTAACGCAATATTGAAAGAATTTTTAACATAATTTGTTTCGCAATATGTGGATATCTCCTCCCCCCGCCAAAAAATTAGCTTTTTCGGCACGCCTATAAATTTTGGTACGAAGTTCTTTTTCCCTCGAGGCCTGAGGCTCTCACAGCGGTACTGCTGAAGACTTAAGTCTCCCGGTATGTTACGCTTGTCGACTGGTAAATAATTTTCTTATCTACTTTTCGAAGAATCGTAGTGCCTTCATCTTAAGGTCAAGCAGTCCAAGAAAAGTGCTTGACCCTGACGATGACGGCACTACGATCCCTCGAAACTATTGTAACTATTTACCAGTCGACAAGACGTAACTTCCCATAATACCTGAATCTCTTTTTTTTTTTTTTCATCTACTGGCAAAAGCGCGGGTCTTGGATTTTTTAAACAACTCCCGACGACACCCGATTTCTTAATGAACTCCTAGCAATCAAATACCGTCCTTACTGACTTTGTTTCGTCTGCCTCTGGCAAAGATCTTTTAAATTTCTTGGGGCTCATTCACGTCACTTGTTCTGCAACTCAGTCACAAATGTCCAAGGAAATAATAATAAAAAACGGCCCCATCCAATAATAATAATTATTGGATGGGACCGTTATTTTCGATTATAATCGAAACACCGACCCCTCCTAGCCCCTTACGATGTCACTTCAGTTTATAAAGTCAGTCTTACTTCATTACGAACAGTAGGAGACCGTCATGTCTTTTTTGGGAATATGGGCGGGCGTTATTTTGAACACACGGATACACGGATTTTGTTCGTCAGTTTCTTTGCAGGTGCAATGTTAATGAACCTTTGAAAAAATATCTTGTGGTGTGTGAAAAGACAATACCAGTTTTAATAAATAAGGGGAGCCATGAAGCTCTCGGAATGATTTTATTGCAAATGTTGCTGTAAGCTAATAGTTCCAATTGCACTTGGCCCACCGATGCTGCCATTATTGGAAACAATTATGCAACTCCTCTTTTGGAAAGAGTCAAGTCACTGGGAGCCAAATATGGCGAATGTGGGGAAGGAGGCTGTGACAGTCCGACGATACGCTTTTTGCCGTAAAATGCTTGATAGCGATCGCTCGGTGAGCCGAGTACAGGTCATATAACGCATACCTCCACGTAACTTCGTCGATATTTCGATATAGTAAGCCGTGGTTGACTATTTGACCATAAAATATCCTGCACTTTATCAACACTTTCGTCGGATCTATGTGTTTTCGGATGGCCGCTTCTTTCAATATCTTGGAGGTTCCTTTTGAATAGCTTATGCCACTCAAAAACACTTGATTTTTCACAGACCTCGTGTTACATGCTTCAGAGAGTATTGCACACGTTTCACTTGCATTCCTTGCTCCAAGTGCGGATTACTCGTTTTTCGACGACATATACAAACACACAGCACTTAATCCTGCCATACCTTCGACATTACTAACGCTAAAGCGTCGAAATCGCAGCCTGCGCAAGTAGAAATATGCACAGACACGATCTAGACACGATCGAGTCTAATGTAACATGATAGGCCAGCAATAAAATCATTCCGGTAACTTTATAGCCACACCCCGTACCTATATCTATATAATATCTATATATCTATATACACTATATATAGAGTATCTATATAATATACCCCTAAATATTAACAGAAAGAAAGCTATTATGGAAAATAAGATTTACCCAGTCCGGCTTCGAAATTCATACGAATGCACTTAATATGTATTTCTTGCATAGTGTTTGTCACGCCGTCGTGGGACGCTTTCCATCTTGTATCCAACTAACAAATGGTCTTATCGCTCGTGACTTCCAACTCGCTATAACATATCTGTAGGACAGATGTAGTCCATACTACGCATCGGACCTCGCTTGGTACAGCTATCTCACATCGCATGTTCTTCATCCTGTCCTTTCATCTTGGGCGTGCAATACCAACATCCCATCTGAAGACGCTCCTTCAAAACATGACGATGACTTCCGTCCATCCACGCTGGCAGCGGCAACAGGCTCTGGCTATTCCAGAGTCTCTTTCCAGAGGTCCCGGCAAGAAGAGTCACATGATATTGGATTGGCGAATCAACCGGAGGGTGAGATGGACCTTGTAACCACCTTCACTTCTGACGTTTCACAGTTGAATGGCAACTTACAAGAAGCCAGCGCCTCGGTGTCTCATGCACCGTCGGCGACGCTTTCTGATGCACGGCAAGTTTAACGGCCTTACATTTCTTGACATAAAACATATAATACATGTAACTTAACCACATGTTAGAGCATATGACTGAAATGACCTCCGTCAACTCTCAGACATGCTTGATTTCGCAGGAACTGAAACACTGGGAAACCGTATTCTAAATTTCCTACGACGCTTTTCATACGATTTCTTCCTTATGTAGTCTCCACAATGAAAATCCTCCCCATTCAATTGTATTTTATACTCACGAACTAAAGAAGAGGCAGTGTTATTAAGATGATAACACTGCAACCGCATACGAGGCGATAAGACTGGCAGTGTGCGAGTCATGCAGCTGCCATTAAACTTCCCACGCAGTATCGGAAATTTCTAGACAGGCACTTCAAACAGTATTTAATAATCTGTTCACCACGTGTCAAGCAAATCTGACAGTTGAAGGAGGTATTTCCAACACTATTCTACCATGCGGTAAGTTATATTACATATTATATATATACACACACACACACACAAAAGGTAAAGCAATCCCATTACAGGCCTGGACAGGCCCTTAGGGTTCCTGGAGGTTGAGGCTCCCAGATTTCTAGACAATCGGCACATGAAGGTGGTAAGGTTGTCAGCCCTACGCACCGGCCGCCTTTACCCCCCAGGAAATACTCCTGGTACTCATTTCTGTTAGAGGCTGAGTCGACCCCAGAGCCATAGTGCGACTGAAAGGATTATGTCATAGAAAATTTCCAATGACACCATCGGGAATCGAACCCGCGACCTTCCGGCTTGTAGAGCAGTGCCTCAAACAACTGCGCCACCATGTGCCCCCACCCCCCCCCCCCCACAAACATATATATATAATATGAGGAAATGTAAGGCTATTGCTTCACGCGCGTCTGGGTTCGGTTTCCAATGGAACTCCCTGTACGTATTTTGCTAGCATCACAGTAACAGAAGCTTCATATTTGTCAAAGCTCTATCAGAATGCACATGTGTACAGCCCTTCATACTGCCTTCACCACCACAAGTTTACATAATCGTCATATAGGAGATTCTGACTGCGACTATCAGTTATAAGTAGACCTACCAACGACGTGTTGTTAACACCGAGTTTCAACAATGAGTGTGTGGCTGGGCAAACAAGCAGCAGCCAACTCGCTGCCGTGTCCAGACCGAATCTGGGCTCTCCTTGTAAATGCACGCCAAGCTCTCGCCTCTGTCTACGTAGTTCCGAGTAATAAAAACGTACAGTAGTTACACACGAGTATCCATTCTTCCCGTATACGTCTTCACAGAGTGGTAATTAAGATAAACGAAAACCTCTACAGGCAGACAAAGCTACCAAATAAAACGATATTAACAGCATTATTATTTATCTCGTATTGTTAAAGGAGGTCAAGATTTTAGTCGTCACATTTCCCAGTATTTTGGACACCGTGAAAAAAGCACGGGGGGGGGGGGGGGGAGGGTGTGCTTAAAACCTTATACGCTATCGCACTGTGTACAATCACACGGACAGGTGCAGAATAACAGCCCGTTTTCGGGTTATTTATCAAAACATTATGAATAAAAGGAAACTGCACACGAATTTCAACTGCATTTTACACAGGTCCCAACGAGAGACATTACAATCTACATACAGCAGTAAAGGCGACATCTTTACCTTCTTTCGGCAAGTCGTCATACTGGGAGACAAAGAAACATGCTGACAAACGACTTACATCAGTTTCTGCAAAATAAGACTGAAGACAAGCAGCGGTCATTCGAGATTTCCGTCATCTCGCTGAAACGAACTGCAAGTGTCAAATCTGGCCCTACAAATTCCAAGGCACTCTGCCCACAAACATTAACTTTGCCACAGAACAGGCATCACCAGATGTTGGGCTAGCGGCAAGTCAAACATCTGTATGCTCCTCTTGGACAGCTGAGGGTTTAATATAAATCTACAAGTCTGTCAAACTGGCACACACACTTGACAGTGTCCATCGCCTCGTCTTGATTAAACAGCAACCCGTCAGGGAGGCCGGCTCTGGCTAAAAGTGTGAAACGTCTGTTGGGTCCACTAAATGGAGCTATCTCCATCTAACGGATACTCTTACTTTCTGAGGGAAACAGCATCAGCTTCCCAGACGTCGTACTTTTGAACACAACATAGCGGTGGCAAATGTCAAATATAGGTCAGCGCAACTGAAGACTTCATTCTGCTGTAGAATGCGTAATCAGGAAGGGCCTAAATTTAGCAGCACAAAACAGACATTTACAGTGAGTACATTAATTTGTCACTACAGTGACGCAACTGGTCTAAAGTAAATATATGAGCATGACAGGAAACCAAAACTGGCAAAAAAAAGCCACAGCCTAAAGAAGTAGCTGATTTACTAGGAAATCATCTTAGAATGCCTCGGGATTAAATTGTCTCAAAACACCATGAACTATAATCAGCATAAAGTTTAATTCTGAAATTTCTAGCAATTAATAAGTAAGTTCAACAACTATTACCATCCGGTTTGCTTCCCAACACGAAACGGTCACAGGCGTCTCGTTGTCACGCTTTCGCTGTCTGCAATTTCGCATATCCGCGGTCTTATTTCAGCCTTTCACACTAACATGTACCATTCTGAATCGGCTAACAGTGTCGACCCAGCTGCACAATAACTCCTTCAGCCAAACACCTCACGTAATATCCAGCCCCACTCATAATTAAGACTGATTAATTCTGAATGCACATACTACTTCAATGTTTCTATTTTTTGTAGTCTGCGTAACAGTTTAATGCTTTGTGTCTTAATATGCAACAAAAGGGTATGAATGTTTGATTTAATACTGACATACTTTTGGGAACGCAACCTAAATTATTAGGGCCGATCCCAGTGGCCATGCGGTCTAAGGCGTGGGTCTTCGGCCGCTCGCTTACTAGGATCGTGGGTTCGAATCCCACCGGAGGCATGGATGTTTGTGTTGTGTTAGATGTATGGACGATAGCATGAAACATAAGGTGACATGCAGGACAAAAAGGACTTCAACAGTACAAATGGATCAAAGGGGAAAACCCAGAAAAAAAAAAAAAAAGCGTGGGTCTGCGGCCGCTCGCTTACTAGGATCGTGGGTTCGAATCCCACCGGGGGCATGGATGTCTGTCTCTTGTGAGTGTTGTGTGTTGTCAGGTAGAGGTCTCTGCGACGAGCTGGTCACTCGTCCAGAGGAGTTCTACCGAATGTGGTGAGTCTAAAAAGTGTGATCGTGAAGCCTCGAAAAATGAGGCGGCCTAGGCCCACAAGGGGCTGTCGAGCCATTGAAAAAAAAAAACCTAAATTATTAAACGATATACTTTTCCAGTTTTACGCGTCTTCGAAAACTACAGCGATTTTCAAGAACGCAATCCCGGCGTATAACAAGAGTCAACCATATTTAAACAGCAATTCTGCCAGTTAGGTCTATTGTGTTTGTACGTGTGAAACGCAACTACTTACTTACAGGGAAGAATACAAACTGCTGTAAGTATCAGACGAGCATTTGGACCAAATGAGTTCAGATCCACGCAATAAGGAAGCTTCGTAATTTATACAGGCAACGTACGTAGTGTTGTTATAAGGGTAAAATACACAAGGCCACGATCGGCCAGACATATCGATGGGCTGGGGTAGACGAGCAGTTCATGAGTTCTACACTAATTTTGTGTACTTGGAAAAACGCATTCATAAAATCCAGACGATGAGAAGTTAACATTAAGATAGGACTTTAAGAGATACCAATGTTTTCAGGACAGCAGCAGAAGTGGCCCAGGATCATACCAGCAGTACTTCATCTTCTGATTTTCCTGCCACAACGTTCCACAGTTCGTGCAAGTTACACTGTCACCACGTTATCTCGGGCGGTGTTAACCCGACCACAAATTTCTGACAGCAACCGTACAATGCTAAGCAGCACAGGCATCTCAATGCCTTGTATACATGGCACTACAAAATTCTTCATATAATACTTTAAGTCATCATGATATCGACAATTTCTGCCATGTGCCCAGCTTCGTACGATATTGTTTGACGTGTTAGAGTTCAGTTTCACGTACGGAAATGACTTTAAGCGGACCTCCCATACGAAAATTTATCAAAATCCATTGATGAAAGATACGGAAGGTGGGACGGACAGACCTGTCAATAACACAACCAAATTATGGTCCGGATGAAAAGAATGAGTAGAGCTACAAGTCTGCTCCCCCCATATACCTTCGTGGAACGGACAGAGGCTTTAACTTAACCAGTGTTCACGTCTGGGACTGAACCAGTGTCTGCAAGGCAAGGGTTAAGCCAATGATAATCGATACAAACACAGTCTGATACACACACACACACATGCAAGATTAGTTCTTTTTCCAAACACTCGAACCATGCAGTACACATTACACATGGTGCCTGGTTCTACGAAAATAAATGAAAGCCATTATACAGAGAAGGCAGTCTCATGCAAACAATCGGAGTTCATACATAAATACACACGTTTTCAAATAACTGGCTCTATTTTAGATGTTTCAATCGCCAGGCAAAATTCAGTTTATGCTTTACCATTGACAGTCCACAGTTCCTGGAATTACTAGTGGCACTCGAACTGGATAATGCTAAAGTGCAGATCTTGATAGCTACAGCAGCCAGTAGAAACCACAGACAAGTATGACCGGTGGTTGGGAAAGTGTCCAAGAATTCCGGAGCCAGTTTTATTTCCATGTCCCACAGGTAACAACACAAGCCACTGCTGCTGAATACGCAGTACTGGCAAAACTTTCTAATCACATGAATGTTTTAATCGATGTTTACTCAACGGAACTACGTCAGTACATGTTTTACTTCAATAAAGTTTCACTGTGATAAAATTATCCAAAAGTTGGTCCAGCCTTGGAACAGTGATTCTCAACCTTGCGTCTCACCTGTAATTTTGTCAAAATCTACAGTCCCGCCATTGTGAAAACAACGTGTCTCTTTTTCCAAGAAATGTATGTGTAAAACTAAGTAAATTTAAATACTGTAATAACAATAATCATTAATGGAAGTTCTTATTCTGAAGACATCCCGTCGGGTGAAAAATAGTGCCTTAGATTTATACCCCATTTTTCTGATTGGCGTTCATAGTTTCTACTTAAAGTCCGTGTGGTTAATCGGCATGCAAATAAGATACACGGAGAAGTACAGGTAAAGCCACTCGTGTTTTGGCACTACACAGATGTTAGTGATCGGCTTCGTACGTCTATACCTATTAGACTAGAGGATAAACGAACTTGAGCTGGGCGGGACACGGATGTTAACTACGAAATGTATGTAAAGTGGCGGCGACACACAACCAATTTGTGAAGAACTGGTGTCCGCACCGACTAAATGCAAAAATATCCACAAATACCTATTTAATATCTGTAGAGGGCTGCGCCCTTTTCGAATATTTCACTAAAATTACATTATCACATACCTAATTTCAAAACAATACGGCATACTAATTCTACAAATTCCAGCGTAAGACCTTACAAAGCGGTCAGCATTCTGACAGGGCAAAGTTACATACAAAAAAATATAAAATTTTAATAAAAAGAGCAATTTAATAAAATTTATGCACTAATACCACTTTACAGCACAGCGTGAACAGTGAATGTCTGTTATAACTAATTTATTCAGGTATGAATAACAAACACGTTACATGCAAATATCCGGACTGCGTAACACATCACGACCTTGACATTTTCTTTGCATGTAAGATTAAAAACAGATGAACATTTACATTAATCACGCTGTCGGTGCCTCACACTATACAGTTTCGAAAGGTATGATGAATAATGAATAGAAGGAATGCGGACAGAGCACGGTCGTGGCCTAATTTAAGAACCTATCATGAGATTTGGAGAAAATGAGGAGACTCTTGAAAACCCTGAGTCAGGACAGTTGGTGTCCAGGCCGAGAGTCGAACCAGACACTTCCTGAAGACAAGTCAGGAGCCTGAGTCAATTTGCTCGGTACCAGCCAAACTGACAACCAAGTAAAGCATATGTGCGTGTCTCGCCATTAGACGGCAGAACCAACACATGCTGTGCGAGTGAAACTAACCAATACATCTTTCGAAATTATGACACACGAACAAATATCTGGGACGACAGTAAAGATAAAAACTGCATAACCAACTCCACGGCGCAGAGTTCTTCTTCAGAAGCTGACAGTTCCAAAGACGGGCAACAAATTTCCCTAACTTCATGCAGCCTTAACGCTCATTACTGTGTACAAAAGAGACAGTTGAATCCAGTCCCCATGCCCCCTGCCTTACTTCTTTGAAATAATTTTATAAATTATCCACCCAACTATGCCAAGGTCTTTCAAGTAGTTCGTCTTTACAGCCATTTGATGTATAGTTTTCAATTTTTCAACAACAATCTCATTCTCAAAGTCACTAGTCTAAGGTAACAGTGGCTCAGCTGTGCCTCTTTTAGTGTAATATCATATTCCCACGTATCAATTGCATTTAATAGCTGTCAAATAATTATTCCACTTAATGTATTCAAAACACTCTGACAAACTGCAAGCAGATAACCATTCTCATCCTTCACCAAGTTAGTTCTAGGTTGGTAACCCGTCTTAAATGCATACATGCCTCTGCACATGAGCCTGGGAGCAATATGAACTTTATTAAAGGGGCAGGGCTCCCATGACTCAGAATCTAGTTTAAGGGGCACAAAGGGCCTGTTAAAAAAGGCCTAAGTGCGTCGGGACCGATGAGGGCTCTACACAAGTCATTCCTTATTCTGTTCTTGAAATGTCTACTAGTTTAATGTCTAACGTTATTCAGGCTATTTCCATTTATTTGGCTTGGATTGTGCAACTACTGTAGTTCTATCTCCTTCCTAGAATCTAATTATTTTATTGTTTTGACCAATGTTCGCCAAACTATGCGTTTTGATGGCTTAACGTATGATGACCTGGACACTCTCCGGCTGAAGTTTTGTTATTCTCTATAATACTCTCCCAGTCTCTCTATTCATGTCCACAACGGCATCCAAGTTTACCAAAGCAGTAAACGTTTTGAGGTTTTGAACTGACACTGTTCTATTTTTCACATTTTGTACCTCCATCTACATCGAAACCTTTCATATCCAACTAATGTACTGCTCATTTTCTCACTGACAGTCTATCCCTACCTCTCACGGTCACTATCACTGTTAGCGCCTCTTAAACAACAGGTATGAAGTACGTCTTACTACCTTCTCCTACCTACAAACAGGTAGAATAAGCACTCTAATTGTGCGTCTTTCCATCAGGAGAAGCCCCAGTGTATGTACGAATGCTGAAATGTAAGAACACTGTTGTATGAAGAAGCACATCTTGGGACGTGCCAAAATTTAATACTCTGATCACACTGTCATTTGTGGTTTCATATTAGCTCTCGTTTCCAACTGTCGGTTTGGAAACATCTTCCGTCCCTACTTTTGCAATTAACTGCCTAACAAAATATTCATGCTGTGAACCACAACTGGATTCTTAAAGACACTAACAGAAGATAAATTGGAGGAAAGTTTGCTACGTCAGTTCCACATACACTTTTCTCCCTAGCATATATTAAGATAAGTTTTGTTATTATAATCTGATAATATATAAAATAACGATAATTTTACCTACTATTCTGTATGAACATGAAACGCGGTCTCACTTAAGGACAAACAGGAAGGACGCCCGAGAAGAAGGGGTGATGAGGTGAATAAAAATTAAATAGTGAGGAGATTCATAATGTACTCTTCACCAAATAATTATTAGGCTGATCAGATCAAGGTGGACAAAAAACCAGTGCAAATAAAAGATGCACGGTCGGAAAATGTGGACGTGAGACATTTGGGAGACCTATGCTTAGATGGGAAGATATAAGAGATGTTACAGAAGTGGGGAGTGAGGGTTTGCGTGAATTCAGCTGGCTGAGGATAGCATAAGGTTATTATAAACCTTCCAGGGAAGAAGGCGGGGGGAGGAAAATTAAAGACAAGTTAAGCGACTATTACCTTCTCAAAAGGTAGTCTGATATACGCAGCTACTCAGTTATTTTGGTTACAGACGTGGATAAATAAAAATGTCTTCAGTTCGTGAACTCTCCTGCGACAAGAAGAACAGCCTAGAAATTAACAGGGTATAAACAGCCAAGCAGCCAGTAAACGCGTTAGAAAGAAAAACAAACTGACCGAGAAAATGTATGAGTGCTCAGTCCGAATCGCCCCATGCAACAAACACAACACTGACGGCTGGCATGACGTATTTGCAGCTCCAACGCATTACAATTTCCACGTCCCAAAGCAATGCATACTACTGGTAAACGTGTTTTCAGCGTGCCACCAATGTCATAAGACATCAGGTCCTCAGTGCAGATTCTTCGTACATTTCCTATCTATGTACAGAATCCTTAGCCCCCTAATATTCTCAGTTTCTGATCCGTTTGCTAGACTACCCGATATGCGTTAAAGTCACATAAAGCCCGTGCCATGGCTCAGGCGGTTAGTCACCGGCTTTTCACCACGGAGACCTGGGTTCGATCCCGGGTCAGTCCATGTGGAATGTGTGGTGGGCAAAGTGGCACTGGGACAGGTTTTTCCCAGAGTACTTCGGTTTTCCCCTGTCAATTTCATTCCACCAGTGCCCATTAAAACGGAAAGGCAGAAAAAACCTCATTATCATCTTGATCGTCTTTTTCATAGGGTTGCACAATAAGCCTTCAAGGCTGCGGTGCGTCCGTAGCATCTGCTACGGGGCCCTTAAAAAAAAGGCACATAAAACAAACGTCCGGGGTAGCTCATTAGTTGGAGACATTTTAATGCATAACAAAATCAACCAGCTGCACCACCGTAGTAAATAAAAGAAAAGATCCGTGGCACACTCCTCTGCATTTCCGTTATTTTTTTCTTAGGACGTGGAAAGGGGAGGGAGGATTATTATCATATAATCGCCATAATAATAAGCAATTCCATTATTATTTCGTTAGTTATATTGAGAAAAAAGACCCGGGTGATAAATGGACCGCTTATCTGTAATCCAGGACTCAGATTTGCGGCCCAAAAATATGTGGAAATGAATGCGAAACAGAGTCGCAAAGCTCAGTACCGGACTGTAATCATCGTATAAAATTTCAAGGCCTTTCACTGTAAGGCGGTAGCACTGTTCATACTTAAAATACGGGAAGACCTCCAACGGCATGGGTTCGAAACAAGTTTCAAGAAAGTCAGTCGATCACTGCATGTAATACTGATGGCTGAGTGAAGCTGAACCAGAATACAGACGTCTCCCAGAATCATAAGTACCACGAGCTGAGGGATACTGTGTCTCACATGATTTGGGAAGAAATACGAAAGTTACCCGACAGGATAACCTTGAGGAGCTTAGTTCAGACGTGTCGGGGATTTAAACAAAATAAAAACTGCAGGATATGTAGGTCACGTGCCTCAAGACTGCAAAGTCGAGCTCGATTCTTCTCAAGCGAAGTAACCCCTGACCCAACGCGGTTTTGACTACATGCGGTTGAAGATAATCAAATAGATGGGGACGGGGAATTTGCCAAAGGCTAAAAAATTTAAATACCGGCGGATAAACACGGGCGGTTACTCACTGAACCACCACGAAAGCTGGCAGCGTCAGCTACCCAAGCACTGTGTAACTGTTTAAAGTCCAAAAGTACGTTTTTTAAGCGATCTAGGGGCCCAGAAGTGCCAGTCTTCAAGTAACCCTATTTATCCCATAAGAAGTTTGTGGAACGCTGTTTTTTCCAGCACGCTGTGATCTCTCCCCTAACCCCCGTGTTGGATGAGGGATCACTGCAGTAGTTTCGGACAATCAGACAGTAGGCCCAGGGCCGCCGAGAGCGGGTTGGGGCCCGGGTAAAAAATGTTTTTCGGCCCCCTCCCCCAGCTAAAAATCTTTACACTAAATCGGAAAGACTGGCTCTCAGCTGCAGAGTGACTCGGGCTTGATCTGAAAGGGTTAATTTGTACAATCGACAAATAATGATACTACTGAGAAAGACAAAACCTTGTACAACATAGTCGGGCCCCGGGCCCCCTTCCGCACGGCCGGGCCCCAGTAATCTGTACCGGCTTCCCTCCCGTCTCGCCAGCACTGAGTAGGGCTAATTAATCTTCTGCATTCACGTATTTCCAAGGAAATCAACATACCTGACTTTCTATTTTGAAGTTCATAACACTGCATCAAACGCAAGCACTACACATACAAAGAAAAGGGTAAAACCTGTCAACCACAATTAAAATTTACGTTATGTTCTT
The DNA here is from genome assembly GCA_021186555.1 of Reticulitermes speratus. Lineage (NCBI taxonomy): Eukaryota > Metazoa > Arthropoda > Insecta > Blattodea > Rhinotermitidae > Reticulitermes > Reticulitermes speratus. The sequence goes on from JAJKFL010000237.1 coordinate 26,785,000, forward strand.
ATATAACTTTAATGCGCAACATGTTTCGACTTACGTACAAAAAGCCACCATCAGACGAAATTAGAGTACCAAATAAAAGTTATCATGTAAACGATATTAATTCATTGTTCGTGTCGGTAAAAGGTAAAAAGTAAAGTTCACCCTACAACAGGCCACGAAGGCCCAGAGGGGGAGTACTACTCTTTCTGTAATCTCGGCGCTAGATGCGGGTGGGTGGTCGACGCCACGCCCCGGCCGCTTTACCCCATAACCCGGTACCCATTGTACAGGAGGCTGGGTAGGCCCCACAGCCGGTCTGGACGGGTGCTGAAAATCTTGCCCCCACCGGGATTCGATCCCCGGACCGTCCAGCATTTGAGATCTCAACTTTATAACCTTTGTAAGATAAAATTAGCCGAAATTATTAAACTTTTTTGAAGAGAGACAGGTTCTATATAAAGTGTAGTAAGAACATCGGTTTAAAAATTGTATAATTAAAATTGTCTGGTACTTCAGGGTGAAAGTGAAGATTCTGTGATATGCAGATCGGCCTCGAGGGTGACGCCCTGTTGGCTACTGAAAGCTAATGTTCAATTCTTAAGTTATGTATTATCAAACAGAATTTTGTTATTAATGGCGAAAGAATAAGAAACATAAAAAACTTACTTTGCGGTAATCTGAATTACGCGTTGGCTTCAAGCGTTTCCTGCATGTCAAGCCATTCCTTGTTTTATTTTTATTTAATTTTGGTTCTTCATAATATTGTGTCAGCTGCAAATGAATTATATCGTGTATGTTACAGGCTGTTAAGGATCGTTTATATGAACATTCGTGATGTTTCGTCAGAGAAGTGTAATTATTAGTACTCACGTGAATGCAAGAGTCCTTAAACCCCTCGCTGGACTGTTCGTTATGCAGGCCTCCTTTCACTAACGTTGTAAGGGTAGTACTGAACGGAAAAAAATGTATCTTAGGGGGCCGTTGCGTAATGGGCCGATCGTACGCCTATCATTTATTCCATTGCCTATTTTATTTTCTCTGAAAATGTAGGATTTTTCCATTGTATCAAGATAAAGGCACTTAGGGGAAAAATGTATTACGACCATCACGTTGTCAATTGGCCCCACTGAATGACCATTCTCACGGAGTAGTGCAAAACATGAAACTTAGTTATGATTGACGGCCTCTACCATTTACTTTGTGTAACTTCATCACAATGGGATGCCTGTCCTAAAGATACTAACTAAATAGCCATTATGCAACTGCATTGTACATAAGCCGGTAACAGTGACTGGTTAAGGGTTGCACAACCGGTGTTCCATTACGAGACCACGTTCATACCGGTTTCGCCCCCTACTCCTCAGGTTTCTTAGGGTACCCCCATTCCCCGTACGACTTCAGGGTGTGGTACTTAATTAAGCAATGCTAATATCAGAGACAGCCACTGGACCGCACCTTTCCATAACCCATCCCAAATATACACCATAACGTAATACTTCGTTCTGCTTCTCGGTCTTCCAAGCGGCAAATTTCCAACAGGATTCCGACCCAAAATTCTGTATGTATTCCTTGCCTCCCCATCCTAGTAACATGCTCATATCATTGTAGCACCCTAGACTTCACTATCCTAATCTCACTATGTGACCTACATAAACCAGTAGGTTAATTGTTATATCCTAAATGCTCATTTACTAACTTCATCACCTTCCTAGATTCAAACACTTTTTGAGTACTTTGTTGTCAGGACTTGTTATTCTACACTTACGTAAAAGCAAGAGACAACTTTCAAACCATACAAAACAACTGACACAAGGAAATGTCTATCTCGTCCCAACAATGCAGGCCAAAATCACAATATAGCCTACAGACAGCTAATAACTCCTTCGAAAAATGACTGGCTGACTGATTAACTGCATCCAGGTATAAGGAAATGTTCCGCCTATTAGCATCACGAATGTTCGTTACCGAATTCACAACATCACGCACCTCGTTCCTGTCCTGAGCCACATATATTGTCATCGTCCTCCAACCTTACTTCTTTAAGGCTCATTCTAATATTATTATTCTATCTTCACATAAGCATTCCAAGCGATTTCTTTCCTCCTGGTTTACCGACCAAATTTTCATATTTCTCATATCTCCCGTGCATGCTACATGTGCCTCCTCTCTAACGGTCCTTAATTTCGCCATCATAATGACATCTGAAGAGGAGTGCTAATTATGAAACTCCTCATTTTGCAACATTACTCAGTCTCCCGTTTTTGGCCCTCCATCTTGAGTTCAAACACCCTCCTAAGGACTCAGAGAACGAACATCCTTAAACTACGCTCCTTCCTTAATGTGACAGACGAAGCTTCACGCCCATACAAAGCGACAGTTCAAATCAGGGCTTCCCGTGTTTTAATTTTTTCGTTTTTAGATAGCAGCGGAAAGATGTAATATTTATTCCGAACTGAATGGAAGCACACGTCAGAATGGTCCAAAACAAGGCGACGCTTTATCGCCATTCCTTTTCAACTTTACTTTAGAACATGCCATTAAAAAGGTCCAAGAACACCAGGAGGGATAGAAACTGAATGGGGTACAGCAGCGTCCGGTCTACACTGATGGAGTTAATTTACTGTGTGAAAACAGAAATACTACAGACAGAGAGGCATTATAAATCGCTAGTAGGAACTAGCTAACAAATCCTTCGAAGAGATCTGCGCTCTTCTGGGATATTACGCGACGTAATATCCCAGAAGAGCGCAGATCTCATCAACATCGCGGCGGAAGCCTGAAATCAAGGTAAATCCTTCGAAAATGCAGCAAATTCAAATATTTTGGAACGACAAAAACAAACAAAAATTACATGCATGAAAAAAAATTAGAATAGATTAAATTCGGAGAATGCTTGCTACCATTCGATCCACAATGTTCTGTCTTCTTGGTTTCTCAACACATCAGTATTAATACATGCATTTACAGAAGTATAATTCTATCTGGTTGTTTTACAAGTGTGTGAAAGCTGATCTCTCACATTAAGGGAAGAAAATTGGCTGACGGTGTTTGAGAATAGGGTGTTGAGGAAGATATGTGGACCTAAGAGGAAGTAAGAAAGACCAGGCTGGAGCAAATTGCATTCTAAGGACCTGAACCTGCACGATTTGTACTCCTTGCCAAATACCATTATTCAAATGTCAAATCAAGGTTTTTTGAGCTGGGCAGATCATGTTGCATGTACGAGTACGAAACAGAAGAGCGATGCTTACAGAGTTTTGGTGGAGAAACATGAAGGAAAGAGGCCGCTTGAACAACCTACGCGTAGATAGAAGGATGTTAAAACAGACCTTAAAGAATCAAAAGTCTAAAAACCAACATATGCACTATATTCTTACAAGTAAGTCATTTACCCCTACATATGTTTCGGCTTCAACAAGCTGCGCGTCCAGTGTTGTGATTTCACAACACTGGACTCGCAGCAACAAATACAGAGTACCCTCAACCTACATTGGATAATCCGTATACAAAAACAGGACTGCCATTAATTTATAAACAATACATATGTAATTTTAAGGAAACGTTTAACCTTTTATATATATCATGAAAGACTGGTAAAACTCATTACCTGGATTTTATATATTTGGGCAGCTGATAGTGGTGATATCCTAATCCATTGGGAATTAAGAATTTGTTTTATGTTGATGTATGAGATGCTTATGATTGAACTAATGGACGTCGAGCATATGTAGAACTTTGACCCCCTGAAGATGGCTTGTTGAAGCCGAAACATATGCAGGGGTAAATGACTTACTTGTAAGAATATAGTGCATATGTTGGTTTTTAGACTTTTGATTTGTTATCATGATGCACGGTGAATATAACGTGAGACCTTAAAGAAACAGGACTGAAGGGGCTGAACTGGATTCATGTGGCTTAGGAAGAGGACAAGTGACGAATTCTTGTAGGGGAATTTGACTTGCTTCTCAAGACTTCCGCTCCACGGAGTTAGAATCTATCACTAATGGTTCCATGAAGAGAATCTTGATCTGTCATTGTCGTTCCCAAATATTTAAGCTCGTGTCACATTTTCCAAGTGTTGATTAGCTATCATGACTTTGTCCCGTGTTATCGTAAGAAGGTATGATCAAATAACAGCAAATATTTATAAGTTGAGTCAAATTGTACAGAGCGTTGTGACTGCTTTAAACCGGGCTTCCGCAGTTTGCAGCCTTTACGTACAGTTCTACCAACATATTTTTATTCACCATGCACCTCAATCTACCTCCTGTATTTCCAATACAATACAAACACAGGAGAAAAGAGTCTACCATAGACAGTCTGGACTTCGATGTGGGGCCGCACAGGGATGATCCATAGCACATTCTAAAGCGGATTTGTACAAGACAGAGTCAGGACATTACTGTCCGGTCCCCGCCCTAAGTCGTATGCTAACAGACGATGCTATATGAAACACCTAGGCCTAAATGGTAGAGTTATATTAAAATGGGTGTTAAAGATTGTGTGGACTAGAATCAACTGGTAAGGACACGATCCAGTGATGGGCTCATATGAACACGGTAATAAACTCTCATGGCACATACCAGGCAGGGAAAACCTTGACCAGCTAACTGTAAGTGACAGTTGGTTTCTTCCAGATTTTGTTTTTACAGTTAATATGCCTTTCGTCCAGCTTTATTCCTTAAAGAGAACTCTAACACCTGGAAGTTGATAACACGTTTTCAAGAAGCTTGTTTTGTTTCTTGTTTCTTCCTTACTTTATTTAATATCGCTCTTTCAACTGCTCAGTTTATGGAAGCGTTACTCTAAATGATGACGTGGGAAGGATGAGGAAAGAAACGTCGGTGCCTATTTCAAGGTTTAGCTTACCATAACGACATATGGAGGTCCTGAGGAAACCCAAAGGAGTACTGACCGCTCAACCATGAGGTTCGACGCACCTACAAGTTATTTTAACACGTGATGTCAGAAACGAAATTCGATATTGTACCTCAGATTCGTCCTACTTCTAGCGTCGTTACCAATCACGAAATACCAGGATTGAACAGTAGGCTACAAACAAAAAAAGCCACTGCTCTGCATACTCACAGCCTATTTGCCTCCTACACAGATCAATTCCTACGCGACGAAGGTAAATCGCTTCATGCAACTGCACTTCTTGCAACATCAGACCAAGCAAAATGGCACCTCCAATGGCTCTCCCCCACTCCTAAAGCGTCTGATTTACAAGTCTCCTGGATCGAGTCCCGAAAATGATTCTTCTGGCTTAAGTCCTTGTTCCCGCCTCTGAGTTCCAATGCCGACACAGAAGTCAGTGCTCACCAGTTTGTTTATCGTGTTGCAGAGAACAGTAAATACTACAGGTTTCCTCTAAGAGCAATCATGTCGGCCTACACTGAACCTCAAGTATATGTGTTTGTGCTGTAAACTGTAATGTGCATGTGTAACTTCAGAGAGGAACCATAAATTTGGGTTCACAACGCCAACTAACCAGTGAGCCAATCCGAATGTTAGCAGCTCCACAGAGCTTTAAATCTGATGCTAGGTAGAAAGAAATGGAAGCACTTGAATAGAAGTGTTTACACCAATACTAACATCCGCCAAACTGGCGGTGACCACCATAATTCATACTTGATTTAATTCACAAGTCGATAATGTAGTAAGTACTAACATGGTTACGTTATAATTGCGAACGAACGGGTAATCATTTTTTTTTCCTATGGCTCGACAGCCCTATATGGGCCTGGGCCTCCTCGTTTCGTCGAGGTTTCATCACACACATTTGAGACACATCACAGTCGGTAGGACTCCTCTGGACGAGGGACCAGCCCGTCGCAGAGACCTCTACGGGTAATCACTGTGATAGCTATTTATGCCCACAGCTAAAACTGCCCTGTGTTTAGGATAATTAAGCAAATTACGCTAAACAACAACACAAACATAAAAAGTTTCTAAACTCATAATACAAATGTGCTCATTAACAATGCATGAGTACAAGAATCCAACAATTAGACCTATGGAAGGTACTGATAATATTGTGACGTCACTGGCACACATCACCGTGCCTCTTTCGTGTACAAGTTAGATTTTTAAGGCGTAGTTTCAAAATGCAATCGACAAAATAATATGCATTTTTTTTGGAACCACTGACCTATATATTTGCAGTAAATTTTACACACCAGTGGCTTGACAAAACCGCTCAATTTCGCCCACTGCTTTTCGTAGAAGCTTCAGAGCCACGCACTACAACGGAACACACGAACACCGACATCCACATATTACCACTTCGCGCAACAAACTACCGAGTGCCATGTAAACAGCACAGCAAATTACGAGTGTTTGACTGTTGTCTGTAATCGAGAAAAAGAATTGAATAAGGAGGATTTTGAAAGGGAGGGGGGTGTGAGGAGAGAGAGGTTGGAGGGTAGATATCATGAGGACACGATACGCGCAGGTCCTGATGACTGTGCCCCTTCCTCTTCCCCTGCCGCCTGTTCCCAGGATCCCTCGCCCGCTTGCCTGCGAACTTGGCAAATGTCAAAGGTAAACTGTCGGTGGTAGCCGAGGGTTGAGGTGGTCGCTAGCAGCGAGCTACAGCAACCCCCGGGTGCTGCTGGCTGGAGAACAGAGTTCATCCGGGCCCCATAAATCCCAATTTCCTAACAATGTTCACCAAATCGAGATATTCCAATGTGTTGTTTCTGTCCTTGCTGATACACAAAGTACGTTCAGACGGACAGAGAAATCGACTTTCTGTTCAAGGTCAATGCAGGCATCATGGAGTTGTCGTAGACAAGCGAAATGCAAAATATGGGACAAGCACCGCAATATTTTCGTAAGCTTCGTAATTATCATATGATATTTGTGATTATGATTCCACACACGCCTACATTAAAACCAAATTGTTAGTATCACAGCGAAGTTAAAGCAACAGCTGTGCTTGGAAACTTCCACCGAGTGGAGTACGATAGCTAACTCAATGCAGCACAGCCAGACATATGTTTGTCTTTCTGGAATTTATGTCGTAACTCCAGATGTTGACGGGCAATTTCTGAATTTATCAGCCGAGCGGTTAGCTCACAATTCAGGAAATGATTAGACTGCATAAATGACAATCGTGGGTTGGCAAGTACAAAGAGCAATTACTCACAACATAAACAAAAGAACCTTTATTAACATGTATAAAAAACGACTACGAAATTTGCAGATGGTCGTCTGACCAGCCAAAACACTACAAACACCCACACAAAAATGTGTGTACATGTGTTAAAACAGAACTTTAGTATACAGTTCTACTTTACCCACAGTTCACAGTACAGAACACCAGTCATATCAAAGGCGTACAAAAAACTGCAACAGTACGGTTTTAAGAGCATATTTATTCCTTGCTATATTCAAATACAACACTTTTCGTTTTAAAAATACGTTATTCGGCTAGAATTAATAAGAATAAATATACTCTTCTAAAATGTGTGCCAACGGGGATGTCTTGTATTAACATTAAAAATGTACGGTTTTATCTTAGGATGACCAAGGAAAGGCAACTAATTTATGCGTTTGTGGACCACAACTGGCTACATTCTTCCCTAATTTTAGTTAGGTGTTGGCCTTTAGCGCGACTTAAAAGATTACTGAGGGAAGCAAACAAAAAAAATATATATATCGCGCCGTAAACTGTCAGATAAGTAATCACGACATTTATCATAGTGTTCGTTAACATAAGCGCTGTGTGCATCACTTAATAATTTCTACACACCTCTCAAAAACAAACAGTCGTCGTCAGCCCATCAGGATACTTGACTGCGTTGACAAACACAAAATGTAGTGTCTTCCCCTTCACTACGTTCAAACACTTAACCAAGTCCATGGATCAGAATCAATAGTTGATAGACGCTCAGCTGGCCAAGAAATTCTCCGTAATTTACGGAATCCCAAGACTTAGTAACGTTCTCACAAAAGTCCGCTTCAGCACCCTATCCAGAGCAAGATGAATTTAAACTTCACACCCTGTTTATTTAACATCCACTTTAATACTGTCCTCCCACCTAGGCCTGGCCTATTGCGATGTATATTTCCCTTCAGGTTTGCCGGATATAATGTTAATGGAAGCCGATCCCAGTGGCCGTGCGGTCTAAGGCGTGGGTCTACGGCCGCTCGCTTACTGGGATTGCGGGTTCGAATCCCGCCAGGGGCATGGATGTCTGTCTATTGTGAGTGTTGTGTGTAGAGGGTAGAGGTCTCTGCGACGAGCTGGTCCCTCGTCCAGAGGAGTCCTACCGACTGTGGTGTGTCTAAAGTGTGTGATCATGAAACCTCGACGAAACGAGGAGGCCCAGGCCCATGTAGGGCTGTCGAGCCATAGGAAAAAAAATGTTAATGGAAATTAATTAAGGTGGAGACACAAGAGCTTAAGAACACGCAGTCCACCCATGGATATTATTTTACTTACGAGAGTCCTCTGTGTGTGTGTGGCCCTGGAAATGCACATTGAACGCTACGAACTGTTGGTAAGAGCAAACAACGGTGCACATAAGACAGCTCTTGTGACGTAATGCCGGTTGTGGTGGCTTAGGGACAAGACCAGAGGCAAATACAAACTGCCACTACGGTACGAGAGGATTTTATATGTACGACATTCTTACTTACTGCTAATCGATTTGGCCATAAATTGTAAATATTAGTGTCTACAGTAAAGCATGTTGATAAGACTTTAAAACCAGCTAAGCGTGTTACGAAACTACGTGAAATGCCCAGTATAGAAGATTTCAGTTCATAATTCACGCCTACTTCGGTTCGAAATTATTGTGTATTTAACGGCTACATTAAGTATTTTCGATAAAAGTAATCCACTCTGTAATAACCGCCGCTATACAAAGTAATGACTGTATTCGGAAACATGGCAACTGTCAGCTACTTCTCTCCGACTAGTATTGAGCTCCCAACTACCAATGCAAGTAATCACAGATAAACCCCTTTAAAAGACGAAACGTGTCTGTTTTATATAAGGCCTCAGTGCGTACCGCGCAGTAAACACTGTCCACCTCGGTTATACAAAACCAATCTGTTAATAATGTATATGGCCAAAGTCGCTGTTTGTTCTGAGATCCATACAAAACACATAAACGCAATGTGAGCACCATGTAGAATTCTTGAATGTTAAACCTGGCGGTAGTGTAAAGTAACCGCTAGGCTTTAAAGGTTAAAATGTGCAAACTTCTGCCTTTAAGGCAGCGCAAAAATCGATTTCAATCCTGATCGTTTATTTAACAAAGCAGTTTCTGCTACTAAGATCATTTAACTCTCACAGTGTGTCAGTGATAAGCCCCTACAAATAGGAGGAATATAAAAAGAATTCACGAAATCTGCGGACAGAGAAACAAGGCAAAGTCTGTTTCGTGCAACGTAGACTAGGTATGACTGGGCCAGTCAGACACTCGCGCCTTGAGGTGGATGATCATTACGATAATTAAGGTGTCCATTATCATCTTATCCATAACATAAGATCGGTAGCTTCAAACACACAACTAACAGCTTTCATCACCAGCACCAGCTCTTCTGTGCTTAAGTGACATAAGGGTAGAGACCATTTGGCTGACCTAGGAGTACATGGGAGGAAAATACTAAGATGGAGCTTACGGAAATAGGGTTTGAGTGTGAGATGTAGACTGGATTCATGATGACTCAGGTTACGGTCCATAACGGCAAGCAACCTTCGGTAATTTACTGAGCACTTGACCATCAGCTTCTGAAAAGGCTCCACTAAACTCAGCCAGTGTTTTGACAGTGTCACACCATCTTAATACAACTCTATGCACAACTCTACGGAACAGAGCCCTTCAAAGACTAACAGTTCCTCCCTAATCAAGAAATTCACGGCATTTTATACAATCCGAAGGTTCATTATGATGTTCACAACAGCCCACCACTTGTCCCTATCCTGAGACAGATGAATCCAGTCCACACCCTCTCATCCTATTCATAAAGATCGATTTTAATATCATCCTCCAATCTGCGTCTATGTCTTCCAAGTGGTTCTCTCCTACAGGTTTCCCCACCAAAACCCTGCATACATTTCTTTTCTCCCCCATAAGTGCAACATGCCCAACCTATCTCATACTCCTTGACATCGTAATCTGAATAATGTTTGTGTACGCAGAGTCACAACTGAGAAGCCCCCTCGCACTGGCAGGGGGCAGAAGGATATTCAAACCTGCTGTTAATGGATAGCCTAGATATTCGTACGAATTTGGATGTAAACTTAACCGAACTTCAAAACACACAACAAAAGGCGACAGCAAGGTCCGTCAAAACCCATGGAGGGCAAATGAAGCCTGCTATAGAGTGGGGTTCGGTATGTGGATGCCTGTGTGAGAGGAAACAATCGATCTGGAGAAGAACGTGCAAGTGACGTCATAACGCCAGCACCACTGACGTCATATCATGCCGCCGCCGGCTCATAACAGAACAATTGTATTGTTCATATAACAATACCAGGTAAAACGCACAGGACTGATAAAGTGAATGGCTTGAACCCTCGTTACAGTATGCAGAAATACTGCTCGAAACGGTCCAACTTGCTGAAAGGCTGAGTGGTAAAAAAGTCTACCCTCTCCTCATACTTTTGTAATAATATAACAAAAGAGTTTGTTGACTAATACATAATTCGATTTCATTTCGTGTTTGAGAAAGAAACCATTTGAATAATATACTACAAATACATAACACGACATGATGAACGAAGAGAAACTAAAGCAATTACAATAGCGGTAAAACAGATGACGGTGAAAATTATTTTAAAAGGAAACACAACAGAGAAGACAAGTTCCTTCAGATATTTTGAATGTGATACATCACCATGCAAAACGATTAAATTTCGAAGAACACATAAAGAAGTATAATAGATTAACCTGATGTATTAAAAAACATTTTGGAAAAAAATGGCGGCAGAAGTAACAACAAGAATGCATAACGTAACATTAAAACAAGTGCTGACATGTCAGTAACACATAGGGACTGAAGATGAAAATAAGAGAAGAACGGACACAAGACAAACTGTTCTCGAGTGCATCGATAAAATAAATAAAATCAAGAAAAAAAAAACAATATGAGGAAGTTTGGAAATAAACAGTACGGTGGAAGATATGTTACAATATCAAAAACCTGGCATGAAAAAGGAGGCCTATTCTCATATGCTTACAGAAGACGACAAAATATGTCCCTAATCAAGATGGAAGGGCCAATTACATACTTCGCCTCGGAGACAGATTTCATAATCCAGCCCTTGTTACGGAAAAACATCTCTTGAGCCGACTCCAAAATGTTAATATACGAGTAATTGAAAAGTACACAAATAACGCTACATGAAAGGATCTCCTAGACGGACTGCTACATTGCTACGAATCTTGCACTCTGTTAAAGCCCAAACACTACCATTTGGTGTCAGATTCCAACACAAGTCCCTGCATTTTGCACACAAATTTGCAACCTGGAAAACACAGAGTCAACGCTCTTCCTTAAGAAGTACGAGAAACAGCGGCAAAAATATCTTGAATTTGTTGTTTCAATTGAAGTGTTCATAGCTCAGCAGACTTCCTCTTTTGACCAACCTCACAAAAAGAAGTCACATGCAGCAAGATCGGGACTTCGCAGAGACCATTCTGTTGGCCCTCTACGCCCAATCCATCAAACAGCAAAATACTTATCAACCGTGATTATAAGGTTAAGATGTTAAATGGCTGGAACTCCCGAATTGAATGCCACTCCTATACTGATACAATTATTGCACCAGTTTAAAGCTCATAAACTGCCATTTTATGACCAATACAATTTTCACGTATTTATGTAATTACTTTAAAGTCACCGTACAGTATTTGTGGAATCTTGGGTGCAACACGACAAGGGGAATCTGATGAAAGACTATAGGTTCCTTAAGAAAGATTCTGCTCCATTCAGTCGGCTTTGCAACACACCTGTAAGCTCAGATTCGCAAAAGCGTCTCTGACGGTGTGCAGATACAACAGGTGTGCACCTCAGTCTGACACGGCCACAGAGCGATACCGCCCAGGCACTTTGATCGCAGTGAAGTGATGAAGTCAGACACTTTCGAGCAGGGCGAGGGGGGGGGGATAGAAATTCTTCAGTGAACCCGTAATTGGCCTATTCAATGCAGACAGGAAAGTGAGAGACAATGAGGTTAATGTACAAAAGGCCAATTTCAGAAAATGTAACCCACAACCGTACGGCGATATCGCAAATGTCCCTAACTGCATAAATAACACAGTGCAGTTTCGATTGTCCCGAGTCCCGAATGTTCGAGGTTCCGTTTCGTCCGAGCCGATGCGCTGTGGTCAAAGTCGTTTCTCTGCTGCGTACAGCAGCCAGGTAAAGTGTGTATCTACACTTGATGTAATAGCAAAAAGAGGCAACCGCGACTGACGTTCTGTTCCTGAAAAAGAGCGTGATTTTGCAGCGAAGAAGTGGTCACAATTCAAAATCAAACTAGCCTTAAAGACTTCTGTGCGTCTTAAATGAGACGGAACGTCGCGATTTCTTTACAACTTAAAGGTAAAAGGTAAAACAATCCCATTACAGTCCTGGACAGGCCCTTAGGGTTCCAGGAGGTTGAGGCTGCCAGATTTCTAGACAATCGGCACATGAAGGTGGTAAGGTTGTCAGCCCTACGCACCGGCCGCCTTTACCCCCAGGAAATACTCCTGGTACTCATTGCTGTTAGAGGCTGAGTCGACCCCAGGGCCATAGTGCGACCGAAAGGATTATGTAAATGAAAAATTCCAATGACACCATCGGGAATCGAACCCGCGACCTTCCGGCTTGTAGCGCAGTGCCTCGACCAACTGCGCCACAGCGTGCCCCTCTTTACAACTTACGTGTAAATTAATAGTGCATCTTCTGTTATTATTCCCCTGTTTACTGTTGTACACACTGACATGCTAACAGTGTTATATACATAGTACGTATTAACACAACGTGTACATCATTCTACATACGTAATCATATGTTCTAAACTGTTCTAATCCGCGTAGTCCGAGTTTTCGGTAATTCGAGGCAACGTCGGTCCCATTTACATCGAACTATCGAGATTTTCATGCTACTCATAAATAACAAAAATAGCCTAATGTCTGCTTATTTACTAAGTTATCTCGAAAAAATGAATAAACCGGTGTGCTAACAGAATAAGTGGACAGGAAGCAACTGAAGGACGACGAAACCCGCTCAATAAACAAATTCAAATACAGTCGCACTCGGTTACAACGTCATGAAAAGGGACTGAATATTTTGTGTCGTTATAAACGAGTGTCGTTCTAACCGAGGAACGTAATATTATGGTTAATAGTAAGGAATTAATTGGTGCCACAGAACATGTGACGTCACATGCGAGGTGTCGCTTAAACCGTCGTCGTTATAACCGGGTTCGATTGTATTATTGGAACGATCAAACCTAGGAAGATGTCACGTACCACGCATGGGAAAGATCATAAATACACAAAATATTTTAATCCGAAAACTTGAAAAATAAAAACCACTAGGACGATGTAGGCGCAGATCAGGACCACCGTATGTCCTGTTTCCCCCGGACCTGTCCTCTTTCTCGACCCAAAAATTTCCGTGCGTGCAGGTTTTTAAAATTCGCAGGTATGTACGGTTTTTTTTTGCTATTTGTTATTTCTTAAAACGTTTGCATAACTCAATGGAACTAAAATGTAAAACAACATATATATATACATATATATATATATATACATATAAAGGTAAAGGTAAAGTAAAGTTCTCCCTAGAACGGGCCATGAAGGACCAGAGGGGGAGCAGAGGTATAGCTCTACTCTTTCTTTAACCCCGGCACTAGATAAAGGTGGGTGGTCAACTCCACGCCCCGGCCGCTTTACCCCCGGGAAAGAGACCCGTTACCCATTGTATAGGAGGCTGGGTGGGCCCCAGGGCCGGTCTGGACGGCTGCGGAAAATCTCGCCCCCCACCGGGATTCGATCCCCGGACCGTCCAGCCCGTAGCGAGTCGCTATACCGACTACGCTATCCCGGCCCACATATACATACATATATTTCTAATAATTTTAAAGAAACTCGTAATTATATTATTACATTACCCTTCTCCGGGTAAAAAAAAAAAGTTCAGAAATTGACCTTCGGAATGTCTCGGAAAACTTCGGCGCAGAAATTCTGAACAACTTGAACTCAACGAAAATAAGTTTGAATTATGTCTCCCTCTGAATTTCATATCCAAGAAATTTACAGAACTATTAGCAGAGAAACGTTCAGAGGGACTTTTCTTGAATAAAATTGTGGCTATCTAAATGCGTCGTATTTTTTAAACTCCCTTTTCGCTTAAATGTCCTCCTTTTTTACGGTCGATGTCCTCTTTTATGATAGATATATGCTAAACCTAGAGTAGATGGAGGATACTATTAAAATGGTTGGTAAGGAAACAGCGTGAGGGTGTGGAATGGAGTCCAAGTGAATATGGATAGGATCCAGTCGAGGGTGTCTGTAAATACGGCAATCGACCTTTCGGTTCCGTAAAAGGCTAGGAATTCTTGACTCAACTCCTCTAGAAGGACTCTAGTCCAGTGAGTTAGTAGGTAGGGCTACATGCATCCATCAAATGGAAGCTGTTACACATGATCTAGAAGTCTTAATTATTAAGACGAAATTCGAAAGTGTTATGATGTCACCATATATTTCACAGACTTCCCGTAATTGGTAAAAAACGGTACGGTAAATGTAAACTTCTGAAGTGAAAATCCACATCATTTCATGTAACTGGAACAAGCAGCATAAACTCGCTGAGGACAAAACCTCAAAAGAGGGAAACTCACACGTGTATCCTTCTTCTGACGTCACGCAATTCCAGCGTCATTCACAGTTGCGTCACAAACGGTTAAAGTTGTCCCAACTGCGCCTCCGGCAGGGTCGTGATGGCGGAAGTATCTTACACTAAGCCGTACTGAAGTTCCTTTGGATTACAAATTTGCAAATTTAGAAATTTAGTTCACGCAATGAAAAAAGCTGAGTGACTTATTGATGGCGGCAGTATCTTAGAATAAGCCGTACTGAAGTTCCTTTGGATTAGAAATTTGCAAATTTAGAAATTTAGTTCACGCAATGAAAAAAACTGAGTGACTTATTGCTATTACTACAACAACGGGAGGTACGCGGTGACGCAGTTGGTTGAGGCACTGCGCTACAAGCCGGAAGGTCGCGAGTTCGATTTCCGATGGATGGCCCTGGGGTCGACTTAGCCTCTAACAAAAATGAGTACTAGGAACGTTTCCGGGGGATAAAGGCGGCCGGTGCGTAGGGCTGACAAATTTACCACCTTCACATGCCGACTGTCTGGAAATCTGGAAGCCTCAACCTCCTGGAACCCTAGGGGCCTGTCCAGGCCTGTATAGGGACAGCGTTACCTTTTTTTTTACTACGAGTAAACTGACATGTGGATAAAAAATGAAATACAAATAGGATACAAGTCAAACTCAGCCACTCCGTTCACTTATTCATTTGTCTTTACATATCCATTCCTCATCCTTCTTAGTGTCACACTCAATAATCACAAATCTACGCATCTTCCTCTCCCTCTCCTATTCCTTCCCGTTAGTAGCTGGCTTATGGCTGTCCTAACCCTACAGACGGTCTCTCCCACTGTCTGAAAGTCAAAATGTTCGTACGCACTGTCAGAAATGTATTTCTGTAACTCTGAAACGTCCAGGACATTTGGCGTTCCGAACCGGATTTTTTTTACGAGACTCCGGGACAGATATATTTAAAACCAACAAAACAGGGATAAATGGGCTCCCTACCTGCATAGGACATCGACGATACAAGTTTCGTGTGGACACAAGTGTGTGGAAAAGGAAATTACGCTTTGTGGTTCTACCTGCAAATCTGTTCGTGGTCTGTGAAGGAAGAGACATCTACTTTGATGATGTTCAAACATTTTTCGGCCCAACGCAAAAATAAGCCCCACCTACGTGTAGTCATGAACCGAAAATGCAGATAAAGCAATATAAGAATTTACACACAAAACATGTTTGACACAAAACTGTAATACAACCAGCCTTTCCGGGGCCTCCAAGGGGTGGCGCCGCCTGCAGTGTCACCGACTGCGACAGCCTTAAACCGACCGTGATCTGGAAGAAACTAGTGTTTAAAACTGTTTTTATTTACACGTACCGTGCATTCTGTCATAAGTTTAAGTCAAACCAACCAATGCACAAGAATTATTAACAAAGTATATTTGTAACCCATACATACGTTTCGGCAATCAAGTTGCCATCCCCGGGGGGCACATCAAAGAATCACAAACATCCACGGCATCCAGACACACATAAATTTGGTGTTACAATGAAAGCACACATGCCGCTAACAACTTTAAAATAAACTTATGTCCACAGTCACAGAAACAAACGTTAAAAGTACACAACACAGTGTGTCTAAGTCAGTGATGTATGCCAACACTTCACATAACACAGTAAAAATTATCACATACATATGTTTGTTACATGACTCAATCTAGACGATTAAAAGATATATAAAAGCTTATGTATGTAAGGGTCGCAAATATATTTTGTTAACAATTTTTGTGCATTGGTTGGTGTGACTTAAACTAGTGTTAAAACAGTTTATGGCTCCGTTACAACAGTTCTTATTTGTGATTTTTCTACTTTCCACCTTTCAAATTGTTTTTCTGTGTGTGTTTTTCGTATTTTGCACTTTTACGTCTACAGACATCCCATAAAATGTAATTAAGAAACCGATACTACCACCTGATAGGGAGTTTTCCTGGAACGCTGACCGATGTGGCGTCGAGCGGCTACACAGTCGCATCACGGAAAGCGCAGTTTTTTTGGACCATAAAGTGTTCTCAACGTCAACCCCAACAATACTCTAAAAGCGTTTTGTGCTGCACAAAGCAGGGAATCTCGTGGTATTACCCCCCTGATGTCAGATTTGAAAGAAAAAATGACTTCAAAATTGATATCAATGCACATGCCTTTACCTCAATAGCGAACATTTTAATGTTCGCTATTGAGGTTTTCGCAGCGGCGTAGTTGAGGATATCATTCCTCTGGGATATGACAAAGCGTCATTGGGTAATCGCATACCGATGTTCCCTCGAAACGTCGGGATCGGTTAACCAGTGACACAGCGTCATATCCCCGAGGAACGAAATCCTAATTAAAATGTACTGTACATTGCTTTAAAGCGCGTAATTCAGCTTTCAACTAAACTCGTTGATCTGTCTTCCACTGTCCCGCAGTACTGTGCTCGAAATAGTCGCTGCCGGTTCGAATTTGACAAAGGGTGAGATTCCATATCTCGAAAACTAATCGAGCAAGAGCGCTAAATCTTCATGAAAATTACTTTGTCAAAATTCCCAAGTGCAAGACACTAAGAACGTCAAAATAAACGGCAGTTTTCCTGTTTTTTTTTTCAATCTGTCATGGAATCGGCCTAGGTCCTCGGTCTTGTCCATCGCGGCTTTGTTACACAGACGTATCCTCCCTGTAGGCGGCAGACTTCGTGTGTTCCAAAATTGGTGTCCAAGCACTGCACAAAAACTCGACGTCAGCACAACCGATCAGGTAACAAAAAAAACGGACCACAGACATGAACAGCCTATTAGAAATCTCGATGCCTTGTCAACTGACAACGAAACACAGCCCTTAATATCAAGAAACAGAGGCGCAAAATCGTCCCTCACCCACACACGACCCAAAATACAAACAAAAATAAACTTTCCCCCCTTCTAATTTAAACTAAAAAAAACATGAAAACTAGCAGACAGGGTGACACATTTGCACTTAAAATCATTCCTAACTCCATGCTTTCTGCTATCTAAACAACGGGAACTCTCCCGCATTTCCCTCAGAACAAGAAATTCAATAGAAGTACAAACGACGAAACTAAGAACAGGATCGGCTCATCTCCTCCAACAGGGGGCGGAATATCCTAAAGGTCTGAAGGGCAGGAACAGTACATAGCACACATGAGGCGAGGAAACAAAATCGAAATGTGCACAATACAATTCCCACTGCTATAAGAGATGAAGGAATAGAACGAGCTTTGGAAAACTCGTAACAGAAATGACGACCAGATTTAACAGACAGACCACGTTCGAACATGAGGCAGTGCACGTCCAGTCAATCAGAAACAGCTGAAAAGGAGCCACCAAGACGGACTATTTCTCCCGTCCATAACCCTTTTTTATATATATATATATAAATGTTCAGTTTGTACCGCTCAGTAAAAAAACTCGGTCTCAGTTTCAAAAAACAACTCGCTGTCAGTTAATGCTGTATTTGGAAATAACTGCTATTTGTTTTGAGATTCATACAAAACATATAAATGCATTCTGTGGGCAGAACATAGAATTTCTGAAAGTTAAACCTGGCAGTATATAATGTAACCAATATACCTTAAAGTACTAAACTAAGAAAAGGATGTTCTGAAAATCCTGACTACCACAATACACTCAAGCACGTCATATCCTCCACCACCACCACCACCACCACCACCAAAAATACATACACAGTTTGAATCTTACTGGTCTACTCTAGCATCTGAATTTCTTCATTGTTCTTCCTAGACTCACATTTCGTCATGGGTGGGATTTGCAAGCCTGTTATGTACTCGATAGCCTTCCATTTTTATGATCCTGCAACAAACAATTTCTGCAATTTTGTATGTATATATATACTTTTTTTTGCGCAAAAACAAATTTCAGCTTGGTTTTCGTACTGTCCTGGTATATATATGTGTGTGTGTGTGTGTATCCTGTTGACAGTTATCCTTTTTGTAATGGCACTCATCAGCCCCAATGATCCAAACGACAATGCCAAAAAACTGCATACTTGCAAACTTTCCAGGAGACAATGCAGCTACGGCAAACACACAATGGGCAAAGACGGTTCAATAGCCATAGTGAAGCCAAATTCACTGGCTGACGGACGCCCTGAAATCAAAGTTCCTGGCCATCCAGGCTGGAGTTTTACAACGGGCTGGTATGTGCAAAACGGTCGCTTGCACTTGTAACCTTCAGAAAAATACTTGGATGGAAAAAGAAGACACAAATAACCTCAAACAAACCTGCAAGAGAAATTTATTTTCTAAACCATGAGTTCAAAATGGAAATGACACAGGATAAAGTATGCATTTTGTCCACGCGTTAAAAAGCAGAGAAAGTACTTCACTCATAATAATGACTAAAATGAGACACTGGAATGGAGGCAGGTGGCTGCAGATGCACTGTAGCAAGGGATGTGAACATGTGCTTGCTGGCCAATCAATGTCAGTTGGCTAAGTGCTTGCAAAGAATGCTATGACTCAAGCAACTGACAGCATTTCCAACTGTCAGGAGCAGAAGACCAAGGCTTGTAAAACCTAACATGCTGTATACAGGCTGCACCTTTCTTAGAGCAGAAGTCTTACAACGTTGCTGAGGTATCTTGCTCTGCCCTTTTGTGCAAAACCAGCATTGCCTAAATTTTCTTTGTTGTGGCAAAAAAAAAAAACTTTGCATGCAGAATATAATCTGACATGCAACAATGCAGAAACAGCACACTCTCAAACTGATAGAGTTGCATAAGCAGTTTCTTGTAACCAACTACATAAACAATAACAGATTAACACCCTGTATTCGCAAACACTACACTCAGTAACTTCAACAAATGATACGATTTGGTTCCTCAGCACCAAGATTTCCACTTTTCTTCTAATTTTTTGGGGGTTAATATGATAAATGTTTCTCATATTATACAAGGAGTATGGTTTTGTAAATTTGCATTAAAAATGTATGATTCAAGTATGAGTAGATGAAGTACAGACCATAACCACAGAATAATAGTAGAATACAATAAAACCACTGAATACATTGTAATTTAATTCCTTGCATTGCACTTACACAACACAATAAAACAATTTAATACAGTTTATTTGCTGAGTACAACTACAGCATAATTATGTGTCATGATGATGATCTGGCATAGTATAATCTTTATTCTCCCACCACAACACAAAACAACACAACACATCACTCTCTTTCTGTTCATGTTTCCAGAAGACACTGTCAAAAAACAGCAAAGCTTTAAAACTGCAACAAACACAAGCAGCTAAACTGAATATATATATATATATATATACACATACATATTATCTTGGACAACTCTGAACTTGGCCATATTGTACATTATAAATTACTGTGAACATGCATGCACACAAATCATGCAAAAGCCCTGAAAATTTAGGGAACATCAAGTCTTATAAGAAGAAGCAACATGCTGAGACTGTGTGTTTGTTTACCAGTACTAAGCTGCAGATAAAGCCAAGAAAATGTGTGTAACACAGACAAATATCAGTAGCAAGGCATAATACCCTACCCATTCAAATGTATAACCTTCAAATCTTAAATGTGCGACACAAAAAATACCAGCAGAAAGGCATAATACCCAACCCATTAAAATGTGTTACACTGACAATATCAGCAGCAAGGCATAATATCCTACTCAACAAAACACATTAACTGCAGACTTTGTAGAACTTCTAATGCCTTGTTTTACCACAATCAATTCAGTTGTTTTGGAAATAAGATCACTCTCCTACTACACGTTTGTTTCGTGTAGGTGTACTTTATGCAAGGAACACATGACAACTCATCATATGTCAAAAATATGTCCACCCATCACAGAAAATACAGGATGTTCCTGTCATATGTCTCTGAGAATGGCAGTCATCATGGAATGCCCTGGTGGATGCAGGCTTTCTGTGCGATAAAGCTGCCATGCTCTGTGACATGATAAATGGGAGACCTGTATTTATTTCAGTATGTTAACTGTTATCCAAAACACTTTCTTTTCTGACTTTTGTGCATATTTAATGAGATAAATACAGAACTTTATTCATGTCTTCATGTGAGTTTTTGGCTCCAACAGAATTCTAAGTTGTGGATGCATGTAATATTTCTATGACTTATGCCCTTTTTCTCATACACACATCTCTACACTGTAACTTAAATTCACAATGCACAACTTAGTAGCAACTGTTTGAAACAACTACACTTACTACCTTATAAATATACAGTTTTTTTACTTAGTTTAAAATATGCAGATATGAAGATAACTCAATTTCATCACTTCTTACTTCAGACCCCTTTACATGTGCACACACAAACTTACATACAGTACACACGCCTAGCACAAGGAGAATGTAACAGTCTTCATAAGACCTCTCCAAGCTGTCAGAAGTTGCCTACTGACTTGAGTGAAACCAGCGAGGCATTGTAACATCATACAGGCATTATCCCATCAATACTTGAAATAGCTGTAAGCTTTCTTCACACTTCACATGATCACTGATATAAACTCTGCTTGCTGGGTAACTGCCATGCCAGCCATATTCACAATACATTGCCAAGTTGCAGTACAGTAGCAAAGGTACTTACATGCACCAACCAGTGGGAAGAGAGAGAGGGGGGGGGGGGGACCCTATACACCCAGAATGCAGACAGAAAAAGATATATTTCTTCTGGTCATGGTGTTTTACCATCAGAACTTGTTTAGATATGACAGGATAAAGCACTTGTAAATGACCAAACTGGGACAGAAGCATAAAAATTAATTTAGTTTGACCTAACAAATCCAGACACTGTAATAAACTGACTGGAGTATGAGTAAAAGCACTCAACCCACCACCCAAACTGGGATGTCACATCAGAAGTGCAGCAGATGTTGTCAAGGGCAATGTTCAAGTTCATCACATTAACTTGGTATACACGGAAGGGATGAGTATTTCTGCAAACCATCTGCATACAGATTATAACTCTCATATATATATTCTACAATATGTCTGTCTGTACTGGACACAAATAAAGATGCTGAGATGTATGGCACAATGACACACATATCATGTCAATAATGAATTTTTAATGTTTTGCTTCATGTGAAGAAAACCTACAGCACTGCCAGAAACAAGGCAGCAAATATGGCACTAGTACACTACTGGCTGTTCAACACATCCCTATTCAGAAAGCAGCAGTAGGGAAGTAAATAAATTCCATCTCTTACCTGCACCAAAGTAATACCATAAGGTCATGACTACCATCTGGCATGATACAGTATACCATCTCTACAGGCCAACAGGTCAATATCTGTAAAAACATAAACAAAGGAATGCTTGATTTGGAGCTGTGAATGTTTCACAAACTTTTGCAGCAAGTCACCATTTTAAGAAGGCCCTTTGCAAGTAATGAACCATTAAACTGTACGATTCAGAAGCTGTATTGCATAGCCTTGTTTGTTTTACATGATGGACTAAAGAAATCAGCGCACTTCTTCACCAGAGTTTCAATACGGAAATTTAAAAATTATAGTACACCATTCCTCAAATAACAATTTGAGACATACCTTTTGTGCATCATCAGTCTCCTCTTATGATACGTAATACATATTACACAATACAATTTTATAAAACAGGGAAGCCTGAGTGATGAAGGGTAAATCCGTAGTTTAATTTCATGCAATTCCTTTGAAAATCTAATGGAACTAGGGACCTATTCATAATGATTCAGAAAGGCTTAAAACATTTCCCACAGAAAAATGCTTCTTAAGTAATGTAATTCGTACACAAGGTGCCAATGTTTTACAAAAAATACAGTTCATATGTCAGAATCGGCATGCGGTTTATCTTTTGTGTACGAACACCGTTCAACCAAACAGAAAGTATATGCTGCACAATGACAATCATTTTCATGACATTAAAGGAACTGGTTTGCCTTGAAACAACATTATTACTCTAGTCTTCCAGGTTACGACATTGTATAGTTCGGTAAGAGTGCGATGTTTCTAACCTCTATCCGGATTCATGGTCATATATTTCTACAGTGTTTGCAGATCATAGGCGACGCCACTGCAAGATTGTACCTGAAACTTTACATAAGCCAGTAGTTATATACCTGTCATACCTGCAACCAAATTTTGCAATATCGCTTCCACTTTCCCACCAGTACATCTCCCCAGTACATAACACTTCAACGATAACACCTACTGTGTACAGCACAGTTACATTCAGCACGGATTAAAGTTACCACCTATAACCTGTGGCTAGCACAGATGACTGAGACCACAGTTCATACTGTGTCCCCGGCAAAAATGCAAGTGTCATGACAAGTGTATTCCGGCAGAGTGTTTCTTATCCGTGGACTAATATGTGCCACTGATTTCTATCTACGCAATTTGACTGCTACAAGCTAGCTAATAATTATAATATTTGAAGAATAACAGAATAAATTTACCAACATTATACCTTTTACTAGAAGACTGCATGTTTTTATTCGTTCTATTAATTCGGATTTCACATAGGATTTTTGAGATGTAGTTCGGACAATCCTGGATATCATAGTGCTTTCTACAGAACACGATGTACAATTAACTTTTTATGTCATAGTTCCACAGGTAGAAATCGGGTTTCAGAACTACCATCATCTCGACCTCACTATCTCACTATATCCGCCCGTCAGTTTTCTCCTATGGCGACAGCTTAATTATAATTAGACCGATACATTTTTCTAAACAAAATGCAGCCACTCGAAATAACATCGAATTCATGTTCTTGATGAGACTCTTAAAAAAGCCTGTTTATAACAGGCATTTTACTAGGCTTCAATGTTATCCCAAAAACGCCTTGTCAGTGTATGCCTTCCGAGTGTCACAATAAAATTGTCCTGGTATATGCATCTTTTATTTTCAGATATTTTTATATTTCTGTTTGCGCTCTGTAAATGCAAATGCCACATTCTGCAACTCAAGTGACAGTTCTTAGAGCTCCAATACTGTCCAGCAATAAAATTACATTTTCAATAAACACTGAAGATTTAATCCTGGACTCTTTTTGCATTGGATCATTGGCACCCGTTTTGAGAAAATGTTCCTACAGAGCTCTGTAAGCCTTTCACATTTCGATAAGAGGAAGTAAACTACATTACACATAATATACAGCCTATCACTCCAACTGTTTAAACTGTAGTCACTCACATCCACTTCAGTGTGGCACCAATCACGAGATATACGAACTTCATGAGTTTGTTCAGGTCCGAGGAGAATGACGTGCCCGCATACACTGCATCACAGTTTTCTGTTTGCCAGTAATATCGGCAGATATCCTATTTATTTTGTCATATAACAACAGGCCAACATTATGGAATGTCTGTCTCCGGGAATGTTGCCATGTTCATGCTATACAGGAATAGTTCCTGCAGGTCTCGTTGTTGAGACCAGCTTCAGACACAGGGACTAACTTCTTTAAAAAAGGTTTCAAAACTACGCATATAGCGTTTCTTCGTGACTACCGTCAGACGTGTCTACCTGCGCATACTGTATATTCTTTTCTATCCCGCCATCTTTCGAACTCCCAGCTATGCTGAAAGCGGAAAATGCGCTGTTTATTATTTTGTGATCTGCACAGCCAAAAAAAAAAAAAAAAAACCAGTAATAACAGCTGTAATAACAATAACATTCATTATATAAACACACTTCGCTGGACGAAAGGTAACCGAAGTTAGCCTATTAAATTTATTTTTATGCAGATTGTAAAATTCTGTCGTTACTTGATTTCAGTGGAGTGACACCTCAGTCCAATTCAAGGAACATCAGTGTTACGTGAAGGCATAGTTTGTGAACTACCGAACTGTACGTTGGTACCAGCCCAGTGAATTCGTGGTGCGGCAGACTCATATGATGCTTCCACTGCAGCCAGTTATCAGCCTCACTACCCTATCACTTCATCATCGGGAGAGACCGGAGGCTCTCCCGATGATGAAGTGATAGGGTGGCCCTGGACGCAGTGACGTAGAAACGAGTCGCTACCTCTGCGAGGAATTAAACCCCGGTTGACTGGCACGTAACTAGTTTCTTACTGAGCTATCCCGCTTCAGTCCTTTAATCCAATTCTGGACACTTAATTCGTAGCTAGTCACGATACTGACTGAGCTAGGCTCTATCCCGATTTACCTCTTGTAGTCGAACCACAGTCATCCAGTCTGTAGCCACTCACTACACAACTAAGTTACTCGGGCTTTACTTCTCGAAATCGAACTTCGGGTGTCCAGCCACAGCAAGTCATTATACTGACTGAACTACCTAGGCTGTACTCGAAGAGTGTCATTCGATTGTCGCTATTCAAATAACTGCATTCGATTTCTGCCATTCGAATAAAAATCCGAGTTGTACACCTAATGAAATTCCAACTGATTCATTCGATAGTCATATTCTAGTTTTCGATAGTTTCCATAAATACAACATGTAGGCGTGTGTGCCTCAACACTATTGGTTCATAAAGTTGCATACTGCACTGCCATCTTTGAATTATTTCACAGAGCTGCCGATGTTGGCAAGAAGCAGTAGCTCAATCGGCAAGGCTTACTACCGAGCTAGTTCGCTCACATGGTATAAGGTTCCTTCAAATTAATACTGCACAGCAACAATTTTACTAACCATCCAGGTTTTAAATACACGTTTATCATACGACATATGTGTTTCTCATGAATCCCACGAATTTCCAGCTGATTGGGTTAATATTTAAATTCTAACACAGGCTTACCAAGAACTTTGAAAATTGATCAGATTGTGAAACATATGAATTGTAAATTCGTGGGATTCAGGGAGCATTGGTGATGGTGAAATAATTCCAACCGAAAAAAGTTACGGAATTCAAAGCTATACTTAACACTGCAGCTAAACACTGCTGCTCTTTTGCTGTCGTCTTGTACGCACGGTTTGCCACAAGTGCATTTGGTAATACGCATTCCCATGCACATATTTAAAAGTTTACCAGTTAATGATGATCTGCAACTATTTTAACGTCAGTATTTTCGATGCCGAAAACCCTTACGCATTAAGTAAGTAGAACCGCAACTTGCATTCAACTCAGTGACACTCGTTTTACGACAGGACACTGTCCATACAACACTACATTCACCTTCAGTGACACTCGTTTTAAGACAGGACAATGTGCAACCAACACTACATTCACCTTCAGTGACACTCGTTTTACGACAGGACACTGTGCATACAACACTACATTCACCTTCAGTGACACTCGTTTTACGACAGGACACTGTGCATACAACACTACATTCACCTTCAGTGACACTCGTTTTACGACAGGACACTGTGCATACAACACTACATTCACCTTCAGTGACACTCGTTTTACGACAGGACACTGTGCATACAACACTACATTCACCTTCAGTGACACTCGTTTTACGACAGGACACTGTGCATACAACACTACATTCCGAAAGTCTGTGCCCTTTTACTTCTTTTTCAGTGATAAGTCTGCTTGCAAATTAATAATCACAACTAATGCATTAGTTGGAATGAAATACTTAATTACTGAAATGCCCGGTATGTATAATATAAAGTTTAATAATCACAACTTTATTTTTACTCTCACATTCCGTGACCACAGAATAAATCATTTCAACACTTTCATTGATATTGTTCTCTTGAAACGAAGTGCTAATAATAATAATAATAATAATAACTCTTTTCTTTAGGACTACCTGCCGATCAGTCTCGGGTTGTCACGGTGGTATACTTTTCACCATTAAATATGAGTAATGAAACGATAAGTAATGAAAGTCACAGTGGACGTCATGCAGTCACCGTCCTAAAATTTTCTTCCAAACTCCTTTAATAGTTCAATACACAAGTAGACAGACCCATCAAATGTACATCAGTGAGGATTTGAACACTACGAAAGTGTGGTATGTTTTGACTGTTATACTTAATTTGAGCGTTGTTTTTTGCCGACTGATTTAGCAAACAAATATGCATTATTAATCTGCATTTGCTCAGAGACAACACACAAATATAAGAAAATGCGTTACCAAACGTTAGGCTCATGCAGGCCTACATAGGCTAATACAAGCGACACAGCTTTACATTACGCAACAGCACGAGAATTCGGTGCCATTAGCTGAACTTCTATCCCTGTCTGCAGCCACTGACATTTTCTCTTCGTATGAAATGTTGAGCCGGTTCAGAGCCCGTGTTATTCAGGATATGTATGCTTTAAGCGGTCTTCGTTGTTGCTGTAAGATGAATTCTGGAATTATTTTGCCTTTTTAGTCTCAGACCTGCTGTTACCCAACTGGCATTGTATTTATTTATAACGTGCGTAATGTTTATGCTCTAATTTACGCAGATGAGTCTTACGTTCGTAACGATTGTACAATTATGTAACCGAACATCTGAAGACGAAACTAAGCATCCGGCTGTTCAGTACTGCTAAAAAACACCTCACGAGCCTACATCCCGAACGAGGTTCAACCACGTCCCACGGCCAATTTTCCTAAAACTTACTTTAATATTATCATCCAGCCTCCGTCCAAGACGTTTCCACACCGAAATTCTGCACGCATATCCGTTTCTCCATCCAAGTGCCAACTACCCTAAACATATAACATATAAAGATAAACATACAAACATTTTGTTGAAACTCAACCAGATAGTGATTTATGTGGGAACGTTACTGACTTGTATTAGAGAGGTGTCCGGTTCGATTCTCGGCCGAGACACTGAATATATTGAGGGTTTTCATGATTTTCCCCAGTCCCCTGCGCAAATACCTCAAACTAGGGTACAACCGCCCTTTCCACGGAGCCGGGATAGAGTAGTCGGTATAGCAACTAGGCTACGAGCTGGACGGTCCAGCATTCAAATTCCGGAAGGGGCAATATTGTTTCTCTCTTTCAAAATGCCCAGAGCGTCTCTGGGGTCCACCCAGCCTCCTATTCAATGGGCACCGGCATTCTTTCCCGGGAGTAAAGGGGTCGGGGAATAATGTTAACCACATATCTCCATCCAGTTCCGAGGTTAAGAATAAATGGAGCTATACGTTATGTGCCTTCAAGGCGTGGTCAGGGACAGCTTCACATTTTTACCCTCCCTTCAACATCCATTTCATTATTTATTAATTGTTGGATGTTTAGACGCTACTGTCCTACTGTCAGACTTACTCACAGCACCGTCAAATGAAAGTCCGTAAAGAGAACACAGATATTGGCTATGGTAAGGTTACGACCTAACAGTTCTATTAGCTGAAAAGGACCGGTTATATAATCAACATTACGCTTTTGTATATGAATGCAAGAAAGGTGTTGCCGTCTATACAGCTAGTAAACCACGTGGTTCGTCTGCGGCAGCCAAACTTGGGCATCGATCGTTGCGGTGTCTGTGACCAGAATCGATCCGCATCCTCACTGAACTGGTCAAGCGCACGACCAAATAACAAACTGCAAACCCGCTTTTCCCCTCAACAGCCGTGAGAAATGTGATTCCTGTCTACTGTGGAACACCTGAATGTCTCAGTGTCTCCTTCAAAATTTCCTCCTGGATCTCAGCTCGTATCTTGTTCAGGGCAGTTGAAATCGAAGCCCGCCATTCTACTAGCACGCAGTTGAGGAGGGGCAGGGTAAGAAGAGGAAAGGGTTGCGAAAATTGATTCACAAGCCTTCCCTCTCCTTTACTACCACTATTTCTCGTTCCTGGCCTGTCCATCTATCAATCTGTCTCTCTCTAACCTTTTCTCTTTTTCACATTTGCAAATCGCCCCTTCAGCCCCTACCATTAGACTGCCATAGCTGCGAAGCCTGGGTGCGCAGCAAGACACACTACCAGTTGTGAACTATACCGCCAGAAACACAACACTTACAGCAAAAGAATTACACACTGCAATCAGGTACGTGGTGCCGTGCTTTTATATTACCTATAAAGGCATGAATAATTTCAGGGTAATTGAAGATAAAGTGAATGCTTAAGTGAACGCAAAATGTGAGGCAAAATGAAATGTGACGCAATAATTTACAGGTAAATATCCCGAAATTCCTAGTTTTATATGTTATTAATTACTAAACTGCAAACAGAGTCAGTATTTATCTGTGTAAAATAATGTAAGGATCAGTGTTTAGTAAACACCGGTACGAGGTCACGTGACCGAGGGCTGTGACACACCTCATTCAGGGGTAAAGTTAGTTACATACAAATAATACGTAGAACGACACATCCTCTCATAATCGCAACAATATAACTCACTTCAAGATAACAATGTGTTATTTCACCAAAAGAAAGAATAAGACATCTAAAAACACACAGTTTAACCGAAACCACTCATATCAGTTTCGTGCAACTCGTTTCATATTTTGAAGATGCCCCAAAGTAGTCTCAATTTCATTGCTTTTGAGTGACACATTGAACAGTCGAATTGTAGTCGGATTACATCAAACTTCTATTGCACACTTTTTCTCAAATTGCGTTATTTTTCAAAATGCGGCAAGTTTCGTTATTTTCTACACTTTAAGTTTTGAACACATACCAGTTTTAATTCAATGCAAATAAAAAGAGGCTACAGTGTTAAGCTGATCACTCACCTCCACCTAGTGCAGAGATTACAAATGTGTGGAGCCATACCTTCACTCCATGGCATAGCACAGTACTCAGGCACAGGACACATATTACCTTTACTTCTGTAAGAAACATAATTGGTTTACAAGATTTTCCCGACAGTAAAAGGGATAAAGCGAAACACTGTTCTTAAAATAAACTTTAAAATACAGCAAGAATTTGTTTGTAAACACATTGCTTTCAGTTACGCTATCTTTGTTCAGAAAGCTTCAATTGTCCAAATTTCTTCAAAAATTATTAAAAAGGTGATACTTACTTGGAAGAGCATTTTCAGTCTTTTGTGAGTGAATACAATGATAATTGGTGGGTTCCACACAAGGCGGGGGGGGGGGGGGGCTTCTTGACCATCTGGAAGACCATTAGCTTCTTAAGGAGAACCCTGCTCCACAGATTTAAGACTGCCGAGGCATAGCAGCGTAAAAGTCACAGCCGTTGTACAGGAAAATCCATCCCTCAAATTATGGTAGGTTAATTTCACATGTACGCTTATATTTCAGAGTACTTTACTCTGTAAGGAACTTCCAGCTCCATAGGTCGCTGAATGAGATGGAAAGACAAGCATAAATGGTGAGTGGGTAATACAGCTGCATTATTATTTAAATAGTCCTGTATATCCGGGAAAAGCCTGAAGAAAATCGTAAAGAATCTCAAAACATATGGTAAAGCCCTATTCACACTATAGGGACAGTCAAATTCCAGTCGAAAGTCGCTCAACATTTTCTGCACCACTTTTGAATAGTGCCCACACCGGCGATCACGTTCAAGGCACGGTACGGTCACGAACACATGCATTTAAATACGGGCAAATAATGCCTGCCCTGACGTGAGAGGATTGTGAGCTTGCCTGTGTGAAAATCGGACGTCAAATGAACGTTTATAGTTGAGCGCGAATATTCCTTATGGATTATTTAACGACGCTGACGGAATGTCAGATTCTGTAGCGTCGAATATTAGAAATGTCAGCGAAAGGTTCATTGGAAAGGAGGTGAAAGGAAGTAGTTGCGACCTAATTTGAAGTAATGTTCTGATATTTTCCTGGATGGACTAGGCAAAAGCACGAGAATCCTCAAAACAGCCTGTCCCTAGGCAGGGAATTGAACATAGGACGTCCAGATTATGAAGAACAGTGCTGCAAAATCGATTGAGGCGTTTGGTCTGAGGACAATAAAAACACATATTAAAATAAAAAGCGACAAACGTACATAGAAGGTTCCGAATATGATCCAGTAGCAGTGTTTAAATTACGACGATAATCTTCTGGTCACATTACAGACAATTTGTTCGCCAGTAGAGCAACTACCAACTGTTCATTGAAAACCATTGATTTATTTTGCGCTAAGGACCACTGTTCTATAATGCTGAGAACCACTCGTAATTTGCATGTTACTGTGCGGGCCTAGCACATGCGCAAACACTAGTGTCCTCGTTATGATGAGTAAATGCCAATGAGATTAGCCCATGGCTGGATTTCGTTTAGTCTTCCAGCATCAGTGAACACTTTGCGTGCCGGCGCATCTCGGAACCGTGATTATGACTTTAAGCTGGCAACAGGGGGCACACAGGCCGACTGTAGGCATTCATTCATTCTGTAGTCTGTATTACGACAGGTCCGTAGCCTCTTCCAAAACGAGTTCTCCACAGGGTGCGATCCAGTGCTTCTTCTTTCAATTTCCAGTATCTTCTCTTTTCCTTAAGGTCATCCAGTAGCTGCTTATGCCTTCTTCCTCGTCTTCCCGTCATTTCTATCCTTCCTGCTAAATTTCCTTCAATCACGTGTTTCAGAAGGCAGTTTTTACGCAAGATGTGACCAATCCAGTTAGCCTTTCTTCTTTTTATTGTATGTAGGATATTTCTCTCCTTGACTCTTTGTAATACTTGTTCATTTCTCACACGATCGGTCCAACTGATCTTCTCCATTCTTCTCCAGCACCACATTTCAAAACTTTCCAGATACTTCTGATCTATTTTCCGAAGTGCCCACTTTTAAGCACCATACAAATAAATGCACCAAATGTAGCACTTTACTAGTTTCTTCCTTAAAGTTAAGTCCAGTTTGCTGGTGAAAAGAGTGCCTAAGAAGACTCTGTAGGCACTACATACAAACATAAGAAATGTTGGTGCTGGACTTCTGGGGACAACGGTTTGCTGGGCACTTCGTAGTGGAAAAGTTTAATATCGGGGGGGGGGGGGGGGGGATATATGAATGCAGTGAAGTTCATTCTTTCTTTGCTTCTTTATTTTTGGCCTTTTTTCTTTCCTTCCTGGTTCTGAAAATGTGTAATGTCACCAAAAAATTCAAAGGACGTAGAATCACTTATGCGCCAAACGCTGGAAAACGTATGTGCATTTAGATATGGCAGGGAAACCAAAAACACACTCAAGTATATGAAAGTAACATTATAAACATAGTATAGCTCCTACATGTTTATGATATTACTTTCATACACTTATGTGCGTTTGTTGGTTTCGCTACCTAATTGTTCACTGCACGGTCATGGATCCTTTAAAATCGTATCTGTATTGTTTCTGTTAACTATGGATCCTTGTACTGCCGCCTGTAAGGAAAATAAGATAAAAGACAAAAAATGACATGCGAGTTTGGAACAGTGTGTCCGTTAAACTCCAGTCAGAAAGTCAGGGTAACCATTTTAGGCACGCTCGAAAAACAAATGCGAAAAAAAGACGGTTAGCTTCGTCATATCTGACTGTCCGTCCATATGGAAAAAAGCGACGCCCACCGGACGAGTTTTCATGACATTTCATATTTACGCTTTTATTGAAATTTACCCGCAATTCTGATTTTGGTTAAAATCGGAAAAATGTAACAGACACTTTACACGAAGACGTACGTAGGCTACTTTTATAATCGCTTGCCGTGACAGGTCAATATAACTGAGACAAGTTGTGTTCTCCGTGACGAAAGCACGAGGTCGAAGACACAGGCGTCGGACACGATCGATTCTAAACTTCTAGTATTGAAGTTTAAACGACATCGACTGTAAATCTCCCCATTTACGATATCACGATAATGGTCGATTGTAATCTGTTGCTAAGATATGGAGAATCTTATACTGTGTGTCAAAATAGTGTTCTTCTGTAAAGTATTCAGGAATTTGACATATACGGACAATAACAAAGCGAACGCGCCAGAAATGTCACGCCCTAAGGACTTTTCGTAACTTGGACTCCAGTATTCTGGGATGTGACGCTGGATAATTTCCCAGGAGACCGGACTCCTCTATTACACCTCTGAGAAAACCTGAAAACTCTCATTTCCTAACTTTCTCTTACTAGTTTCATTTAAGTCTGTGCCGGAGGGGTCTATATTTTTACTTTATTTCATGCAATCATTCTGTGTATATTAGGTTGCGTATCACAGTGTTAAGAGTCAATGAACCAGCTACTTTGTCACGGCTGCCTGCTCCAGGAAGTGGACAGGATTAATCACGACCACTCTGCACTGCTGCAGGTGATGTCGGATAGAATGTACTACTGGGGTGAAGAGAAGGAACCGGTGGACCCGGATGAGACATTCATCGAGTTCTCAGCGAAGACGGTGCGATCGACGGCGGCTGTAGCACCTCCGCCCCACGTAAGCACGGCACCGAATGGCCTGGAGGCTCCAGACGAGAATGACGAGGTGCGTGGCGGCTGGGGAAACAAGCTGGACTTCTTGTTCTCATGCATCAGCGTGTCCGTCGGGCTGGGCAACGTGTGGAGGTTCCCCTACCTGTGCTACAAAAACGGAGGAGGTAACGAATATACAAACAATGCTGTGAGATCTGAGATGCTCATGGCGGTGACTGTGAGGAAAAGTGTCTTATGGGAAGTGACGTCCTTTATTATGGTAGAGACTTACGAACATTTCGGAGAAACTTGGATAGAGGTAGCAGGTTAGCAGGTTCCTCCGAAACGTTCGTATGGACTACAGGGCGTCACATTGCACGAGACAGTGTTCTTCAATATCACACACTGTATTACACGACAGTGAACCCTTATAAACAACAGTGAGTAATGAAAGTACTAAGCCATATCTTATATCATATATCCTTAAAAAAATTTTACATATTTTATAGGAGATCTGAAGTTATTAAGGTGTGGAATATTAAGTAGATATAGAGCACTCGTTCAGTAAAGTTTATTCTTGTGCAAAAACCCATGAAATGAACTGATGCTTTAGTTAACCATTTAAAGACTGACATGTTCATAAATTGCATACAAAACCACCACATGGGGGCAACCTATGAACTCTGTTAACAATTTCGCCCCTTTCCGTTTGCCAGCACGACTTGTGTGTCTTCCGTCTCTGTCTATATTGTGGTGTCTCGGTTCAAAAAGAACGAACTAAAGGACCTCGTGACTACAGCAGACTTGTTCTTTAGACAATTCGAGTCGCTCATCTTTTTAAGAAAATGCTTGCCTTTCACGGAAAGAGAAGGTTAATTACCGTGTTAAGAACAGCCCTCCACTGGACCTTATCCTGGGCCAGATGAGTACAGTCCTCATTAATTCATCATACATATTTAAGGCCAATTTTAATATTATCCTGCCACCTACGCCTAAGCATTAAATGTACTCTCGTACCCACTACAATTTTATATAAACTTCTCATCTCACTCCATGCATGCTTAATATTTCGTCCGCCTCGTCCTTCTTGATTTTATCACCCTAAAAATATTTG
Source organism: Reticulitermes speratus (assembly GCA_021186555.1). Classification (NCBI taxonomy): domain Eukaryota; kingdom Metazoa; phylum Arthropoda; class Insecta; order Blattodea; family Rhinotermitidae; genus Reticulitermes; species Reticulitermes speratus. The sequence continues at coordinate 26,819,151 of JAJKFL010000237.1, forward strand.
ATACCCGATCCCAGTGGCCGTGCGGTCTAAGGCGTGGGTCTGCGGCCGCTCGCTTACTATGATTATGGGTTCGAATCCCACCGGGGGCATGGATGTCTGTCTCTTGTGAGTGTTGTGTGTTGTCAGGTAGAGGTCTCTGCGACGAGCTGGTCCCTCATCCAGAGGAGTCCTACCGAGTATGGTGTGTCTAAAAGTGTGATCGTGAAGCCTCGAAAAATGAGGCGGCCTAGGCCCCCAAGGGGCTGTCGAGCCATTGAAAAATAAAGAATTTGATAAAGAGCACAGATCACGGAGCTCTTCGTTGCACCATTGGTCTAACCTTCTGTTGCTTCCAAAGACTGTCGCATCCTATGCAGAACGCGACAACAGGTCGCTTCCGACGTCAGGACATGCCTTGCTGCTCAGGATCTCACGGCCCAATTCGTAAAGTGGACACTGACGTCACGAGGCTGTGTAGCAATGTTGGGCCAACAGTGAGTCAGTGGCACACATATTGTGATTTATAGACACCGCGGTAACTTCCTTATCATGTGTCGTCCATGCCGGGTCATTCTGCCACTTGCCTCTATTGTTCGTTTGCCTTCCCAAGGGAATTGGTGCATTTATCTATACTCAGTAGTAGTCACCTGTCATAGTTCACCCACGACACACTTCCAGTGGACAGAAAATCAGACTGTAGGGTATATGGGTGCGAAACTTGATGTCCTACCATAGCTGAAGTTAGCTGTAGGTTGGGAGTTTGTGCAGACTGCTGCGGAGGATGTCTGGAATAAAGCAGGGCGCAATAACACGAGCACAGCGAAATTTGCATAATAAGCTGTATAACAAGCAGTCCTCACCAAGATGGCTATTATTACGGTGATAAAATCAGTGAACATGAGCTGGGCAGGGCATGTAGCACATAAAACGGGACAAAAAAATTGGAACGAAATTATAGGTGATAAATCTGAAAAAAAAGAGGTGTCGTTAAGAGGACAATAACAACAACGATCTTAAAGAAGCTGGGTGTGAGCAGATAGACTGGATTAGTCTATGAATGATGTCCAGTCGCGACTCTTGTGAACACGGTAATATATCTTCGTGTTTCAAAAAAGACGGGGAATGTGCGTATAAACGTAACATTGAGGGGCGTTCGCGTAACCACTGTTGCCGTGAAAAAGCAATAAGTACAGTAGATTCCGGTTAATTTGGACACATCGGGTCTAGAACACTTTGACCCAATTAAGCGGCTGCCCAAATTATGCGAAGTTTCATGTAAATAGTTAAAATGATATAAAAAACCAAACTAACATTTCACTGAGCAACATATAATTTATTCAAATGAATTACAGAACAAACAATAGCGAAATATGTATTTAATATTTAAATATTATTCATGTTGAACTGTTTCCATTTTCCCTCATCGTCGATATCAGCATAGTTAATGACCTGTCCGAGGACATGTCTGTTGTCCTTAAAGTCCTCCAATCTAATCTATTAAAACAAAATACACAACAAATTAGAGAAAATACTACCTGGAGAAGGTTAACCTTTGAACTCACTTCCTTGGCTGTGGAAAATGATGTCAGTAGATTTTCTTCAATCGCATCTAGGATGTGGTTCACCAACTTTCCGCGGTACAACATCTTAAAATTTGTTATAATCCCCATATCCATTGCCTGGACCAAGGATGTAGTGTTGACAGGCAGATATTCGAGCTGGGTGTTTTTCAAACACTCCGAACACTGAGGGTGTGCCGCACAACTGTCAAGAATCAGAAGAACCTTTCTTGATTTCCGCTGTAACTCCACATCCCACCTCATTAACCATTTCTTAAAACTTTCGGAAATCGTCCATGCATTCTTATTAGCATGATATTCGACCGGTAAACTGTCCATTTTTAGCCCTTAGAGCATCGAGGCTTAGCACTTTTCCCAATAACCAATAGCTTCTTTTTATCGGTTCCTGACATGTTTGAACAGCATAACACAGTTATGCCATCCATTGCTTTCTTAGTACTCAACAATTTTACATACTTGTAGCGTAGAGAACCATCCGGCGTGACACGATAAAACAGGCCTGTTTCATCAGCACTGTAGATACCATCTGCACAAAATTTCTGGGTACTTTCTTGGATTTCCATTCTTCTGCAAATACAACTTCAGCACTATCTTTTTCGCCGTGTGCTTTCTTGAATTTAATATCATGCCTACATTTCCATCGAGACAACCAACCATCTGTTGCTTTAAAATCATCACGACCCTGCTTCTTATCTAGCTTCTCTGACTTCTTTTTTAACATTGGACCTCTGACGCGCACTCCTCGTCCAGTTATAATAGAGAACCACTGATTTAGTGCGTCCTCAACGTCAGGATCCTTACCTTCACGCTTCCGTTTTGGGATGTTCCCTGTTTTCCATCGTGCGTCCATTCTTCTCGCAGTTTTATCTTGCTGGTGTATCAAGCGTGCAATCGTAGATTTCGGTACTCCAGTTATCTCTGCCAGACGACGATGACTGATACTGGGCGAATGGCCTTAGATTTGGTCCAGTAAGGCAATTTTTTCGGCTAGTGACAAATCTCTACGTGGCATCTTGGTAAGGGTCCCAAATTTTATGTAATTAAAATTAAAAACAAAATTATCAAAAATTAGAGCACTGAAAAATCTCTACACTTCCTGATTCCGTTTTGGCTCAGCATGAAAGATGACAGAAGTGCAAGCAACTGACGCTAGTTAGAAATGTTCGCTCTGAGAAGGTAATGGGGCTGTAGGACCTGAGTCGATGACAAGAGTGATCAGTCATTCACATGCGTCACCTACAAGAGCTGGCGGAACAAAGTCATAGGAGAAAGCAGAGCCAGAATACGCAAAACCAAGCTTCCTGATGAGCTGATGAGTCATTTACAAGGGTCCGCTAGAAGACTGGGGAAAATTCAGAGGGGAAATACAAAGAAGAGGAAGAGTACGCAAAACCAGGCTTCCTGCCTGCCACGGTTTCTCCTGTCCCAAATAAGCGAAGAAACCCCTGGCAATTTTCTCGATTAGGTTCTGTTCCCATATAAACGGCTGCCCCGATTAACCGATGGCCGAATTAACCGGAATCTACTGTATTACATATTCTGGGTGTGTGTCTGTAGCCTTAGTTATCCAGCATGCAAGGTGCATGAGCTGTATTATGTTGTCATCTGTGGCCTGTCTGGCTGTTACATACTTTGCCACATTATCTCATAAACGGCACGGGAAAAAAAGTTTTGAACATAAAATGTGTGCTTTGATTTTCTCTACAACTTTTGTCTGATACATTTCTCATCCTCAGAAGAATTAAGCGAGATGTCGTCATAAATGTACATACATCTTCACGTAAAGTACCCGCTATTCGTGACAGATTTTAATGAAGCTTGAATTTTCTCGACAGATTTTCGAAATTTTGAGAAAGAGCCTAAAAAGACGGGGAATCTTCTATTAGCAGAGTATGGGCTTCTCGAGATTGATCCAAGCAGTCAGACCTTACGTTCAAGAACTCTTATACTTCTATTTCTCATTCAGATTTTGGCCGGATTACCCTCATCCTGACTGAGGCTCTATTCGGTTTTCTCACTTTGTCCAACATAACGTTAAAACAGCCCATTTAAAATCGGCCACGACTGCCTCCTTCCACATTCTGTCAATTCATTATTTACAATTAACGATACATAATTTAGGCAGCTGGGAGAAGATCATTAAAAACGACAAATCAATAACGAAAATTTCTGGATCACATCTCAGTACGTGGTTACCACTACTGCCTCGTATTAGGAAGGTCCGACGTTCGAATATAGGTTGAGCTACCTGCTGTCTCAATTTAGAGTTTTCTGTCTCTTTAATCGAAACCCAGGTTAGTATTTTCAAACAGGTTCCGAATGTATCCCCCCAAATATATATTTGTAACTATTTTTGGTTACGTTATAATTGCTTCGCATATTACTCAGTTAAAACAGCATCGTTAAATAACTTACGAGTCAGTCTTCTCCAGAAACTGAAACTCGGAAATTCCCCTGCGGCAAACAAACTCATCACAGCTGAGATATCCCTCTAAGCTTAACAAACAAAATAGGCCACGACAAGAAAACTTGACTTGGCTTTTATGTCAAAAGGGAAAGCGCAAAAATTGGCCATCCCTGGGCGCAATGATTACGGCGATTTCTACGCAACTCACAGGATGTAGCCTAACTCTTGACCCTGAGACACGACACGTCCGCTATTATATACTTCAGCCCGAAGCAACGGTAAATGAGGTAATGGACTCTAGCCAGACGCAATTCGCAATTGCGAAACGAAGAGCCCTCAGTGGCTATTTGGGAGATTTAGATGGGATAATAATATTAAGATGGATCTTAAGGAACAGAGTATAAGGACGTGGACTGGATAAAACGAAAAATTGTAAAAACGGCAATGAAACTTCGTGTTCCGAAACGGACAGAAAATTCCAGAACACTCATCTATTCTCAGTTCAAGTGACTGAGAATAGCTCTATCTATGGGGTCTACCAGATTAGGCGCTTTTCTTGCCTGAAGATGGAAGCAGAGCCGGCTTCCGAAACGTCGTGTTTCATTAAAAATTAGGCGATGGACAAAGTCCAAAAGAAAAAGATTATGTCGTCAGTCATATACCATCGTCAGAGTCTTATAGAGTTGAATGTGGACTGTTGTTTCGTCGCTAGGCAACCTAAAACGATCTAATGCATGAAGAGATCTATTTGGAGATTCAAGTCTTCTGGACGTCACGCCGTGTAACTGCTCCACCATGCAGATGAGGAAAGGCACTAAGATCCTTCGTAAAGTCGGGATGTAGTTACCTAACGACAGAGCGTAACATCACAGAAGACTTGAATTTTCAGCAACACTGCTGTCAGAACCTCAGATTTCGCGGATCTATTTCGTATTAAACAATCACACCACCATGCTGCACCATGGTGATACAGGTACTCCCAGACTTACGAACAGGACATGTTCTTAACACCTGGTCCTAAGTCGAAATGAGGTGGAATATACACCCTTCAGGAGGTCGAGAGGGATTCAAATAATAAGATTTTCTGTTGCATAATAATAATAATAATAATAATAATAATAATAACGGTCTTTGTGGCAATCAACACGTTGTGCGCACAATTCGAAATGCAGTCCGAAATGAAGTTTTCAAGACATTTTGATTGTAGTTTGAATTGAAATTTGTTTAAAATAAATTTTGGGCGTAACTTCGGTTAGCCGTAACTCTGGGAGCGGCTGTGCAAGCATATAGTAACAAAGATGTGTAATGGCATTCTTTTGGATTTAGAATCTGAACTGAATCATAAGTAAAAATATTTCATTGTTGGTTTTATTTCACAATGCATTAACTTTCATGTTTCAGTAGAGAATTGCGTCCCGGTATTGATTACAGTGTATAAGATTATTACACATGCAAGAAGAAGATGAATCTAATATACAAGTAGTTAAACACATCAAGTAAGAATTTACTGAAGATGTGGGTTATGAAACACAAATTTATCATTTTTCTAAGATTTATTTTTAGAAAAATCCGGGTGAATAACGGGTGTTTCAGCTCATACGAGTATGGTATTAGACAAATGTCTCCAACCTGCTGTGTGTGTGTGTGTGTAAGAGGCATTAACTTTACTTATAGCCAGTGGAACTCTATCCTACTCGCATGTGTTTCAGGGGCCTTCCTGGTGACATATGGCATCGCCATGGTGTTTTGTGGGATTCCTATCTTCTTTCAAGAAGTGGCAGTTGGGCAGTACTTAGGCGCTGGAGGCATGACCTTAGTGGGTCAATTATGCCCCATACTTCAAGGTAAGTACAAGAACCCCCACCTTAAGTCATGAAACGTTCATGACATAGCAGTCATTGAAAAATATCAAATATTTGGCTATATAAGTGGATTGTATATCATGACAGTGGACCTTCATATACAGCTTTACTTGGTAAAGCGAGTTTTGGCCATTAAACCGTTTACAATATTGAAAGCGTCACCATACGTAGTTTTTACTATGCAACAAATATTATTTTGGGTGACCAAATGAAGATAGTCAGATAAACGGAAATTGTAGCACGAATGTAGAAGACGAGAAATTTATCACTTTTGATTGGAAGCCCTTAAGGTGACAAACCACTTGGCGATGAAGGCGTAGACGCAGCAGTGAATGACAACGTTGATTGAACTCATGCGTCCCAGGACGTCATAAGGGGCGGGTTATTGTGGACATGGCAGTAAACCTTGAAGTTTCAGATTAAATAGGGAATGAGTGGCTCAGTTTCTCAAGAAATATTTTGCTACTTGCAGTGTGTTTCAGTTTGAGACTTTAATATTGTAACTGCGCTCGTTTTTGCAGGTGTCGGTTATGCGACGATGACGATCGTGTTCTTCCTGGACATATACTACTGCATCATCATTGCATGGACTATATTCTATCTGATCGCCACTTTCGTGAGACTGCCAGGACTGCCGTGGCAAACATGTGGTACGTTGCACGTCTGGTTTGTTTGTACTTCCAACCGATGAGCAGTGCACAGGTTACTCGAACACCGACACCGCATCGCGGGTTCATTTGAGGCGTGGCAATATGTCCGTCTTCAACTGTGTAGATACGGGCCTACAGGTAGGACGATCCCCTCTCTAAGGCATCCTACCAAGTGTCTAAAAGATTCATACTCTGAGAATTAATTCTGAACAGCAAAATGCCAAATGGCTTCATTTGTGACACACGAGGAAGACTATGAGTACCGGACATCTCATAATTTGCATAGACTCCACTACCGTCCTTGGGCCATTTCTAAGAATGAAATCAGAATCTGCCATCGCAAAACCCTCCGCTCGTTACTTTGTGTAGGGGATAAATAGAGTGGCGAGTACTACTGAAGAAAGGTTTGACCACAACTTCACTTGGAAGACATTTTCTGAATTTTTAAATTGATTTGTCCTTTAATGTTTATAGAAAAAGAACAGACTTACAAGTGTGACATTCTGTAAGTTGCTTGTAGAGATATCGCAAAACTACAAGCATGCCACAAGCAGACAGAAAGCCCTGCATGCCCACCACGTATCCCGATTGGCACCACATATTTGTTCCCACTATGACTTCTTTCTAAGACACAGTATTTATTAAAAAGTATAATTGGATGTGAAATGGATGTGAATCGTCATTTCTCGTTCTAAGGGAAAACACGGGGGTGTTTAGGGCGCTGAGGATAATATCTGGACTTAGGAGGGTGGAAGTAACGGGGGGGGGGGGGGGGGGGGGTTGGAGGGGGAGAAAAGATGACACGGGCCTGATAAGGAGTTTCATAATTTGTACTCTTCACCAAATACCATTAAGCCTTCACATCAAGAAGGCCGGATTAAGAAGCAGGCACGGGAGAAATAAGAAATGCATACACTATTTCAACATGAGAACTTTAAAGAAAACTATTTGGGAGAACTAGGAACAGATGGGAGAATATTAGAATCCATCTTCAATAAATATACGGTGAGACTGTGGACTGGATTAACGTGTCTTAAGACAGACTGCAAAGGCAGATTCTTGTGAACTTCTTGACAAGATGAGCGACTGCCAGTTTTTTTGAGAAGTATGCTGTCCCATTGAGTCAGTTATTGTGTAAATTCTGCGACTACAGCACTGTCTCTATGTCTGATATGAATGACGAATCAGAAATTAATAAACGGTCGTGTTACTGTATTCCGAATATTGCGTCTTGCGACCCGAAAGTCATAGTTCGATTACCTCATGTCCTGTTAATACATTTTTTGGGAGAATTCTCAGTAATTATTAGAAGGACAAATCCCTTGGGCCAGTGCACGAAGCTGTAAATGTTTTTCTGATTGCAGACAACTGGTGGAACAGCCCCAACTGCTACACGCGGGGCATGAACGCGTCTGTTGTCCAAAACTACACGAACCACACGACTACTCCAGTGGAGGAATACTGGGAGTAAGACAGCTTCTGTTTCACTGTGCGGTTATTCATTTCATTAGGTCTTATTCATTTCATTAGGTCTAACACTGAACCGACAAACTTACCATGCAATTGTGCGATTATCTGGACAGGATGCAACACGAGCACCTTGACAATTACGTAACGATAGACTTCATAATTTGTCTTTTTCACCAGTTACTAAAATGATAAATTTAAGTGTGAGATAGTTGCAAGGGAGCGATAATAATTGCACCTACAATGCTAGTCGAAAGAACCGAACCGAACGGAAAGGAAATTGTTGTGTGAGAGCATATTTGGTTCAGGACATGCTCCACTGCGGGCTCCTGTGTACGCGGTATTGAATGTTAAAATTCCTCAAAGGACGGCGTATTTCTTGATCTGAAGGAGTCTATTACACGGGGTTAGTTACCGGGTTCAAATGGATATCACACAGCACAGTGCGTTAGTCATAGGCGCAGTATAGAATACAAATACTTTCCTTTCTGTTACGTAACAGTCCCTTCTGAAGCAGAATATGAATTTCAAAATGTAAATTAATAAATCACATATATTATTAATGAACTGATATAATCATTGTAAATTCTAAAGTGTGATAGTTGAACTACTGATTAACAGTCACGATCCCGTAAGGTAAATAAGGTTTGGTAGAAACATATCGTAAACTAAACATTTGTGCGCGGTGAAGGCTTATGATGAATGTACATTATTAACATCACAGAATTCTTAGAGTTAAATATGACTGAAAGCTCTTCTTCTGTTCCAATCAGTCTCAGTAACAACATTTCAATTTCTGAGTGGTTATCGTCAGTAAAAGACGGAGTTCAACACATATTCCCATTGTCTGCTTTGCAGGAAGAGGGTGCTCCAGGTCTCGGACGGGATAGATGACCTTGGGGGAATGCAATGGGAGCTACTGGGGTGTCTGGTGCTCGGCTGGGGCCTCGTGTACCTCATTATCTGGCGAGGGCTGCACGCCAGTGGCAAGGTGAGGCTGTGTGCAACCACACTTATCGGAATATAAACAGGAGCTTAGTACTCTGAACTCTTCGCCAAACCTTATTAGGGTAACAAAATTAAGGAGGATGAGATGGGAGGGATATGTAGCAAGTACTGGGGAAATGCAGTCAGAAAAACTGAATGCAGGAGACAGCTTTGGATAATACTTGGCTGGTGCTTGAGAACACAGTAATGAAACAATCGGATTATATTAAATGCCGATAACTTCGTGACTAATTGATCAACCACTCGCTTCTGCGTGCAGATCATCTGGTTCACAGCCCTGTTCCCGTACGCTGTGCTGCTAGTACTTCTGGTCCGCTCTGTGACACTAAACGGCGCCGATCAGGGTCTGCTGTACTATGTGACGCCGCGCTGGGAGGAGCTATTGGGCCCCGGACCGTGGATAGACGGTGCCACGCAGATCTTCTTCGCCTACAGCATCGGCACCGGCGCCCTGCCGGCGTTGGGCTCTTACAACAAATTCCACCACAACTGCTACAGGTAAGAACAGCAGACCTGGATCTTAAGGACCCGGTGGATACGGAAATTGGGAAACAAGCCAGAACAGCCGACATAGCAACCGACACAGGAAAGAGATTCCTCTAGAATGCGGACCACTGAACCTCAAGGCTCAGCTGGTGTAATGAGAAAGACCTGCAATAATATGTAGCTGTATTAATACATAAAAAGTTATAGTCAAAAGCATATTTCAGTCTTATCAAGAGAAGTGCAGCACATTTTTATATATGTATGTAATTCTAAAGGAAGGGGGAGTTTTCATCTTACAAAATGCATAGAGTTTGTTTTTCACAGTTTCTGTCAAAGGCCTGATGATGGCTCCTTGAAGCTGAAACCGGTAGCCTGATCACTTGTTGCAGGTGTATGTGTTGGTTATGACTGTGCTATTGATAAGAGTGAAACATACTTTTGTATGTACATACCAACTGGGATGTCTAATATTAAAATTGTAGTCAGGGAAGACACACTGAACAGACGGACGGTCAGGCCGAACCGCTCCGTTACGCTGCCCCTGCTTTCACACCCTTGATGACCATGCTGCGCCTGCCCACAGGGACGCTCTCATCACTTGTGTAGTGAACACGATGACGTGTCTGTTGGCCGGCTGTGTGACCTTCTCTATCCTTGGCCACATCGCCCAGGAGCAGGGGACAGAGGTGTCCGACGTGGTGAAGAGTGGACCAGGACTCGTCTTCCTCACGTACCCTGAGGTGGTTCTCAAGCTGCCAGGTGCCCCCGCCTGGGCGGCTATCTTCTTCTTCATGTTGGTGGTAAGAATAATACGAGGTCTGTCCAAAAAGTATCCGACCTTGGGCCGGGAAAAAAAAGTTCTGTATCTGGGTGGTTACAATACCTAATCCCCTTCAAAGTAGGCCTCTTGTGACTCCACACACTTAGCCCAGCGGTCCTTCCATCGCTGGAAGCAATTCTGGAAGGCTTGTTTTGGAATGGTGTGCAGCTGCGCCGTCGCGTTCTGTTGATGTCCTCGCGGCTGTCAAAACGGGAGCCTTTTAGCGGTGTCTTCAATCTCGGGAACAGCCAGAAATCACAAGGAGCCACGTCAGGAGAGTAGGAAGCCTGGCGAACCTGCGGAATGCCGTGATTAGCCAGGAAACCCTGGATCAGGTGTGATGAATGAGCTGGGGCATTGTCATGATGCAGCTGCCAGTTGCGTGCGTCCCACAGCTCCGGTCTCTTGCGCCGAACTGCATCACGAAGATGACGGAGGATTTCTTGGTAGTACTCCTTATTAACAGTTTGGCCTAGTGGTGCGTACTCATGATGCACAACACACCCGGTAATCGAAGAAAACAGTCAGTATCACCTTCACATTGCTCCGAACGTGTCGTGCTTTTTTGGGCCTCGGGGATGTTGGATACATCCATTGTGACGACTGGACCTTGGTTTCCGGGTCATATCCGTACACCCACGACTCGTCACCAGTGATCACAGTCTTCAGGAACTCAGGATCCCTGTTGGCGCACTCCAGCACGTCCTGCGCGACCTCAAGGCGGAGTTGTTGCTGCTCCGGCGAAAGCAGCTTGGGCACAAATTTTGCCGCCACTCTTCGCATGCCCACATCCTCAGTTAAAATAGTGTTTGCGGAACCTCTGCTGATCCCAACCTCATCAGCAATTTCCCGGACGGTCAAACGACGGTCCTCCATGATCAATGTCCGCACTTTGTCAATGACATCAGCATTTCGGCTCGTTGACGGTCTCCCGGAACGCTGGTCACTGTCCGCCGACATGCGGCCATTTTTAAAGCGGTTGAACCACTCTTTAATTTGAGTGACCCCCATTGCATCATCACCGAAAGCCTGCTGAATTTTGCGGATTGTTTCCGCTTGGGTATCCCCAAGTTTCTGACAAAACTTGATGCAGTATCGCTGCTCCAAACATTCTGTCATCATGAGCGAAACGAGAATGCGACGAACACATGTTACACCACTTCGCTATCTGGCAGCGACAGACACATCCGGCGGTGTTGCGAGGCAGCAAAAAATCACGCATGCGCATGAAAGTCCCTTCTACCACTACGCTCAGTTTCCCCACCCTTTCGCCATTACTTACCGCGGGAAAAAATATAGTCGGATACTTTTTGGACAGCCCACGTACACATAACTCCATGGTTGGGAAGCTTAAAGTTGGCGGTCGCTCGCCTGAACGTGCAAACATTTTATGGAAAATAAATATTCATTGCCGTGTTGACAAGACGCACCCTTTCCTGAGTCAGACTAATCTAACCCACAACTTTACTTCATATTTAAGATCTATTTTACTGTGGTAAGAGAACCACAAAGTTCAACAATATACATTCATTCTCAATACCACAACACAACGGGAGGCATAATTTAAAAACACCCATTTTACTATTATTATGTCTAGGTCTCGAAAGTGATGCATTCTCTTGCGGTCTTCTGACCAAAATTGTATATACATTTCTTGTCTCCGCCAGGCGTTTGACTGAAACTGAAAGGTATGAGAACAGGTATCACTAGACTTGAAACCACTTCCTCCCGAATACAGGTGCATACGGACTTCAAGGGCTACTTTTGTGTGCGATGGACAATTTCACGTAGGCCTACCAGGACGTAGGAACTTTCTGAAAATTTTACAGATTAAGAAAACAGTCAGAATACACTGGATTTATATACATTTGGTTACTAGCCGACTGACCATTAGCTTCTCAAAGGGACTGTGCTCCATAGAAAGCAATCACCAGCAGCAAACATAAAATAGTGTGGACTGCGGAAAGTACCATAATATTTTCATTTTTTTCAAAGAGAATTAACGACTTCTATGGTAGCAGAACCTTGAAGTTCAACACCGCTTGAAGGGTCCACCAATTAACATGATCCTCAAACAATCCCATCCTCTCTAAGGTACATTTTAATATCATCATCTAATGTCCTGTTCAGTCTTCCAAATGATCACAAAGTAAAAGGTCTCCGACCAAATTCTGTATGCATTTAATGTTTTCAATTGGTTTCCGTGAAAGCAAACGGCCAACAAACAGAGTCCTTCTATATATCTCAAATATTAATTTCTTCAGAAGTTAATGGACAATCGCGACAGGCCTGAAGAACAAGAGCCTCATCTTTGCTTGTTGTTGCTGCTTAACAACATACGTTGCCTATTTCTGCCAACACTGTTTACAGGCCATTTTCTTCTTTACAGATACTTGGAATTGACAGCGAATTCTGCATCGTAGAATCGTTTGTAACAGGTATGGTGGACAACTGGCCTGAAGTATTGCGCCGTCACCGGAAAAAGTTCACACTTGGGATGTGTGCTGTCATGATGGCGCTCGGAATTCCAATGGTTACACATGTAAGTGCAGTTTAAAGCTAACTTCTACCACCATTAGGGTGATGAGACGGATGGCTAATGTGTCATTCACTGTCAGAATACGGAATGTTTACAAAATTTTAGTCGAAACCCCTGAAGGTAAGACACTACTTGTGAGACCTAGGCATAGATTGGAGGGTAGTTACTAAAACGGAGTTAGAGCAGGGCCGCTCAGCCCGTAGCTCGGGGTTAACACGTTGTCCGCAGAGCGATATTTAAAACGAGAAAATGTATTTTAAACATTTCCCTGGGAAAGCCGAGATAGAATGTCGAAGCAATTCTGAAAACTCGTGAGTTGTTTATTTATGAAAACATATATTACACTACTAATTCATTTTGTAAAAATGTGATGAAAATAGCGACACTCTAACCTAGGCTGTGAAGTGCATTTTTTTTTATAAAATTTCCTGTTACTTTCAGTACAGTTATTATTGCATATGATGTAGAGACAAGCACACAGGTAAAATTATACATATAATTACATGCATATTTATTCATTCTTTATTTAGTATACTGAATTCCATGTTACGCGCATGCAGACCAAATTTTTCAGAAGTTTCCCGCACTGCATAAAAGGTTGAGCAGGCCTGAGTAAGAGTGTAAGGATGTTCTTTGGATTCAAGAAAACCTTCGGCAGTTTCTTGACCGGCTGAGAGATGACCTGCTTACGAAGGAAGACTGTGCTCCGTACAGTAAGCAGATTACTGTACTCGGTTCCCAGTATGCTGAGCAAAGGCAGCCAATGATCCAGACTTCAGTTACGAGATGCTAACATGAACTTCGTTTCTCGTCACAATGGTGTATCCATCGCAATTCATTGACTTTCATTTGCTGTATCTTCTGTCTCAGGGCGGAGCGTATATCTTCCAGCTGATGGACTTTTACTCAGCCAGCGGCATGTCACTGCTGTGGGTCTGCTTCTTCCAAACCATCGCAATTTCTTGGATATTCGGGGCGAAGAAATTTATAGACTGTGTCGAGCAGATGATGGGTATCCGACCTAACAATTTCTGGTATATTTGCTGGGTTTTCTGCGCTCCTGCTGTAATGTTGGTAAGTTCCTGCTATACGCAAAACAACCCAATGCAGGAATAACATTAATACTAAAAAACACGTAAGAAACGCTTACTTGACTGTACATTTTGTAGAATGTAAAAACAATTCTAGTCTTAGAGGAGAACATTACGACGCCACATCACAATAAACCACATGGTTCATTATGCTATGACCAAACATTTAACCAAATAGTTGAACATGTGATCAGTACGAAGCTGGAAGATTTTTGCAGATTAGGCTGTCCAATTTGCACGTTGCGAATATTATACTGTCCGCGGTACATGTACGTATTGACTGACAGAGACCAGTGAAGGGATATTGTGAGTAAGGTAAAGAGTTTTCGGAATCCACAAATTTCTCAACTAGCAGAGCGGCTATCGGGTCATGAGACTCCGCTCCTTGGAGTTAATTATGAGGATGGTTGTGATGACAGGTCTGTCTTGAAGTATCAATATTTTGTACTAAGGAAGCTTGTTAAACGTACATTCCATTTACAGAACATTGAAGTAAATACACGGCGCAATACGAACAGAATTACAATTGAAACCACTTGTTATCAGTCGCTGTATATGGATAGGTGTAAGCGAACTGGGTTTCTGAAAGAACTGGCCTGGTTTTATGCACAGTTATCCAGTTACTCACAACAATATTATATTAAATGTGTAATTGTTGTACTGAACAGGATGAAAATATTGTGTTTTAAGATCTCACGACAGGCAATATAAATATCAAAATCGTTTAAGATGTGACACAGTCTGGTAGCTAGTTACCAAAGTTTCGGCCTTAAATACAGGGATAACAGCTTCCTCCGGAACACTGGTAACTAGCTACCAGACTACACGGCATCACGTCCCAGAAGACCCAGTAGTCTTCAGGGTTACAATAATTCTCCCACTAGGGCTAAAGGTTTGCCAAATCTGCATGACAATTCATCGTGTTGTATTTCAGGCAATTTTCATCTTTTATTGCGTGGATTATAAGCCAATAACATACGGCAAGTCGTACAATTACCCGCGATGGGCCGAGGGGCTTGGTTTCTGCATGAGCTTCGCGTCAATGATCTGGGTCCCTGCCTATGCCATCTATTATGTGCTAACTGGACCAGGATCACTCAAAGAGGTGAGTAAATGTCTTGCGATATTGCGGTGCGTTCCAAGGGAAGTACCTGTACTTAGTTAACAGTTATGTTCTTTACATTATGACATAACATTATGATAAATACAGGTCCAGAAATAATTAATTTCGATGTAAAAGACAACAGTAGAAAGTTTGTTTAGTTAAAATTTGGACAAAGTTCTACAGACATCTGAAGCTAACAGAAAGAAAGTGGCAGGATGGAGAAAACAGCGTAATGAGGAGCTTCATAGTGTTTACTCTTCATCAGGCACTAAAAGGGTAATCACATATGGAGGATGTGAAGGCTGAAGCATTCAAAAGATGAGATAACACGTATAGAATTTTAGTTTGAAAACCAGAAGGGAAGAGACCGCTAGGGGACTTAAGTGTAGATCAAAGGATAATATTAAAATACATCTTAAATAAATAAGGTACGAGGGCGTGAACTGGGTTAATGTTGCTCAAGATAGGATCCAGTGGCGGCGGGTTCTTGTCAGTAAGATAACGAACCTTGGGAAACTATAAAAGGCCGAAAATTTTTTGACTAGGTGACAATCAGTTTCTCAGTCAGGAATTTCCTTCCAGAAATTAGGTCTTGCTTCGGTCTCAAGGGTTAGGCAAGTACTATAGTTTCATTGATCCTTCCACCTTATCTAGGGTCAGAAAATAATTAGTTATTAAAATACACAAAAGGTGAACATTGTTAGTTGCAACATACTCGGAAAAACCATCAACTGCATGAAAATCGCTGTTTGGTCCACAGAATATACTGAAGGGACTGAAGCCTAACATCAAGTCCAGAGGGAAGATACCGCAAGGGCAGAAGACTGCAGTGATCCCCATGTCTGAGAGCAGTGCAGGACTTCTCACTAAGAACAATTCGTTCCTCACGCAGTAGATAACTCAACATTGCCTTTAACAATTTCTCTTTCGCCATCCACTGAAGCAGACGTTTCCTACTGTCAGTCTTTCCAGGCCTGAAGCTAGGTGAAAGGAAGTCAAGATACTACACTTATAATACGCGTGAATTAACCCATTTAGAACAATTAGAACTTAATGCTCCCAGTGCCTTTAACGTTCCATGTTTAAATTACTCGAAAGTGGCTACCTTTGAAATTCCTCGACAGCGTTAACCCACATGCCAGACACTGCATGCATACCGCATCACAATTATATAAATTTATACTTTATAACTGGTTCTAATTCTGGCCTAATTTTAAATGTTCTTGATAAAGTTCCATGCAAGGAAGATGTATAGGCGAGTGGAGGAGGAGCTTAACTATGACACTGGCTGGAAGTGAGTCCTCAGCCTCACGCTCTGACGGCTTCGCGTATCCGCTTTAGGCTCATGGACTCCGTGAGTCGGTGTGGATTGACGGAAAAAAGAAAAATCCCTGAGCTTGTCAGTAATAAACCCCAGGTCGTCTCCCGTCCGTAGCTGGTCATTTGACTCAGCCATCGTGACTCATTTATTTTTAATTAAAACTATGTTTAACTAAAGTAACGTCAATACATTTACACTACAAACGTACCGCCCTTCATGCAATCAATGCATTTTTCTGTGCTGGATTCAACAGCCTAATATCTTTGTCACATCTTGAAAATGATGAAACTAGTATTTCACATGACGATTTAGAAGCAGAGATATTTTCTGTTCATTACAAAGCGATCTAGTAATACTGATCCTAGCTTACTGGCATGGAAGTTCAGTTTCTTTCAAAACCCACGCATAAAAGGGCGTTGCAAATTGTAGCTGTACTAAAAACGCTGCCACTTTCAAAGATATGCCAAGAGGATACAGAAGCTTCAGTGATGACATATCAACCACAACAAGGGAAAGTGTTAATGAGTGTGCCAAATAATGTGCCAAATTGATGCTAGCCTCACTTACAGCACTGGGAGGTTGTGAGGTCAACCCCTGCATAAGTTTGTGGTTCCAAGTAGTACCCTCAGCTTTTACAAGTCAGAAGAATTTCACGAAATGTTAAAGCCAGGATGTTACAGTACACTTAAAATTCAAGGATCTAGGATACTGCAGATGTATGCTTAAATCATGTATCCAGCAAAATGAATGTGGAAATACGGAGTCCTTAAATGGACCTGTTACACACCACGAACATCATTCGTAAGTTAATGGTAAAATCGGGGTTTCATGAAATTCGAACAATATTTTGTCTAAAGGGACAGTTCTGCTAATTTTCACTAAGTACGACATGGAAACGGTAATATAAGATGAAGCGTCAAACTGTATATATCGGTACACAATTTTTAAAATCTTAAGTTATTTACAAACTATATACATACATAAATATAAAATAAACAACCAGCCGTTAGCTCTGAATATGAGTAATATTAGATAATTTGTCGGCTATTCCACAGAATTAAACACCAAAATTCCTTTTCTGTTCTACAAATGCAATTTTCAGGACACTGATAATATTAAAATAGATCTTACGAAACGGGATGTGAGGATTTGGACTAGTTTCAAATGGTTTAAAACAGAGCTCAGTTTCGGGCCTTTGCAAATATGGAAATACAACTGCGGGTTGCATACGTATGTACGTACATTACGTACAGACACTGCGAAGTAAATAATGGGGACGTTATATGTGCTATAAACTTTTAAACCCATTATTCTGAATAAAATCTGTAGCCCCATATCTACGTAAAGATACAAGAGTGCACGGCTTACATGATTTACGCATGCAAAATTTGTATTACAACAAAACAGAAGCATATCATAATAATTCTTGGAAAACATTTAAAACATCCAGTGGAAATGGCAATTTTTAAAATTTGACCACATTTTCAAGACATTACACAGAGCTTTATGGTGTTACCGCAACAACATTACAGACTTCCCAACCCGAAACAAATAATGCAGGCATAAAAAATAATTATCAAACTCTTGGCTAATATCATCACCGCTTATTTTCAAATCGGGACAAGAAATATGAAAAATAGTCAAAGAGTTATTACACACAGTGACAGAAATAAGACAGTACCCATATTCTGTAAGGAAAACTATGTCCTTTTGATTCTTGTTGTTAATGAAACTTTAATTTACAGTACGGTAACACTGTCCAAAGAGATCCCATTATTACATTTCGTAACAATACCTGCACATAAAATAACAGCAAAAAGTGAAAAAAAAAAGATTTAACAAGTTGAAAACTTAGGGTTAACAAGAATGGAGTACCCATTGCTACTGTCGAATATTATTTGGCAGTGGCTGGTTTAAAGGCTTGGAGGAAGGATTTATGGAGACATTTCCAAACAAGTCGACAATTCATGGAATATTTCATCGATTATTTCGTTCAATTTGGTTTATGAATAGTCTAAAAGAAGTTATGATAGAAAAAAAAACAACAGAAAATAACTACAAGGTCAAACAATTATAAACAACATGGACTCAAGTTTGACTCAGACAACAAAATTATGGAATGTAATCTTCTTTTAAACCTATAATTGCTTTAAAACGAAATTAAAGGAAATTTGTTATTTCGTTAGCTATTCGATCGTCAAGTTTGAATTTTGTGTCAACTCAGAAAGAGGAAGTTGCGTTGAATATTTCCCAGTTGTGTTTTCAGATTAAATGCTGATCAGTTGGTGAGGAATTTTATAGGCCTATATGTACACTAATCCTTGGTTAAATTAGACATGGCCGTGTAAAAGTCGTAGGTGGCATAAAATATGTCTTCCGTCAATAAAACCGCGTGTTAAGGCAATTGTTTAAAACAGAAAAAAATTTGGTAGTACTGTTTTTGTTTAATAACAGAAATTAATCGTGTTTTATGTTGTGCTAAACTCAAATTAAAACGAAATTTTAATTCTGTAAAATAACCACATTCTAACAATACCAGTAACGACATGTAGTTAGTATGATATACAAAAAAACATTTTGCTCTAGGAAATGTTTACTCTTTTTGTTTATTTCGACAGGTTTTTTATTTCATATTGTTTAAAGTAAAATGATGCAAAGTTATTTAGATGGAAGGACATGTAATGTCTTAGTACAACATAAATATTCCTACATCGAAACTGAAATGTGAAAAACACAATACATAGCTACAGATTTAGCATAAACTCTCAACATGTACAACTTGCAGCCTAAACTTTGTGGCGACCAATTCGTGTCTTCCCAGTTTTAGAGACTTAAAATTCAAATTTGCAGAGGCAGATGTGTGATATGCTCCTAGTGTGTGCAGTGATTTGGTGCTAAATAGAATTAGGAAGTTATACATAAACGAACACCACCATAGCACAAATAAGATTTCAACACCTTTCAATAAATGTCCAACATGTTTCGATGAATCAGGGAGAAGCTTATATGTCGAAAAGAGGTATTGCAAAGGCTTACATAACTGCAAATCATACATGATACTTAGTGACACAAGACAAAATATATACATGCAATTCATATAAAATACAGAAATTCTGTGCACCTTCACTTTAAGATGATGTGTTAGGTATTATACCGTTGTAATTTACAGGAAATAACAGGACTTCAAAAGAGTAACGAAAGCATCATAGTTATTTATTTATATCTAGGTGCCTTTGCAAGGCAACTAGATATAAATAAATAAAATAATAATAATTTATGAATGTGTATGTGTATAATTATCAAGATTTCACAGTATTTGTTATACTGAAGCATGGCGTAATATAACGTGAAGATTTCATTGGTAACTATATATTGATATTTTTAAGTAGTTGAAATCATAATAATTCTGATAGCATTTGAATCTCGCAAAATTAATGAAAAATATATTAAGATAAACATACAGAGTGTATTGTCTTAAAATAAGGACATACAGAATTTCTACATTTTGCGTTAATTGTGCGCACATATTTCATTTTTATATGACTATGTGTTATGTATAAAATAGTTATGTAAGCCTTGGCAATGCCTGTTGTCGACCAATAAATGTCTCCCTGATGATGATCTGTAGTGATCGAAACATGCTGGAGATTTTATTAAAAACTATTAAATAATTAATATCTGTACAATGATGATATTCGTTTATGGATAATAACCGAACCCGGTGATACAGTGAATCAATTTAGGTTTAGGAAGTGTTAAGAAAAGCCAAAAAAAAAAAGTTCGTGACAAGATATTAGTGCTAGAAATTACATAGAGAATGTATATATATATATTTCCTGGCAAGCAACAAGTATGTTCTGTTCATGTCTGTTCACAATGAGACTGCAGCTCACTTCGTGTAAAAAAAAAAAAGACAGTATTTTGGTAAAGGGCCGCAAGCGTGACCCCTGTACTGCCTGGTAAGTTGAGGGACTGAATCAATGCAAACACCTGAAATCCAACGTTCCTTTACGAAAGGTTTCTGTTCTTCATAGATATTTAAATAATTGTATAATGAATAAACACACCAGTAGGAGTATGTAGATATTGTGAACCCTGCAATAATAATAGTATGAGGTTGAAGTACTCTTAAGACAAATACAGATTCTTTGTTTTAAGCAGGATAGGGTTCACGCTATCAAGTAATTTCCTTGCTGGATCATGGAAAGTGACTACAATGAGAAATGTATTGTAAATGTATATGCTAAAATATTCCCACATAGCTCAAAGTTGTCAGTATGAGATTTGAGGTTCTTACAGCGATGATGAATCACGTTGTTTTCTCCTGGGTTATCCTATCCTATCATGTAATATGGTAGGCTGGTACCAATGCTTCGAAGAATAACACTGCTTCCATCCTCCGGGTAGAAGTGAGCCGAACTGTGGTTGGTTACTTGTACAAAGAAGGTGGGGAAAAGAGGCCACAGAGGACAGAAGTGGCCAATCAGAACTGCTGGATCTGAATGTAAAGCCACTCTTATACACGAGAAATGAAGTTCTAACAAGGAAACAGCAGGATGCCCTGAGAAGCTTGGCTCATTTTTATCCTGAAGATTGGAGCAATATATTACTCCAAAAGTTCGTATTTAGCCTACCAGACAATGCAGAAGACAACAATGTGAACAAAGTTTTAAGAGAGAGAATTGAAGTTCTCACGGCGGTGTTGACGAAGATTCAAGTCTTTTGGGATATAATGCTTTGTTAATTGGTAAACAGTTATCGATATTTATGAGAAGACTTGAATCTTCAGAGTTTACAGTATTCAAAAACAATGGTAAGACCAAATTTTTGTACAGTGTTGAGGAATGTACCATATTTTATATCTTAACAAATGTTGTTACGTTCACCATAAGTAAAGAATCTTCCAGTAGTGTGAAGCTGTAAGGGCAAGGCTTCCAAACTGCATGTGTGGGGCCACGCCCCATTATCATGCTTATAAGCGACAGACTGTGTGGCAAACAACTATATGTCCTATGATCTATACTTAAGAAGAGCAACATTTCAAACTCCTTGACCTTTGATACTTATATTTACAGAATAGTTCTGAACAAATAACGACGCTATGTTTAGAGGAAGTAAGAACTGTAACACTCAAGAATAAATTAAGAGCTGATTAAATTCGAGAATGCTGGCTACCATTTGTCAATTTTTTATCCCGTCTCTTATCTGAAAACACGATTAGAATACGTAAACTCTACCACCTATTATTTTATGGGGGTGTGAAACTTGGTTTATCATTCTAGGACAAGATACAGGTTGAGGGCCTTTAAGAGTACTTCAAAGAATATTTGGACTCGAATGAAAGTAGCGAGAGGCTGAATAAAACAGCATAATGAGAAATTTCATAATTTATACACGTCACCAAGTGCAACTGGAGGAGACCTATAAGAATGGAATATGTGGAACGTGTGGACTAGATGAGAAATGAAAGTGACATTTAGTTGGAAAAATTGAAGGGAAGAAAAATGGGAAACCTAAGTTTAGATGGGACGGCACCACTAAAAAGGATCTTAAAGGAACAACGTGTCAGAGAGTGAACTGGTTAGCAACACTCAGACGAACAAAATGCACAATATTGTTTCTTAGATATTTATATTATAATATCACATAAACTATTCCTACATGTTTCGATCCCTAAGGGATCATCATCAGGGAACCAACTAAAGCAATACTGAATAAAACTAAATTAGCAACTGTTGTACACAGTAGACATGATGTAAAGAGTTAAATAGCTAAAATGTAGACACGTCTTTGTAGCATAAAGTGTGTCGGATCTTGGTACACAGTATCTCGGAGGCCGCCTACGTACTTAACGAAGGATAACACAGTACTGTACAGTACACACGTAGTTGCGCAGAACACAACTTGGCATTTCACACATCAGAGTCGATTAAGTAAGAATCCATATTAGGAAAAAAAAATCATTAAGAAACAGAACAGCAAAGATAACATTATATTGAGGAACATTATACACTGGTTTATTTTTACTTAGGGGCCAGACAGGGATATCTGTGAAGGCGAGAAATTCTGTACCTACTTAAACTTGTTAAGCACCTGCTAGTTATTCACACTGACTGAACATGCTATGTAAATACGTCAAAAGGCATGAGAATTTTATTTTTTTCTTGTGGCGCAACAGCCCTACTCGGGCCTAGGCCGCCGCATTGTTGATGTTTCGAGATCACACACAGACACAACACACTCGGTAAGACTCCTCTGGAAGAGTAATCGGCCCGTCGCAGAGACCTCTTCCTGACAACACACAACATGCACAAGAGATATCCATGCCCCGGCGGGATTCGAACCCGCAATCCCAGCAAGCGAGCGGCCGCAGACCTACACCTTAGACCGCGCGGCCACTGGAATCGGCATGAGAATTCTATTATTAGTAATTAATTTTGGACAGGACATCCTGAAATTTGACTGGTATTCTCAATGTGGTAACGTAAGTATTAACCCTTTACAGACGAAGCGTAAACTATTTCATTTAAAGACCCAGTTCGACCCCGCACAGTAAACATTTTTCATCTCGGTTAAAAAACAAATCAATTTATGTTATATAAGGCAAAAGTCGGTGTTTGTTCTAGTATAAATATAATACACATAAATATAGTGTGGTCAGAATGTAGAATTTTTGAATGTTAAAACTGTTGGTGCATCCAGAAACCATTAGGCTTTATAAGGTGAAACGGAATCTGCAGAGCAATTCACTTGACTTTCTCGTATCCCGTTGACTGACTGACTGACTGACCAACTGACTCGACTGACTGACTGACTAACCAACCAACCAACCAACTAACTAACTAACTAACTAACTAACTAACCAACCAACCAACCAACCAACCAACTAACTACAAAGCCAAGCAACAAAATCAACAAGTAACTCCAAGGAGCAGTTTATGTAGCGCAAAGGTGTGTAATGATGTCTACATGCTGCTCCACACAGGCTCGTAGTGCCTGTATGGAGCAGCAACTTGCGTTCAGTTCGAATATCACATCACAGATGGCAGGTGCTGAACAGAACTTCGCGTATGATTTCAACAAAGATGGAAACAGTACGACCTGTCGCAGAAGAAGAAAATTGCTACTGCCCTTTCTCGACTGTAGACTGTGCACCACATGACACTATCTTACAGAGCAGACTAGTCAGCGGTAGCAAGAAATTCGGGTATCTACCTATGCAGCGGTGACGTGGAGATAATCGTGGTTTTACGCAGTTACTATCCACACGAATACTGGATAGCACTTGGGATTTATTTAGTCTCTCCAGACAAATACCGGGATCGCATCTTCAAACAGACCACGACAGTGTCATTTCAGATACTTACACTACAGCCATCTCATCACAATGGATGATACAGTGTATGTACAACGTCTGCATTGGAACCAAATTAAGCGACTGGGCACAAATATCGATCGACTACTCGTGCACGGAAGCTTATGAGCGAGTTCAAATTTGTGCTGTCAGCTTTTAACTAGAACACTACATAATTCATGTGACTTATCATCCTGCCGATACCGCAGCGCACGTCTCAGTCCATAGCATTCATTCTTGTTTCATACATCCCGTATCCACGTGGCGGCCCCAAGACCCGCTATTCTCTTCACTGTTGGCCTACAGTTAAAAAGACAAACCGATTCCTTCGATATTCCTTCCAGTTCATTATTTATAAAATATCGCATAGTCAAAAGCGTGGTTAAATAAACAAAGAGTCGATCTCAGTGCCCTCTGTCGTGCGATTCGACCAACCGTCTAGCACATTATCATAAGCTCAGTCACCATTCGCCCAACCGTCAAGCACATTATCATAAGCTCAGTCACCATTCGCCCAACCGTCTAGCACATTATCATAAGCTCAGTCACCATTCGCCCAACCGTCTAGCACATTATCATAAGCTCAGTCACCATTCGCCCAACCGTCTAGCACATTATCATAAGCTCAGTCACCATTCGCCCAACCGTCTAGCACATTGTCATAAGCTCAGTCACCATTCGCCCAACCGTCTAGCACATTATCATAAGCTCAGTCACCATTCGCCCAACCGTCTAGCACATTATCATAAGCTCAGTCACCATTCGCCCAACCGTCTAGCACATTATCATAAGCTCAGTCACCATTCGCCCAACCGTCTAGCACATTATCATAAGCTCAGTCACCATTCGCCCAACCGTCTAGCACATTGTCATAAGCTCAGTCACCATTCGCCCAACCGTCTAGCACATTGTCATAAGCTCAGTCACCACGACTTCACGTTTGTCTTGGCACTCAAATGGAGTTCACGGACAATCAAGACTTCTCAACACACTGAATGCAGTGACTGTACCGTTTACAGCAGGTGCCACCTCCTGCAACACTAAGAAACTTTCCTTTTTGCCACACAGTGTATGTGAGTGTTTCCTTACAGCCTCACAACAAATACCTATCAATTCATTATATCACGCAACATTAAGTAAGTGACCTTTATAATTGACATTGAATATGTTCTCTGTGAGGTAGGACCTAAATCTTCGTATACAATTTACATCAACGCCAGTCCACAAATGGTTAGACACATGTATTTGAAGAATCCTATGCCACTTCAGTCTACACCTCCTGGTGTCCTGATGATACAAGTAAAATTGTGTACAAAGGACAAGGGGCACAGAGTAAGATGCAACCTTATCACTACAGTCAACTTTTAAAACTAATGTTTGCTGGACGAGAATTTTGCATAAGGAAAACTTTCATGAAAGTTTATGTAATTAATTAGTAGCGACGCAGTTGTTCCGAAAAATGAAAAGAGGTGGTCTGCAAGGTATTTTCTCATCTTTGCGGTTACCATGGCAACGGCACGCCGACGAACGAGAGAAATGATTTGGTTTTTCACGCGAAAGATCTGGACTGACAGAAGTTCATGTAAAAATATAAGAGAAAGTCAAGTTTTGCAGGCATGTCAAAAATGGCAACAATTTATGAGTAGTCATTACAGCTAAGCACACAACCATGTTGCTTTGCCAGAACACAAAGACAAATAATCCTACGGAGACAGATAACAGCAGAAATTGAGGTGTGAGAACCTCATATCGGTGTTGTTGGCAAGTCGAGTCTTCTGCGATGTGAGGCCCAGTCAACATGATGTAAAATCCCAGAAGGCTTGAATGTTCGGGTAATAAATCCTTCGAAAATATGGAAACTACAGTAATAGGTCAAAACAACATTCACAACGAAGTTAGAAGGAGATTAAGTTCGGGGAACATTTGTTGCCATTTAGGATTGGAAACGTTACATAGTCAGCACAATGAGAAGCTCAACACTTTCTGCTCTTCACTAAATATCATTAGGTTGACGAAAAACAGAATAAGAAGAATGGTGCCTGCTACATTGGGGAGAAGTGACAAGCGTACAGAACTCGTAGTCTGAAAAACCTTAAAGAAGAGGCAGGCGTATACGATGAGATAATAAAAGGCAATGTGTAACATTGAGGCGCGTTCGCGTAACTATTGTTGCCGTGCAAAGCGAGAAGTATTACATATTCTGAGTTTGTGTCTGTAGCCTTAGTTATCCAGCACGCAAAGCGCATGGACCGTATTATATTGTCATCTGAGGCCTCCCTGGCTCTACAATATTTTTCCACGTATTCATAAAAGGCACGAGTTTCGAAAAAAAAAAAGTTATTGAACACAAAATGTGTGTTCTGATTTTCTCTACAACTCTTGTCTGAAGAATTTCTCATTATAAGAAGAATTCATCGAGCTGTTATCATAAATGTACTTAGGTCTTCATGTAAAGTAACCATTATTATTGTCAGAGTGTAGTCAAACTTTAATTTTGTTGACAGATTTTCTTAAAATACTCAAATATCAAATTTCATGAAAATCCGTCCAATGGGAGCCGAGTTTTTCCACGCGGACAGAAGGACGGACGGACAGACAGACAGACTGACAGAAAAGACGAAGCTAGTGGTCACTTTTCGAAATTTTTCGAACGCGTCTACAAATGGGTCTTTCGGAAATCGTGCATGGGGGTTTTGTCTGGCGTCATCTGTATCAGCATACGGTCAAGTGCGCGCAGTAAAGAACCTGCATGTTACATAAACGGTCCGGAATTTTGTGACAGCTGAGCGATTTTCAGCTTGTTGGGACGAATCTACTACATTCAGTTACCAAACCTTAATTAATCAATAAATAAATACACAAACAAATAAATAAATAAAGTAAATCGGGGTACTGATGGATGAACTGAACACAATGGGCCGAATATTTCGAACACTCTGTGTTACACCGAGGATCACTTCGTTTACTATGCACCACCTGTACAAGATCAGTGCATCACGTACTGAACAGCGCTACGGTCTCAGTAATCTTTCAATTTTAGTAAGCTAAACATGTTCGCTAACACAAAGGTGCAGAGCTGCATATTGGCCAGGATTGTGCGGCTTAAGTAACAACGAATTTGTAATCCCCAAATACTAGTCGGTGTCAATGGTTTTGTAGTACAGACGACAGATCACTCTTTTATCATCGAAGACCATTTAAGAAAATATCAATCTAAGGAAACTTAATTAAGTACGAAACTCTAACGTCAAACACACCCACAATTAAATAACACACTTAATTTTCAGCATAACATACGACTTCTTGCGTACTGATAAGAAAATAGTCAATACGAATCAAGAGGTAGAGTGGTTGGTAACACTGCTTGTGCTCGGGAAGTCCCGTGTATTGGGATACCAGCAGTTCTTGTCGCGGGAGTTTCCCATAGTCCCACCGGTATCACTCAGAACCAGATTCTTAAGGACTCTGCTACATGGCATTAGATTTGAGCTTCAGTGTAAAGTGTTGGTTACACAGAAGGCATGCAAATGGACTTTTGGAAGCAGGGTGTAGGATACGAATTGGAATAAATCAGCTTAGGACTCAAAACCAGTGGCGGGCTATGGTAAGCATGGCAATGAATCTTCAGAATGCATAAAAAGCAGAAAATTTCTTACGCAGCTGACAGATTATCACGTTTTGCAGAAGGTCCCTCTTAGATGTCGCGAACTGAAAGCGGTAAGCCCAGATGAAAGGGGAACAACTGGGACCCACAGTGCATGTATTTATGTGTGACAAACAGTATCATAGGACAATAAATTTATATCATAAAGCGCTTCAAGTTTTAAATGCAGGTAGAAAAAATGCGACTGGTATGTTAATTGACAGCATGTCGCGCAATAATGCGCTGCTGATATTATTTAAATTGATTAACTATTCGATGACTGCAGCGCATCTTAAATTATGTACAAAAGTTAAATTCCTACAAGACAGATAAAAGCCGTGCCCGTTACAAACGACAGTCTGTTAATGCTATTTATGGAAATGATCGTTGTTTACTGCGAGGATCATGAGAAACAAATAAGTATATTGTTTCGTAAAACGCAGAGTTTCTGAATGTTACGACAGGCGGTGCATATACCTACCCCTGGGCTTTAAATCGTTCAATCCCAAATGTTAGTACCGCCACATAGCCACCTGAATAGATGCACTACATCAAAGGCATTCAAAAACCATTAAAACGACACAGACTGACTGAATAGTTAAAAACGTATGGCGTTAAAGTGGCTGACACTTTAAACAACAGAGCTTTTGAAAATCACAAGAAAAATAATAACAAAGATATCTTCATAGATGTAGACCTCCCAGAAGTGTAGGCACCTGAATCATTGCCCTCATAGAAAGGAAACGTCACTGTCGCTCCATGGCTTCTCTTTCGTCGTTCTTTGCAACAGTGCAAAAGTTTCTGTTCATTTAATTCGTTCCGACATTTAGCAGGTATCCGTAGACGGGGAGGGTCTGCTTTGGTTTAGGCTTCAACAACACAGAAAAGCACAGTGCGGGTTAGTACAGTTTATGGAACGTGCTGGGCACGAATCTCGGCTACCCTGACTCTGTTTACAGCAGCCTCTCCAAATGAACGCTGTGATCCTGCATTTAACAAGCGACCAGTTTCTTATTCCAAATCGTTATCAACTCATCACTCATGTTATTAACCATGTAAAGCTCTCCAGTTGCTGTAGCACTTAATAACTCTGCATTCTGCCACACGTTGTATCTGTATTTTGTATCATTCTCACAATAAAGAGCGAACTGAGGTTTAAGATAAAATAGGTATAGATAAAGTTGTACCCTTCCACTTCACGAAGGCATAGAGGGCGGCAGAGGTATTTATCCACTCATTCTTAACCTTGGCACTAGTTGAAAGTGAGTGGTCAACGTCACGCCCCGGCCGCTTTACCCACGGTGCCCACAGCCGATCTGGATTGTTTTTGGAGAAAAGAAAACCTCTTGCCCCTGCCGGGATTCGAACCCCAAACCGTTCAACCTGTAGCTAGTCGCTATGCCAACTACACTATTCCGGCTCCCGAAACTTAACATATGCTTGTAATTTCGACGAATGCCAGAGAAACGGCCACAGGAAAACACGACCGCATATCCATACATTTAGCAGCAGATGCACCTGATATATCAGTGTCTAACAAACCCCACAAACAGGGCAGGCCGCGCTGTAAGACGAGCAAGCTGGGACTGCTGACAGATAGGATTTCTGATGGATAGGATTCTGCTGATAGGATTTCATTTAGTTTCTGACAGTCTTTTATACTGTTCATTTATTTGGCTCTCTACATCGAGTCTCAGATTACAGGTCATGGAACTTCCTCTACAATATATTAGCAACATGCGTATGGCTTCTACTCGAATTTGCACCTGTATGCGATGGGCCGACGGATAGACTCAATTTGCACGCGCAACTGAAGGAAAACGGCTTCCCCCAAACCTGAATAAAGTTATCTGGCAAGCTTACAGGAAACGTGGAAAATGTATGGATAGATGCCGCTAGAACAGGCAATTACGGGGTTGAGATATACTACGTGTTTTGGTTTTGTACCGATTAGAGTAACACTCAACATAACAGAACCAGATACTGTTGTACTATGATATGGAGTAGAACTACAATTAAAAACAAATTCAACACTAGTCTATTCGTTCTGTACACATAAATCAGTGAAATTTCTTCTCCCTTTTCCGTTCGGAATATTTTTACGTGGAAACTGCATTATGACATTTCATTACAATAAAATTAAAAGAAGAAATCATTTGTGCAGTTGTATTATCGCACAGTCTACTTTTCCAATACAGCCAAATACTTGCAAACCCTTTAACCAATGCCTTAGGCCTGGAGACCGAATATACCGAAGTCTCTCATGTTTCACCTCAGTCCCTTCAGGCATGTGTTGGGACAGTCGGCTATTTTCAAACAGGCCACGATCACTTCCTTACATATCATTTCCAATTCATCATTCTCAAATTATCCGAACATTACACACTATATAACCAGTGCATTTGAGAAGGTGGCATTAAATAACCAGACTCAATCAATCAATCAATCAATCAAGCAGATATCAACGTGATAGCAGTCACCTTATGCGTATTTTCTTCTTTAGATCTCAGGGATTAGACCTTGTGTTCTGTTCTCACCAATAATTTATTCTGAAAGTATAAAATCTACGAAAACTCGTTATTATTCTAATAGAAGAATGTTACTTTCCACAATGCAGAAGCCATTTATTATGCATGAGTGTGAACGTGGTCGGTTACTTGCACGGACTGACACAAATTAGAGAAAAAAAATATGCTCAAGAAAGTATTCGGATGCAAGAATAACAAAGCGAGCAGTGTGGGATAGGCCTGTTACAAAAAAAGAGGATCTTAGTGTAAGTTTTTCTTTATCACCAACCACTGCACAATAAATTTATTTTTACACTCCTACATGTTTCGGCTGACCATTTCAGCCGTCATCAGGGAGTCAACGTACATAGACATTTGCAGCGTACATCGTGTCTCTGAATGGTAAATGTCATAGTCACTGATTTTACAGTTCAAACTACGTATGTTAAAATGCAGTATGTTATTACACAAAATCTATATAAAATCTGTCTCCAATCATCTGTCTCTCAACCGATTCCAATTTTGAACAATTTTTCAAAATTTAAATTAAAAAAGTTTTATTTTATTTTAGAATTCATTTTAATCAATTATGCTGATTGCATAATTGCAGGTCTCCACCCTACAAAACCTGGAATTGGTTGAGAGACAGATGTTAATCAGTGAATAATGAGACAGTGACGAATTCCCTTCTGTTACACAACAAGCGCACAGCCAGGTGCCGCGGACTAGCAGGATAAACCAAATAGCTCTTATTACCTACACAGGAAACGCTACACCGCGTTGTCACTACTGAAATAAAGTGTGCACGGTTTCACACTCATTTTCTCTCTTTCAAACTGAACACAGTGAACGTTTAATTGATTTATCATCACCTTCATAGAGGCATTTTGCACCGATATTGGTGTACGTAACGATTTGGGCAATGAACATAGAACTGAAAGAGGTTTAACTCATCGGATAATGCAAAAATAT
Organism: Reticulitermes speratus; assembly: GCA_021186555.1. Taxonomy (NCBI): domain Eukaryota; kingdom Metazoa; phylum Arthropoda; class Insecta; order Blattodea; family Rhinotermitidae; genus Reticulitermes; species Reticulitermes speratus. The sequence continues at coordinate 26,849,942 of JAJKFL010000237.1, forward strand.
GAACTCTATTAGAAGCCAGGCAAGTGGTTGGCTTACAAGTTAACGAAGAGATATCCAAGTATGTGAGTATATATCAGCAGAATGCAGTGCGAATTCATAACACAAAGACAGCTAATAAATCCATACAATTCTAATACCAACAAATGCACAACCATATTTTGATGTAGCTTAATTGCAAGATATCCTCCAACATGTTTCGGCCACTTATGTGGCCATCTTCAGGGAGGTATAAACAAGAATACAATTACAATTCCGAAGTGTCAGAACCATTCTTATATTGAAGATAATAATATAATCAGAGTATAAAACCAAGTTAAAAGGTAATTATAAAAATAAGTTTAAAATGCAGAGATAAATAGCTGTGAAGTGTATCATGATATAATGGGTGGTGTGCATAGAAGGAGCATGTAGTCAACCACTATCCTGTAATCTCTACATTTTAAACTTATTTTTATAATTACATTTTAACTGTGATTTTATACTCTAAGTATTTGATTATCTTCAATGGTGGAATGGTTCTGACACGTTGGAATTGTTAATTGTATTATTGTTTATACCTCCCTGAAGACGGCCAAATAAGTGGCCGAATTTTGTTGGAGGATACCTTGTAATGAAATTACATCAAATTATTATTGTGTATTTGTTGGTAGTAATATTGTATGCAGCCGATCCAGTGGCCGTGCGGTCTAAGGCGTGGGTCTTCGGCCGCTCGCTTGCTAGGATCGTGGGTTCGGAACAGTGTTCCTCAGTGTTCCGAGGTGAACGGACGCTTGGGAAGCGAGTAGCGGTATAGAGGTGCGCGAAAAGACGAGTGAGGAGAGAAGTGTGGTGTAGTGGTGAGGATCAGTAAAGTTAGATTGTCTACGTGGTCATCAACAAGAGAAACAATGTGCGAACGAAAGAATACATTGGTGTGTTCATTTGACCGGGACAGCCCAAGGATATCAGCATTGGACATCCATGACTGGATATTTGAAAAATTGGCGATACCGGAAACAGAGGTAAGAATGATACAAATTGACGGAATAAAACGACAGGTTTCCTTAAGGTAATCCATACAGATGTACTGGAGGAAATAATAACAAGAACACAGGGGACCCTGACCTATGCACATAAGGAGGGGATAATCTCCCAAGTCAAAATTGAGATGGCAGGGCTAGGGGGAAGAAGGATACGGATAGCAAACTTGCCACCGGAATTGCCGAGAGCGGTAATTAACCGCGCAATGGAACCATATGGAAAGGTCGGAAACATTCGGGAAGAGATGTGGTCCAAAGCATACCACTATAAAGTATGTAGTGGAGTACTACTGGTACAAATTGACATGAAGAAACATATCCCCTCGCATATGATGATAGGGGGTCATAGGGCACTAATCACGTATGAGGGGCAACCTATGACCTGCTATGCATGTAACGAGACGGGGCATATGATACAACAGTGCCCGGTGCGACAGAGAACGGAGAGACGAGAGAATGTAAACAAACAAACAGCATGGGCCACACTTATAGACATGGAAGAAGGTAGGTCACAGGCAAAACCGGAGAGGACGAATGGAATGAGATCGACGAATGGAGCAGGGACAGACACGGAAAGAAGGGAGAATGGGAGGGACGATGTGACGGACAGGACAGGGCAGACCGAGAAACACGAGAATGATGTAACCGGAGGGAATACAACAGAGGACACGGATGGAACGGAAACTAAAACGATGACCGCAGAGATAGAAATGCAAGAAAAGATGGATGTAGAGGAAAACACGAATGACAATATAGTGGAAGTAGGTAAAATCAAGGGAGAAAAAGGAAAGCACGGGAATCTATCAGGAACGATGAAACGATCGGTACCAGGACGTAGGGAAGGAACAAATAGCAATGTAAATACAGAAGGCCTAGCTCAAGAGAACGCGAACAGTATGACAACACGGGAGGAGTTTCCTCCTTTAGAAAATCGGGACATGGAGGAAGTTAAGATGACACAGGGATTGCGGGCTAACAAAAAACCAAGAACCGAAGAACAACGACTGAGCAGTGTGCGACGGAGCCGGAGTGGAGTGAGAGGAAAAATAGTAGAAGACAATACGCTTGGGAAGGGGAACAACATGTGATGAGTAGAACTTATACGGTAGCGACACTGAACATAGCAGGGATGTCATCATGGATGAAAATGAGAATGCTACACGAATATTGCAGACTAAATAATGTGGACATAATGCTCTTACAAGAGGTTACACATGAGGAATTTTCAGCTTGTGTTGGTTACACTGCGTATGTTAACATTGGTACGGAGGGAAGAGGAACGGCCATACTGATAAAACAACCGTTAAATTTCAGCATAATAGACAAGTTACCGTCGGGACGGGGCATAGCAGGGTCGTTAGATCAAACATACATCGTCAATATATATGCGCCGTCAGGGGCCGCCCGTAGGAAAGAAAGGGAGGAGTTTTACAACAATGAGGTACCATATTTATTTAGAGCAATGCCCGAGCGGTACATATTTGGAGGTGACTTTAATTGTGTCTTGTCAAGGACAGATTGCACAGGAGAGGCGCACATAAGCAAAGCGCTCGACAAGTTCGTGAGGGAATTTGCTGCGGCAGACGCGTGGAGTGGAATGGGGGATAGGCCGACATACACGCATTATACGAGTTCAGGAGCAACTCGAATCGATCGAATATACCTGTCCAAAGCTCTGACGGAATGCAAAACGAGTGCAGAAACGAGAGTAGCAGCGTTTACAGACCACAGTGCGGTATTAGTACGACTCACACTGACTGCACAGAACCACCGTCATGGAAAAGGAAGATGGACACTCAACAACATGCTACTGAAGGAAGAGACGCGTAGCACATATAGACGTGGTTGGGAAAAATGGAAGATGAGGATTCCACACTACCGGAACAAATTGGAATGGTGGGATCAATTTGCAAAACTCCGGACTCAACACTTTTTCAAACAGGAAGGACGGACGCAAGCGGCAGAGGGGAGACAAATGGAGCATTTCTACTACCAATGCATTTACGATTTGAAACGAGAGAAACGGAGGGACCCAAAACATAACACCCAGGCTACAATATTTTAAGGACAAAATAATGGACATGCAACGGATAAAAACACAAAGGATTATTTTGGAAGCACAGGATCAAGGCCCGGTACAAAATGAAAGAGCGACGTTATATTACTTATGTAAGGCGCGGAGGAAACGACAAGGGAGGACGATACAACACATAACGGACGAGGGAGGCAGAAAACTTGACAAGCATGAAGAGATAATGCGGACGATGACGGCGAAAGTAAGGGAAGGATTCAAGGCCACTTTGTGCGATAAGCAAGGTGTGGAGAGACTATGTGAAAGAGTTCCGACAACAGTAACGCGAATACAACAATGGAATCTAGAGACTAGGATAACGGAGGAGGAAATACGACAGGCTATTATGAAAGGTGCAGCAAGAAAAGCACCAGGCACTGATGGCATCCCCATCGAGTTCTACCGATGGGGATGGGACATCATTAAGACGGAAATGATAGAAGTCTTCAATGACATGTTCCGTGAAGAATATATAACAAAAGCACAAGCCATGGGAATCATAGTCTGTGTACCGAAGACCACCAAGCCGGAAAAGATCACAGACTACAGACAGATCACGCTCCTGAATGCAGACTATAAGATTTACGCGCGCATATTGGCAACACGACTGAGTAGAATAACACCGGAAATACTAAACAAAAGTCAGCATTGCGCGGTGCCGGGAACTTCCATACTCGACGCGATAGCGTGCATACGGGACGTAGTGGCATATGGACAGACGAGACGGAATGGATTGTGTCTACTAGCACTAGATTTTGCATCTGCTTTTGACAGGATAGAACACAAGTACTTAAAGGAAGTATTACTAGCGCATGGGATAGGTACCAAATTCACGAATGTGTTGGAGTCCCTATATATAGAGGCAGAATCAAGGATGATGATAAACGGATTTTTATCAGACTTAATCCCCATAAAGAGATCGGTGAGACAGGGATGCCCACTAAGCATGACTCTATATGCAATGGCGCTGAACCCGCTGTTGGTGCTCATTTCGGAAAATCTTCATGGAATAACAATAGGACCTCACAACACAAAAGTCACAAGCGTCGCATATGCGGATGACGTGACAGTCATTATGACGAAGAGAGAGGACTGCACCCTCTTGATGGAGGACTTAAAAGACATATGAGAGCGCGACAGGGGCGAGACTAAATTACAGGAAATCAAAGACACTGGCCATAGGGAAATGGAGGAAGGACGACATGGAACTTAAAGTGCCATATGTACAAGAGGTGGTGATCCTAGGAATAAATGTACGGGACAACGTAGGAGATACAATAGAACGAACATGGACGCGCCTGTCGAATACTGTCAGGGGAAGGGCGCAGGAGATGAAGTGGCGTGACCTAAACCTGCATCAGAGAATCTTCATAACGCAGGCATATCTACTGTCAAAAATATGGTACTGCGCCCAAATACTGCCACTACCAATGGAACAGGCACGACAAATTGCGATGGCGGTATGGTGGTTCATATGGAATGGAGAAATTTTTAAGGTAGCAACTTCCACACTTCAAAGTGTGCGCACGAAAGGAGGAATGGGACACACAAATGTACAGGCTAAATGTATGACGCTATACGTGGCACGTCTCGAGATGCAATTCCGGAACAAGGACACCTTCACCGCGGCATGGATGGACCGATGGAAAAACCAAATGCAGAGAGGAAATCCCCCTAACAAATGCGCATTGCCGACGGAGGCGGAATACTTACGAGAATATCTACAAGGGCGAGCCTACACAAGCACAATAATGGAGGAAGAAATCACCAAGACAACGAAAAGGAAGATATACAACATATACCTAAGATATGTGAGGGGAGACACGACACCGATTGTACCAAGGATTCAAAGAAAATATCCCGGGCTGAGATGGGGACAAATTTGGATGAATATAAGCGGAAAACATCTTCCCACAAGTATAAGAGGGACATGGTACAGAGCGGTACATGATATATTTCCAACAAATGACAGATTGCATAAAATTGGATTAAGGGACATGCCGACGTGCACATGGTGCCAGCAGACAGATACTATAGAGCATCGAATCACAGCATGTGTAGGATCGGATGAAATCTGGAATTGGACGCGGGCACGGATAGCTGCCATACTGCGGATGGACGAGAGGCACATACCCAACACGTGGCCTTTCCTTCCGGAGATGCATATATGGCCGCCGCAACGGCACAATGCTATCATCTGGATGTTAGGACAAATGGTACACTACACGCTCACGGAACATCCGCCGTTGAAACGTCAAGGATATATCACATACATAAGAAGAGCTAGATGGAAGATACAGAAGTGGTATAGACGGAGACTAATTTATGGTAATTATCTAGACATCATCATAGACTGATGGCCAGTGGGAGGATGGAGTGGAGCAGTGACAATGGGGGAAAACGGAAATGTTTGAGACTCACAATGAATAGGGAGCAAGAGAAAGAAGACACACATCAGGTGACAAACGCGTCGTTTGATCGCGGCCGAGAGATGGGACGAACAAGGTGGTAAGGGCGGATGAACGAGAGAGACCCAGGAGGACGTAGACGAATCGACGGTCAAAAACATGCCAGTGACATGTACTGAGCTAATCAGATTGTGAAGAAGGGAAGGTGGCGGTTGGAATGTAACCAGAATGTTAAATGTACATAGAAACTATGGAAAATAAAACTTAGTTAAAAAAAAAAAAAAAAAAACCACCGGGGGCATGGATGTTTGTCTCTTGTGAGTGTTTGTGTGTTGTTGTCAGGTAGAGGTCTCTGCGACGGGCTGGTCCCTCGTCCAGAGGAGTCCTACCGACTGTGGTGTGTCTCTCAGTGTGATCAAAAGAAATTCCAACCTCGACACTGAAACGGGAAATCCGGAGTAGGTAGAAGAGGACGACTAAAAAAAAAAATTATGCATTTGATTAATGTACGGAATATGGACCATATAAAGCTAATAAATCCTTCGAAAATGTGACAAAGTTCAAGTATTTGTGGACGGCAGTCAACAGCAATACGTTAAATTCAGACGTGTTTAGTGCAGTTTAATTTGTATCCCTATTTCCTTAAGAACAACTTTATATGCAAAGAACCTATTGAAGTCCGAGACACTATGTGAAAGAACTAACTGCACACTCGAGCCATGAAGTGCCATACTATACAGAAGTCTACGTTAAGAATGTCCATTATAAGATAACTCACAACTCTATAGGTCAGTTCTCAGCAGAAAGCAGAGACACAGCCCTAGGGCTGCCAACAAAATTCCATACGCAGACATTTCCAGCATTTCATCTCCAGTCGTGAATTCGTCCACTATTTGGAAGAGGTTGAGCCAAGCCGTCTCGGACTCATCAGGAGCGGTCATCAGCTGCCAGAATCTGCAATCACAACACACATTTCTGTGAGATATACAGCGATGATGATTGAATTGTGACAGTATAGCTAATATGGTTGAATTAGATGAGAAGATAACGATGAATCATTTGAACGGAGGCAGTTGTGGTGTGTTACCGTTTCAGTATTCACTTGTGTACACGGAAGGAAAATAGGGCAGAGTTCGGTTAGGACAAATAGTAACCCGACCGAGATTCGAACCTGTTAGCTTACAGCTTGACAGCCACACTAACCTGCTCAACCGTCCTTCTCGAGCACTTTAGAAGTCGGAATCACAGAAAGTAGCTTGTCGTGGTTAGTACGTTGTTACCTAAGTTCCAAGACTTCTGAAATGTAACGCCATGTGGAGTGTAAATAGTTACCGACGTTTCGAAAGCACTAAAATCCTTCGAAACGTCGGTAACTATGCACCAGTTGACACGGCGTAACATCCGAGAAGACTTGAACCTTCAACATAACTGCTTTGACAACCTCAAATCTCGCACTTTATATTATGATGTCATTTTATGCAAGACGCCGTTTGAAATTTTGGTTGGGATCAGGCAGCTCCGCCAGGCTCTCTGTGGTCTTGCTAGGTTAGCAGGCAATGCACATTAGAACAATCCCGAAACTATTCGTTTATAAGCATCCATCATTCACTCAACGTGATTAGAGGTGATTCACTTTGCAGACGTTTTACTATGACATTGATTGATATGGGATCATTGGCATAAGTTCAGAATTCAAAAGGTTCTGAATTCAATCTCAGTCGCTGCTGGTACTACTATCGGAAACAGAGAGGGACAGAAAAACATGTCGCCTGCACACGATATTACAACTACGTAACTTTTGATGCGTCGTGCGCAAGAAAAATGCCTCACTGAGTGGACAATAGCCAACGCAGGCTATTGGCTGTGAGGATACCTACGTGACACATACTGTGTAGAGGGATCTGAGGTTCTCACAGCTATGTTGATAGGCAAATAGCTACCGACGTTGCGGAGGAGCTTGCTGTCTCCATACTCAAGGTATAAGTTGTCCAACAAGAGACTATTGTTGGTCTACTCAGACCTTGAATATGGAGGCAAGTTCCCCCGCAACGTCGGTAGCTACCAATTAATAAGGTGAAGGTAAAGCAATCCCACTACAGGCCTGGACAGGCCCTTAGGGTTCCAGGAGGTTGAGGCTCCCAGATTTCTAGACAATCGGCACATGAAGGAGGTAAGGTTGTCAGCCCTACGCACCGGCCACCTTAACCCCAGAAAATACTCCTGATACTTATTTCTGTTAGAGGTTGAGTCGATCCCAGGGCCATAGTGCGACCGAAAGGATTATGTCAATGAAAACTTCCAATGACACCGTCGGGAATCGAACCCGCGACCTTCCGGCTTGTAGCGCAGTGCCTCAACCAACTGCGGCACCGCGTGCCCCAAATACCAATTATACGGCGTCAAATCCGAGGAGAATTGAAACTTTAAATTTTGTGTTAAATATAGGATACACTGTCACAGGATACTGCATTCAACTGACCTTGACTTGGGTGTTTCAGCCGTTGGTGACACAGGTAGGAAAGTCACCACAGAAGTCAGTGCGAACGTCTGGAGTTTTGCGGAAACTTCGAATGCCCAGTCGACTGCCTGAAGTCTGAAATTCCAACAGCGAGAATCATAAGCAAAAATTTTTTTGTGTGTCGCATTACGTTGCTTACTAACTGAAATTCATGAAGTCCACCTACAGAGGTTGATAGTTATTCAGTTGAGTCAGGAAATTCCTCTTATAGGCTCATATGGAACCTAAAGTTCCATTACTGTGGTCGAGGGATAAGCTTGTGACCCTATCCTGACACCGATGAATCTATCCCTACACTACTTCTTCAAGACCAATTTCAATATTATCCCAATCTACGCCTAAGTCTGAAAGAGATTCCTTCACTTCAAAGTTTCGTAAGAACATTATAAATACACGTATTATATCCCCATGCATGCTACATGACCTGAAGGAATAATCATTCTTAATTTGATAAACTAATAATGTTTGAGCCGCCGATCCCAGTGGCCGCGCGGTCTAAGGCGTGGGTCTGCGGCCGCTCGCTTGCTGGGATTGTGGGTTCGAATCCCACCGGGGGCATGGATGTCTGTCTCTTGTGAGTGTTGTCAGGTAGAGGTCTCTGCGACGGGCTGGTCCCTCGTCCAGAGGAGTCCTACTGAGTGTGGTGTGTCTAAAGTGTGTGATCGCGAAACCTCGAAAAATGAGGGGGCCTAGGCTCCCTAGGGGCTGTCGAGCCATAGAAAAAAAAATAATGTTTGAGCCGATCCCAGTCCCACGCGGTCTAAGGCGTGGGTCTGCAGCCGCTCGCTTGCTGGGATTGTGAGTTCGAATCCCGCCGGAGGGCATGGATGTCTGTCTCTTGTGATGTGTGTTGTGTGTTTGTTGTCAAGGCACATGCTCGCATAGAGGGCTATTGTCAGTTCAGGGCTTGCTCAGCCATTCGTCCCAAGAGAATTCCTAACATTGGCTGTCTCGAAGTTGATTCGCGAACACCTCTCAAAATGAGAGTGCCTAGGCCATAGGTGTCAGCAAAGAAAAAAATAATATTTGACAGGAGTACAATTTATGAAAGCTCCTCAATTTGTAGTTTTGTCCAAACCGATTTCTTCCTCCCTTTTTTAATCGAATAATTCTCAACATTGTCTCGAACATTATCCAAGCAACCCTCTCCTCGTGAGATCTCGATTGTATAAACACATACCACGCACATGGTAGCATCAGCACACTGGAATGGCCCCAACATCTTTTAAAAGAGCTTCTGAAACACGTGACTTCTGGTTTTTTAAATAGATTACATTGCACATTTAATTCCAGCGATTAATAGCCTAATACGTGACGCTTAGTGTGGGCTCATGACAAAGACCACGCCAAACATGAAGTCGATAACGGTAATCTCAAACAACAAAAGAATTTCTACACGATGAATCGACATATTTTCAGATGTTTTTCGCGACTTCTCTTACCACACGACACTGAGATCCTGCATTATTGTACAGAGCAAACTGTAACCACAATGCAAAAGTCAGAAAATGTTTTCGTTCCTTTCGTCAAGTTTTTACCTGATTATTATGCCACATCGACACTGATGATCCGAATATTTGTCTGTGTATGACGTAACTAACAAAAAACACTATCGTACATCATAAAGGACCTCAATTATTTAGGTACAGACTATTTGAAAGTATGCAACTTTCATTAACGTATCAATTTTTGTAGAACGTAAAACAATACAAGGGGTGCATAAAATTACTTTATTTTTGTGGCGCAACGGCCCAACTCTGGCCAGGCCGCCTCACTGTTGCCGTTTCTAGATCATACAATTGACAACACACACACACACACACACACACCCGGTAGGATTCCTCTGAACGAGTGATAAGCTTCTCGCACAGGCCGCTACCTACACAACACACAACAGGCCAACATCCATGCCCTTAGCGGGTTCAGCAGCCGCGATGCCAGCAATGAAGCGGCTGCAGACCTACGAATATACATATTTAGTTGGTGGTATGACACCGATCGTTAATGAACTGCTGGATATAGGAACGTAAAATTTGGTACAGAGAGAAATCATAAGCATACCCTACACACTGCACATGAGCTGCTTGTTATAGTTGATCACAAACACACTGTCGGCGGGAATCTGTAATTGATTAAGTTCCAAGGAAAAGGCAGCAGCAGCAGCAGCAGCAGCAGCAACATCAACAGCAAATATTCCAATAATTTTAATAAGTGCAAGTTATAGTTTTAAGCAATAAAAAAGTGATTCGAGTAGAGCTCCATCGTAGCACCATATGCGCACGAGTCCATGGAATAAATTGCGTGCGGTTGTTTGATTATGAATTTACATGAGACAAATATGACATTAACCCAAAATTTGTAAGAATGGAAATCCGTGTAATATGAAAGTAGATTTTATGAGTTATGCACTGAAGTCTGTTACTTTCTTAGCATGATGTGAATAAAATGAGCACCTAAATTAGGGATTAAGTTATCCAAATTTGCTTACCGGGTCTGGAAACTCGTAAATAAAAGAATAAGAACAGAATTATCTTCTTCAATTGTTTTCAGATAAATATAAACTTCGCGTAGCAACCAGCGCACCGCCGATCTTAACGTCATTTTATTACTATATTATGTTTAAGTTCAGTAGCAATGAAATACACAACACGAGGAAAAGGTTTCCAATTCTGTTATAGCCTTTTGTACATCATGTTAATAGCTCTGACTGTACAACCGTATTATGTATCTACCAGCAAAAAGTATAATCTCTCGATGTGGATTTTTCTTATAACTTGTATGAAATTATTTATTTTTTTATCACATACCATTTATAAAGTCTTACCCAATACTTATAAATACGTGTATTTAGATTTATATTGTCCATGCATATTTAATAAACTTCATAAAAATACAGAGTAACAATGAGGGCAGTTGAACTTCTTACCTGTCACCTGAAATTTACTGCACAGCAAGAAATAAACACTGCGTAATTGTTACTTATCATTACATTCACATTATAACAAGACACGCAATTTACGTATAAACGTAACATTGAGGCGCGTTCGCGTAACATTTGTTACCGTGGAAAAGCAATAAGTATTACATATTCTGAGTGTGTGTCTGTAGCCTTAGTTATGCAGCATGCAAAGCGCATGCGCCGTATTATATTGTCGTCTGTGGCCTGTCCGGCTCTACCATATTTTTTGCACATTATCTCATAAACGGCACGATTTTCGGAATAAAAGTTACTGAACATAAAATGTGTGTTTTGATTTTCTCTACAAATTTTGTCTGAAACATTTCTCATTCTAAAATAATTCAGCGAGATATTTTCATAAATGTACACAGGTCTTCATGTGAAGTACCCGTTATTCTTGTCAGATTTTAATAAGACTTGAATTTTCTGGACAGATTTTCGAAAGATACTCAAATATCAAACTTAATGAAAATCCGTCCAGTGGGAGTGGAGTTGTTCCATGCAGACGGACAGACAGACACACATGACGAAGCTAATTGTCGCTTTTCGAAATTTTGCGAACGCGCCTAAAAATGAAGGAATATGACATCATATACGTCTCCTATCATTTAAAACAGTTGCGCAGAATAATAATAATGAGTGCAAGGATACAACAGATTGCATTACGTATTAAAGTACTTAGGGTTACCCAGCTAAGAAAGAGCGGTGGATGTAGATCACTTCATGCACTACACCTTATATGGTTTCCTAGTAACCACCAAGCATAAAGGACCGAAGAGTTGGGAAGTTTTGTATTATAGACAAAGCAACATAAACACATGAACAAGGCCGGACTAACAACAGCTAGCGAGCGACTCCTCTTAACAACAGATGCTGTTACATTATGATGAGATGGCTCAAGTCTGGTAACTTTCTGCGTTAAATTATCATTAGATGACGCGGTGGAGGATTTTACAGGTAACATACGTCTCGCACACTGAGGTTTGATCGACTGCAGGGACCAGCTACTTTATGTGCACGAACTGAGCGGAAGATTATGGATAAACTGATGAGAATTTACGATGATGGGAAACCCTATCCTTCAGCAAGGAAAGATCTTCAAAGCCGAGTGCAAAGCGGAACCATTACATGATAAGTACAGGCTAAGAAGAAGCTTAAGTGGATTTCGATAGAATGCAGTACCGTATTCACTGCTGAGAGCAAAGTGGTCATGAACCATGACATGTTTCCTGTCATGTCTGGAACGTTATCGGAGGATTTGGGTGTCCATTTTTCTCTCCTAACATGATTAAAGCTACATCTTCATACGGCCTCTCCGCTCTCCAAAAACCTGAAGGCGCTCGAACGGTGGAACACAAAGTGTGGTACTTTAGGCAGCCAACGTGTGCTTGGTTAGGGTCATGCTGAGTGTGTGTGTGTTTATCTGTCACACACACCAACGCCGCTGCCGCCGCCACGAGGAATAACCGCCTACTGCAGTGAAGTCCTTGTTAAGAAGCCAATAGCTACTCCAACGGATCAAGAAATTTCCTGCCTTTTATGTACCCCGAAGGTTCCTTAACGTGAGATCTGAACTCTTCTGGGATATTACGCAGCGTCGAGTGGTAATCCTTTACCGACGTTTCGGGATAACGTATCGGTCCCATCTTCAAGGGTCAACAAGTCCAAGACTTGACTGACTTTTTGACACTTGAAGATGGGACCGATACGTTGTCCCGAAACGTCGGTAAAGGATTACCATTCGACGCTGCGTAATATCCCAGAAGAGTGCAGATCTCATCAACATCGCGGCGGAAGCCTGAAATGGCGCGTTAGTTAACGTGTTCGAATGGACTATGCATAGAGAGAGAATGGCTAATGGAGCTGCTGCTCTTGAAGGTTCCTTAGAGTAAGAGTAGTAGTTCATGTCTTATGTCGGACAGAACACAGGCCGTGCACAAGTACGTCAAATGCAGAAATGTCTGACTAACACTTATGCTCAGACAGGTTCTAACAATACGTTTTTCTTCCTACGACTGTGTCCGGACGAAATCAGGGACCCACAAAGCTTCCTATCTTACGAGGGCCGAGAATCTTACTGCCAGCAGGTAACACAGTCCGAGCCTAAAACTGACTATTTAGATCCATTTACTGACGATATTATGAAGCCGTGGAGCTACACCTCCATTCCAATACATATTTTTGGCGTGGTCAGTATGAGAAGAGACAACTTTATCGCTACTTTCATTCAGCATTCTATCAGCTTCAGAAGTAATGTCAGCAATTTGATATGAAAGCGGTGGCTGTCAAATAAAAATATTTTTATTCTATCCCAAGACGGTGAAACACACTGAAAAAACACAACTTTCATCCGTTCAAGAAGCCGTATGTGTCGGCTTTCCTCTTGACGTGGAGACGCTACGAATACGTACGTGAAAATACAGCAAAGTGTCACACTTCGCCGTCATAATTCTGCAGGTTCAGAGGGAAGAGAGCGATCAGACCCCGACGGAGGTTAAATGATTGACAGGAATATTATTTACCTCACGATGTTTGAAAGAAAATTATTTTGGTGCTGTGCTGTACACGGGGAACACAACCCGACATGTCTTATTAATGTTTTGGTGCGTATGCGAGAAATGTTGCTAAAGTCACCTCAATTATAGCGAGGCCTAAATGAAACGAGGGTTAAATGACTTCTCAAATCAAAACAGAAACACAGTAACACCGAAACACAGTAATACCGAAAGTGACCAAGAGCCCATCACACACGATAGACTAACAGATAGAAAAGCATAACTGAAAGAGTTTTAATAATCAATAATAATTAACCAAGAAGTATACTTTTGAGGGGGCGGACCCCTAATTGACTACATTCCATATCCTACATGTTTCGGCCCACTCCAGGCAATTATCAAGGAGTTCCAGTAAGTCGATAATTAAAAACATTCAACACTATATAAGATAGTTTTAATAATGTTTTTTTTCCAATGGCTCAACAGCCCCTTGGGGGCCTAGGTCGCCTCATTTTTCGAGGCTTCACGATCACACACTTTGTAGACACACCACACTCGGTAGGACTCCTCTGGACGAGGGACCAGCCCGTCGCAGAAACCTCTACCTGACAACACACAGCACTCAAAAGAGACAGACATCCATGCCCTAGGCGGGATTCGAACCCACAATCCCAGTAAGCGAGCGGCCGTAGACCCACGCCTTAGACCGTGCGGCCACTGGGATCGGCTTTAATAATGTTAGTGGAGCGAATTATAACTCCCGATACATGAGAAATTTCAACAACAAAGAAACGCTGTTATGCTTAAAGAACAGGGTAATTATCATCATTATCGTTGTTGTTGTTGAGACTGTCAATTGCAACTACGGCTTGTTATGGCGCCACTGTCTATCACGCGGATGGGATATATTAACGAGAATGGGGTCCCTGGTGGAATGAGAACTGACTGGGCAGAACCGCGACTCTGACAGAAGCCTGACCCAGTGCCATTCCGTAAAGCATAATCTTACATGGACTGCACTTGAGTCGAACCCAGGCCTCCGCGGTGAGAAGTCAGCAACAAACCGCCTGGACTTACGGCCCGGCCACTTGTCTTCTCTAAAGCTGCCATCCCACTACTGGTGTACTTGACAAATGCACTAACACCTGGTGCGTTTTACAAGAAGCCACGCGAATAAAGGTCATACTGCTTTCCACGACTGGTTTGTTTGGCAAATATTCGTGTTCTGGTACTCTATAAAACGTCTGTATAGCCAAAGCTATCGCGTTCCCACGACTCATGCACTTGGCCATGGTAGGAATATGTGATACTGATTGTTCACACGCAAGCCACTTGTTTGCTTGTCAAGTATAAACGAGTTGTGGGAACGCAACAAGTCTCGACCTGATAAGTAAACAAGCACTGGTGATTCCCTTGACTTGTGTCCCATTTACCGACAGCAGACAGTATCTCTAAAAGTGCACTGTTCCTAAGGCTTGGCAAATATCCACAAGTGACAATTGTTTGCCAAATATACCAGTCCTGTAAACGAAGCTTAATTAAGCAGTGATCTGGCTACTTTACAGTTTCTTTCTATACTTTGCGTGCAGGAAAGTACTCACTCAACTCTGACGCCGACGATACGATAAAAGGGGTGCTCCTCGGCACTGTGTCCTGGCACTGTGGTGTACAGAATGTCAGCGACAAGTGTACTAGGGATATCCGAACACTTTCTGACCAATAAGCCGTCCTCACGAGCAGTCTCGTTGATGTAAGGGACTCTGAAACACACGCAGCACAAATTTACATTGAGAGGAACCACACTAGATACAGAAATGAACATCATCACAGACTGACTGGATTACTTAATGGCGCCATTTTAAGGACGGTGACTTTAATGACGAGGAGGTGAATGATGGGTAGATATTGGTTTGAAAGGAAATGGTGGTGGCCTGTTACAAGATACTAACCCACCATTTATGTGGAGAGACTGAGGAAAACCTTCAGCCAGAACTGTCGATAAACGAAGAGGATTCGAACCGGGTATTTCCCGTACACACGTGTGTAACTTTATCGCTGCACCACTTTTCTTGGCTGAAAAATTTAGAGCAGGTGTATCCAATCCGCAGGCCGCGGCCATATTTATAAAATATATATATATTATAATAATTACACAATAATTTAGGCAGTTAGGCATACCAGTGAACAGGCCAACAATAGCGGTTGTGGCCCTTGTCTAAAACGGTTGGATATCTCTGATTTAGAGGAACAAAACTCTGCAAAGAAAGCGTTTGGAAAATAATTTCTACCGTGGTACTTTAGAACATATCCTATGTTTAACGTCTGCATCATGTGGCGTTTTATTACTGTGTGAAGTGATTAGACCGACATCAAACAGAACAGGACGTAAGGTTAGGCCTACAGCTAATCTGAAAATTGAAGCGACAGGCTGGTGGCTGTTTCTTATCAAGCAGCAATGTTTGTCACGTGATGAGTGCGTTTGTCTTTTCATTGATACTGCATCTGTTCCTTTCCTATCCCTGCTTTGACAGCTAAGTTACATGTAGAACTTTCGACATGTTGAAGAGCAACTAAGACACGTTATTAGTTCTCATTCCGTGCGTGTGCAGAAATGCCTAGACAAGTCTGAGACATAACACAGTTCATGTTCAATCACAACGAGTAAGGATCCTTACACACGTGAATTTCACGCTGCCAGGAAATGTTTCAACTTTTATGAAGATTAAATTTTGAAAATGTAAGAAGCCTTTTGTTCCCTGTCTCCAAATCTGACAGTTGGCTGACATTCCATTATAGCTGGCGAACGGAATAAAAGCAACCATCATGACACAGTTATGAGTGTTTCTGTCGCCACAGAAATACCCAGTATTGTTTATCGACACAAATCAACATTGCAAGGAACAAATTCACTTGACGATGTGGTTGGACGTATAGAGCATAAAATAATATCGGGTGAGCCAAAAGCCCTCATGCACCTGTCGGAAGTACAACACATTAAAGTGGGAAAGCACAGTGAATTACAATGCTTAAGCTTGCAAAAAGTGTTGACAGTGACCCCCACGGGCAAGCGACAGAGGTCACGTATGCCACGTCACGTGTTTTATGTTTGAGACTTTCTCACTTTCAGCAGAGTGCAGCATCCTTTATGAGCAAGTGTACAAGGACTTTTGGCTCACTCTCTACAGGCGTGATTCTTTACTATGCTAGTGTAAAACAAGCAACCTGCAAGCATTACGTGGCTCGCAGGACTTTCAAACAAACAAAAGAAATATAACAATACTGATATTTAGAAACTCACAGATATTGACAGCTTGGTGACAAGGAGGCACGGCTACGTTCCTCCCGTAAGGTTCACAAAGCTTGAAAGGTGTAACGTGAGGTTAGACAATGTTGTAACGTAAAAAACTGAAGATGTCTGAAGGGAAGGGAAGCGAAAAACGAAAGAAGCGAGATGAGAAGCAAATAAAATACGACCTTAATATCTGATGTTCTAAACTGTACTGTATGTATTTTGTTTTGTATGTGTATGGGTGTTTTTGTAAGGTGTGTACGGTGTTCTAATATGAGTACTTGTATTTACTGTATGTATTTTGTTTTGTATGTGCATGGGTGTTTTTGTAAGGTGTGAACGCAGTTCTTCTAATATGTGTACTTGTATTTACTGTATGTATTTTGTTTTGTATGTGTATGGGTGTTTTTGTAAGGTGTGGATGTATTTGTAAGGTATGGATGTTTTTGTAAGGTGTGGATGCTTTTGTAAGGAGTGGATGCTTTTGCAAGGTGTGGATGTTTTTGTAATGTGTGTACGGTGTTCTAATATGTGTACTGGTATTTACTGTATGTATTTTGTTTTGAATTGTGTATAGTTTGTTTTGTATTGTTAATTTTATGTATATTTATATGTCCATTTGTATTGTGTGTACTAGTGTAAGGACTACTGCCACCGGGTGAAAACCCAATTGCAGTAAATAATAATAATAATAATAATAATTATGGTAAATATGACACAAACTGTGAAAGGCATGAAAAGCAAAGGCTACAGTTTTTTTTAAGAAGCACAGCGTGTACTCTGTTTAAGAATCTGAAATCGTATGGCAGCATTTTAAAAGAAAAGAACACAAATAATATTACGCTTCCCAGATGAAACATTCTCCGTGATTTATTATACTACAGAGTGTGTCGCCATACTGCTGTAAGCTCCGACAGGAATAACTAACACTCCACGCTGAGGTTTATGGGTCCATGGGGAAAGGAACAAACCATGTATAGTGGCTATAGATCCAACTGTGCCGTTGTAAAAGCGAGCGTGGGATGGAATTAAGGATTCAATTCATTTTTTGGCGCGTTCGCAAGATTGCGAAAAGCGACTATTAGCTTCATGTCTATCCGTCTGTCCGTCCGCATGGAACAACTCGGCTCCCACTGGACGGATTATCATGTAACTTGGTATTTCAGTATTTTTCGAAAATCTGTGGAAAAAATTAAACTTCCATTAAAATCTGACAACAATAGCGGGTACTTTACATGAAGACGTACGTACATTTATGGAAATGTCTCGCTCAATTCTTCATAGAATGAGAAATATTTCAAACAAAATGTGTAGAGAAAATCAAAACACATATTTCATGTCGATAACATTTTCTCGAAGATCGTGCCGTTTATGAGATATGTGGGAAAATAGGGTAGAGCCAGATATGCCACAGCTGACAACACGGCGCATGCGCTTTGCATGCTGGATGCATAGGGCTATAGACACAAACCCATACTTATTGCTTTTACACGGTAACAATGGTAACGCGAAAGCGCCTCGATGTTACGTTATACTCGTACGTGCAGTGCCTGTCTTGTTGGATAAAGGGACTGTTCATCAGTTCATGTGATTACACTGCACTACGCATCATGAATGCAGAGTAGCAAAGAACCATATTATTGTTAATATCCGAATACCTCCGCGGACTGCATTTCTGTTCGGTTAGACCTACGAGTATTTAACTAACACCCTGAAGCACGGCTTTTCTGAAAATTTGATAGTCAAAGTGTGTCCTATGTTCAACTTGTAATACCTCCGTGGATCGTTTATATCCCTGGCGGCACAACCAGCACTAACGCAAGGTGCCCCATGTAAATACATCAAATCAAAATGCACCTATTTATTTATAACAAACCAATGAAACACAAAAACAGTACTTACAGAAAGCGTAGTAGAAATCACATACAATCACAATAAATCAACCATCTCAATGACAAATTAAAGAGGGTCCACACAGCTCAACGAACACTTGGTAGTGCTCAGTCGATACAAATACACACTCAGACCGCAGCACTACCAAGGACTTCCAACAACTCTATAATATCTCTTGCCGAATTGAAATTTGGATGTATAAGCCGAATTAGAATTTAGATGCTCATCCCTCGAAGCGAGGTTGTTAAGTGACTAAAGGAAAATACAAACGTAAAAAGGTAAACGAGTGGAACATACCAATAGCGCAGCAGGGGGGGGGGGGGGAAGGGACAGGTACAACTAAATAAGGTCCAAGGGGTGGCAGGTATCGTCCGGCGGAAACTTCTCATGATCAAGTGACGTAACACGGCACAAAAGGGCAGGCCAAGACATCTATCTGTCGCAGAAGCAGATGGACCACTATCATGTTCATAAAAGCTTCTCACAGTTTCCTGGGGGATAAAGGCGGCCGGTGCGTAGGGCTGACAACCTTACCACCTTCATGTGCCGATTGTCTAAAAACCTGGGAGCCTCGACCTCCTGGAGCCCTAAGGGCCTTCCTAGGCCTGTATGGGACTGCTTTTTTTTACCAGTCCCTATCCTGGACCAGATGAGCCTCGACGAACACTCACCACCCATTTCTCTAAGATAAATTTTAATATTTTCTCATCTAAGTCCAGGTCTCGCGAGTGGTCTCTTCCCTACAGGTTTCCCGACTACATTTATCATTTCGCCTGCAAGCTACATGTATCGTCTGTTTCGCCCTCCTTAATTTGGTTAACATAACATAATTTGGCATACGGCGCAAATTAAAAAGATACT
This sequence comes from Reticulitermes speratus, assembly GCA_021186555.1. Taxonomy (NCBI): domain Eukaryota; kingdom Metazoa; phylum Arthropoda; class Insecta; order Blattodea; family Rhinotermitidae; genus Reticulitermes; species Reticulitermes speratus. The sequence goes on from JAJKFL010000237.1 coordinate 26,869,455, forward strand.
CAGCATTTCCCGGACAGTTGTGTTTTAGCACAAATAAAATTCTCTTAAAACCACTGCTTATTTCATACTTCTCTTTCCCGGACCGGAATTTACACACTAAAATAGGATACGATCACATTAGTGCACACAGCAGAGCCAACTAACAAAACAATTCCGAAAGAACAACAGCGTCTCCAAAAGTATGGCAGGTGGTAATTAACTAATAATAATGTAAGAAATGTCCCAAGAACAAGTGTGAACATATATGGCTGACTACCCAATAGCATCTTGCTTACCTGAGGATCGGAACCAGTTCCTCGGAAGTTGTGACGTTTAATTCTTTTTTCCGGATAGCTCCACCCTGTCTCACAAAATCGCCCGGGACTAGACTTTCCTGAAGCAACTGCACCTGGTTCCTGCAACATAAGTGGAATTGGACTTCGAGGTACTGTTTGGATCACTTCCCTCAATTCCTCAAAAACAGACGGAATTTAACACAGAGACACGCGCTATTAATTGATTATGCCAAAGAATTTGAGAGAATAAAAAAGAGTTCCGGGGAGAACCTTGTTTTCGGCTGTAGCTCGGTCGTAGCTGATTTACATTGTTTTCTTTTCGAAGATTAAAATCTTTCGGGATAAGAAGTGGCATGATTAGTAATTAGTTACAGACGTGCATCCATGTTCAGGGTAGTTCAAGAACAGTGACTAGTAGTGGAGTACCCTGAAGATGGGACAGCGAGATCCCAGAAATGCCTTAAGTAGTAACCAATGAACATGGCGTGTTATCGCAGAAGACTTTTAATCTTCATAATCAAAACCTTGAAAACCTGAAATAAAGGAAATTTTCTTTTCACTATCAGCACTTCCGCAACGCAAAGTAACAAAAAGTGCCTATTAGTTTCGCCACGTCTTTGTCCGTCCGTCCGTCGAACTGCTGAACACATTTTCAAGGAATCTGAATGTGGGAAGTTTTGCTAAGCTCTGTTGACACGTACAAATTCGGTTAAAATCGGACAGAAGTAACAAACTTGACACGAAGACCTGCATGCATTTATTCGAATATCTATAGCTCAGTTCGCTTCACATTTATCGGAGTGACAAACATTGAAAGCAAAAGTTGCAGACAGGAAATTGGAGAGGGCGTACTCCGAAATGTAGTACGAAAATTTCAAAAGGCGTTCTGTGCAGTTCATTAAACTTGCTTTGCGGTCTATTTATGCGGTACTATTAAATAAATAAATGATATATATGTGAAAAAGTCCGTTTATGACCTTAAAAATGTGGAATTTATTACGGGTAATATGTAAAAATCGGATATGCCAGAAAAATTTGATGAAAATATCTCAAATCAAAGTAAAAAAAGACATTTCAATGGTTTAGGCCCTGATACCAAGTCACAGACAGACACATGGACGGAAGGACGGAAAAGACGTTCCACAAATTTGTGTGACGATGTCCAGCATAAACTTTTGTCATAAGCAAATGGTCCTCAAATTCGAGATTACAACAACAATCCTTCTGTTCCTTCATTTCGAAAGCCCTGACACGAAAAATGTATGTTGGGCACAAAAAGTGTGCTTGATTATCGTGACCTCGTTTGCAACATTTTTGCTCTAACGAATTAGAGGATACCCGTATGTTACACTCGCGATGTAGGCTTGTTTGTAGGTCTTCAAACACAGGGTCCATTATTATTGCCAGACTTTAAACAAAATTAAATTACCAGACAGATTTTAGTGAATGTATCTCACAATTAAATTTTGACGGAATCTGTTCAACGATTTAGGTGCTGTAACTAGGCCACAGACAGACGGACTGGCCAAGGCCTTTATATTACTTTGTAAAGAACGTGCATACAACGCGCACAAATGACTAATGCGCGTACACCACAATTACATCGATTTCTATCTTCGTACGTAGCACCTGAAGACAGAATAATATCGTATGCCGCCCTTTTCATGCACACGGTTCTGCTAGATGTGGTGAAATGTTTGCAGTAACCCTACAGGGGGATGTACGCATAACATAGCTTTAAAGAGATTAGTTTCAGCAAACAGTTGAAGTGGTTGTAAAATAATTTCCAAAGATAAGGACAAAACAAATAAAAGTCTCAAAGCTAACAACAGTGTCATTACGCTGCTGCCGCTCAACCCGGTAAAAGGATGGGAACAGCATTCTGCTACAGAAACCAGTGTTACAGATGTCGCAAGTTTGGGATCCATTTCCGTCGTATAGGATCATTCGGACTTCGAACGCCAATTCTATTTTCAATAGAAACAGATCCAATTTTATAAAGTAGATTGAGTCTGCAGAGCCGATTGGCTGTGTGGGTTGGGGAAGCGGAGATGACGTGAAGAGAGACGCAAGATAAATTCTTACCATAAAGTCTCGTCTCGAGATCTGCGATTTACAACAGGTTATTTAATTACTTTATATCAACCATAAACCTTATTTTTGGCAGTGAAGAATGTAAGAGGTATAGAATATGAACTGGAAAGACTGAAACACGAAGCGGTGACACTGGCAGCAGAGCAGAGGACTGGGCTAGCGTTAGGTCTCCATTGCCAGAAACCAGACACTGGACATGGGCTAGCGCAAGACTCCATCGTCCAGAACCAGACACTGGACATGGCTAGCGTTAGGTCTCCATCCCCAGAAACCAGACACTGGACATGGGCTAGCGTTAGGTCTCCATTCTCCAGAACCAGACACTGGACATGGGCTAGCGTTAGGTCTCCATTCTCTAGAAACCAGACACTGGACATGGGCTAGCGTTAGGTCTCCATCCCCAGAAACCAGACAATGGACATGGGCTAGCGTTAGGTCTCCATCCCCAGAAACCAGACACTGGACATGGGCTAGCGTTAGGTCTCCATTCTCCAGAAACCAGACACTGGACATGGGCTAGCGTTAGGTCTCATCGCCAGAAACCAGACACTGGACACTCCCTTTGTAGAAGCGTGGAGAAGTATGCATAAAAGTGAAGGGCTCGTAACAGAAATGTTCTGTTGCAGCATAAAAATTCCCTTTCATATCTATATTATTTATTACGCACGAATTTAAACAAAATGGAAGAATATTATGTAGAGTACGGACATGAGGATTGTTGCCAGCACCTCATGAGAAGGTATATCAGCTGTGTTGACATTCGTACTTGTACTGCACAGAGGGTGGCGGTTGTAAGTGAAGTTTCAAATTTGCCACTTTCCTTTTTTTTTGTGAAGGGCCCCGCAGCAGACGCTACGGACGCACCGCAGCCTTGAGGCTTATTGTGCAACCCTGTGATAAACATGATTAGGGGTTTCTTTTCGTTTTTCCGAGTAATGGAGCACCGGTGGAATGAAATTGACAAGGGAAAACCGAAGTACTCGGGGAAGAAACCTGTCACAGTGTCACTTTGTCCACCACAAATCCCACATGGGCTGACCTGGGATCGAACCGGGCCTCCTAGGTGAGAGGCCGGCAACTAACCGTCTTAACCATGGCACGGCCTGCCACTTTCCCTTAGTTACCCGTATAATCCTTTTCGCGCTACACTGGACGCTAAGCGTTTTCCTTTAAAGTTAGTTAAAACACAATTAATTGTGGTTCTGTAATATCAATACGGTAACGCAGAGAAGAAAAATCAACGCTCTATTCTATGAAGAATGTCAATTTATTTGCAACAAGTGAATATAATGTGTTTCTTGTTAAGTATAATGCGACGTTAAAATTGTCCGTATTTCCTTTTAAAGCAAAATTAATCATGCACTTAAGAATGCAAAATATGAAATGTCAATAACATAGCTGAATTCATTCCCACCCCTCACCCTTACCCCCTGATGGGACTCTTCGGGCATGCCCTATTTTAAAGCCCCATTCTGGATTTCCCTTGAAATATGTGCGTGGAAATGATAGCCCACGAGTCGGAGTAAGTCCACAAAAGGCAATGAATCTGGCAACAGTCGTGTTCAGCGCTTCTTGTTAACAGGCTAATATTTCACGAGCAAGGAAAAGCCGATGGCTCGGCCTATGTTGAAACCGGGCATGCCGAACACGGTTACTGCTACACTACCTGGAGATAAGGGAAAAGGAGTCCCAAGAAAATAAGGTCTATTACACTTTTACTTTTACATAAGGTTGTAAGGCCTATTACAATTATAAGTATAATAATTATATTATTATTATGATTATTGTTATTATTCTACTAATGATCGGTCGACAGGTATACGAAGTTGCGTTAACAGTGAGCTTATGTCACTTCTGCTTGTATCACAGGATCGTCATTTTATTCAATAAAGTCTTTGCAGGCTTACCTCACGCTATCACAATCCTCAAAGTCTGCGGTTCCCATTTCTAGACGACAAGTAGTTACGATGTCATATCCGAACTCCAGGGGCTTCGTTTCCCCGCATTCAGCGTCTGAAAGAAGACAGAAGATTTGGTAAAGTACAGGGAGAAGTCTCAAGTACAATGGACTGGAGTACAAAGCGGACACACCGCGGTATCAGTCTCGCTCAAGATAGCGAAACGTCACATGCAGAGGAGTTATGTCCGTTAGCATCTGTAAGCCTTCCTTGACCTCATTTCTTTATGTTATAAGCTTAGGCTTAAGGTATGGCGTGTTTGTTCGAAGTAACAACTTCTTAACTAAGTGCAGATTTTCATGCAACTTGGCATAAACATAATGTCACTAAAGACGACCCAAAGCATGTACTGTACTTGTAAAGGTCCTGCTGTCAGCAGCACATGCATAACGACGGTAAAACTTCCTAGACAAAGGGACACTAGAGTATTTTATTTTCAAACCTCTAAGTTAATGTCATATATGAAAATGCCTTCCTGTTGCTGACAGAGCTACTGTCGTAGACATATTGAATTGTTCACGGCCAAAAATTGTTTTCCAAGAAGCCTAATCAGCAATAGACACATCATAGCATAAGATGCTAGGCAGAACCTGCTTTGTTCACGAAACCAATCTGCACCATACATATCATAATAGAGGTTCATGATTTATTTTCCTTTATATAAGGAAATATTTTTTTCAAAAAGTTCTTGAAAAGTTTCAAACAATAAACATTGTGTATTCTATACCGGATTCTGTAAGAGAATTTCCAAGAAAGTTCTAAACTAAAGGATAGAAATCATTCCCTGAATTCAATCTGCCCTTAAGTGTTTTGTGAATGTAATTTTGGTTTGGTATTAAAGTTGTTAGTTAAAAATCTTTGTATATGGCAGCGCCAATTTCCCAACCCCTACTCAGGCCTACAGTTTCACATCAGCTAAAGTGGGTAGAGCAGAAACCCTGATTTCCCAAACTACAATTCAATACGACGTAGCATACTGCTGTATTTACGGGTATTTAAGCGCTCGGCTTTATGTTTACGACTGAAAGTGATAATCTTGATCCGAATTCAACTTCGACTGTCCATGACGTGGAACAAAACTACATTCTCATTCCGCATTGGCTACATATGAACACGAATGATTATTCTCTTTGTCCATGCCGTTGGCACGAAAATTCTTTAATTAAATGTGCATAAGAACAACAACCTTGTGCACAGTAATTTCGAGACACCAAGTCCATAAGCTTAAGACTGCGGGCACAAAAGACTTTACCACGAACACACAAAAGCAGTTTTTTTCCTATGGCTCGACAGCCCTATATGGGCCTGGGCCTCCTCGTTTCGTCGAGGTTTCATGATCACACACATTCGAGACATACCACAGTCGGTAGGACTCCTCTGGACGAGTGCCAGACCGTCGCAGAGACCTCTACCTGGCAACACACAACACTCACAAGAGACAGACATCCATGCCCCCCGGTGGGATTTTTTTTTTTTTTTGTATTAATTCCTGGGTTTTCCCCTTTGATCCATTTGTACTGTTGAAGTCCTTTTTGTCCTGCATGTCACCTTATGTTTCATGCTTTCGTCCATACATCTAACACAACACAAACATCCATGCCCCCGGTGGGATTCGAACCCACGATCCTAGCAAGCGAGCGGCCGAAGACCCACGCCTTAGACTGCACGGCCACTGGGATCGGCCAGAAAAGCAGTTACTAAGCCTAAATCGCGTACTGAGGATCCGGGGTCCGATCGTTGGCCTGAGGGGTTTTCCTTAATACCTCCGAAAAAAAAAACTGTGGACTAGCAGACTACCTTAATATGGCCAAGACTGCATCTTTCCTTATCACTTCCTATTCATCAGTCATACTCATTGATATGAATGTCGGGTCACTATATAAAATACTGAAATTAAGATTAATAAATTGTAGAAACTAAACAACCACCAACTTAATCTCATACGCGACTTTTTACTTCTTTCATATACTCATCTGTTTGTTGCGGTTAATTTTTATGTAATTACATTCATGCTTGATCACAGGCCTACTTGGTACGTTCTTCAACTACAACTGAAGACATTCATCATAAATTACCGTCCTGATAAAGGTCAAAAACTCGTATACATAAAAGCAAATATGCATACTATTATCATAAATTAAAGATCACGTTTGACTCCGGGAGTTTAGAGTCAAATCGATAAACACGAAGCCCAACGTTTTATCAGCATCTGAAGTTCACATCCTGCAGATGATGAATGGTCGCGTGTGGAATTCAGGTTAGCACCTGTGACTACCACGGCCGCCACCTGGAGAACTTGTTCAAGCAAGAGAAACGAGAAGGGAACCAAAAATGCATTTGGGGCGGAGGGGTTAAAAAAAAGTAACAAAAATCAGATAACCAGAGGCAGAAACAAGTGTAAATAGAACGACAACCTGACGGATCAAATTACAAAACCGCACGTACATGTAGGCTCGTTTAACTACTTGGTAGTTTGGTACAGACGCTGACCTACCAAAGTATAAGTCCAAAATAATGGGTCTAACAAAATGCAGATGCATTTCGTTAGACCCTATTTCCTAATGCATGGAAAACGTGGAAAATAGTAAGATCTAACAGAACTTATGCGTCCGGGGACGCAGCCTACAGACATTCTCTTGTTTGTCACATCAGTACTGACTGCAAAATCCTGACTAACTCAACAATGGAGGCTACGACAAATGCCTCACATGACTAAAGCTCCGAATACTGTATTATTTAATTACGTATATATAAGATATCTGTTCTTCGGTGGCGTTTCTTTATAATAAACTGCACTTGAAAGTGAAACTGCTTAATTGTTAGAACATGATCCGTATGCATTCCTGTTGATCCTGCAGTTAAGTCTTTTTGCCTCAGCAGTCTACATGTCTTGGTTCAAACAGAGTAACAACTTTTCGGTCGTCTTAAGCCATTCTTGCATTACTTCTTTCCACGACTCATGTTTCATTTCAGATGCAATTTCATCAGTTTATTCCTCGAGTGTAGGGAATATTCTGATCGATGTGCTCTTTAACCTCAACACACGGTACAGTCGATGTCCGCCCAGAAAGTGTCAACTTGCTTTGAATGTGCACACTCGTTCGTAATTTTTCTCTGGCTCACACAACTGTCGGCATAATGAAATCATTCTTCCGTAAATGCCACCAGTTCTCACACACTCCAACTACAAAAACTGAATCGCAGATCGCTGTTGGTCTTCGGTTTATTTTATGAATGGTGTATCCGTGTTACATGTGTTAGTGTTATTAATAACAAAAATAAAATGAACAACAATTGCGTGTGAATGGGACTAAATTTGTTGTTAACTGATAATGCAACCAACAAAGTAAACAATTTCTCTGTCACAACTACACTTTATTTTTTGCATCCTATGCTACATGTTTCGGCCTACATGGCCATCTTCAGGGAGACTACTTTCAGTATTACACAGACGCACTCAAAGTCCTCACATTCGTCTAAAATACATTGAAACGTATCTTTATATAAAATAATACTACATGCACGTCTGCTTGTAGGTCTAAAAACGTATTTGAATTCCTTATGACATGACTTATATGAGCCAAGGCCGGAAGTTGTATGAACCGGGAAACAAAGCGCAGTTGTGACTGCGAACTTGTGTGCTTTCGTGGTTACGTTATGAGTTAAGTCTGCAGTACACGGTAAAGAATGCATTACGTAAAGGTTATCCTACAGAGATGTCAACTTCTTTTACCTTTACTTCTTAAGTTTCCCCCATATATTTTACTTCCGTAACATAATTTCAACAAACTTTTGCCGAGGAAGATGCCTCAAGTGGAAATGCTTCTGACTTGTAGGCCTAGTCGGGAGGTGCCCGATTCTGATATCCGTCGAGCATCGGCTATTCTGAGTCAGATTTTTTTGTGTTTTTTTAGACTCTTCAGAAGAATTCCGAAATAATGCTTCTAATTAGTCCAAGAGAGTTCCCTTCTTTACCAACAGCATTCATTATTCACATCCTCACACCATTAGATACTATACAGTCTGAGACACTGACAGAGTCGTTAAATAAGTCCACAGGGTTTTCTCATACACACGCCATAAATCCATAAAATCAGCAGGTGCTGTCGCCAAGCAGACCTATAATGCAATGATCACGGTACTGTTTGAATTTCACTTCATTATTTTGGTGCCCTACGTAGCCCCAAGCCCCCTTCTCGTGTTCGCAACGTGAGGTGTGTTGCTCCCTGACCCTGGCGCATCATTAGGGACTTATTCATCTTGGCATACGATGCAGCAGTTGTTCGCAATTAAGTGCTTCTCTGTATACCCAGTCACTCTATACCTATTTCAAGAGACTAGCTAGCTATGTGTTGTTAGCTTACACATCTAACTCCACTGATTAAATCGTTCTGAAAAACTGGTACTTGCTTCGATAGATCGGAGATATCCTACCATTTATGGAAACCCAAAATTCACTACCGTGTTCAGAAGCTACAGGTAATAATTCCGTCAAAATATATCATAATGGTAATCTCCTGTAGAACCCTCCCAGGGGACACCGCCTTAACGTAGCACTGTCCGTGCGGGCGGAGAGGGTTTGAGTGCCCCAAAGAAGCTGGGGGCTAAACCGGCGGTAGCTTAGCTACTGGTAGGGTCTCCCAAGCCGGGCAGGCCTCAGCTGAGGGGCCAGACAAAGCGTGTTCCACAACGACCTGTCTGAACCAATAACCTTTCCATAACATCCTTCCTATTCACCCAAGTCAAGGTGTGAGGTATCGTGCCGAGGACTGCATGGCACTGGGGTGGAAAAACAGCAGTGCATTTACGATCCCCTCGGGGAACCGGGCAGCACCCCGTTGTATTTATGCCTTCCACCCGTAAGGGGCTCTGCGGGTGGTGACTGTTACTTCCCCATTACTTGTGGGAACAAAATGGACACAGTAATTAATGGACTTGATCAAGGAGTGGCTGAGGCTGTAGACTTGATACAAGTAAGTTCTGAGCTGAGTTCTGATGAACCTGATCAAGGAGCAGCTGTGGCTGCAAACTTGATACTGCGGCTGTAGGCTTTGAGCCTTTCGCTGTTTCTTCTGATGAGGACAGACTGGCTGCAGGTGTCTATACGACTAGACTGCAGTCCAGGCGACTCTCGGGAGTGCAGCGGAAGTAGCTCATTAAAGTAAGAGAAGGTGGTGGCGAGAAGTAGTGGGGGTGTGAGAAGACCCCACTCTTACTCGAGTATTCCACCTTCGATGAATCTGTGAGCCTTTTGCTATCTCTGCTGATGAGGACAGACTGGCTGCAGGTGTCATTATGACTAGACTGCAGACCAGGCGACTCTTGGGAGCGTAGCGGAAGCAGCTCGTTAAAGTAAGAGAAGGCGGTGGCGAGAAGTAGTGGGGGTGTGAAAAGACCCCACTCTTACTCGAGTATTCCTCCTTCGATGAACCTGATCAAGGAGCGGCTGTGACTGTAAACGTGATATTGGGGCTGTATGCCCTGAGCCTTTCGCTGTCTCTTCTGATGAGGACAGACTGGCTGCATGTACCACCAGACTGCAGTCCAGGCGACTGTCGGGAGCGCAGTGGAAGTAGCTCATTAAAATAAGAGAAGGCGGTGGCGAGAAGTATTGGGGGTGTGAAAAGACCCCACTCTTACTCGAGTATTCCACCTTCAATGAACCTGTGAGCCTTTTGCTATCTCTTCTGATGAGGACAGACTGGCTGCAGGTGTCATTACGACCAGACTGCAGACCAGGCGACTCTTGGGAGCGCAGCGGAAGTAGCTCGTTAAAGTAAGAGAAGGCGGTGGCGGGAAGTAGTGGGGGTGTGAAAAGACCCCACTCTTACTCGAGTATTCCGCCTTCGATGAACCTGATCAAGGAGCGGCTGTGGCTGCAAACTTGATACGGAGGCTGTAGGCTCTGAGCCTTTTGCTGTCTCTTGTGATGAGGACAGACTGGCTGCAGGTGTCTGTATGACTAAACTGCAGTCCAGGCGACTCACAGGAGTGCAGCGGAAGAAGCTCTTTAAAGTAAGAGAAGGTGGTGGCGAGAAGTAGTGGGGGTGTGAAAAGACCCCACTCTTATTCGAGTATTCCACCTTCGATTAACCTGTGAGCCTTTTGTTATCTCTTCTGATGAGGACAGACTGGCTGCAGGTGTCTTTATGACCAGATTGCAGACCAGGCGACTCTAGGGAGCGCAGCGGAAGCAGCTCATTAAAGTAAGAGAAGGCGGTGGCGAGAAGTAGTGGGGGTGTGAAAAGACCCCACTCTTACTCGAGTATTCCGCCTTCGATGAACCAGATCAAGGAACGGCTGTGGCTGCAGACTTGATAATTGAAAGACTAAGGGTTAGCACAATAAGCCTAAGGCTGCGGTGCGTCCGGAGCTAATGCCGACGGGCCCATAGACACAGAAGAAGAAGAAGAATCTCCTGTAGAAGGCATTATTTCGTACAGTGTGTATACAGTAAGTTCAGTCAGTCGACAGAAAACTGTTAGCAGGATTTGCATTCCAAAAAAACTCCAGACACACAGTTTACAAACGACTTAGTCGTGTCTTATTTACTCTTCAAGGTTTGTTTAACGTTTGAAATATTCTTACCAACGAATCTGGAACATCAATAGCAGGATGAAGACAATTTCAATCGCATTTGGCTCCTTGAAATAGAGCCATACTTTAGAAACTTATAATCGCTCAGCCGCTCACAAAACCAAAATGTTCATCAATGTGGTCATAAGAGCCTCCTCTGAATCTCGTCCTGACCCATACTTACTTCACACCCTTACACACAGTTTCATTAACATAGATTTTAATATCATCCTTTCACTGAAGCCGAGATCTTACATGTGGTAACAGGCACTGTAGAGAGTACAAAATGTAAGCACTACCGGATGTCAATGGCAGTCACTCTGACGGTCCTCACTGGGAAGTGCGTTACGAAAGCAAATCAGACAGAAACGATAACAAAGACATGGCGTTAGGGTGACCGATGCTTTCAAAAGAAGTATAGACACAGTAAAAATACACGTAGTGCGAAGTGGGCCCAAGCACAATGCAGTGTCCGCACATATGCACAATGAGCCACTGCATGTAACACGCTCGAACAACACCCGTGTCGCCAGAAAGTTGTGCGAGACCAGCTACCTGTGTTATGCAGTTAATAGAGTAACTTCATAGCAATCAACCGTACTTCTACCTTTAACATACCCATCATGTACAGTACGTTCCATTTCCCAGAAACCCAAATTATTCCCCGACTAAGCAGTCTTAGATTTTGAACAATTTTGACACAGTCAGTAGCACTTATGTGACTGGTTTTGTAACACAATGTTCATTTGTTTACAATAATTTAGGAAAATTCCGTAGTGAATCAAGACGAGGAAGACAGTCTTTAGCACAACAGAAATATGAGCCACCAATTAAAGTAATTAAAAAGCGGCACATATTAAAGATGCAGACGAGACAACTTGTGGCTGTTGGCATGAGTTTGCGCCGAGTATTCGAGTAAGCTCCGTCTGGAGCGGCTAAGTGGGGGCACGGGATCGATCGTGGCAACAGGCAGCTGAGCTTCTGAGGTACTGCAACGACCTAAGAGCGGAAGTAATTAGCAGTGTTTCTCTGTCAAGACGGCTGGCGACTTAAATTTTGGTCATATCTAATCACCCAGGTTTGCTGCATCCTAATCAGACAGGTCACAGGTATGTTTCGATTGGGGGGGGGGCTTTAACAGTCTAAAGCCCAGTATATGTACCACGTGTGTTAACATTAAGAAACTCTACGAGTCCCAGAAAAACAGCGATTATTGCCCTAAATAGTATTCATCGTTTGGTCTTTGCAGAGGATATGTTCACTGTGAGGAAGAAAGCGAATTTTTATACATAGTTTAGGTGAAGATCCGTCTTGAAAGGGCCATCATAATGAGGGCACCAGTCTCTAAATAAAATGCATTTACATTTAGATTCCATGGGCAGACAGCTGACAGTTGGTCATCTGGTCCGAAATCCCTCGCGTTTTATTGAACCCGAAGGTCATTACAGTAGTTATAAAAAGACTTCACAAAGCAGAGTCTTTCAGCAGCTGACCGTCGCTCAGTTGATCAAGAAATTCCTCGTCTTTTATGGCAACGGGAGGTTCATTAAACGCATTCACATCATCCCGTCACTGAAACCATCCGGAGCCAGTTGAATCCAGTCCACACCCACAAACTCTAATTCTTTAATAACTAACCAAATTTTATAATCCCATCAGCACGTATTTTCCCCAAGTGACCTGTGCACTTTACACTTTCTGACAAAATGTGTGCATTTCTCATCAGTCCCACGCGTACTTCGTGTCATTCTGCTTGACTGCTCATCTTCAGAATAGCAAGCTAAAGGGTACAAATTAGAAATAAAAATCAACTAATAATTAAGTACATACAGCTGTTGCAACTACAAGGGTACAAATATTGCGTCGAGTGAGACCGGAAGACGAAAATAGCGAATATATAGGATTTGGAGAAGACAGTCGTAGTGTCATTCAAAGTATATATTGTCTTGTTACTTGGCCAAACAGACTGAGGACAACTATGAGAACTCTCAGAAAAACCGGTCACCAGCTGACAGAAGGCTACTGGCCCAGTTACTGCCGGTACATACCGTAAGCCGCCGCTAGTCAGAACGCAACTATAACGCTCTAACAGAAGCAGGGAAGTACAGCATTTGTGGAATTCTGAGGTCGGTGTAAGCACTAACTGCAAGTGTCAGAATTTAACCAGTCATATTCTAGCGCCTTTGCCTTCTGTGGTTTAAACCTCTGTAGCGATACACTGCGTTTCATCAAGATCGCGTACGAGTCGCTCTTATTGATTATGTATGGCGTACTTCACAATTAACGAAATGGATTCAAAGATATGAGTCGGTGCTTTCAGTACATAATTAGCCTAAATTAACATACGCGAAGTTCATGCATGAGCTGGTTTATCTACACATGAACAAACGCGGAACTCCGTATCGATCGATACATAACGAAGCCGAAACACAGACTTTGTTTCATCCAGTCTAGTGTTCAGGTGCTCAGGAAATAACAGCAGGTACTGATAACTGACATTTCCAGTCCTTCTCTGCTGTCTTTATGACACACCATTCTGCAGCCTGACATCAGTCTGATAAACATAAGTGTGTGATTTAATAAAATTTGTATCTGTGAGTATTTCTTGGTTTGGGAACTGCAGAACTCTTGGAAATTTGCCATAACATCACAGACTATTTAGAAACTGCAGGATTACGATAATATCGGATATGCTGCACAGATATTTGAACACTTTTATAATTACTTCTCCGGTGGACAGGCGGGCAGGTGATCAAGAAAGAGAACAACAGCTCGTACCTGCGGAGGTCATACTAATGGTTCTACAAAAGATTATGCAGCAAGAAACTAAATATGCCTAATGCTGAATGGAAGATGGCAGTGGAAGACTATGATTACAAGACACGAAACGTTCTTACTGTACTGTTTCATGGATACGAATAACCAACAAAAGGCTCTATTGTTATATTTGAATGTTACCTGAAAGAAAGTAACTTGAAGGATGGCGAAACTTGCACGGTGAGGATCTTCATAACTTGCATGTGTACTTCTAATAAAATATTATTTTAGTGACCAAATCAAAAAGAATGCGAAGGTTGGGACACGTAGCATTCATGAGAGTGACGAAAAATGCTTATAAAATGGCCAGTAAACCTGAAAGGTTGGTGAAGTGTCATCTTGAGCACTTAAGATTCTCATTATACAATGTTTTGCACCCTTCAGTTACTTCTCTCGTCAGAGCCTAAATACCCTCTCGAGTTCCTTGGTCTCAAACAGCCTTCCCTTAGAATTTCAGACAAGGTTTAACACCCAAACAGAATAACAGCTATAATTACATTTACACAGTACATCAAACAACGAAGGTAATTGTGGCTACGACACCGATGCATGTTTTAATCCAAAGGTTTTCAGACTGGACACGGGAAGATAAAGCATTCTGGACTGAATAACACGTATTAAAGAAACTAAAATATATAAACCTAAATTAGCACATCGAAGTTCTGTCAGTGACACTGTATCCGTACCAGATATCACGTTATGGGGCGCACTGCGTGAACGCGGGATTAATATTTCGGGATAAACGGTTCCATACTATATTGCGTGTATAAAGAGCAAGTATGGTAGATCATTTAGATTCACTGCATTTGAAAAGCACATAGGAAAAATTCATGTCAATCCGGAAAATGATATAAAAAAGGCAATTTAAAGAAATGTATTTTTTATGGGCGATAAATCTGTCATGTTATGTGGCATAACGAAACACGAACCGAGTGCATTTATAGAAGATAAATTAATTTTATTTATTTATTCACAGTACATAATGAAAGTCTGACACACTAATTTACGTCTTTTTATAGTCAACGTTCCAATGCTCCAATGAGGAGTCATAACACACAATCGATTTTATATTCAAATTTAACAGAAGTCAAGGACTGTGAGCGTGAAAGGTAGAGAGACAAAGAAAAGCAAAAATTTCATCTACCCTGACAATAGATTATTTTAAATACGTTGTATGAACTATAGACCATTGCATTAATAGAGAAACGTAATTCAGGTAAAATAAGGAAGGAAAAGATTCAATATTTTTCATAGATATATCTTGTATCGAGGTTTCGGACGAACCCTCTGCCTCCATCTTCAGAAAAAATTCCTTAGAAAACTTCGGCACGTTTCTACCAGACTACACGGCGTCACATTCCATAAAACTACCCGTTATCGTAACGGAATGCCACATTCCTACACAGTATTTAGATTACTAAGATTGCACATTTATTTACGTGAAAAAGCAACATACAACTGTTCTGCTGCAATATTTGTAAAATTCTAAGAAACTGTATTTGAGAAATCGTGTACTTCAACTTAGAATGTAGCTCAAATGTGTGGCTCATGCATTATTTGCTTCGAGACAGCATACGGTACAGTTAATAGAATCAGATATAAGACGAGAAAGGATAGAGCACTAAAACTGTATGAAGTTACGGCTACTGCCGCACTCCTCTGCGGATGCGAAACTTGTGAGCAAACACGAGATTAAAGAAATATACAGGCTGCGGAAATGAAGTTTTTTTCCCCAAAGAGCCCAATCATGTAGCAACTGGATGTTGAAATCCCCTACAAATATTCTTCTTAAACAACGGAACACAGAATCATTCACAGAAGTGGTTCTAGCACTTACAGCAAATGCCCCAAATGACAATATCATACAGACCCAAAGGGAAAAGAAGCCACGCACGTCCGGGGAAACGGTGGACACCATTTAAATTCGCAACAGGCATCAATGCTTATGCCGTGAAACGGCGAGGAAGAAGAAATCGGAATTCAAGTCTTCTGGGATGTTACGGCGTGTCGACGGGCAAATAGTTAACGAAGTTTCAAAGAAGCATGCTGCTTCCTTCTTCAGATTGCAGCAGACCAGCACTCATTTAGGACTGCGATACTCTGCATATGGAGGCAGCACGCTCCTCCGAAAGGTCGAAGACAATTTACCAGTCGAAACGTCATATCCAAGGAGAGTTAAATCTTAATGAGTTGCGCTGTGAGAACCTCAAATGTCGTCAGAAGAAATCACATTCCGAACAGCTGTACGATCTCGTTTCCTTCCGGAAAGTTCAAAATAATTATACAGCTGTCATTTTGAGCCCGAAAACTATCCGAGTGGCTGACTATTCCATGCCGAGAGTCCTCCTTGACAAGTCAATATTATGTTGTCAAGAGAACACCCGCCTTTTGTGAATCCGAAAATTCTACAAACCATGTTCAGCATAGATCTCGTTCTCAAACCTTGATAAACTGAGTCCACAGTTTCACATCCCTTTCTTTAAGATCCGTTTTAGTATTATCACCTTATGTACGTATAGTCTGTCAAATTATATCTTCCCCTCAGATTTTGCAAAGGACGTGTGTGCATTTTTCACCTGTCCCACGTGCGCTACTTGCTCCATCCACGTCATCCTCACTGATCTGACTGATAACTTCAACAAAGCATGGACAATACCACAAAACACGAAGCTCCTCGTTACGAGAACTTCTACAGTGTCGAAGATAATACTTAACAGGCTGTCAGACATAGCAGGTTCTTGTGCCAGCGACTTTCTGTGTGCAAGACCCTAGCTCTTCTGAGATCATTATCGTAGCCTTCCTCAGTCTCATGAGATAAGTGACAGCACAGTACGTAGTTTCCATTGAGGAGGGACGGTTTAAAGCTATCGCAACCTACGTGGCTGAATGGCGCCACCATTCGGGAGGTCCCGAAAAGGCTGGTTATATTTTAGATTTTGTGTCAAACATATTTTTATGCAAATCCGTACAATTCTCTATCTGCACTGTCAGTTCAGGACTACGCACAGGTAGGGCCCCAAAATGTATTTTGCTTTGAGTCCAGGGATATCTTACACCGACCCCGAAGTTATGTCGCGACTGTCTCCTTCCAAATCTCTACACATTCGCTGTTTCTCTCTTCCAGTCATTTTTGGTAAAGAATATGTATCTTCTGTAGTTAAAAAAGTGTCGTTAAATAATATACAAATCTAATATGAAAAGATAAGTGGGTGAAATGAAAGGCATGCGGGACCAAAGTGTCCTGAAGAGTATTTTTGATTCCCAGAAATTCGGAATGACTAGCCTGGAACTGAAAGGCGGCCTTGAAAAAACACTATCAGAGCTTGTCGTGTACCACAGGGCTCACGCAATGACACTTATCGGCCAAGGTCACAAATGTGAAATGGAATCAACTAAAGGAAAGGAATAAGAAAAAAGACGGAGTAAAAAGCAGAACCAAAGGACACCCAGCTGGCGCTAACAAAGTACACCAGGAACTGCCTCTGTGTGGGGAAGTCCATTTAATTTAAACATAATTAGACTCTGTTTTGTAATGGCACAGTAGGGTCTGGCGTAGGCTACTGGAGCGCCCAGACACTCATTTGTACTCGTACACAATATGGTTTCGTGCATATACAGTATAACAACCAAACATCCGTCTGTCCGTCACACTCCTTTTCTCTCATCAGAGGGCGCGTAATTAAAAAAAATTGTGAATGTAAGCATGTTCCACTCGCACAGAAAACACCAGGAGATTTATTTTTTATTTCTAAAATTAGCACAGAGGGCCCAAAGGATCCACAGGCTAGAAAGTCAATACCTGAATGCAAACTGCCGCGGAAACTTTAAGTCTTACAATTTTAAAAAATCAACAAATGCACTATATTATCAAGTATTGTTCAATATGCCCTACAAATGCTTCGGTTCCAGTTGAACCATCTTCAGGGGGTCAAGGTTACATTCATATTACATCCATTAGTTAATATGATGATATATATATATACACCACAATATAATGTCAAGTTACTAACATATTAACAGGCTACAGTGCATAAAAATTCGTTGTAAACTTTTTTAAACTGCGACACGAATTGTGTCAACTTTTAGAGTTTAAAGCATAAATATATGAAATGTAAGATATATAAAAATAGACTCTTCAGAGGAAGATTGTCATTAAAAATTGCTGGCAGTGGTTTCTTACATACAAACTGGAGTTGACCAAGCCCTGTTAGTTATCTTGTATTATCAAGTGTCAACGTGTCGTGTAGCGTCGTGATTACTGACTAAAATACATTGTGAATTATTATCAAAATGCACGGTGGATATAATGTGAAATTTAAGTCTTCATTTTCATTCTCTTTACCCACAGTTTGATTTTCGTGATAACACAGTTCTGTCCTCTGTAGCCGCCGATATTTTGCATTAGCGCTCGAAACGATAATGGCTTGGCGACGAATTCTCCCTGATATAATCACAGTCAGCGTAGGTTCTTTAGTTACGAAATTACACGCCAAGTGAACTTATTTTCTGGTCGATAATACGTACTCTAAAGACTTGTAATTATAAACTAATCAGGGTAGCAAAAGGGAGAAATAATAGTGAGATTAAATAACGTGGTATAACTTACTGAGCAATGATTGATTTCGATCTGAAATGGGGTACAATTATCCTATAAAAGAGAGAAACAAACACAGGTCAGACAACACTGAGGCCCCATCCAGTACCAAATTTCAGCACAATGCATGCCTAATGTCTTAACTTGTCTAGCACAGGAAAAATGAAGACCGACAGAAACAATTTCCTCCTAATGCGTCGAGTTCCTGCAAGGATGAACTTGGAGTATGTCGACAACAGGTGGCTTTAAACCGAGGATTCAAGCACGGTGGTTGTGATCGTCGCACCTGATACGGCCTTCCAATTACAAGTCGCTTGTGGAACCTGATATGTTTCAGCGACGGGTCGCCTGTATCCGCCATCTTGTATCTAAAATAATTTCACGAGCTGGAACCGCTGGTTACAAGTTCCATGTTGCTCAAGACGCAGAGAAGAAAGTTGTAATGCTGGACATACACTCTCTTCTAACACTCCTTCATACACCTTGATACAACAGTGACCGCCTGAATTTCGTCTCCTGAAAGTCTTAGAAAACATTCCTCTGTATACCCGTGGAGTATAAGGAAGCATTGTTGATAAATCTACAGCTTTAAGCATTCTGTCCTCTGGTCATACGGGGTTCATGTGCCCCTCTCGATATATCCGTTGCTGAGGCAATATCAACTTGTTTCTACTAGTTTTCTTGAAGTTCCCGTTTTACTCAATGTCGCCTTAACAACGGCATAGGTATAAAGACCAATGATAGCATGATATTCTTAATTCATAACCAGTCCAGATCAGCTTTATTTGATTTCTTGATTTATATAACATTGGTTTAACTGCGGTATAGTGAATGCTAGAGAAAGTTTTTTTAAACCTTGGGAAAGAGCAGGACTAACACTGCAGAACGGGCCGCGTCGTCGGTCGCTATTCATAAACGACGTCTTTGCTCTACAGAGACGTTCCGAAATAAAAACCTCCCTGTATCATACAGATTTGTAATGTGCACTCTGTGAGCGGGTTTGTAGATTCTATGCGCGGGCCCCGCTTCAAATTTGACATCCTGTACAGCCGATAACTAACCGGACCGTTTCTCTATGCACGTATACCTTAAGTGAATGTGATGACCACTAATGTTTGTCTTATAACTTTATACACACATTCCGACGTCTCTGTCCTGTTTGAAAATAACTGTGGTGCATACTCCAGTACGGGTTGGTTTGTTTTTCAACTTTTGCCGAAAGTGCTATAAGGGAAGGTGCACAGTCATGAATCAAAACGTAATTGTTTCGGAAAATCTATTTCAAAAGATTTGCTGCTATAAACTTTCCTGAACTTAAAGGCAAAAGCACTTTGTTGACTATACCATTTTAAAGTTTTAACTTCTATGAGTCATTAATTACCACCAATAGACAGACAATACAGATTTTGTGTGTTGCCATTTTGGTTTTACAGGTGCAAAACTTTCATACAGCAATTTCCATGATGTTGACACGTTCCTTTGCCTTAGCCTGTTTTTACATTTGCTAGCAGTTACACAAAAGCGATTATTGGCATGTCTAGTTTTGTATCAACAACGATGACTCAAGCCGTTCTGTGACTTGTAGTCAATTACACAACGCAGAACAAACATTAGGATGCACACTCAGGTTACAACAGCACCATGTATTTCAGCAGCTTGTTAAGTGCTATTACAAGCAAGCACGCATGTACTGGTAAGCGTGGATACAAGTGTCCTCAGTTAAGGGCCAGATGAGGTAAATATAAAAACAGATACCGGGTCCGGCTTAGGGGCAGCAGAAGATATGTGACCTCAGGACTGCAGTATTGACCACTTTGAGTGTCGGGGTAGAGTCGAATACTGGGCGCAGAGGTGGTAGACAGTGGTAGCTATAGCTTTGGAAAATCGCCGCGAAGCAGCGCTGGAGTACGAATTTAGAGGTGTAGCAGAGTTGGGGTGGCAGCTAGTGGGTTGTTCGGGTTGTGTAGAGGTGGATCATAAGCAGGGTTGGACGCAGGCACACAGAAAAGTCCTAGAAAATCACAGACAGACGACATTCGTACCCGTGCGATGTCAGCGACAGGAAGGCGTAGTAGCGGCGTCTGCAACTAAGCTGTGAGTAGTGAGAAACGTTGTTGCCTTTGTTAAAGAACTGACGTAGTACTAGCTACGGCACGGTTACACTTAATTGTAGTCTGTTTAAACAAAGTCTTGAACAATACGACATTGCTACCCGAAGTTAAGTTGGATAAATCTTTACCTTCTTGGATACATAATACGTAGGATTTAAATAGAATACGTGGCTGAAGTACAAATATATGAAAATGGTGCAGAAATATTACGTATTATAATTTATAACTTTGGAATGTAATATAGGACATTACTTGCGTGTCTCGGAATGTTGAGACTTCCTTATTACGTGGTCTGGCATTTAAACAAAAGAAATAGTGCCGTATACGGTCTATACCAGTATCGTTTATTGTGGTCACTTGATTCTGGCTTCATTCGCACATTTCAATGTCTCTGTCGCACCTCACAAAATTACTGGAGATTAGTACTACTGGCATATTGCTCTGAATATCTTCAAATGATCCTAAATTAAATAGTTTGCAAGACGTGTTCAGTTTCATGCAGCCAAACGAACACGACATAGTAGGTAGATTTCAAGCACTCGTGTTTATTTTCTGGTTAGAAATCTTTTATCCGAAGTGCCGTGTGTGAATGAGTATTTAATGAAACCAAATCCTCCTATTCAACAAAAGATTTTTACACGAATGTGCTGCTAAAATTCCAAAATTCTGTTGCAGAATGCCTGGTCCGGTGTTTCGAACAAATTCACAGGTCATTATTCGTTTTAAGTTGTACTTATGTGCCCGAGAAGTTTAGATTATTTTCATTGGAGGATATGACCTTCTGGTTTTACTGGAAGGTCCATGTATCATCATTCCCTCTTCTTTTAAAAAGGTCGGGTTCTTGCAATAAACTCGTTAAAAGTTCTGAAAGATTTTTCCACTCAAACGTTCTGTCAAAGAAAACACTCTGACAATAAAACACGTATTGAAGCCGCTAGACAAACCGAATTCCAGCGACTGTTTGGCACAAAACTGCTGAACAATGTAATCACAAGCAAACACCAGCGCCGCCAGCAGCCGCACAGAAACATCAGTCCGGTTACTTAATTGCCACACCTCTTACGAAGAAATATGGGTTTCCTCGTTAGTAAATTCTGTAGCGAAAAGATACACGGTTAGAATTCAGAAAATGAAAGTTAAATTTCAGTAAACAAAATCTGGGAATTTATAGGCATACCGGTAACTATTATACCGGACTGTAACAAAACATATTGAAGCATGTTAGCAGATAAGGGAACTGTGCTATCGCAAACAGATTAACAATTTTCACATAAGTGTACAATTATTCTATATTCACAACCAATACGGTCTTTATTGAGTTCACGGCATTGCATAATGAGGAAATGAATGCTTTATGAACACATTTTCGTACTCTGCACACATTATACAATTTCCACAGATTATTAAAATTACACGTATGAATGTTAACACTTCGCAGCATCGTGAATTCTCATTATTACGAAGAGACAAACGAGACAATACTAGGCAACATACAGTAGATCTATCAAGACTAGAAGACGAGACATACTTCACATACGTAACGTCAATTATATATGAGTATTACTTTGAGACTCAGCAAGCTTGGAAACTCGTTCTGACAAAACACATGCGCCGACGAATTAGCAACATAAAAGCGAATAGATTTACTATTTTCGTGAATAAAAACAGGAAGTATATCTCATAGAACAAATTACAAGAAATTTTTACAGTAGCAGTGGACTACTCGTAGAAGGCAATCGTTACTGCATGAAATATACGCAACGAAATCGCCACAGACAGGATAGGATAGGATGAAAATATCACAGATCAAAAAGTCGCCAGTTCCAAAAGGGTATGGAATATAACTGCAAAATGGATTGTTGGTTTAAAGTATAACAGAGATCTGAAACGTTACAAGTAAGAAGGGCGGATAATCCTAAGCTGCTCTACCGATGTAAGTCGTCGGGGAGAAGACGCCAGAGACGTCCAATAAAGAGAAAGAAGCAACAGTTTAAATTCTTGATTAGATTTTCATTTTCTATAGGAAAATTGTCGAGTTTTCAAAAACGTTTAAAATAAGAAAACAAGGAAGCAATTTTACTGCAAGTGGCAATGCAAGAATTCGAAATTTCCGTTTAGATTACGCCTAGCGATCAACGAAAGACAAGTGATTTATGAAACAGGCCTATAACCGTCTATTATTGCGAAGTATGGGAACCGTTCAAAGAACTAACAGAACATAATACTGAGAATAAATAGCACACTGTAATGTGGAGTATGCGCAACCTAGTATTGACACAACAATTTGTTATGCTGGCGCTAACAAGTGACCGTTTGACTGTGTTCGTGCGTCACTCAGCAAGCGACACTCATGTACTTATGAGTAATGTCTCCATAAATCACTCAGCAAAGCTGTATACCTGTCGCGGGCTATAATTCACAGACCATAAGCATGCCGCGATTTAAATGATAGGATAAATGATTTCCTCAAAAAACACACCGACAATCAAAATATTTTTCGACATATAATGAGAATTAAAAATGGGGATTACGTTCCTGAGCGGAGACTTTAAACCTCTAAAGACTACCAACGAAAATGCTTTCTTTTTTGATGCTACAGGATTTCCAAAACAGCATCACTTCTGTTTGAAGGTCCCCAGATTTAGCCCGCTTGTCCCACCGTTAAGAGGAGCTTTGAAGACGAATCTGAGTACGAAGCATTGGTGTAAAAGCAATGGACACGGAGAAAATCCTGTTACAGTGCCACCTTGTCCAGCAAAATTCCCACATGGAAAAACCCAGGCTCGAAACCGGACCGTCATGGCGAGAAGTCTGCCACTAACCGCCTCAGCCAAGACACAGCCTTAAAGACTGACGCGTATTTAAATTACATATAAAAAAAAGTTCCTATTTTACAGGGTACATTGTAATGACCAATAGGATAATACCGTATGTGGTGTAGGGGAACAATCGGTGTTTATTATCAGAATCATAAGGGACACATAAACACACTGTGTAACAAATGCAAATTGTCTTAACGTTACGTCAGACGATACTGGGTTTTAAACTGTGAAACGTCGAATTTCGTGATCTTTTTTGTTTCTCTGAACTAAAACATAAATGCATTCGTCATTTTCATAATACTTAGCTGCTGTAAACAAGACCAAGTGGCTGTCTGCTAATCAAAACGTTAGTTAATCCTGAGAGACAAAAAATAAACAAACAGCAAGAAACTGCGGCACAGAGCGAAGAATATTAATTGGCATTTACTAAGTATAATAATGCCTCCTCCGTTACAGGTCCATCACACAACATTAATTTTTAAATACAATAATAGTACTGTAATGTAAGTAAACTCCATGAAGCGGAGTCTCCTTTTGCGAACGCGATTTCTCGCGTTATTCCGTTAGTGTCAGTGAAACCACTCCACACTCTCACACTCTATAGAATTCTATTTAAGTTCCTTGATGCTGTATTTTCCTCCGGTTGATGCCTCGGAA
Organism: Reticulitermes speratus; assembly: GCA_021186555.1. Taxonomy (NCBI): domain Eukaryota; kingdom Metazoa; phylum Arthropoda; class Insecta; order Blattodea; family Rhinotermitidae; genus Reticulitermes; species Reticulitermes speratus. Next base: position 26,893,359 of record JAJKFL010000237.1, read on the forward strand.
AAAAACGATAACGCCGCGCTAGCTCGATAACTTCTCCGACACTGGTGTGTGACGGGTTAGTCGGCTTCTTGGCGCGAAGCTCACACGAATATTTCATGCTGTACGAGTACGTACGACGCATATTAAACAGTACAGGCCAAGAACATTTCAGTTACAGCCACCAGCTAATTTCACGACTATACGGTTTTACTTTTGTTGAAAAGTTTGCTATAGTCTTGAGACGAACTTACTTCGTATCTCCTGCAAATTTGTGCACTGTTTGTGGGTCTACACTACACGACTGCAGTCTTTACTTTCCAAAATGCGTATGAGGGTGGGTTGCTACTTGTGTGATTCTGTTTTGCGGTTCTTCGGTTAGCTGTTGAAGAACGCCCAATGAGCATGTTCCCATTAATAAGTTGTTGTAACATCGGGTAATCACACTTTCCTCACGCTGTGCTTCAAATTGCAGTTTACTAAGAATATATTTGTAGAATTTATTTCATATGAAGAAAAGCTATATATTAAAAGTCATGTGGCCACACACCAAGGTTACTTTTTAAAACACAGCCACCGGGAATTTTTCCTCGACAACCGCTGGTCAGACGACTTCAGCATCTCTCTGTCAGTTGCAATAGGTTCTGACACATTTCACACACAGTGTTCATTCATTCATTCATCCCGTAGTCTTACGACTGGTCCATAGCCTCTTCTAAAGCGAGTTCTATAGACAGTTCGATCTAGTGCTTCCTATTCCAATTTCCAGTATCCTCTCTTTTCCTGTAATCATCGAGAAGCTGCTTGCGTCTTCTTCTTCGTCTTCCCGTCATTTCTATCCTTCCCTCTGTAATATAATTTCCGTGCTGAAGTTCAGACAATGTGCTACACAGAGGGACTGTCTTCTTTATCTCGTCTGACTACCACCAGTCTGTCCCACAACAGCTAAAGCTCCTCTGCTCCATTGAAGCAATCAGCATTACAGCGTGTACTATAAATACGAGATGCTAAAATGGCTGTCAGAACATTCCGTCACGATTTTCATCATACGTCATACTTATTTCACCATTTATCATATGGAAATGCACTTTTTAGTACTTGCCTTTATACTCCCACATCACGTGAAGCCATGCGATAAAATGAGATTATATTGGTAGATCTTCTGCTTGGATTTTATTATTCGTCTTTTGAACGTTCTTGAAAAGGTCGCTGCCTGTACGTCCGTGTCAGATCTTCCACTCATTCGAATTACTTGCACGGAACACAAATAATGCAAAAGGCGAGAGCGCCTGCATTACTTTTGTACAGGAATGAAAGCATACACTTCAGGAGATCCAAGTCCCATTTAGACGTTCTGAAAGCAGTTCTTACACCGAAACCGCAGGTTGAGCGACTAGTGTTCAGACGATCCTCCAATGTGCAGTGACTGAAGTGGCTTTAGATTTAGTTTCTCTGCTTCTTTGTCCTTGCGAAAATGCATAAACAGTATAACAGGACAAATTATGGAAACGAAACTCTCTGATTATTCGTTTTTAACCTTCCATTATACAAAGACTATCAGTTGACGTCTTAAACTTCCTCTGAGATTTAAGTCAGGATAAGCACTACATTTGAACTGCTCTTTCCTTATTTCTTTATAATGTGGCCCCTCTTGCCTGCAGTGGTTTTTGGATTATCCGATATAACATTTACCTATATTGCAAGGTCAAGAAGAAAAACTTCAAGGAAAAGTGGCAAACATAACAAAGTAGAAAACGAGAAAACTAAACACAATAAAACAGCCCATAATTATACTGCGAATAAAAAAAACACAATGACGGATGCTGATCTTGTCAGGTAAGGTTATACGCATTAAAATGGATATTTAGTAACTTCTGTGTATGTGGGGAAGGTGGGTGGGGGGGGGGGAGGATTGAAAACTGGCGCAAGAGAAGGACCAACGACGCACTCTTGTAACGTCGGCAATCAACCTACGGTCGGAATAAAGACAAGGAATTTCTTAACCATCTGAGAGATCGCTGGTTCATGGATGCAGTTTATATGAGGGAATAATAATTATTACAGTAATTTTGGTTTATATTACGACTACACTATTATAAAATAGGTCGATCCCGGTGGCCGTGCGATCTAAGGCGTAGGTCTGCGACCGCTTGACTGCTGAGATCGCGGGTTCGAATCCCGCGGAAGGTATGGATGTTCGTCTATTGTGCTTGTTCTGTGTTGCGCAGTTAGCGGCCTCTGCGACGAGGTGATCACTCACTCAGAGGAGTCCTCAGATGTGTGTCAAATTGTGTATGATCTAGAAATCTCAAAACAGATGCGCCCTATGTCCGATTTGGGCTGTTGCGGCACAGAAAAAAATCATAAAATATGTAATGAAACTGACAGAAAACTATCAGTACGAAAAATGTTCTCCATGAAACGTAAACGCACACTAACGAGGGACGTGAATGCAAGTGTCCGCAGATGGCAACAATTTCTGCCACAATGTGCATACAGCGGCTTACAGCTGCAAGAGAGACGCTGGAAAAAGCACTGAGGCAGTAAAATAGGGACGTGCTCGGGCGAGAAATTTCATTAAATAAAATCACGTTATGCTCCAGCATGGATGACGTTACAACAAGGGCCAAATTTAAACGCGCTTAATTAAACCCATTCTGCTTCTACTCGTATATCAACAGCTGCATAATCAGAACGTATGGGCCTAGTATGCACCAAGAGAAAGGTATAAATTCACAAATACAACTGCTCACATTAGGTTATAATGCAGAGAGACTCCACGGATTAATATTAGTTACTCACTGTAACCGGATAATCCGTGATGATAACATTTTTCGAGAAGTATGTAATATAATACACGTTTGGTAGGAAAGTGAAAATGGCCATAACAGGACCAGTAATTACAATAACTAACCAATCATTGCGTCTTACCAGCTTAATGTTAGGTGGTGACAGGTAACTAGCAGCAGAAGAAATTTTTAAGCCGTAGAAACCAGAATGGCATAGTAGGTATATTGATTAGACTGACGGCTAGACGATCTGGAAATCGTGGGTCAATCCCCGGCAGGGGAAAGAGACTTTTCCTTTACTCCAAAGCGCTCAGACCGGCTCCGGGGCCCACTCAGCCTCATATTCAATGGTTACTGGGGGCTCTTTCACCGGGGGAAGCAGATGGGACGTGAAGCTGACCGTTCACCTTCAATCAGTGCGGAGGTTAAGGAAGAATACAGCACATGCCTCCACTCCTGCAATATGACTTCATGGCGTGCAAAGAGCCAATTTACCTTCGCTCTGCAAGGTGCGATGTTACGTATTCATAACATGCACAGCGCCACTGTGATGCTGCTAAAACTTGTTTATTTTTGTTCTTCTGTTTATTCCTACCTACTGCCACAAACAGACACTGTCTCAGCTCCTTCTCCGGGGACTGTAAATATTCACAGGAAGCTCGCCGCAAGACATGCCCTCAGGAGTCTGTGACGGAATCGTTCGATTGAGAAAAGCAGACGAAGAGAATCAGACGGCAGCTAGGGTGGGAACTAAAGGAATTCTGAATCAGACAGCGGAAAGTATACGTGAGTCGAGTTTTTAGCTTCAGCGAAGAACCGAGAGAAACATGGCGATTCAGAAACAAAACAAAAACGTTCATATTATTGAAACAATAACCGTAGTAGGGCTGACATGGCATTAAATTATGCGATTATAATTGTCAGGACACAAAGGTGCTAGCAGAGATCCGAAGAACTATCTTTTCAATATTATTATTATTATTATTATTATATTAGTAGTAGTAGTAGTAGTAGTAGTAGTAGTAGTAGTAGTAACTCAAGCTGTCCCTGCGCAAGCCATGAAGACACAAAACGGAGTAGAGGTGTAGCCGCCACTCATTATTCACCTCGAAACTAGATGAAATTTAGTATTCAGCTTCACATTCCGGCCGCGCTACCACTGAAGAAAAAAACCCCGGTACCCACTGAATAGGAAGCTGGGTGGGCCACAGAGCTAGTCTGAACGTTTTGTAATCTGGAGAAATCTCTTGCTCATGCCGGGAATCGAACCGCTATTCCTTCATCTTGCAGCCTGTAGTCTAGCCACTGTACCTACTGAGCTATCCAAGCTCCCCTTTATTTAAGTAACAAATTAAAATTTTGTCAGTTTTCTTTGTACTCAGGTAGCACACATTTAACGGCCATTACTTCAGAGCCAGTACAATTATTTACTCTGTAACAGTGGCTAAGCATAACATAGCACGGTGGACAGGAAGGTTCTGACGTGACAAGGCGCCTCAAGCCTGTCCGAAAATTAAATGCGTTGGAAAACCGAACAAATTCAATACCAGATTCGAACATATTGATCAAATAATGACTATCACGCGGGCACAGCTGTCCAGCGGTAGAACATCAGCGGTGTTAGGTCTACAGACAGTTTTGATGCCAGTCGGACGTACAGGGACTACTTCACATATCTAGCTTAATATCTCTAGACATTATCTCCCTTATTCTTCAGCGTAACAAATCAGGCCTCTAGAAATATTCGGACTGCAAAGTGATCTTTCAATCTCCTAACAGTACAATGGGTACCGGGTCATTCCCGGGGGTAAAGCGGCCGGGGCGTGGCGTTGACCACCCACCCCATCTAGCGCCGAGGTTAAAGAAAGAGTAGAGCTATACCTCTACTCCCCCTCTAGGACTTCATGGCCTGTTCTAGGGTGAACTTTACCTTTTCTTAACAGCTCAGCTATTAGCTTTGTATTCAAAATGCACCCAGTTACATACCAACTGTCGCCACCAATATCAAAATCAGCATGTATTTGATTTGTGTAACTGAAACGAAACACCTGAACATGGAAGTAGAGTCAACCCCCGAAACATAACGTATACTTACATACAACAAGGGGCACGCGGTGGCGCAGTTGGCTGAGGCACTGCGCTACAAACCGGAACGTCGCGGGTTCGACTCCTGAGGGTGTCACTGGAATTTTTCATTGACATAATCGTTTCGGTCGCACTATGGCCCTGGGGTCGACTCAGCCTCTAACAGAAATGAGTACCAGGAATCTTTCCTGGGGGGTAAAGGCGGCCGGTGCGTAGGGCTGACAACCTTACCACCTTCATGTGCCGATTGTCTAAAAAATCTGGGAGCCTCAACCTCCTGGAACCCTAAGGGCCTGTCCAGGCCTGTAATGGGATTGCTTTACTTGCTTTTTACATAAAACAAGCCTCAGACAATGGACAACATTCAAGGCAATATCAGGTACAACGAATCAAGCATTCTCATGAACCTTTTGAGAATTACCGAATAACACTAAAGGAAGGGGACACACTACCATGGCTATCAGTCCTGGTCGAGAAGCTGAGGGTTCCGCAGCAGGTCCAGAAACTTCCTGCCTTGTATGGAACCAGAGTACTTATTACTGCCTTCACAAGGGCCATGTCCTGACCCACAACGTAACATCCCATTATTTTACATCCACTTTCATATCAAACAACCAAACGGATTGGCGAAGCAGTAAACCTATAACCTTGCAGTCGGAATATGCCTGCTTCGAATCTCTGTCGGGTTATCGGCTATCCTGAGGTTTTTCGTGGTTTACCTCAGATCCCATCAAATGAATGCCAGGACAGTCCCTCAATATAGCCACAAACACTTATTTCCAAATGTTTCGCAATGATCATACATCTAGCGCCGTACCATTCGATGCCGATTTCATGTAGGCTGCGCTACTATCAGCGTCGTAACAAACTACATCAAAGTTCTTAATGTAGTCTACGTCCCACCTCTCAGACTCATGCATTCCTTCAGATTTTTCAACAATTTCGTACGCATTTCTCACATCTTACCATGCGTGCTACACGTTCTTCCTTATTTAAACGACTAAATTTGATCATCCAACTAACATTTGTCGAGCAAATTATGACGCCCAATATTAGAGAGGAAGACTACTAAAATTAAATGCAAGACTTCGCTGTTTCATTTGGCTCACAAAGCTATATAATCGCAGTAATAAGGTAAGTGCAGTTATTAAGGAGACTCAGTCAAGGGTCTATAAACTGTAATGACAGGCTGCCCAGGCATAATTATGACAACGACAGCAGCAAAGTAAAAAAAAGGAACACCTGACTAACACGAGTGAAGCCAGGCATGAGCCACTACAGCAGATTAAATTTTATATTTAACGTTTCAGTTTCTCAAAATTTTCGTTCGTTACACCGAACTGACACCTACTTTAACTTTGAAGCTTAATCGGATTACAGCCGTGTTACATTAAGAGATAATATCCGTTCCTGTTTTATATATATAGCGGCTAGGAGCATTACGCAGTGTAGGTTCTGTGTTTGTGAGCGAGACATTGCTTGTTAGCTCACTCTCAGCTGATGATGTGATTACTAAGAACGAAGCTCTTAAACCTGCATGCTTATTGTTTACTTACTTATTTAATCACTTACACATTTATTTACTCACTCATTATATTCATTCATTCATTTTCGGTTTGTTCAGCGGCGTCTTAAGCAGCTAAGACTATAAAGCGTCGGATGAAATACTGATAGTGAATAATAAATTTAAAAGGATTTGAAAAGAAGCTGTCATGACTTAGTTTGAGGTATTATCCCTGAACCTGTCTGGGTGCCTTAGAAAAACCACACAAAAACCTAAGTCAGGATAGTGAATTTCAGGACCGATGTTTGAACCCGGGACCTGCCGAATATGAAGTTCTACACACTCGACCGCGAGGCTCCGTTATTATTATTATTATTTAATTTCCCCTGTTGTTTTATATGGGTGCGGAACATTGAGGAGAGAAAGCTAAGAGAGCACTATACACTAAGTGTGTTCAAGAACAGGGTGCTGAAGAGAATACACGAGCCTAAGAGACAAGAAGCGGTAGACGGTAGAGAAAACTGCATGAACAGGACTGAAGTCATTTGTGCTTTTCACCAAACACAATGGTCTCAAGGAGACAGTTACCGACTACACTGTAGGAAACTTGAAACAGATGAATATCATTACTGATAGGAATTTTTTTTTCGCATTTCAGTGAATATACAGCCATAAAAATTGCTCTGCGTAAAGAAACTTATCAGTCAAACGCTAACAATGCTAAAACGTTGAAATTAGACATACAAACACATAAGGGCGCCATCGAAACATGTTTAGTTTGTTCAATTTTATTCTAACTAACTCCAGAGTCCTTCTTGAGAAGCTAACAGCTAGTCAAGAAATTCCCCGCATTTTATGGAACCCGAAGGTTCATTACCACATTCACAAGAGACCGCCACCTGTCCCTATCGTTCCATTTTATCACATTCCATAAATACTGAAATTTGAAATATGGCAACTCTGTATTGAAATCACACTCACTGGTTTCATTTCGTCCTCCCACACTGGCGTTATGGGTGGCAGTAGCAATTAAGACCATAATCCACACACTGCTGTCTGCGGCTTGGCTATGCATCCGATTAATTACAGGGTTCTGAATACAATGAACTAGCATCAACCTTCTATAAAAAAAAACCAATATCGTTAACGGAACTGTCAAAGGAAAGTAGAAAGTTCGTCTCTGACGACAGCCTTCTGCTTCATTTCACCAATATAATAACAAAAGGTACAGCAGACACGGGCCCAGCCCTGAGAAGTTCAAGGGCTTCCTTTCCACGACGATTTAGAAAGACAGCGTCCCCTTCTACTAAGTGGGGTTCAGAAAGAAATGGCACAAGCCAGGTGCTCATCTTAATACATGTTATGCTGTTTGATGTCCCACGAGATGTAGGAACGTTTCGGATTATCAAGGTTAGAGTAATTGCTCCACCTTACGTTTTGCTTAATCGCCTTGATGGAACTGCCTGCCTTAATAACGTACTTCACAGTCATTTATTTACTGCAGATTATATCGTCAGTCTTCCCCCACAGTCTTGCACTTTACTGATTAAAGTAAACAGCCTACTATGATCGAAACTATAAGTGAGGAATACAATGGCTCTTGAAGATATATAGACACGGAGGTGCGGACTGGATTCATCTGGCTCAATGGGACTCAGTGGTGGTCTCTTGTGAAAAAAAAGGTAATGAAACTTCGGGTTCTACAAAAGGCGGGGGATTTCCTGACCAGCTGAACAACCGTCAACTTCTAAAGAACTCAGCACCACGGAGTTCGTCAACTGTATATTAAAACGCAAAGTTCAAAATACATATTGCTATATTACAGCTTTATCTTTTGTCTTACATGAGTATGAAACTTGGTCTGGACACTGTAAAGAGAAAAGTTTTCGTCCCTGCAGGGTAACGAAGCCCGGTAGTCCAGATGGTAGCTCATCACATTCGTATTTCAGGATTTTAATTACAGAAACGGTATTTCTTACACATTTGCTTTTGTTTGAAGTGCTTGTAAATATTGAGGTTTCCAGTGTTTTTTCCATCCAAACTGAACGAATCTTAAATCAAGCAAAGATGTTTATTTCTGGCCGCACGGAAGATAAATCACATTGAATCAAAATATGTTGACGTACTTCAGATCTCTACAAATGTACTAAATGGAATCTCTGATGTACATGACCTGTGTGTCTGATCCTGCTGTATAGATATTTTTAATTACTCCCAGGCACAGACAGACAGTCAGAGGATCTAGTGGGATAAGAGGAACCTGACACGATTTAATCAAAATCTCCTGTTTCCTCTTGTGTTCGGGTTACGCGAGATTGTCACGCTATACTCAGCACTTGCGGCAACGAGGCGACCTAGGAGCCAACCGATTCGCGTGGCTATGCACATGAGAACAAGGAAAGGTAGGCTTCATCTCAACCAGCGAAATGTCTTGGAGATTTTATATTGCTTTCACCGTGCATTTTTCACACTATTCAGTTTTACCAACAAAATGCACACACAAAAAACTACTTTTTTTAATAGTTTTATTAGTATTGATGTATACCCCTACACGTGTTTCAGTCCTTGGACCATCTTCAGGGGGTTGATAAGCTACTGCACTTCAACTTGCATGTTAGAAGGGTTCAAAGAGCACCCTTGTCTCAGTAGTGAATTTTAAAAACATTTTAGTTTGTAAAATTTTTTGTAAAACTGTAAAAACTTATAACTTATCTTATAAGTTAAAGTCACAATTTAAAATATTTAAAATGTTTTAATTTAGCGGTGTTGGTCACTTGTGCAGGGATCGTGGTATTGTTTTTGTTGTTAAGTGTAGGCTGTAATATAAATAAAATATATGTAGTTAGGAAATATTCTGTCTGTATTAATTACTTTTCACGTAAACTGATTAATATTAGTTTATATATTTTGCATGAATGACGTACCGTGCTGCTTCGCGTTTTGTCGTGTGGAGTGGTATTTTTTTTAAACCCTTTATTTTTCTCCTTCCGTGTATACAGCAATGACAAACAACATAATAGATATAGATCAGTCAGTTGTTCCAGTTACCAACTGCTTCGGAAACCTGGTTTCGGTACAACCACCCGACCGATACGTGTAAGTGCTCGCCTCTAAGTTTCTGTAGTGAAAAACTCTAACACATATGGAGTGGTATGGGCTGAATGTCGTCTGGTGGACTTTGCTACGGGGGTGTATCGGTTTCTGGAGGTTGTGTACTAGCAGGGGCCTACAGCCTACAATTAACAACAAAAACAATACCACGATTCCTGCACAAGTGACCAACACCGATAAATTAAAACATTTTAAATATTTTAAATTGTGACTTTAACTTATAAGATAAATTATAAGTTTTTACAGTTTTACAAAAAAATTTACAAACTCAAATGTTTTTAAAATTTACTGCTGAGACAAGGGTGCTCTTTGAACCCTTCTAACATGCAAGTTGAAGTGCAGTAGCTTATCAACCCTCTGAAGATGGTCCAAGGACTGAAACACGTGTAAGGGAATACATCTATACTAATAAAACTATAAAAAAGTAGTTTTTTGTGTGTGCATTTTGTTGGTAAAAACTGAATAGTCTTGGAGATAATAATGTCTCCACCTTACTTGTCACTACCAAACCTATTTTAATACTGTTCTCCGATCTGCATGCTGCTTCCCTTGAGGTTTTAAGACTAAAACCTATGCATTATTGATATTTCCTATTGCTGATCACAGGGAACTAAAATGCACCAAATTTGAGTGAACGGAAAATCTGGGTGGATCACGCAAGTAGATAGAACAAAGAGAAGTGGCCGCATAAAACATGGTATTGTAAGAAAAGGCCCCCCCCCCCCCAAAAAAAGAAGACGATAGAGAAAGGATTTTCCAGTCGGTACACGTCTTAAACTACCAAACCACGAAGAGGAGGGTATCTGAAATTGAATCAGGAGACCAACTGACAGGCTGACAAAAAATCGAAGCTCGTTAATGGAATTAGGTGGGTGAAAAGCATTTCTTCCAGTACTTTACAGCAAACACTATGCTGTGCTATGGAATAAAATTGATTATCCGAAAAATTAACAACACTTCATATAGCAAATACTGATGTGTTTGTCTGCTTGAAACAGAAAATTGATCTGTGATGTACAAGCCCCAGTACGTGAACAGCCGTCAACTGCCTACAGGGCTTACTCAGCTGGTCAACAGCCTTTTATGGCAACAGAAGTTTCATTACAGCATTCAAAAGACTCTGCGACTACAACCTATCCTGATCCACAAGCCTCCAGGTCACACGCTCACCCTACTTCTGTCCTCCCAGGTGTAGGTCTACCAGTTTTCGAAGGTTAATAGCGGAAATAATTCGTGCCGACAAGCTCACCAAACCACTCGTAACTGAACACACAGCAGCTGGGTGCCAGGGGCGGGTAGATGTGGGTTCAACGCCACATGACTCCCACACTCAGCAGGCCTATCTGTCCATATAACTAATGGCAGTTTCATTCCACATGGATACTTCCTACGTAATACGTATGTGTATACGTCATTAAGCATGGACACACACATACAAAACTGTTTATCTATCACTTTTTAGGAGAACAGTGACAAAGATCACAGTGTCTAAGTATGCGAGTATGTGCCAAATTTCGAAGCCTGATATCGATGTCATTTTATGACAGCTTCACTGGATAACAGGGCTGCTTTTATTAACAACTGAACTGCAGACAAGTGCCTATCCTCAGCTTAATTTATACCAGTCAACTAATTCCGGTTACTAGCGAATATTTTAAGACAGCTGAAGAAATGATATTAATGTGAGTAGTGACTCTCATTCCCTCTTACCCATCGAATTTTTCGTGCTGAACATTACTGCTGTTTTTTTCAGTCTCGATGTGTAAGTAAATTATGTCTACTTTACTTTGCACACACATAGGTAAGACTATCAAAACTTTTGTTATTTTATGAGCCCCGTGAATAATTTGTAGATGCCGGTCACACAAATAGACTCATACAAATGCAGTGGTTTAATGGCTATATACAGGGTGCGTCAGTGAATCGGGCGATTTTGCAACACTGATTTTTCCGGTTTGGCAACACTGGGGCGAATGCCGCTATCGCCATGTTGCTGCCAACTGTAAAGCGTTTTAGTTGCAATGGAGCCGTGGACTGGAGCACAACGTGCTTTTGCTGTGAAAGCGTTTTACAAAAACGGTGACAGTTTTGTGATCGCTCAGCGTATCTGAAATAAGGGGTATCTGAAATCTGAAGTCTTCAAAGCTCCAGCACCCCACACAGTTCAGGAGTTGAAACATCGAATTCAGCAAGAAGTCAAACAAATTCCTGTAGAAATGCTTCAAAGAGTAATGAGTGACGTTCGCAAGAGACTTACCGAGTGCCTAGAGCGGAATGGTGGTCATCTGAAAGATGTTATTTTCGGAAAGTAGGGCTTTTGTTTTCAATGTGTTAAATTGTTAAATGTGTTAATTGAAATTGAAAAAATGTAAAGGCTTTTATAAATACATTGTGTTCATATGTGTTAAAACTAAATAAATGAAAGCACTTACTGTTCATGACGTTTTTAAAATCGCCCGATTCACTGACGCACCCTGTATAACACGTCATGCATGATCCAGAACTTTGGCTCTGCGCAAATTCTACACATCGATTCCATTATCTGCTACGTTTTTTCTTTCAAATGCGAAATAGCAGGTGTGAATAATGGCTGACCGGCAGGCGAAAATAGTAACATGGAACATTCATTAAGATTGTTTGATATCAAACAGAGAATTGCACGAGGATCATAAAAGCAAAAAGTAAAAAAGGGACAGATTGAATAAACAGATAGAAAAGGATCAAAATTTATGGTTGACGACGGATTTCATATCCACGTGATATTAAATTAAGTTCTGAAAGGAACTTGTCAACTGATGATATGTGCTATCTGTGGGGAAATGTTGAAACTAAATGTGGAACACACATTTAGTTTCGCGCAATATAACAGTGACGTGCCACGAAACAAGGTATGTCAAGAAATTTGGTAGAGTGACGCATCGGGCTTATTTTTTTTTTGTTCTGTTTTTGTTTGTTTGTTTGTTTGTTTCCTCATCCCATCGTGTGATAATAAAGTCGGAAGGACAGCTCAGGCTTCATCAGCTCGAATAGTTTAGAGGGCACGTGGGAACATGCGAAGCTCGGAGTGAATTTGAGGCAAGAAGTTTGTAGCTGCGTGACAAGGCTTGCAATTCACTTTCACGACTTATTTTAAATATTCTGGCCTCAGAGATGGAAGCAATTAAGTTAGGCCGATACATCGAATTATGCCTTCATGGCATAGAGTTGTGGCAAAGACATACATTCCGGTCTTCAAATACGCTTACAGTACTGACTTCTATTTCATGTGTCGTTTGTGCACAGAGCACCGCAATGACGTCCAGCAGCGCCCATCATACTACTGTTTTAGCAGATTCTAGTAAAAGGTAAAGCAATCCCATTACATGCCTGGACAGACCCTTAGGGTGCCAGGAGGTTCAGGTTCCCAGATTTCTAGACAATCGGCACATGAAGGTGGTAAGGCTGTCAGCCCTACGCACCGGCCGCCTTTACCCCCCAGGAAATACTCCTGGTACCCATTTCTGTTAGAGGCTGAATCGACCCCAGGACCATAGAGCGACCGAAAGGATTATGTCAATTCCAATGACACAATCGGGAATCGAACCCGTGACCTTCCGGCTTGTAGCCCAGTGCCTCAACCAACTGCGCCACCGCGTGCCCCGGCAGATTCTGGTACTGAAAGAATTTCGGTTTCATTCCAGATTCCGCCACATACTATACAGAACGTGAAAATGATAAATGTTTTTAATATGACAGGCAATAATATTCCGGATAACTAAGACAATGAAGTGAATTTGTACAAATTGTATGACGTGGGTTCGATTCGTGGCAAAGACAGAAATACTTCTCTTCGCCAATGTGTTCATACCGGCTCTTGGACCTATCCATCTTCCAGCACAAGGGATGGCAGAAATTCTCTCCTCGGAGGTAAAATGGACATAGTTTGACAACTTTCCTCCACTTGGTGGCGAGGTGAGGAATGGCTGGAACTGTACCTCCACTTCCCCCTACATTTAAGTAGTGCATTAACTTTTAACGACAAAGCAATTTGAATCTGGGAATAGATCCAACTGGAAGCTTCGTGTGTATTATTGCGTCTCTGGCACTGGACCAAGTTCAACGCAAACGAAATGCAAGCAATAAAATGGCGAGACTCATGACTGCATATTGTTTGCTTTTGTGGTAGTACCAGGAGAGAAACTTCCGCCACGAAGGCAGGGAAAACGGAAGCAAACGGGGAAATATACACAGCTTATGTCTTGAAAACTACACGCAATGGTACCAGTTCATGAACTGAACAGAAACACGAGTGACAAATTTATTGGCTAAAAATTTATATTGAGTAGAATAGTTTACGTATTCTTAAAACTTGGGATCAAGTACTGCGTGTGTAAGAATCAGTGGAATTATTTTAACTGTGAACAGATGATAATGTGTCGAGCTGATCTGATGTGATGTTCCGTTTTTGCTGCTCTGATCTCCAACATCACTCAATTATGCATCGAGAGCGAAAATGCCAGGATACGTAGCTTTTCAACCACCCGATTTTCCCATTCAAATATTGATTCAGAAGTTATCGCGTCTGACAAGTTTACCCTCCTCTTGATTCGAAGTGTCTTCCTTCACTTCAGTGTAACAGACTAAAATCTTCACGATAAAACAAAATAGGAATCTCGTAACATTCACCTGCACTTTACGAGTGTGTGTAGACTGATACACAGAGCAGACATTTGCAGTGTCAACAGTAGCCACGCTACTGAGTCAAAGAAGGTGACAAAACTGGACCACAGATTAATCTACGTTACGAAATAATAATAATAATAATAATAATAATAATAATAATGGCCGTAGATACTCCGCTGGCAAAAGAGGTTAGATGTAGCTAGTGAACCTATTAACCCTGTCTGTCTGAGAACTGATATTCTCACTGTGGTGACTATGGGTATTACTGTCATATCTGCCCTGATTATGGATGCAGCAGGATGCATTGAAATGCCAGTACGTATCTACCAAAACTGCCTGAAGTCAATTCCCAGAAGACAACACTCTTCTTTCCGTATTTATCCAACATAACTGTAATTGTTTTACCAGCACAACACGGTACTGCGGCACGTTTAACATCGCTTGTGGGCTGATACAAAGATCTGTGGCCAGAAGACGTAACAATGTACTGAAAAGGCCGAAAGAAGACCTATTGATACCGATGATAGTGCCAGGTTTCGCCCTTCCTGTGTACTGTTATACTCTAGTCCCTTCTGGACTATGTCCAAAAGCACAAAGTGGTCTTAACTACCAAATATCATGTTAACATAATAAATACAAGCTGGAGAAGAATGTAAGCAAGTGCGGTGCAGACGTGTGACAGGTCTAGTGAGACATAGAGGGTTATGCATGGGACTTCACAGTAGTGAAATTCGCTGAAGGATAGTTCAGTGTGATAATAACTGTATGACCCAGTGGAAATTTTACGAAAGGCTGAAAAGATTCAAAGGAGTGCTTACGATGGGCGTTCCGGGTGGCTACCGACTTGTAATGTGTGTTGAAGTTAAGGAACCACTGCTGATGAAAATGTGTCTGAAATGCACATCAGTAATTGGAGGGAAACCGAGCAAAACGTCTCGAGGCAGAACCAAAAACAGGAACTTCTGACAGAGTGAGGGAATTTGTGAAGAATGGAATAACGTGACTTGAAGACAAGGCAATTACGCAAACGCATAAGACATCTAACTATTACGTGATCATTATGCCTGAACTTAAAATAACACTGAACTTGTATAGTCTACAATGTTGCAGCTTTTGCATAGATTAAACAAGAATGCAGTTCAGAGTCCTCTATAAAGATCATTACTAACAAGTGAGGGAAAGTCAAATCAAGATATTTACAGATAGTGATAGACGACTGACATGAATAAGATGTAGCAGATAGCAGGTACAACGAACGTCACAACAATTGTGCTGCAAGCCCCAAGGATGGACTACTGTTCAACAAATGAAAGGGAAACTCCACAGATAAAGAACAAGCAGAACTCCCATTTCGCTCTTGTCAGACACAGTAACACGTCCAGAACTTTTATATATATATAAATGAAGGCTGCGGTAATTTGGACATTTTACATACCCTCTGTAGGACTATACAACAAGTTTTGGGTACAACTTAAGATGGTTACGTCTTTTCAAATGCTGCAGTTTCTTATGATGATGACAGAGAAGTACAAATTTACAAATAAACAGTTTGGTGATTCAGTTGTGTGTACATCTTCCACTGGGCCTGATCCTGACAATTTTAAATCTGTAAGATGTAATACGAAAGTGTAATACCGTCGTCATATTTTAAATTAACAAAATGTTTCACAAATTTGTAGGTATGTTTATGATCTCCACCTAATACTATTTAACATTTTATTTTTGACTTCCCATTATGATACTATTGAGGCAGGTATAATATACTTCGTCAATCACAACACACTTATTTAGTACTATATTATATTATTTATACATACAACACGTTTCGGCCGCAGAAAATTAATTTTCTCTAAATATTTTTATCGCTGATACCTAATAATTGCCCATGCAGCCGAAACATGTTGTATTTATAAATAATATGTTATAGAGCTAAACAAGTGTGTTGTGATTGATCCATGTGTTAATTAGCCATCGCCATCAAACCGAAAGCTAAATGTATATTTCACGAGGTCTCATGTTCGCATCATAACTGTGGCAAGTTTAATAATATAAATGTGGAGACGGATGTTCGGGAGGTCGCGGCATTCATGTCCCTCCAAAGAAACTGTGATACACAGAACTTAAAATATACGACAAGCTCTTTATTCCTTTCCGGATCACAACCAGAGAAAAAGAAAAGTCGTTAAGTAATAGGAAGTCAGAATATATGTATATACATACAAATGTGTGTATATCACAACTAGAGTTTCTGTAAAACAACATAAATTTTAGTAGAATCTCGACAATGAAAAAAAAACATGCAAACAAGTTGCATTGGTGGGAAGAGATGTGTGATAAACTAGGTCACGCAAGTGGAGAGTCTCTCTGGTAGCAAAATTGATAACAGAGCATCTAGAAACGTATTTTTAACACGCCATACCTACGAACAGATTACGTGATGTGAATAAAAAAAATTATGACGGGCGATAAGAAAATAGCAGGGAGGAGAATAAAAGATTAATGGACGTAACTTGTTTTGATAACACTTATTTACTGCCCCCCTGTGCCTTGTCCATCAAACGGCGTGCGGACGTTCGTTTTGATTTCCTCAGCATAAGCCTAAAATATAAAATCACTCTCGTCAGAGTATCGGATACCCATAGACAGCAGACTGAAGCAAGTGCCCTTTGTTCTTTACCACTTGGTCTTATGACCAACCTGATGCTGCTCTCGATGCCATACGCTATAATATGGAATGAACCACTTAGAATAGATAGACTCGGGGTCATCTAATATTAAGTCGCAAGTGATCAACTTAAAAGTATAGAGTACAACTCAAAAACATAGCTTCCTGAAGTGCAAAGTTCCATGAGGCCTGTAAGCAGATTATATACTATGGCAATTATCATAGGATCCAACGCTACTGGAAAAGGTAACTTTTGCATTACCAGCAACTGTAAATTTGTTACATAAATTATTATTATTATTATTATTAATATTATTTTATTCATGTGTATGACATATTACGTAATGACAGATTGTCTTAAATTTCATGATACTCGTATAAACTTGAAAGTATCGTCGCGATGTTTGTAATTATTGACTTATAAACAATATTTCACATATCGGCTGATAGTTTACAATCTCTCCTCGCATCAAATTTCCTATCCAATATGCAGTGGCTTATTAGTTATTACGGCCAAACTAAAAGGTAATAAAATTTCTCGCAAGGCTGTCATGTTGTTGCTTTATGTTCCACTCGTATAAAAAAAAAAAGGAAAGCAAAAAGTTGCACATTCTTCGCATATCTATAATCGTACCCAATTTCAGGGCCCTACTCTAAGTGGTGCGCCCACCTCATACGGAGGCACGATCGCCATGTCTTTATTACTACCTACACAAAATTGAAAGTGAAATTTTGACGTGGAATTCAAAGGCATAGATTTATAAAAGTTTCATTAACGTCTTTCAGTATGCCCAAAGGTGAAAGACTGCACAAACACAACAGCCCTAACAGTGATATTCTAATTTGTCTCTGGGGGAGTAAATAAGGCAAAGAAGAAAGCAAAGTTGACCCTGTGCTTAAGCACGAGGCCATTGACACATTCAGCGAAGCAGAGATGAATCTCCAAGAACTCATAACCTTGGCTTCCGACGGAGATGTCTGGCAAACCTTCACACTCCTGCCGCTTTATCCCAGGGGAAACACTCCCGGACAGGGAGATAGACGGGGACGAAAACCGGTCTGGACTTGAAAGTGAAAAGTCTCTGTCCGTGCCGAGAATGAAATGCCTGTCGCCGAGTCAAAGCACAAAAAAAAAAAGTACGTGAATCTGGAAACGTCTTATCCTCAACACACCGTCCTGCAGACTCAACGAAGACAGTGCACAGTCGAGCTCATAGTAGCCTAGCCTTAGTTCTGGACCCACCAAGTCATAACTCCTTAGCTATAACGCCATAACCGTCCATTTATGACCAATTCCCCAGTTAAACTCACAATCATGAAAGCACATAAATGAAAAAAGATGACAGAACAGTCTTAACCGTCGGCAAACAAACCGTTACTGGCAGATAAATCATATGAACCAATATAATCTGGCGACTACGGATTCTCACTGGAACTTCACGGCGCCTCAAGGCAGTGTGATGAAACCGAGTAATGTTTATATCGAAACAGAGAAACGTAAGCAGACGTTTATGGAGCAATGCTCCTAGATGGAATACTTATATTATCACGAGTCTTATAGAAAGAGCGAGTACGGGTGTGGACTGGATTCAGTGAGCTCAGGCACCTTCGCTTTCCACAGAAGGCGGTGAATTTTTTGACCTGCTGAGTAACTACGATATTATCAAGATTAACTTCAGTCCACTGACAGAGTTACGGGACAGGGCCCCTCATGGCATCCATCTCTTGTCCATGTGTCAAAACACATTCAAATTACAATAGTGGCGTGCAGGTACCACAATATTCCTACATACATTCATATTAACCTGAATAATATTTAAGGGCTGGAACATGTAATAAAATTAATAAATATTGTTGTGCCGACTGTAATCTTAAAAAATGTACCTACCGATACATTAAATCTTCCCTTCCCTTCAATAACAGTCATACGAGTACTAAGAGTTCTGTTCCTCCTAAGAGCAACTTAAAAAAAGTAAAGTTGTCCCTACTTTCAATCACGGAGACATAGGGAGGAAAGGGGTAGTGCTTCGGCGATTTTTAATCTCAGCACTAAATCGAGGTTAACAGCTTCAGCCCCCTTTACTCCAGAGGAAAGTGCTCCGGTATCCACTGGACGGAGGCTGGGTGGGTCCCAGAGTGGAGCATGAGGTGGTGGCGAAGAGAGAACTCCTTTGTTTTGACGAGAATCGAATCCCGATTGTCTCAAACGTAACCACTCATGTGGTGACTGAACTATCCTAACTCGTATTTATTTGATATCAGATGACGTCTATTTGGTTCCTTTCAATAGTTTATGCACAGATAAAATTAGTCCTCAAGGATATATGAATGATTCAGATGCAAAACTCGTTAACACAACGCAACCATAAAGCGCATATTATTTCTGTGGATTAATCATACAACGGTGTAAAAATGCATATTAATATACCAAGAACTTTTCAACACAGGTTAATTAACTTTTCTGTAAAACTTTCGTCTTTGTAGTGTTTTGTTCAGCAACAACTGAATAAAATCCATTGTTCTAACTCTGTCTCTGTTCCACCACTGCGCAAAGTTACAGTACTTTGTCTCAGAAACAAGCAACGTAATGCTTCAGCAGACACGCCCTCTCCACGACGCGGATGAATCAGGCTGTTCCCAGCAGGACCGATGTTAACCAAACCCAGGCACTACTCTCGACAACTTTTATAAATGACGGGTCCTCAGTCCAGCACTTGCAGAAAGCTGCAGCTCTTCTGAAATGTTCCAAATGAGAAGCACTGCCTTCAAGCTCTCCCAGACTCCACAACATTAATTAATTACACACTGCAGTGAGATTACCAGAGGTAAAATACGTCAAATATATTCAAAAGTTGGCGGATTAACGGCATATGGCTCAACGTGTAGACACATGAGCTCTGTGACCATCCCCTCTGGTACAGAAAACTGGAAAATGAAGGCCTTACTGTCAGATCCACAATCACACCTGCTAAGTTGCAATTTACGAGACTTGCACATGAGTGCATAAAAAATAATTATGCTTCAGAAGCTGATACTTGCTCATCCGACCGTATTTCCCGCAATTTGCATAAAATTCATTGTCTTGTTCACAAACTCCACATCCTACTATATTGTCTTGATCAAAACACTTACTTCAGAGGACTATGTGTATCGAAACACACTGTCACTGATGTAACTTCTCCTCAAATTTGATCCTTTCTTGCTATCCATTCCTTCCTACGAGAAGCACATGAAAACATACAGATAGCTAAGTCACGTAACAGTTATATAACAGGTAACGTGTTTTCATGCAAATGTTTTACAACAATACAATTTTAAATAGTCAAGCTGAAAACGTATAAACAAATAAGAATGGGAAACAAAGTGGCATAACTCAATGAATACTGATTATAAAATCATTTGTTGAAAAACTGTCACGTGCATGGAAAACAGTATTCAGACTAGCTGTGAAAAAAACGCGAATTGTGTAGCGGAACGGCGTTAAAGAAGGCTGAAATGCGTCCGCTACGAGTAAAGTTCATGATAGACCAAGTGCAATATTGTATCCAAGTACAATGTTCTCCCTCTAACAAATAATACAAAAATAATACAAAGTATTTCCCATTTTCTACATACACAAATTTGTGTTAATAATTTACCCTAACTGAAAAGCAAAGATTGGGGATGAGGGAGAACAGTTCCGAGGAACTCTAAGAGAAGGGAAGTAAGAGAAAAACAGAGAAAATTATACAAAAGATAAAATTCTCAATTTATACTTTGCATCAAATATTATTAAGTTCATAAAATGGATGATGAGATGGGAAGGACACGTAACACGAATGGAGAAATGTAAAATGTATACAGAATTGTAGTCGGAAATGGTGAGTGGAAGAGATCACTTGGAGACCTCAGCCTACATGAAGGACAATATTAAAAGTGACTGCGAGTGTTAAGGATTAGGCTCTTATCAACGTGATAACAAGCCTCCAAATTCGAAAAAAGGTAGGCAATTTTTTTTACCACTCCTTAGGTAGGATTTTGCTCAACTTCACGACATTTGCACCAACCACTGCCGTTGTGTGTGCACAAAAGTTTACATAAATTTTTATTGGACTCCACTGTTCTATTTTCGGATCCCTTGACCCTAAAGTTAAATGCAAAATGTTCCTTCGAAAAGTCGGAAATTATTTATAAGTTGACAAGGCATAACGTGCCAGAATATTTAAATTTTCAGCAACACTGCTACAAGAACCTCAAATCTCGCACGACGCGAATTGTGTCCGAGTAATTCCAGAGATATGGGTCTGGCGATTTGTGGAATTGACAGCTACCGTCCCATTGTTTGCTGGTTTTGGTACTGTTCTGACACTGAGTTATGCCTGCGGAGTACTTTGATGTCAAAGGGCACCGAAATCGATACTCAGAATTATCTGTGCTGCAGTGCGACATACAGAGCTCTGCACTACCCTCCAAAAATAGTAGTCTATCCAAATACAGTGTACAAGATACCGGTACTTTTAAAAAGCATCCTAACTTCGCAAAAAAACCCTGATAAACTGAGAAGTCATCGTCCATAAAAATACATTCATTCTGTGCGAATTTGAGGTTCCTGCAGCAGGGCTGATAAAGATTCTGAGACATGACGCCGTTTTAATACATAGATATTAAAGTTTCAGAGGGGGGTGCTGCCTCCATCTTCAGGGTCTAAATATTAAAAAAAAAATGGAAGCAACGACCTCACCCGAAGAGTCAGTACCTCTTTTATCACTCGATATGGCATCTTATCCCAAACGCCTTAAATATTCACACATATTCCGCTCCAGCAAAATAACGAAGTAGAAAAAATCGTTTATTTTAACACATCAAATCATACATTGTAGCGTTATGTCCTTAGAATGGCAGTGTGTGTACTGAAATATATTCCACGTCTTTCGCTTATACAAGTAATGCATATAAGTAAGAAAACAAGACAATTTTGCTTGTAGACGTACGCCTACGTTAATCGGGCCCTTGTCACCACGGCATGGGGAGTACCTTACGTTCCGGATGGAGGAGACATTCTCCAGACGTGGCGCGTAGCCGCGAATTCACGTTCAACAGTGAGTCACGTAACTCCGACAACGGGTAGTCCTGTGGGATTTTGAAATATAGTCTGATACGAAACGTCCAAAATGGATTTCAGCTGCTACAAAATTTCTTCTTTAAGGAACTACAAAACACGGTGACCACGTGAGCACGAGATGCGCTTTATTACTGCATGCGGACAGCCAGTGAATAATAAACTTCAGCACAAAAAAAAAATTGGTATAGTGACCATATGAACACGCTTAGAATCATTATTTGCGGATGGGAAGTTCCAAAATGTAGTCGTCATTAACTTGTAATGTACGATACTTGAAAGCGGTTGAGTTGAAAGGTTACAGAGATCCTCAGGATATCTAACACTGTGACAGACCGAATAATGATCCAGGTTCGACGCAACGGTCATCGTCTCCGACCTTTTCCGATCTTTGTTTTCATTATCCACTCCGTGCTGAAGTCAATGTGTGAACATAAAGTCATTCATCCTGTCTGTACAGAACTTAACAATGAGAATCCGATTGTCGTTTAGCTGGGCAGAATAATTCCCGCGTGTTGTAAAACTCGGAGGTACATTATTCTTGAGTTCCTAACTGGTTCCTATCGTTAGCTACTTGACTCCAGGCCATACCCTCACGGTCTTTAATATCGACATACAAACACGTTTTCTAAATGGTTACTTGCCTTCAGATTTTCCTTCCAAAATTCTGCACACATTTCTTATACTGGTCTTGCTTGTTACATGTCCGCGCATATCATATTTGATTTTGAGCGCCACAACAATAATAAACACAAATCCTAAGTTCTCCTTTATACAATTTTCTCCATCTTCTTGTTTCTTCCCCTCTCTTGTTTCAAAATATTTTCCTCGGCGCTCTACTCTAGAACACCATTAATTTATTTTCGTCCCTTAGGGCGATAGACCAACTTTCACAGTATTAAACAAGGTAAACTTCTGCGAAATTTGACGTTCTTATAGCGGTATGACGGCCGTGTGGACTAGTACATAGGGACCAACGTTTTGAAGAATACCAGGAAGAAAGGGACGACCATAAAGATGGAAACAGCAAGTACTTCGAGACGTGTTACCTATGTACATATGTATATGGCGTCACATCGCAAAAGACTGGAATCTTCAACAGCAAAATTACAGTTCTATATACTTTAATATAGACCTAAATATCTTTAAATTGGAGGCGAAAGGTAAAAGTATTCTATACAGAATGCTAGGCAGTATGCCCTACATTTAATACACTCCTAATTTCTTCGTAAATAAAACTTTAATTTGTTGTTGTCGTTCCTATATATTTGCACTAAGTGCTCGAAAAATTTCTTAACTATATTTAGAATTTGTCCTGGATAGTGGCGACGAAACACGAACACATGCTTGGTTTCCTTGAAACTTATCCGTGTTTTATTCTGAACTTCTTTATAACATCCTGCAACTGAATTTGGCCTTAGCTTGCGTGACGCTGAACAAACTCGGTTAGCGGTGTGCTGCTAGCAATAGTTTGTTCCAACGATGCGACCGATAAATACTTCACGCACACTGAGAACATGGTACAGATTCGGCCCACTGTCAGTGCAGAGATACGGCTGGATACTCACAGAGTCTGTTCATAAATAAACCAGCAGGTTAGAGCAATGCAGACAAACCACACTTCAACACTGCAATTCAAAGGACTGCGATATTCATGCTGACATCCTGTATATTCTTATCTCTCCTACGCCGTCCTCTCATAAGTGTTGTCTCCACGAGAAACATTTTGCATACAATTCCCATCTTCCCCATGCGAGCTAAATGTCCCGCCCATATAATTTTCCTTGATTTAGATCACTCTAGCATCCAACAAAAATTATTTATACAAATGTGGTGGAAATTGGCTGGCTCAGCACCAAATATGAAATTTCTACCTGCAATAATTATTAATCACCAACAAACAACGCTATACACTTCGCGTTGCCACCATATTGTTATTTTAACGTTTTCCAACGAATCTACAACGCTAACAGTCGCACAATGTATTCACCATTAAGTGACTCTAACAGTACCCCCACATCTTCAGTAAAGATGTCGCTAGCTGATGTCTTTCATCTTAAGCACTATTTATTTAAAGTTTAACGTTTGTCCAGAATTTTTTAAGTCCAATTTGCACATCAGGACACAATTATCGTGTCATCTACAATCATTACTGCACCAATACCGTTTTATTTACATTTCCTCGTACTGGTGCCTGTTGTATTCCAGTCATTTCTTCAATGCTGCCTTCATACGGCTTGCTCCCTATTTTCAAACACTTTAACAGGTGCATCTATTCACACTGGATTACTGTTGACGGCGGCATGACGTTACAAAGAGCAAATATGGAACTGAGTTGTTAGGTTGGAGAAAACACACATCTGGACACGACATAATATCGCTATAACATACATCTGGACACGACATAATATCACTATAACATACATCTGGACACGACATAATATCACTATAACACACATCTGGACACGACATAATATCACTATAACACACATCTGGACACGACATAATATCACTATAACATACATCTGGACACGATATAATATCACTATAACATACATCTGGACAAGGCATAATATCACTATAACACACATCTGGACACGACATAATATCACTATAACACACATCTGGACAAGACATAATATCGCTATAATACACATCTGGACACGACATAATATCACTATAACACACATCTGGACACGACATAATATCACTATAATACACATCTGGACACGACATAATATCGCTATAACACACATCTGGACACGACATAATATCGCTATAACACACATCTGGACACGACATAATATCGCTATAACACACATCTGGACACGACATAATATCGCTATAACACACATCTGGACACGACATAATATCACTATAACACACATCTGGACACGACATAATATCACTATAACACACATCTGGACACGACATAATATCACTATAACATACATCTGGACACGACATAATATCGCTATAACACACATCTGGACACGACATAATATCGCTATAACATACATCTGGACACGACATAATATCACTATAACATACATCTGGACACGATATAATATCGCTATAACACACATCTGGACACGACATAATATCACTATAACATACATCTGGACACGACATAATATCGCTATAACATACATCTGGACACGACATAATATCGCTATAACACACATCTGGACACGACATAATATCGCTATAACACACATCTGGACACGACATAATATCACTATAACATACATCTGGACACGACATAATATCACTATAACATACATCTGGACACGACATAATATCGCTATAACATACATCTGGACACGACATAATATCACTATAACATACATCTGGACACGACATAATATCGCTATAACATACATCTGGACACGACATAATATCGCTATAACATACATCTGGACACGACATAATATCACTATAACATACATCTGGACACGACATAATATCGCTATAACATACATCTGGACACGACATAATATCACTATAACACACATCTGGACACGACATAATATCACTATAACATACATCTGGACACGACATAATATCACTATAACACACATCTGGACACGACATAATATCACTATAACATACATCTGGACACGACATAATATCGCTATAACACACATCTGGACACGACATAATATCACTATAACACACATCTGGACACGACATAATATCGCTATACTCATCAACAAGGGAACTACACTAAATATTAAATACGTATTATGTTTAGAACTTTATTAACAATGAAGGTTATGAAAGAGTTAATGTACATCAAACATGTAACAGGACGTACGATATCGAAAACTTGCACGCTCCGAATGACTGCTAAGTCCCGTGGGAGTGCTGCAGTAATTTACTACGACACGAACGTCATTTCGTCACGACATCTGTGGCATTTTGTCGTGATTGTTCCCGAATTTTCTTCCTCTTCTTTCTCGAAATCAAGTATTGGGTGCTAGAGGTCCATTCCAATGCTCACAAACTTTATATCTGCCTTTTGACTTAATTATGATTTGCAAACTTTCTCTTCCCGTTGAAACGTTTGGTCCCATAACAAGTAATCTGCTGGGCAGTGCATTTTTGTGACGGTACGCAACTGTACGACGTAGCGGCACCTTTATACACGGCGACGAATTAGACGAATATTAGAAATTCAGAGCTCGAAAAAAACGCTGCAAATTTTTTACTTTTATTGCACCAACATTATCACAATATGAACCAACAATATACTAGTAAACAAATTTCCTTTTCAATTTTTGAATATGAAGACAAGGGCTGTATGCAACTTCACGTGCTGTCCAGGATGACTTAATGTAATACTGTGAGAACTGAAACAAAATTCTTATATATGCGAGGCCTCAACTGAGGCTTCTGCGTCCTAGAGGATGATGGCGAACTGGTGAAACCTATATACATTTATCTATATATATCTTATGCAGACAAATGTACACTGTTTTATGTTATTTAACACAATTTTTATTAAATGCTGCCCAACATGTTTCTAGCCTATATAAGGCTCATCTTCAGGGGCTCTTTCGTTGAAATTACAACAGCTATATTATTGGTATTGAAAAGTACATAAAATTCTTAAAATGCCGTTAGATGTACTTGGTTATTGATATCTGAAAACAATATTAAAACGTCCCTAAGTTAAAATATTTAAGATAAAATTACAATTAAAATTCTGTTTGGTAGAACGGTTGTTGATCGTACATACCTGTAACAGTCATTCTGCTTTCACTATAGATTTGTTGGAGGCCTACTGACTGTACAAAGATCAGGGTGGGAGTTTATATAGGTCAAAGTCACGTGAAGTGACGACTCTGAAGGTTGTAAACAAATTTGAATAGAGGGTTTAATTCTCCTGGTATCTGTTCTGTTATTATTTTTTTTATTGTGTGCAAATACCACACATAATTTTAATCCGTCGCTCAGTTTGTATATTAGACGAACCTTGCATGTATCTTCAATACATTCTATTAACAACGTACACAAGAACAGGATATTAAGAAACTAACCGACGCTTGAATGTTAGTGTGTTAGTGTAATTTTGTGTGAGTGGAGAAGTCCTGGTACAATACTGGACTCTCTAAACCCCTACACAGATGGAACTGAGTGAAATAACAGTATATCTAAATTATCCTGACGGTCGCAGTGCCGTTTGCTACGGACAAAACGAGCAACTGCCAGAAGGGACGGTAGTAGTTACTGCGATAACCTTCATTTCACTCCATGATTCTTTTAGCTGTTTTCTGTGGACTATGAAGTTCAGAAAGGTCAAGTGTGAAGCAGTAGCGAGTAGATGCAGGCATTACAGGAACCGAGGACTGACAGCTTGCAGAGCTCTTAAATGTCCCCCATTTCCTGGACAGACCGTGTGTGTAGGCCACTGCAGACGGTACGTTACAACCACCACATATCGGAACACTGGACATAAAATGGTCTAAGAAACACCTGATGTCGTACGTAGAAATGTGTGATAATCAGTCCAATCACAGGATAACTGAGGATCTCATAGCGGTGTTGCTGATGGTTCAAGTCTTCTGGGGTCTTACTGTCATGTCAACTGGTAAAACGTTACCGACCTCTGGAAGGACTGTAATGGCTCCGAAACGTCTGTAACTATGTACCAGTCTACACGGAGAAACATCAAAGAAGACTTAGATCTTCAAATCATACGACTTGCAATCCGAAATTTGATAACTATAAATGCTAGAAAAGAGATCATTTAGGCTGCCGGGTATCTGGATGTACTTCTTTTATAATGTGGCACTTCCGACCCCCTTTCCCCTTCTCGGGGCTTCACGATCACACTCATATAGACACACCACACTCGGTAGGACTCCTCTGAACAAGTGATCAGTCCGACGCCGAGACCCCTGCCTGACAACACACAACACTCACAAGAGACGGACATCCATGCCCCGGAGGGATTCGAACCCACAATCCCAGCAAGCGAACGACGGAAGGCTCACGCCTTAGACCGCGCGGCCACTGGGATCGGCCTGGATGTACTTACCTGTCGCAAATAAGACTAAGGCAAGCTGAGCAATTACTTAAAAAAAGATAACAATGAGGATAATGTAGGGTATATTAGACCAATTATTTTGCTTCAAGTTTTCAAATATAATGTACCCAAATAATTAACACAATATGCCTACATTGCACTAATTATTTTATTTTTAGGCGCGTTCGCAAAATTACGAAAAGCGACTATTAGCTTCGTCATGTCTGCCTGTCCGCATGGAACAAGCCGGCTTACACTGGACGGATTTTCATGAAATTTGATATTTGAGGACTTTTTGGAAAATATGTTGGGGAAATTCAAGTTGGATTAAAAACTGATAAGACTATAGGGTACTTCACATGAAGACCAATGTAAATTTATGATATCTCGCTGAATTCTTCTTAGAATAAATATTTCGGACAGAAGTCGTGGAGAAAATCAAAACAGACATTTCATGTTCAATGAATTTTTCCCGAAAATCGTGCCATTTGAGACAATGTGGAAAAAAACACAGAATGCATTTTTTATTTTCCACTGCAACAATGGTTACGCGAACGCGCCACAATGTTACGTTATACGTACATTGCCTATCTTGTCTGAATTTACAGACGCCCAAGAAATACATTTCTAGGTTCAGTGGGTAAGTAAGAATAAACTTCCACTAAATCACAGAGCAAGTTAACAGTTTTGCTGGTAACGTGCGCAGCTAATTACTGCCATGTTGTCATTCCCTTAGGTCATTCTGTTAGCAACACCGACTGCAACACACCACGTATCGCGTATCACAACCCCCAAACCCCAAAAGCATACAGGAACGGCTAGGCGCACCCAGAGCAACACAAACTGACCCCAAAACGTAGCACATATTCCCAGGCTTCGTGACGACGTTTATTTAATGATCCTGTATTAACGTAAGCTGTAATTTAGCGTTAGGTTATCATTCAAAGCACTGGGGAGGCAGCGGTAATATCGCTTAAAGAATTTACTCGTTTGAGCCCCGAATTCACCTAGAACTACTGAGGAACACCACAGAAACCTTTCAGGGTTGTCGATGTCCCGGATTATAATGGAAACGGGCACTTCCCAATTACGAGCAATGTAAAGTTGTCTTTTTACACAAGGTATACGGGGGAAGTGGAGATATAGCTCCACTCAATCTTAACTTCGGCACTAGATGAAGGATCTCAAATACGAGTAGAAGTTACAAATTTACTGCAAGAGCGAAGTTATTTATTCAGTAGGGTGTGAAAGTTTAAATTTTTTAGAGGAGAGTTCCAACAGGCCTATATGACATTTCGTTGTATTATTATGCATTCTAGTGACAGGACATGAAATTCTCTCGGCGTTTATTTGCAGACAAACATCACAGGCATCTTAATACAGCTGTATTTTCGCCCATTAAATTACCATCATTAGTGCAGATCAGATGCTGTTGTGTGCCGTTCAATTCCAATTCAGCTTTATTTTCCTATAATGTTTTTATTTTTTTCAGGAACAACAACAACAACCAGGAGAAGCAATTTTGACAACACAGGGCACTACGACAACCATACCGCATGAGACCACAAGCAAGCTTTCATACGGTCCAAAGTCTTCTGTCCCAGTAAGTAGCGAATTTGGTTGTCAGCAGACGGTGGAATTGTTGCTATAAACAGATATGACGTGTCTCGCAGAAGGACGGGTAATTAGTGAGTGCGTGAATATATATAGCTGTCCTAACGACATTGTATCCGCATGTGAACTGCCTTTTATGCGTCCTTAACTCTCAGAACTTCAACAACAGGACTGGGATGAGACCCCTTACAGCCCAGGGGTCACTTCATCTACCGCTAGGTTTCACATTAAAAAAATTTACGTTCTACACATAGAGTGCATTTCTGTGTTTATATGGATCTCAAAACGAACAGCGATTATTTCTCAAAACTGATTAGCTTTTTCAATGGAGAGGGAGCGTATTTACTGCGCGGTACGAAATTAATCTTGAAATACAGGTTGACTGAAAGGAACTGTGTACCGTCAGAACGAACTTACCTTCAGTTGCCCATACCATGTTTAATTAAGATACGAGTAAATTTCGAATACGACCTATAATGCACCACATGGGTGTGAGGTCTGTTCTCTTCCATTAAGGAAAATACAGACTGAATGTTTGAGAACAAAATGCTGAGCAAAATATTTAGATCTCAAAGACAGAACTTACGTAACGAAGAAAGCAGAAAATACAGAAGCATGAATTTGAGTGAATATGTAGTCTAACATGCAGGGGACAAACGAGAAATATATAGCATATGCAGTTTTAGATTAAACACCTGAAGTAAACACTTCACATGACAGCCCTCAATGTCGATGGCAAGGTAATATTAAAATTACCCTTAGAGATAACTGTTATGGGAGTGTCCACTGGACTTTCATGACTCAGGATAGGGTTAAGTGGCAGGCTGCTTTGAATAAGATAACGAAAATTGGCGCTCCGCAAAATATATGACTTTTCTTGTCTAGCGCTGTGAATATATGCTTCTCAAGGACTGTGCTCTATGGAATTATATACGAGCCACAATTTTATCTCGACTGTCATTAAGCCTACCGTTCAAGAAGCATAAAGCTGCAGCGGGTTTGTTACATGCAATTTTGTGTAGCGCTTCTACGTACTGTCTGTCAGTATTCAGACATCTTCAGAAAAAAAAGGAAGGAGACAGAAATCAGTTCATACTACAATGCGTTTAAAACCTGGAGGCTTCTTTCGAAACCTGTGAAACGCTCACTGCACATCGGTTTCATCCAAAACAAACACAACACGGTTGCCACAGCAACAACGGGATGAACACAATATTGACAGGACAAATGGGATGATCAGTGTGCTCAGTTGGATAAATCTATGTTTAGTAACATCAGGGTGTTTAGATTCGTTATTCTACGAACATATTTATTGGACACATAAACATTAGCAGCTTTGTGTGGTACTAAACCCGAACACACGCAATAACCACACGCAATACAAAGATTAAAATATACAAAACTATAATTTTGCCTGTTGTTTTGTATGGGTGTGAGACTTGGTCTCTCACACTGAGGGAGGAACATAGGCTGAGGGTGTTCGAGAATAGGGTGCTGAGGAGGATATTTGGGCCTAAGAGGGACGAGGTAACAGGGGAGTGGAGAAGACTACATAATGAGGAACTTAATGATCTGTACTCATCACCAAATATTATTCGGGTGGTCAAATCAAGAAGAATGAGGTGGGCGGGGCATGTAGCACGTATGGGTGAGGAGAGAGGTGCATACAGAATTTTGGTGGGGAGACCTGACGGAAGGAGACCACTTGGAAGGCCCAGGCGTAGATGGGAGGATAATATTAAAATGGATCTTAAAGAAGTGGGATGGGGGGTATGGACTGGATTGATAAGGCTCAGGATAGGGACAGGTGGCGGTCTCTTGTGAGTGCGGTAATGAACCTTCGGGTTCCACAAAACGCGGGGAATTTCTTGACTAACTGACGACCTGTTAGCTTCTCAAGAAGGACTCTGCTCCATGGAGTTAGTTAGTTAGTTAGTTAATACTAAACCTTCACAATTAAAATTTACGTAAGGGGCCACAAGCAACATGAAAATGTCAAGCATCTATCTTCAAATGATCCTGGTTTATAATAACATGGCTACGCACCGGGCAGGTTGGTGTGGCGGTAACGCTTTTGATTTGTATGTGGTAGGTCTCCAGTTCGATCTCTGAAAGGACACGTTACCCTGATATTTTCATGGGTTTACTCGGTCCCTCCAGTCAAGTGCCAGTACCTCGACCAGGTCACGGCGACTTCCTTTAAAGTTATTTGCAGTTCATCACCATTCACCACTCATCCTGCATTTTCGTAAAATAAACTACGAAAAAGGAACACGGCACTGCCGCCTTATTATACAGAGCCCAGGGACCGATCTCAAATTTCCGCTACTGAACACGAATCATTTCGTAGACAAAAGCGAAATAAAAAGTCCGTAATTGTAAAACAGACACTTTTTTGAGAAGTGGTGAAATACATACAAGTAGAATTTGCGAGCTGCCAGCGACATTACTGAAGCAACGTACAACAGAACAGCGAAGTGTACGAAAACAAATGGATAATTTAACTCCACATTGGTGACGTCGTCGTCAGCATATGTACGTATATAAGTATTACAATACAGGCCGTGCCATGGCTCAGGCGGTTAATCGCCGGCCTCTCACCGCGGAGGCCCGGGTTCGATCTCGGGTCAGTCCATGTGGGATTTGTGGTGGACAAAGTGGCACTGGGACAGTTTTTCTCCCAAGTACTTCGGTTTTCTCCTGTCAGTTTCTTTCTACTGGTGCTCCATTACTTGGAAAAACGAAAAAAAACTAATCATCTTCATCACAGGGTTGCACAATAAGCCTCAAGGCTGCGGTGCTTCCGTAGAGTCTGCTGCGGGGTCCTTCACCACAAAAAGAAAGTATCACAACACAGCAAAACGGCAGTTTCATACAACTGTTGGACCGTAGATATAAACATCTTAATTGGACACGAGGTTCTGCGCACAGTCCGAGCATTTTTGAACAGCCTGCGTATGTGGTCAACTGTTTATAGGCAGGCCTACTGTAATAGCCCAGGGGTCCACAAATTTTTCAAAAACCCAAGCTCCTCCTCAGAATTCTAGGCTCCAGAATGGTGACATGGAACTAGTTCCATTCGGAGGACCCATAAATATTTGGTCTCACCGTCCAAACTTTAGTCGCCCGGACGACCTGACGACCGGGATATGTGCATTCCTGGCATTTCTGTCGATTTCTTGCTTCAGAAAGTAGTCCTTCTAAAACTTACTTACACAAAACAGACTTAGGCCTACTGCATCTTAAACTTTTCGCGACACGTTGGTGTTCCCCGGGTCCGTACCAACAACTCATGAGGCACACGTAACAGACCAGAATGACATGGCACACGTTGTCTGTTTTAATTTGAAGACAGTGTACAAGTACAATACATTCTACGAGCCATATAGAATAACCCAAATGATAATATTAAAATGTCTATTAAATTTAAGAGATGTGAGACAGGAGTCTTGGCACAGCAATGCATGGTTTTACTCAGGTGAAACCAGTTCAGTCCTCTTACTTTAACGGTATCGCTTCTATTTTACGACATGTCTTGTTTCTCAGATACAAAATTGAAGCTGGACGTTATCTGATGTACCACATGCTTGTGCAGAAGAGCTACCTACATTTAGAGATTAACTAATTAATCAAATTACTAATTAACTAACTACATGGATCACAGTCCTTCTTGAGAAGATAATGATTCATCAGTAAAGAAATACCCCCATTTTACGGTACCCGAAAGTTCATTACAGTGTTCACAAGAGCACGCCACTTATTCCTATCCTGAGCCAGAACAATCCAGTCCACGCCCCCGATCCTATTTCTTGAATATATATTTTAATGTTATCCTCCCATCTATACCTAGATATTCCAAGTGGTCTCTTTCGCTCTGCTATCCCCACCAAAACCCTGTATGCACCTCTCTCCTCCCCCACACATGTCACATATCCCGCCCATATAAAGTATAACAAAAAAGCAACTATACGCACAGAAGAATTTACTATTAATCAATCTACTCGTTTATATCAAAATCAAAGAAGAAATCACAATTCAGAGAAGTTATGAATAGCTCATACTTACTTCGAAACATAATGTGTACATTTGTTCGCCCGTTTCGGTGTGTGTTATGGTTTTTTTATGGCTCGAAAACCCTATATGGGCATGGGCCTCCTCGTTTCGTCGAGGTTTCATGATCACACAAATTTGAGACACATCACAGTCGGTAGGACTCCTCTGGACGAGGGACCAGCTCGTCGCAGAGACCTCTACCTGACAACACACAACACTCACAAGAGACAGACATCCATGCCCCCCGGTGGGATTTCCCCCCCCCCCCCCCTTTGATCCATTTTTGTACTGTTTAAATCCTTTTCGTCCTTCATGTCACTTTACGTTCCATATTACCGTCCTTACAACAAACACAACACAAACATTCATGCCCCCGGTGGGATTTTTATTTTGTATTAATTCCTGGGTTTTCCCCTTTGATTTATTTGTACTGTTGAAGTCCTTTTTGTCCTGCATGTCACCTTATGTTTCATGCTATCGTCCATACATCTAACACAACACAAACATCCATGCCCCCGGTGGGATTCGATCCCACGATCCTAGTAAGCGAGCGGCCAAAGACCCACGCCTTAGACCGCACGGCCACTGGGATCGGCGATTCGAACCCACAATCCTAGTAAGCAAGCGGCCGCAGACCCAAGCCTTAGACCGCACGGTCACTGGGATCGGCAATTCGAACCCACAATCCTAGTAAGCGAGCGGCCGCAGACCTACGCCTTAGACCGCACGGCCACTGGGATCGGCGTGTGTTATGGTTACCCAAATATAAACAGTAATATCCACTGCCCACATTACGGTGTACCTTACTACTACAGAAACACACCAACTTTAATTTCCTCGTTTAAAAATTAAAAGTCATTTGCAACTAGCAAATATGAAATGGTCGTGTGTTATAATCACAGAACCCACAGAAAGAAGACGTAGCAAAAAGCTGTTATTACAACCACCAACGTCATTATGAGGTTACTGAAATGTACAGCAAAAAGTGATGCCCTGCTTAACAAACAAGCCGACAGAATGTGGGCATCCATTTCAAAAGAGAAACTCAATTCCGGTTATGAAATTTAACGTGTCACTGTAATATCAAATGAAATGTCAGCCCACTACGACATTTAAAATTTCATGGTATTTAACCGCACATTGGATGCCTATGTTCAAGTGGTAATTTAAAGTATCATAACATAATATACGCGGTAAGCAAAAAGGTAAGAGCAATGATGCTAAACGTTTTGAAAAATTAATTACAGAGTAGCTGGAGATATCTTATTTCTGTATGTAATCACCCTGCTTTTCGTTGTACTTGGTCTACCAGTGTCGTGTTCTTATCACAACACAATGTTTACGTTTCGGTCTTTGGCTTTCCTGGCATCGCCTCTTTCTCTTGATACCCGTTATCAGACGCAAATTCACGAATGGATTCTTCGGTTACCTTGAGTATGCTGACAAATCTGCTTCTTAACTTCGACACAGTCAACAGTCACCTAGAACGCGAACTGTCAACACTCTGTAATCCACCTATCTTTGAATCTTTTCATCCATTCGTAAATTTTGCACTGGCTCATACAATTATTTTTTTAGTAAATTCACAGTACTACCTAGCTTTCATGGAACCCGAAGGTTCTAGTACAGTTTAGCAGTCCCAGCCATTGGACCCTACTTAAAGCAGTTAAACACACTCCACACTCTCAAACCGTTTTTTAACATGGATTTGAATATTATCTTTTCAACAACACCTATGCCTCCCCAGTAATCTATTCCTTTCAAGTTTTCCGCCTAAATGTTTGTAAGCATTTCTCTTCGTAGTTATTGGTAGTTATAATAACAATAACAATAATAATAACGATAATAACAATAATGTTACTCTTGTGTTATTCCATAACCTCGTACATTACGTTCTGATATGCTCTTCAGCAGTCCATGCCGAATGAAGACTTGCAATCTTAAAATCTTACGTCAGTGTTTCCGAACCTGGGTTCCGCGGAACATCGTAAGGGGTTCCGGGAGAAATTGTGAAATAAACGGATAAAATATTTTAAAGTGTCACTTGACGTGTTTTAGATTTCAATAAGAAAGAATTACTCTGTGATCTCAGCAACAGAAGTGAACACCATACTGGAGTTTACAACCCCTGACCTCTGTGAACAAGCTTTCTCATGTCTGACAATATTAAAGGAAAAGAAGGAAATCGTCTGCTGTCTGTTGAGGAAGAACGGCAAGTGTGTTTGTCAAACATTAGGTGCAGAATTCGACATCTGTGCAAAAAATAAACAGGCACAACTGTCATACTGAAAGTAAGCCTTATAGTGACTTTGGACGTGAAATTTATTTTGATATTTAAGCGACCTTTATTTTAAGTTGATTTTTGATATTTGAGCAAAAAGACAAGAAAATACAAAAGAAGACAGAAAATGCTTAAATCTTTATTGTTGCAATGTAAGCTAAGTTACACACCCACCCACACACACGCACACACACCCACACACCCACCCACCACACACATACCCACACACACACAAATGAATTTTCTTGACAATAATTTAGAAGAAATCGAATTGCGCTCCCCGCCATAATCATTTTCATAAAAG
The DNA here is from genome assembly GCA_021186555.1 of Reticulitermes speratus. NCBI lineage: Eukaryota > Metazoa > Arthropoda > Insecta > Blattodea > Rhinotermitidae > Reticulitermes > Reticulitermes speratus. The sequence goes on from JAJKFL010000237.1 coordinate 26,929,532, forward strand.
GGTGTTCCCCAGGATATGAAAAATTATTTTAGGGGTTCCTCTATGAAAAGAAAGGTTGGAAAACACTGCCTTATGCAGGGAAGCGATATGTTGTTGGTAGGTTCTCATATTTAAAGACCAAGAGAGAAGTACATATATTCATGCTCTGAGCGATACTTGAACTGGCAATATAAGTGTCCAAGCGAGCCACGATCGGCCACGAAACAGGAGCGTCTTACTGCTCCAGCTGTTGCCGTCAGCGTCGTCATCATCATCATCATCATCATCTGCGCAAACTTTCTTAACCTAATCGCAAGGAATACATTCATTCATTCATTCATTCATTCATTCATTCTGTAATCTCTTACGACACGTCCGTAGATTCTTCCAAAGCGAGTTCTCCATAGGGTGCGATCTAGTGCTTCCTCTTTCAATTTCCATTATCTTCTCTTTTCCTTAAGGTCATCCAGTAGCTGCTTACGCCTTCTTCCTCGTCTTCCCGTCATTTCTATCCTTCCTTCCAACGTTCCTTCAATCACGTGTTGTAGAAGGCAGTTTCTACGCAAGATGTGACCAATCCAGTTAGCTTTTCATCTTTCTGTTGTACGTAGGATATTCCTCTTCTCCTTGACTCTGTGTAATATTTCTTCATTTCTCACACGATCGGTCCAACTGATCTTCTCCATTCTTCTCCAACACCACATTTCAAAACTTTCCATGCATTTCTGATCTACTTTCCAAAGTGTCCACGTTTCAGCACCATAAAAAGCTATGCTCCAAATGTAGCACTTTACTAGTTTCTTCCTTAAATTTAAGTCCAGTTTGCTGGTGAAAAGAGTACTCTTCTTACTGAATGCTGCTTTTGCCATGGCAATTCTGGATTTAATTTCGCGTGTAAACTTTGCATAATTTGTTTTCATGCTACCCGAATAATTGAAATATTCCACAGCAAGGAATACGATGACAGAAAAGTTACAAAGACAGAATAGTCACAACTTGTAGGCTTCATCAAATTACGGTGATCGAATGGCGCAAGTACCAAGTATGGGGACAACGAGAAATGCACTCAAAAAACGGATAGTACTAGACTCACACAAGCCTTCGTAAATACATAAACAGAAACAACGTTCAGGAGATCTAATGACGATGTAAACGCAAGAGCAAAGTGAGCAGGCTTGTCGTAAATAGATTCTACAGAATGACCAAGCGTACTTTAATCCTTTGCTGACTGACGTTCATCTAAATTGTACATAAAAACTGAATTTCTGCAGTACAAAGAACAAACTCCACGTCCATTATAGAAACAAACCGGTTTTTATTCAGAGAAATTATCGGTGTTCACTGTGAGAATCGCTGGAACCCAAACGTACTGTGTGGCAAAATGCAGAGTTCCTTATTATTACAGAGAGGTGGTTCACATACTGATCAAAGGACTTTGAACGGTTAACTGGTTTAAATTTCCATCAATATGGAGTCTGACTTCTGAACAAGGGGCACTGCTGTTATTTATATAAGACACTAAACACTTCGACAACTTTTATCCGTAGGGTAACCATTGAACCAACTCGTTCCTCTGTTACCTGTCGTACAGACTATGAAAGCCCGCGTTTAACAGTTTAAAGCCTAGTGGTTGCTATATGTACCACCAGGTTTAGCATTCAAAAATTACAGTCTGCCCGCACAATACATTGCCTATTTTGTATGGTTCCCAGAAAAAACAGTGGTTATTTCTCTATACAGAATTATGTGACAGGTTTCCATAACCGAGACGGAGTGTGTTTACTAATCCTTATATTTAATTCAGGTTAGTGTCTGTCTAAGGGTTAGAGGTTCAGTCCCGAAGTCAAACTAAGTCACAGTTAGGCCCCTGCATAAATAGGCCACCCGAAGCTCCTGTAACTGGAACTGAAGTGTAATATACAAAAATGTGGGTGTTTAAACCCTGAATTAAAAATAAACACAATTATATGTTAAATAAAGTTGGTTCTCTGACTATTCGGTGTATGAGGGGTGGAGGCAAAGCTTCACGCCTTCTCAGCCTCAGCACTAGACGGAGACGAGTGGTTGACTGCAGGCTCCGGCAGCTTCACCCCCATGGAGTAGCCTCTGTACCGACTGAATATGAAGTTAGGTGCAGTCTCGTTAATATAAATTGTATACAGTATACCGATGACAGGAGAAAAACACATAATTAGTTTTTGTCCTACGTTTGCTTCTAAACCAATCTCCTTCCCAGCTTCTAACGCCGTGTCTGCTTTCTTCTTTACGTATTTATCTTTTCCTCCGACATAATAACTTCGTCAACATAAATCAGCACTAAATTTAATATTGTATTTACCGTGAATTTTAACTTAAGTGAAAGTTTTATTTCATACCAACAAATGCACATAAACATATAGTGTCAATAGTATATTCGTAACTTTCCCCGATACGTATTTCGGCGTTTTAAACCGCCATCATCAGGGGGTCTTAGAGTTTTCTAGCATAGACCATATATTTATAGAATACGTTAGAATAGAATAGAATAACTTTATACTATTTTAATAATAATTTTAATAATAATCTTATTATTATACAATTTTGTATGCACTGGACAACCATTGACTACTACATGTGTATCATATTTTACATAATACGGATGTTACAACGTATTCTATAAATATTTGGTCTATGCTAGAAACCTCTAAGACCCCCTGATGATGGCGGTTTAAAACGCCGAAATACGTATCGGGGAAAGTTACGAATATACTATTGACACTATATGTTTATGTGCATTTGTTGGTATGAAATAAAACTATCACATAAAGCAGCGACTTACGTGTTCCACTCTTTTCCGCATTACCAAAATATCCAACAACAGCGCAACAACGCAGGCTATTAGCGAACACGCCCACAAGGTCTGCATGGTCTTTATGTCGAAATTACATCATGTGCATATTGATTAACGGCATATCTCACAACTTACATAGCTGGAAGTAGGTCGTTTACCTTCCGTGTAAATTATTACTGCATAAAGTCGCCAACATGTAAAAAAAGGAGGGGAGCGTAACCATGGAAACATATGTACAGGGAGTTGACGATAAAATACAAGCAGGAACATGAAAGAACGAGGGGAAGTAAACTCGAAAAAGGGGAGACAATATTGTTTTACATTATGTATGATGACGGCAGCACCTAAAAAGATGGTGAATATGAAACGAATGCGATATTTACAACTACAGTTGAACGCGGTTATAACGACATCGGTTTATGCAATTCCTCGTCTATAGCGTCAGATATTCCGCAGCACAAATTAATTCCTCACTGTTAACCATGACATTATACTCCTCGGTTATAACAACACTCGTTTATAACGACACAAAATACTCAGTCCCTTTCATGACGTTATAACCGAGTTCGACTGTAGTTGGTTGTCATTGTCCTTTGACTAGTGATAATACTGTGACACGCCTAAGTGGCTGCTCCCTTACAGAAGATGAACAACGACATGTAATGTGATGTTTATGATCAGCAGGTGTGAAAACGCACTGACACGGCAGGATGAAGGTTTAGAATATCTTAAGAACCATCCAAAAAAAACATGTTATTCTGAAGGAATAAGGAAACTTTTACAGCGCTCAATAAAAAACATTAAAAGCAGGGCGATTGCACAGAAGGAGAAACGTTCTAACAGCTGTGTGATTATCTTGCCAAGACGAATGATCAAACTGCATTTCTTTGTTTACAATTACCGTACGGCGACAACATAGACTATCTCAGTTGGTAAACGAATACCACAATTCGAGCCACAATTTACGCATTTGTGCAACAAACTGTACCTGTCACAGCGCAGTCACATGTATGCTTCCTGGGGTGAGTGTTGGTGAGTGTTTGGTTCTCACATTAATGAAGACAAAGTACCCGCACGACTGCTTCACACTCAAGATGTCTACGGTTTCAATATCAGCTCCTTTTAGGCGCATATATCCCGAGGCCCCTTTATTGGTGTCTAAACTTATACCTTGCCGTGGTAGAGGGGCTTGTGAGTTCCAGTGACCCTGAGAGCTAAGCCGGCGGTAGCATTGCTACCAGTAGGGTGGAAATTGAAAGAGGAAGCACTATATCGCACCCTATGGAGGACTCGCTTTGGAAGAGGCCACGGACCTATCGTAAGACAGAATATAGAATGAATGAATCCCGAGGAAGGAGGCAGTACGCTCCCCCAAAACGTCGGTGACTGTTTACCAGTCGACAAGATGTTCATGTCCCAGAAGGCATGGCTCTTCAAGATAATGGTCGAGTAAATGCCAGGAATGCTTTAAGACATATCACTCAGTTCAGAATCTACAATCTTCGCACCTCCAATAAAACCTCAAAGGTGACCTTAGACACACCTATAATTTTACTTCCTGTACTGTAAGGAAACAAAACACGATCCTTGGCGCAGAATGAAGAAACCAGGAAGTTTCCGAGACCAGGGTGCTCATGAGAATATTTAGACCCAAGACAGAGGACGTAGCAGCACGGAGAAGATTGCATACAAAAGGAGCATCATAATTTGTACTGTCCAACCAAATACTCAAATGATAAAATAATGAAAATGAACTGGAACAGATGAGAATGGGCGAAAACTTAATTAGAGAGCTTGAAGGAAACAAATCACTTAGGAGACCTAGACGTAGATGCAAAGCTAATATTAAATTTTATCTTAAAGAAATAGGGTGTTAGAAAGTTGACTGGATTCAACTGGTTCGGGACAGAGCCAGGTAGCGAAATGTAAACACGGTAATAAAAATTATCGAAAGGAACAAATTCTTCCATCAAACACAACTCTCTTCTTTGTTGTTGGTCATTTTATTATACACAAGCTTCGAACCTGTGGTTCACTATGAAGGGTTTCGTACTTGCACAGCCACTGAGGCTTTACAACGTGCTGTTGATTCACGATAGCCAAACTTATCGAGCAACGTAAAATGTAGACATAAGTCCTAGTGAGTGTTTATGATAAGAAAAGAGTTGTATTTGACGGAAGGATCTGATTACTTACTCAGACACAACGGTATAGCATTGAAGACCAAAGGGCATTCAACTGTCGGGTGTGACAAAAGGCGAGGAGTTTCTTGAGCAGCTGAATGATTATCACCTTCTCAAGAAAGCTTGCGCTTTGTGTATTATTACGTTTATTCCCTGCCTTTCTTGTCTATGAAACGTGATACCATGTCATATAAATTAAAGCGCGCCGCTACCTTTCCATGTTCAAGTTACTACATTTACAGACCATATTCTGTAATCCTGTTTCATCTTGTTTCATCTCTGGATGCAGTCACTGGCTTTGGTTACATTTGTACCATTAATCAAAGTGTTAATTCCGGTTGGAATGAATAGGACTTGAAAATCTTTGAGAGTAAATGGATATTGACACTCCTAAGATGAGAGAGACAAAGAAGGTAAGATTATCTACATATAATTCGTACCTTCAACACGCGCCATTTAATGAGGGTTTGCTCGGTTCCGACGCTGGTTTTCTGAAGCACAAACGCTACCGCGTAGATTACTCGGTTCGTCATTCAGAAAGAGGAAAATTACGAGGAATATGAAGCAGTAAATCCTGTTCTCAGCCAAAATTCACCCCGAGGTAAAAGTAAAAATAAAATTATCCTTTCGTACGCCGTGAGGGCATATGGGGGAGTGGACAGATAGCTCCACTGTTTCTTAACCCCGACGCTACATGAAGTTGACTGGCCAGTTTTACAACCCGGCCGCTTTACCCCGGGGAAGAACCCCCTTATGCTCATTGAATAGGAAGCAGGGTGGATCCCAGAGCCGGTGTGGACGATGTGGAGAACAGAAAAATCTCTTTCCCTACCCGGAATCGAAACATGATTCCTTGATTGTCCGGTCCGTGGCCCGCTCACACTATACAGTCTACGCCATCCTAGATGCGAACCGGCTGCTTTAAAAATGTCAAAATACAGGTTTCGTCATTCATTCCGTTGCGAACCTTTGTTTCTTTCAACAAAAAAGAAAGAACGGCGTTTTTAATGACATTAAGTGTCAATTCCGAGTACTTAGCTCGGTGATGTATCGTTGTCCAAGCTTCGCTCAGGTCACTGAAACCTTCCCACCGTCTGCGTAAAGCTGCAAACACAGTTTTGCTGCTGAATCCAATGCCCGTTACTATTTGTTTAATCAAAAACTTCATAAATTTTATATTATATTCACCGTGCATTTTTTAACAATTCACAAATTACACACCAACAAAATGCACTAAATTTTCACTTTTTATTCTTTAACCCCTACATATGTTTCAGCCTTTACAAGACCATCTTCAGGGGGCTTGTAAATACATTTACTTTACATATATATGTTGAAAGAGAACGAACAAGTGCATTTGTCGGTTCTCTTTCAACATATATATATTAACACAATGCACGGTGAACAAAAAAACGTTTACTTTACATCCATTGTTTATGTCTGATATAGCTTCATTTTATCATTTTATTACGAAAAATTGACGAACCTCATTTAAGGTTTTTATATTCTGTGTTTTATATATTTAAATACAGAAATTGTAAATAACTGCAATCTATAAATGATAATGAAACTTGACTACATGTGATATATAACATATCAGACATAAACAATGGATGTAAAGTAAATGTAGATTACGAGCCCCCTGAAGATGGCCCTGTAAAGGCTGAAACATATGTAGGGGTTAAAGAATAAAAAGTGAAAATATAGTGCATTTTGTTGGTGTGTAATTTGTGAGTTCAAAAACTTCATAGTTTCGAAATAAAAGCTGATGCTGTGTAAAACAGCAACGATACTTCAAGGACCACTTCTTGTAATTGCATATTCCTACTTGTAGAAGCAACAGATCTCCGCATTCATGCAGAATACATGCACTGGTCGGTGTAATTGTGAAAAGTGCAGTAACGACTTACAGTGACATCGATCACACTGCCCATATGTAGGCCAACATGCTCAACAAACTCCATCGCACAGGGCCTTCCTTGGATAGCTGATAAATTCCACACCCTTTGTGGCCCGATTAACAACCGTGTTCACAACAGCCCGCCAATGTACACTACCCGGAGAGATGTATATTCAGTCCCCAACCTCACACCCTGTTGCTGTTAACACCATCATAGTGCCGAGGCCTATTACATTATTCTCTTCCCCTGATAACATTCAATTTCAGCAACGTCGTTCCCATGTTTACTTCATAGCCCGAAGATCTCACCACCCTTGATTTGAATACCCTAGTAACAGCTGAAGTTATTATTACTCTAGTATTTTGCTCCTCCATCTCTCTTTCATCCAAATAATGTATTCAGCTCTTTACTCCCAACCATCCTCAATCCATGTCATTCCCTTAAACAAAAAGGGCAGAGACCATACAAAAGACAAGTAAATTTACAGTTATTTTAATGCTAAAACTTTGATAGGACGAGGGAAGATAAAAGATTCTGAACTGAATGGCAGCGCATGACAAAGTCTCATAGGCTTGTTGCGTGACAGGGGTTTCTATTCTCAGCCATTAATCCAAATAAGATAGACCTGGCTACGTCCTCAAGAAGAAAGGTGGGTGTGGCGTATGGGACAACAGAATCGCAGTTCTTTGTACCACATGAGAACACAATAGTCTGCCCTTGACAGCCATCATCGCTTGACCTGCTGCTAGAATCACCAGATTGTGAAATATTGCAACATCACGATTTGCCATTAAAGTGTCAGCTTAGTACACCTGAGGAACATACAAGAGCAGGGAACACAAAAATCATATAGGTACGTTCCGAGACAGTATTACAAATCCGGTCCAGATACAGGCTTTGAAATTCTCAGTTTATTTCCGGTATATGAAGCCGTCTTTATTCCCGCTTCTCGAATTTGTAAGTCTTCAAATAACTGAAGACACCTGTACTCAAAGGCAACTAATATTATTCCATCCTAAACAAAATTCAGATGGATTTTTGAAACTTGTGCACCTAATTTAAAGTGGCCAGATGTCCTCCAATTAAGTACAAAAGTTTTCGAAATGAAGAAAAGCTTTTTGCTTAACGACGCTGAAAGTTGCTAAGATTATACAGCGTCGATGCCAAATAAATTAAATGTGAGAACGGAGCCTTGCATTTTCATCGAAAAATAGAACATTGGCATGGAGAGTTGCAGCAGGTCAGGAAACAACACGTGGGTCTCACGTGCTCGCACATTTTATTTTACCGAAATTGAAGCACGGGACCAATTTATTTCTGGCAACTGTTTGTGTGTGGGTTCAGCGCGCTGCAATGCAGTCAGCGGAGCTCCAGAATATTAAATTTCGTTCCATTTTAGAACTAACAGTCAGAAGAATCAAACGAACAGATATTATCGAGCAAGGCAATTCGGCAAGCTATTAACACCTTAAGAATCAGAACTAACTGCAAGCAAAGGCGACCGCGCACATTTCATTTGTGTTGAAAAGTTTAACGTTTTTAATAAACCGGCACATTTTCATTCGAAACTGGAGTCACTAAACTACAAATCTTGGAGCAGATCACAAATCTTTTCCGTGTAGTTTGAGGTTCTCACTGCGATGGCTACGAATATTACTGCCTTCTGCGATGTGATGCCGTGTAGTGTTGGTAGGTCTCAACTTTTTGCAGTAACCAGTAATCTTTAAAGAAATTCGTTCAGTTTGACTGTTGCACATTACGTGCTAAGTAAATGCCACATTTAGCGAACAGTTTCTTGCGTTCTTCTTTCCGATATCTCCACCCCTTTGCGACACAAATAAGGTTACGTGCCAGATTTGACCGTGACCTGAGGGCCTACGGAAGGATTTATATCATATACGAGAATTTTGCACGCTATTCATTATATAACATGTAATGTGCTTAGTCTGTGACTAAGTAAGTCACATTTTGTAGATAAGTCAGCACGGCTAGTTATGTACAGTATACTGTGTGAAACATTATTGTGTATTCCACGATTTTGTTTTTTTTTACTGGATCGAATAATTACATTTCCTTAAGATAAGCACAATATTTAAGATAATCGTAGTTAAGAATGTTTGGCTTACGTGCACGTATCGTAACTGAACCGCGGACTGTCGACAGATCTCGGCGCGGCTACGGAAGGATTTGTATCACGTACGAGAACTTCCCACGCTCACGCTATTCATGATGTTGTTCCTATAGCACGTTGTCTCTTTTGGTTGATATAACATGTAATGTGCTTAGTTCGTGACTGAGTACGTCACACTTCGTAGATAAGTCAGCACGGCTAGTTATGTACAGTATACAGTGTGGCGCAAAAGGCACTTGGCACTAAAGGCAACACGTATATAGAGCAGCGTCACGTGACTTTTGGTATACCCCTATGTAATTATTGTTTGCATCCACATACCTAACCCTCTCATTACTTTGGTCTTAATGCTATTAGTGTTTATTTATCGGGGCCAGGAACCAAAATTCACACTTACACACACAAGGAATACAATTATAATTGTGCTGAGTATTCACGCTTTTAGAGAGGTAACGGGGAGGCATACGGTCATGAAACAAACATCAGCAAGATTTCCCCAAGTTTAATCTGCCTTTCACTTCTTCGTGAATGCAATATTGAAGTAACCTTGATTTTAGGCTTCCGCCGCGATGTTGATGAGATCTGCGCTCTTCTGGGATATTACGCGGCGTCGAGTGGTAATTGTTTACCGACGTTTCAGGACAACGTATCGGTCCCATCTTCAAGGGTCGAGTCCCCCTTTGACCCTTAAAGATGGGATTGATACGTTGTCCCGAAACGTCGGTAAATTACCACACGACGCCGCGTAATATCCCAGAAGAGCGCAGATCTCAATATTGAAGTGCTACTTTTCGTTTCAAAATAACAATCACAAAATGAAACATTCTGCATCAAGTTACACGCTTCACTACCAGTGTTGTTTACATCAAGCACATAAAATACACGATTAATAGGAAGCTGTCTCTGTCAGTTTATACGTCCAAAACAATTCACAGGAGTTAAAAACTTCGTGCTGGTCGTCAGCACCAAAACATGCCATGCAAAATTAATTCGCCTCGTCACTAGCATAAACCACACATTTCACGTAACTTAATCGAAATTTGTGTTGCTTCTCATAACAAGCCGTTCGTCTATAATGGGATATATAGAAAACTAACCTTGAAATTGGTCTCGACCGTTTTCCATCACATAGACTTCTTCTTCTTCTATGGCTCGACAGCCTTATATGGGCCTGGGCCTCTTCGTTTCGTCGAGGTTTCATGGTCACACACATTTGAGACACACTACATTCGGTAAGACTCCTCTGGACGAGGGACCAGCTCGTCGCAGAGACCTCTACCTGACAACACACAACACTCACAAGAGACAGACATCCATGCCCCCGGTGGGATTCGAACCCACGATCCTAGTAAGCGAACGGCCGAAGACCCACGCCTTAGACCGCACGGCCACTGGGATCGGCATCACATAGACTTACTTCCAATTAATATTTCAAGCACAAATATCGTTTGATATTCCTTGCTAAACAGCTTGTCGACAAAAAGGATTAAATAAGACAGCCTGTCTGGGAGGATAAGCTTTCAAAACCGGATACAATTTCCTCTGAGAAACCACACTTCCGTTTCCTTCAGCTACATAATATTACACGACGCCTCCATAGACGTATGGAACTACCCTATAACGTGTGTACAGACCAGAGATGTTTATTCAGGCCACAGTCGTTTCGGATACAATCTCACTTCCCCACAGTCAGCAGGAGCCTATTTGCTCCGAAGAGTTCTTTTCTCCCCATCAGATGCATTTCTTATGCCTTGTCAAAATGTATCATTGTAACACTGAACACCATGAAAATTCTTACAGCCCCGTCTCCAAATAGTTCCCTGTATTTTGTATTACATACAATGAACTGGTGCACTGCTGACTCGCCTAACAAATGTTCTATTGTGCGCTATTCTAACTGATCGTTAGATATCGCAATCTAAGCGAAAGCTAACACAGATCTCGCGCCGCAGCCATGTTGTTTCGAATAACTGTACTGAGCAGAATAATTTTTGAGAAGCACATAGACGCTAAACTACTCAAAAAATTATCCGCCTCTTAAGGAATTTGAAGGCTCAATACCACATTAACGAAAACTCGCCACTGGACTCCATTCTGAGCCAACTGAATCAAACCCGCCCCGCCCAAACTTGTTTTCTTAAGATCCATTTTGGTTCAATCCTTCCATCTACGATTATGTCTCACCTTAAGGTTCAAGACTAATATTCTGTATGCATATTTACTCTATTCCATGCGTGCTACGTGACCTGCGCCAAACTGCATATTTTTTCGATGTTAATGCTACGTGTATTATTTCAAGTTCCATGATGGTGGTGAAAGTATTTTCTAGCCCGACCGCAGAGGGCAGATCATGCATTCTGCATCACAGAATCACGGATCAGACCATCTAGGGACCAGTTCTTCAATAATGAAAGCGTTGCTCACAGCACATACAGAAAAGCATATCGGCTGCAACCAAGCACGGCACAGGACCACCTTTGAATCATTGATACACAATAACAGGTACTTGTGTGTGTCGTGTAGCGCAACCCACACGGCTTTATTCGGGAATGCCCACAGAAGTAAAAGAAGGTCAGAGTTCGGACTCCCACTGACACAGTTTCGCTCTCTTAACGCCGTCCCAAAAATACGACAGCGTACCAATGGCCTGTGGCCACTAGCGATTACTGCAGATGTACGTAATGAAACTGCAGACACACAGTAGGAGTCCACGGATGAGGATCAGTCCATGGAACACAGAACACGGCGCGCAAAAAATCACTTTAACGGAATTCGAATCAGCTATTGTTTTGGCTCGGTAAAGCAACACGAAGTTTAAATAGCGTGACCACTGATGTCGGTATAACAATTATTTAGTAGGGTATGTGGGTGAACTTGATTAAAAACATTAATTAATCTGAGGTTCTGTTTTGAACTTCCGGGCAATCAAAATCAAAATACATGGTAATTAAATTTTAAAATTTAGAGGAGTAAAATGCATAGGCTATTTAGTACGAAGTATTAATTAATATATTCATATTTGTTCATCATTGTTTACACATACGTGCACGCGTTTAAATTTCTCGTAAGTGCTAGTACACTACCACTTATCATCAAACGGCCTGGACATTTAAATAGGTCATAAGTGCTAGTACACTACCACTTATCATCAAACGGCCTGGACATTTAAATAGGTCATAAGTGCTAGTACACTACCACTTATCATCAAACGGCCTGGACATTTAAATACGTCATAAGTGCTAGTACACTACCACTTATCATCAAACGGTCTGGACATTTAAATGCGTCATAAGTGCTAGTACACTACCACTTATCATTAACATACTTGGATATTTCCAATAAAATAAGGCTGAGCCACACTGTGCCCTCGGTGTATTACAACTTTCAGACATTTCGCTTACAGACAGATCGGATGTGAAGGTGGCCACGTGACTGAGTACTAAGTTATGGAACTAAAACTTTCATCAACCATTTATATCCCATACAAAAGAGAGACCTAACAGTCTACTTAACAAGTCTCGAGTTGGGGTGCTGACGAACGTGGCTGGACCTAAAAAGGAGGAAGAACTCGTATAAGGAGGACAGAGAAAATTGCATAAAGACGGGATTTATGGTTTTCAGTTCTCATCACAAATTATTAAGGTGATAAAATCTAACAAGATGAGATAGGCGGATCATATGGCACGTATGGGAGACAGGAAAGGTGCACACAGGATTTTGGTGGGGAAATCTGAAGGAAGCAGACCACTTAAAAGACCTACAGATGGGAGGGTAATGGCACAGGCTGGATTAGTCTAGCTTAGACTAGGGACACGTGGCTTGCTCTTGTTAACATGGTAATGAACCTTCGCGCTTCACGTAATGGGGAGAACTTCTTGACTAGCTAACGACCTAGTAGCTTTTCAATAATGATTCTGCTGAATGTCGTTAGTTAGATAATACGTTAGATGTAGGGCTATAGGCCTAGTACGTCTTATGCAATGATACAGTGTTAAAGCGTTTCCTTGAGAACTTAATTAGCGTCTGAATGTAAAATGATGCAGCCTGTTTGAAGGAAATCAGCGTTATTATATTTTTCGGGAATCTTACGTTTACTGCCATCTGTATTTTAAGAAATGGAACTACTGTATGCATGTCAAAATGTGAGTGTCTTATTGTCACCCCACAACAGCCGACCGGTATATGTCAACACACAAAGGCCAGACACATACTGACTGGCACAAACTATGATTGATATGCAGCTCTGAGGGTGACAGCCAAGTCACACGTAATGAAACTAACTGCTTCCACATGTTCAACCAATTTCGCAAAGAGCGGAATTCTGCTACAGTACAAATGCAGTCATTATCACCATTACCAAAACCGCCGTCACTACTACTACCACCCAACACCAAAAAAATTATATTTCTGTTGTGGTGAAGGGCCCCGCAGCAGATGCTACGGACGCACCGCAGCCTTGAGGCTTATTGTGCAACCCTGTGACGAAGATTATTAGTTTTTTCGTTTTTCCGTGTAATGGAGCACCGGTGGAATGAACCTGACAGCGGAAAACCGATGTAGTCGAGGAAAAACCTGTCCCAGTGCCACTTTGTCCACCAAAACTCCCTACGGACTGACCCGGGATCGAACCCGGGCCTCCGCGATGAGAGGCCGGCGACTAACCGCCTGAGCCATGGCACGGCCTTATAATAATAATAATAATAATAATAATAATAATAATAATAATAATAACAATCTCCTGTTTCAACCCAACATGTCACACTTAGTTCTCCACCTTCATTATGCTTCCAAAAGGCGTATTTAACTCCTAGAGAACACTGTTGTGTATTTCACGATTTTATTTTGTTTACTGAATCGAATAATTACATTTCCTTAAGATATGCACAATATTTAAGATAATCGTAGTTAAAAATGTTTGACATACGTGTACGTATCGCAACCGAACCGCGGACTGTCCACAGATCTCGGCGCGGCTATAGTTCCTAACTACAAGCTTAGTGATGTTTTGGAGCTGGGCTCAATTAGCATTTCGATAACGAGAAGAGGATAGGGCACAGGCAGCTTGGTTAGGTAATGGCTAGAGTCAACGGGTTCATAAGGTCTTCATGGGGATACAAGACTGCATTCAACAGTAATAAGACAAATGAAACACGCGTGTAGCCTACGTGTTTAATATAGAACGGTTTACTGTAGCTACACCGGTTACGTGTTTGTCAGTACATTTGGCTACACACAAATCCGCATACAGAATTCGCATCGGAACAGAGGACGCCGAAAGAAACACATACATATTTACACTTCATGTTTGACTTGCTACTTTTCTTAATTGTTGTGTATAATCACTTGACTGAACTGAGTTGATGAAATTCTTCAGTCCGAAATAAGTTTCGGAACGACGGATATCTACTTTCGCACAGTTGAATACTGCAGTTGCAAGTGTTTGTAGCACCAATACCCCACTCTATGTGACAAGGACACATTTTTATTCAAAAATAATGATTTCTGCTTGGACAGTTAAGAGTTTTACATATTCCACGTCTTGATTGAACAGCCAGTTTTATTTGCATAATAACCTTCCCACTGGCTAAGATGGAAGTGGGTGGTAGTGAAGAAAAGCCATCTACATGTGCGAGATGAACACAGCCTTCGCACTGGAACAAGTATCACTACCTAGCCGTCATTTCGAACAAAGAGACTGACATCTTAAACTCTTCAAACTCTTGAGCGACAAACGGAACTCTTGACTGCTAAAAGAACAGGAAGTCGAAACAAGAGTGATTTCCTCTCTTTTCAGCTATCGTTTTATGGTCACCACGTGGGCCAAGCTAGCTTTAGAACCTAGCAAGGTGTCCACACACGATGATAGGTCTTAACTCCATCTCTTGGAAATAAACAGGGGTACAACCCACGAAGTTCCCCGGCCACAATATATACAATATTATAATACAGGCACAGAAATACTCCTCTAGTACATTGTTCTCTGTTTCTCCCTCCGTCTCTCCTGAGCCTCACACCTTGTACAGCAAACGTTTATCTTTGTGCATCTCACGATGTGAGTAACGCAGTCGGACAGTATGAGTGGCATTATGTTCGTAGATGAAGATGCTACAAAATGTTTACCGATTGCTTTGAGTTCGAGTCCTTAAGCCTACAAATAATTCTGACGTAAAGGAAATCTATTCATGACGTTAATCCATTGTCGTCTATGTATCAGCTTTCTTTATATAAACGCAACGCGAAACTTCCTGAGGCTGAAATTCTGTAGCAGGGATCGCATAGCAACAGAAGTTTGTGACCTTTTGCAGGAAATCCTTGCACGTTTGCATGCTGTACAACTACATGAAAGAGAAATGGGATTAAACCTGCCACTTTGCCGTTGTGAGGAAAAGGCGTGCGGAAAATGACAGCAATTTTCTCTCCCCCAGCTCCCGCGGGGCAACTGCTGTGACTTGCTTCATCAACACAACAAGCAGTAACTAAATACCACACGCCACGGACGTCAGACAGTTTCGACGCAAAAGTGCTGATGTTTCAATTTTAAATATTTATTGAATTCGACAAGATATAACAAGAAAAAATACTGAATTACAAATGGAAGCCTATTCGCCCTTTCCACTATTGTTGGTACATGACAAGATGCAGATGGGGTAACACATTACTGAAACTGACAACCTAGTTTTGAATATTCTGTATTCTGTGAATGAAAACAGAAGAAGGTGACTAGCAGAGCAAAGTCGTATTTTATAAGGCAACATGCGAAAAACAAAGATCATAAATATACATAACTGTCGAATTTTGGGCCCTGGTCCTCCCGACATCCAGAACATGCAAGTGAATGTGTGTTTGTGGGGCTGTAACACGAGCTATGTCCGCGGCTATTTTGTCGCTAGGCAACTATGTTTAATGCATAAAGCGATCTATTTAGTAATTAAATACCTACCACAATTCGGCGCCACTGTGCTAAATCACAGACAAGACGTGTCGTGTCAACCCTTCGTCTCTAGACTCCGAGGCTAGTCACACGAATAATCAATTGTTTCTTGCACTGAACCAAGACGCACGTGTCAATTTAAAAGTTACGAGTACCCTGATATTGCAAGATTTTAGACTCTCACAGCGGTGTTACAGCAGACTCAATTCTTCTGAGATGTTAGGCCGTGTCTACCGGTAAGTAGTTACCGACGTTCTTGAAGCACTACGATCCTTCGAAACGTCGGTAACTATTTATCAATCGACATGGTACAGCGCTCCAGAAAACTTTAATCTTATGCTAAATATCGCTTATGATGAAAAAATCGGGAGGTGGTAAAGCAGTGGTGGGAAATTTGACGGAATCCTACAACTATTTAGCCCAGGCGTTGCTGCTGTTACGAAGTGTAATTAGCACTGATTTATACCGAAACGTAAAGGCAGTCCATCGAACACATCCGAAACGGGATAATACAAATAAAACAGTCTCCACGGCAGTAAGTTCAGCTGTACGAGGCACAGACAGTATCACGTGACCATGCCCAGTGATTGACCGTGCAGTCAATAAAGCACATATAGGTGTTACAGATCTGAATGGCTAATTATACCACACCATATATGAGCACATACAAAATTGGTTGCAAGTGCTACACCAGTCTCGATAATGCTACGCCATGTAGTAATTACAGGTACAGCCGCCCATATAACAGCAGTCATACACCAGCGTAATAAGACGAAAGCATTGGGAGTGTAGTTTTAATATTAGACATCCCCGTCGGTATGTACATGCACAAGTATATTTCATTCTTATCAATAGTACAGTCACAACCAACACACCTGCAACACGTAATCAGGCTACCGGTTTCAGCTTCAAGGAGCCACCATCAGGCCATGACAGAAAACTATGAAAATCAAAATCCAAACATGGATATAAGTTTTAAAACTTTCGCGGCGACATGATTCAATATAGTCTTCTCAGTTTTGAAATCAGTTTTGCCTGAGGATGGGGACGGAGCTAGTCCCCGAAACGTTGTATTCAAACGAATTGACGCGGCTGTGCGCCCGAGAAGACTATATTGAATCCATACATGGATGATTACGTGTTGCAGGTGTGTGTGTTGGTTGTGACTGTACTATTGACAAGAGTGAAATATACTTTTGGTCGTGTAGCATGTGCGTTTAAGAGAAACAAAGTGTTGCTTATTTATACAACACGAACTCCACGGACAACATTTACAATTGTTATATGGCTAAAATGCCGGTTCTTCGTCAGAGACTTTCTTAAAATCAAATGTACAGAAATTATTATACTTATCGCATATATTTACTAATGCAGGGCATTTTTAATAAACTTCGAGAACAATACCAAGGTAGATTCAAGTCTTCTGGTATGTTAGGATGTGTCAACTAGTAAATAGTTGCCGACGTTTCGACGGCGCTATCCTTCAAGACGTCTGTAACTACTTACCAATCGACATGGCGTAACCTCCCAAGAGGCTTGAATTTTCAGCAACATCGCTGTGAGAACCCGAAGCATCGCATGATATTAAGCATTCGCTGGAGGACCGAAGGCGGTGAGAAAGTTTTGGTGCTTATTCCGAAACCGCACCAACTGTTGTGTCGTTCAAAGACTACGACACAACTGGTCAGATTTGTATTTGTCCTTTATAATTTCTTGATCATACTCGTAGATTTAAAATACCAAGTTAAGTACGTGAAACATTTCTGGAGTATTACTGTCTGAAACGGACAATGTACTGAAGTATTAAACCATGTCACAGCTGGTATGACACAAAGGTCCGAAATTGCATTGCACTGCCGCCAATATTAGATGTCTTCTGGCATTACATCAAACTGTATGTTACAATTATTGACACACAGTTTTTAAGTGGTTCTGTGTTGTTTTGTAGAGCAACGTTATGTTTAATTGTAATATCGTTATTAAACATCCTTTATGCTGATAGATTGTTGTTATACTGCTAACGAACTGCGCACATTTACAGCTTTTTTTTTTGTGGAGAAGGGCCCCGCAGCAGACGCTACGGACGCACCGCAGCTTTAAGGCTTATTATGCAATCCCGTGATGAAGATGAAAAGAAAGGTGATCAGTTTTTTTTTTCATTTTTCGAAGTAATGGAGCACCGGTGGAATGAAATTGACAGGGGAAAAGCGAAATACTCGGGGAAAAACCTGTCCCAGTGCCACTTTGTTCACCACAAATCCCACATGGACTGACCCGGGATCAAACCTGGGCCTCCGCGGCGAGAGGCCGGCGACTAACCGCCTGAGCCATGGCACGGCCTAACATATTTACAGTACAGTTTATAATCTGCAAAGCAAAATAAAACTGGCCATTCGTGCTTAGCGTTAGGTCCATGAAAATTAGATTTCAAGAAGTTTAAACCGTGTTGTAACAGGGATCTCAAACGTTTTACTATTAATATCTCAGACCTTTGAAATTTCACAGAGTACAGACGCTTCTGTCGTACAGGACAATCAAGTTCTTTGATGTGCCTCTTAACGCTACAGAAAAAAAAAAGAACAATTAAAATGCGGCGTCCGAAAGTTCAATGTGGCGTGTACAAGGGGAGCAGGAACATATCGAGATAAAGGACACTGTCAGTTTCAGTTTTAGTAGCCCTTACACAAAGTGTGCACTCGAATGTGCGTCTTTTACTTCCATGCGATACGTAACCGCATGCTTCATATTGCTTGCGTTTCGAATAATTGTCACTGTGCTCTACAACAGTCATAAATATAAAGATTCAGGATCATGAAATGTCAAACTGATGTCAACGTATTGACGGTGACTTGTCGTGGTCACAGTTTTATATTGCTTTCACCGTGCATTTTTCTCACTAATTCAGTTTTTTACCAACAATTAACCCCCTGAAGATGATCCAAGGGGCCTCGACACTGAAACGGGAAACCGGAGTAGGTAGAAGAGGACGACTAAAAAAAAAGAAAAAAAAAAGATCGAAGGATTGAAACACGTGTAGGGGTATAAATCTAAATTAATAAAACTATAAAACAGTGTTTTTTGTCTTTAGTCTTAATTCACCGTGCATTTCTATTATTCTAGAAATTCACCAACAAAATGCACAAATCACTAAAAGGTGCAATCAGCCCTTTATTATAGCCCTTTATTAAGTGCGATACATATCCTTATAAGAAGATAACAGTGAACAGTGTTGTTTTAACATTCTATCATTTTAACTATAATTTATGACTCACGATTGTAACTTACAAATGTTTTTATGATTATAAACAGTGCAAAATTTTACGAGTGTCAATAGCAGATCTATCCAGCATTTGAAAAGCACTATTAGAAAGCCCCTGATGATGGCTCATGGAGAGCCGAAACATGTGTAGGGTTTGACTATAATAAAGGGCTGATTGCACCTTTTAGTAATTTGTGCATTTTGTTGGTGAATTTCGAGTGTTTTTTGTGTGTGCATTTGTTGGTAAAAAAAACTGAATTAATGGTCGCAGTTATTACATTATTGTAACATATAAAATCAAAATGCGCTCATAATGTAAGCCAATTCATTAACTCGTGGAATACAGTCGTTCTGTACAAGGTAAGAGTCGTATATCCGGTCAAGGCATTCCCTCCCTTTCATGAATCCCGAAGTTTCATTACCGTGTTTATATCAGCCCACCGGCGGACCTCACTCTGAGCCACTGTAGGCGTTCAGTACAGCCATATCCTACTACATTTAACATCATTCTGACAGTACCTTCCCGCAGAAACCTGAGTCACTCAACTGTATTTTACCTTCAGAGTTTTCGACTAAAACGCTGTGCACTTTACGCTACTCTACATGCATGCTGCACACTGAACACGACGGTGAGCTGTGCAAAGTAGCATTTAAAGTGACCAATACAAATAATTAAGTTCAACACACACCATTTTACTAGTCAAGAAGACAGCGACAAGTTTCGGTTTTTGTATCAGCCATCATAAAGGTTATATAAAAATTGTACAAGATATAATTGTAAGTAATTACAAAGCAGTGCCTTTTAGAAAACGTGGGGTCGCAGACGTTTTACATTGCATATTCCACAAAGTAAAATAGTTAAAATATTTTAAATTTTTTAAAAAGTGTTATTTAGTTTTCTATTTCAGTTACATGTAGCTAAATATATTATACTTGCTCTACGTGTAGTCTCTACCAAACCATACAGTTGTACCATGTACGCAGAATCTATACCTCATACAAAAGAGGAAGTCGATAAACGAATATAGCTATGTAGTTTTACAGAGTTTACTCACATAAAACATATAATTTAATTCTAACCTTATCATAAAATACAAACATAAAAACTCAATAATTCTTTTAATAAGTATTTTACCTATTTTACTTTAAAATGTTTATTGCAAAAAGTCTGGAATCCCACGTTTTCTAAAAGGAACGAAACTGCAGTACAGCTATTCCCTACAGAATTCTTACATAAGCCTAAAGATGGCTTAATACAAAAGCCGAAGCATGTGGCTGTCTTGCTGACTACTAACACAGTGTTGTGCTGACTAAATCGTCCGAATATCTGCTCCATGGAATAAGTCAATTACAGACAAAGTATTTCGTTAGAGGTCTTGTTTCCACGTTTGTTGATTTATGTACCTTAACTCTAGAAACACACACTGTTGCTTTTTATTAAGACCTTAAGAAAACACACACAGTTATATTTAAATCTTCTTCGCATACGTAACTCAGCCATGATACGCTGTACATGAATTGTTTCAAATGGAAATGTGCTATCCAATATCCACCTGCAGCTACGACATCACACTGTAATTACAGACTTCCCTGTGCGTTCCAATATCACACTCACCATGATATCACTTCGTTAGAGCAATTTATTCCGTGTTTAGAACAAAGGTTAGCAGTACTGTCATGGAAAACAGGCCTGCAAAAGTTCTGTGCAAATGACCGGTCCCAATAAAGGATACAAAGCGAAATACAACAATCAAAACCTCTCGAAAAAGTGTATAGTTAAACTAATTACCAATCAGCAACGAACAGAGTGACAGGACTCGTAGCTGCGAGGGGGAAGCTTAGTGACGGGTGCCCAGCAACACGATCCAGCCTGAATTTCAGCGACCGATTGCTCTGCTGAATCACAGCGTGCACGATCTAAAGCAGGTGGTTCAGCATCTTCAAAACTGTTGGCCACAAGGACATAAGACCGGACCTTCGTGGGTCTCACACGATAATTTATTCTTCCGAGACCAAGTAAGGTCACATTATGTGAAGATTTTTCATTGCTGGGAGGCATAAGACTTGAGTCTCTTGGTGCTACTACGGCTGCTAATGGGCCTATCCTACTAAACCCGGACATATGAAGCAATGGTGAAAACTAACTGGGGAAAAACAAAGTACTTCATTTAATTAAACAAAGGGACAACTTTACCTTGTGCCTCGGTCCACCCAAGTAAACAGCATGACAGACTCTTAAAATAGGCCACGATCGCTTCGTTTCAATTCATTCCAACTCACTTACAAGTCATCCCAACATTCGGAGTTACTTAACCTAGACAGTTGTAAAACTTTGTTAAGTCAAGAATCCAACAGCACTACGAGCGCCTTTTTAGATCTGTCCCTTGTGTCACTCTTGTGCATCAGCATGACCTGATCATGCACAGTTCAGTGTAATTTTACTTAATGATCACGCGTACTAGCAATCACGGAAGCCAAAGTTTCTGTTGATGCAAATCACATACCACGTGACCGAACTTCTGCCACGCAGCTTACGCCTACGCTAGTTTATAAACCCAGAAACGTACCCGCCCTGATGCGGGAAGGTACATGGCAAGAAGACCGAATATCACGGCCGACACGTACTCAGGTTTTTCCCCGTTCCGGCAAGAAAATGACGGAATGGTTCCTTAAATCTGTCTTACAGTAATAACATCTAATTATACAAACACAACACGAAAGCATAAGCACTGACAAAGTCATGGTATACTCGTAATTGTACATAACAGATAATTCAAGAATGTTATCAAATTTATTCCTATTTGTAAACAAAACAAAGAAACCTAGATATGAGGTTATCGATAAATTTAGTAGAGGACTCCGTGTTTCTAGGATATGACGCCGCGTCACTGGCTAATAGGTTTCCGACGTTTCGAAGAAATATAGCACAAAGACTACGCTTCAAAAACTTGTAATTTGTTCTTTTCTCTAAGTGAAATATTACTTGAATCAGACAAGTGGCAAAATTGTAAAATGTAACCAAAATCTGAACGTTTTGGAAAACAGACAGGGCATCAACAGTTGCCACAAATGCATAACCAACTACGAGTAACTATATAATTCCACACTGTCTAAACTGACGTAATAAAAGACACACGAGATTTGAGGTTATCACAGCGCTGTTTCTGACCATTCAAGTCTTCTGGGATGTTCGTTTCGGTGACTTGTAAAGAAACAGTTGTCGACGTTTCGAAGGACGGTAGTGCCTTCGTCTTCAGGGTCACGCAGTCCAATGACAGACCCTTCCAGAATACATGTTTCGTCTGACTTCACCATCCCCCCATTTCTGTATGTTATTATTATTATTATTATTCCGGAACACCCACACACACTATATACACATCGTAAAATATATTCGAATAAGACGTTTTCAACAAAGGTCTCGTCAAACGATGCTTCCAAGTAACTTACGTGTATTTGTAAGCTTATTACAAAAATGAAAGCAGAAACTTTATGTCACCTGTACTTTTTGAGTGACACATGAATTTGAATGAAATAAGAGGGCCCTGTCGCTTGATCCTCTTCTGCTTTGTAAGGTTCTGCACGACAACGCTTGCATATTCGTGTTCAAAAAATGTCCATTCTTGTTCAGTTACACAAATTATATGACGACTTTTATTTGTCAGTTACTTTACTTCGCTCAAAAAACGTCGTGTATTTTAACCACAATTTTTTTCTGACCTACTGGTCATTTGTAAATGTTTCGTTCTTTTTTGTGCCAGTCTGTGCACACTAATTGCTACATAAGTGCCACATAATTGTGTCGACCATCCAGTTTCTGTTACGTGCGCTGAGAGCTACCTGCTAAAGCTCAAAAGTGAAATTTAACCCCTTTCGTAAAAGAACACGGACTTGTCATTAGTTGCAAGCAAGGAGATCAGCACATGACGTAGACACCATATATATATATATATATATATATATATATATATATATATATATGCTGTACTGTGTGTTTACGGTTCCTGACAGGCTGACTAAGTGGGTCTCGTCAGATGCCGTTTGCTATCCCGAAGATATTGAGACAGGCGGAAGAACATATAACGGACACATCTCCTCTGCTTAACATATACTCGTACATTACAAGCACTACTGCCAAGTCCGAACATATGGTGCGAGACTCACATTAGCTATCAGCCACAATATCTCTTTTACACAGTGTTATGCCAGTACCGAGACCATTGGAAACGTGGAATAAAGACGATGCGACCTAAAGTGACATTGGTTTACTGTCGGCAAGTCAGTGTGATATTGACCCACTGTTTGAACCATCTTACTCATAGACACAGCATCAATTAATATCGAAAACAGACTTGAATTTGTCAAAAAAATCAATCTGAACTTCTTGCTTCTATGTTGAAAGGTTGGAATCATATACATAAGAGCAGACAGTGAGACAGCTTTGCTCCGCACGCCTTTAAAAGACTTTCTACCATATTTCACTCAGGAAGACAATTTAGAATACTGAAATAATATTGCCTATTGCATGGAAGCCCGTGGCTAACATAATGATTCGAATTAATTATTTATCGATTCCTCGAAGTTATGTTTGAAAGATGTGTTGCCAATAATGGAAATAAATACCTTTGAGTTCCAACACCACTCGTCGTTCACATGAAGAAATCGCAGATAATGTGCACTTCTTGTGAAACATATCCAGTATGACAAATAGGTCTACACTTGGCATGTCTGTAGACACGGGAAAGCGATCGCACGTCTTCTTGTTTTACGAATGGGCTATATGAAATTCTGGTACCACTGTGAATGGTACAGCCCAGCACGGGAACGTCATTACTCAAAGCAACTATGGTGGTGAGTCTGGGAAACGCTGCATCAAAAAGTGTCCAGGATGGTGACGTGGTACCAGCGCATGCACAGGCCCACCGTGTTTGGTGAAGTGGTACCAGCGCACGAACAGGCCCACCGTGTTTGGTGACGTGGTACCAGCGCACGCACAGGCCCACCGTGTTTGGTGACGTGGTACCAGCGCACGCACAGGCCCACCGTGTTTGGTGAAGTGGTACCAGCGCACGCACAGGCCCACCGTGTTTGGTGAAATGGTACCAGCGCACGCACAGGTCCACCGTGTTTGGTGACGTGGTACCAGCGCACGCACAGCCCCTGAGTGTTTGGTGAAGTGGTACCAGCGCACGCACAGCCCCAGAGTGTTTGGTGAAGTGGTACCAGCGCACGCACAGCCCCAGAGTGTTTGGTGAAGTGGTACCAGCGCACGCACAGGCCCAGCATGTTTTAAGTGTGTTACGTAAAGATGCTGTCAACTGCTAAGATAACAGATAACAGATTTAACTGCCTCACTGCAAGTAATGTACTGACGCAAACAAGCCATCTACCTCGGGTAACAGCGCTTTGTTTATTCAAATACAGTCGCATTTCAGCTTTGGAATAATTTCAGTCTATTCTTTCAGATGTCCTGTGGTAAAATCTCTTTCAGTGTTTGCAAACACGTTTATAAACATATCAATTCTTGTTTGCTCTGTGATAGGGTTCTTTTATTATGTTAGCAGTTAATTATAATTGTATTCCTTTGAGCGTTTGTAACCGTGTTATCACAAAGGGCAGCCTCATAATAGAAACAAAAACAACACCAGTCCCATATAACAAGCACAATTGCTCTCCTGCAGTTTTGGCTTCGTGAGTTGTTATAGCATTCAGTTTCACTCTTGTATTTACTCCTATGAGCGCAAGGGACTTTTCTCTTTGAAGTGTACATACAAACGCTTAGGACCAATGAGTCTCATACACAGTTTTTAATTGGGGTAAAGGGGCTGGGGTGTGAAGCTGACCATTCAATTCCATCTACAGCCGAGGTTAAGCACGCGTGGAGTTATATCTCCACTCCCCTCATATGCCTTCACGGCGTGCTGCTTATTAAACACAGGAATTTTAGCTTAGATGTAGTGATCCGTACAGTGGTGCGGAAAGTCCAGGTGACTGCTCCAGACAACTTATCAACTGGTGGTCCGCGGACCAGTAATGCTCAGCACATTAGGTCACAGTTACATTACATAGCTGTTATTCTGCATTGTGTATGATATATGAGCCGGTAACACAAACGGGTTTCCGACGACTTCTCTGTTTCACATTGCACGCTACAGACAGTAGTCTACACGTATCGCCATCACGTAGTCCGTCGTGCAACAGGTCCACAGTCTCTTCCAAAGCGAGATCTATAGAAAGTGCGATCTAGTGCTTCCTGTCTCAACTTCCAGTATCTTCTCGTTTCTGCAAGGTTATCCAGCATCTGCTTACGTCTTCTTTCTCGTCTTCCCGTCCTTCCTAGCTTTCCTTCAATAATGTGTTTTAGAAGGCAGTTCCTACGCAAGATGTGACCAGTCCACTTAGCCTTCCTTCGTTTTATTGTATGCAGGATGTTCCTTTCCTCGTTGACTGTAACGTAATATCTCATTTTGCACACGATTTATCCAACTAATGTTTCCCATCCTTCTCCAGCACCACATTTGAAACCTCTGATGGTATTTATTCACAATTATTAGAGTGCATACAGCGAATTACATCCACTGCCACTTAGTTTCTTCGCAATCGTTCAACGCACAAAGCTATCACTAAATGGTGCCTATGTGGAAATAGCCAATAGAAAAGACGAGTAATGTCAGACACTTATTTCCAGAGACTTTCCTTGCTTCAGAAAAAAAGTGCGCCTTGAGATCTACATGCTCTCTGGGTCTTTCCCCTTTTCAGCATTCAAACTATTTGACAACTTTTAAAAAGACTTGATATCAACTGACCACGTGTGTCACAGGAGGCCACTCCAGTACATCAGTTGTTAATTTTTTAGTCGGCAGGTCCAATAACATGATTGTCCCAGAAACGTGTGAAGATTGATGTTTATCTAAGGTATAGTACATCCTGTACGAATTAAATTCCCATCTGGTACATGCATCTATTACCTGGTGTCAATGTCCATTACAAAACACCAGTCGATTAACGCTGTTTATTGAAATAATTGGTGTTCACTGTTATAAGCATAAGAAACACAACGAATACACTGTTTACCAAAATTCAGAGTTTCCTACTGTAACAGCAGGTGGTACATAGTACCACTAAGCTTTAAGAGGTTAAGGTAGGGTTCTGAAATAGTGCACGGTAATACAACTTAGACAAATATACAACTTTGCTAGGTAGTCTTCTTGTAGAATGTAAACAAGAACGCGGCGGCTGTGTGGAAGTATCAGCTTTCGGTGCGACGGCGATAACTAATGAACCACTGGAATTGAGCGACGTGACGCCGCGTAGTTTGGTAGACAGGAACCAAAGTTTCGTAGTAACCTGCTGACTTAATCTGCAGGGTAAATTGCGGAGGCATCACGTTACTCCGAAAGGTCGGTTGATATCTACAAAACTATTTAGGAAGACGGCGACCTTAATTTTCAACGCCATGAATACCAAAAATCTCATAAACATACCCACACATTAATCTATGCACGGAGTACTCTTTGTAAGGCAACAGGTACAAACATGGTGACGCCGCGAAATTTTGACGTTGCGGCAGACGAAGTTAGCGTTGACAGATTCTGTACTTACGTGGTAAAAAAAGTAAGTAAGTAAAGCAATCCCATTACAGGCCTGGACAGGCCCTTAGGGTTCCAGGAGGTTGAGGCTCCCAGATTTATAGACAATCGGCACATGAAGGTGGTAAGGTTGTCAGCCCTACGCACCAACCGCCTTTACCCCCCAGGAAATATTCCTGGTACTCATTTCTGTTAGAGGCTGCATCGACCCCAGGGCCATAGTGCGACCGAAAGGATTATGTCAATGAAAAATTCCAATGACACCATCGGGAATCGAACCCGCGACCTTCCGGCTTGTAGCGCAGTGCGTCAACCAACTGCGCCACCGCGTGCCCCGTACTTACGTGGTACGTTCCTCAAATATAAAACAAACTAAAACAACAGTAAACCCTAACAACCTCCAGTATTAGGCATATATGCAACAGGAAAGGATGCGTTAGGAGTTCTGCTCGGCATCATGTTTGGAACAGGATATTTTAAGAAACAAAACGGTCAAACAGCGGGCGCTTTCGCTTGTGTTTGTGTTTGTAGAATAAGTAATAATGCAGACTGCACAATGCGTTGGGATGTATTACTACTGTGCCATGCAGTATCTTGAGTTAGTACTTTGTATTTTCCGAGTTTGCATGTAATAGTATGCAATGTACCGTCCTGCATGGCACAATACTGTTACATTCAAAGTACTTATGTAATACGGCATACATGACACAAGCACTTTGTATTTTTGCATGACAGCAGTAGGCTGATATTAATGGTTGCGTGACTTTTGGATCACAGTGTAGAAACACTTTGGCCTAACCCGTTATTCAAGATTCGTACGTTATGAGCAATAACAGGCACCTAGAAAGATGATAATGAAGGCAAAGAAGGCAATTTAACTTCCTTAAAGTTGAAATAAGTATTTTGAATATGGACGTGACTCTATTACGCTTATAAAATTACCGTAAAGTACAAACACTGTACAGTACATGTTCTGCCTCAGAAGGTTTCTGTATTAAACAATTCATTGTAAAGATGCAGGCTTTACTTCGAGTCTTACTTCCCCACCCAAATGACTTGTACGACCTACGCAGCCCAAATGTAGGCTTCTGTGTGACACGTAACAGAACTAAGGACGTGAAGCGATTTCAGCTTATTTCGTTCATCAGGTATGTTTGTTTGTGCGTGTTAAATCTTGGGTTTGTAATTTATAAATTCAGTGTCTCATTGCAGAATTTAATTTCAGCAGCCAATATGTTATAAGTCAATGTACAGGAAGAGGGATCCACAAATTTTCCAAAATTCTAGGCATCACCACAAAATTCTAGGCACCAGCAAGACCCATACTGAAGCCCCCACAAATATTCGGCGCCACCGTACAAAATTTTGTCGCCAGGGACTTGTGCACCCCTGTATATAGAATATGAGGAAACAAAGCACTAAACACACAAAGCCAAAACAACGGCTAGGAATACTGAACACAACTGTTTTCTAAAGCATTATTTACATCATAAACAACTTTTGAAGAAAAATTCGAAATGCGCATATATTTCAGTAATTTACGTCCGCCCGCCTTTCATAAAGCAACAGCGAATAATTTCGATTGAATTCGGTACGGTGGACCTACGCTCAATTTTATGAACGGTATTCATTTTGGTTTACTCCTGTTCATTCGATTGCCGGCATGGCAAGAAATTGTTCTCTTCTTCAAAGTATCCAGACAGGTTCTGCGGCCCACCCAGACTCCTATTCAATGGGTAACGGGGGCTCTTTCCCAGGGAGTAAAGCGGCCGGAGCGTAAAATACACACTCATCTCCATCTAGTACAGAGGTTAAGAATAAGTGGAGGTATATCTCCAGTCCCCTATATGCCTTCATGGCGTGCACAGGAGCAACTTTACCTCACCTTGGATTCGTTTAATCTTTTGAATTCTAATAGACTTTGTAAAACTTGATAAAAGGCACTTATACGAGTGTTGCCACGCAGGCCTATACGTTTCATTCAGACTGGGCTGTTCTATTTTAAGTTCTCTAACTAAATGATGGATTTCAATATATCCGGTTCAGTACAATGTTCGCAAGATCCCACCAACTTACCCTAGTATAAGTTGGTCGTATCATGTCAACAGCATCCAACCCTATCTCTTTAAGGTTCATTTTAATATTATCCCTCAATCTCGACCTAGGTATCTCCAATGGTATCTTCATCCGTTTTCCACGTCTTCTCGTCACACAGACTGGGAAACATAAGGAGCAGGTTGGGGCGTCTTCATGTAATAGAGAAATGTCGACTGTCATGAGTCAATTTAGTTCGTGGTTTTCTTTAACTGCTTCAGGCATATATTCGATACCTTCCAGTTTTTACGTCTAATCACCCTCTTTTCTTATCCTACCAAACAATTTTCAAATAATCTTGCAGTTTATATGCTGCGCCATTAAATAACACAGCGACAGGTATATACATGGGTGGATTTGACAGAGATAACGACACAGACAAATAATTCCCTCCCCCCAAGAAGAAACGCTTTTGTTACATTTTGTTGCTAATATTTACGCCTCAAGCCCTGGTCTGGTTAAACATGCATGAGTTTCTTACCGCCCGGCACTGTCAGCACAGTGTGTATTGTACGTGCGTTTCCCTCCACCCATCACGTTGATCACTACTGCAAATAGCCCATCCACGACACCCTTAACGAAAAACGAAACATAGTAAACTCTGCAGAATCGATTTCCGATGCAAAGCAGCGAGGTTCATCCCACACGACGAACCTCAGAACGGACTGCACGCGGCATGCGCCATCATTTACAAGGATGGAAACATATAACACATTCTTGTACTTGAGCTGTTTAAGTAAATACCACTGCAGTAATCTCATACGGCCACGAGATGATACAGTATTGTATCTACACTCGCATTTGCATACTAACAATGACGCAGATAACCGTTCGCGGCCCCCCTTATAATTATTAGCGAAGTTACTCCCAGATCTCAAAACAGAGATCCAGAATATTGCCTTCTGCCAGAAGAACGGAATCCAGTCCGAATGAAGCCAAAACACACTTTAGTATTCTGTACGTCAGTGGGCGTCCCTGTGCTGCGGGGTCTGCAGTGGCCTTATCTACGCCATCGCATACTAACTACTGTCTCCTGTATCACACAACGATAAGCCAAAACTGAACTTAGAAACATAAATTACATGTAAGTAAAATTGAGAAACATCAATGATCATGGAACACTAGTGTGAGAGTCTGGACGGAATTCAAGTAGCTCAGGATAGGAACCAGTGGCGGAATCTGCCGAACGTGTGATTGAACCTTCAAACTCCGTCAAAGGTTTAGGGCTTTTTCACCAGATGAGCGACTATTAATTACTGAAGAACACCTCTCTTCAGTGTAGTTATTCGGTTACACAACACCAGTATAATTCATACGCACAACTATCAAATATTTCAGTCACATTTTGAGAGGGGTGAGACACTGCATACATAAAATACATAACAGCTAATAAAAGTTATTAATACTCACACGATTTGGTACAAAACCAAGGTGTACGGATTCAGTCATGTGCCAGTATATACCGTCTGTACTGTATTATTTTCCTCACTCTGTCTGGAGAGTGTAATACACAGATGGAGGCTTCGTAATTCACTACGACCATAAAATCATCGTAGGAATAGATTGAGACGTAACACTGCAAACTAACTCCATGGAACAGAGTCAGTCAAACACTCAGCCAGTCAATAAATTTCCCACCTTCATTGTCGTCACCGAACGTCACGGCACAGCGGGTAGTTATCTCGCTTCGTATTTGAGAGACCCTGAGTTTAAACCTCGACCGTAACACAGAATATTCGCAGCTTTCCTCTGACGGTACAGAAAACCGCATGGATAATACCAGTATGAATTGCTCCGACTGTTTACGTACCTGTTTAATGAAACCACGCTCCTTCAAATTCAGACGCAAATTATGAGTTAAGACGACCACCAAACACAGACGGCTGAGTCCGTCTGCAGTATCAGTTCTTGTTTCACAGCCCGCAGGCAGAAGATAATGTGCAACTGTCATCGTTTTGTAGGGTCGCAACCGTAACAATTTGTTGCAACGCACGCAACACAAAATAAGAGCGAAGAGCTGCAACATGTTTGGACTCGCTTACCGTCGACCATTAACATCGAGGTTTTCAGTGGTTAGTACATATTTTTTTTTCGGATTTCCCTTTTACCCAACACCGATTCCACTCATTAAAACTTCGGAATTTTGTGAAAATTTCTGCTTTGAAAAGAACTACATGTTCAGGAAATTTCTTCCGACATATCCTACACGACACGTGTTTAAAATAACAAGTCTATAAATACCCTTTGTTCACTGCTATATTTAATGCTACTACGCAACACATTACAATTCTGTCCCAACCACAGACGTAACTACCGTTCGGAGAATGACCACGCATTTGTAACAGCCATCGTAGGATTTATGGTTAGTTTTGAGGAAGGAGGTGGCAGACTGCCGACCTCTGACTTCAAAGCCGTCGGTCTCAAGATAAAGTTAAGCGCGTATCTGCAGAAGACCAAAAATTATGAAACGTATCACTACGAAATTTTCCGTATTCTCTTGGCAATTTCTCTCTCTTAAATCCAAAGAGAACTGTAAATAATAAAAAATATGGAAAAGATTAAGTTGGTAGTAGGAGGACTGTAGTTGCTTGCAGTAACAGGGCGCAATATATATCCGGTTTCACGGGTTGCTGTTGTAATGCCGCTCCCTTGTTCCGTGTAACAATCATCTCCAAGACTGAATAAGAAATCACGCGCATTTCAAGAAAATTAGATTTTCTGGCGGCTAAAAACCAAGATGCAGAAAGTTAGTAAAGTGAATGTAAGCACAGAACGAGGGGCATGAGAAAGTAAGCATTAATTCTAGTGTGAAAGCATGGAAATAAATTTTATCTTCCTAAACTAATCCCTTTTCTTAAAAGAAAGTGTTGAACTTCTGTAATAAAAACTAAGATTCACATTATACTTCCTCATAAAATGGTTATCTCGTTTTGAAGATAAGGCTAAGAACGACAGGACATACATACGACGCACTCGCCACGAGAAAACAAGGTTCAGTAAGGTAATGGCGCCCCGTAGGTTTACATATAATTACCAAAGTTTCATCTTCATGGTAGTCCACTGTTCTTGGACTACCCTGAAGATGGAGGCAGCAAGCAACTCCTATACATCGGTTGCCGTGTACCAATCTACAGAGCGCCATATCCCAGAAGACATGGATCTTCAGCATAGACGCGAGAACCTCGGATCTCGCATGGTATGAAAGTTTTACGTCAAGAATGTACCGCTGAGCAGTGCTGGCGTATGGGAACTCGTCTACCGGAGTATCCGAACTGCTAATCATTTGTGTTCCTCACTTTTCGCCTTCAGACAGTAACTTCCCCGAATGGCACGACCTTCAGCTACTCTTGCGCCGTAGTGCATCGGCAACTTCTCTGACACCATTGCAAGGCGCGTAAACAGAATTCACGGGTTAAATTCACTCTCACAGTCTCACTTCTTTTATACATGGTACGTAAACCTTGGCATTCCTGCTGCAGCATGACACTTTAATGCCGGACTTAATTCCAGCAACTGGACGTAAATTAACCTCCAGGATAAAGTAACAACACGTGTCAAAGATCATTAGGGAGATAAAATCAAGAAGAATCAGTTGGGCGAAAAATATAGCATGCAGAGAAGAGATGACAAACACAGTATTTTAATCGGAGAATCTGAGTGAAACACCTCTTCGGAGATGCAAAATATCTGAGAAGAAGATAATATTAAAACTGCCCGTTAAGGAAATGGTGTGTAGAGGGGTAGATTGGATTCATTTGGTTCAGGAGTGGAGCCAGTATCAGGCTCTTGTGAGCACGAGAAGATGCATGAGAAGGCAATGCAGGAAGTGCGGAAAATGTATTTTCTTTCTTTCTCAGTCTGGTTTCTTCTACCTACTCATTTTAGGTGTAGAGAGTTATTGTTCCACCTGATCACACTCAATGACACACACACACACACTCGGCAGGACTACTCTGGACGAGGGATCGGCCCGTCGCTGAGGCCTCTAACTGCATAACACACAGCATTTTGAACAGACAAACGTCCATGCCCCGGTGGGATTCGAACCCGCAATTCCAGCAAGCGACCGCAGCAGGCCTACGCTGGAGACCGCGCGGCTACCGGGATCGGCAAATTTATTTTCAATAATGGAAATTAATGACAACCATGTCTATGCTTTTGTACGGATCCGAATGTTGGATATTAACGAGAAAAAATGAATGGAAATAATGGAAAAGAGAAAATGCTTTTACTCAAAGCGGTAGAAAGTTACAAACTGACAAATCATAAACGTAATGAGAATATGCAATACACCAATATACCAACATACCAATACAACAATGAAAAAGTATCCACTGAATGTAACAATTCCAGCGCGTTCGCTGTTATTATCCCTAGATTTGGAAATCGTGAATGTTGAGAAAAACTGAAAATGCGAGTATTGCAACATAGGTTATAAGATATTTCCGCACGTCAACAAATGATTTACAGTCGAATATATTCTATAGCTCGTAAACGCTGATATAAGGCAATCGGGAAAATTTATAATAGATAATGCTCGATTGGTAGATTTAAATCGTCAACTCCTTCTTCGGTCTCAGGGCGTAACTCGCAGAGCCTATCTCAGTAATGAAAACCAATAACGGCCAGATATGATAAAAATACGTCTACATGTAAACTATATGTTAATTTTGTCCTACTTTAACCAAAATCTGAATGTGCAAAGATATTTTGGGAAAATTTCAAACATAACATTTCAAGAAAATGCGTCTGGTGTAAGTCGCCCTGTTCCACGTGGACGGACGGACATGAAGCTAATAGTCGCTTTTCGCAACTGCTTTATGAAAGCGCCTAAAAATATATCAGAAGAAATGGCTAGAACATTTGCAAAGAAGAGTGCTTGGAATTCAAATCTCGAAGCTGTTCCATCAATATGCAAATCGACGACCAGAAGACCGCAGGGACGTCCGGCAAAAATATTGTAGGAAAAGTTTTAAACATTGTAACGGGAATACACCAAGGTGTCACGTTGAAGGCGATGAAGAACCGCATGACTTCAGAATGTAAAACTAATTGTTTATGGGTTTATATTTTATTAAAAGGAAGGCAATTTCAGACTCCGCCATCAGAGCGGATATGGTAATCTACTCAACATTAAACCACGATGGAACAATCTAAGCGATCGGGTTTAACTGGATAGACTTTATCTCGTTAACAGATAGCAGGAGAATATGCCACGAATTCTAATCCTCACATGAAACATGTTATCCTCATCCCAAGTTGTCGGTGCGAAAGAATATAACAGCGCTTTCACTCAACCTCCAAAATAAAATTCTAATATATCCACATTCGGCCTGCTTGAATGAAGGTTAGGCCTTAAAACAGAAGGTGGACAATTTGAAGAATACAGTAAATTAAATGCACCCCTGTAATCCACGGTTAATTTTTCGAAAGTGGTTCTGACCAGCAGCTATTATAGTTTCTAAATAATTATAACCTCGTAACTCTTCTTTTTACACTTTTTCTTTATTACAGAACAACAGAACGGAAGGTTCCTTTAGTTATATCAGTTCTTTAACTGCATTTTTATTACAAAATTAACTAAAGTCTTTATTGACAAGTGAATAGTCTCCCACCAGGTCTGCCGCCTTGTATGGAAGCCGTACGTTTAGCACAGCCACTGGCCCCTATCCTGAAAAACACCTAATAGCGATAAACGTGTAGGTAAGACATAATTCTTATTGCAGCAGACATTTTTTCCTGTGTCCTTTTCTGACGATTCCAAAACGTAAGATACTTTTTCCTCCTTGCGGGCCACTGAAACGTTGCATAAATATAACGTGCAAAGAGCAGATAACTCCAATGAAAACAAATACATCGTGAGATGGTTCTTCCGCTTCCCTTTTGGAGGGACGAGCACTTTATTTGTTATAAGCTGTCTCATGAAACTATGCATTCTTAGCTTCGTCACCGCCCATATGCCTTTTCTCGTAGTTTTTGTCTAAATAACAAGAAATTATAGACAAGTCGGGAAAATAATCGGATTATGTAAATAGAAGCTTCGGGCAGTATCAGTATTTAGACTGTACCTTGCGGCATTTATTAGAAGTAATTAAATGACAGTCAGTGTGTACGACAATAAAGACGATGCAAATAGGAGAAAGTAACGCACCTTGTGAATGAGATCAGTTCGAAGTAAACATTTATAACATTAAACAGATAAATACCGATGAAAGCATAAACATATAGTACATGCAGCAACATGCAGTTAGTTTTGAGATATACTAGGACAAAGAACGGCTACTTCCGCTAGTATTTTAAAACAAAAAGTATTGTTTAGAATATTCCAGCCTCTTTGTACCGTAAATAATGTCGACAGATTTACGTTTTATGCCGCTACAAACCGCATTTACGCCTTGGAAATGAGCATGCAAAGTTTTAACAGCTGAAACTTTTAATTCCGAACCAGAACACATTTTCATGCTGTAACAAGAACAGGGGGTCTGCAGTATGGTGGTGCGTTAATACCAAGTGATAAACGCGTAACCATGTGTCTCTGTCTTCAGACAGCAGGATACAACGCGGATAGGGTGACGTATAGTGGCAGAGGTAAAGCCAGGAAGCCCACAAAATTCTCCTTTGTCTCCTGCCAGCTGAAGCTTTCGATAACCGAGCACTTCCCTAATCCTACACGTCCAGTACTATACGTAGCTTCCGTATTGTTCTTTTGAATCTGTCTCTTGGGATAGAAACGTAGCAAGAGGATATATGGAACTCTCCTTCAATCCAGGGATGTACAGACAGCATCAAAATGCCACTTCAGTCACAATCACTATTAAACTCCTACAGTTCCCTCAACATAAAACCCAGATGTGAAGACAACAAAGAAAATTAAATATACATGCGTAGGAAGGATGTGAATATACAGGTACATGTAGCTAATCCGTGATACAAAAGTTTCGTCGGAAATTTAATAGGTAAATAATTACTGAGGTCAGAAAGAAAGTCGAAGTCGTCTCTGGTACCCAGAGGTTAATCAACTCCACAAGTGGAGTCTGTCACATCCTGCTTAACTTACGCCAAGCCTTCACAATACCTCATCAAGATCAAATTTATTAGTCTTCTCCCACGTTTATCCTGGTCTGTCAAGAGGCTCACTTCGTTGAGATACAGAGCTAGAATTTTTCATACCTTTCTCATCGAATTTATAAGCATGGAGAAGTAGTTTGTTAGCACTGTTGTTTGATTTCGGACTCGCTTAAACGCTAGGCAATGTACCTCGAGATGCGACACTGTTTTCTGTAACTCCCTTTAAGCAATTCTGTTAAGGAATTCCGACACTTCCAGGCATTCACACTTCGTGCTGTTCTGTACTAATCATCGCGACACGATGCGACAGCGATAACTTACGTCCGGACGGCTCGAAATCCCGACGGCAGCAACCATTCTCCTGACTGAAAACCTTCGTGGTTTTACTTGGTATTTCCAAGCGAATGCTAGAATAGTAAGTTAAAAAAAAACAAAACCATTTCCACCCTAGTTATTTTGAATTCAGCAGAAAATTACTTTTTCCTTCCCTGCTAACACCATTGCAACTGATACAGCGTTACGAAATAACCTAATAAATAAACAAACATCTGAATCGATCAAACGTTCCATTTTCTGTATCGTACTTCAATCGAATCTGTAATCCCAAGTTATGAGTGTTAAACCGTAGTGTCGTACTGTTTGTCTGGTGCGCTTCATATCTGCGCAGAAAAGCGAGTGATGCTTATCAGCCACTAAAAGCTACTGTATCCAAGACAGTAGTTAAAAAGTTAACACACACCTTGACATCCGGTAACGTGTCAATATCAAATATAAATTTTTTACGTACATAAAATCGGGGTGCTTTTATTTACAAACACTCCTCCCTCCCCCGACTTGTAAATTAAAGATGGTAACATCGAACATTCTTCCGTATTTTAGAAACCATTGTTTCAAGGGAAACTTTTTTGAATAGCCACATGGCTTGAATATCCTGAGGCAGATTCAGCTCTGTGATCTTGGACTTACAATCATAAAAAAGAGAAATAAGTATAAATTTCCTTTGCCTTAATGTTATTTTAAGGTAAAAAGTTTCATACTTTTTGAAGATACTATAGAAAATATCAGGAACAGATAGGGGCTGCATACAAAATTTAGATCGAAAAAACCTGAGCTCAGATCGCTGGGAGATCTGACGTTTCGGCTTATCTTCAAGAAAGAGGTGTGAGGGCGAGGAATGGATTAAACTGATATAACATAGCGTCCAGTGGCGGGCTATTATCAACACGGTATTTACTCTTTGTAGTCCAAAAGAAACTGAAAAACTTCCTCACTAGATAAGCGACTGTAACTTCTCGAGGACTGTACTGCACAGACTGCAGTATTATCACACTGAACCGAATGGAATGCACTGCATGCAGCATTATGATCCACAAGGTCAGGGAAACCAGGAAAGTGATAGCGATAAGAAAACCTTTCCCGCGTTTCAATGATAATGAACTGTGCCTGGTTCGACCCATATACCAGTTACGTGCTGAGCATTGTAGTCACGGCACGCCTACCGGAGGCTGAAGACATCTTCCTTAGCAAACTGAAATAAATTGCTTCTGACCGCCAGGGCTGTAAAATAATAAAACAGTACGACATAAAGCCATGAAATAGAATAAGAACATTCTGAATTTACCAGGACTTACGAAACGTTAAAATGAAAGGTACTGGAAACACAGGGACTTGAAAATAAACGTCACAGAGACATAAAAACGTTCTCTCCCTTACCTATCTTCCCTCCATCGCTTGTTTGTACAGCTTCTATTTTTACATTACTATTTTCGTTGGTCTACCAGGCCTTTGTATATTCCCTTATTACGTTAATTCCTTCCTTACTTCTATCTACAGCGATCATTATCACTGGAGTCTCGCACCAAACACACGGATCTTACATTGTTTTATCTCACCGCTTCAAATCCAGGCACAAGAACCTGGTTGATAAAACAGTGGTTAAAATACCGACGACAACGGTGACGACGATAAAGTACCGGAGGCATCATCACTATTCCAGTGCAGAATTGCTAGAAGTGAGAGTGGATCAGCCACTACAATTTTCAGTCTACGCTCAACGTTAGACTGCCAACTCCAAGATTATATCTTCGTAAAGAACAGTGTTTCAGATCTTCATACAACAGTATGCATTGCTGACCATAAGCACACGCCATTAATCTTGCATGACAAGTCTACTGACTTTGACATTCTGTTAAGGTCAATACGGAAATAAGTCACCCCACCGCACCGCCACCGCCACCGCCACCGCCACCCACCACCACCACCACCACCACCCCACGCGTAGCTTAAATTATGGAAAGCTGTAATGTAAACGTAAACTGTCTTTATGAAAGTCATTCAGGATCAGATCATTAATATATTGAAGTAGAGAAGAAACATTCTCATTGATTCGCCAGTTACAACAAACACATTTAGAATACGAGTGCATGGTTCTGGTAAGAAAACCACACAATACACTAGGCCAGGATATAATATTTCAGCACCCACGGAAAATGTGAATATGCAGCGTAACTAACATACAAGGAAATTTCAATTAGAAACAACAGAAAATATTACGGAGGAAAAGAGATGGACAACTGATAGGGACAGAAAACTGACACCTCATAAGGAAAAAGCGTGCAATAAATCTGATATTAAATTAGCTGATAAAAATCACACACGTAATTGATACAGATGTACGTAATTTTGAAAGCACTGACGTATAGAACGGATGGCAAAAGAACCAACGGTCCTGTCAGTAACTGATCTAGTGCCTGAAGACCCTGCACAAGAGTTCCGTAAACTTCTAAACATGAAAGATGGCACACCTTTGTGAACATCAAAAGGACAGTAGTTCTCGGAATTCCTTTTTCACCAAATACATCAGAATGACAAAACCACATAAAGAAAGATGAAGTGGGTGGGACAAGTACTACAGATGAAAAAAAAAGTTTGGTCATAAAACCTGAAAAGGTCAGTTACGATTAAGCCACTGTCAGTTTTCCAAGAAGGATTCTGTTCCATGCAGTTAGGAGTGAACGACACGACGATTATGAGGGGAAATGAGGCAAGTAGCAAGGGTGGAGACGGAACAACCTGACTTCTAAACAATGAATGCAATTTAAGAATAAATGAACACTGAAGTAGAAAATAAATGGCTTTTGAAAAGCAGTGACTTACGTCACAGTGACCAAAACTACTGGGTCTGCATTACTACTCGTAGGGATTCGACACA
This sequence comes from Reticulitermes speratus, assembly GCA_021186555.1. Classification (NCBI taxonomy): domain Eukaryota; kingdom Metazoa; phylum Arthropoda; class Insecta; order Blattodea; family Rhinotermitidae; genus Reticulitermes; species Reticulitermes speratus. Next base: position 26,968,708 of record JAJKFL010000237.1, read on the forward strand.
CGCACAGCCCTGTTTTAATATCGTCTAATCCATTCATCAACCTCTAAGACGCTACACACTAAGGCGAACAGAGACCTTCTGCTTTCCCGGCTGTATGGCACACATTAGCTAGGACGCCTTAGACAAGAAATCGGAAGGTCGCAAGGCTTATACTAACATCAACACAAAGGCAGGAACAAAACAGCGTAAGCATAAGGTACAACCACGCCCCAGTAGGACTGGAACGCACGATGCCAGTGTTCGAGCGGCAGAAGACAGTATACTCCTTGTATCCCTTATTCGAAACACATTTCGATTTGTTGTGTTTATATCTGTTTGCTCTCAACACAAGTGGACTGAAAAGATCACTGAGGATTTATAATTTTTTTTTTTGTATGGCTCGACAGCCTTATATGGGCCTGGGCCTCCTCGTTTCGTCGAGGTTTCATGATCACACACATTTGAGACACACCACAGTCGGTAGGACTCCTCTGGATGAGGGACCAGCTCGTCGCAGAGACCTCTACCTGACATCACACAACACTCACAAGAGACAGACATCCATGCCCCCGGTGGGATTCGAACCCACGATCCTAGTAAGCCGAGGACCCACGCCTTAGACCGCAAGGCCAATGGGATCGGCGAGGATTTATAATAACTTACCATAAAATCCAACTTAATTTGCTGTAACATGTTTATAGTAAACATCGAATTAAATAATTATTCGTTGTACGCAATTAAATGGCACAATGCCAAATAATTACTTAATTAAATTTAAAATTTAATTTTCTGTTCTCACAGGTCTGATAATTCTGATGGGCCAAAATGGTTCTTCTAACCAGAGTTAGGGAGCTTTAAAGGAACTTAAGTTTCGAAGTGGAAGCGAAAATTGAAGCCGTTTGCATGTTTGAAAAATGTTTCCTCATTGTGGAGTAATTATGCCGGTCAAAAGTGATGTTTGGGGGTTCGCACAGGTTATCAATGGTGAAAAAGCAGGGACTAGGGCTAGTGAAGAGTGCAGCCAGTAAGCACAAATCTCTCTTTTTTTAATAACAGAGAATCACCCACGTATTTTACACTAAGTTCTGACTCAACGTGGTCTTCTATAATATGTGGCAAAGTAGCACAACAGTTATGGCGAAAATGTTTTAGAGTTTAAATCCACCGCCCATGTTGTAAAGAATATTTTTCCTATGGCTCAAAGTGTTTTAGGTTTCACCTAGTTCAGGCCTTGTATAGACAAATTGCAAAACTTGTGAGATGAAAGACTTAGTTTAGAAGTGAGATTTGACTGATATGCTTCCGTCTAGCCTTCCTGCCATCGAATGAAATTCCGCACGGTTTTGTGACTTAATAAAGTGGCATAACAACGCCGACAAAGTTCTAAAATCACAATTTATTCCAACTCCACACATTAAAAGCGATAGCAGATCCCCACCCCCCCCCACCTGTGCGCAAACCCACCATCGTACTCTGCAATGCATAACTAAAGCCCACAATCGCCATGTAAAGACTGACTTATTACCCACAGCCTCCAGTTTATGTTTATACGGAGTTTCTGAGAACATAACTAGCTGAAGATTGGGACATTTTAGTTTCTCGCAGCGGCGTTGATGAATACGCAAGTCGTCTCCGATGTAACGCCATATCATCTAGGTTTGCTTGACCCTGACGATGAGACAAAGATCCTTCGAAACGTCGGTAACTACTTACAGTCGACAAGGCGCGACATCCCAAAAGACATATATCTTCAAGTCTGAAACTTACCCAAAATTCAAGAGTACAAAGGTGCAAAAAAGAATGCAAGAAGAGGAGTGGAAAATGAGTCCACCATGGCCAGTTTGGAAATCGTACGAGACAGGATTGGGCAGAAAACAATTCCTGAAGATATCTGGTTTGAAATTCCAGCCAAAATACTGAAGTAATGTAATTTCCACCTTACCACATCTTCGCCGGCCTTGAGAAATTAATTACTCATACTTTCACGCTTTCGGATTGTTTATGTTCGTAGGTTGTAATTGTCGCAAAGTGGCTTATCGGCTGCACGCGTTAGTGAATGATAACAAGTGACAGCGATAAGGAAGTCTACTATAATAAAAAGATACGTTAAATCCACCTAAACACAATTGTGTAGTAATTCATGGAACAAATGTAATACAAGCAAAGATACTGTAGATAATATAGTGACATTTCCAAGGAACTGCCAACGAGACGTGTCTGGTGTATAGTAGACCATACAGCAAACATAAAAATGGTAAAGTGTTGAAATAGTTACGCAGCTCTACAAGGTTGACTTTCGATGGACCGGCTTTCGGAGTTTGGTAGCGTACAATTATTAGGGTTTCCGGACATTTCGGCAAATATTACAGTTGCCATCTTCTGGGTGAAACTATCTGAGGGTTTAACAGTTTTGCATAAAGTGTAGAAAATAAGCTGGTTCTGACTATATCTGATCACAAAAATGGCAGTCGAAAAGCTGTGAATACGTTTAGGTGTTTGTTCTCCTCTGTGTTGTACTTGCACGCAAGACAAATATACGAACACGCAAAACACTGACATTACTACGCAGTTCGACATAACTGCATCCTTTAAAATGAAAATGAAAATTTATTTACTAATGAAACAACTTATTCTCAAAAGACGGTTGATAAAAATTATAAGAACACTAAGAAGAAATATGAAGGAAAAAGTACACGCTGTCTCGGCTCAAAATTCGATACAAGTAACATAAAACTGTCACGCGATAAGGAATTTCTGCGTCCATTCTGCAAATCACAGTTAAACAGAAATTAACTTATAAAATACGTCACCAACACTTGGCCTGTATCAACACACTGCATGGCCGTGCCATGGCTCAGGCGGTTAGTCGCCGACCTCTCACCGCGGAGGCCCGGATTCGATCCCGGGGGTCAGTCCATGTGGGATTTGTGGTGGACAATATGGAAATGGGACAGGTTTATCCCCGAGTACTTCGGTTTTCCCCTGTCAATTTCATTCTACTGGTGCTCCATTACTTGGAAAAACGAAAAAAAAACTAATCATCTTCATCATAAGGTTGCGGTGCGTCCGTAGCATCTGCTGCGGGGCCCTTCACCACAAAAAAAAATGCATTTATTTATCAGACTCAACAGAAATGTTAAGTGACGCACTAACCTAGGCTTATTTTATAGGACAACATTATTATTAATCTAAAGTACGAGTTATTTTATATGCAAGTGATACGAGCTACATGTGAAATGGGGTTTAAACTGCAGCTACTAAAATTAAGGCCATTTAACTGAATTCAGGAGCTTGGAAAACGAAACCTGCAGGCTAACACGGCCTCCTCATTATAAATGAACGTTACGCACCATGTGCGTTGAACAAATAAATGTCCTTCTACTACAAGGACCAGACTTCAAATCCGGCCTATTCAGCACGAGATATGCGACAGATAGAACTGTAGGCAAACATGTTTTGATTCGAGTTTTCCCGTCTATTTTACGTGTTGTAATTAAATATAATTCTGCAGCATTTCCCAGAATATTCAAAAAAATAAATTGAGCTTTCGAGTTTCCATTCCCCTTTCAGTTTGGAATCAGTGAAGCTATCTGTTTTATCAAGCAGTCTGCATATCCACTCCGTGCTGCTGCAGAGTGCAGTGCCAGTCTACCTAGAACTGTATCAGGTCCCCGTCCACTATTGACCGACTCATTAGGACACTCCCTGTAGCGGTCGCAAAGCAAAGAGACTGAATTGCAAGGGACATCTTCAGTATGTCACCAGGTCATTATGAAGAGATCATTAAGAAACAACTTCAGTGTATTAAGAAACATTACTTCCGTGTACAACTCATATAACCTAACTTCCTACTGCAGATATACGGTGCTAAACTCGACAGCTTCACGATTCGGTTGCTTTACTCCCGGTGAAAGAGCCCTTAGACCCCATTGAATATGTTGGGTGGGCCCCTGAGCTGGTCTGGACGCTTTGGATGAGAGAGAAACCTTTTGCCGAGTCGGGACGTGAACCACGATTTTTCGGACGTCCAGCACGTAGCCAAGTCGCTACACCGACTACGCTATCGACTTCAGCATGGCTACACAATTTGTGTGTACCTTGCGGAACAGTTACACTTTAAGAGCTGACAAGTTGACACCAACGTACACTGGAACAACAACTTGTTTACTGTACGAAGGTCTTAAGCGTTCAGCTCCCTGCGGAAATTGCCCTTTAACATGTTGACATGCCAGTCTTAGAAAAATGAGCGATATATGGAACTGTATAAGAAGCGGTTCCACATGAACAGCAATTTTCTATCGCCCAAAATAAATTGATAATATGTACCTCAAAATACATCTTGTACTTACGCGACAATTAAAGACTGGACCCATGAATTTATACATTGATTTTTACGAATAATTTCACTAAATGAAACTTTGCACGTATGACATCATAGACTCCCGTTGTTGTTATGTCCTTTTTAATCAGATTTATTTACAGCATTTTGAAAACCCTTATTTTTAATAATAATAAGAATAAGAATTTGACTTCAGTTTTTCAACGCTTGAGGCTACCTACCGATTAGCACCGGGAGGAAAATTTTATTTAATACATATACAATTATAATCATGTCGGGATAACATAGTTAGTATAGTGATTAGGCTATGTGCTGGACGACCGAGGAATCGTGGTTCGATTTCCGGTAGGGTCAAGCCTGTCAAAAAAGGATAAACTAAAGAAAATGGCGATAAACGGGAAATTCGAGAAGTTTGCATTCCAAAAACGTTCTTTGGCCAGTGTTCACCACAGGCCTCATCGTAATAAATACACCGCTGTCAAAGGCCTATACAAAATCACTGTTCTGAGTTTGGTGGCGTTTCATATTACATTGTTATTTAGATATTCATTTTTACATAATTACTTACTACCTCACGAGCTCAACAAGAGACAAAGTTTTCGCGTCTGTGAGTTTCACAATCTGCCCCACAAACAATTTCCTTAATAAACCGAATTTTCGTGCCAACTTGTCCTGACTATCTCCAAACCGAACTTCCAGAGAATCCGAAAGGCGCGACAGCCGAATAGATCGACCGATATGGAGCAGCCGACACGCTACGCATGCGTAAGAGTAGTAAAGATTCATGACAAAGTAAAGATACATGTTACATCCATTTTAGAGCAGTTTTCACGTAAAAAGGTGACGACACAACCAAAGGTACAGGCCAGAAATGTCTGGCACAAAGTTAGCAACAGTACTTCTCGAAACAAAACACTTCACATGAATCTTGAATTAGTAAAAGACTACAAATGTCGACCTTAGAGCCTTTTCATATCAATTATGTATAAAGCTTCATTGGAGTAGGCGAGTAATGTAGCAGTGCCTCAAGGCTGGCGTTCGCATGTTGAATGTACGTCCAGCATTAACTTTCATTGAATAATTCACAAGTTCTGGTTCACATTGATCTGTCGTAGTGGTGAATCTCGTGAAACCTCGTGTGCAGAACCGTACCTGTACGTAGGTGCAGTAACAGAAATGTTTCATTTAATACGAATGTCTTGGATCTTTCGTCCCACTCAAAGGCAAAATAAGATAACCAGAATTAGCTTATGACGTCGTAACACAATATGGATCAGATAGGTCTATAGGCCATCACTTCCTGGCGTTTCGCCATTAAATCGCAAAGCGATAGCAGGATCCGAAAGTTCAATGTCGTCAATACCAAAGTCCGCCACTGCACATGATCCTTAGAGGGTCCAACCCAACCACATCTTGATTTTACATGTGGAAACATGTTCCAAGAGTTTCACACTGTTGACACCGTGTATCTTCGTCATATTAAATTAAGTTATAAACTAACTGATGCACACTAAAACCACTTTTTAAGTAGCTTTATTATAAAATTGTTAAAATTGTACCCCTACACGTGTTTCGATCCTAGGATCATCGTCAGGGGTTTTTTTTTTTTGCTAAAAGCTACAGTTACTTCAACCACGATTTAAAATATTTTATCGGCACTTTAAAACATAAGTTAAAATCTTGTAAAAAGATTCGTTAAAAGTTGTAAAATTATAAAAGCACTGTAGATGGTAGATTGCGGAACTGCTGGCGTGTGGGATCGTGGTATTAAAAGCATGTGAACTGTTTTTGTGTGGAGCGGAGTGTACTGCGTGTTGTGTGGTGAAGAGTACTACGGTGGAGTTTTAAAGTGCCGATAAAATATTTTAAATCATGTGATTGAAGTAACTGTAGCTTTTAGCAAAAAAAAATCCCCTGACGATGATCCTAGGATCGAAACACGTGTAGGGGTACAATTTTAACAATTTTATAATAAAGCTACTTAAAAAGTGGTTTTAGTGTGCATCAGTTGGTTTATAACTTAATTTAATATGTTCCAAGAGGTTTTCTCGCAGAAGTTCTGCATACATACCTTGTCTTCACTACAGCATCCACATGTCCAACCCATCGTAGCTTCCTTGATGTCACTAACGTAGCAATGTATGAACCGTACAAATAACGTTCCTCATTATGCATTGCAATAAATTGCTATTGACCATTATAGTACAATCTTTTAAGGACTAATGCTCGATATAGTGACATAAATATTTTCGTTTCCGGTTGCGTATGTCTGTTACCTGTCATTTTACGCAAAATAATTTCGATTCGTTATAGAAAATGAGCGAGCCTAATATTATATCGTCCTACGTATATAAAAGGGCGCTTCAGAAAGGCAGAATTATTGAGGGAAGACAAGAACAATATAATCGTCTTAGAAGGTTCCAAAGTTCACTGGTTTGCCAGCCCACGTATCATAAACTGAGCAGTAGCATGGAGCTAATGATGCATACAAAAGGATTGTTATTGAGCTTCATTCATGGTGGAACTTGTCCATCCAGTTGTAACCTAGCAGCAGCGGAACTTGGTTGATGGATAGATGATTTTGTTTTGAGGACCCTAATATAAGGTATAAAATATGTCTCAAAAATATTAATAGAAATAAATTATTGTATGCACAGTATTACAGAATCGAAAGTAAAAAGATAGCCAAAAAACAAGAGGCTAGAAAATGTTAATGCAATAGACCACTTGGGAGGCTCAAGAGTCGACGGTAGGCTAATATTAGGATGGATATAAAACATATGGGTTTTGAGTGTGTGACTCATGGAAGGGCCCGGCAGGGGGCTCTTGCAAATGCGCTAATAAACCTTAAGGTGTCATAAAAGGAGACGCATTTTTCAACTAACTGAACGACTATCAGCTTCTGACAAGGACTTTGTTCCTTGAAGCCAGGTAATGAGGTACAATTTTTGTGTTCTTTAATACAATAAGCATCTTTAATACGTCTGACAAATGTGCACTTGTAACTGTCAGTGCAGCTTAGGCCTATGTGATCGAAAAAATCATACCTTAACAGTAAGGAATAACTTCACACAACAAGGCGAGTTTTTATACATTCGCAGTGGTGTACGTCAGGTATCCGTTTTTCTGGTATATGACGCCGTGTCAGTGAGTTCCCACATTTCGAAAAAAAAAAGTACTGGTCCCGTCTTCAAGGGTCGAAATGGCCAAGACGAACGATACAGACATTTCGACCCTTCAATATTAAACCACAACGTTGTCTCGAAACGTCGGGAACAAATTACCCAGTGATGCGGCGTCATATCTCAGAGGAACGGATACTTGAGATAAAAATGTGAAAACTGTACTAATTTTTATTATCTTCATGAAATTCGCATTACTTTATAATGCACTCCAATCAAATGTTAAGTGCAGAGGACCGTAGTTATTTTAAATGAACTCATATTTTCCTTTCAATCGGAATCTAGTATTTTAAGTAACGCAGCTCATCGCCGTTACTGAGGCTGATCTTATGACGAAAGCAGACGTCGCCTGTTTCCAAGTTAACAACGTGGCCTTCATGAAAATATTCGGTGAGGACAGCCAGAAACCCGGCGAACGTTCCAGCAGATATCTCCGTAACAGAATTTAGGATCAGAGTTCACACATCCTATACTGATACCAGAAAGCACAGTGCAAGTATGTATGTATTAGGCCGTGCCATGGCTCAGGCGGTTAGTCGCCGGCCTCTCACCACGGAGGCCCGGGTTCGATCCCAGGTCAAGTCCATGTGAGATTTGTGGTGGACAAAGTGGCACTGGGACAGGTTTTTCTCCGAGTTGTCGGTTTTCCCCTGTCAATTTCATTCCACTGGTGCTCCATTACTTGTACAACCTGGTAAAAAACTGCTCATCTTCATCATAGGGGTTGCACAATAAGCCTTAAGGCTGCGGTGCGTCCGCAGCATCAGCTGCGGGGCCCCCTCACCACAAAAAAAAATGTATGTATTTATTCTACGGAATCCTTTTTCAAACCGAAATTGATATGTGTGATGCAGTTCAATAATACACATATGTAACAATACAGATCAGTTACATAATTTACTACGACTCATGAATGAGAATACATTAAATGGAACATTTCCCTGCATTGCGAACAACACAACTGCGACCTTTTATTCTACTGGATGGAGCCAAACAATTATCCTGTTTCTAATGCTCTGTGCTAGTGACATTGAAAGCTCTACCATCATTACTGCTCGTTCCGTTTCTACAGTACACAGTCAACCATCAAGTAACGAGGTCGGCTATCGTGTGTCTTCCTGAACTTTCGCGAACCCATTCTGAGCATTCCGCTAGATTATTTGCTACTAACTGGGAACAACAAGGACATAACCGCTGCTTATGGGTAAGGTTCTGATTATTTGCATATCGTTACAGAGGTAAGTAAATACGAATGTTTCCACGGTTGTCTTTGATTGCTCTGTTCTCGAACACCTTCAGTCCATTTTCTTTCCTCACTGTGAGAGACCGAATTCCACACCCATGAGAAACAAGCAAAATTACAGTTTTGTACGTATTAAAATTTATGTCCTCATACAGAAGACAGGAAGATAAAAGATTGTGGTTCCAATGGAAGCACGCATCCTCCGAATTTACATAGCATAATATCTGTGTACTATCAGTGGGCATCAGTTACTACCTGAACGTTCTCAGGAAGCAACATTTCTATAGGTGTATGCAAGTTCACATCAAAGTTGTCTCCTTCTTCTAACTAGCTTCATGCAGCAGAGTCCTTCTTCAAAAGCTTGTAGTTCCTCAGCCCGTCACGCAATTCCCCGCACTGTATGCAACCCAAAGTTTCATTACTGTCTTCCTTCACACCCCTTGTATTTTCCTACTGGTACTAGTACCGGTATTTTGTCCTCAGACACAATTAAACTGTCTCCTCCACTTATATTGAGAGCCCCAGACCGATCATAGACCTATATACTCTACAAAATTTGGAGCAGAATAGTGCATTTAACAGACTGTAAGCAGTAGAAATCTGTAAGCTTATCAGTCTTGGTAGGATGTTATAATTATGCGGAATTGACTGTGAAATTATTTACAGCAACAAGTGACGTACATCGAGATATTGCGCGCCCTGAAATAGGCTCTACTGTGGTGGCACAGACGTGTAGAAACGTTTGTACAGTATTTGCTTTATGCATTCCGCTGTGGTTATTTGACAGAAAATAAAAAAAAAAAAAACATAAATTCGAGTTCCACAGGTACTGTATTAGTGAGCACAATATCAAGATAACTTCATTCACTGATACCAAACCATGACTACATGTTTCGGCTAAACATGAGCCATTCTCAAATGAATTACAGTTATTTTTCAAATATACTAAAAACATAACGCATTTAAGTATCCTATCTTTATATCTGCTTGATGCACCCCAATTGGGTAAGTCGCATTAATGAATCCGGAACATTTAACAAGATGATACTGAGTTGTAACGCAAACATTTATTTCAATAAGACACTTAAATGCGTTATATTCAGTATATATTAAATATACCTGGAATTGACTTGGGAATGGCTTTTATGAAACATGTAGTCATGGTACAATAATAATAAATGAAGATATGTTGATATTGTAGTTACTGACATAGTAGCTGAGGAGGTGGACTTTAGGTTTGTACATGTGTATACCGAAAGGTTACAGGAAGTCGAGAGCCAAATTTGGACAGCAACTGAGCAATATTGATGGAGAGTGGAAAAGAGATGAAAAGCACAGTAGTTAGAAGGAATCTATAAAGCTACGGAAGGGGAGGAGGTGTGAAATGATCAGCAGATTTGACAGCATGATAAGAGAACCTACGAGTATAAAACTGGGAATTAAGAAGATTACATTACGGTGGGGCGTAGGTCAAATCCCGGACACGCTGTGTAGCCGATCAGAAGCCGTTTTGACCTAGAATCTGACGAAGACGTACTGTTACAGTTCAGACGTGACATTAAAACTTGAAATAAAAAAGCAAAACAAGTTAAAATTAATCGTCAGTGCTTTGCAGCATTCTGGAAATCACACGTCCCCGCTCTTAGGGTTTGGTGCAAATCAGTGACGTTTTTGAACATTACTACCGCACACTATCAGCAGCAAGAAGTTGCACTGATATTCATAACACCGTGCATCCAAGAGGCTGTCAAAATAAACTTGAAGATTATAGCGATTATCTCTGGAGGTTACTGTAGCATTCCCCCCACCCACGCATATTCACTATATGCACTCGCTACAGGAAGACCTCAATTAGACGAACATTCATACGTCATACGGGTACTTTAACTACAGGCCCTGACTAAACGGATAAACGATATAGAGCAGGACCGCATACATCTCGACAGCGACCATTGCGACTTCTGTCATCGCGCTGTGAACGTGCGGCCGGGACACGAAGCTGATGACCTTGAACGGGGATTTGATATGACAGTGCCATGAATTAGTGTTCTGAGAAACCGAGTACAACTTTAATTGTAGCGTTTGTGACGCGTTTGTAATCACAAGTACGGACAATATAAACCTACGGCCTGACGTACGTGCAGATGGAATGTCAACGCGTGTGCAGTGTAATAATTACTCCAGAACAAAATCTTTTCGTAGAGTGACTTCATACTTTTATACATAAACTAGCTGAATATTAAGTGGAAGTGATGTTCTAGTAATGAATACAATTTGTTTTGATACCAGTGTCGAGGTTGTTTGATCTGTGTTTTCCAAGGATTGCTACTGTAATACATCGCACTACACATATGTAGGCATTGAGCTTATACAGCTTCTCACTCTCGGTGCAGTTCCTGCATTCTCACTTCAATTACGCAACAATGAGAATTTTAATGCTTAGTTAGCCACACTACAGCATGAGAATCTTAATGCTTAGTTAGCCACACTGCAGCATGAGAATCTTAATGCTTAGTTAGCCACACTGCAGCATGAGAATCTTAATGCTTAATTAGCCACACTGCAGCATGAGAATCTTAATGCTTAATTAGCCACACTACACCATGAGAACCTTAATGTTTAGTTAGCCACACTACAGCAAGAGAATCCTAATGCTTAATTAGCCACACTACAGCATGATAATCTTAATGCTTAGTTAGCCACACTACAGCATGAGAATCTTAATGCTTAGTTAGCCACACTACAGCATGATAATCTTAATGCTTAGTTAGCCACACTGCAGCACGAGAATCTTAATGCTTAATTAGCCACACTACACCATGAGAATCTTAATGTTTAGTTAGCCACACTACAGCATGAGAATCTTAATGCTTAGTTAGCCACACTGCAGCATGAGAATCTTAATGCTTAGTTAGCCACACTGCAGCATGAGAATCTTAATGCTTAATTAGCCACACTACAGCATGAGAATCTTAATGCTTAATTAGCCACACTACACCATGAGAAACTTAATGTTTAGTTAGCCACACTACAGCATGAGAATCTTAATGTTTAGTTAGCCACACTACAGCATGAGAATCTTAATGCTTAGTTAGCCACACTGCAGCATGAGAATCTTAATGCTTAATTAGCCACACTACACCATGAGAACCTTAATGCTTAGTTAGCCACACTGCAGCATGAGAATCTTAATGCTTAGTTAGCCACACTGCAGCATGAGAATCTTAATGCTTAATTAGCCACACTACAGCATGAGAATCTTAATGCTTAATTAGCCACACTACACCATGAGAAACTTGATGTTTAGTTAGCCACACTACAGCATGAGAATCTTAATGTTTAGTTAGCCACACTACAGCATGAGAATCTTAATGCTTAGTTAGCCACACTGCAGCATGAGAATCTTAATGCTTAATTAGCCACACTACACCATGAGAACCTTAATGCTTAGTTAGCCACACTACAGCATGAGAATCTTAATGCTTAGTTAGCCACACTACAGCATGAGAATCTTAATGCTTAGTTAGCCACACCGCAGCATGAGAATATTAATGCTTAATTAGCCACACTACAGCATGAGAATCTTAATGCTTAATTAGCCACACAACACCATGAGAACCTTAATGTTTAGTTAGCCACACTACAGCATGAGAATCTTAATGCTTAGTTAGCCACACTACAGCATGAGAATCTTAATGCTTAGTTAGCCACACTGCAGCATGAGAATCTTAATGCTTAATTAGCCACACTACACCATGAGAATCTTAATGTTTAGTTAGCCACACTACAGCATGAGAATCTTAATGCTTAGTTAACCACATTACAGCATTTTTGCCTGCTTTCTTCTATCCCCCCCCCTAAAGGAACAAACGTAGGATCATGAGAGCACCTCGCTATTTTGGTGTGTATGTGTGTGTGTGTGTCCATTTGAACTTTCAAACATGTTAATTGATTTTCACAAAACTCGGTATGAACATAATGCCACTGAAGGACACCAAATTGCAGGACTTATTAAATTTCCTAAAAACTGTAAGGCGGGAGCGACTGTAGCGCCACTTACTTTAGAGCAAAAAGTAAAACAACAATATGGCGTCCGTAAAGAGTTTTCTTTAACTTTAGAGTGTATGGCGACAAGTAATGAATCACTGGAGCTATGTATGTGACATTTGGTTCGAACCATGCCTACACGTTGTACTTGTATATATAAACACTGTTTGTAAGTCAACAATTACAAACAAGGCGACGATGCAAATCTTTGGGGTTATATCGGCCGTCATTTAACGTACGAATTTCTTTTTTCCAATGGCTCGACAGCCCCTAGGGGGCCTAGGCCTCCTCATTTTTCGAGATTTCACGATCACACACTTTAGACACACCATAATCGGTAGGACTCCTCTGGACTAGTGACCAGCCTGTCGCAGAGACCTCTACCTGACAACACACAACGCTCACAAGAGACAGGCATCCATGCCCCCGGTGGGATTCGAACCCACAATACCAGCAAGCAAGCGGCCGTAGACCCACGCCTTAGACCGCACGGCCACTGGGATCGGCCTTAACGTACGGAAGCTCTGTATTAAAAGTAACAAATTCCTCATATAAATTACACAATACAACAATAATCGTGCTAACTAGAAAATTATGCAATTAAAGCTACGCTTTATGAGTTAGCTCGAAACTCGTATTTAAGTTGTAGATCGTGGCACTGCGACCTTGGTATACCAGCCTTGGATCATAACTGAGTATGCACTGTAATACTGGTAGAATGATAATTCGTAAATTTTAAGAGCGAATATAGATTGCAAGTAATTCACATAAGGGTACAGACAACATGTGCACCTAAGAGATTAATTAACAGGAACGAGAGCAAAAATATATAGTAAGGAACTTCAAAATATGCACGCTTCAAATAACATTGTGGAAATGAAACCAAGGAAAATGACATGCGCTGGACATGTAATACGCATGAGGAATATGAAAAAAGCCATATAAAGCTTAGTCGTAAAAATATTACTTGAGATATCTAGGCATAAGCGAAGGATAAAATTAAAACGGATCTTATGTAAATACGATTAGGTATATGGACTAGGTTCAACTGGTTGAGGATTAAAGGCCATTGGCGGGCACTTGTGAACATGATATTGAACCACTGCTTTCCGTAAAAGCGGGGAATTTCTTGATCACTTTATTAGCTATCATTTTCTCGAGACGGTCTCTGGTCCATAAAATTAGCTACTTATAATTTTGTAATTGTTTCAGTTTCAGTAAGCTGGCGCCTGGTTCAGACAACCCGATGGCCTAGGAAAGAAGAGGGAGTGGTGGTGTGAGAATGGCTACATCAGGAGGTGGCGGCGGTGGAGGTGTATTTGTGGCTGCCCTGTGGTGGATATGTCTGATGTGGGGGTGGGTGCACGTAACGTCCCAAAACTACCAGTGCCCATCCCGTCACGACCTTGCTCCATGTTTGTGTACAGTCAAGAAGAACGGCCTCGATATCCTGTGCGAGTTCACGGACCAGCAGCACATCAGTCACGCGATGGCCAAGCTTAAAACTTCCAGTGAAGTCATATTCTACCTGAAACTCCGTCACAACAACCTGCCCAAATTGCAGGACTTCTTGTTCCTCGGACTGGACATCCGCCACCTCACCATCCACAACAGCAGCCTCGCCGTGGTCGAGGAGTCTTCACTCAATTCTCTGGGTGGGTGCACAAGCGACGGGCCGACTGCTCGTTTCTTAACGCCCGATAAAAAGATATCATAGGCACACGCTGCTATGCACTTTACGGGGACACAAGCGTTACATTTATACGTGCCGTTTTAATTTTTAACACTGGGAGATGGACAAACTCCATAAAGCAAATAATTTAAAATGTGATATACCATCGCTAAATCCTATGCGATTGGATTAAAGTGGCTCAGAATAGGGTTAATGGCTCACTGTTGTGATACGGTAATAATCCTTCGGCTTCCTTGACTAGCTGTTCGAATATTTTTCAAAGACACAACGCCATACAGTTAGTTAATATAAACTATAACACATAGCTCTTGAATGTGCGTACGTTAGTGAAACATTTGGAACATATTCGACATGGAAGATGAATCCTGGAATATCTTGTTATGCGATTCAGGAACTCTTACTCTGGGAAAAGCGTGTGCAAGCTAAGAGCATGAATTTCTACTGATTCCAACCCAGACATGCGTAAACGATTACGGCGACAAAATGTAATATTTACCATCTTCAATCACTGCGAGTGGGAAAAAGCAGGGCACGGCAAAGATGTAAAGGGAGAAATATCCATAGAAAACTGTCGTGGGAAACTATGGAAGAGAAATTTTGGAAAGTAGTGATCAAGTTTGGAGAATATTGATGTAAAATTTATACTGATGAAAACATGGTGAGGAAATGTGAAGTCTAAGGGCAAAGTTCAATGGCGGGCAAACTTTTGTTGCTGAAAAATGTAATATAAGGTGAGACTTTGGGTTTCACCGTCGTGAACATTAAGACTGTCTTTTGGGTTACGGTAAACGTGTTGTTTTATAACTCCTTATCGAAGTTTCGGAGGTGCCTAATGAATCTGTCTTCTGTCCTGAAGAAGGAAGCAGTAATTTCTCCGAAACTTTAGTAACCATGTAATGAACTACAAAGTATATCAATTCAAAAGACCACAACTTTCCATTACAAACTTAAGTAAGAACATGAGTTTCCTACCCAAAACATAAAAGGGATAAAGCGGTTGTGAGGCGAAAGTTAAAATTTAGTGGAGCTATATGTTTTCTATCCGATAAAGTCTTCATTTTGTGTATTGTTCTTTTTTTGCACAGACAACTCCACGTTTTTAGACAAGCGACTTCACTTTATAATACCGTGGATTCATTTCAGGAAACCAACTGACGCAGCTGGATCTGTCGCAGAACGGACTGCTTTCGGTGCCGTCCACAGCGATCCACAACCTTCACCACCTGCTGCTCTTGAACCTGAATCACAACAGAATCTCCGCGATCCACAACAAGGCCTTCGAGGGACTCGACACGCTGGAGATACTCACGCTCTACGGGAACAAAATCACGTCTGTCGAGTCCGACGCCTTTAAAGGGCTGGACAAGTAAGTGGGTACTCTTGCAGATTCCAGTCTTGGAATATGGCGCCGTTTACATTTGTATAGAGGTACCAATATTTCGGAGAAGCGTGCTACCTCCTCCTCAAGTACTGCCCAAAAAGTGGTCATTAACACCGTTATGAAATCCTCAAACTTCGGGTACACTTGTAATTTGTATTTCAAATTTGTGCCTGCGTCGAAATCTTCAAGACGTCCAAAAACGTAGTTAGCAGGTGAGCAGAAGATTCATTACAGTGTTCACAAAGAGCCCACCGCTGGACTCTATACTCGGTCACAAGATTCCAGTCCACACACTGAAGTAGGAGGTAGGCCCTACATAGAGTGCAAAGTTTAATACACATGACATATCTGGGACTGGTTCTATTTCTGATGCAGGATGACAGGATTGCTGTCACTACATTGACAAAATGTGTTCCTGGAGTTCTGCATCAGCGACAGAGGAGGTAGCAAATAAGTTTAGTATTCAGACTTCAGATTCAACATGGATGCTGCCATTAAAATCAAAAATAATAAAAAAAAACAAGAAGCCAAATGTGATCATGACAAAATATACAGAAGCGTTTTGTTTATTTAACGACGCTTTCAATTGCCACGATTAAACAGCGTCGGTGGTAGATGAATTAAATATGAGTATGAAGAATTGGTGGAACTATAGTGGCAGGGGAAACGCGAAGTCCTCGAAGAAAAACCTGTCGCAGTGCTGCTCTGTCCACAACAAATCCCAAACGGGCTGGCTTTGGATCGAACCGGAGCCTCCACGGTATGACTAACCACCTGAGCCATGACACAGCCACGTTTAAGTAATGACAACTATTCATGTGAACACGTCAGTAGATACACCTCCCAAAACGTCGTATCAACTATACAGCAGGCAATGGAAGCCGTCAAACACAATTTCAATGCAATGCCTGGAAAAAGTCTTGATCGTCCGAAGCTTCGATGATATAAGTCAATAACAGTTTGTTTCTAATTCAGCAGGAAGCTGAGGCGCCTAAACCTGGGAGGTAATGCACTGCAGTCCATTCCGACATCGGCACTATCTTCACTTAACATGCTGAAGAAGTTGGAGATGCAAGAGAATCAAATCTCGGAGATTACAGAGGGCGATTTCGAAGGTTTGTCAATATTCAATTCAGTTTATGATTGTATAGTAAGTATATAACTTAACGACGCATTGCTTTGCACGATTTATACTGGAACAGAATGTCGCTACATTTAGCTGTCAGCCATAACCGCACAGTTTCACATTGTTAACATGTGCATAATTTTACATAAAGCAAAATCTTTATGCAGTATCTGTACTCGCGAAGTAATATTACAAACACGGTATACTTTTTTTTCTTAAGATGGTTACATTATTTCATAAAACTGGTGTACACTGCAACAACGTATTACAAATCTGTACCTACGTTTGTAATCTATCTCCATGCCAAAGGTCATCTTCATGGTTAACTCGCTCACATCTTTCGTTATCACATGAAAGTTAAATGCAGATTTGCATAGCAGAAATGTTAATTTACATCCTGAAAACAAACAAACAAACAAACAAAAGGCACAGAGGCCTATATATCGACCATCTGTTCATATAGCATTTCAGACTTCTATATCAAGTGGCACAAGCGTCAATTCCCACTGATAAGATCGTATGGACGCCATGCTGGTATTGACCTATCTGACCTACTGATCTACTGATGGTAATCATAAAAGCAGCAAGATGGTGTATCCTATAATAGTGTAATGTTAATGCAAACTTTAATTTCAATTTATATACTTTTTCTTGACACTCGCGCCAAATGGTGACAACAAATACGCGTGGATGGAAACTATAAACCTTTCTTTTACTACACAATAAGGAAAGTATACTGATACATGCCGAACTGCCGCTTAAGGTCTCGTCAACCGAATCTGCTTCCCACACGTCCTTCGAGACTTCATGACACTATATACAGTCGACTTTCCATTCTAACTGACGAAAAGTACAAAAATAATTCTCACAATAATTGAGCAGCAAAATTTTAAGTGTCACAAATATAAACACACTCGTATGAGAAAGTGAATTTATGACAGGGATATATAGAGATTTCTGCGTCCAAGTATGTCAGTTCCCTGACTTTACTGCCACTGAAACCGAATCCACTGTCGCTATGTGCCGGATTCTTATTCCCCTGATTTCGTCCGCAGGTCTTGACAGCCTGGACTCGCTGATCCTTGGTCACAACCAGCTGAAGGAGGTCCCCGCCAGAGTGTTTTCACACCTCACCCTTCTTAATTCCCTGGAAATGGATGGGAACCACATCACCTACATTCATCCTGAAGCATTTCTTGGTCTTGAAGGTCTGTATAATCAAGTTTATTACTCTCTCAATCCAGTGTTCGTTCGTCAGTCTTACCACCCAGCTTAGCGAAGAATAGCAGATAAGAAAAACTGCTTACTCTGACAGAAACCTGCATACCGTGGCTTTCTTCACCCTCGGATCAAACCTGGGCACCCCATAATAAGAAACCTGCGCCAAACTACTTGCATGTATAGTCAGGCGTTGTTATTCTGAGAGACATATTAAAACTTATACATGGGAATGAAAACAGTACGTGAGCTAATGTTTTTATAAGAAGCTAAAAATATTTGGGTAACTATACTTGAGGCATTTAATAGCTGTAAACATGGTTCGAATGACGTTGTGACGAATTATTATGAACTGTAGAGCCCTTACACGTTCTGGCAGAAAAACAAACACTTCGCGAGAAATTGCATACATAACTGGTTAACGTTAACTGTCCGCAGACATCGATATCTGTAAATCAGACCAAAAACATTACGTAACAGACCTAAACAGATACCACCTGACATAAGAGCAGCTTCCCTTTTAAAAACATCCATACATATTTCGTTTGTGCATTTATTAAATTGTTCAGATTCATACAGATGTTTGTGCGTGCGTGCATGATCATGAAAATAATTACTATATTAAACGCTTTTGCCTGTCACATATGAAGGAAGTACCATAACACTGTTAGCAGTTAAGGCAGCTGGCTAGTACCACCAAAATATAACGTGGGAGAAACTTGATCTCTTGGCCTAGGGGAGGAGAAAACATTGAGGGCAACAGAGAACAAAGAGCTGAGGGGAGTAATCATACTTAAGTGAGAGGAAGTAACAGCATAATGGAGAAAACCGCATGAGGAAAAGCTTTGTAACTTGCAGACGACCTACCCTTGACTAGTTACTGGGGCTGCACAATAAAGGGCAAAATGGGCGGAAAACGAGAAGATGAGAAATGGGTGTAAAGTTTGGTGAATACATTTCAAGGTAAGGAACCACTTGGAAACCCATGCGCAGATGAGATAATACAATTAAAATGGGTCTTTAAGTGAAAAATTTATTCAGGTGTTGACGGAATTCAGCTAGCTTAGGATAGTACGACGGATCCATTTGCAGGTTCCACAAAAGGCGGGGAATTCCTGGACTGGTTGAGTGACTTTCAGCTTCTCAACTATGATTCTCCTCCAAACAGTCAATAATTATTACAATTCTAGAAAACAAAAAATTCTAGCACTTAATTACATTATTTCGAAATACGACACATAGTTACAATTGCATTTGTGGTTGCCGAAATGTATACCCACGTACTACGTGGCGCCTTATGACGCACAGTCCATTCCATTAATAACAAGGTATTCATAATACAAAATCGAATAACATTAGTAACGTACTGCAGTCAACATCATTTCAGTTTGCGTGATTTCGGGTTTCCGCCGCGGTGTAAAGGAGGTCTTCGTTTTTCCGGGATGTCACGCAGCGTTGAACATCGCTGCGTAACATCCCGGAGGAACGATGACGTGACCGTTTCAGTTGCCTCACAATTTCTAAAAACTGTACTTAACTATCATACTTTTAAATTATCGCCTTCATCTACCTTATTTTGTTTTTGGACGAGCGTTTCTTCAGAAATAAATACAGTATGTTAATGTCGTCTGTTTTGCCATGTAGCTCGCGAGGTTTAAATGAACAGTATGCTTGACAGCAATGAAATCTCGTCGCAAGATCACGGATCATGACTGGTTGTTCCTTGCTTTACAGAGAACCTGCAGTACCTCAGACTGGGTGATAATAACATCCACTCTATTCCCAGCGAAGCCCTAAGACGTCTTCACCGATTACGTCATCTGGACCTGCGATCTAATAACATCAGTTACATTCTTGAAGATGCCTTTACTGGGTTTGGAGATACAATCACCTTCCTTAACCTACAGAAAAACGAGTAAGTACAGACATGCTGCCTCATGTTCAGAATTCCGAGAATTCTGTTGCATGGAACAGAGTCCGTCTTGAGAAGCTAACAGATCCTCAGTCAAAACATTCCCAGCATTTTACGCAACCCGGAGGTCCTCTACCGTGTTTACAAAAGCCCACCACTCTCTTAGCGAGATATACATGTTAATACGTGTAAACGGCAACGACATATTTTGGTATTAAAATAAAGTAGTGGATATATTGGATTGGTAAAGACGAAAATTCATCCCTGTGCACGCCGTCAAGGCATATATGGGAGGCGTAGAGGTAGCTCCACTCAATCGTAACCTCAGCACTACATGAAGGCGAGTGATCAACTTCATGCCCCGGCCGCTTAGTCCCCGGTACCCACTGAGTATGACACTGGGTGGGCTTCAGAGCCAGTCTTGGCATTTTGGAGAGGATATAAATCCGTAGCCCCTGCCGGGGCTCGAATCCCGGACCGTCCAGCCCCGTAGCCTATGTGTTGGACTGTTACGGATAAAATAAAAAAAAATTGTCCGAAACTTGTTGTTTAGGCCTAATCCAATACACAATTTCTTTGAAAATCGTTACATGGTTCCAGTGATAAATCGTGACGGTAAGAAAGATGACCTCAAGATAAGTAGCGCATCTGATTCCAACGATAAGGGGCACATCTGATTCCAATAATATGTGAGAAACTTTTTATTTAGGCCTAACACAATATAAAATTTCTTTGAGAAGCATTAAGTAGTTTCAGCGATAAATCGTGACGATAAGACAGACGACCTCACGATAAGAAGAGCATCTAATTCCACGAACATGTGAGAATATTTTGGAGACGAACATATTATACGCGTACATGATTTCAAAAATGCGAAACAACTAAACCTTCACAAGCTTCAAAGTCATACATTTCGACAGATAAGGTGAACACACAATTAAGAACAAGTTACGCATCATGAGTATGCTGCCATAACGTATTTAACCTACTGCTTCAGTCCCACAGTTATATTCATAACTAACGAGCTCCTTTAAGCGAAGTCCCTTTTGAGAAGCTGTTTCTCTGTTGGTCGAAACGTTTCCCGCCCTTTTATGAAGCCCTAGGATTCACTACCATTTTCACAAGAACCAGCCACTCTACCCAACCCTGAGCCAGTTAAATCCAGTCTAAGTCGTCACAACCATTCATTTATTTTAGTAGTATCTTCCCGTCTACTCCTTGGCCTCTCGAATTGTTTCTTCCCTTGAGGATTTATCATTAAAACTGCGTGCGTATTTGTCATTTCTAGCACGCGTGCCACACACCAAGCCCATCTGAACCCTCTTAATTTGATAACCCTAACTATATACACCGCGACTTGCTACGGGGCTGGACGGTCCGGGGATCGAACCCCAGTTGGGGGCGAGATTTCCGTACCCGTCCAGACCGGCCCTGGGGCCCACTCAGCCTCCTGTACAATGGGTATGGGGTCTCTTTCCCGCGGTAACAAGGCCGGGGCGTGGCGTTGACCACACATCCCACCTAGCGCCAGGGTTAAAGAAAAAGTAGAGCTATACCTCTACTTCATTTCTGGGCCTTCATGACCTCTTATAGGGTGAACTTTACTTTTAACTATACACACTAATTACGCAAACATAACTATTTTGTTAACACAAAGTTTTCATGGTTGAGGGAATATTACACGGGGATAAATGGCTTATAAGTACAATAAGAATGCTTACAAATCGGAAATACCACAAACGTACGTTTTGGAATTTATTGAAAGTCAAATTTCGTAATGCATACCCTTCATAATTAATCAAAGGCGTCTGTGTGCTCGGCCACAACATACATGTGTATTGACGACGAGATAGAAGACAAACCTGACAACAAGTGTTCTGTGCCTTATTAACAGACAATAAAATAACAAAAACACATACTTTTTATCATTTTAGCAATATCTGGTTTCCTTCATAATTTTGAAACGTGATTAACTCACAAAGCACAGGCATCGTAGGGACAGTAATTGAGTTGGTTTCCACGGCCAAGCTTGAGACGGACAAACGCAATTATGAAACTAAATGGCATTGGAAAATATAATTTAGCTATTTCATAAACGAATTATAACTATGTAGATTCAGTCAGGTAATTAAATGCGAAACCAACACTGTCACTGAAACCTCACTATTAATGTGCATGACTGCAATGGTACCATATACACAGGCTGTTTGTACAGTGGTTTATTTCGATGTACGAGTCTTCGAGTTGTGCGTCTTGGTATAGGCCTAAACTGGGTTTTCATCCTACGAACATATCCCACTCACGCCACGCCCCCACTTCCAGCCGTGTATGGAGGAGTAATATCCTGCACAGACGTGCGCGTAACACTACGATGTATGATGGTTGCGTCAGTTCTTCGAGTCCCGACATGAATGAAACACTTTCACGTTCCAGTCTGGCTGTTTAGCACGAATTAAAATTTCCGTGTTAGTATAAGACCCGCTTGAAAGACCTGGGCGTAGGTAGGGGGAAAATATAAAATGAGCCCCAAAGAAATAGGATGTGAACTTGATTCATCTGGCTTAGGCTATAGAGACGTGGTCGGCTCTTGTGAACACGGTACTGAAATTCCATACAGTGTAGGTAATTTTTGACTAGATGAGGATCTAGCAGCATCTGAAGAACTTCTGCTCCACTGAATTATGTACTTAGTGTTAAACTCACAGAAAGATTCTTCGCGGGGTAGATTTGCACTTAAACTCGGTATAGCAGACTCCCTCTTAAGAAGCTGGCATTCGCACAGCTGGTCAAAAAATTCTCCGTCTTTTGTACAGTTCGAAATCTCATTAACCTGTTCACAGAGGCCCATGTATGGAACCTATCCTGACCCCAGCAAATGCAGTCCACACCTTAATATCGTATTTCCTTGAGAGTCGCTTTGCAATTGTGCTCCCCTCTACACCTATCTCCCAAATGGTCGCTTCCTTGCAGAATTTTTAAATAAAATTTTTTATGCGTTTATAGTTTCTTTCATACACGCTACATATCCTGTCCACCTCATCGTACCACGGAGGCACTTTGAAGGCTACAAAGAAGCAACCTGTATAACCGGCTTCGAGTGTCCCACCACAGGGGTGAAAAAATCCTTGACCCCAAGTCGCCATGGCGAATAAATTTGGTACGGTGGATAATACTTCTGAACCCACTGTATGTAACTTTCTTCGCGTCACCCTTCTGGCGCCTAGAATTTTGAGGTGGCGCCTAGATTTTTTAAATTTGTGCATCCCTGTCGTACAGCCTAACCAGCTCTCTGAAACACATGGTTTGGCCCTATGTTACCTACGTTGTATCAACCGAAGATTAATCTAAAGTCGAATTAGAAGACAGGTTACCCCATAATATGAAGGCGCCAACTCAGCATGTTTCATCGACAGGGAAGTCACGGCTACGGCAGCTGGTGAAACCACTTCCATAAGTTTGAGTAAGAAAGTACAGATTACTAAGCTCAACATGCCCTCTTCTTACTGATTACTCCAGAAACAGGACAGAATAAAACACGCAGTTTTTTTTGACTCAGTCGGTTCGCCTTTCACAGATCCAAAACTGTTTCTTGACTGTGGACTTTTTTAAAGTTACTTCAATGTCCTTCCTTCTCTGAGAATGAGACCAACTCTCTCACCCATACAAGATAGAGTATAAAGCCTCATGTTCGGTTATTTTAGTATTTCCTCAAGCACTTATGAGAAAAGAACACAGCAAACGGAACATCGATCGTCATTACAACATGAAAGTTGAAAGATTCTTGTACGTTTTGACACAATAATAGCAAAACAGTTACTACGTCTTTCTATACATTATCTCCTTGTTGTGTTCGGTGAATTTCCTCTTTCCGACTTAATAAAATGTTTTCGGTTGTGCCTTAAGCCAGTCTTGAGCCGTGTCTTTATAAAGTCTAATGCTTATTTCAAATGCAATTTCCCCAGAGCTGATACTTCTCTTGTCCCGGATAAGCTGATCGTCTTGAATCTTAATCTCAACACATATTACCATCAGTGCCCCCTCCCGAGAGAGCATCAATATTCATCCTCCTTCCCATGCATCTTTTCTCCATTCGTCATTCGTACACTTTTCTCTGGTTCATATAGTTACTGTCATATTGAACTGACATTATTCCGTCAATGTCGCTAATTTTGAAGCCCTTTACAAACGAACTCAGATTACAGATTGCTGTTCTTTGGCACACTCTAGCAACGCAGTAGTCACGTCAAACGTGCCTCAGTATTACCGTTACCGAATAGATAATTTTTTCCATGGCCCAACACCCCGTCGTGGGCCACGGCCTCCTCATTATCGAGGCTTCACGATCACACTCAAGACAGACAACACTCGGTAGACTCCTCTGGACGAGTGATCAGCCCGTCACAGAGAACTCTACCTGACAACACACAACACTCACAAGAGAGAGGCATCCATACCGCCGGCGGGATTCAAACCCACAATCCCAGCAAGCGAGTGGCCGCAGACCCACGCCTTAAACAGCACGGCCACTGGGATCGGCGAATAGACAAAATACCGAATGTAAATGAGAGAAACTTATTATTCAATCCGCCATCTTTTTCAGTTCTGCCAGCGTCATTCTTTTAAACCGAAACTGCAATTTGTTTTTGACTCCATCTGGTAAAGCATAACGTGGCCCTGGGGACTCACATAAGTAAAGGACATTAGGTAAAACAAATTGCTAAAAGTTTTGTGTTGTTGAGCCGCGGCGAAAGAAAATTTATTTCTGCTTGAAATACGCTAGGAGGTATAAGAAAGAGAATATCCAACATAAGACGTTAAGACCAACATCGTCACTGCAAACACGCGTAAACTGTCGTTTAAGGACTGACATACTACGACATCTTCATATGTAGGAAGATAAGAAAGTTGTAAACTTTCTTTGGTATGAGAAACACATTCTAAAATGAAAGCCGTGTGCATGAATGCTCTTCTGTTTAAGGCGACGTGTAGAATTCAGAGAGATTCCGTCTGTGAAGTTCCGTTTCTCATTACACTTTTCCATTCACAAAAAAAAAAAAACACCAATTTGTCGGTGGAGTAAAATGCCTCTCGTCCTCGCTCGCACGCATACATCGTTTATTATTGGAGCTAAATGCCATGACAACTTCGGTGTTTCTATTTAAAAGCCCTTATTTTGAAAAATGCGAAAATCCTTCACCACAATAAACAGACATAATTCAAGAGTTTTTGTAACAGATACTGTTTGGTATGGTTCTGTCTGATAATTACAAAGCAACAGAACTCTCTGTAAATTAACCACCTGCAATTAGATCTATCCTGCCGCATCTCGTTCATCGCCACACGACTTCACAAGTACAGTCAGATAATGGAATAAGTTCGTTGACAAGTAACACCAATACATGTCACGATTATTCCCCCACAAACCCCACCTCTATCCTCGCTACAGGCCTACTGCCCTACATCAGTTTCTCTCCATCCGTCACAGAAACCTCTCCTTCCCTCGGAATATTAGTCACCTGAACTTATGTAACCCGCATTGCCACGAACGTCGCGCCAAATTTGCCTAATATCCTGCTGGGAAAACGTAACAGTGTTGACAACTCATCTAAAACGGTACACAAGAAGGGTGTGCATGCTTAACTCGTGAGCAGATGGTCACGTTACCGATTATTATTATTATTATTATTATTATCATTAATATTATATCTCTTGTAACAGGCCTTTTCTTCATGGTACTTCTCTTGAACCAACGGTAATCTCCAACGCTCAGGCTTAAAGTTTGAGACTGCAGTACTTATTATTATTATTATTATTATTATTATTATTATTATGCCATCACGCATTTCACTCAGCAAGTGCAAAAGTAAATAATTTAAATTATATTATTATACTGTATTATTAGGAAAGAAACTTGCTACTTAAATACAGATTGTCCACGTTACATTTTTCGGATGTAAACTCAAAGTTTCGCCCGTGTTGTAATCGTTACGTTCATACAATACTCAGAATTACATGTTTATGATGTAATTCCATACAAACCTTCAGTGGTTTTACTAGTTATCATTGTCAAACATAAAGCTAAAATGCAACGGCCACGTGCCATGTTACCACGCACCATTTCATGATCTTGCTACTGTCGCCCCCGCTCAAAGGTTGGTGTGTCCGTCACGTTGGTACCGACAGTTAAAATTTGGAGCGGCCTATAATGACACAATGTCTACATACAAGTTAATGAAACTCGGTCAAGAACATCTGTAAACAATGCCTGAAAACAAAATGCCGAAGGTGCTCTGTTAATGCAATTCGAAGGGCAGAAGGTGTGAAGGAAGTGCGATATAAAGACTGTCCAGGAGAGGGTCGAGTGACCGGCTCTTACCACCAGGGCAGTCTTCGAGTTCCGTAGGGAATTTCTTGATCACCTGGATGATTATCGGCTTCTCATGAAGAAATGAGCTCCAGTAGTGAGTTAACATTATGACTTTAATTACCCTGAATATGGAGGAAACTGGGTCCTCCGAAATGTTGGTAACTATCTATCAAATTATACGGTGTCTCATCCCAGAGGATCGTATTTTTAATTGCGATAAATTCGAAGTTATTTGACAGAAATAAACAGTAGGGGTTCATTGTATTTACGTCCTGTAAGGTAACACGTAATGCTGTCTCACTAAATACACCTTCGGTAATACCTAAACGTTTTAATGTCGTCATGAGAAAGGTCACGTCCAATTTTCGGACGAGTAATATGGATACTGGATCGACACTGCATTAGAAGATTCCATGGCAAAGAACAAATCGCGTCTCATTTAAATCAGTCTTTTCAGGACACACATGTGAATAGCGATGCATTATTTATGAAGCCGTGACTTTCGCTCACTCGGTAGCCTACACCAATTACCTGTCAATATGTTGGAACATAAAAGGAACAAAATGAAGATGGCAGTAACTAACACTCACCCAGCTCATCATACAATCCCCTGCTTTTACGAAACATGAAAGTAATTCTGACCATTGAACCCTACCCAGAAGCAAACGAAGAAGCCAGCCCTCCTCTTCACATCGAATTATTCTAATGCCACCCCACTCGCAATGAGTTGCGATAATGCAGTCGGCAGTAACTAGGCTACACGCTGACGACCGAGGAATCGTGGTTAGATTCCCAGCAGAGGTAAAAGACTTTTATTTCTTCAAAGCGTCCAGAGCAGCTCTGGGCTCACCCAGCCTCCTATGCAATTGGTAAAGGGGACTCTTTCCCCGGAGGGACAAAGCGGCTGGAGCATGAAGCTGACCACTCACCTCAATATAGTGCTGAGGTTAACAATGGGTGGAGCTATAATCCCAATCCGCTGTATGCCTTCATGGCGTGAGCAGGAACAACTTTTACCGGAAGGATCGCTCGGGTAGGTATTGCGTCAACCTTCTTCGTATTCCGGAGGTCTGGGTTTCAAATATCGCCATGAAGACAAGATTTTCTGAGGTTTTGTTGGTTTTCCTCAGTCCTTCCAGGTAAATACCGGGATAGTACTTAAAGTTAGGCTTTCCATATCCGTCCCAAGTCACTAAACACTAACCATTCCATAATTTACACCAAATAGTGACTAATAATAGCTCTATCTAAGAGGTCCGCCAGATTAGATGCTTTTCTTGCCTGAAGACGGAAGCAGAGCCGGCTTCCGTAACGTGATGCTTAATTAAAAAATTAGACGATGAACGAAGTCAAAAAAAAAAAAAAGTTACGTCAAAGAGAAATAGTTTGAGTTTCTAAACTCTAATTAAACAATATAAAAGATAAACAATTGACTCCCAAGTGTCCTCTTGCATTAAGTTTTCAAACCCAAATGTGCATGTAACGCCTTCATCTTGCGTACTACATGTCCCGCCCATCTCACACTCTTGGAAGGCAGTCTTATCATTCACGAATATTGCCAAGGAAAAAAAATTTAAAATTATGTAGATGTTTCTGGATTACAGACCTTAAACATAATCTTTAAAGAGTTCATCCTGACTTTGCTGACAGTGATAACAAAGTTACATAGGACTCGTAACTGCATTATCCTTCTTTCAGCATCAAGCTAATACCTTCGCTGGCTTTCGAAAATCTCAACTCGCTGGAGACCCTTAACCTGCAGAACAACAAGTTGAAGCATATTCCAGAAGAGATAATGGAGCCCATCGTCGACACACTCAGAAACATCGATATCATGGGTAAATCCAAGTCCATACAAGTTAAAAACAATCTTGCACTTTAGAAAAGAAAACGAATTATCTAGTACAAACAGAATAGCACAAACAGAAGAGTATCTCTTCCATTCAGGATACGTAACTACAATGCTGTAGAAATTTCTCATTGCCC
Source organism: Reticulitermes speratus (assembly GCA_021186555.1). Taxonomy (NCBI): domain Eukaryota; kingdom Metazoa; phylum Arthropoda; class Insecta; order Blattodea; family Rhinotermitidae; genus Reticulitermes; species Reticulitermes speratus. The sequence goes on from JAJKFL010000237.1 coordinate 26,997,181, forward strand.
CATACACCACATTTACCGACTGCTTTACCCTCCTGAATTTGGTCACTCTAATAATATTTTTCAGATAATCCACTGGTGTGCGACTGTTCCCTGCGCTGGTATCGTGATTGGCTCAAGAATTTACGTAACAAGGACGATGATGTGATGATAAAGAAGCGAACCTTATGTACCATGGTCAGCGAGCATCGAGAATATAAGGTGCAGGAGCTGCCTGTAGAGCGTATGAACTGCGTCGGCAAGAACCTGGAGCAGACGTCCGCCAACGACGCCACTGCGCCGCGTAGCTTCTGTACAGTGGCAGTGGCCACTGCGCTAGCTACGCTGGCCGTGGCCACGTTCACCAACTACAACCACTGCATGTAAAGGCAGCCAACCGGGTGAAGATCCACAATGTTTCGACGATAAGACAACGCCTAGTTTCGATGGGGATCTATACTTGCACAATAACCCAGAGAGCTGGTATGGCGTAATTATTTTATAAACCATCCAAAATTATTCAAAGTTCCGGTAAGACACTCCGTTCACCACTGCCTACGCATTATTTTAATGAAAAAAATAATTTAGTTAAAAATTTACTTGGATTAGAAACTGGGCCCTTTTTACCTCAGAAACTATGATTAAAATGTCACCTTAAATCTGACAGATTGTAGTATACCTAACTGCATCTCTTGTTTCTGGCCGTACGCAGTGGTGGGCGAATTTCTGTAAATAGACGATGTCAGGATACCGTGTACCATACTGAGTGGGGCTGACAGCTACCATTAACTTTAATTTGTACTTGATACTTCACTTTAATTTTTTGTCTATTACGAACATTAGCAATACAGTTTCATGAAAGTCTTTACACACCAATTCATATAGTTTCAGGGTCTGCCATCTGACGTGATCCAACAGAAAATTACTGGTGGCTTTATTGTATTCACTATCAGAAATTTTTTAAATGAGAAATGTGTGAAATTCGAAAATACATCGCTTGGAGATTCCGGTGTGAACCAGGTAATGAACTTCAAAAAATGAGTGGCTTCTACCAGTCACCTTGCATTCTTCAATCAGAAATTTATAGTGTAAGAGTACATGTACCGTTGTACTATTTCATTTTAGCCTCGGCTGTTAAACATGATTTTTTGTTTTACCCACACGACATTTTTCGCGTAAAATATTTTTGGCCTCATCAGTTGTTATTTCTTTATTGTGTTTCATAATCGAGGGTCACAAGAGTAACTGCGATAGATTAAAACATGCTTACACTTATGATCCCACATTAGAAAACACAAAGATGAAAGAAATATCCCCTGGTGATAAGCGTGTATGACATTATAGACGAAACATTTCGGGAGAACTAAAAAAACTTAACTTTGAGAGGTAAAATGTAATACCGGAAGCCTTCAAGCGATTTTCCCTTTGTGTTTACAAATGTAAACCAAATTTCCTTAGTATTGCATAGAATATTAATTTGGCAGAATGAGGTCACACCACAAGCTTCGGCTACCAAACAAAACAAGAAAAGTTACACAGTGGGTGGCCGTGTATTTACATAAGGCATCTAATAATAAGGCCCTAAACAGTGCCCTCGGAAGAAAAGAAACTGCGTAATAACTGAAAAAAAATTACTCTTTGTTTAATAAATTGGAATTTTAGAATTTTTATAAAATACATTCCAGTTTTAATCATTAAAAGACCGCAGTGACACACACTGTGAAGATTGCTAGACAAGGATGAGCGATATTCCGATGAAGAGAATTACTACAAAAAGTGTTCATCTAAAGGCAATCTCCACCAAATTCATGACTGGAATAATAATGTAAATACAACACAACGTGCACGATCGAGGTTTGGTCTAACAAATACAGACATACCTTCCAAAGAAGCGTAACTGAAAATACTGCTGCAGGCCAATTTAAATACGATTTATCATATTTACATATCACGTATTAAGATAAACGTACCACTCGATGGCATTTCCAGTGTAGGAAGGCATAATACCATCGAAAGGAAATGTTCGCCTTTTATTACATTTTCAGTCACGTTCCCAGAAGTGTTATATTCTATTACCTTATAACAGTCATTTCTGAAAAATAAATAAATAAAACGGAGGTCCTTGTATTCGTACATCGTAATATACTTAATTACATTCCAAATTCTTTCGTAAAACTGTTCACCATGGCCAACGCGGTTTCGTACCTTCTTCACTCTGTGCGGGTGACGTTATGCGAGGCGAATATGCAACCCGCTTGAATGAAACCCTCTTCTTTCACAAGCTGACGTTATGCAGGGCAGGGATCGCCAGTCGCATGTCTGTGGGTAGCTTAGTGCCCACGGGAAGATTGTTGATGCCCACGATTAATTTTAAGACGCTACTGACACATAATTTATGTGTAAGCCGACTATCGCAAATCATGTGATGACTTCAGCTCCACGAACCAAATCTGCACCGTGTCTGGGATTTCTGAGCACTTAGGCTGCGTTCAGGCGTTACACTAACTTACAGCATCAGGTTTAATAATGACGAAATTTTATAAGAAAACTGATTGATATACATTAGGTACTTTCTGTTAAATGGATTGTGTCAAAACACATATTTCGGTGTGTAAGAGGTGTTGACACTGAACAGTGCACAGTGTTATTCAAAATAATGTATCACCAATAGCATTGGTCCATGTCCAATGTGCAGCATGTAAGCAACTTTGTGGACAACGCAAACCAAATATCTAAATAGACGAGCCGTATAAAGACTGATGACATAACCTATTTTTTTCATTTATTTATTGAAGGGCCCCGCAGCAGATGCTACGGACGCACCGCAGCCATGAAGGCTTATTGTGCAACCCCGTGATGAATATAAAGATGATGAAGTTTTTTCTGCTTTTCCACTTAATGGAGCACCTGTGGAATGAAATTGACAGGGGAAAACCGAAGTACTCGGAGAAAAACCTGTCCCAGTGTCACTTTGTCCACCACACCCACACGGACCGACCCGGGATTTTTTTTTTTTTTTTTTTTTTTTAAACTAAGTTTTATTTTCCATAGTTTCTATGTACAGTTAACATTCTGGTTACATTCCAACCGCCACCTTTCCCTTCTTCACATCTGATTAGCTCAGTACATGTCACTGGCATGTTTTTGACCGTCGATTCGTCGACGTCCTCCTAGGTCTCTCTCGTTCATCCGCCCTTCACCTTGTTCGTCCCATCTCTCGGCCGCGATCATACGACGCCGTGGTCGAATCCGGGCCTCCGGGGTGAGAGGCCTGCGACTAACCGCCTGAGCCATGGCACGGCCGTGACATAACCTAAATACCATAATACTCCCTGACAGGTTTTCTTGTAAAAAATGCAAATAGCCAAAGTCAATGTTTCTGATGAATCACATATCAGTCACAAGGAAGAAAAGTAACAGTGAGAACTCTACCTTGGGCAAAGATAAAATACATACATATCAGATTGTTCCTATCAGTTTTATCTAGAGATCAGTGTTCAGAAAAAATATTAGTTGACATTCAGATTAATAGAATTGTAATAACTACACAGACGGTGTAAAATCAATACTTTCGTATTTGTTCTTTGAGGTAACTAATCGGTCCCTATTTTGTGATGTGAAAATGGGGGTTTAAAGGGCTGCCCACTTCTACTACAAGACAGAAAATATTCAAAAAGTTCCAGTCAGAACAAACAAATGACGCCTTCAAGTAACATATCCGAGAAATACATTCAACGACTGACAGAAGAGTAGACGCAGCAGATTTCAACACCCGCTGCAATATGGGGAAAGATTACCATGTATCATATTTGTACATAACAACACCATTCATTACAAGGCCTAAAAATTTCATAAGCAAAGTTACATTTGAGGCAAAGCACAGTTCGCAATCATAAAATGATTCACTTGTGCCGAAAATTACAAATACTCAAAATTATGACAAGACAGCTGCCAAGTGGGCCCTAGCTTAGTTTTACTCACGAAAACTGATTAGTTGAGGTCACAAAACCGGCAGATGTCTTTATTAATGTTCGCAATTAAGTCATGGCAAACATAAAATTGTGTCCTGCATTGCGCGGTCTCTTACAATGTGCACCACTGCTAGGAATATTACGGACTCAGGTTTGGGGTCCTGTGAGTTGGGGAATCATAAGGTAGGAAATAATAGAAGCCACAAGTTGTAACAGGTTATTGTAAATACCTCAAATGTCAGTGGCCGTGGTACATGTTCATCAAACATTGTTTGTGCTTGGTACCAACCGTATCGACGGCAAGAGATTTGCTACTGACAACAGCTTGCACATCACCTACTGCCAGTAGTCATATTACCATACAAGGCACTGCTAGAAAAATTTCCTCACACGGCCGCAAAGCTAAGTCCCGAATAGCATAACAAATGCTGAGGTCTGGGGGGAGTCGTCAGTCGAATGGAATAAAAACTGTTGTCTTGTGATAATGTGCTATATGTATTCTTAATCTTACCACCATCTAAATGTTTTACACATTCCCTTCTCGCTGTCAAGTGAAAATGCTTACTATTAAATCATATCACATAAATATATATCGTAGGTGTCACTGGTCATGTTGAAGAAGCAATATGAACCACTAATTTCCGTCATGTTCTTTGAGATAAATGTTTAAATAATAATAATAATAACTCAAGTTTATCTGTTTAAAAGACAAAAAAAAGTAAAATATCGCAATGCTGTACGGACAATGTTAAATGTCATGTTACTACCTGTATATGAATTACAAGGTGAAATGTAGCCTTTTAATCATTTCAGTGTAATAGACATTCACTACTTTAACAGAAACGGTATTGCGAAACAAATAAAAAATGTATAACAAATATGCATATTAAAAAAAAAACTAAATGTGTTTTGATAACTTTATCTTGCCTGTATATTTTGGAAGCGGGTGGAAGCACTACTGCACTTTATGAAGGCAGTACAAGAACCATAAATAAAACATATCCCTTGTTCCGGAACGCCTAGACTTTCCGTAGACATCCAACAAGTTCATAAGAGTAACTATTGCGTAATATTTTTATACGAACTCTATACACGTGTCGGGTCGTTGTCTAGAATGTCTGCGGAAAGGGCGTTACCAGACAACACAAAAAACGCAAGTTTTTTACATTTTATGACATTATTATTATTATCATTATTATAGGTATGTATGCACATATAAAGGTCAGTGTTATTTGTCTATATAAATAAAGTATCTTTATATGCATATAAATGCTTGATGTCTCTGTCTCTTTCACTACAAGGTACAAAATGTTCTAACATTATTAATTGTAAGAGATTGCGATGTTGCATTTCTGTATGTGGTGTAAATTTAGTCAAATAAAACATACAATTAATAAATCCGTAAAATCGATTTAATTTAATAAGGACGTATTTTAAATACTTTTAAAGTTTAGTAAGTATATACATTTTCTCGACATGCAGCCCTGAAGAGGAAGATGGACACGCGAACAGGTGTGTTCGTTGAAGGATATGGAGATCGAGTTACAGTACAGTTAACATGCATAATATATAGGACATACTAACAGGACTCCTTTTCACCACGGTAGAGTGTGCCCTCAAAATGTGGGCAGAGATTGCCTTCAAATTCATACATACAATTAGCCTAAGCAGGTTATTGCTTGTTTGTCGGTCTGTGTGCCGAATGTTTTCATGAAAATCAAATGAAGATTCAGTTACGTTAGCAGCACCAGACATCAATCGATGTTTATCAGAAGTTATGTATATGTCACATTTAGCTTTTTGAGAGTCCTATAACGTACGTTGTTTACTTTCATTCCATCAATGCGTAACACTAATTGATTCTAGGTTTCAGTACGTATTACTAACGACGATGGTCTGCCCTCATCTTTACCTATGTTACTCCTATCACCCCCCCCCCCCCCACTTCAGGAAAGTAGACCAGTCTTATAACGATGCCAAGTCAAGTTAAATAAACTGCCTTATCCATCGCTTTGTACTTGTAGTACATCTACTACTCTACCTTCCTTTGTCCGCTGCGCAGATATGTGAACTCCCCATTATGTTCATTATCTTAACTGTTTATACGTAACAAGATACACAAAGAAGCTTTATAACTAATGTTGTACTACGATTTCTTTTAGAAGGGCTCCGCAGCAGATGCTACGGACGCACCGTAGCCTTAAGGCTTATTGTGCAACCCTTTCATGAAGATTAAGAGATAGGTGATTAGGTTTCTTCATTTTTACAAGCAATTGAGCACCGGTGAAATGAAATTGACAGGGGAAAAACCGAAGTACTCGGGGGGGGGGGGACCGAAGTACTCGGGGGAAAAACCTGTCCCAGTGCCATTTTGTCCACCACAAATCCTAAATGGACTGACCCAGGATCGAAACCGAGACTCCGCGGACAGAGGCAGACGACTAACCGCCTGAGCCATGACACGGCCAATTTTGTACTACGATACTTATATCTATTAAAATTACTACTTCAGACGCATGCTGTGTGTCATTTAGCGTGCTTAATTACAGGTCTTTACGAATTAACGTCACGAAAATATACACTTCGCATGAAACACGATAATGAGCTGATAATTTTCGAAGTCCTCACACTTTCTTTCAAAATTTAAATATTCTACAACGAATAACACTGGTTGTATGGCGAAGTCAGCTTAGCAGATACACCCTGGACAGACGTGAAAGCAACAGTGACCACTGACACAGTCTTCATATTCAGGCTCCACGCAGTAACTCGAAAGTGATTATATAGTTTCAGAGATATGAATGTGCAAGTTTCCCTTTCAAGAATTAGACCAATAATATTCGCAGCTCTAAGTAACTAACTAATTCCATAAATCCATGGAGCAGAGTAATTCTTGAGACCCAAATAACACTCACCTAGTTAGCCAATCAATATCCCCGTCTCTTCTGCAACCGCGACGGTTATGACAGTGTTCAAACGAGCAAGTCAGTGATCTATATGTACATCAGCATAACAGCAGACTGAAATAAGAGTTAAGTTAATTCTTCAGTAACAGTGCATTTTTCTTGGAAGAGAGGATTTCACGATCAAAACGTCACAAAATTTAATGAAAACAGAAAGACGGATAGGCGTAATAAGATAACACGCGGCTTCAACACTTACATTTTATATAATTTTGCATTTTACATTCCTCGGAGAAGAGTTAAGAAGCAAAGTGCAGTTTTTTAAATCTAAAAAAAGAGAACACTTAAGATTATTTCAGCTATTACGTGGGTATAAATTACGTTTGCACTAATATGAGAGTCAAACCTAAAGGCACACCAGTACGAAACAATTTTATTGATGAAAAAAGTATGTTCTTTAATATCGTAGCTACATGTTTCGACTTAAAACCAGGCCATCAAAAGGCCAACTGCAAATAAACACATACGGGAATTATTAAAAAATGTTTATAGTGTTTTAATAAAGGCCACTTAGATTCCAATCATTCCACATTTGCCTTATCGTTTAACATTGAAGCTTATTGTCCTTAAACTAACAGGATTCTCTCCTCTCCCTATTGCTGAGCGACTGAATCAGCACCTTCCCTTTGCTAATATCTGTGTCCTGCAGCTACCGTGAAGGCATTTTCGACTCCATACTGGTAAGAGGCTTGATCGTCTTACTATGCCTGATCCTCGTCACGTTAGCCCTCGTCAGCATCTATGGATATTCCCACAACGCAGCAGAGTCAAGCGACGAGACGGCCAGTACGGAGAGCAATGACAGTGCTAGGGCGAGAAGTGGGGAAGGACCTTGCGCTCTGACGAGCGACATCGACAGCACCATCATATGTTACAACATTCGAAACAACACAGGCGAAATCGTGGCCAATAACATCAATGCGAAGATCAACAATGTAAGTACTGTTACAGACTTGTTATGTCCTTCATTTGTTCATACGAAATAAAGTACAAGACTTAAGGGCAAGAGGGGGTATCATGATCAAAATTTCGCCAAAATTTAATGAAAACGAACCTCCGATAAGCCTATATGCACAAAACGCGGCTTCTCCATTAACATTTTACATTTTATATTCCACGGAACAGAGTCCTTTTCAAACGCTTATAATCCAACAGTCCAGTCATAGACCTGGGAATGCTGAGCCTGAAGACAAAAGCAATTCGATCCTTCGAAACATCGGTAACTACTTACCAGTGGACACGACGTAACTTCCAACACGACCTGAATCTCCAGATCCACAATTTTACAAACGACTCACAAAACCAATTAAGCTTCCCAACAAGAACAGAAACTTATTAAATATAGAGGGTGTAGCCTAGGTATGCAATAAACCGCGATTTGCAGATTAAGCATAACATCAAGAATGGTACTTCTCCATTATTCGATCTGAATGTTTGCACAAGATTAAACCTTAATTCCAAATACAGCATATGATTGTACTAGATGCGAACATAAGCAACATGTAAAACATTTATATATCGTACCATGCGTGATGACAAGTGCGTAATCTACATATATGCAATTATAGAAGGACAGATGGCAGCACAATTGTAACAGTAAATTAATAATCGGAGTAGATGAATGGATAAGATAGGAAAATCAGAAACACTAATGGCGAAAGGTATTGAATGATACATGTTATCAGATGTGGGAGGAATTTTGCTGTCAGTGTGACGCCTAATATGAAAGCCTTCGTCAGTGTCGTTTGTGCAGTGTGATCACCGGCACATCCTGCTCAACACACCGCACTGTACCGGGCAGCACAAAGTGGAACGATTACGATCGCGGATACAGTTCAACAAATATTCACTTCCGAAGCTGAGCACGCGGTAAAAGTTTCCAAAGATGTTTAACATTAAGGGTGTTGGACCACGTGTAGGAAGGAAGAAAAATGAGCCAACTAAACAGGACAGGTATGTTGCAATATTACGACACCCGAAACGTCGAATACAGGAAGAGTAATTAATTATTTCACTCCAACAGATGCACCACACTGTTTTAGTGTTTTCTGTCCCTACATGTGTTTCGGAACTTCCTGTGCCATCATCAAGGGTGTCGTAGAGATTGTGAACTCTCGACGACACTACATATGTAGGGACAGAAAACACTAAAACAGTGTAGTGCATTTGTTGGAATGAAATAATTCATTAATTACTGAAATGCAAGGTATATATAATATAAAAAACAGGTAGAGTAGATTTGTTACAGGTAATATATTTGGAGGCCGATCCCAGTGGCCGTGCGGCCTAAGGCGTGGGTCTTCGGCCGCTCGCTTCCTAGGATCGTGGGTTCGAATCCCACCGGGGGCATGGATGTCTGTCTCTTGTGAGTGTTGTGTGTTGTCAGGTAGAGGTCCCTGCGACGAGCTGGTCCCTCGTCCAGAGGAGTCCTACCGACTGTGGTGTGTCTCAACTGTGTGTGATCATGAAACCTCGACGAAACGAGGAGGCCCAGGCCCATATAGGGCTGTCGAGCAATAGGAAAAAAATATATATATTTGGAGACAACGGTAAAGGCTGAACGTACATTACGGAAAACGGAAACCACAATGCAATCGAAATTTCCAAAGAACGTCTTTCGTTTCCAGCATGAAATCAGTTGCCGAATTAGCAAGCAGTCACTGAGGAAACTGATTAGTCGCTCAGATCTCAAGTGAACGAGTTTGTGCGACTTAAAACGTGACAGAAAATTTTGGTTTTGGGCACTTAATTTCCAATGATATTCACTATCATCAGAACTTATACAATAAGCATGCTAACAAACAAAACACGCACACTTAATTACAGAATCTCTCACACCAGAAAAAGTGTACAATGTGCATTCGAAAAATCGAGGGACCAATATGCTACAAAGAAAAACTGCGAATTCAGTCGTTAAAGAATGTATCATTCTGCACATTTTCCGCGAAAATGTGGAGCAGGCGAAAGACTTACGTAAATCAACTAGACTTTGTTAATTTAAAAGAAGAAAGAGATAGACGGAAGATATTATGGAAGACACAGCATTGAAGAATTCGTGTTAGTGATTAGTTCTTAACGCCTGCAGGAGCTATATCACCTCAGTGGTGTAACATCATTTAAATAAATTGAGTATGAATAAAAGAATTGGCTTAAGTGGTAACTTTACTAAGCACCAAAGTCATAATGTGTTATTTTGTGCTGCGTTAACAAGCCTAATCCATACTCGGATTATATGAGACTCCTCCATGTCACGTGAAATTCATTTCCAAGCCAAATCCATATTGTCCCTCCGTGTAAGGTCTGGGTCTGTCATACAGGCCTCGCACATGCTCAGTTTACTGTACAAAAACACAGTGGCTGGCTTCACTGACACTGACACTGACACTGACACAGTGACGTAGATACACAAGGAACAAGACAACCAATGCGCAACGCAACTGTCTTAGGACTGGCATGTTTAGTTGCCTGGGGGGTGACTTAGCTTTGTTGTCAGAAAATTGCATTGCGGTTGAGTTGCAGTTTCTTCAGTTAAATCACAATATAATACAATATAAATGTAATAACTACACTAATTATTTTATATGGGTACGAAAACTGAGGGGAAGGACATAGTTTGAAGGTATATGACACAAAGCACTGTAATTAACGCGAAGACAGGAAGCGATAAGAAGACTGCATAGGCCCAATGATTTAGAGCTTTAATAAGCCGCGTAGCTTCATATCAGTTACAAAGATGTATATAAAACAATACGGTAAGCCTTTTGTCACTAGCGCCAAATATTATCACACCTTTCTTTACCTTGGAGCCATTATCAATATCGTCTTAAAATGATTAAAAGAATTTTCTGTCAATATTAACAGCATTAGTAATTAGATTTAAAATTACAAAGTCATCCATTAGCAGTCTATAATAAACGACTTCACCCTTTATTTCAGTTTGCTACCTGCATCCAGCAGACGTCTTATCACATATATATAACTCTCTCTTTACTTGTACTTGCACAGGACCAATTTTATCGTTATCTGTTTACACTACTATCTTCACTGGTGCAGCATTTTTCGCTTCAGAAACCCAACAATGAATGGAACAAATAACTTTAAAATTCGCCTTAAGATGGGGGATGTGGCTTGGGTTCAACTAACGGGCTCTAATGGACGTGTTAACGAAACGTCGGCTCCTGTATTCGGATTACTGCATGGATAGCTGTATGACTCTCAGCTCCTCAGGAAGCATTATGCTCAACAGTTCCTAATCTATTCCAACAGTGTCACCCTTTAAACACAAAGTAACGCTTTCCACAAAAGCGCGCAATTAGTGTCTTCCATACAGTATTAAACAGACATCCAGCTGACCGTGTGTGTGTGTGTGTGTGTGTGTGTGTGAACCAACGACAGTAGAGTGCGTGCACGTTCACAGACCACATAAAGGACGTCAAAACAAAGCATTTCTGCAACGCGGGAAGCTCGACAGATCGATACATCAGCTTCAAGCATACTCAGAGTACTAGCGCCGTCACTTAGAACGTTCTAGCGAAAAGAACACCTGGCTCCAAAACAAATTACCGCGGACAAACATCGTACTTTGAAAGTTCAAAAATACTTCTTCTTCCTGGAAGATAGTGGTCTTTGTAATATATGTCTTTTCCTTACGTAAAAGTTAGGAAACACGAACTAAGGAAGGAGTATGGACACTTAAAAATACTAGAAATTCCACCGTCATATGATGGGTTAACGCAATGGTCACGCGATAATTCACTGCACTTTCTATCATGAAATTCATTATTCATGCTGACTGATGAATTCATTCCAATAATCATTATTAAATCAGTATTTTATCATTGAAAGCTGCACATCTCTACACTATTAACATAACTAATGATTATTTATTACCACCTTCGAACTGTTTTAAACACTTTTTAGAACTGATTCAATTATTTTGAAGAATTTGCTCTCTAACTATCCCTTTATTTTAAATTCCCAAATACTTTCAAGAAAAGCAATAGACCCTGAACAAGTTTCTCTCCGTAACGTAGCAACAGATTTATAATCGATCAACACGTTGTTGTTTTTTCGCGTCGAGATGTCTCCTCCGTACGTTATCAATGAATTTACTATCGATCCAATCATCCTTGATATTTTGACTTGGGAGATGTCTCCCCCGTATGTTATCAGTGAATTTACAATCGATCCACTTGTCCTTTCTACTTTCACGTGGGAGATGTCTCCTCTGTATGTTTGTTATCAATGGATTTGCAATAGATTCAGTCTTCCTGGATGTTTTTTGCGTCAGACATTTTTTCTCCTTATCTCAGCAAAGGATTCACAATCAATTACGACTTTCTTCCGTTTTCGGTGTTTTGACGTCACTCACAAACCAAGACATGTCATTACCACTCACGCCTACTTGTGACATCAGACACACGCACAATTCTACCGCAACCATGGAGATACGGCTTGTGACGTTACTCACACCCCAGCCTATATCGTAGCAATGGAAACCCGTGTGTGACTCATGTACCGATGACGGCGAATCAATCCCCAGGGATATGACTCAGGTCACATTCGAAGGTCCGTCACAAATAAATAATACACTTCAGTAGTACATTACTTATTCATGAAAAATAAAAATTTCTTTATACATATGTTGCATAAAAGTTGGAATTTTATCTGTGGAATTCGTCGTGTAAAATGTGGTCTCCTTCGAAAGTTATGCCTTCTTCAACACGTTCAGTCAGATATTATCATGATATTTCGTAGCATTTCTTCGCCTATTCCAGCAGTTTCTCTGTGAATACGTCTTCATGTCTTAAGTAGTTCATGGTTTAGCTACATACACACGGGTTTTCAGGTAACCTCATATTAAGTAGTCAGGTGAAGAGAGGTCAGGTGAACGAGGTAGACATCCGACATTTCCGAAACACGAAATGAGCCTCCCAGTAAGAATTTCACGTAAGCGATTCATCCTTACTTTAGCCATACGATACGTCGCCCGGTCTTATGGTAACAATATTCCACTAAAGCCGCCTACTGCTTCATTGCCGTATCATATGCAGCCCCGCCTTACCTACACCATATTTCATTTATGTTGCCTGATCTTGCAAACTTTTGCAACGCTTCTCAATCATCTCACAGCAACGCTCCGCAGTCACTAACTCTTTCGCTGTGTTCACTCTAAAAAAGTGTCCATAATTTCAAACCTGATAACAGCGCACCACACCTTTACTTTCGGTGAACCAAACGGCGATTCGCGAATTTCTTGAAAATTTTCGGTAGCGCAGTACCCATAATTACGCCTGTTCACATCACCGTTAAAGTGAAACTGTGCCTCGTCACTGGTGTGCAGTTCGTTTTCGAGGTATGGGGTTGTGTCCTTTAATTTCAAAAGCATGTACAAACAATTACTCGATTCATTGTGTCATTCTCAGCGAGATTTTCAACGATGAAAAATAGTGAGGATGAAAATTTGTGCAGGAATAATACGCCTTACAGTAACTTCTGATACATTTAGCGTACCGGCACGTGTTTCGTGCATTTAATTAGCGTAATTAAAGTTAATTTACAGCTGTTCATAATGTAGAAATATGTTTCAGGTAAGAGGCATAGGACTGAACGTCCCCTTGGTTTCATGTCGTATACCAATTTGCATATATCATTTGAATAAACTACATAACATGAACGCCTGCACAGGAGGCCGTGTCTTCCAATCCGCCTGCTCCACCACTAAATATTACTGGACGGCTTCCTGTAGTACCTGGTGATATACTTTACAATCATCTTTAAATAAGCTCACTACTTTACAATGAAACTCACGAGCATGCAGCACCAGTCAGCTGCTAACTCTTCTACTCCTGCTGTTCCACCATCACCGCTGCTGCTACTGCTGTTCAGTCGACCGCCTGTTATTATTATATTTACAGTTCGTCTCTTTTCTTATACATTCCAGCTCACAATACTGTTTCTTTCAGCATGTCTGCAAGATCACAAATCATATTCAACTAGTCTTCTCCACCTTCAGTCTCCACTTGCAAACAAAATTCAGTTGTGTCTTCCACTCACTTTCGCAATTTCAACCGCTTTTTTATGTAATTAAAATCTTCAGACTTTCATGGCTGGAGTTCAATGTGTTGGATCGACTGTCGAGGTTAGGTCGCGTAGAGAAATAAGAGGTTCACGACGTTTCGGCAAACGATGGAGTTCCTACCTTTAGGGTGAACGTCTTAGAGGGCTATCTAGAACGCGGGTGGTGAGTTGGATGGTAACCAATTAGAACGCCACACTTCTACACATCGCTTGCCGCCAGATGTCTGTAAGGTACTCCCGGTACACAACATTAAGTTGCCCTGTGGTACTACAGCCTTGCAGAAACGTTGCAACATATTCATCCCTCTACGCCACTCAACTCCAAAACCTCACCCAACGCATTGTTTTCTGTAATGTTGGGGCACTTGTACTTCTGCCTCTTGCGCTTAGTGTTTCAAATCTATAGAGTCTGAACAAGTTTCCGCGTTTGCCTTCTTTTCGTCGACGAATCCGATCTCGAAAATATCGGCGGCATAACTGACGTGACATAAAACTCACCTTCGCTCACAAGACACTACTTCATATGTCAATTGCTCCTGACTACCGCTGACGACAGGTTATGCACAGTGGACCTTATCGGACTGACGGACGTAACAAAACAAATGAACTGTCCTGGCCACCCCACATACAGAGTAGTTCCGTCCGCCATCTCCGCTATGTAGTTAACCGGCAAAATTTCTGCGATCGCCGTACATATTGGTACGAATTACTGACATCACGTTTATCTCAGGAAATTCCATCACACTTCAACGCATTGTTTCCACACAACAGCTGTCACTTCGCACTCAACACAAACACTGACTTGCTCTTGATAAGATGCATTACGATAATGCATCTGACCTTCGTTTTAGAATATGCCATTAGGAATGCCCAAGCAAATCTGGAGGGATTAGAAATTAATGGTAGAACATACAGGCTTCAGGTCTGTGCTCATGATTTTAGTTCCTTCGGATAATACATGAATATATCCCATTACACAACAAAACATTTCATCACACCGTGCTAAGGTGGGTTGGTCTAGAAATAAAGACAGTTACAGCTGTAGTCATATTCAGGTCTCGTCACCACAATGCAAGACTAAATCATACGTGACAGAGAACACTGTGTAATGACAAGCTTCTTATTTGTACCGTTCATCGACCGGTACTTGCACCAAACGTTTAAAGCAGTACGCCACACCAAGTCCACTCGTTCTCGCAGCTGCGGTAAGACGCTCTCCTTTCGCCTATCATGCCACATATTTTCCCACATTTCCCCAGTGTCTAGTACAGCAGGGTCCGTGGTCCGTAACTGATGCATTTTCGGGGTAACTGTGAAAATGGTTAGCGTCTACGCTTTGCTGACATTTGGCAGACGAATACTGATGGGCGATAACAGTGCGGTGACGCTGCGGCCGATCGGGTTCCAATGTACACACAAATACACCCTATAGCTGACCATACGTATGCACAGTTTTGACTTACGCAAAATTAGATTTGCACCGATCTTCCGGAACGTAACTACTGCGTAAGTCGGGGAGTGTCAGTGCACGTCTCCGCATGTTGAGGTCTGAGGTTCTCATGGCAGCAAATGTACAGTTTACGGCTTTCTGTGATGTAACAACTTGAGTGTAGCAGATATAAGAATACTGCTTTTAGGAGAAACCTGTTACCTTTACCATCAAGGTACAAGTCCTTTACTCTGAGGATTGCGGTAAAGGTTACTCCGAAGAGTTCGTACATATCACACCGCAGGAGACAGTAGTCTTTTAGCATTGTTGGAGAGTGATTACTGAGGCGACGATAGACTGGGAATATGGCCAGTTTCTGGAGACTAAGAAAACATCCTGAATGTTGGTAGAGAAATCTCTTGAAGTACAAAAGATATGGGAGTAAGACAGATCTTACCAAATTAAACTCTTGTGATGGAACTGACATGCTTTCGTGTCTAAGTGTGGACACTTGCACTGCCGTTGTTGAGGTGTCAGAGTTCGTTCAGCGCGAACTGCTTGGATAAAACGTGATAAAAACGACACGATAGATGTAAAGGTTGGCTTGAGAAGGATGTGGAGAAACAATAATGACGATCCCGACATTTGTCCGTAATTGACAAACAACTGTCACGATCATCGATCACGCTGTCTTTTAACTCGGAATATAAGAAAATTAGCAAAGTGCACAGTTATGTAAATGCAAAAAAAAGTATAGTCATTAACATGTATTTCAGCTACTACGTTGGCATAAATTATGATTGCGCTAACTTGAGGGTCAAATCTAAAGGCACATCAGTAAGACATAATTTTTGTTAATGAATAAAGTATATTTTTTAAATATCGTAGCTACATGTTTCGGCTTAAAAACATGCCATCAAAAGGCCAACTGCAAAGAATCACATACAGGAATTACTAAAACATTTGTATAGTGTTTTAATAAAGGTACTTAGATATCAATAATTTCACATTTTGGTTTATCTTTAACAATGAAGCGTATTATCCTTAAACTATCACTATTCTGTCCTTACTGCTGACCGACTGAATCAATACCTTCCCTTTGCTAATATCTGTGTCCTGCAGTTACCGTGAAGGCATTTTCGACTCCATACTGGTAAGAGGCTTGATCGTCTTACTATGCCTGATCCTCGTCACGTTAGCCTTCGTCAGCATCTATGGATATTCCCACAACGCAACAGAGTCAAGCGACGAGACGGCCAGTACGGAGAGAAATGACAATGCTAGGGCGAGAAGTGGGGAAGGACCTTGCGCTCTGACGAGCGACATCGACAGCACCATCAGATGTTACAACATTCGAAACAACACAGGCGAAATCGTGGCCAATTTCATCAATGCGAACAGCAACAATGTAAGTACTGTTACAGGCTATTGTTATTTCCTTCATTTGTTCATACGAAATAAAGTACAAGAATGAAGGCACCTTAATTGACCTTAAAAGTGAGGCTAAATTGGCAAAAATGGGGGGTTAAATAATCGTCACTTGCACAGAAGTCATCTTGGTTACCTTTTCAGTGGAATAATACTAAGGTGCGGTCAACATAGCCATTTTTTTTCATAGACTGCATGCACACAAGGACAGCAATCTGTTACCTCTCTCTGTGGTCAGAAGGTGTAAGCTAGCTAGACATCTAAGTAAGTAACAAAAAGTGGCAGAGTCCATCTTGAGAATGTAACAGTTGCAAAACATCTCAGTAATTTCCGGTCTTTTATGGACGTCGAAGATTCATCACCGACTTCACAACAGCCCGCCAATGGTCCCTATCATGTGTAATATAAATTCAGTCCACAATTCACATGGTTTAACCTACAGCCGAAACATGTAGCCACGTTTGTAAAACAAAGTAACTTGCTTTATGAAAATACGTTGTGTTATACTGTCCGCCATTGATTTTAATCGTTGCATTACAACACAACAGAATATTCCACACTAAGATTTACATTATTTATTAGCGAACAACAAATGCCAGCCAGCATTCGCAAATTTAAAACTAGAGGCAATAGCAGAGCGAACGATCCACAACTATTTCGCCATGTTTATATTTCCAAACCTGTTACACGTTTGTGCGTCACTAATCATCGTCTAACGCCAGTAGTACGGTGTACACTGCCTTCTATGTCTACACTTATATTTTTCATTTTTCTCACCTTGATGATTAAAGCATTTCGTGATATGACGTCGTACAGATGAGTATATAAGTACCAAAGTATCATAGTAGCTTGCTGCCCCCACCTTCAGGGTAGTTCCTTGTCTTGGAACCACGTACCAATATACACGGAGTTATATCCAGGAAGACGTGAACCTCCATCATTACCGCTCAGAGAACCTCAAAAGGTTCATACATTGTCTTTTCCTTTTACGTCTAAGTCCGTCTAAATATGCTTTTATAACAGCAGAACATCGGATTCCAATCCCAAGTCTTTCTAATACAAGATGTATAGTAGGGTGGAGCGAAAATATTAATTTTCTATAAACGGTTCGGAATACTTGGGGAAATATGGGGAGAGTGGTCACTAAGAACTGGTTAAAATATTTTTTGTTTTGCTTCACGTATTGAGGTGCCCCGACCGCGATAAAAATCGTAATATTTTGAAAAAATCGAAGATTTCTGACTTTCACTACAGTTGGCCTAAAGTGGCTGCACTGTAAAACTTGTCTCCTATGGTCGTGAAATACTTGTACCGAACGCAACTTTCTTCCACAGCCACCGCCACTAACCGCCCTCTCGCACCCGCCAATCAGTCACTCAGTCAGAAACTAACAATTGCGAGGAGAGGTCTCGTACGTTTCTCCAGAATTTACCGCATCGATTTAATTGTGTAACAATTTCGTGAATAGTGTTCAACTTGTGTCTGCTACAAGCAAGGTGAGATATTTTTATTCTCAGTAGTATTTTGGCCACGATATCATCTAAACTCAAATTATGATGTTATGATTTTTTTATAGATTATAACCATAATATGGCTCAAATAAAGACAAGAAAATGTACTAATTGCCACATATTTGGCATGCCCGAGGAGTTATGGCCGTCTCAGCTACCTACTTACCGTGATGTCATGAAATACTACCTTTTTGTCAAACATGAATTAAAACCGGAAATAACATCGAAAGAACCTACTGTAACACAAATATCAGAAAGAGTTGCTGTCAGAATTCGTGACATTTGGGAGAAAGCGTCTATCCCAACAGTAATTCACAAAAGGGTTCTACAAATGATTAGGGCCTATCACGATAAATACAGAAATTTAATGAAACCATATAAGGAACGTCAAGCGAAAGAAAATTATAACAAGAAAATTCAAAACGACTGTTTGACGTTTGTAGTTGCAAGTGTAGTATAGGTAACTGTACCTGTGAAAAAAATCGCCGAATTCCAAAAAGTGAAATAGATTTTCTAATCGATCAAAGAACAGAAAGAAAGATGATAATTGGGTGCATTGATTTAGTTGCAACCAAAAAGGAAAATAATAGAATAGAGAGAAAGAAGAGAGATTTATCCCTCGCTCAGCGAGACGTGGATTTTCCGAAACTTTCTTGTTCCTATGGGCTTACATCAGTTGAAAATGAGATGACCGATGTATCAGATCCACTAGAAGTAAGTCCTCTGTTCAGTCAATAGAGATACAAGTACAAGTATGCAGCTCAGGTCCACCAGAAAATCCGCTGCCACTGCAAGATGATATCCAGGAACGACCAGCTAAACAAATGCGAATTAGTCTTCCTTCTCTTGCTCTTGCCTGCGACCGTACTGGAGTGTCTGATAGGTCTGCTGCAACTATAGCGTCTGCCGTGCTACACGATGTTGGAATTATCACGTCAGATGATAAAAGTATTGTAGTAGATCGTTCTAAGGTTCGGCGCGAAAGATTTAAAAAGCGATCTCAGTTAAAACAAGATAAAGTAATAGAGCCCATGCTTAGTCTGTATTTCGATGGCAGGAGGGACAAAACAATGACAGTGGAAAAGAGAGGGTCTAAAAAGTACCGAAAAGTACAATTTGAAGAACACTATGTTCTCGTATCGGAACCAGGCGATAATTATTTTGGCCATGTAACTTGTCATTCAGGATCAGCAGCAAACATCAAAACTAGCATCATAAATTATTTAAATGACATGTCCGTTGACGCAAGTCTCTTATCTGTTGTTGGCTGCGATGGAACCGTCGTTAACACAGGACCCAGAGGAGGTGTCATTCAGCTCTTAGAAGAAGAACGTAAGAGACCGTTGCAGTGGTTGGTCTGTCAACTTCACGCAAACGAGTTACCTCTACGCCATTTAAAGCTACATTTAGATGGTCAAACCACAGGGCCCCGTTGTTTCTCTGGTGAAATAGGGACTGAACTGCAACAATGCGAAAAACTTCCTGTAGTTCAATTTGAAATTATATCTACGACACTTCCTACAATAACGGACGAAAATCTCAGTACAGACCAAAAATACCTATTCGATATAATGACAGCAATTTCAACAGGAATATTTTCTTCCGATTTGGCAAATAAGGACCCAGGTCCACTAAATCATTCCAGATGGGTCACAACTGCAAATAGAATCTTACGTTTTTACGTAGCTAAGATTGATCCAGGTGAAAATCTGAAAACTCTGGCAACTTTTGTTTTAAAAGTATATGGGCGAATGTGGTTTGAAATCAAGTGCAATTCTTCATGCACAAAAGGAGCAAAACATTTGTGGTCAACCATAAATTACAGCCGTTATCTTAGCAATGACTTAAAAAGGGTAATTGATCCCGTCATCCAAAGAAATGGATATTATGGTCATCCTGAAAACCTTCTTATAGCTATGCTAGCAGATGAAAAGAAGATTATTAGAGAACTAGCCTTTCGTCGTATTTTAAAAGCAAGATCTCAAAAAATAGCTGGCATTCGAAAGTTCAAAATACCTTTCTTCAATTTTGAGGCTTCTGATTATAAGGAAATCATTTTTTGGCAAGAGTCTCAAGTCACCGAACCACCTTTAACTGCAAATTTATCTGCTGAAACATTAAAAAGTATGGCTGAATGTGGATTTGAAACAGGAGACAACATAATTCTCTTCCCATGTCACATCCAAACAGTTGAACGATGCAATAAGCTGGTGACAGAGGCTTCAGGAGCAGTCTGCGGTTATGAAAAGCGAGATGGTTTTATAAGGGGCAGGCTTTTATCCCGCAAAAACATGCCCTCGTTTGAAACAAAGAGAGATTATACTACGTAATTGTATCTTTTGATTTTTTAATTGTGTAAACAAACATTTTATAATATCAACTAATAAAAGCCTACAAGAGCTCAACAACTTTCTTTCACTATTTTCTTGCGAAAAATCTTGAAGTTTGGGGCCTTTGGGGCACCTCTTAGCTCTAGGTAAGGGCAATGAAAATTTATACACTGTCATTTTGAGGTTCATGTTACGATGTAACGACTATTCTAGGTTAATTTTCTTATTATTTAATTAAATAAAAAAAATAAGAAATGCGCAAGAAATTCAAAATCTCTGAAAGTCCGAGACCTTCGGGGCACCTCAAAACTTAAATGTAGAAAACCAATTTTTCGCACATGCCTTAGTGGCATAATAAAGCAGCTTTTAAGCACTATTCCATAACGGAAATTTAAGAAAAGTGTAAAAACCATACATTTTCACTCCACCCTAATGTATAGGCCTATGTGAACTTGGAAATATCTTAAATTCGAGTTCCACATAATCGAAGGTGCACGTGTTCACAAGTGCAACTGCGACTTCTCCCTAAATTGGAAACAACTGCCGTAACTTTCCAAGCTACATTTGGCTCTTCCAGCGTGTTTCATTTCAACCTGTGAGAATCATGCTGCCTCTGGCTATACCTAAGACGTGACAGGGTGACTAAACAAATCGGGCGGAAGAGGTTGTCGCCACATTTGTTAAAAACACAAATAGCTGAAGGCAAACAGAAGTCACGCAGATATGCAAACAAAAATCAAGAACATAACTTGCATCCAACCTACTTAAAAGCACCCACTGAGTCATCGCCGAATTCATTCGTTTATTATAAAGCATCGACCAATATCCACAACAATAATTAAGTTCTATCAACAATCGCAGACAATTCAAAGTCACAGAAAATTGCCTTTTTTTTGCCTACCTTCCTTTCTTCAAGGACATAAAGTAACTTAATGTGATTACCACACTGCATCCCCGCTTGAAGTTTTAAACTGGTCGATTTTCACAAAACATGCTATGAACGTCACGCTATTACACAAAATTCGAACGCCGTACTATTTAATTTCTTAGACACTGACACAACAACATGGCGCGGGCAATAATTGCGAGAAAGAAGCAAGACTTGCAGCAGATAAGTATAACACAGAGTGCCAAAATGAATTAACTTGCGGTTAGGATGAAGATGATATGAAGATGACGATCATTATAACAATAAGCTACAACATACTTATAACTGCAAGCAATAAAAGTGTCTGAAGACTCAAGTCTTCTGAAATGATATTCCATATCGACTGATAAAGAGAAGAGGGACTTCGTGAAATGCTCGAACGTGAAGATGAAGGCAATATTATCTTCCGAAACCTTAGCAACTATCTACCAGTCGAGATGGTACAACGTGGCGGAAGGCCTGAATCTTCAGCACTGCCGCTGTGAGAAACGGAAATCTGGCAATAAACGTGTTTAACTCGAATAGCGTTCAACCACAATACCATCTACGCGCAAACACAGCATGCTACCCGTGAACTAAGTTGCATAATATCAGCGAAGTAAGGTATCAGCAGTACATGGTGGGAAGCCTGCAATAGGAACGTAGGCCTTATTAGTTCGGTTCCGTTGCATCTGAAAAAACTGGAACAGAAATGCAACGGAAGAGAAACATGGGAATATATAACATATATAATATATATAATACATATATATAATACAAATATAACATATAATACATAACAAAAATAAGGAAGCTTTCGGGACCGATATAAAGGACACGTAATAATGCTCAGCTTATTAAACGATGCCGTTTCAACTGCATTACGAACGTATATTACATAGCGCCCAAATACACAAGAAGAACCTCCATAATGGTGAATAAATGAGTATTTGGAAGTAGGTAAAATTGTAGCCTCTTTCGGAGTACTACTTCGGAATTTACCTAACTACTGGGACAATTACTTAGAAAGCTCATTCAGGAGAGTGGAAAAATAAGCAATGACGTAACTGCTGAGTATTTAAAATTTATATGTGAACCAGAATTAAATGTCAGATACGTGAAAAATTAATAACAATTCAAATAAAAATTAAAACTGAAGTTATCTACTTTATTCACTGAGCCATGTAGCACGCACTGGGGAAGGATAATACAGACACAATTTCAGTCAAGAAGCAAAAATGGAAAAGGCCAAGTCATAGGTAGAAGGATAAGATTAAATTACATTATGACAGAGTCCAGTGAATGACTGCTGTGAACCTTCGGTTTCACGTAAGGAGGGACTCCCTTAGCAAGCTGAGAAACTATAAGCTCTTACAGAAGGACTATCCACCATGCAGTCAGTTATCCAGAAACTGAACATATTTTTAAAAATACGGTGTAAGGGTGAGGGCTAAATTCAACAAGATCCGCATATGTTTCAGTAGTGGCGCCTTATGAACATGATAATGAATGTTCAGGTTCCATAAAAAGCAGGCACATACATTCTTCACAAGCTGAGGGACTATCACTTTGTCACAATGAACTCCGTTCTACAAAGCCAGTCAACTGTGATGTCTTTTGTAACTATACTGAAGTAATTTACATTAGAATACTGTGAAAAGCTAAGCTGTACTAGTAACAATAACAATAATAATAATAATAACAACATTTCAAGGTTTTAGCATGTACCAACACTTTATGAATGATTTCTGATTGCAGTGGCCAACAGACAAAGAATACAAGTTGCACATTGAAAACTGCTTCTTCCCTGGAGACACTCTGAGTACTGGATGGCTGCCTGTTTTGAATACGGAAATTATTATAAGTAAACTGCGTATAACAACGTCTGTACCAACAACAATTGAAGAAAATGCATTCAGTGATAAAAACTTTAAAAAAATTACTTATCTCACGTTAGAAGGCAGCATTGTGCAACTGAACAAAAAGTGTTTTGGCGGTCTACATGATCTTCACACGCTAGAGTTAACAATTGTTGGGGACTCTATACGTTCTGTTACAGAAGGAATTTTGAATGACGTACCAAATTTATCGACACTTCAAATTCAATCTGAAATAAATGATGAACATCTCAATGAAATCCTGTGGAACACTACTCTCCCCAAGCTTGAAACACTTGCCATAAGCTACAACAATTTAGAGGAACTGAAATCTGACACATTAAAAGGCTTAACTAATTTGCTAACGCTAAATGCAATGTCTTCACACTTAACATCCATTGAGTCTACCATACTTGAATCATCAGCCAACAAAATTCAGAAAGTTAATTTTGCTTATAATGAACTACAAATTTTACCTGTGGATATATTCAACATAAAATCAAACAGGACAACATTCAGTGTGTTTCTCCAAAACAATAAGTTAAAAACATTGCCAGAAGGTATATTCGATATGGCCAAACAAAGCAGTGAAACAGTACAAGTAAGTTTAGAAAATAATGACTGGGAATGTGACTGTCATTTAGCTTGGTTACGGAACGATATGGACCAGGAAAAAATTCATGTCCCTGATGACCCCATGTGTGCATCACCACCAATTAATAAAGGTAAATTACTTATAGATGCAGACTTTAGTTCTTGCATCACCTCAAGTCTTCCTAGCACTTCATCCACCACGACGCCTGAAGTCAGTACTTCATCCACAACGGAAACTGTTACAAGTGACCCCACTACACCATCTACAATCGGAAACACAACTGATTCTCCATCATCCACAACGGAAACTATGACAACTGATGCCACATCATCCACACAGGAAACTACAACTGAATCTTCACCAGCCACAATGGAAACTACAGCTGACACCACATCATCCACAGAGGAAACTACAACTGAATCTTCACCAGCCACAATGGAAACTACAACTGACTCCACATCATCCACAGAGGAAACTACAACTGAATCTTCACCAGCCACAATGGAAACTACAGCTGACACTACATCATCCACAGAGGAAACTACGACTGAATCTTCACCAGCCACAATGGAAACTACAGCTGACACCACATCATCCACAGAGGAAACTACAACTGAATCTTCACCAGCCACAATGGAAACTACAGCTGACACCACATCATCCACAGAGGAAACTACAACTGAATCTTCACCAGCCACAATGGAAACTACAGCTGACACCACATCATCCACAGAGGAAACTACAACTGAATCTTCACCAGCCACAATGGAAACTACAGCTGACACCACATCATCCACAGAGGAAACTACAACTGAATCTTCACCAGCCACAATGGTAACTACAACTGACTCCACATCATCCACAGAGGAAACTACAACTGAATCTTCACCAGCCACAATGGAAACTACAGCTGACACTACATCATCCACAGAGGAAACTACGACTGAATCTTCACCAGCCACAATGGAAACTACAGCTGACACCACATCATCCACAGAGGAAACTACGACTGAATCTTCACCAGCCACAATGGAAACTACAGCTGACACCACATCATCCACAGAGGAAACTACAACTGAATCTTCACCAGCCACAATGGAAACTACAGCTGACACCACATCATCCACAGAGGAAACTACAACTGAATCTTCACCAGCCACAATGGAAACTACAGCTGACACCACATCATCCACAGAGGAAACTACAACTGAATCTTCACCAGCCACAATGGAAACTACAGCTGACGCCACATCATCCACAGAGGAAACTACAACTGAATCTTCACCAGCCACAATGGAAACTACAGCTGACACCACATCATCCACAGAGGAAACTACAACTGAATCTTCACCAGCCACAATGGAAACTACAGCTGACGCCACATCATCCACAGAGGAAACTACAACTGAATCTTCACCAGCCACAATGGAAACTACAACTGACACCACATCATCCACAGACGAAACTACAACTAAATCTTCACTAAGTTCAACGGAAGCTATGACAACTGACACCACTACATCATCCACAGAGGATACTAATTACACATCAACCACAGAGGATACCAGTAACACCACATCATCCACACAGAATACTAATAACACCACTGCATCATCCACAGAAGATACTAATGACACCACTAAATCATCGACAGAAGTAACTACTGACACCACGTCATCATCCACAGAGGAAATATGCAAGGACTTTCGTATTTTAAATGAAACAATTAATGTAAACTCATCTTTCACAATGCGTGGTATTGAAACTTTTCATATTACAGAAAATGATGCAGGAGAAATAACAGCCATAATAAAAAAAGCACGAAGTAAACATGTGCTGATTTGGATGAATAGTAGTAACTACAGTAACATTGACTATGATTGCACGCGTTTCAATGAAGGACAACAACGTTCTTTAGAACAGTTAACTGCAAAGTTTAGAACTGATCCAAGTACATCTTATACAATATGTGCAGCGATTAAAATATCCGAGCAGGAGATCATGGTTCCGCCTCTGAACTGTCGAGCATACAAAACCCTACCAAGGCGAGAAGATCGCCCATTGCTGCTGAATAAAGAAAAAAAGATTACACTGGCAATATCCTGTTTCGTACTGTTGGTCAGTGTGATAGTTAGTGGGGCAACTATTTATTATGTGGTGCTACGTAATCCGACATTATTAAAGCCAAACAAAAATGTATTGATAGTGCCGCGTGACACGCGTCAGCTAAGACTCCCAACACGTGAAAGTTATAGTCAGACTGACACACCGCGTATATCACAGACAAGTCACGACACACAATCAACTGGTGAGACCAGTTATATAACAGTCGTTGAACCTACAACAGTAGAACTGGTTGCCTCGGAGTTCAAACAGATGTGCGACGAACTGAGCGGCTGTAAAACAGAAAGTACAACTGTAATCTTTCTTAAACATGAACCATCTTCATTACCCTCACACAGGATATCTGATACATCAAATACAAGTTCCTATACAGTACCAATTAGTGAGAACAATTATGTGGTAGTTATTGAACCTACAACAGCACGACTGATGTTCATTGAACCTACAACAGTACGATTGATGGCCCAGATGTTCAACCAGTTGTGTCACGAACTGACAGATAATTGCATTCCAGAAAGTGCAAACGAATCCTATTCTTAGTAAGAACCACCTCCATTATCCCCATATCCAAATACGGCATGTGAAATAATTTTCCCATATTATTTCAATTCCCATTACATAACATTAGTGTAATTATGTTTCACAGCAACTGGCTCTACTCAGCAGTTAAATGATGATTTATGTTACTGGATAAGTAACTGCCTAAAGATGCCTACCACAAGGTCATAAGTTTATGACAGAGAACCTACTTTTTAAGTGTCCTTGGTTCCTGTACTTTTATTAAGCTTAGTTTTTCTGTGCTCTACAAGACACAAATATGAAACGCAGATCACGTATTGATAAAGGCACACATTCAACATAAAGTCCCGAAGCCGGCAATTCATTCCACGTGCCTAAAGTGTAGAAGGCACATGCTCAAATTCTAATGCTAATGAAAAGGTTTTAAGGAGTAATGTAAATCTAGTAAGTAGGAGCCATTTGTAGTCTTAAAACCAATTCTGTCAATATATTTTATGTGCGCGTAGTCGGTATAGCGACTCGCTACGGGCTGGACGGTCCGGCGATTGAATCCCGGTGGAGGCGAGATTTTCTGCACCCGTCCAGACCGGAGTTGGGGCCCACCCAGCCTC
Organism: Reticulitermes speratus; assembly: GCA_021186555.1. Taxonomy (NCBI): domain Eukaryota; kingdom Metazoa; phylum Arthropoda; class Insecta; order Blattodea; family Rhinotermitidae; genus Reticulitermes; species Reticulitermes speratus. Next base: position 27,024,502 of record JAJKFL010000237.1, read on the forward strand.
CTGTACAATGATAACCGGGTCTCCTCCCGGAGATAAAGCGCTCGGGGCGTGGCGTTGACCACCCACTCCATCTAGCACCTAGGTTAAAGAAAGAGTAGAGATATACCTCTACTCCCTTATTCAGTGAGCATTACCTCCTTGCCAAGCATAAGGCCAGAATTGAGATACACTGAACAAAATAACTGGTTTCGGATTTGTGTATATTAATCGTGTATAGCAATCAATTATCATATCTATTTTAAAATAAAAATTGTTATACTTATGTGGAGATAAAAATAAAAGCAAACACTTTTAAGGAAACCTTTGCAGAGTTCTGTTACTAACTGACCTTTCTCAGTATTGCAAAAAGAGCAAGAGATTTTTCATTACATTAGAGTCCTGTGTATCCGACTTAAACGGGACCAATAGGTGGTCAGATTACCAAAAATGTCAGATAATGTGGAAATGGGGGAGAACAAATCACAAATTAAATGGAAGGACAGTACCATTACAAATCTGATTTATTAAAAATTACTCCAGAGTACACCTAACTTAAATAAACTTCAGGCAAGTAAAGTGAACAATGGACTTTACATTTATTGAACGCAGCATTTAGTGTAGAGTATGTATTCAAGCACAGCTCAAACCTGTGAATAGCATGCTGTATGGTTATGTTGGATAAAGCGAAATGTCGGATAAACGAAGGCCAGATATTCGGGACTCTACTATATTTACTGAAGATATCCATCACCATCAGGCTGGAAATAACCACACAAAAGTACGCGAGATCTGATGTTTTCATAGCAGTGATGATGAAGATTCCAGTCTTCTGGGACATGACGTCATGTAAAGTGGTATGTGGGTACCAACGTTTCGTCACAGCTTGATGCCTTCATCTTCAGGGAAGTCAAACGAGAGTACCGTGAAGATGGAGGCAGCAAGCTCTTCTGAAATGTTAGCACCTATAATGTACCCCATACAAACAGCAACACAAGTCAGACAAGTAGAAACTTCACTGAACTCAAGCAGTAAGGCAATGTGATAAATACTAATATTGAAATCTCAACAAAACAATGCAAGTACGTTCTTCTCACTGTACTTTTAGGCGCGTTAGGAAAACTGCGAAGACCGAGTACTATCTTCGTCATACCTGTATGTCCTTCGGTCTGTCCGTCCGTCTGCAGAACTCGGCTCCCACTTGGCGGATTTTCATGACAATTTGTATTTGTAATATATTTCGAAAATATGTCCAGAAAATTAAAGTTACATTAAAATACCAAGATAACGGGTACTTTACATGAAGACCTATGTACATACATGATAATATCTCGCTGAATTCTTCTTAGAATGAGAAATATTTCGGACAAGAGTTATAGAGGAAATCAAAACACATTTTATATTCGATACCGTCTTTTCAGAAAAGTGCCGTTTATGAGATAATGTGGAAAAATGTGGTAAAGCCGGACTGGCCACAGATAAAAATATAATACGGCGTATGCGCTTTGCATGCTGGGTAACTAAGGCTACAAAAACATAATCAGAATATGCAATACTTATTGCTTTTCCACGGCACCAATGGTTATGCGAAGTGCCTCAATGTTACGTTATACGTACATTGCCTGTCTTATTTTCTCAGCTTATGCCAGTAAGGAAACAAGCATGCAACAATCGAAGACAGATTAAATTATCTTCAGAAATGTAAGCCTCTCGGGAAGAGAGAAAAATATTTCATACAACAAAAAGAGTGATGATATCTGTACCTGAATTTTATTTATAGGACTACAAACGCATTATTATTATTATTATTATTATTATTATTATTATTTACTGCGGTTGGGTTTTCACCCGGTGACAGTAGTCCTTACACTAGTACACACAATACAAATGGAAATATAATATACATAAAAGTAACAATACAAAACAAACTATTAGACAATGCCCACAGTTTCTTCATTGTAATTTACAATGTAAAAGGGGGAGTCAGTAAGACACAAATAGCAACTGCAGTTCAAGTAAGCGAGAAAATTACCACAATAAACCATCCTTTTTCCCTACAATCCCTCAAAACTTAATTACACTTGTCCCTTCATTTTACAAAAGTCTGAAACCTGGTTGCACAAAACTGTGCCTGCTGCCATCATAACCACAGTCAAACCTCATGTTCAACTGCACTGCCAATAAAATATCTGGCACCACGGTGTTCTTTCAGGGGACCAAAGAGTTACAAATCATTTTTGGCGACATTTGGGCTGTAGGGCGGGTGATCAACAAGTTTCCATTTGAGTTCCCTAATTGTCTCCTGAGTCGCACACATGGTATGAGGCATTGCATTGTTGTGCACCAGCAGTAGTCCTCTTCTCAATATCAAACTCAGTCCCCAGTTGTCCACATAACTATAAAGTGAAGGTGGCATTGGCAGTTCCACCAGGCTTTTAAAAATGGAAAAGCAGTATTCTTTGGGAATCCAAAAGAGTCAGCAAGACATTGCCACTGAGAGCACAGCTTCAATATTTTCTCATTACAGGCAAACTCAGATGCTTCTCTTGCATTGATGCATGTGTCAGTGTTGGCTCACAGTGACTGAACTGTGATTCATCTCAGCTAACAATCCTGTTGAGTATGTCTTCTCCCTCAACCTTACAGCGACAAAGCTGTTCCAAAGCAAGCTTCTTTCAGGCCATTTTCTGATCAGGATTCAGTTCTCAGGGAACACATCTAATGGAAACTTTCTGGAACTGTCAATGATCATGCATTATGCTAACCTCTGTAAATACCCAACAATGTCTGCTACATCACCTATTCTTACCTCCCTATCCAGATCTTTTCCACCTGGTTAACAGCCACGTGTATCGTAATTTACACTGAGCAAGCCTGTCTGTCATTGTCTTTCAGTTTTTAATGACCTTGTGCAAATTTCTCAGCTCAGCTGTAAACAGCCTCAAATGACAAACAGTTCTTGCCACGCACAGGAAACGCGTCTTTATGAATATCCTTTGGCAAATGTCCTTTCACCCACAAAAAGCTAACCACAGCATAATGTTCCATGCTTGTACACTCACGTGGTACACTCACCATTTTTAAGCACCACAGTCACACACGTCTCTTACCCATGTGCCATCAACTGGCAGTGTAAAATCATCCTAGTGTGGGCTGCCACCTACTGTTGCAAATTTAAAGCAATTTGGTACATGAATATTGAAATACAACTCATTTGTCACTTGGTCTACTTACTGAATCGATTTACACATAACTTGCAAAATACAAATCTTTTAATATTTGCCATCGTACAAAATTTCAACCGAGGCAGTCAATGTTCTATATGTATATCAGTACAAAAGGAAATTGGAATTAGAGTTAAGTAAATCCATCAGCAGCAGCGCATTGCTTTTGGATGACGAGGTTTCACGATAAAAATGTCACCAAAATTAATGAAAATAGAACCCCCGATAGGCCTACTTAGATAACACGCTACTTCCTAATAATATTTTATATCACTTTGTATTTTATATTCCACGGAGCAGAGTCCTTTTCAAACGCTTATAAGCCAACAGTCCAGTCCTAGACCTGGAGATTCTGAGCCTGAAGACAAAAGCAATTCGATCCTTCGAAACATCGGTAACTACTTACCAGTGGACACGACGTAACTTCCAACACGACCTGAATCTCCAGATCCACAATTTTACAAACGATTCACAAAACCAATTAAGCTTCCCAACAAGAACAGAAACTTATTAAATATAGAGGTGTGCAATACACCGCGATTTGCTGATTAAGCATAACACCAAGAATGGTACTTCCCCATTACTCGATCTGAATGTTTGCACAAGATTAAACCTTAATTCCAAATACAGCATATGATTGTACTAGATGCGAACATAAGCAACATGTAAAACATTTATATATCGTACCATGCGTGATGACAAGTGCGTAATCTACATATATGCAATTATAGAAGGACAGATGGCAGCACAATTGTAACAGTAAATTAATAATCGGAGTAAGATGAATGGATAAGATAGGAAAATCAGATACACTAATGGCGAAAGGTATTGAATGATACATGTTATCAGATGTGGGAGGAATTTTGCTGTCAGTGTGACGCCTAATATGAAAGTCTTCGTCAGTGTCGTTTGTGCAGTGTGATCACCGGCCCATCCTGCTCAACACACCGCACTGTACCGGGCAGCACAAAGTGGAACGATTACGATCGCGGATACAGTTCAACAAATATTCACTTCCGAAGGTCAGCACGCGGTAAAAGTTTCCATAGATGTTTAACATTAAGGATGCTGGACGAAGTGCAGGAAGGAAGAAAAAAGAGCCAACTAAACAGGACAGGTATGTTGCAATATTACGACACACGAAACGTCGAATATAGGTAGAGTAGTTTTGTTAAAGGTAATATATTTGGAGACAACGGTAAAGGGTGAACGTACATTAGGGAAACAGGAATCCACAAAGCAATCGAAACTTCCAAAGAACGTCATTTGTTTCCAGCGCGAAATCAGATGCCGGATTAGCACGCACTCACTGGGGAAACTGATTAGTCGCTCAGATCTCAAGTGAATGTGTTTGTGCGCCTGAAAATGTGACAAAAAATGTTTGGTTTTGTGCACTTAATTTCCACTGATATTGACTATCATCAGAACTTATACAATAAGCATACTAACAAACAAAACACGCACACTTAATTACAGAATCTCTCACACCAGAAAAAGTGTACAATGTGCATTCGAAAAATCGAGGGACCAATATGCTACAAAGAAAAACTGCGCACTCAATCGTTAAAGCATCTATTATTCTCCACATTTTCCGTGGACTGTCTTGTTAAGCAGGGGAAATACGTAAATCAACTAGACTTTGTTAATTTAAAAGAAGAAAGTGATAGACGGAAGATATTATGGAAGACACAGCTTTGGAGAAATCGTCTTAGTGATTAGTTCTTAACGCCTGCACGAGCTATTTCACCTCAGTGGTGTAACGTCAGTTAAATAAATTGAGTACGAATAAAAGAATTGGCATAAGTGCTAACTTTAACTAAGCACCAAAGTCATAATGTGTTACTTTATGCTGCGTTAACTAGCCCGTTCCATACTTGGATTATACGAGACTCCTCCATGTCACGTGAAATTCATTTCCAAGCCAAATCCATTTTGTCCCTCCGTGCACGGTCTGGATCTGTCATACAGGCCTCGCACATGCTCAGTTTACTGTACAGAAACACAGTGGCTGGCTTCACTGACACTGACACTGACACAGTGACGTAGATACACAAGGAACAAGACAACCAATGCGCAACGCGACTGTCATTGGACTGGCATGTTTAGTTGCCTGGGGGGGGGGGGGGGGTGACTTAGCTTTGTTGTCAGAAAATTGAGTTGCGATTGAGTTGCAGTTTCCTCAGTTTGCGCGGCTCAATCCAGTTTCACGTGTTCAAATCGGAGTAGCAAAATTTCTTTGAAGTTGCGGTTGCGTTACAGTTTCCAGTTTCCTTGGAGCTCGCACGCCCTAACACCAGAAAATTATAATCATGTAGAATCTGAGAAGACATTACGGGTAATGCTTGCTACCAATCAGTTCATAACAACATTTCAGTTTGCAGGATGCCATGTTAAATCACAATATAATACAATATAAATGTAATAACTACACTAATTATTTTATATGGGTACGAAAACTGAGGGGCAGGACATAGTTTGAAGGTGTATGAAACAAAGCACTGTAATTAACGTAAAGACAGGAAGCGATAAGAAGACTGCATAGGCCCAATGATTTAGAGCTTTAATAAGCCGCGTAGCTTCGTATCAGTTACAAAGATGTATATAAAACAATAAAGTAAGCCCTTTGTCACTAGCGTCAAATATTATCACACCTTTCTTCACCTTGGAGCCATTATCAATGTCGTCTTAAAAAGATTAAAAGAATTTTCTGTCAATATTAACAGCATTAGTAATTAGATTTAAAATTACAAAGTCATCCATTAGCTGTCTATAATAAACGACTTCACCCATTATTTCAGTTTGCTACCTGCATCCAGCAGACGTCTTGTTATCACATATATATGTCTCTTTTTACTTGTACTTGCACAGGACCAATTTTATCGTTATCTGTTTACACTACTATCTTCACTGGTGCAGCATGTTTCGCTTCAGAAACCCAACAATGAATGGAACAAATAACTTTAAAATTCACCTTAAGATGGGGGATGTGGCTTGGGTTCAACTAACGGGCTCTAATGGACGTGTTAACGAAACGTCGGCTCCTGTATTCGGATTACTGCTTGGATAGCTGTATGACTCTCAGCTCCTCAGGAAGCACTATGCTCAACAGTTCCTAATCTATTCCAACAGTGTCACCCTTTAAACACAAAGTAACGCTTTCCACAAAAGCACGCAATTAGTGTCTTCCATACAGTATTAAACAGACATCCAGCTGACCGTGTGTGTGTGTGTGTGTGTGTGTGAACCAACGACAGTAGAGTGCGTGCACGTTCACAGACCACATAAAGGACGTCAAAACAAAGCATTTCTGCAACGCGGGAAGCTCGACAGATCGATACATCAGCTTCAAGCATACTCAGAGTACAGGGCCGTCACTTAGAACGGTCTAGCGAAAAGAAAACCTGGCTCCAAAACAAATTACCGCGGACAAACATCGTACTTTGAAAGTTCACAGATATTTCTTCTTTCTGGAAGATAGTGGTCTTTGTAATATATGTCTTTTCCTTACGTAAAAGTTAGGAAACACGAACTAAGGAAGGAGTATGGACACTTAAAAATACTAGAAATTCCACCGTCATATGATGGGTTAACGCAATGGTCACGCGATAATTCACTGCACTTTCTATCATGACATTCATTATTCATGCTGACTAATGAATTCATTCCAATAATTATTATTAAATCAGTATTTTTGTATAGAAAGCTGCACCTCTCTACACTATTAACATAACTAATGATTATTTATTACCACCTTCGAACTGTTTTAAACACTTCTTGGAACTGGTTCAATTATTTTGAAGAATTTGCTCTCTTACTATCCCTTTATTTTAAATTCCCAAATACTTTCAAGAAAAGCAATAGACCCTGAACATGTTTTTCTCCGTAACGTGGCAACAGATTTATAATCGATCAACACTTTGTTGTTTTTTCGCGTCGAGTTGTCTCCTCCGTACGTTATCAATGAATTTACTATCGATCCAATCATCCTTGATATTTTGACTTGGGAGATGTCTCCCCGTACGTTATCAGTGAATTTACAATTGATCCACTTGTCCTTTCTACTTTCACGTGGGAGATGTCTCCTCTGTATGTTCGTTATCAATGGATTTGCAATAGATTCAGTCTTCCTGGATGTTTTTTGCGTCGGACATCTTTTCTCCTTATCTCAGCAAAGGATTCACAATCAATTACGACTTTCTTCCGTTTTCGGTGTTTTGACGTCACTCACAAACCAAGACACGTCATTACCACTCACGCCTACTTGTGACATCAGACACACACACAATTCTACCGCAACCATGGAGATACGGCTTGTGACGTTACTCACACCCCAGCCTATATCGTAGCAATGGAAACCCGTGTGTGACTCATGTACCGATGACGGCGAATCAATCCCCAGGGATATGACTCAGGTCACATTCGAAGGTCCGTCACAAATAAATAATACACTTCAGTAGTACATTACTTATTCATGAAAAATAAAAATTTCTTTATACATATGTTGCATAAAAGTTGGAATTTTATCTGTGGAATTCGTAGTGTAAAATGTGGTCTCCTTCGAAAGCTATGCCTTCTTCAACACGTTCAGTCAGATATTATCATGATATTTCGTAGCATTTCTTCGCCTATTCCAGCAGTTTCTCTGTGAATACGTCTTCACGTCTTAAGTAGTTCATGGTTTAGCTACATACACACGGGTTTTCAGGTAACCTCATATTAAGTAGTCAGGTGAAGAGAGGTCAGGTGAACGAGGTAGACATCCGACATTTCCGAAACACGAAATGAGCCTCCCAGTAAGAATTTCACGTAAGCGATTCATCCTTACTTTAGCCATACGATACGTCGCCCGGTCTTATGGTAACAATATTCCACTAAAGCCGCCTACTGCTTCATTGCCGTATCATATGCAGCCCCGCCTTACCTACACCATATTTCATTTATGTTGCCTGTTCTTGCAAACTTTTGTAACGCTTCTCAATCATCCCACAGCAACGCTCCGCAGTCACTAACTCTTTCGCTGTGTTCACTCTCAAAAAGTGTCCATAATTTCAAACCTGATAACAGCGCACCACACCTTTACTTTCGGTGAACCAAATGGCGATTCGCGAAATTCTTGAAGATTTTCGGTAGCGCAGTACCCATAATTACGCCTGTTCACATCACCGTTAAAGTGAACCTGTGCCTCGTCACTGGTGTGCAGTTCGTTTTCGAGGTATGGGGTTGTGTCCTTTAATTTCAAAAGCATGTACAAACAATTACTCGATTCATTGTGTCATTCTCAGCGAGATTTTCAACGATGAAAAATAGTGAGGATGAAGCTTTTGTGCATGAAAGTACACCTTACAATAACTTCTGAAAAATTCAGCGTACAAGCACGTGTTTCGTGCATTTCATTAGCGTAATTAAAATTAACTTCCAACTGTTCATAATGTAGCAAATGTAGTCGTATACCAATTTGCATATATTATTTGAATAAACTACATAACATGAACGCCTGCACAGGAGGCCGTGTCTTCCAATCCGCCTGCTCCACCACTAAATATTACTGGACGGCTTCCTGTAGTACCTGGTGATATACTTTACAATCATCTTTAAATAAGTTCACTACTTTACAATGAAACTCACGAGCATGCAGCACCAGTCAGCTGCTAACTCTTCTACTCCTGCTGTTCCACCATCACCGCTGCTGCTACTGCTGTCCAGTCGACCGCCTGTTATTATTATATTTACAGTTCGTCTCTTTTCTTATACATTCCAGCTCACAATACTGTTTCTTTCAGCATGTCTGCAAGATCACAAATCATACTCAACTAGTCTTCTCCACCTTCAGTCTCCACTTGCAAACAAACTTCAGTTGTGTCTTCCACTCACTTTCGCAATTTCAACCGCTTCTTTATGTAATTAAAATCTTCAGACTTTCATGGCTGGAGTTCAATGTGTTGGATCGACTGTCGAGGTTAGATCGCGTAGAGAAATAAGAGGTTCACGACGTTTCGGCAAACGATGGAGTTCCTACCTTTAGGGTGAACGTCTTAGAGGGCTATCTAGAACGCGGGTGGTGAGTTGGATGGTAACCAATTAGAACGCCACACTTCTACACATCGCTTGCCGCCAGATGTCTGTAAGGTACTTCCGGTACACAACATTAAGTTGCCCTGTGGTACTACAGCCTTGAAACGTTGCAACATATTCATCCCTCTACGCCACTCAACTCCAAAACTTCACCCAACGCATTGTTTTCTGTAATGTTGGGGCACTTGTACTTCTGCCTCTTGCGCTTAGTGTTTCAAATCTATAGAGTCTGAACAAGTTTCCGCGTTTGCCTTCTTTTCGTCGACGAATCCGATCTCGAAAATACCGGCGGCATAACTGACGTGACATACAACTCATCTTCGCTCACAAGACACTATTGCACATGTTAATTGCTCCTGACTACCGCTGACGACAGGTTATGCACAGTGGACCTTATCGGATTAACGGACGTAACAAAACAAATTAACTGTCCTGGCCACCCCACATACAGAGTAGTTCCGTCCGCCATCTCCGCTATGTAGTTAACCGGCAAAATTTCTGCGATCGCCGTACACATTGGTACGAATTACTGACATCACGTTTATCTCAGGAAATTCCAACACACTTCAACGCATTGTTTCCACACAACAGCTGTCACTTCGCACTCAACACAAACACTGACTTGCTCTTGGTAAGATGCATTACGATAATGCATCTGAACTTCGTTTTACAATACGTCATTAGGAGTGTCCAAGCAAATCTGGAGGGATTAGAAATTAATGGCAAAACATACAGGCTTCAGGTCTGTGCTCATGATTTTAGTTCCTTCGGATAATACATGAATATATCCCATTACACAACAAAACATTTAATCACACCGTGCTAAGGTGGGTTGGTCTAGAAATAAAGACAGTTACAGCTGTAGTCATATTCAGGTCTCGTCACCACAATGCAAGACTAAATCATACGTGACAGAGAACACTGTGTAATGACAAACTTCATATTTGTACCGTTCATCGACCGGTACTTGCACCAAACGTTTAAAGCAGTACGCCACATCAAGTCCACTCGTTCTCGCAGCTGCGGTAAGACGCTCTCCTTTCGCCTATCATGCCACATATTTCCCCACATTTCCCCAGCGTCTAGTACAGCAAGGTCCGTGGTCCGTAACTGATGCATTTTCGGGGTAACTATGAAAATGGTTAGCGCCTACGCTTTGCTGACATTTGGCAGACGAATACTGATGGGCGATAACAGTGCGGTGACGCTGCGGCCGATCGGGTTCCAATGTACACACAAATACACCCTACAGCTGACCATACGTATACACAGTTTTGACTTACGCAAAATTAGATTTGTACCGATCTTCCGGAACGTAACTACTGCGTAAGTCGGGGAGTGTCAGTGCACGTCTCCGCGTGTTGAGGTCTGAGGTTCTCATGGCAGCAAATGTACAGTTTACGGCTTTCTGTGATGTAACAACTTGAGGTGTAGCAGATATAAGAATACTAAGGAACCTGTTACCTTTACCATCAAGGTACAAGTTCTTTACTTTGAGGACTGCGGTAGCAGGTTACTCCGAAGAGTTCGTATACTCGTATATCACACCCCAGGAGACAGTAGTCTTTTAGCATTGTTGGAGAGTGATTACTGAGGCGACGATGGACTGGGAATGTGGCCTGTTTCTGGAGACTAAGAACACATCCTGAATATTGGCAGAGAAATCTCTTGAAGTACAAAAGATATGGGACTAAGACACATCTTACCGAATTAAGCTCTTGTGATGGAACTGACATGCTTTCGTGTCTAAGTGTGGACACTTGCACTGCCGTTGTTGAGGTGTCAGAGTTCGTTCAGCGCGAACTGCTTGGATAAAACGTGATAAAAACGACACGATAGATGTAAAGGTTGGCTTGAGAAGGATGTGGAGAAACAATAATGACGATCCCGACATTTGTCCGGATTTGACAAACAACTGTCACGATCATCGATCACGCAGTCTTCGACCTCGGAATATAAGAAAATAAGCAAAGTGCACAGTTATGTAAGTGCAAACGAAAAGCGACCATTAAGATTATTTCAGCTACTACGTTGGCATCAATTATGTTTGCGCTAACCTGAGGGTCAAATCTAAAGGCACATCAGTACGATACAATTTTATTAACGAACAAATTATATTGTTTAATATCGTAGCTACATGTTTCGGCTTCAAAACAGGCTGTCAAAAGGCCAACTGCAAATAGACATATACAGGAATTATTAAAACATTTTATAGTGTTGTAATATAGGTACTTAGATATCAATAATTTCACATTTTGGTTTATCTTTAACAATGAAGCGTATTATCCTTAAACTATCACTGTTCTCTCTTTACTGCTGAACGACTGAATCAGCACCGTCCCTTTGCTAATATCTGTGTCCTGCAGTTACCGTGAAGGCATTTTCGACTCCATACTGGTAAGAGGCTTGATCGTCTTACTATGCCTGATCCTCGTCACGTTAGCCCTCGTCAGCATCTATGGATATTCCCCCAACGCAACAGAGTCAAGCGACGAGACGGCCAGTACGAAGAGAAATGACAATGCTAGGGCGAGAAGTGGGGAAGGATCTTGCAATCAGACGAGCGACAACGACAACACCATCATATGTTACAACATTCCATACGACACAGGCGAATTCGTGGCCAATTTCATCAATGCGAACAGCAGCAATGTAAGTACTGTTACAGACTTGTTATTTCCTTCATTTGTTCATACGAAATAAAGTACAAGAATTAAGGCACCTTAATTGACCTTAAAGGTGAGGCTAAATTGGCAAAAATGAGGGGTTAAATAGTATGAATAATCGTCACTTGCACAGAAGTCATCTTGGTTACCTTTTCAGTGGATTAATACTAAGGTGCGGTCAACATAGCCATTTTTTTCATAGACTGCATGCACACAAGAACAGCAATCTGTTACCTCTGTGGTCAGAAGGTGTAAGCTAGCTAGACAGCTAAGTAACTAAGAAAAAGTGGCAGATTCCATCTTGAGAATGTAACAGTTGCAAAACATCTCAGTTATTTCCGGTCTTTTATGGACGTCGAAGATTCATCACCGACTTCACAACAGCCCGCCAATGGTCCCTATCATGTGTAAGATAAATTAAGTCCCCAATTCACATGGTTTAACCTACAGCCGAAACATATAGCCACATTTATAAAACAAACTAACTTGCTTTATGAAAATACGTTGTGTTATACTGTCCGCCATTGATTTTAATCGTTGCATTACAACACAACAGAATATTCCACACTAAGATTTACATTAATTATTAGCGAACAACAAATGCCAGCCAGCATTCACAAATTTAAAAGCTAGAGGCAATAGCAGAGCGAAAAATCCACAACTATTTCGCCATGTTTAGATTTCCAAACCTGTTACACGTTTGTGCATTACTGATCAACGTCTAACGCCAGTGTTATGTGTTCCCTACCTTCTACGTCTACACCTGTTTTTGATTTTTCTCGCCTTGACGATTAAATCATTTCGTGATATGACGTCGTACAGATGAGTATATAAGTACCAAAGTTTCATTGTAGCTTGCTGCCCCCACCTTCAGGGTAGTTCCTTGTCTTGGAACTACGTACCAATATACACAGTCATATCCAGGAAGACGTGAACCTCCATCATCACCGCTCAGAGAACCTCAAAAGGTTCACACATTGTCTTTTCCTTTTTAAGTCCGTCTAAATGTGTTTCTATTACCGCCGAACATCGGATTCTAATCGCAAGTAAACGTCTTTGTCATGCAAGTAGTACAGGCCCACGTAGACAGATAGATGTCTGGAAATTCGAGTTTAACAAAGTCGAAGATGGAGGTGTTCAATGGTGCATCTGTGCCTTCATAGGAAATTACTTTTTCTCAACTACCTTCCTTTCTTCAAGGGAATAAAGTAATTTGAAGTGACCATCAAACTGACAGTGTTCCCCCTTCAAGTTTTAAACTGACCGATTTTCACAAAACTTGGCATGAACGTCATGCAATGAGGCAATTCGAAAGTCGTACTATTTCAGTTTTCAGACACCAAGATGATAATAATAAGGCGGGGGCAAAAATCGTGAGATAGAAGAGAGACTTGCAGCAGATAAGTATAAGAAAGTGTGCCAAAATTAATTAACTTGTGGTTATGATGAAGACGATATGAAGATGACAATTACAACAATAACCTATAACATACTTATAACTGCAAGTACTAAATGTATCTGCGGACTCAAGTCTTCTGAAATTATATTCCATATCGACTCGTAAAGAGAAGAGGGACTTCTTAAGCAGTAGGAAAGTAGGCCTTATGAGTCCAGATCCTTGTTGTTTCTGACAAAAACTGGACCAGAAATGAAATGGAAGGGAAACACTGGAATCCATGACCAACCAAGAATAATAAAGCTTCCGGGACCGATAACACAAACACGCATTGATTCTTAGCTTATTTAACGATGCCGTTTCAACTGCACTACGGTCGCATATTACATAGAAAAATCATTGGTAATGGTGTGCAAATGAGTATTTGCCGATCCCAGTGACCGCGTGGTCTAAGGCGTGGGTCTGCGGCCACTCGCTTCCTGGGATTGTGGGTTCGAATGCCAGGGGGGCATGGATATCTGTTTCTCGCGAGTGTTGTGTGTTGTCAGGTAGGGGTCTCTGATTCGGGCTGATCGCTCGTCCAGAGAAGTCCTACCGAGTGCGGTACGTCTAAAATGCGCGTGATCGCGAAGCCTCGTAAGAGAAGGCCATGACCCGAATACGGACCGACGGGCCACAGGAAACAAAATGAGTATTTGGAAGAAGGTAAAAGCGTAGCCTCTGTCGATGTACTACACCGGAATTCACCTAACTACCGAGAACATTCATGACAAAGATAATTGAGAAGAGTACTGACGTAACAAAACTAAATCCTTTACATATTAAAGCAAAAATATGGAGTACTTCAAATTTGTATTTGATGTAGAGTTAAATGCCAGATACATGGAATATTACAACCATACCATACATGTGATGTGCATCTTCCGTGCAACAGTCTAATACAAACAAATTCTTTCCTACCAATTAGTTGAGAGGGGGGGGGGGCACGCGGTGGCGCAGTTGGTTGAGGCACTGCGCTACAAGCCGGAAGGTCGCGCGGGTTCGATTCCCGATGGTGTCATTGGAATTTTTCGGTCGCACTGGCCCTGGGGTCGACTCTAACAGAAATGAGTAACAGGAATATTTCCTGGAGGGTAAAGGCAGCAAGTGCGTAGGGCTGACAAACTTACCACCTTCATGTGCCGATTGTCTAGAAATCTGGGAGCCTCAACCTGGAACCCCAAGGGCTTGTCCAGGACTGTAATGAGATTGCTTTACCTGCTTTACCTTACCAATTGTTTGAACAATGTTTATATTATACAATGCTCCTCAATGTGTCGGCAATACATCATTAGCGAGCTAAGCTGTACACGTCGATCAAACTTGCAGCTCCCTGAAGATGGCCAAAATGTATGGCCGAAACGTCTAGGAGCATTGTATAATAAATATAAACATTGTATAACTAGTTGGTAGTAAAACATTTCTGTGTATACAACCATACCAATTTCAATCAAAAATTAAAATTTAAGTTATCTACTTCTATGTAGCACACATTTGGGAAGGATAACACAGACATAATATCAGTCAAGAAGTAAAAATGGAAAATACCAAGTCATAGAAGGATAAGATTCAATTACATCATGACAGAATCCAGTGAAGGACTCCTGTGAATATAGTAATGAACCTTCGGTTCCACGTTAGGTGAGACATCCTTAGCAAGCTGAGAAACTATAAGCTCTTACAGAAGAACTATCCTCCATGCAGTCAGTTATCCAAAAACTCAACATATTTTTAAAAAAATACGGTGTAAGGGTGAGGGCTAAATTCAACAAGATCTGCATATGTTTCAGTAGTGGCGCCTTATGAACATGATAATAAATACTTAGTATTGTTTTCACCGTGCATGTTTACCATTATAATTTCACAATTCACCAACACATGCACTTCACTATTAAAATTAATAGTTTGTTAAAAAGCCCTACATATGTTTCGGTCGGTTAACCGGCCATCATCAGGGGCGACTCGAGTTACATAATACAAACACATTCATTAGGTTTTCCAGAGATGTGAATTAAAACAGTCAAGTGTGGGTATTATAAAACTGCATTAATAAAATAATAAATTCTAAAATTCACGTCGTATTAGGGATCACTTCCAATGGGTGTTGCACGACGTGTTGCAAATCACTTGTTGCGTACACTATGCTGTAGACACTGCATTAGTTGCGAGCACATTAAGTTGCTTTGTGATACTGTTTACTAGAAGCACGTTTTGTTATCTTGTTTACGTTGACCGGTATTGTCCTTGCAGGCGGTACTCAGATGTATATTATACTGGTTTTTGGCATGGTGTTACGTATCTATCAAAAGATGAATTTAATTAGGTATGTCATATCAGATTAAAGTAAATAGGTATATATACATTTTAGGAATGCATTATAATTATTGCGTGACATACCTGTGTTTGTTAGCTGTGGTGTAGTATCCGGGTGAGTGAGGTCTGTCTGCCTACTGATTTGCGTGTTGTGTACGTATCGAGCCTTTATACCTGTGTTGTGGAGGGGGTGGAGGAATGACAAAATTAAATAGTGGATTCTCTTCTATCGGATGTTGTTCTTCAATCAGTGTCTCCAATTTTCGATATGATTGTATAAAGTATTTTTCGAGGATGTTCATGCACCTACCCTTCTTACAGGTTTTCACCAATGTCATGGTTTCATCAAGTGGGCCACATTCATGTCTCTGTTCTAGAACATGTTGGGCGTATGCCGATTTTGGTTCGTTAGATCGGATGTATCTATGATGTTCTAAAAAACGAGCCTTCAAGCTGCGTCCAGTTTGCCCTATGTAATGCTTTTGGCAGGTTCTACATTGTAGACTATAGATCCAGCTGTTTGTATAGATGTCATTGGTGTCCCGGTTTTGTTTTAGTATATTTTGTGTTGTATTGTTTGTCCGGTAGGCTATCTTGAGGTTACTGTTTCTGAAAATATTGGTGACCTTCCTTATTATCGGATTGTGATATTCGAAAATCACCCATGCTTTTTTCTCCTCTTGTATATGTTTATCCCTCGTATTATATTATGTAACTCCAGTCGCTCCTGATGATGGCCGGTTAACCGACCGAAACATATGTAGGGCTTTTTAACAAACTATTAATTTTAATAGTTAAGTGCATGTGTTGGTGAATTGTGAAATTATAATGATAATGAATGTTCAGGTTCCATAAAAGGCAGGCACATACATTCTTCACAAGCTGAGGGACTATCAGTTTGTCACAATGAACTCCGTTCTACAAAGCCAGTCAACTGTGATGTCTTTTGTAACTATACTGAAGTACTTTACATTAGAATACTATGAAAAGCTAAGCTGTACTAGTAACAATAACAACAATAATAATAATAACAACAATTCAAGGTTTTAGCATGTACCAACACTTTATGAATGATTTCTGATTGCAGTGGCCAACAGACAAAGAATACAAGTTGCACATTGAAAACTGCTTCTTCCCTGGAGACACTCTGAGTGCTGGATGGCTGCCTGTTTTGAATACGGAGATTATTATAAGTACACTGCATATAACAACGTCTGTACCAACAACAATTGAAGAAAATGCATTCAGTGATAAAAACTTTCAAAACATTACTTATCTCACGTTAGAAGGCAGCATTGTGCAACTGAACAAAAAATGTTTTGGCGGTCTACATGATCTTGACACGCTAGAGTTAACAATTTTTGGGGACTCTGTACATTCTGTTGCAGAAGGAATTTTAAATGACGTACCAAATTTATCGACACTTCAAATTCAATCTAAAATAAATGATGAACATCTCAATGAAATCCTGTGGAACACTACTCTCCCCAAGCTTCAAACACTTGCCATAAACTACAACAATTTAGAGGAACTGAAATCTGACACATTAAAAGGCTTAACTAATTTGCTAACACTAAATGCAGAGTCTTCACACTTAACATCCATTGAGTCTACCATACTTGAATCATCAGCCAACAAAATTCAGAAAGTTATTTTTGCTTATAATGAACTACAAATTTTACCTGTGGATATATTCAACATAAAATCAAAAAGGACAACATTCAGTGTGCTTCTCCATAACAATAAGTTAAAAACATTGCCAGAAGGTATATTCGATATGGCCATACAAAGCAGTGAAACAGTACAAGTAAGTTTAGAAATAATGACTGGGAATGTGACTGTCATTTAGCTTGGTTACGGAACTATATGGACCAGGAAAAAATTCATGTCCCTGATCACCCCATGTGTGCATCACCACCAATTAATAGAGGTAAATTACTTATAGATGCAGACTTCAGTTCTTGCATCACCTCAAGTCTTCCTAGCACTTCATCCACCACGACGCCTGAAGTCAGTACTTCATCCACAACGGAAACTGTTACAAGTGACCCCACTACACCATCTACAATCGGAAACACAACTGATTCTCCATCATCCACAACGGAAACTATGACAACTGATGCCACATCATCCACACAGGAAACTACAACTGAATCTTCACCAGCCACAATAGAAACTACAGCTGACACCACATCATCCACAAAGAAAACTACAACTGAATCTCCATCATCCACAACGGAAACTTCATCCATACCGGAAGGATATATAGAAGCAAACTGCACCTGCACTACATGCAGTAGTGAATACATTCCTTCTATGACAATAGACGGTATTGAGTATCTGGAAATTGAAGAAAAGAGAAGAATATAGTAGTAACAATAGGGGCTGCAAATGATCATGTGCTGATTTGGATGAATAGCACTGACAAAGAAAGTAGTGACTCCATTAACACAGAATGTAATTACAAGCATTTCATGACAGAACACAAGCATTTCATGACAGAACATCGTTCGTTACGTAACCTTACTGCAAGTTTTGAAACTGCACCAAATACATCTTATACAATATGTGCAGGGCATATAATATCTGAGCAGGAGATCATGGTTCTCCCTATGAACTGTAGAGCATACACAACCCTACCAAGGATAGAAGATCGTGCATGGCTGCTGAATAAAGAAATAGACAGTACAATTTCTAATACTCTGCTTTGCACTGTTGGTCAGTGTGACAGTTGGTGGAGCAACAATTTACTATGTGGTGCTACATAATCCAAAATTAATTAAGGGAAACAAAAGGGTAATTGTAGTGTACCGTCCCACAGGTAAAGTAATATTGGTAATGCCTGAAGGTTATAGTGAGACTGACACAAGGCGTCCATCACAGATGAGTCACATCCCAGCCATTGAACCTACAACAGTAGACCAAATTGCCTGGAAGTTCAGACAAATGTGCGACAAACTGAGAGATAACTGTAAAACAGAAAGTGCAACTGTAGTCCTTCCTCAACAAGAACCATCTTCATTAACCGCACAAAGCATATCTGATACATCAGATACAAGTTACTACACAGCACTGATTAGTGAGACCACTTATGTGACAGTCCCTGAACCTACAACAGTACGACTGATGGCCCAGAAGTTCAACCAGATGTGTCACGAACTGACAAACGAATCCTATTCTTAGTAGGAACCACCTCCATAACCCCCATATCCAACTACGGCATGTGAAATAGTTTTCCCATATTATTTCAATTCCCATTACATAACATTAATGTATTTATGTTTCATAGCAACTGGCTCTTCTCAGCAGTTAATGATTATTTATGTTACTGGATAAGTAACTGCCTACACGTGCCTACCACAAGGTCATAAGTTTCTGACAGAGAACCTACTTTTCAAGTGTCCTTGGTTACTGTACTTTTAGTAAGTTTAGTTTTTCTGTGCTCTACAACACAGAAATACGAAACACAGATCATTTATTAATGAAGGTACACATTCAAAATAAAGTCCTGCAGCCAGCAATTTATTCCAGGTGCCCAAAGCACATGCTCAAGTTCTAATGCTAATGAAAAGGTTTTAAGGAGTAATGTGAATCTTATAAGCAGGAGACATATGTAGTCTTAAAACCAATTCTGTCAAGTACTTTGTACGTATGAGTATGTCGGTGAAATTATTCAGTAGCATTACCTCCTTGTCATGCATAAGCCCAGAACTGAGATATACTGAACAATATAATTAGCTTTGGATTTGTGTATATTAATCAAGTATAGCAATCAACTATCATTTCTATTTTAGAATAAACAAGGTTTATATTTATGTGCAGATAAAAATAAAAGCAAACATTTTTAAGAAAACCTCTGCAGAGTTCTGTTACTAGCTGACCTTTCTCACTGACACTGGACTATTGTCTATATCCTGATAGGTTTTGTGACCTTGTAATTGATTTATGGCATGTAAATAAATGATGATGATGATGATGATGACTATTGCAAAAAGAGCAAGAGATTTTTCATTACATTAGAGTCCTGTGTTTTCGACCTAAACGGGACCAATAGGTGGTCAGATTACCGAAAATGTCAGATAATGTGGAAATTGGGGCAAAACAAATCACAAATTAAATGGAAGTGCAGTACCATTACAAATCTGATTTACTAATTATTACTCTACAGTACAGCTGACATAAGAAATAAACATCAGCCAAGTAAACTGAACAATGGACTTTAAATTGATTAAACGCAGTATTTAGTGTAGATTATGGCAGGCATGCACGCTCAAACCTGTGAATAGCATGCTGTATAGTTATGTTGGATAAAGCGGAATGTTGGATAACCGAAGGTCAGATATTCGGGACCCTACTATATTTACTGAAGACATCCATCACCATCAGGCTGGAAATAACCACACAAAAGTATGCGAGCTCTGATGTTTTCATAGCAGTGATGATGAAGATTCCAGTCTTCTGGGATATGATATCATGTACACTGGTATATAGGTACCAATGTTTCATCACAGCCTGGTGCTTTCATCTTCAGGGTAGTCAAATGAGACTACCGTAAAGATGGAGGCAGCAAGTTCGTCTCAAATGTTGGCACCTATAATATACCCAATATAAACAGCAACACATGTCAGACAACTAGAAACTTCACTGAACTCAAGCAGTACAGCAAATACATCATGAAAGGTAACCTCGTAAATATTATTATTTCAAACACAACCAAATAATGGAATTGTGTTAATGATGTAATTCTGTATTGTAATTGTCTGTACTTTACATCTGTGTATTGTGTTAATTAGTGTTTTGTGTTGTTCTGTATACATATGTAGTTGTATCTTGTTAGTTTTATGTGTTTGTTTGCTTTTATTGCAATTACACTCTTGACGTGTCCATTATCATTCTGTAATGATTTTTAGGATGAAATACAAACAAACTAACTAACTAACTATGTCCCTCTCAGGGAATGTTATTTCCTTAGATAATGTCAGTAAGGAAATAAGCATTCCACAGACTAAGCCAGACTAACCTATACCATATTCAGAAGTGTAAGTAACTGGGAAAGTGAGAAATGCATTTAATACAATAAGAAGATTTATCACACGAAATTTCATGTGTGTGCCTAAATTTTAGATATAGGACTATAAACGTTTTAGACAATACCCACAGTCTCCACATTGTACTTTACAATGTAAAAGAGGGAGTTAGTAAATCACAAATAGCATCCACAGTTCAAGTAAGCGAGAAAATTACCACAATAAATCATCCTTTTTCCCTACAATCCCTCAAAACTTCAATCCACTTGTCCCTTCACTCTACCAAATTCTGAAACCTGGTTGCACAAAACTGTGCCTGCTGTCATCATAGCCACAGCCACACCTCATGTTCAACTGCACTGCCAGAAAAATATCTGGCACCACAGTGTTCTTTCAGGGGACCAAAGAGTTAAAAATCACTTGTGGTGACATTTGGGCTGTAGGGCAGGTGATCAACAAGTTTCCATTTGAGTTCCCAAATTGTCTCCCAAGTTGCACACATGGTATGAGGCATTGCATTTTTGTGCACCAGCAGTAGTCCTCTTCTCAATAGCCTGGGTTGTTTAATGCAAACTCAGTCCCCAAGTGCTCACAGAACTGCACAGTGAATGTGGCATTGGCAGTTCCACCAGGCTTTTAAAAATGAAAAAGCAGTATTCTTTGAGAATCCCAAAAGAGTCAGCAAAACATTTCCAGCTGAGAGCACAGCTTTATCATTTTCTCGTTACAGGCAAACTCAGATGCTTCTTTTGCATGGATGCATGTGTCAGTGTTGGCTCACAGTGACTGAACTGTGATTCATCTCAGCTAACAATCCTGTTGAGTATGTCTTCTCCCTCAACCTTACTGCGATAAAGCTGTTCCAAATCAAGCTTCTTTCAGGCCATTTTCTGATCAGGATTCAGTTCTCAGGGAACACATCTAATGGAAACTTTCTGGAACTGTCAATGATCATGCATTATGCTGTAGGCTAACCTCTGTAAATACCCAACAATGTCTGCTACATCACCTATTCTTACCTCCCTATCCAGATCTTTTCCACCTGGTTAACAGCCACGTGTATCGTAATTTACACTGAGCAAGCCAGTCTGTCATTGTCTTTCAGTTTTGAATGACCTTGTGCAAATTTCTCAATTCAGTTTTAAACAGCCTGACATGACAAACAGTTCTTGCCATGCATAGGAAACATGTCTTTATGAATATCCTTGGCCAAATGGCCTTTCACCCATAAAAAGTAAATCACAGCATGATGTTCTATGCTTGTACACTCCAGTAGTAGAGTCACCATCTTTAAGCACTAGAGACATAAGCATTTTGTACCTATGTGCCATCCACTTGCAGTGTGAAACCACCCTCTCCTAACTGAACCACAATTTAATCTGAAATCTACAAATAACCAAAAAGACTGTATTAACACAAGATACAGCCTTCAAAAATTCATCACTAAACTTTGAAAGCTTGAGCAAATTACTGATTGAGGGACAATATATGATGTCCAGGTGCCATAAATTGCATCCTACTGAGTTTAACTTGTGAAGAGTTATAAGGAGAGACATGAAGGCACAGAATGTAAAGACAAGAGAAGGAACCAAAACACAGTAATGTAGGAAAGCTCATGTAACACCCATACATGTATGTTTCCTTTATTTTATAAACTTCTGAATAAAAGAGATTCATTTCAAGAGTCATATCATTAAAATATGCCTTCATTTTATGCCTCCCTCCTAGCAGTACCATTGCAGCAATTATCCAGACTTTTCTAGTCCATGGCATGATGAACATGTGTCACCACATTTTGGACACACAAATTCAGGATGCTGAGGAATAAGACAGAGATATTACAGTTCAATTATCTTAAATCGTGTTCTTAGCAGACTGAGGCTTTTAAGAAAATGGAAGAATATTAATTCAGGCATGAAGCTGAAGGCAAAATATTTCTTAAATACTTTACTTTCAATCTTTAACTTTGTTTGCAACTGTAACACAAATTTGTGTGACCACATGTGTTGTCAACCCCAATGTCCTATGATTTGAATTCTACAAGATGCAAGAAAGAGGGAATGGCACATAATAAGTTATGTACTGTGATTACACTACCACCTGCTATCATAAATATTCATTGTCTTAACCAAATAAAGTATTTGGAAGTGTTAGTGAATGCAGAATTGTAAACAGTTAGGTTTTACATGGGAAATAAGTGCATACCACATTCCATGTTCATGCAAGAAAGACCACATCAGACAAAATTAAAAATATATGTATAAGGAAGGAGCATTTTCCAGGACCATAGAATTGAAGAGAACGCACAAAATCTCAACCAATCTGATTTCTGAAACTCGCTACTTTTAATTATAGGACTACGTAAAAGAAGTAGTATTAATCCCAAGATCATTTAGTATGGTGTCAGATGATGTCAGATATCATTTTAATAAGAATGCACAGCATGAATATAATCACTGGTTTTATACATGGTGTACTTACCATTTCCCCAGACTTCGAGAAGAACCTCTTCCCATCCAAGTAATGTATCATTCTTGCATAGGGCTACCACTGGGTGTCCAACTTTGTAGCCAGGGTTTTCAGAGTAGGTAACAGTGTCCTTTTCATCACTCACATTGCCACTCAACCACTTTAACAGATTTGTAATGTCTAAACGTAGCCACAAAATATTGGGACAAATAAATTTGCATTTGGTTCACAGCTTCATGATTGGGCATAACAACACCATCTGTTGTATTGCCTTCTATATTAGTTTTCATTGGAACAAAAGAAAATGGAGTTATTAGGACATCAGCAAGAATGTGTGTTGCTGTTAGATGCAATATATCTGTTCCTTTCCAAATAAACTCATAAGAGACTGAAATCAGTACATTATGGCAAACTTCTTCTTTTTCATCATATGATGTCATTAGAACATCTTCAACAGAACCAGAACAGTTAGACAGGGAAAGTTCACTTTCAAGCACTTCAGAATTGAATGCTATGTTACGCATGTTAGGTCCAAAAATATTATTTGAGAATACAATATAATCAGAAACATTACTGACACACAGAAATTTCTGTTCTATTTGAACAGAATTTCGTCCAAGACTGTCCATGGCAACATGCAGAAATCCTGAGATAGATGAGGTGTTAATCACAGAGTCAGCAATAATATGGCTTTGTGCACTTAATGGTGAGTTCACAGCTTTTTCACAGAGATTTCTTGAGATAGCTCTGACACAGTGGGCTTCACGGTTCACAAGAAAGCGTACTGGAGTAGAGTCAACGCACACTCCACCATTTGGATATAATAAATTTGTTGGCATTTCAAGATACCTTGGTCTGTTACCTGGAACACCTTCATTATTTAGGTCCACCAGTTTGATTAAGGAGCCATACTTATAATAAGCAAACACATTACTGTCACTTACTTCACCTACAGTTCTCCTTCGAAAATCAAAACAATCCTTCTTATACACTAAAGAGTCACTAAATGCTGCAAGAGTGTCTACCTTCTTCTGTGTAACAAAATACTGACCCAGGTAAGGAGTATTCTTAATCACATAACAAGGAAGATAAACCCATTCACTGTATGGACTCTCTGACAGACGATGCTTACAATTTTCTTCTGTCAAACTTTCAGTTTCCTGACCATCTTGTAGTCCTCCTATACACGAGAAGCTAGACTTTTGCTCTAGAGAGCAGTCCTGAAACAGATGAAAACACATGACTGGGCAATTAAACTAGGATACCAGTGATATAATTGTGTGTTGCACCCACGAATTGCAAAGTAATGATGCATAATGGGA
Source organism: Reticulitermes speratus (assembly GCA_021186555.1). Taxonomy (NCBI): domain Eukaryota; kingdom Metazoa; phylum Arthropoda; class Insecta; order Blattodea; family Rhinotermitidae; genus Reticulitermes; species Reticulitermes speratus. Next base: position 27,049,006 of record JAJKFL010000237.1, read on the forward strand.
AGGTTCTGAGTCTGTCTACACATGCCATTGCTGAAACTACTGGACAGATTTCAGTATTTAGTGTTGGGAGATCTAAAGTTATCAAGTGAACTTAATTTTGGTTCAGATCAGTCAAACAGAAAGCTATTTTACAATATGATGAAATTCAGCTTCGCAATTTTTTTTCTTCTGAAAAGGCTTATTGTATAACATCTTTGTTAAGATTGACAACTTTTACATGAAACCTTCTGAGAGGTGAATATATAACAATATATATACAAAAATCATTTCAGCCTCTAGGTAGTGTGAATTCCTCTGCAAGAATACATTTGTGCAATGTAACATACCTAACTAGTGGTATTCAATTATTTTTCTTTCTGTCATTAAAGAATGTACCCATACCTGGTATGATTAATTACTTTAAGGACTGACTGCAATTGCACTACTGCATTAAGACAAACACCTCTGCTACATGAAGGAGAGCAGACTGTACTGAATCATCAGATTCATGTCAAAGTAGTGGCTTGCTCAGCACTAATATCTTGCACAGTAAAGTAGTGTGCTGTGCCTTTCAAAATTTGAATCTTATCAAATATGGCAGACAATAAACAACACCATATAGACAAACCTATTACAGAAACCTAAACATCATTAAACCTTGAAGAAGAAACAATGAGCAGAACAAGTATCTGAGTGGCTTCCCAAATTTTAAAGTGGAGTGACACAGTTAATGATTCTAAGTATTCAGGAAACAACCCACACACAGAATGCATAAAATCTGGCACAGGCCATGCAAGTTTCCCATAAAACAACACGCATAAGAACTTCTGATGTGACTTATGAGGTGAAGATTTCTTCTGACTTATGCAACAGCATACTAAATCAAGATACATACATACATTCCAAGGATCCATAAGTCTGTCAAAGTGACAACTGGATGTGGAATAAGTCATAATATACAATATACAACTATAGAATTTTACATTTTAACACTGTAAACTAAAACACTATAGATGTGTTACATACCTCACTATGAACCATCCTTATACATAAAAAATTCATCTACTGAGTAAAAGGAGTGTGTATTTAAGTATTTTCTTAATGCTACTTCAAATTGTGTCTTTTCATTCTTAAGACTTATGAGACTCAGTGGGAGTCTGTTGAAAATTCTGACACCGGCATAGAATGTACTTTTTTGAAAACAAGATAGGTTGGCATTTGGTCTATGCAGGTGGTGCTTATTCCTGGTGTCTATACTGTGTATAGATGAATTTGTTTGAAAATTTTCTTGATTGTTTAAAATAAAGTTCATTAATGAAAATATATATTGACATGGAATAGGTAAAATCTCTAATTTGTTAAACAGATTTCTGCATGGAGCTCCTGGTTGTGCACAAGACCATAATTCTGATGATTTTCTTTTGTAAGGTGAATATCTTCTTACAGTTGGAGGAATTAACCCAAAAAATTATTCTGTACTTTATAATAGAATGAAAGAATGCAAAATAAATTGATTTAAGAGTGTTAATGTTGCTGATATGATACATTGATCTAACTGCATAATATGCTCCACTTAACTTTGGAACCATTTGATCAATATGATTCTTCCAAGTTAAGTGGTTATCAGTTTCTAAACCAAGAAACTTTGTGTTTATTGTCTCTTCTATATACTTTCCTCTATAATCAATATGTAATGCAAAGTGTGGTGAATTTTTTGTTATAAATTTCATAATATTTGTTTTATTCAAGATTTAGTACTAACTTATTAGCAGTAAACCATTCAATCATACGAGTGAGAACTAAGTTTGCCACTGTACAGAAGTCTTCTAAATTTCTGTCATCAACAAAAAGTATTGGTTTTGATATGGAATTTATTTTCCGAGGAAGGTCGTTCATATATATTATGAACAATAAAGGCCCCAGAATTGATTCTTGGGGAACTCTATGTTTCAGTGTACCCGAATCAGAGAAAACGTTTTGAGTTGCATTACGGGATTTTATTTCTACTTTCTGTCTTCTATTAGTTAAATAGGATTTGAACCAATCTGCAGTTACTCCTCGAATGCAGGAACAGGAGAAAGTAATATCTGTTCCTGCACCTGAAGAGATTCCTTGCCGGTAAGAAGTTTGACAGCGACGTCCAGATGAAGGACAGCGTCGAGAAATGGCTCACGTCCCAGGCAGCCGACTTCTACGAACAGGGCATACCGAACCTTGTGCCCCATTACGACAAGTGCCTCAATGTGTTGGTATCTTCACCTTGCCGTGGTAGAGGGGCTTGTGAGTTCCAGTGACCCTGAGAGCTAAGCCGGCGGTAGCATTGCTACCAGTAGGGTCTCCCAAGCCGGACAGATCAAAAGGGTAGGAACCAGACGAAGAGAGATGCCTAGGAGATGGGAAACCGAATAAAAACTCCCTGATGCCGGAAGCAGCGACATCAGTAGCGACATGAAGCACAGAGCAAATGATGCTCGAGATGGTTCATGATCGTGTAGCAACAGGCGTGACCAGAGTGGTCTGAACGGCTGCTGTACTGCGATGTGGAAAGCAAATGGAAAAACTACCACATTATTACTTTTCCTGGATAGTCTCTTCCAGAAACAGAGACAAATGCCAAATGCGAGATGCTTCCTCTGGAGACAAAACGATCCGGAGGTAAACTACTCCCCCATTCGGATCTCCGGGGGGGAGTGTTTCTAGGGGAGACACCACGCGGTAATGACTACAGACAACAGCAGAAGACACAGAATGAACATAACAGCTTCAAGATAGGCACTTGGAACGTAAGGACCTTGAATCAAGGAGGAAAACTCGAAAATTTGAAGAAAGAGATGCAGAAGAACGCAGTGTCTGTGCTAGGTGTTAGTGAAGTGCGGTGGAAGGGTCAAGGTGAAATAAAAAGTGGTGATTATACAGTGTATTATTCCGGGGGTGACAGTGCTGAAAGAGGCGTAGCTATAGTAGTGCATAAAAGCGTAGTGAAAAGTGTTGTTAAGAAGAGTGTGTATAGTGACAGAATCATTGCTATTAAATTGCAGGCAGAACCGGTAAGTATTTTGATAGTGCAAGTGTACATGCCAACATCGGACTATGAAGATGACAAAGTGGAAGAGTTGTATGATATAATTGAAGAAATTCTTGAAGAGGATGGAAAGGGCGCGACAAACACGATTATAATGGGAGATTGGAACAGTGTGGTTGGAGATAAAGCACATCACAACACTGTTGGACCATATGGACTGGGAAGGAGGAATCAGGGGGGTCAAATGCTTATTGACTTCTGTGAAAGAAATGGACTTGTTATAACAAACACATGGTTCAAAAAACCTAAAAGAAGATTGTACACGTGGAAATCACCAGGAGATAGGAATCGATATCAGCTGGACTATGTACTAGTGAAACAGCGATTCAGGAACAGTGTGAAGGATGTGCAGACACTGCCTGGAGCAGATATTGACTCTGACCACAATTTACTGGTTGCAAAGATCTGCACCAGATTGAAGAAGATCATGAGGTTCCACAAGAGAAAACCAAGATGGGATTTGGAGAAGCTATATGCTCAACGACAGGTAGTACACGATAGACTAGAAGAACAGCTTGGTGCAATCAAATGTGAAAGTGGGAATGTGGAAGTGCAGTGGAACAATATCAAGAAATGTGTGTTAGATACTATGAGTGGTTTGGTTGGAAAAGTCGAGAGGAGAGCAAGAAAGCCATGGATTACACAGGAGATGATCAGTAAAATGGATGAACGAAGGAAATGGAAGAATGTCAACAATGAAGAAGGAAGGAAGAACTACAGAAGACTGAGGAACGAATTGAAAAGAGCCACGGACAACGCCAAGAAGGAATATCTGGAGAGCATATGCGACGAGATCATAGAATTTCAAAGAATAGGACGTTATGATTTAATGTACATGAAGACAAAGGAACTAGGTTGGAAAGAAAACCATGGGATTCAAAACATTGGCATCGAAGACTCTCAAGGCAATATAATAATAAATCAGAGACGAGTATTGCAAATTTGGGAGAATTATATCACAGAGCTCTACGATCGAGCTAATCGACCAGAACATCTAGACGTCGAACCTGAAGATGAAGTAGATGAAGACGAGAAAGGCCCTTATATTTTGCAAAGTGAAGTTGAAAAAGCTATCAAGGAGATGAGGGATAAGAAGGCTACAGGAGATGATGATGTACCTGGGGATGTACTCAAATTGTTGGGAGAAGGTGGTCTAAGGCTAATGATACAAATGATCAACAGCATGTATGTAACTGGAGAATGGCCCAGAGATTTTATTGAAGTTACAATGATTGCCTTAAAGAAGAAGCCCAAAGCTACAAAATGCAGCGACCATCGCACAATCAGCATCATCGCACATGCAGCAAAGATAGTAGTGAGGATACTTAGAAGAAGAATTGAGAGGAAAATTGAAGATGCACTTGGAGAAGATCAGTTTGGATTTAGAAGAGGAAAAGGAACTAGGGATGCAATTGGGATGCTGAGAATAATATCAGAACGAACCTTGGTCATAGATGAGGAATTGTGTGCTTGCTTCATAGACTGGCAGAAGGCATTTGACCGTGTCAACTGGACCAAATTAATGCAAATCCTAAAAGGAATTGGGATAGACTGGCGCGAAAGAAGATTAGTCAGCAAATTGTACATGGAACAAAGTGTCAAAATACGACTGGACCAAGGGGAGACGAGAAGTGTGAAGATTGGAAGAGGAGTTAGACAAGGTTGCTGTTTGTCACCGATTCTGTTCAACTTATACAGCGAGTACCTTACCAAGGAAGCTCTTGAAGGGTTTGGAGACTTCAAAATAGGAGGACAAGTAATTCGCACTGTGAAATATGCAGATGACCTTGTGCTACTGGCTAGAGAAGAAAACGTGCTACAGGGCATGATTGATAGACTAATTGAAATTGGAAGACGCTATGGAATGGAAATGAATGTGGGAAAAACTAAAGTAATGAAAATCTCAAGGCAACCATCCCCAATGAAAATTATGATAGATCAAAAACAATTGGAGAATGTGGAATATTTCAATTATTTGGGTAGCATGATAACAAGTGATGCAAGGTGTACACGTGAAATTAAATCCAGAATTGCCATGGCAAAAACAGCATTCAACAAGAAGAAAAATCTTTTCACCAGCAAACTGGAATTAAATTTAAGGAAGAAACTAGTAAAGTGCTACATTTGGAGCATAGCTTTGTATGGTGCTGAAACGTGGACACTTCGGAAAGTAGATCAGAAGTATCTGGAAAGTTTTGAAATGTGGTGCTGGAGAAGAATGGAGAAGATCAGTTGGACCGATCGTGTGAGAAATGAAGAAGTATTACACAGAGTCAAGGAGGAGAGGAATATACTACATACAATAAAAAGAAGAAAGGCTAACTGGATTGGTCACATCTTGCGTAGAAACTGCCTTCTGAAACACGTGATTGAAGGAAAGTTAGAAGGAAGGATAGAAATGACGGGACGACGAGGGAGAAGACGTAAGCAGCTACTGGATGACCTTAAGGAAAAGAAAAGATACTGGAAATTGAAAGAGGAAGCACTAGATCGCACCCTGTGGAGAACTCGCTTTGGAAGAGGCTACGGACCTGTCGTAAGACAGACTACAGAATGAATGAATGAAAGGCCCCAGAATTGATTCTTGGGGAACTCTATGTTTCAGTGTACCCGAATCAGAGAAAACGTTTTGAGTTGCATTACGGGATTTTATTTCTACTTTCTGTCTTCTATTAGTTAAATAGGATTTGAACCAATCTGCAGTTACTCCTCGAATGCAGGAACAGGAGAAAGTAATATCTGTTCCTGCACCTGAAGAGATTCCTTGCCGGTAAGAAGTTTGACAGCGACGTCCAGATGAAGGACAGCGTCGAGAAATGGCTCACGTCCCAGGCAGCCGACTTCTACGAACAGGGCATACCGAACCTTGTGCCCCATTACGACAAGTGCCTCAATGTGGGTGGTGATTATGTCGAAAAGTAGACTAAGGTAAGTAGAATTTGATAACAATGAATTAAAATGTTTTACATCAAGTACATTTTTTATATAGAGAAACTGTACTTACTTCCTGGATGCACCTTGAACTAGTCATTTCAGTAGCTGATTTCAGCTGAAGGGTATAACATACAAAACGTCTTATCATGTCTACAAAATCTATGTTTTTTACTTTGAATTGTGGGGGTCTGCTGTCCAGCAGCCCCCCCTCCCCTTGAATGTGCCCCTGACATCATGTAACTGTGCATCATAAATTCACCACACAGGAACAAAGTGGAAACCAATGTTTCTACTCAGATAGCTTGCGCTGTTTACAGGAAAATGTACAGCAAAATTATGCCAAGAAGAGGCGCACTGGAAATTGGTTTCTCCATCAGAACAATGCTCCTGCTTACTCCGCTTTGTCTATGCATGGATATCTGGTTTATAAACAGCACCACTGTTGTCCCACAGCCTATGCACTCCCCACGTCTAGTGCTGTGTGACTGCTTGATTTTCCAAAACCGAAGTTGGCATAAAGGGGAGGAGATCTGATACCATCATCACAATTACGAAAGGCTCACATGCTGCAATTTCCAAGTTCAAAACACAGAGTTATTCAAAAGCTTCCAACAATGGCATAATTTCTGGACTTGCTGATGTCACAAGAAACTTCTTTGAAGGGAATAGCAGGTAACTGCAGTTACCACAGAGAAAGAATACAAACAGAAAATAACTTAACATGTTACTGTCAAATTAGTACTACTACTGTCAGTATCCCAGATTATACAACACTGAATAGTGGATAACTAATGAATAACGAAGTGAAAAGAATTACAAACAAAGTGGCCGTGGTCTAACTTGATGTAACCCCAGCATTTACCTGGACAGACTGAAAAAATTCATAAAAACCTCAGTCAGTCTCTCACCTGAGACTAAAACCTCTCAAATAAGAAGCTGGAGTACTAATCACACAACTGAAGCACTTGCTATAATTTCAATAAAGTTTCAGTGAAAAGCCAATGTAAGTAATTGTGATTCATTACATGTCTAATATTAATAATATCACTTTTATTAACAAGGACTTTTTTCATCACCACTGTATTTAACAATAATCACGATGGAAAGAGTCCTTGTTAAAAACAGTGACACTATTCATGTGAAGCCAACAGGGATGGAATATACTGTATATAGCGAACAAAAGATAACAGAAGAAGACTACTGAAGTCAGAAGCTCAACCTACTGCAGACAGATGTCTTACTTAAAACCGAAATTGGTAAAATTACAGTTCTATAGAGTGATATGAAGTAGAAATAAATTGCAACTCTCCTGAGACAAGACATTTTCCAGCACTCAGTAAATATCAAGGGTAATAATATAAGTAAAATTGCAATAAACATACCTGAAAAATGCATGTACTTCAAACTGGACTACAATCACTACTTTTTTTTGAGAGACAAATATGAAATTATAATTTAATTTAAAATATTGCTAAGAATGTGATAAACTGCAGAATCCATGGAAATGTCCAGAAACTGAATACACCATTTTATAATAACTAATTAGCCAAACAAATCATGACAAAACAAGAGATTCTGTGCAAGCACCACTTTGCTTCAAATGTTACACAGAAAGAGCCTAATTCTCAAAGAGTTTGGTGGTCTGAAAAGGTTCATTAGAAGGCTGATACATTTCCAAACCAGTCCTAGGTTACCAAAGAAATCCCAGGCAATCTGATCACCATTATGTATAATTCAACAAAACATTTTCAGCAAATCTCTGCAGTTCTCTTTTCAGGTCTCTTAAAAATTGCTAACAATATGGTCATAGGACTTGTAACATCTCTGAGATCCTGAAATGTGGCACATCCTACAGCAAATTTATGTTAGTCTGTAGGATAAATAAATAAATAAATAAATAAACAGTGTTGATAATTATGTCACTAAAGCTTCCAGAACTTTTATTAAAGTATTTTTTTTGTATACCATAGAAAATCAGTTTCAAGTAGTGAGCCACTGCAGCAAATCATGTTAAATTTAGTACAAAAGTAGATCACACACATAAATACGAATTATATATGAAAAACTAACTGGAACACTATTTTGGTAGCTAAAAGCCTTTGATAAAACTGTTATTCGCCTATGTTATCTGATAACATACCTGATCACTGCAACAGTTTATGTCACACGAACTGTCAGTCAGATCACACGGAGACATAGCTACTTCACTGTAAGCCGGATGACTATATTCCCTTTCTTTGTGAAGCTGTCCTCTCCCAGGTGCGAGATTCCAGTCTATGTAATGGACATTTGAATAGCATATCACAAACGTAAAACCTGCAATTTTAAAGAAATTCAAGACACTGCAACAACACTGTGTTTGTGTTCAGTTAACTGTACATCCACATCACCCACCAATTATTGTTAACATGAATTAGTAGTAAAGCAATCCCATTACAGGCCTTGACAGGCTCCAGCAGGTTGAGGCTCCCAGGTTTTTAGACAATCGGCACACGAAGGTGGTAAGGTTGTCAGCCCTACGCACAGGCCACCTTTACCCCCCAGGAAAGATTCCTGGTACTCATTTCTGTTAGAGGCTGAGTCGACCCCAGGGCCATAGTGTGACCGAAACGATTATGTCAATGAAAAATTCCAGTGACACCATCGGGAATCGAACCCGCGACTTTCCGGGTTGTAGCGCAGTGCCTCAACCAACTGCGCCACCGCATGCCCCGAATTAGTAGTAATAATGTTGCAAAATAAAGTGTCGCACTACTTGTTATACACAGAGTTGACTCGTTTTCAATAAACAACAAAAATCTAATACGTTATATTGCAGAATTACATAGCGTAAGTAATAACTTACAACACAAACACATCTTCTGGAAATAAAATTTCTCCACAAATCCCATAACAATGGTACAGAAACTAAAAATGTAACTACTTTACAACAACAGATGCCAAAATGACAACCCGCCAAGAAGCCATTTGTAAACAACTTGTCCATGCAGCGTGCCATAGCCAGAGTTGCCAATATACGAAATTAACATGCAGTAAAACAAAATGTCACTAGCAGCAACAGATAAACGGCATTTTTTGTCCGTATAACGCGGCAGTATCATCACGAAAGACGTTAACAAGTCGACGCAAGGAAGTTTGCTGCATAAAACGTCTCGGTCTCTCTTCATTGGAATCACTAATGAAATACAGATGAACTGACTTGCAGCAAGGGTTATAAATCGTCTGTGCAACAGAAATACTACGTATGTCCATAGAATAACCTGTATCTATGTCGGGTAAGACTCATAACCACCATGACTCGTAACAGGTAATGGTTCATATGTGGAAATAAAGTGATCCTCCCGAAACACTTTTCGACTATCCAATGGCATTTTATTTTTTTATCGTTCACAGATGTCAGGGTGTGGTAGCCGTCCGGTACCATTTGGATAGCCTGTCGGAAGCATAGTACCATGAACTGCGCATAGTACAGATCTGAACGGCCAATCTACCGCGGCAGCAGGCCATTTAAAAGCCCACAAAAAGGATTAAAAATTTGATAAATAGCAGTCTCTGTTAATAACTATCACGACCTTAAAAGTACGCACTGGTGCAACTGAATAAAACCCGAGGGCTCATGCCGTGCACCAAAACTTTTTCTGTGCGCGACGTACCAGTATTCGTGCGGCAGTTTGTAATATTGCTCATTTCACCAACAGGCTCGGATCCCCACATACTGGTTCTGGAGAGAGAAGACACGAATAAAACCAGTTTCCAGGCTTTCGTGGCCGGTATTTTCGTATGATACAATTCTTGGATTTTGACACCGAGTAGATTTGTGTTTTGACGCTGATGTTTTAGAAGCATATCAGATAGACGTTTATTAAATTCCTCTCAAACACAGACAGCAGACGAACATGCACGTATTAAACTATGTTTTAATACAACCACAACTGATCAGTATTTCCTTTTTGTCATTTTAATACAGAAATGTCGGCCGTACCAACAAGTGTAGGAAATAATAACACAATGGGAAGTCATCTTCGAAGATTGAACCAGTATTAACTACCTCATAAATGAATGGGGATCATGTTGGACGGTACACAGTCATTTAAAGAAAAGAATGCCCTCAAAGTTTTCACGCAATGTTGCGTGAATATTTATGTCCATGAAAAATAAAGCATATGTATATCTACATAATTTCCCTTGCGGAATGTCATATTACTACATTCACATCGATGGTACCGCAAGAACATTTTTTACCAAGTTGATACTGCAGCATAAGGGACACGTTCCCAAATTATGACAGTGGAGTTTCAGTTCTGCATGAATAACTGCAGTACATTTCACACGACCCTGGTTACCGAAACCATTACTACTCTCCAAACAGAAAGAAAAGGGAGAGAGAAAGACAAGTTTGGCACTGTACGCTTAACGTAACGTTGCTGCGTGTTGGCTTAAGCATTGTTACTATGTAAAGGCAACAATGATTTTCCTCTGTATTGTTGTTAACACATACTTAGCTTCAACGACATAAAACCTTTGAGTGTTGCCATGCAAACGCAAAAATGGGTTTTATTTGAACTGTTGTAGAGCTACAAAATATTTCGTACTGCTCTCAAAAATATAAAAGTAATTAGGTCTTCATGTAAAGTGCGAGATATTTTGTCCGATTTTAACCAAACTTGGTGTTTCTCAACAGGTTTTTTTTTGTAAAAGTCCCCCAGTACCTAATTTCACTAAAATCTGTTCAGTGGGAGCTGCGCTGATACATGCGGACAGACAGACAGACAGACAGACAGACAGACGGACGAATGAAAGAAATGACGAAGCTAAAAGGCGTCTTTGGCTGTTTATGCGAACGCGCCTTAAAAAGTGTTCGAAAATGATAAGACAGTATTATTGAAGGTAGCATGTACTGTCGGCGACATCTGTAGTGATCTGCGCTTCATTCCATATTTGTTTTAAACGACGGTTTAACAGCAAATGCTTTATACAAGACGTACTGGTCCGAAATAAATATTTTGCTTCGATAAAAGCGTCTGAACATAGTGCACTAAGAGGGTTATTAATCTTTTGAGATATTCACGCCTATGAGATGACAGGCTTGGTCATCTTCACTCTAATTACACTACAGCGATAGGCCTGTAACGCAGTTATTTCACGTCATCTCAGGCAAGATGCCAGTAACCAAACACAGCTGTTCGTGGTATGTCTTCCAATTCATAAAAAAAAAAATATTTTTATACTTTAAAATTACTACAATTTAAGTAAATACAAATTATGCCCCAAAATGCCAGAGTTTTTAAAATCAAGAAATAAGGACATTTCTTCCTGCACTTTTTGTAAAAAGTTCCAGTACATACGGAAGAGAGAAGGAACGTGAAAACCAATTGTTAACCTGTACACAAAACCGACAGGTGTTAATGACCACCTTAGTAGCGAAGATTTGATGTTATCAATCCCCTTTCCTTTATCAAGCAAATTTCATGTTTCATAACCTTAATTATATATACATATATATATAAGGTTGGTGTCAGCCATATTGGTGTTTCAGTATTATAAAGTCATCATATATTTACATATATTTATAACCAAAAAATTGGACTAGTTAAAACATAAAAATATTTTTACTCCATATTTCGGCTGTTGAGAATATCCATCCTCAGAGAGTATCATTTAATAAAGGAAGTACGTGTTAAACATACTCTCCTCTTCGGTAAATGGTAAGTGGTACATACAAAGCAACTTAACTTTAATATCAGTATGTGATATTAATAAATAAAAATGTTAAGTATTATTATGCAGGATTTGTATTAGTTCAGATTACGTGTAGTTTATAACCGGACATTTAGTAGTTCTTCACATCTAGAATTGAAGAGCATTTTACTATTTCTAGTTGTCTTGATGCAAACTATACAAAAGAACCTCTGTACCATCAGTACAGAGGTTTCGTTCAATCAGGTTACGTCATTGGTGTTATACAAGTGTTATCATTCAATTACACGTGAAGGCATTTCACTACTTACAGATATCTGGAGGAAAACGTTACGTCATCTGAACTAATAAAAACCCTATATAATAAACTTTAACCTTTGTATGATTTAATTTCACTTATTGATATTAAATTTAAGTTGCTTTATATGTACCATTTACCATTTACCAACGACGACAGTATGTTTTAACACCTTGTAATTTCCTTTGGGCAATGATACTCCCCGAGGATAACTATTTTCAAAAGCCGAACTATGTCGGAGTAGCAGTAATGTATATTTTTACTAGTGCAATTAGTTGATAATAAATGTAGGTATTGCATGTCTGGCACGGAATGTATAATATCAAGTTCATCACATATTTGTCTACAATGTACGATAAATGTCACTGACAGCATGTGAACATTTATTTGTTTCTTGTACCGATTTTCTCACTTCATTTGTTTGTTTAATTTTTGTTTTCTTTTTGTTTTTGTTTGTTTGTTCTTTCGTTCATTAATATCTTCGATCCTCGCTCCATTTTTCCTCCATCTGGGCACAAAGTCTGTTCCTTTCTACAACCATCTGTATGTCACCGCAATTCACTTTCAAACGCCAACAAGCGGTCTTCAGGCAGATGTTCAATAATGCCTGCATGCAATGCAAAAATTTCCTCGTCCTAGCTGACATCTGCTCCGCACTAAGAAGCACACGTAACGCTTGTTAACATACTATGAGACGTCCTTAACATTGGAACATCAGGTATTATACGTCATGACAGCCTGACGCAAAATATTGGTAGTGAATGGGAACAGGTGTTGGGATAAAGGCTCCTGATCGAATAGTAGTTCGAAGGGCATGACCGCAGATGCTATGTTCGCACGACTCGTTTGAGAAGGAATTTAATATATAAAGTTAGAGTAAACAAACTTTTGTTCATACGGCCCTATCAGGTATGTAAATAACTTTCGTTAAGGTTTTCATTACCAAAGTTGCTGTAAGGTAAGATATAAACTTCTATGTGTGCAGTATAAATGTTATTCTGATGGTGATAATTTCATATTAAATGTTTTTAAATACAATTGTTAAACTAATATGAGTGCTGCTACATTATCAAGAATCACAATTAATTAATTAATTAATTAATTAATTAATTAATAGTTGAAACAATTCTAAAGTCGCAGATTAAACACCTACCTTCATATTTAGTCACAATTAAGCATCACTTCTGGTGATTACATTTACTCTGCAACCACTCGGTCCTTAGGGAATAGATATCGACATATTTCCCACAATAGTTCTGATAGTTATAAACTGTGATTCGATGGCCAGTGCCTCATTTGTAAAAGCCGAGTTCTATTATTAGCTTTTAACACTGTTTCCCCACGCAATGTATAAATTATGTCTATCAGTGTATTGAAGGGGCTGACGGTTTACGTCAACTTTCGTCGCAGTTTTTATTTGTATGATCCTCCACCTGCGAGTCTTTTACTCATCGTCTAAGTGCCATAAATTCCAAAAAAACTGTGAAAATCTTAGGCTGAATCAAATGGGAGTATAAATTAGTTCTAGATTACTGCATTATTTTCTATACAAAATTCGAGATTCTCGTTAGTGTTCAAGAAGAATGGAGTCTTCTGGGTTAAGACGCCGTGAAAAGTGTTATGTTACTGATGTATCAGGAGATCTTTCTGCCCCACTTTTCAGGATAACATAACGACACTAAAAATAAAGGTAGTAACGTCCTCCGAAACGTCGATTTCTATATGCCAGTTTATACTGCGTCACAGCCAAAAAGACTTCAGTCTTCATTCCTTCCTATTCTGTATATACATTTAAGCATATTTGTTTTGATACAAAATACGTTTTGCGAGGTTTATCGCGTTATTTCGTTATTCACAGTGCTGGCAATATTTCTTGCACACGAAACGTCCATATATAACTTGTAAGGTGACATACTTTAAAAAGACCGATAAGGTTTTCTTTGAAGTTCGTGTAACGTACTCGTAGACCTTGTAGTATAGATATGAATTTAAATTAACAGTAGCAAATGTTAGTGTTGGCATAGAAAACCAACTTAACGGACAGTTATCCAGTCTCCTAATACTGTAAAAGTTACAGCAAAACCCGAAATTTGTCACATTAACTATCAAAGCTTGCTATTTTAAATAATCCTGAGGCGATATAAACCACCTTCCATCCTCACAGTTAAGCCTTATAATCTCCGTATTTTAATATTAAATTCACACTTATTCCTTAATCTTCTAATTTGTCCGTTTCCGAAATATTTCCCTACCAAACTCTGTATGAATTCCTAGTTTAACCCATCGTATTCATATGACTACTTTACCATTACCACCAATTAAAATTCACTGTCCAATAATACCAATTAACGTGCACAAAATACAAAGTTATTTGTGTAATATTCTAAATGGCTATACTTTAATATAATTTATTTTAAATAAATTTACAAACTTTCTCCTGTTACATAATATCACAGTTGATAGAACGGAATATGAGAAAACCTTTATACGATAATTTTATTTTTCTCGGCGGTATAAATTCTTTCTATTATTGGCCAAAACAACTTCTGTCATACTATAAGCCAGTGCTATGTTAGAACGATGAACCATTACATTTCATCCTTGTGCTACATATACAACGAGATGTCTGAAACCAAAATTCCTTTGGATTAATTAGAGTTATTATATTTCGCCGGTTTTATTTCTCAGTTCTTTCGCAGACACAAATGTAATTCAAAGGACCGTGCGGTAGATTCGATATTTTACAATCACGTTGCATTAATGCCTTTGGTCTTTTATTATTCGTGTGATCTTCTAAAGACAACCATCACACCTGCATACTAACATTAAATAGCTTTCATTACACAACTTTCTACAAGGAGACATAATATGCCTTTAGACTATTACAAGGTATCCTTATGTCACATACGAAGGTTTATACTACTTCCGCATGTACGAAATATACAAATATTTAATTTTAAGAACATTAAATACAAAATATTTGAAGGTAAAATCTAGTTAAAATATTTTAAAACAAAAAATATTCCATAAGCATTTCTACTGGGATATGTAGTGTAGTTTGTCCAATACCTCTGCTACATTTTATTCATGTCACATTTTAATATCACTAATCACTTTTATTAGTAGTAACTCTTAATAGTGAAAGATTTGTGTCTTTTTTCAGGCAGGATTCTCCACTTGTTAGAGCCTTCTTGATGTCATATATTATTTGTCTCTTATTTTATATCACTGATGTTTTAAACTCTAGTATTCTTGATTATACAGATTTGTACTATTTGTGTTACCTTCTGCTGCACGGACACATTGTGCGATTACAGTCCTAATTACCCTCTGTATACCTTCAAATTGCACCAAAAGATAACGCCGCAATGTTATAGCCATAAAAAGAGGAGTACTTTATCACGTGAAAAAGTATTTTGAGCGACCTAGCCGTCGACTTAAGGATAATATTTAAAAATGACCTTTAAGAAACACGAAATAACTCAGTTCAACTGGCTCAGGATAGGCATAAGTGAGATCTTTTGTGTACAGGCTCTAACGATCCTTCGATTTCCATAAAAGTAAAGAAATTCCTTGATTAGCTGGGAGAATATAAGTTTCTCAGTAACTATCTATCCGTAAGGTTGGCACACATTTATTATACGAAGATACAATTTGCGAGACATAAGCGTGTATGGAATTGAATATGCATACGAGTCCTAAGGAACTGAATTGGATTCAGGTCGATAATTATAAGATCTTGTGAATGGGTGTTTCATAAATGGTGGGGAATTTACTGATTTAAGACGAGCATATTCTGTGAGTAGTTTCAGTTTTTACAGGAATACACAATGCACGAACGCGTGCATATAGACACACATATGAGTATATCGGCTTACAGACTTTTGCAGAGTCGTTAAGCATTGAAATACGTGTATGTTATCTATTTTGGATACCTAAGTTTACTTTAACAGGAAAATAACAAACTATACTAACTGAATAATAATTATTAGTTTACAGATCGGACG
Organism: Reticulitermes speratus; assembly: GCA_021186555.1. Classification (NCBI taxonomy): domain Eukaryota; kingdom Metazoa; phylum Arthropoda; class Insecta; order Blattodea; family Rhinotermitidae; genus Reticulitermes; species Reticulitermes speratus. The sequence goes on from JAJKFL010000237.1 coordinate 27,065,003, forward strand.
CCTACAGTATGTTGCCTTGCGTCCTGCTTGCCTGCGCAATTGGTGTGGCTTCTGCAACATCAGGTGAGGTCAATGTTAGAACATAGACCTATTTAGGGTGAGGTCAATGTTACAACATAGGCCTATTAATGGTGAGGTCAATGTTAGAACATAGGCCTATTTAGGGTGAGGTCAATGTTACAACATAGGCCTATTTAGGGTGAGGTCAATGTTACAACATAGGCCTATTTCCAAATCAGTGTAGATAAGCATGCTGCCTTTTAGTTATAGAGCTATGCGCATGAACTTTAAGCTGTTCTATGCCAAGTAAACGTCAATGGAAATTAATATAAAATGAATATATCTACCACCAGAATTAAATGTGTGGCAATGACAGGCAATAATACACAACGTGTGGAACTTAGGATAGAAAATAAAATCATGGAACAAATATAAGAACCCAAGTATTAGGATAAGTGTCTTCAGAACACGAAATAAATTTGGGACAAAAATTATAAATATACTACAAAATGCATGGCATCATTAAGAAAAGTTTCTGTAAAAGAATGTTCCTAGGAACAAAATCAGGATAATATGGCGCAGCGAAAGCAACATGATGTGTGGCAGTGAGGACTGAATCTGTAACACAGAGGCACTCAAATGCTGTCTGCAGCATCAGTGCCAGTTCTAGGACTAGACCAGAAAAGAAAGATAGACATCAAGGAAACACTAAAAGTTTAAAATATTTTCGCTAAAGTTGAACGGTTTAAAAAAAACTGACTGCAATATATATACAAAATGAAAACAAACAGAAAACCGAAGCAGCCATGTTAATAAAAACCATCTGGCACGAATGAAACTGAAGAGACCAGCTAAAACTAAACGGTATATGAGCGACCAATTAATTACAGTTAGGATTAATTCAGTCATTCAGTCTATTGACGTTGAAGTTGAGTCGAAACTCTTGAAGAAGTTAGAAATAATATAATTTAGCTCAAAGCGCAATTTGTTTTAATTTCAATTTTTTCGGCTTCAAAATTTCTGCTGAGTACGAGATTTACGCTCGAAGATCTTCAACTATAACCAGGTATTCAACAATAACGAATGTAGGATTTCGCGTATAGGATTATAGGCCTTGTTACAGAAACCTGTTTCGTGTCACTAACAGTTTGTTATTTCACGCTTTAAAATTATCTTGTCTGCATTGACCCTAAAGCAAAACTATCAAAATATAAGTAGGGCTTTCACTTTTCGTGCACAAGGTCTTGGGTTCAAAACGACTAGTTCCATGACACAATTTTCTGTCATATGACTTTTTCACGCATAAAATATAAACTCCTGCCCCTTTTCCAAAATGATAAACAGTGTACCTCAACGCTAAACACCCTACAGCCACTCTCTCTGTTTCGATGCTGCAGTGCTCCTGAATTCATACCTTCAGCCCAACGATGACATTGATCGAAACACGTACCTCCTAAATGCAAAAAGCAACAACTGTGCCCGTATATGCAATGGGACAGAGGCGCCCAAAATCTGCTACTACCAATGGACAATTGAGAACTACGTGACTGTGTCAGAGTAAGTACTATGATAAGCTGTTAACTGCAGCCTATTACAGGGAGTCAAGGAAAAGTGGACTGAAGTTCTATCTGCAGTTTGAGTCTCCAAAGAAGTGTAAAGACATGTTATAAAAGAATCTAATTTTTGTTTGTGTTAATGCACCAAACTTGAAAACACTTTCATAAAATATTAAGAACGACTCGTACACAAAATATATAATATTTCATAAATAACATAAAAGCTTTTGCAACCTATTTGTATTCAGTTGAACAATTTATAAGAAAAGCAGAAAAAAATATATATTATATATGTAAGTTTATTATTATTATTATTCAGTAACCAACAAATGCACAAACAAACTACTTTATAGTTTTTATTAATATCGATGCATTCCCCTACACGGAACATTCAGCTTGTACCACTCCACACAACAGCACGCGTAACAACACGCTTACAATCACCAGCATATACAATACCATGATTCTGTGCATCAAGTGACAACACTGCTATTTTAACTTTTGACTTTAACTTATACGATAAAATTTTAAGTTACTCTACAGTTTTACATATTTTACAAATTCAAATGTGTTTTTATAACTTACTTCTGAGACAAGTGTGTTCTTCGGCGCATTAAACATGCGATATGAAGTGTAGTAGCTTGTTACCGCCTGAAGATGGTCTACGGACCGAAACACGTGTAGGGGAATACATCGATATTAATAAAAACTATAAAGTAGTTTATGTTTGTGCATTTGTTGGTTACTGAATAGTAAGTGAAAATGCACGGTGAAAGCAGTATAAAAATATATATTATTATTATTATTGTTATGCTTTATTCTATAATGCAGTGTATCTTGTCACCGAGCCGGGGCCAGAAGTGTCCATTATTATTATTATTATTATCATCGTCATCACTATCATCATCGTCACCGCTATCATCATCGATAGATTTAGATAACTTGTTTGTCGGTCAGACACTTTCTATGTTACTATGGGACTTTGATGTCTGTTAAATTATCTTTATCATGGGATACGATATACTCAATATAGTTATGTATAATATTCTTTCCTATTTTAATTTGAGCTAAGACTTTTGCAAACTGAAATTAATTGTAATGCTTTTCTTTTTCTGCGGATTTTGCTCTTTTCATGATCTTGCTTGTTTTTATCCTTGCAGCCGTTACGTTGACTCGGCACGTAAATTAATACAGAATTGAACACATATGTACTTTATTTTCTGATACCTGCAGCTATCAGTATACCTAGGCATGTGAAATTTTGTATGATGACTTAATGCAGATATAACCTAAATTTTTATATTGCTCACTTACTGTACTTCAGTTTTAATTTAGTTTACCCAAAGTCTTAGTGTATATACTGGGAATCTCCATTATGGAATTCGACGTAACAAATAAAATACTGATCATATATATCTGCATTCGTCAAGTACTTTAGAATAAATGTGAACACAGTGGGGTATTACGTCAGATACTTACAGACTTGAAAAAGGTCTACGAATCAGTTAGGAGGTGTGTTTTTATAATATTCTCAGTGACATTGGTATTCCCATTAAATTAGTTAGGCTAATATTAATGTGTGAAATGAAAACTGTATTAAATTCCGCATAAGCAAAAGCTTGTCTGACAGATTTCCTATGCAGAATGGTCTCAAACAGGGGACGTATTGTCGCCATTTCTTCCCATTCTTTCACTACACCAAGCAATTAAGAACTTCCAAGCCCTCTAAGACGGATTGAATTTGAACGGGACACATCAGCTTCTCTTTTTAGGCGCCTTCGCAAAATTGCGAAAAGCGACTATTAGCTTCGTCATGTCTGCCCGTCCGTTCGTCTGTCTGTCCGTTAGCATGGAAGAACTCGGATCCCACTGGAAGGATTTCCATGAAATCTAATGTTGGGATATTTTTCGATAATTTGTCGAGAAAATTCAAGTTTCATTGAAATCTGACAATAATAACGTACACTTGACATGAAGATCTACGTACATTTATGATCATAGCTCGCTGAATTCTTCTTAGAATAAAAAATATTCCAGACACAAATCAAAACACACATTTTGTGTTCAATAATTTTTTCCGAAAGTTGTGTCGTGGAAAAATATGGTAGAGCCAGGCAGGCCTCAGATAACAATATAATACGGCGCATGCGCTTTGCATGCCGAATAACTAAGGCTACAGACACACACTCAACATATAAAATACTTATTGCTTTTTCACGCCAACAATTGTTACGCGAAAGCGCCTCAAAGTCATGTTTATGCGTACATTGCTGTCTTGTTTCTTTATAACGTTAAATAAACATACCATAAAGAAAATAAAACAGAAGCTTTATTAGCCGCTAATAAGGAAGTAAGTTTAGAAATAAATTCTGAGATAACTAAGTACACGTTGTCTCTTGAACAGAAAGGAAAAAAAATATTACAATATGAAGATAGTCAACAAAGTCTTTGAGTACGTGGCAAAGTTTTAATGCTTGGGAACTACAACAAACAAGCAAAATTGCAATATTGTAGAATAAAGAGCATATTATAGTCATGGAATGCCTGCTTACAACTCAGTTCATTTATCTTTCCCTTTGCTATCTAAAAATAAAATGTTTAAAGTATACAGAAATATAAATTTTCCTGTTGTCTTATATGGGTGTGAAACTTGGTTGCTTGTAAATTGTATGTTATTCATACCGTGCATATTTTTATAGTTAATACGTAAACCAACTTATGCACTTAATAAAATGCATTCAGAAGTAAAAAATTCCTACGTGTTTCGGCACCGGGATGACTTCATCAGAGAGTTATTCTGAACAAAGGAGTATAAGGCCAGCACGCTTATCTACGTATTGTGTCGCCCTTATTAAAATGATTAAAATATTAAAATTCTAAAATACACAAAGTTAGTAATCATAAACTACGATGCTGTAAATTTAAAATTTTAATGTGAGCCTTTCCATGTAGAATTTTGCAGTTGTTTACACTCTGTATGCAGCGTGCATGGTCTCTTGTATTAAGGAAAGAGCATAGGCCGAGTGTGTTCAAGAATGAGGAAGATATTTGGTCCTCGCAGGGAAAAAAAAAACACTAGAGAATTGCAGAATGACAAGCTTCTACATGCCATATCTTACATACATGCATACGTCATACATACATTTATACATACATGTGCATACCTACATACATTATATATTATATATATATATATATATATATGTACATACATAGATTTCATGGGTCCAAACTTTTGCCAGACTGAAAGATGTGCAATAAGTCATGTCACATGACATGATTCGTATTCCTTATCAAATATCATTCGCGTGATCAAGTCAATGAGATGGGCGGAGCATGTGGCACTTGTAAGCGAGAGGAGAGATTTGTACAGGGTTCTGGTGGGGAAACCTGAAGAAAAGAGAGTTAGGCGTAGATGAGAGAACAATATTCAAACGGGTGTTCAAGAAAGAGGATGGGAGGGCGTGGATTGTATTGATCTGACTCAGAATAGGGACATGTGGCGAGACACTGCGAATGCGGTGATGAACCTTCGAGTTCCATAAAGTTCGGGGAATTCCTTGACTCGCTGAGGAACTATTAGTTTCTCAAGAAGAAATCTGCTCAACTGAATTAATTTTGGGCAACTCTCAGCTTCTCATGGAAAACCGTTGCGTCAGCTTTGCAGGCAATAAGGTAGAGCAGATATGAAAAGTGCTTCTTTGAATTGTGTTCACTTCCAGGGCGTGTGACAATTGTCCCTTGAATGTGACGGCCTGTAACAACGCACAGTGCATCACAGCTGATGGATATGAGCGCAGTATCCTTTCGGTAAACAGGAAACTACCGGGGCCTTCGATCGAGGTAAGAGGAGTGTTAACTCTTGTAACACCGCATTATTTTTACATTAAAATTACTGTGTAATGGTTGACATGACAAATTTTAATGTACGGGAGAAATATGTAGTGAGAATTGTGCTGTTCTTCCTGTGTCCTTTAAAGCAAAGTGGTGTTAGAGCGGGTTTGAGAATATCCATCTTGAGTTTTATTTAGCAAGAATGTCTTTTATAGTCGAATTTTTGTTGAAAGTTTCTTTGGAATCTAGACACACTATTTCTATTCACGTATACAGTTTAAATTACAAATGTGTAAATTTTAACCGTTTTCTAACTCCACCTGGAAGTCGCGAGGCGATAACGGAGGAAGTACTCTACGGACAGAGACGTAGCAGAATATTTAAGTGTTGTTGCAGATCTTGTGTCGGTTTTAAAACCAAACTGTGCACCTGAGATGGTTTACCAATCAAGCTTTGTTAACGTTCTGAATTTCATTTGACAGTGTCAACCACCTATATTCCTTAGCCATTTAAAGCCCAGCGGTAACTGTACGTACCACCTACCGTAACAGTAACACTCTGCTCTTTGCCATATCCTACAGTATATTTACGTGCTTCAAATTATTATTAAAATGAATTTCTTTAACTTCCCTAAACAGCATTAACCGGTTGATTTTTGTAATGAAACATGAATATTCTCTGTGAGGTAGGAACAAGTTTTGTATGTAGTTCAAATAACATGATCCTTCGAAGTCATAAAGGAGCATATTCGATTTTCCGCTTATTCTGAAAGGCAGAGCAGGTGCTGAAACCTGTCATCTGCGAATACTTTAACCACGATTGATACGCTGACCAACGAGAGAGGTAAGTCTACGTCACCCCTATGAGTTTTTGCCAAAACTGGCTTGTTCCCGCAGTTCCGGGAAACCAATCAAAATTAGCGAGTTTCTGGTAAAATTTACACTGAGTTTGGCTCACGAAAATGCGAGATCAATTCGGTCTAATGTATTCAAGAGTACGGCGTATATAGGAGATTGCTCTGTATGACCTAAATTTAGTTGCTTCTAAATTATTCATTTGTACAGGTCGAACTGAACGTACACAAAAATAACCTGCTTCAAATTAGTTCGAAATAACGGCATTTGAAAGTCTTCCATTCGTAAAACCAGCAGCATTTAGAAGAACTTTTTCCATTGTCATAAAAATGCTCAAAACAACACACTAACTTTCGGAAGCAAACTGCTGTTTTGAGAATTTTTAGGACAGTGGAAAAAGTTTTTGTAAATGCTGCTGATATTACGCAAGTACGAACACTATCAGAAACCGATATGTTACAGTTCTTGTATTTGCTGCTGATATTACGCAAGTACGAACACTTTCAGAAACCGATATGTTACAGTTCTTGTAAGTTGCTGCTGACTATTACGCAAGTACGAAACACTATTCAGAAACCGATATTGTTTACAAGTTCTTGTAAATGCTGCTGATATTACGCAAGTACGAACACTATCAGAAACCGATATGTTACAGTTCTTGTAAATGCTGCCATGATTAATTTACGCAAGCTTACGAACACACTGTCAGAAACCGATATGTTACAGTTCTTGTAAATGCTGCTGATATTACGCAAGTACGAACACTGTCATAAACCGATATGTTACAGTTCTTGTAAATGCTGTGATATTACGCAAGTACGAACACTGTCAAACGATATTTACAGTTGTAAAGCTCTGATATTACGCAAGTACGACACTTCAACGATATGTTACATTTGTAAATGCTGCTGATATTACGCAAGTACGAACACTGTCAGAAACCGATATGTTACAGTTCTTCGAGTCGTGTTTGTTTTAACCATTATGCCGAATTCACAATGTATAAATTTACATAGAGTCTTATTCCGACAAATATACACTTTATTATCTTCTATTTAATATATAAATTGTTTCGAACTGTATCAGTTCATCTTCAGGACTCACTCTCATTACACCAGCTAAATGGCACTCATTAAAATCGATAAAATAGATGAAATGTCGTCAACTATACTGAGTATGTGGTCACTGTATCTGATGTTACGTGCTCACTATTTGTTTGTGGTACATTTGTCGGAATAAGACTTTATACAATAAAAAATGTACAGTGCAGGTAACAAAGTTTATAAATTTACATTAGGTCAGTCACAGCTCCGCCAAACTTCAGAATATGAAGTATACGTGTCGTTTCCTTAGGCTTAAAGCCTCCTCCCATTATTGCCCAAACTTTTAACCTTCTTGCTATATAATTCATACAGAAATTCAAGATTCATTGATTTGTTAAATTATAAAATGCCATGGTGGAAGGATATGTGAGTTCGAGTAACCCTGAGAGTTAAACCGCAGGCAGAATTTCTACCAGAAGGGTCTTTCAAGCCGGATAGATCAAGAGGGTAGGAACCAGACGAAGAGAGGTGCCTAGGAGAAGGATTAGTCACACAAATTCCTCTGATGCCGAAAGCAGCGACATCAGTAGCGACTTGAAGCACAGAGCAAATGATGCTCGAGACAGTTCATGATCGTGTAGCAACAGGCATGACCAGAGTGGTCTGAACGGCTGATATACTGCGATGTGGAAAGCAAATGGAAAAACTGCCACGTCATTACTTTCCCCGGATAGTCTCTTTCCGACCTTAAAAAAATAGAGAAAATACTGGAAACTGAAATAGGAAGCACTAGATCAAAATCTCTGGACAAATGGCTTTGGAAGAGGCTAAGGACCTGTCTAAACAGACTACATGATGATGATAGTATATTCTTCCGGTTCATATCATTAAACACAGTTTGTGTTCCGACATCAGCGCATCTTTCCTTACAGTTTTCAATATGCGTGCATTTTCATTTACATGCTATTTCCAAATAGAGTACAAGGAACTGCTAAATCACTTATTAACAATGCAGCCCAAATTGTATTATTATAATTATTATTATTATCGCTATTAAATAAAGCAAATAAATTATTTATTGCCATTAATGCTGCTGCCGTCATAGCCGTCATCATCATCATCGCCATCATTCCTTACGTGACAATTATAACTGTCACTAGCGCTTTCTTCATTGTCTCCTTTGCTCATAATTCTCGTCACATATTCACATCAATTCTAACTATTTTATCACGTCTCCTAATACATTTACTGCATATTAATATGGCTAAATTTATTGCTACTGTCTTAGTTAATCCAAGTGGCCCATAAATTTGCAATACCTGTATCTTTTCAAGAATTACAATATTTATTGTAAATTAAGGGAAATCAAATTGAAATATTTTTAACAACCGTACGCTTCTATGTTTTTTAAATCACATACAAGAGAAATTTTAAATTACCATTCAGCAACTTTATGAAGACTGAAAGTTTACCTTTAAACCTTTTGTTCCTACCTCATGGAAAACATTTTCCTTTTTCACCACAAAAACCATCAATTAATGTTGTTCATGGAAATAATCTGTGCCTGATACAAGTAAATACATTCTGCGTCCAATCTATAGAGTGACAAATTTTACAACAGGTGGTACATAAAATTATCCCAGACCTCTAAGTGGCTAAACACAGCGCCGTGGAATTTTACACAGTACACAGAGCTAAGGCTTCATGCATTCTTAAACTAAATATCAGCTAACGGGACGTATGTTCAGCTACGTGTATGAACTTTTACGCCCAAATAAGGGCACCAGTTTTTACGGATAGGAGGCTAAGTGTGCCACAGAATTTGTTCGGACTGTGAAAAATTCATGACTGTCGGGAATCAAACCTCAGCCATCCAGCCTGAAACGTTTTGTTCTCCTGACTGCAAACATTTTGGCATCCTTCAGGTGTGCCTCAGAGACAGAGTAATTGTGGATATAACCAACAACATGGCAGGGAGGACTACTAGCATCCACTGGCATGGGGTATTTCAGAAAGGGTCCCAGTACATGGACGGAGTTCCCATGGTAACCCAGTGCTCTATACATGAGGGTGACACATTCCGGTACGACTTTATCGCTAACAACGAGGGAACTCATTTCTGGCATTCCCATGACGGTAAATATATGTTACTTAGACACGTGAAACTAGTTACGATAAGCACGGTGTATTTTAAGGAAAAGTACAGGATAGCGTGTACAGAGAATATTTGTCCAAAGCACTTCACTTTAAGATTGGTCTCAAATATTTCATTGTCAACGTTTCTTTAGAATATGCCACTTGGAAGGGAAAATATAATGGTGGGAAGTGAAAGTGGTTGCAACATACCAGCTTCTGACATAGGCTGCTGCTGATAATTTATTGGTCAAAATGTAATTGTCACAAAGAAAAGCGCATAAAACTATTAGATTACAGAGAAGAGGTTGGTTTAAAAGAAACGCAGAAACATGAAACACGTATTACCAGAAAACAGGACAAAACTAACTAAATCCATGGTGCAATGCAAACTACTTCTTTAGAAGCTAATAGTCAATCAGCTCTTAATTACATTGTCAGTTTTTTTTACAGAACGCCAGTGCTCATTAACGTGTTCACAACAGCAAGCCACACTATTTATTTGCGATCCGTTTTAATAATATCATCCTACCGACGCTTATATCTTCTAAGTGGTAGACACCCTCCAATTCCTTCGACTAAAATTTTATAGGTATTTCTAATCACCTATGCGTGAAATATCTACCCATAGCTTCCCGTCCGTTTTGATTTGATTATTTTGATGGATCTAGTATTCGGTGAGCATTACAAATTATGGTGCTCCTAATTATGAAATTGTATACATTATCCTCTTACACCCTTTATCTTAGTTCTGCATATTTATTCAGTTCTTACTTTTGAAATACCAGCAGATTTTGTATGTCCTTTTTTCAGGTTTGCAGAAGCTCGATGGCGTGACAGGTAACTTGGTGGTTAGGGTGCCTACAAATTCCGACTCGAACGGACAACTGTACGATTTCGATCTACCAGAACACAAAATTTTCATCAGCGACTGGCTACATCTTTCCGCAGATGACCAATTTCCCGGACTCCGAGCGACAAATCCAGGACAAGATGCTAACTCCTTTCTCATTAACGGCAGAGGACGAACCTTGGTGTGTGATATGAATTATAAGTAGTCTAGTGGTCCTGTCTTACTTTTCTCTTTTCTTATTCTGCTTCTTTTTTGTTACCACTATGGGCCTTTAAGTTTGGCCCTGGCTTCCCTTATGATAGACGCCTATTCTGTTCTTTGGGCTTTGCAATATCACTTTTCCAGGATGAGGTTGTCAGCATCATGCACAACCTCCAACCTGGAGGGTCAGGCTTTGATTCTGGGGAGGAGGCCTCCCCACCTCCTCGTTGTGGGACATTTTATCTGGCTCCTCTGCTGAGGACAGTCAGCTCAATGCGGCTATTCCCTCTCATAAGGCACCTTCACAACTCAATCTGTCACATGCAGTGGACGCTCTTGGACGTCCGGGTCACCGCCTGTCTTAATCCTGTTATTATCAAAATCGTTGCACCATATCCACACCTACTCCATAACATCACATGTGAGCATACACCTCCACCAAACGGCAACGAATTTCGACCCTTCACTAGCAAATATACAATCACACTAAGTTTTACACATTTTAGACTGTTTCTAATAAGCGATACGACAAGCTTACGCTGTACGACGACACATACGATCTACATGTGCCCGTTACGTAGGCCTACATGGTGAAAACTGCCGTAGGTGTGGCTACTTAAAGCGAGAAATGCTTTTAACTTATTTCTGGGAACTCTCTTGTACTCATGCGATATCAGCATGTTTTCGCGGACACATTATTCTTTGGTAGCATAAAATTACTCGCATTTGTTCGAGAGTACTCAAAAACCATTTAATTTAGGTAGAAAAATCAGTTAATTGACAGGAAGAAAGAAATTTTTGAATAGACGTGACACTTGTGCAGTACAAATGAAAGTAACATATAATATTCTCGATTGAGTACCGCAACAATGTAAGAACTCTTAAAACAATAATAGGATTTATCACCACTATGGACGTCTGTATGACCACAGGGCATCATAACTTTTCGAACCTTCAGTCAAAATCACGCTCACCAACTGCTACTCTAAGACCCTTTTCAATATATTTCTCTAATTTCCTCGTCATCAACGTAGCTGCTTTCTAAACAAATACCATACAGACTTCTGAAATGTCTATGCACTTTTACTTGTACAAATCCAGCGCACTGCATTATCATTTAACTTCTGCGAAAAATTATTTAATTATGATTGTGCGACACCCTTTTTTATTTAGTTTATTTATCTTATTATTTCCTGCACGACTTGTTTCATATAAAAGTATATATGAGACTTACTTTCTGTGCGTGTGTCCTTTGTGTTTTGGAATATGTTTAGGGGAATAACGAATTAAGTCAATAGGCCTACTATTTTTTCCAACAGTAATGTTTAATATGCCAACAAGCATGGCGGATACAAAAAATGTAAGTCCCTCCCGTTCTACTGCTTGGTTTTGACCGCATTTTGAACAGCGGTAATAATGTAACACGCTGATCGTAGTGGTTTCTTGAGGAAAAGCATGATATAAAACGAGAGTTCTGATTTTGTGGCTGGAGGACGTGAAAATGATTCACATTTATGGGAAAATTAATGGTTTATTCGGTCTATGGTTATGAATATAGGAGACAAGGAAAGAGGTTATGACTGAGAGGAGAGACTTAAGATTGTCGGAGGTGCGTTGGCGATGCGCACTCTGGGTGACCTTGAACTGTAGCAAAACGTCGAGTTTAAGGGGCATATTTTTTTCTTTCTTCCATGGCACAACAGCCCCTAGTGGGCCCAGGCCTTCTAATTATCGAGGTTTCACGATCACACTCAGACACAGCATACTCGGTAGGACTTCTCTGGACGAGTGATCGGCCCGACGCAGAGACTCTTACAGGGCATATAAATCAGCGTATCCTAAACAACGACGGATTATCACTGATAAAACTGCATCTAAAAGGAACATATATAATGAAAGAGCAGGTGCAATAATCACTGAAAATCCATTCAAAAATATTTAATTCTGAAGGAAGGAAACTTGTGGTCTGATAGATCGAATTTCTTGAATACCCCGAGTGATTGTTTGCCTGGCAACGTTGTGATACGAATCTTGAAGCTCGCCTGGTATCTTAAATTTGCAGTGCGTAAAGAAATCACTGTGTGTTGCAGATTGGAACTCAGTCCACCAACACACCGTATGCGCAGATAAATGTGCAGTGGGGCAGGAGGTACCGGCTTCGCATTGTGGGCGCCCTGTGCACTGTGTGCCCCACACAGCTCACCATTGACGGGCACAAAATTACAGTCATAGCCACTGACGGCAATTCTGTGGCTCCTGCCAGAGTCGACTCCCTCATCATTTACTCTGGTAATTTTCTGACCGCCAACTGGACGGAATACACGTACACTGAAGCAGTAGGATGAAACAAATTACGTGATTGGGCGTTTCATCATTTATACCCACCTCTTGATACTGAGACGATCAAACGGCATACAATGACACGGACGCGGAATATAAGACGCGAGGAAGAAATCGTTAAAGCTTAAAACTTTTAGCCGAATCTGGAATGAGGAGAGAATTTGACAAACTGAGGCAAAGACGAGAGAGGAATCTTAAAAATAGCGCATGAGGGTCAACTGGATTCATCTGACCCAGGTCAGGAACAAGTGAGGGGCTCTTTTGGAATTCATGAAGAGTCGGGTCCCACAAATACAAGGACATTTCTTAGCCCGCTACAAGACAAACATTTTCCTGAGAAAGACTCTTCTGTGTGAAATTAATACATGACAAGGAATACTGAGGGCGCATAGGGAATGGAATTCTGTACCATTTCGGATATGATGCTGGCTAAATTTCTAAAAGCTATCATCTGCCTTTAATATTCAATCAGACAATATTTTGTTTAGAATATTCCTAAGTTAGAAGTGGAAAATCTGCTGTAAGTGCACGCAAGTGTATTAATGTCACGTGCAACGCGTAAAATCACTTGTACTTCATAACTTTGACTGCACACATAGCATCTTCATGGAAAAGGATCAGAAAGATTTAACACAACTGGAAATTAAACTGTGTCATACACTTTAAAGACTCATGTAACCCTGTTCTTGGTATCGATATTTTTTCCGGATTAGATGTAAAGATAATACCGACATGACTCGCTCTTCTGAAAGGTGCAGAGGACCTAATAAACATAATAACTTCAATATCATGCCTCTGCCACTTTAAGCCTCATTTGGGGAAACCAAAGAACCAAAATGAAGAGACGTATTTTACACCTATACCCATTAGAGGATAAACAATATTAGCCATCCCTAACTAAGTTAAGAAGCGAGAAATGGGGTTATAGTCCTGTCTTACTCTGAGCTTTCATTGATACGCGTTACTATCCTACACATCGCATATTCCAAAATTGAATGCCTCGCTCCGCGTCGTGTATATTGAACATTGCAATTTTGAGCGGTTTGAGTGAGGAAAAATAATTTTAATTGTAAACATTATTTGTGCTAAAATTGTATTGATTACTTTACCAACACTTTAAAAATTAAGCTCCGAGTCAACGATTTAAAAACCTTTATTGCGGTCTGCATCGGTTCATTAGAACTCGCGCATGTGTATTAGGTCAGTTGTATTCAACCGGGGGTACGCGAAGACATCTTAGGGGGTACGTAAAATTAAAAAAGATATATATTATTTCATGATAAACACTGAATAATCAGGGCCAGATTTAGGGTTAGCCACAAGAGACAAGGACATAAGTATATGCTATTTGGGAGCGCCATTTTTTTCTGTCTCTCCTTTATGCTATTCTTATCTAGGCGGCTAGTTTCATTTTACTCCACATAGTGCATATAATTTGCTTTGATAAAATACCTTTGTTCCTTTATTAATTTTTATATGATAGGCAATAATATATTTGTTATTTAATAGCTTGATTCTCCTTTTTCTCATTTAAAACTTATTATTTAATACATTATTTTGGATGTAATTTATTTAACTTATTTTAGATGTACATTATAGACTATGTATAACTTGAATCATACACCAACAACTTTGGGCGTACACAGTTGAAAGAGAAATTATATGTGGGGGGTAAGCGAATAAAAAAGGTTGAATACCACTGTATTAGGCAACCAAGTTCCCTCAAGGTATCTGGAGGGTAAATAATGCGCGGTACCCTGGGAAATATACAGTGTTTTAGGCTCTATGATTTACACATTCTCTTATTATATGAATTATAATACACAACGAGATATATAATGTTTGGTTTCCACTCTACAGCAGAATTTTGGGTTCACGTCTACATATATTCCTATAGGAAGTATAAAAGTCGTATGAATAATGCATGGACTACTGAACAAAGATGTACAAAGTCGCAACATGGCATTTACCTACAGTAAGTAATAATTGGTTAGGAAAAAATTTTATATTCATTTTCCTCCCAAAATTCATCCCAAGGAACTAAACAAAGTAAATAACTCGAGTAGTTTATTAGTGGGGAAAATGAAACGGCTTTCCTTAACCGTTTACAGCGTAGTGGTTATTATAATTAACGCCAGGTTTAACATTCAGAATTCTGCATTTTGTCCCGTTATTAAATGTATGCCTTTCGTTATGTTGCTCACTGTAAAGATCGATTTTTCCCCTATCGACCGGTTTTATTATGGCACCAAAATGACTTTCTGTTTTAGACACGAACTAAATTATCCCTTTATAAAACACTCATTACGTCCATAATGACTTAGGCCTACCCCGTCTGGTAAGATGTGGCAGAAACTCGCCTTTTGAAATGCAAAAATTAAAATAAAGCTTTCCCGCAAGACCGGCCCCTTCCCAATGGCACACCGATCCGCGATTTGCGTGTCGTACGGGTAAAATTTCATCATGAAGTATGCAGGCATCAAGCATAAGTCATACAAAATCAGGACCAATGGAAATATTTGCAACATTAGACAAAGCGGAACACAACACAGTCCGTATAGGTGGCTTAAACTTGGCGGGGGTCAAGATGAAGACATTCCAGTGAATAAGCTGCCTTTATATGTCGTGTAAAAATGGCATAATCTGCTCTACAAAACCTTGGAAAAGGGATTTTGTTTATAAATACCATTATAAATAGTATTTAATTTCCTTAGTCTTCAAAGGTTTAATAATGTTAAGACGCTTGAGAAAGCTACTAGTCATGTATTCCAAAGCACGAAACTTGCTCATATTGGCTCCTAATGAAGGTTCATTGCAGGTGAAAGATACGACGTCGTGCTAGAAGCCACTAATACGGAAGGATCTTACTGGATCCATCTAAAAGGCCTCGCCACTTGTGTTGGAAGTAGAGTTTACCAGCTGGGGGTGTTGCAATATGAAAATACAACAACCAATAAACTGCATGCTCTGACACCTGATCCAGGTTACGACGGATTCCCGCAACCAGCAAGCTACCGGGTAAGTCATAATGGCATCGATGTAGCTCACGTTCAGACACTGCGAACCCTCTCTCCTCTACACAGTCCTAGATCTACTTGCTAACAGCAGAAATCGGGATCTCCAGCAACGGAGAAAAATTTTTCCTTTTTTTCCACACTGAAAATAGCTGGAGAAAACAATAAGGAATCAAAGTTGCTAAAAAAAACTCCATGGACCAGAATTCTTCTCGAGAACACAGTAATTCACTAGCTGGTCAAGAAATACCCCGACTCTTTATGCAACCCTGTAGTTTATAGCTATGTTCACAAAGGAGACCGCCAGAAGTTTTTGTCCTGAGCTAGATAAATCTAGTGTATACCTTTCCATGCTCTTTCTTTATGATCCATTATAATATTACTCTCCAACCTACATCTAGGACTTCCAAGCAACGTCTTTCCTAGGCGGAAAATGTAGTACACATGAGGGATATTAGAACTGAATAAAAACTTCTAGTGGAGTGGGTTAATATAAAATTATATATAATTATTATAAAATCCACTTCAGTGGATATTTCAAAGACGGTAAGGAACTTCCGGGTCCTGCTAACATATTGCTCGTTACTTCACAGGACATGGTGAAGTACACGTTCAGGCTTTTGGACAGACATTGCGCTGAATGCATTAAAGACCTTTGTCATTGCCGGTGTTTATATGCACGGCACATGGATTCTCTATTAACCTACAAACTACAGTTCTGTTCCAGCTTATAAAACGTGCTGTCCACGAGATGAATATTTGAAGACGCGGGTAGGCACAGTTAATATTCGATCTCCGGATTCTGAGGTGCACCATTACCTCGTTATCTGTAGCTGTACGTAACTTAGTCGCACTCTCTAGTGCAATACCTAGACGCACTCCCAACCTATATAAGGAGCACTTTCATGTTTGCAGGTCCTGAACCCAGAGAACGCAAGCTGTAGCATCGGCTCGACAGGCCTATGCGTCTCGCAACTCGCGAACTCGGACCCCGTGCCACGGGACATCCTAACCCAGCTCCCGGACATCAACTATCTTCTCCAATTTGGATTTGAAACTTTCGACTCCAGAAGTTTCTTCAAAGCTTACGACAGATATTTTGGTAGTGTAACAGAAAATGTGATTCAGTTGATATAGCACACATCGAATTAATTTTACTGTATTTTCGTCTTTATTTATTTCTGTTATTATTTATTTATTTTCTCACCCACTGTTGTTTCTGACCACTTCCTTTCTCGCTCTTTCCTCCGTGCTCCATTTTCTCCGCTTTCTCCCTTCCGCCTGTCTGTTAATTTTTCTCTTGTGTCCATCTTTCTCGCTATTTATACCCTTATCTTCCTTCCTCTACTGCTGTTCTCTTTGGCACTCAACTTTCGTCTCCCTGTCCGCAGTCAGCCCCTTTCTCGAGTTACTCAGCAGTACCGTCAACAACATTTCTTTCGTTTCGCCCCCATCTCCGCTCCTCTCACAAAGGGGGGATGTACCAGACGACATCCTATGCCCGACGGGGGCTGATGGCCTGCCCCAGTGTCCCGGAGGAAACTCCTACTGCACATGTGTCCATGTCATCAAAATCAAACTGGGTGCTTTGGTGCAGATCATCCTGTCGGACCAGTGTAAGTCCAGCACGCAAATTCGTGTCGACATTATTCTGCAATAGCAAAAGCGTTTGTATAACAAACAGTTACATGGTTCAGTCTAACACAAATGTGTTTTTATTCAGTAGCTACATGTTTCGGTCCAGGTCGGCCATCATCAGGCAATAAATACATATTTAAAAAGCAGGTAAAAAATGTAATGCATATTACATTACATTTTATGTTCTTGTGGGATCCCACAAGTTTTCCAATATTTTTAACAACTGTAAAATTGTATTAGTCAACCAATACTATTTTACAACTTATTGTAAAAATCTTCACAAACATTGCTGTGAGGACCTCAAATCTCCCACATTTAATAAGAGTCACTACTACAAGTAAGTCCTGTAAGTTCCGTATTAATATTATCCACCCATCTAAGCGCGGATCTCGCTACTTGTCTCTTTCCTTCAGGCATTTGGACTAACTTTTTTGATGAATTTATCTTTCGCATGAGTTCTGCGTGTCCAGTCCAAGTTACCATTTTTACTTTGTCACCTTGCTAGCGAAGGCGAAGAGTTGAGTTATGGACAGTTGTGTAGTGTTTTGATTTAGAAAAATTTCTCCGTTTTAGCACCCAAATCCGACCTGAACCATCCGTTCCATATGCACGGACATGCGTTTTACGTCCTGGGCATGGGGCAATACGCTGCAGGACAGACAGCGCAGGACCTCCTTAACTCCTTGAAGAGTAACGTGCGTAGTGTGTCCCCTGCGCCGGTTCTTAAAGATACCATCGCAGTTCCATCTGGCGGCTACGCGATCATCAAGTTCAGAGCAAGAAACCCTGGTAAGCTCTCGCTTTCACTTCACTTCTTTGTTGTTCTCTTGTTTCGGGTGCGTTTCACCACTTATATTATTGGTGCTGTGGAGTTCAATTAACAACAACGGCTTAAACACCTCATGGAACGGTCAGCATTCCACATACTGAATTTCCGGGTTGGAATCTCGGCCTTGTGCATCAATCCCCGAGTCTTGTTTTATTCAGCTTCCATTATATTTTTTTTTCCAGGTTACTGGTTCCTTCACTGCCACTTCCTGTACCATGTAGCGACCGGGATGGGTGTTGTGCTCCAGGTGGGAGAAACAAGTGACTATCCCCCTACACCAGACGGCTTCCCAAGTGTGGAAGCTTCACACCTCCAGTGAACACCAACTGAAGTCTGAACGCCATCTGACGAATTATGAAAACCTAAAATACTATTACTACGATGTCCCTATGTAGAAAATGTAGTGACTTAGTATGCAAGAATATATTTCAAAACGAACTGAATAGTTTCACTCTGTTAAGCCGAATGTCGTGGTGTTGTGGTTCGCACACTTGAATCGTAACAGGGAGGTCCCGCATGTGGGGCTCGAACCAGACACCGGGCATAGGGAAATGTAATGATTCTGTAATTCGACGCTGCAGGTATATGCAGATAGGGTAACGTCGTTACATAAATTAACAAATAAACAAAAGAAAAAACAAATAAATAAATAAAAACTGTCCTAAATTCCAAGAAAGCTTTCCAAAAGTACGGCTGTCAAGAAAGTTGTATATATATATATATATATATGTATATATGCATACATATATATGTGTGTGTATATATATGTATATATATATCAAGCTTCCAATGAGGTGGGCGGGGCATGTAGCACGTATGGGGGAGGGGAGAGGTGCATACGGGATTTGTGGGGAGACCTGAGGGAAGGAGACCACTTGGAAGACCGAGGCGTAGATGGGAGAATAATTTTAAAATGGATCTTCAAGAAGTGGGATGGGAGGGCTTTGACTGGATTGATATGGCTCAGGATAGGGACAGATGGCGGGCTCTTGTGAATGAGGTAATGAACCTTCGGTTTTCATAAAACGCGGGGAATTTCTTGACTAGCTGACGACCTGTTAGCTTCTCAAGAAGGACTCAGCTCCATGGAGTTAGTTAGTTAGTTAGTTATATCAAGCTTCCATTCTGATGGTGGTAACTAACTGACGAAACAAAGTAGCATGCGAAATGTATAGAGACAGCGACAGAGAGAGAGAGAGACAGAGAGAAAGTTGTCAATTGTTAAATTTATATAGCATCGATGAAGATGAATGAAATATGTGTATGGAGCATAGGTGGAATGATACTGATAGCGGAAGACTGAAGTATTCGAAGAAAACCCTGTCTCAGTCCCACAAAAAATCCCACACGTACTGGCATGTTATCGAATTCGAGCCTCCGCGACGAAAGACCGGCGACTAATCCCCTGAAACATGACATCCTGTTCTTTTAAAGATGGATCATAACCGTAGCTACAAATTCGGTATTAAATATTGTTCACATGTCAGCAGTTACAAGAATGGCGACCGTCAGGAAATGTCAGGTTGTATCTGTCAAATGTAACCTGCCTGTAGTGGGAATTATACCAGCGTGAGGGTGCACATAAATAAACCTCGTGGGGTAAAGTCCTTCTTAAGAAGAAAATAATCACTCATATGGTCAAAATTCACCGCCTTCAATGGAATCTGCAGGGTCATTGTTGTGTATACAGCAGGCAAGCACCGGCCCTTACTCTGAGCCAGCTGCATCTACTTCAGCCATAACGACCAAAAATACTGTTCCATGAAATCTTGTTGTAGCATCCTTCTCCAGCCACAGTTGCCTCTTCATTATAACTTCAAAATTTTGCAATTTGTTTGATACAGTTTGCTGCATGTTTTACGACCCGTCCATTTTATCTTTTGTCATTTGATCGCTGTAATAATTTGGTGTAGGGAATGAATTACTTAAATCATCGGTGTGAGAACTTCACCATTCCCCTGCCGCCTCTTCCTCCCTATGTTCACACGTTCTCCTCGTAACCCTCTTTTCATACAGGCCTTCCTTAGGTAAGGGACCAAGTTATACATCTGGCTGTTCAAAAAACTTCGTAAGTATTCATATATGCTAGGCTCACAATATAGATTGAGAAAACTATGGCATGTAGTTGTCATAAATTTTCCCCGAACTTCTTGTTAGACTTCCGGCTTCTCTTATCCCAATATAGCGCTTAATGTTCTTGGTGTCTGTTACTAGTCAGTATTCCTTTCGTGTGTTCATCGATATCTTACGCTCCTTAAGACACGATATGTTACGTTCTTCTTGCTACTAATCTTCTAAACACTGAGCCATAAATAAATATTATTTCGACCCACGTTTTCTGGCTTAGTGCTCTGATTAAGGATATCCTGCAGAAAATTCAGTAACTTTATTTAAGCCGCCAAATAAAATACAAATTATTTAATTTCCCACTTCCTTGCTTACTACCTGTTGTACACAGTTTGTAGACATCCTATACCTAAATAAAGCATTTTATTTCTTATTCAGACTCGATTACAATAAAGATATTTGTTTCATTTTTCCGACTTGTCGCTTAAAGCACGTTTTGTGACCATTATTGTTTAAATATTCTGCTACTGTCACAGCCTCGACAGCTAGATTTTGTCTTATAAACTGTGCGGTAAAATACTTTCTTTTAGTTTTTCTCTTTTTCTAAATAAGTTTTATACAAGTTTTTTCGGGTTTACTGTAGCAGTTTACAAACTCGCCAACTTTCTTATGTTACGTGCATCAGGAGGGCAAAGGCAAACTATTTACCATTTAACACATTTTTCCGATTTACGATTTAGAACCCACAGTCCTGTGGCATGTGTTCTTGATCATCCTGGTCCTATATTGGAACTTGAATAGTTGATTAAATTCGTGTGCAAATAAAATTGAAGAAAACAAACATTTTTTATCTTCCCTCCCCCCCTTTTGTAATTACCACTTAGTGTTTAGGTGTGAAATGTAGAATAATGTAGAAATTCTGGAGACAAGATTCAAATGTATGACTATTTTATGAGGTTTTAAATTTCTCTTGACATCCATTAATGACTACATAAATATATAAGACTATGATCCGAGCTATAGCTATCATAAGAAGCATGACAGTAGACACACAGACGGGGGATTTTCGGGTGATATTTACTGACGTAATGAAGCCAAAGCCCACCAAAGCTGTATTGCTGCTGATGAAAATGATCTATTGACGTCCCTTATCAAATACGTACTCAAATTGTCACGCAGTACTAATTGCGCCGCGATTATCTGACTTTTCCTAGAACTGTCACTTTGAGCCTTGCTGACGTACTGACGTTAGATATACATTATCAAGCAGGACATTACAACATTTGACATTCACGTTTTTCCACCTTCACCGCATGATGTACCCTATGCAGTGTTGCAGACCTGTCAGATATGTTTAAAATATTGGGTTACTATTCACATATCTCACGCAAGGAATTAGAAAAAAAATGTTCCAGGACTTTGACATTGAAATATGTGTACTTCTTCGCTCCTTCTGCCCGTTATCTTTGTGAACAGTATGGCGATAGAAAATTGGAACTTTGACGTCAGTGGCACATGATCCGTTCGGTTTGGTAACGATAGTGGGGGAAATAAATTCATATGAAATATCAGATGGAGGAACCAGAATACGACAGTGATCGACATTTCGATGGAAAGACAACATAAATATAGATCATAAAGAAACAGTGTGACCTAGTGCGGAATGGACTAAGCTGACTCATAATACGGCCCTGTGGCGGAAACGTTTGAACACAGTAACGAATGTTCCATTCAAGACATGGAAATTCTAACCTCAGTCATGCCAACCCAATCACAACATCACAATAAATTCCTTCAAGACAACTTCTCAAATTACCCTCCCAT
The DNA here is from genome assembly GCA_021186555.1 of Reticulitermes speratus. Taxonomy (NCBI): domain Eukaryota; kingdom Metazoa; phylum Arthropoda; class Insecta; order Blattodea; family Rhinotermitidae; genus Reticulitermes; species Reticulitermes speratus. Next base: position 27,087,189 of record JAJKFL010000237.1, read on the forward strand.
GCAAGCATACGAATTCGAAGTGGTCTCTTGCATTAGATAACATGAATAAATTGTTCCTATGCATGGTCCATTTTCCCATGTATGCTACACGTCTGGCCTATCGTGTCTACCTTGTTTTATCACTATAATAATGTTCGGTACAACGAAGTACCGTATAGGAAGCTATTTTATCTGCACCTCTATAGCCTCGTGTTAGATCTCTAGGATCCAGATATGTCATTGTAGTTTATCTGAGTTACTTCCTTCTGGTTATATTAAAAATCACTCTGCTTTTTTCATTGCATTATGGGTCAACATTTTTGTCTTGTAACCACTCCACCCCGCCGACCAAAATAATATTAAGTGTCCCGATTTTTGTTTTTAAAAATGGAGTCCCTGTATATAACCACTATATTGGCCCAACAAAATAATTCTGACATCAGAGAAAGATTAAAGGAGGTGAATGTAATTAAAGACAAACAAGGATGTCAGTGCAATTTAAAAAAATTATTGAACGAGTGGAAAGAGACTGCCTCCTACAATAGCAATCCGTTGCCAACCGATAGAAGGAGAAAGGTGTAAAGGAAGGTGTAGCTGCCAAGACCACCTTAAATCACGAATGAGCTATACTAATTTTATGGTGATGAATCTGATGACGACGAAGGACAGCGTGATGCTGCGAGCCGGGATAAAATGGACCAGTAGAGTGATCTTGTGAATAAGGCAATACACTTAATGATTCCTTAAAGTGTGGTGAACTTGACCACACAATCGATTATCAGCTTTCAAGAGGACTTCGCACTATTGAGGCAATAATTTGTGACAATAACACCTCAGTCTTAGCAAGGGGTGTACAAATACCAGGCGTCAGATCGCCCGGGCCATTAAATTTTGTAAGATGAGGCCTGGTTTTTGTGGGTCCTCGTTATGAAAACTGATTTGTGTTACTGTTATTGCGCCTAGAATTTACATATGGTTCCTAAATTTTCCGAAGATTTATAGAACCCTGGTGTTAGCTAACATATTTGACGCGTACGCATGTACTCATTTGTTTTTATCTTGTTTAAGATCAAGCGTGTTTAAAACTCAATGTACGGCAGGTGACAAGATTACAGTGCAAGAGCTACGTCCTCATTTTCATTAAAATCTAAGCAATAACTAAAACTAAAAACTACATCCTAGGTAAGTAGTGTTGGCATACTTAAATACGAAAAACTGTACAAATGATTAATCTCTTCATAGGTCGAGTAATTCGTTTTTACTTTTTCTCAAAATTTAAACTTCGCATGTTTCTGGTTCATAAGGCTTCATACATTTTTACTTTCTCACAGATAAGACTAACTGACAAGAAACTTTCCTTATGACAATTATGTTCAAGGTCTTCAAACAATTATTATCGTATTTGCAGAATTTCCTCTTGAATGTGGTAGTATTTAACGAATTATCCCTTCGGTCTGGTGTTTGACGTTGCTCAGGTAGCAGGCCAAGCAGGAGAAACGTAAGTTAAACACAACCATGGTCTGAAGATACGAAAGTAATATTTTACAGTTAATAACGTTTATACTCATAGAATTTGCATAATATTGGTTCAATACAAAACATGCAGAGTTTTGGATTAAGTAATTAGAGTAATTTAAGTAAGTTGTGTATGATTGTTTGTTATGATCCGAATGAACGAAAGAAAGTAGCTCGTCACCTCACCACTCATGCCAAGTAGGCCACGTTACAGTAGATGTTCCCCACTTCGTGTTGATCACTAGTGTCATTAATTCCACCCACCGAACATTCAGCGCTAATTTATAGATCTGTAGTGACAAGGAGCTTAATAACTTAAGGAGTCAGGGGTCAATCAATGCGGAGTACTCGGATATGTGACTGACTGACTAACTAACTCGCTCTATTCAGCAGAGTCCTTATTGAGAAGCTAAACGGTCCTTAGCTAGTCAAGAAATTCCCCGCATTTTATGGAACCTGGAGGTTTATCACCGAATTTACAACAGCCCGCCATTTGTCCCTGTTGTGCCGCAAGGTTCGATCCTCCGAACCTCCCACTGATTCGAACGATCGTTCCCTGGGGCGCAATTAACTTAGAACCGGGCGTCAGGGCTTGGAGTCCCGAAACCCGATCCGGTAGCGTGCCACCACCTCCCGTATAGGTATTTAATATAAAAAGGACGCAGAGGCCGCGGGAGGTCGGTCTCTACGATTGACTTCTCGGGTTTTCGGAGCGAATGGGTTTCGTAAGGGGGTAAAGAGCAGTATGCTGTCTATATAAATCTACAAAAAACAATATTATTAATTCAAAAAAAAATTACATTATTTTACATTAGTAAGGACGAGGCGACAACGGGATGTTAGCTTTAGTTCCGCATATTAACCCAACCAATCAAACTAAACCGAACCAAACCAAACCACCAGGGACATTAGTGTCTCGAAAAATAAACCTTCCTACCTCGTGAAATTGACACGATGGTTATTATGAGCAGCGCTGTGTTGGCCTCCATCTTTGGACCGGTTGGTCCCCCCCTCGGGATGATGATGATCGGTCCCCTCGTGGTTCGTGACCGAGATAACCCTCGGTCTCGGCAAACAGCGGAACGACGACGGTCGGCGTAGTATGATGTCAAAAGACGAAAAGACCCCCTCCCCAACCTTTGACTAACCTTTTATATTCGTAGTCTTCCGCATTCGCATTCGCAACCGATGTCAGCGTTTTGCCGTTTAGCGACCTCGTTCAAGCGTCGCAACCTCCTTTGATCAGCATAATTATTTCCTTATAAACTCTACAAGGTTTCTTCACCTACATGCTGGCTCAACAATTTGCGCTGTTTCCTGGTTTTCACAATATCCAACTTACACATACCTTACAACATTTCGTTTAACGTGGGGCGGTTGGTTTTCACATTAATTAATTAATTATACCATAAATGTCACTACATTATATCACCCCGCCCTTAAAAATTGGAATAATCCCCTTGAATTATTTACAATTTCTCAAACATTTAACAGTATTACACAATATTTACAATATTTCGTCTATACATCTATACAATGGGTACGTTCACTCGACGTGGTGTGAAACGGGGCTCCGGCTGCATGGATCCGGATGTACCCTCTTCCACAGGTGTGACTTGGACCCCTTCCTCGATGGCTGATGCCTCGATCTCGCGGTGGGCGGAGGGTTTACATAGTATTTCCCTCCTTCGCACCAACAGGAAGGTTCCGAGCGTTACTACAAGAGCCGCTGCGACTGCCGATGTGACCAGTATGGCATAATACTGCGTCGTGGCTGCCTCTTGTCGCTCTCGTAATTGCCTGAACAGCTGCGTTGCCGGGAAGGTTGGCTGCCCTCCGTTTACGTTCAGGATGTCCCAAGATTCTAAAATCTCCTTTAAATCGTTGGGTTGTTCCTGCAACACTTGTTGTTCACGTTTCAAAAATAATGTTTCAATTTTCGGTAGGAGCACGGGGTGGTACTCCACTGTGTAACTGGACTGGAGACTCCTCCAGGCGTTTAACACCATATTCTCGTTTGTCCAATCACATCCTTCGGGCTGCTGTATCCACCCGGCGTCTCTTAACACGACTTCTCTGGGTTTCCGAGTGTCTCCGCAACTTTCCTCAAAAGTAATAGGTCGGCTTACCGAGAACACCCATAGGCCCTGGTTGGTTTTTTAGGCGCCTCATTAGTGGCTTAAAATTTTTTGCCTATTACACCCCTTTCGCAATATTTCAAAATGGCCGCTAGCCGGTTCAGGGATGCCAACTCCAAACCCATGGCTAACTCGGTGATGTCAGCGTACGCTCTTAATAAATGTATATCTAAAGAAACAAATTACCCTTCAATATTATCCCGTTTCCCGTATTCCCTGTAGCTTATAAGTCTACGAGGTCGTAAATTGTATCTGTCCCTTGTCCCTTCTCTTGAATTTGAGGTCTCATTGTCGTCCTGTTTGTACTCGTCCTCGGAGGTTTCCTCGTGTCTGGGGTGGGTCGTCTGGTTTCCCTTATGCTCTCGAATTCATTCCCAGTCTAATTCTTCATCGGTGTCACTATCGCTACTTCCATCTCCTATCGGGGCGTTCCTATAATTTTCCTTAATTCGCGACTTTGCCCTACCTCGCGTTCTCTTGTTTCGCATCTCATTAACAAAAGGCTTACGGACTGTTTTCCTTTTCTTGCACCGGTTCTGGGACCGTAACTTCCCGGTCGCAATATCGGTCACCGCTTTCTGGTGGTCCTCCCCCATAACAAGTGTTCTTGGCTCTTTCGTACCTAGAATAATTCCCTTGTCGCCTGGGCTCATTCCCTTTTTGCGTCCCCCTTTCTTCTTCTTCGGTTCAGTCCCACTTTTCTCCGAAGTCGGGAACCTCGTCTTTGCCTTGGAATTCCCTACTGTAATCTGATCATTACAACTTCTGCTACAGCTTGTTCCCAGCTGTTCCCTCTTTACTCCGGCTTTCAAGCCTCGAAATCCTACGTCACGCCTTGTGACGTCACGAGTGACCACGTTCCTACGTGTCACTTTGCTACCCAACTTTTTCTTTCGTAACCCTACCTCCTTTTCCCCCGGAGGTTTCCTCTTCGGGCTGGTTACAGCCGAAATTTTTCCTGACCCTACAGGAATTACATTTCCCCTAGTTGCACTAAATTTCACTTGTTTATCGGTCTCCTTCGCGACCTGCCTCACTTCGGCATCTCTGTGTTGTGCTCTAGCTTCCTTGCTCAGCACATTCCTCTTAACTGCATCGCAGCCTATCGCACTGTCAGCTGGCTTTTCAGTTCCTTCACTACACGTAATTTTTATCGCAATGTCGCTCAGTTCCTCGCGACTGTCACCTATATCTCGGGAATCAAAGTTTCCTGTGTTCTTCTCTACCCTAAATCTTCCCTATTTTGAACCTCGGACAGAGTACATCCTACATGTGGCTCTGGTATGGGCGTCTGCGCACCCTCCAATGAAATTGTCGGTCCTAAATCCCTCTGTTGGACCCGAACGTTTTCTTTGGTCTCTGAAGCAATTATTGTGGATCCCGTAGGTTTGATAGAGATGGAGGTCATAACTCCATACACTCTTGTTCCTTTCCCCAATAATTCTTCTCGAGGCTCTAACCTTCGCTCTACTCTAAACACGCGGTCATCATCCCTGTGTGACCTAGTTAGTGTAGTCGGCGAATTCCTTTTATCGCAATTCCTTGCTAGATGCCCGAGCGTATTGCATATCCAGCATTGTACCAAGGTTTCCCTAATATTTGCCTTTCCAGATTCAAATTTCGCTTCTCTGCGATAATTACTTCTTGGGTAACCCTCCCTGTTTACCCTGCAATCTTTCTTAACCTGTCTCCTCTTGTTACATCCGTATACAATTTCCCTAGCTTCTGCCCTATAAATTCTTTCCCCTTTTTGATCGTCTTCCAGTTCTAGCGCATTGTATACTATCGTTGCTATGTTCAAGGCTTGTTCAATATTTTCTGGCATTCGGAATCTTAATTCCCTCCTCACCAGTCCTGAACACCTGTGAATAAATGCCGACAGAAGCCTGTACCGTCCTTCCTCTGCCAGTATCGCGCATTCGGCGGGCGTTGAACCCTTCCGAATAGTCTTTGCGCTAATCGTTCTAAGACGGTCTAGAAACTGCGCTGGAGTTTCCGTCTTTTCTTGCCTAGCTTCATGTAGCAGTGTATAATAATACTGTAGCGGTAGTTTGTCCGTAAATCTGTGCGTCAATAGTTCCTTCAGTCTGTCATACGTCAGGTCTCGTCGTTCTGTCTGATCAATTCCTTTAAGATACAAAGCTGCCTCGCCCGTTAATTTAGATATAGCAATCGCTACTAAATCCTGTTCTGTCCAATTGCTAATCTTGCCATACTGTTCTACTTGTTCGAAAAATTCTTGTATGGATTTCCTGCTTGTCTTCGGTCCTGCATATTCCTTAATACTGGCTACCAAGGACAAGTCCTTACTTCGGCCTAAACTTAAATTCTGCATTCCCTCTTCTAATGTCCTCAACCTCGTCTCCATTATATCTTGTCTTTATTACTAGATTAAAAACAACACTCTCTTTCTTCCCCTTGTCGTAATATACTATGTATATTAATGCCTAGTTGACTTTTAAAACTGCTAACTAACCGACCTTAGCGCGTCAGCAATTTACTCGACACAACTTCAACCTACTATAATGGTCAGCTAAATTATCGCTACACTGTCGCCAATTTTACGCCAACTTATGATCCCACCGCTGCCACCATTTTGTTGTGCCGCAAGGTTCGATCCTCCGAACCTCCCACTGATTCGAACGATCGTTCCCTGGGGCGCAATTAACTTAGAACCGGGCGTCAGGGCTTGGAGTCCCGAAACCCGATCCGGTAGCGTGCCACCACCTCCCGTATAGGTATTTAATATAAAAAGGACGCAGAGGCCGCGGGAGGTCGGTCTCTACGATTGACTTCTCGGGTTTTCGGAGCGAATGGGTTTCGTAAGGGGGTAAAGAGCAGTATGCTGTCTATATAAATCTACAAAAAACAATATTATTAATTCAAAAAAAAAATTACATTATTTTACATTAGTAAGGACGAGGCGACAACGGGATATTAGCTTTAGTTCCGCATATTAACCCAACCAATCAAACTAAACCGAACCAAACCAAACCACCAGGGACATTAGTGTCTCGAAAAATAAACCTTCCTACCTCGTGAAATTGACACGATGGTTATTATGAGCAGCGCTGTGTTGGCCTCCATCTTTGGACCGTTTGGTCCCCCCCTCGGGATGATGATGATCTGGTCCCCTCGTGGTTCGTGACCGAGATAACCCTCGGTCTCGGCAAACAGCGGAACGACGACGGTCGGCGTAGTATGATGTCAAAAGACGAAAAGACCCCCTCCCCAACCTTTGACTAACCTTTTATATTCGTAGTCTTCCGCATTCGCATTCGCAACCGATGTCAGCGTTTTGCCGTTTAGCGACCTCGTTCAAGCGTCGCAACCACCTTTGATCAGCATAATTATTTCCTTATAAACTCTACAAGGTTTCTTCACCTACATGCTGGCTCAACAATTTGCGCTGTTTCCTGGTTTTCACAATATCCAACTTACACATACCTTACAACATTTCGTTTAACGTGGGGCGGTTGGTTTTCACATTAATTAATTAATTATACCATAAATGTCACTACATTTTAGTCCCTATCTTTAGCGACATCAATTCAGTTCATGTCACACACCACTTCTTTAAGGTCCGTTTTATTAATATTCTTTCATCTACGCTTAGGTCGTGCAAGTGGGCTCTTTCCTAAGGTTTTCCCACTACATATGCTGTGTGGCAAAATGCCGCATAATTTACTGTTTTACGTTGCGAGACCACTGAGCTTTATTCTGTTAACCTAATGACATAAGAGTACTGTATGTCACACATAAAAATACCAACACAAATGAAATCGTAAAAACGGCAGAATCAGTATAAAATTATACACTACACACATTCCAAACACCTTCTGCCTGACATGTAAATAAGTTCTCCCTCAGCACTACGATACTTGGCCACAAAGTGATAGAACAGGCAGAGTTCCTCAACCCTCAGCTTACACCAGCGTATTTAATAACGAACGTAGGAATATGGGAAGGTAATTGACTGTAAACGGAGTGTGGACGGTAACCATTATCTGAACAACTTGCGTAAATATAAGCCTACTTCCATACGTGTTAGTGCATCATTACTTGAATATCAAACCTCTAACACCATGGAGCCAGTTCCCCCTTGGAAAGAGTTACAGTGATAGGTAAGAAAATAAAAATCGGTATAGAAAGTCCTCATGTAATGCTAATGGACAGTTACAAGTATCGTGAAAATCGGTGAAGTTAAAGTACTTTACTTAATAAGAATGTAAAACAAGTTCTGCCAGGTCTTCGCCCTTCTAGTTTCTTACGCAGCGTATGTTGATAGTCGCTCACCGACGTTTCCGGACAGCCTATCACGTCCATCATAAAGCGCAAACTTCAGCTTTGAAGATGGCACCGCTACGCCTTCCGAAATGTCAGTAAAGGACAGTCAATATGCACTGCGTAACAACCAGAAATGTCTGTAAAGGACAGTCAATATGCACTGCGTAACAACCAGAAATGTCTGTAAAGGACAGTCAATATGCACTGCGTAACAACCAGAAATGTCTGTAAAGGACAGTCAATATGCACTGCGTAACAACCAGAAATGTCTGTAAAGGACAGTCAATATGCACTGCGTAACAACCAGAAATGTCTGTAAAGGACAGTCAATATGCACTGCGTAACAACCAGAACAGCGAAGACCTCATCTACTCAGAGTCGGAAGCCTGAAATCTCGCAAGTTTTAGGCAATATTTTCTATGTTTTTCTTCTGATTTGGATGACATTTCATAAGGTGATATCCTAAAAACTTACTGAGAGATTTTAGGCTTAGCAAAAATGGGCGAAGCGAAATCCTTACTTTACTTCGGGGGGTAAATGACTTTCAGTCTGTATTATCTATATTTATTGTAAATTTGGACATAAATCCTTTGATAATTTTTGACCTTTACGAAACTCGGGGCAGTAAACTCCGTACCTTCCTTTACAGGCCTCACTTAAATTACATTTATGCGTGTACCGTGAAACCGTATGATACTTTGATAGTGAAGAACGCTTTCGTAAGTCTATTTAATACGTTGCACATTTCACCATATGAAACCTTATGTAAGCACTTAAAATAATGGTTCTGTTCCAGACTGATTTCCGCAGAGATGTATCTGTGTCTGTCCTTGGTATTGCTCATCACTGTCACGCGTCTAGTGTCGGCTGCAACACCGCGTAAGTATGAACTTCACAACCACAGCAAATTAATTTATGCTGCAATGTACAGGCGAAGAACAGAAGCAAATTTAAAAAAGGGACAAATACAAGCAACAACAACAACCATTAGAAACAAACATTATAGCAATGGGGACATTTAACTGCGTGTGTCACTATCGTCATTTGATAATCTAAGACAGAGCACTAATATTCTGTAGCAAAACATAGAAAACAAATTTATACCATCAGATAAATCTATTATATTTTAAATACAATGTAGCCATTAATATGACTCAGATGATGAAAAGTACATGCGAAATCTAAATTGGAAATAAAATTATTGTTTAAAATTCATCGTTTCTAATGTTATATTGCATATAGAAAAATGGATCTCACTGTAAAGGGGTATGAGTTTGTGAACTGGATTCAAATGGCGTAGGAAGCGTTCCAAAATTTGGCTTTGGTAACGAACACTCTGGTTCAAAAAATGGCTGAAAATTTGTTAACCAAACCACAGACTATTCCATCAGCTTCTCAAGCAGTATTCTGCTGCCTAAGCACTACAGTGTGTATACAAAGAATTTTATTGTGTGCTCTTTGTTTTAATTCCTGATGAGCGAGTAACTACAAACTCTGTAGAATATCTTTCCTGTAGCTCTTACAGTAATTTGAATACAATGGAACATGTCTTTGTCCGAGTACTGTGTTCTCCCCTGTCAGTGTCATTTAACCTACACTCCATACTCGTATTCCAATCCTTTACCACCTACGCTACATGCAACCTTAATAACCTACAGCATCATTAAGACACTTTCCCACTCCCTTCCCTGCCATCACCTGTCAATCTACCGTCTGAATTACCAACACACAGCAAAAGAATACTTCACGCGCTACACGAAGGCAAGAAACCGTACTAATCTGCTGCAGCCTTTGTTCTACAGTTAACCTACAGAGTTACCTGCAGCCAGATCGTATAACTCGCCAGCAATTCTTAAACCAGCAACAAGTTCCAGTGCGCGAGGCAGTGCGTAGCTGGAGAGGCCCGCAAGATATGCTACTACAAATGGTTTGCCGAAGACTATGTCACGCTTGGACCGTAAGTGTATGCTTCCGAAAGATGAATAAAGATTAGTAGGAGCTTCAGGCACCTTACGTAATACAGGCTATAGTCATAGACGAAAAGTAAGAAGAAACAGGAAGTACAAACTTACAATACAAATGTGTCAGAATTTCTATTCACCTAATATTATTACTTGGAAATCCATTTTGGATAACAACAATATTGTCAAAGACATAAGTTTAAATCTCTTCCTTACCTAAGAAACAAACTATAAAAACGCACTGAGATATGAAGTAAAATAGACACTCAATATAAATTAAGTTTCAAACTTTCACAAAAAAAAAAAAATAAATAAATGATCTGCGTATGAACAAAAGTGCAGAACGTGGGTAGTTTTGGTTGTAAAACCGTCGGAGTAGGTCATCACTTTAGAGGCCTGCACAAAATACAAAAATTATATAATAATTAGTCCACAAATTTTATTCTTTTCTAAATATTACTAACGTAAAACTTATTTTGGTAACTTAATCGAAGGTAATGTTAAGACCGAGAGATGTAGCACACAGTAAACATATTTTAATGCATTCAAAATATTAGCCACTAAACATAATGGGATCTGTTTCAGATCTGGACCTAAATGGGTGAATATTACTAAAATATACCTTAGATAAATATAGTTACAAAATATGATCTGAACTCAGTTATACCAGAATACAGTTCGTTAGGTTTCTTCGATTACCGTAACAAATTCCTTTCAAGACGAGAAAATCCTTGACTAATTGCATAACTAGGCTTCCTCAAGATCTGCTTTTTCTACAGAGATATTTAATCAATCTTCGAAAGCTTTTATGTACTACCAAGTGTAATAATAAAAAATTATACTTTGTCATCACAGAGGGCATTTTTAATTTTTGTGCTTATCTCAGATAAAACAGCCATTATTTTACTACATAGCATGAACTGATGGGTTTTTATAACCGAAACAGAAAATGTTTACTGCGCGGTACGTGTGTCAATATTTAAGTGTAATAAAGGTATTCTTAGTCTCTAAAGGATTCACATACAAATATATTATTGCATCTTCAACAAGTGGTATGAGTTTTAAACAAAATTCCTAACGATGCATGCGAAACTCTGCTCTTTCTGTGACTTGACTTAGTAATGTGAGATGCTTGTGTTTTAGAGAAATATATCGTCCACGTGTGTGTTAGCTATTGCGCCTTCAGAACAAAGTGTAGACATGCTGAAGTCATTAGTGACGTAATTTTGAAGCCTGTCTTATTGCGGGACGGTGTAGCCATCATTGTTCTTTCAGAGCTTGTGGAAATTGTCCTGCCAATGTCACGGCTTGCAAACACCTCAATGCGTGGTTGCGAACGGCTATGAAAAATCTATTCGAACGATCAACAGAATGGTGCCTGGACCCAGCATTGAGGTACGTAAGGGAGCTCTCAGTTCTCGGAACAACTTGTGCAGTGTTTTAACACCAATCACAATTTCTTTTATCTTATACTTATATGGCAACTCTTTTGAATCTAGCAGCTAAACTTTATTCTTTCTGTCTGCTAATAGAGCATTCTGCTGCAAAGTTAAGTACACTGTTGCGAAGCTTAGTATATAGGCTTAGAATCTGAGACAAATTTTGTTTCAAATTCAAAAGTCTATTGGGTAAATGAAATTAATACTTTTGGAATTCGGCACGGATTTCTGGTATGCTTTTGTCTCATGCAATGAAAATTGTGGTCTAACTATCAGAATTTAATGGCATACACATATTTACGATAACATTACATATTGTATATTGTTATTGTGTGTTATTATATTGCATATTATTATATATTCGAATAAAGGATATAAATGCACTACAATAACACGACGACACAGTAATTGTATTAGTGAGAAATGATCCTAGTGATGATTGATGACGATAATAATAAGAGACAAATGACAATAATAGAATGTGGATATTCGAAATTTATGTTTTTCGCCAAACTGTGTTAAGGAAATATGAGTTGTGCGCTTCTTCTAGTTGGAAGCCCTGACGACAACAGCTCAATTACGAGATCTCGAATCGGGTTAGAGAATGATATTAAGCTTGCAAGATTTGAAGATTTCACTGCGGCGTTGACGAAGATTCATCTTTTCTGGGTTGTTACCAGCTATTAACTATTTACCAGTCGACTGGGCGTAACATGCCAGAAAAATTAAATGCGTTCTTAAATGAGTAGGAGACGAGTATTTGGACAGCAGTCAATTGGCTCAGCACAGAGAGGAGTGTGGCCTCATGTGAACATGGTAATTGCCACTCACGTTCCGTAAGAGTGTGGAATTTCTTAACCAAATTAGCGACCATCAGATACTCAAGAAAAGCGAGTTAGTGGATAATAATTGTACCGATGATGATGATGATGATAATGATACCTGAAAAAAAATTAAACCTTATAGCTTTGAATTACTTGCGTCTATATTTTTTATTGAAAGGGGACTTTTTAAAGCTGAACTTACGAACTGCGAGAACGCCAGCAACTTTCAAGTCTATAATGTCTAATTTACATGCGCGGCAATAATGTGATAGGAAGACATCACATACAAATTTTAATACAGCAGCATAAAGTGATTTGCATTCCACAGGTATGTCTGGGGATCGTATCATCATTGATCTACACAATCACCTCGCAGGAAGTCAATTAACCATCCACTGGCATGGGGTGTTTCAAAAAGGAACGCAGTATATGGACGGAGTACCCATGGTGACACAGTGTCCCGTTCTCGAAGGAGATGTGTTCCGATATGACTTCTGGGCCAATAATGAAGGAACTCACTACTGGCATTCACATGACGGTAAGTACCGCACACCTTGAGTGTTTGGGAACAGTGTGCTGTGGAAGGGCGGGGGGGGGGGGGGTGAAGGAGAGATAGTAACGTACGTGTATTTTACGTAACGAAGCCGGCAAGTGATAGCATTGTAGAACGTATGAATATGGATTCGGAGAGAAAACTGTCCCGGCGTCACTTTGATTATGACACATTCCACCGGATTGGTGTTTCAACACGGTCAGTTTCTGCGACAGACGTCCTGAGCCATGGCGCCGCTTGGAGGGGAGGGTGTTCTGAGAGCAAGAGGGAAGAAATGGTATGAGGATTGAGTAGCTTCACAAATTTGTACTTCTCGCCAAATATGACTAACGTGATCAAATCGAGAAGGGTGACATGAAAAGGGCATATAAAGCACATGAGTCTAAATTTACACAACATTCTAATCCGAAGTTCTGAAGCGAAGAGACCACTTGGGAGGTATAAATATAAATAGAAGGATAATATTAAAACGAAGCTTCACAAAACATGTAACGGTTTTAATTGAAACTGAACTGTTTAGAAATAGAATTAATTGGGAATATTCTGAAGAAATTATAATTCTAGGGTTTTACAAAAAGCGGGAAAATTTTTACCAGCTAAGCGGCTGTCAGTTTCTGAATACTTTGTTCTATACATTTACTGAATACAGCCGATCCCAGTGGCCATGTTGTCTAAGGCGTGGGTCTGCAGCAGCTCGTTTGCTGGGACTGCGAGTTCGAATCCCGCCGGGGGCATGGATGTCTGTCTCTTGTGAGTGTTGTGTGTGTTGTCAGGTAGAAGTCTTTGCCACGAGCGTATCACACGTCCAGAGGAGTATTACAGAATGTGGTGTGTCTGAGTGTGATGTCGGAACCTCAACGAGGAGAGGCCACACTAGGGCTGTCGAGCTATGAAAAAAAATGTTTATAGTAATAAAGACAGAAAAAGACACCTGTTAAAGAGAAGTTGTCTAGGTCTAAAACACGTACGCGTAATTTCATTATAATTAATGTGGCAAATGTGATAAAATAAAAACACTACACGCAATGACTTATTATATAGAGCATTTTAAAACACACTTTTGAGGAAAATAAACTGTGTAACTCGTATGCATGCTTAAATGGTACAGTAAGACAGGCACCGATTATATTTCAGTACATCTCAAAAGAATAACCGAAGGAGTATAAAGAAAACTTTTAAGTGTACCGATTGAATTATACGGCTACTTGTTGAAGAGAAACCACGGACGTGTTACTGCGTTTATACACGAAACATCTGGTGCGACTTGCACAGTTCACTGTCGAATTCATCCAGTTGCATGGGTTTCCTGACGCTGCACTGATATTGGAGAATACTACATAAAGAGAAACTCAATGATTTGTACTCATCACCAAATATTATTCGGGTAATCAAATCAAGAAGAATGAGGTGGGCGGGGCATGTAGAACGTATGGGGGAGGGGAGAGGTGCATACAGGATATTGGTGGAAAAACCTGACGGAAGAAGACCACTTGAAACACCCTAACATAGATGGGAGGATAATATTGGAATGGATCTTCTAGAAGTGGGATGGGGAGCATGGACTGGATTGATATGGCTCAGGATAGGGACAGGTGGCGGGCTCTTGCGAATGCGGTAATGAACCTTCGGGTTTCATAAAACGCGGGGAATTTCTCGACTAGCTGACGACCTGTTAGTTCTCAAGAAGGACTCTGCTCCATGTAGTTAGTTAGGAATTAGTTAGCACTGATATTATATACGGTACACATTATGTTGCCAGGGCTACAGAAACTGGACGGCATCCAAGGAAACCTCGTAATCCGCACACCAAAATCAACAGACCGCAATGGAAACACGTACGATATGGATGTCCCAGATCATACACTCATGATTCTAGACTGGATGAACACGACAGCTGAAGAAAGGTTTCCAGGGTTATCCAAACGGGAACCCGGACAGATGCCCATAACTTTCCTTCTCGAAGGCAGAGGACGTCCAAAGGTATTCAATTGTCAAACTACTGCAGGCCTACCTAACCTCTACTGTAACATCCGACACAGCGATTGACATAGTTATACGTAGGATATTGATTAGCTGTAAAGCATGTGAAAGGAGAAGAGAGCGGTGTGTATTGACGCTATTACAGAATTTGCCTTTAGGGTGTGTGGGAAGCTATAAATACAGGGCATACACACAAGAAAGGTGCGGTATCAATAGTATTCACCGCACCATTCTTTTGTGTATGCCCTGTATTTCAGCCAAGTATAGTCGGCCTCTGGGAAGAAAGCGGAAAGTGAGACATCGTGAGTGTTCACCACTCCACTGCGTCTTCCAACTATTTTCATGCCTGTTTCTTTGTAGTCATAATCACCAGTCTATAATTACGTCACAGCTTGTGCCTGGTCAGCAGACTGGACCTTCTGTCCCGTATAAGGAGGTATGGGTGGACAGTGGCAAGAGGTTCCGGCTACGTCTTGTGGGCGGTCTGTGCACAGTGTGTGGTGTCGAGTTCACCATAGAGGGCCACACATGACCCTCATCGCCACAGACGGCACGCCCGTCAACCCCGTCACTATCTCTATCCATCTACATGTTCGCAGGTACAAATTCTTATGCTTGAAGGCTGGCGGTACTTCGGTGATATGAGGCCATGCAGATCTTTGTATACATGCGGTGGAGTCTGCTGCCTGCAGCTTCTCATTTATAAGGCTGCAGTGAATGTGGGTCGTCATAATTTATTCATTTTGGCTAAAGTTTAAAAGTCTGTTTTGGCAATAACGTACTCGTATTTTAGTATATTTGGAAACCTATCGATTCAAATACAATGTAAAAAACCACTTGGTATGCGTATGTGTGAGAACAGTATTAAATTATATCTTAAAAAGTAATGGAGTACGATGATGTAAACCGATTTCAACTGACTCACAATAGAGTTCAATGCTCTATTATTTCGAACACAGTAACAATTCTTAGGCTCCACAAAATGCGTGTTATTTTCTCCCTGCCCATATTTCCAAAATCTAGGCCCTCTCTAACCACATGTGACTATCTAAACCCGAACAGACTGCGACGGAATGTGGGTCAGGGTAATGGTAAAAACGATATTTCCATATCTACGCCGTAAAGGCACATATGTGGAGTATAATTACAATTCCACCCATTCTTAACCTCGGAAATAAGTGAAGGTGAATGTTTAACTTCTCGCTGCGGCCGCTTTCCGGATAAAAGTGTCAAATTCCTTTATTATTTCAGGGGAAAGGTACGATGTCGTGGTGAATGCGAACCAGAATCCGGGCATGTATTGGATTCACATGAGGGGACTGTCAGAATGTTCCACTTGTAACGAAGAAATTTATCAGCTTGCCTTCCTCAGGTACACCGGAACCAACCAAGCGCGTAACGACGTGCCTAGCTACAACGGTGGCTTCGGTAGAGGCGGGACGGTAAGCTAATGTGTGCTACCGTTCTAGAAGTACAAAAGAATACCATCGAATTATGTGTGATGGGAAAGACAAAATTCATCTTATGCACCGCAGTAGGCATTCAGATCAGAGTTTGAAGTCGCTGGCAGTGAACTGATACTAGATATTAATTTTATATAAAGTAAAATAAAGTTGTCCGTATGCACAACATAAACACATATGGGGGAGTAGAGGTATAGTTCCAGTCATTCTTAACCTCGGCACTAGCTGGGGGTGAGAGGTGAGCTTCTCGCGCTGGTGACATTACCTGTCGGGGAAAGATCCCACGACATGCATTCAATGGGGAACTGGCTGCGCGCCTGAAACTGCCTGGACGCTTTGGAGTAGCGAAAGATCTCTTGCTCTTGGGTGAATTGAACCATAGAACCTTGGCCATCCGTCCCGTAGCCTAGTCTCTGTAACGACTATACTTATCTTACGTATAAGGAAATGTGATTCATAATATTTTCGTCAAGTCTGTCGTAACAGGAATAACTTATATTACTCTAAATCACGTACATAATTGAGAGACAGTCTGATTAACCCTTTAAAAGCAAATATTAATCTAACTTTTATTCAAGGATGCGGTTCGTACCGCGCAGTAAACATACTTCTTTTCAAAATTTCACTTCTTTTCAGTTATAAGAAGCGATCAGTTATTGCTGTAGATGTAAATAATAGCTGTCGGTTCTGAGATTTATATAAACAACAAAATAATATCCATGGCCATAATGCACGAATTTTTTAATGGTACAAACCTGGTGGTACATAAACGTAACCATTGGCTTTACAGGGTTAAAATATAAACATCTCACAAAATAAAATCCATCTTTATTAAACCAGTTGTTTGTGTCCACGTTAAAAGATGATTGAAATATTTGTTCAGGTTCTGAATCCCGAGAACGCCACGTGTGTCGGACAAGGCGGTGTGTGCGTTTCTCAGCTGGTGGGTTCAATCCCCGACAATCAGAATGTCCTGAATAGATATCCGATGTCAACATTGTGCTGAATTTCGGCTTTTACGTTTTCTCTAACCTACAGCAGACTTTCAGCAGCGGAAGATACGACCGGTTTCTTGGTACGCAGATAAGCCAATTGTTTCTAATACTTGCGCCTTGCTCACACAACTGTTATAGTTACGTTACATACACCTCTTTTACATGCACAATCTAAACCATCTACGTCTTGTAAACTACGTTATCTTAGAGCTTGTTGCAGATTTCCTCATTAATGTTATGTAGGCATTTCGTGTCTCAGTCAAAATAGATGTCCCACTGAAACACTCTGACACACATAATTCGCAGAGTTTCTCGTTATATAATATTCCAAATTGCTCTCTTTTGTAATCCTTCTTAGGTGAAAAAGTTTTAAATTACAGAGAACTAAGAATGCCATATTCACAATGAGTGCGTTTGTTATAACCATAATTTGAACATCGCAAATACCACGCTCGTCATTAGATATGATCTTGAGACACTACTATCAACATCTACCTCATTTACCTAAGATTTATCTTAATGTGATCCTCCCATCTTTATTCGGTGTTCGCTTGATTTTCTAGAATTTTTCTGTATGTGTGTCTTGTTCTTTATCCTAGCCTTACTTCCAGAATATTTCACAATTCCAATAAAGAATGACCTGCTTTGTTGACGAAGCCGACTTTCTTATAACACGTAATTACTTAGGTCTAACTGTCGAAAATAATTGCTGTAGTTTGTGCGACTAATAAAAGCAGCTCATATAGCGTCTGTGTATTTTAACCAATTGGGAAAATTAGTACCGGCATATTGAAGCATGTACATTTTACAATTTTATTGCTTTAAGTGTGATACATTTAAACTCCATGTTTTCAGTGGCCCCTAACGGGAACGTGGTGACTAGCTGGATAAACAACATTTCTTTCATTTCGCCCCCTTCACCCTCCTAAGCCAAGGTCACGACATACCCAAAGAATTATTCTGTCCCATCGGAAGAAATCGTTTCCCTCAATGCCAGGCCAACACAGTTTCTGGTGGCTATTGCGAGTGTGTGCAGGTCATCAAGGTGCGACGTGGAGCTGTTGTGCAGATCGTCATTGGCGACAAGAGTGAGTACCGCCACTCTTGACACATGGCATAGTGGATTCTCTCAGGCTGTTGTTATTACATTATTCTGGTTATTTAGCTCAAATTTGCTTCTGATAATCGATATATTTAATAATATTGTTTAAATAGTTTACTAGCAAAAGCAAATTTTCGCCATTCTCGGGAGAAATCGAAGGGCGTTTTTTAAATTTCAGTGCAAACGTACAGCCCTACAGGCTACTCAAGGCCAGGGGCGTGACCGCTCCGATCGGTAGACCACAAGGGGCGGAAATGTGGGCGTTCAACGAATATTTTAAATGAAAATAAATTGATTTTACGCTCTCATCAAATTTTAAGTTGCGGATCAACATAGTCTACAAGAAAATTCAATAACCAATTGTGATTTATTAAATAATATTTGTGATCTTTTAAATATTCGTAACATGTGCCAGGGTCAGCCATTTTTATTATTTGCCGCGGAACACAAAAAAAAATAGGTACGCCACTGCTCAAGGCTACTTCCTGCCGTTACTGAAATACGGTCACAAAAATGAACAAACGGACACACTAATACAAAACGTAGGAGAGAAATACGGGAGAACGAAGTGAAAGAGATATAGGTTAAATTTAGGAATACATGGATAGCGAGGGAATTGTTTTAAGATGAAAAGGAAGGCGTAAATAAGATAGCACGGACAAAATGGAATATAAGTAAAGGAAATATAAATACAAAAACCGATAAAGACAAGGAAGAAAAGCGTCCTGCGTATGTCGAAGCAGCACAGATCCCATGTTTTAAATCTGTTCCACTGCAGCTACTTCTGCCAATATTTTCACCAGGTACAGAGTCCTAACCCGCTTCACAGACAGTATTTAAAGGGAGAGACATTTAGCTATTCGACAAAGTACCGGTACCGCTACCACGGCAGCACATCAACAAGCCATGCTATTATTATGCAAAGTGATCACTTGTTTTTATTGTAACAGCACCAGCATTAGACCTTCACCATCCTTTCCATCTTCATGGATATGACTTCTTCGTCATGGCCATGGGTCAGTTCAGAGGCGGAGAAACACTGGAGAGCATCAGCGCAAGACTTTTGTCAACGAACTTCAAGCGGTCAACACTGCCTGCGCGCAAGGACACTATAACTGTCCCTTCCAACGGGTACGCTGCTATAAGGTTCAAGGCAGATAACCCAGGTGAGACCCCATCTGCACCACTACAGAAAGATAAGACTTATGACTCGATGGAAGTTTGTGTGGTACTCGGAACCGGTTTGGACGTGCTGGAGAAGAGAATCATAACACTTCCTTCTGGAAATTGAGCCCCAAATATCTAGGACATAACTATAGGTAGTGCACCCGCTCTGGACCTAACTGAATCTAGGGGGGATGACTTGTATCGTGTCCCTGAAAACGGCAGCTGTCAAGTAAGCATTACCTTATACGAAGCCTGTAACAACCGAAAACTTAAAATTGGTTTCCCCCCGCAGTTCAAAGTATCGTGCTTCATATGAGAACGTCAAAGTGCCGAAATCCAACTTCTAATCCTGTATCTCAGTTTCTGAAAATATTTTTCGATACACAACAAAATTCTAATTTTGAAATACTACTAATTTATTTTCGAATATTTTCTTTAAATCCTTGCAAAGTAAATACAATTACCTACCTTTTTCTTCATCTTTTAATTCCTCGAATAATGATGCCAGAAATATTTTAAGGTAAATATCTGAATTTGGTTCTCTTAAAAACACGCTCTGTAATTTTAGCACACTCACTGCAGATCACTCTCCGATTCTAATGTCACGTGAAGAAATCTTCACAATTACAAGCGGATTTTCCGAACAAGAGTCGGCCTATCTCTTATTCTGAGTATTTAAAGTCCTTCTTAACGTTAATCATGCCTTCTCAGGAAGAAATACAAGTTTTCTTGTTCTTAACATTCTACGTTCTTAAAAGCACATTAAAACGTTTAAGTTAACACCAATAAAATTAATCTGAAATGTACTGTTCTTCCATTCAGGCCTGTGGTTCTTGCACTGCCACTTCATGTATCATCTCGCCACTGGCATGTCTTTGGTGCTTCAAGTAGGTGAAGACGGTGACTGGCCACCAGTACCAAGGAATTTCCCTCGATGTGGCAACTATCTGCCCACGCCATATTAGGAAGACTATGGCAAGTAGTTCGGGACTGATCTCTGAATCTCTGCTTGCCCTTGGTTAAAACAATTGTACTTCCAGTGAAGAAAACATAAAGATGTAATATATTTTCATTGTCAAAGAAGATGCAGAATTAAGATTACAGTCTCCTGGCAATATGATGGTGCGTATAATGATATAGACTTACCATCGTTTCGGACGAGGGTAAGTCTATCGTCAGGCAAGTTACGCTCTTCTTAACTACTTCAAAGATGGAGTCTGGAAATTCCTCCGAAACATCAGTACCAACATATCAATCTGAAATGTGTCATATCCAGAAATCGTCACCAACGCCGCTGCTGGAAACTCAAATCTTACAAAATGTGGAGTAATATAAATACAAAGTTTCACACAGGAAACTTGCAAAATTCATGAAAAAGTAAAAACCTGTTGGAAAATAAATAAACCTTTTAAAACCCAGAGGCACCTATGATATTAATATATGTACCACCTGCTGTAACATCAAGCAACTCTTTATATCTCTACACAGTGTTCTTGTGCTTCATACGGTTCTTACAGTAAACATCTGTTACTTCAAGTAACAGCGTTAAAGAGATTGGTATTTATAACTGATATGAAATGCGTTTTCTGGGAGGAAGGATCTGAAGTTTTATATAGAGTTCATATGACTGTCAATCCATAAATATAAACTCCCTTTCCTTAAAGACAACAACATATTTCCAAAACGTGTCCTTTAGCATTAACCAGCAAATCAAAATCCCAAGACACTAATTTCAAGTCACAAGCCTTCACCATACCGACGTCTATGATATTCCTATTAGAAAGACAGGACACAGTCACGCTCGCGAAAAGCAAATCAACAAGTGTATGCAGAATAACCGAAGTATCGGCGTTGAACAAATTATGTCTGAAGTGACCATCATCCGTAAAAAGGTACTAAATAAAAGACTGATTCAAAATTAAGATTTTGTTCATAAAAAATGTAGGAACTTGTGGATCATTTAACCAAATTTACTGCAAAAGACACAGATTACATTACAAAACAAGATATGTCTAATTACTGTATTATATTTTTAATGTAACATGAAAGTTTTATTTTTCATCGTATTTCTGATTTTGGCATTTGCATTTATGATCTTTTTAGGCTTCCATTTTTTCCTGGAATGCCTTGCTTGTTCTTTGGCTGCCTGCAATTGTTCGCTCTTTTATAAACACTGACGTGTTCTGGACTGTGGTGTAATGTGTGGGTGCCTTTGCTGTATAAACTTACACCTGTGATGTTACCGCTTGTATCCTGCCAAGGAAGGGAGATGGACAGTTATTTTCTCTCCCGTTAACACACTGCTGACTCAGTTAATTTATATGGTACAGCGAATTTGTCTGGATTGTTCAAGCAACGTAAAGAGACTCCTGACAACATACAGACGCAATACTAAGGCAATAACTGCGAAAACATGGGCTGCCGCCTTTCCTGTGAACCTTGTCGAACACAGTGCTGTATCAAACACGAACACGAACCAGCAATTCTGTCTGTACTCAGTTATCTAACGTCATAAGCACGAAGGTAACTGCTCACATCTATCTAGTACCAAGGTAAATAACGACTGGATTGTTACATCCACTTTACTCTTGCATTTTAATGACCTGGTGCTCGGACATACGGACACATTACCTTACGTTCCTATGCAAGTGATGTTTTGTGTCAGCCAATGCAGTCAGTTTTATGCACAGTATTCCCCACTCCCCCTCAGCAACGACTTCTCTCTTATGTCAGTCGAACGCCTGAAACGGGACAGTCTCGCTTATACCTTGATATAAATTTAGATATGTAGGGCCGCTCAGCTCAGGCTTAAAGTGTCTGAACCTGGGGGACGACACATGCGGGGCAAAATGCGTCCACAGCGTGGTGATCCTTGTGAAGTACACAATGTGTTGCTCCTAACACAGCCACAAGTCAGATACCTGCCAGACCTATAAAGAAGCGTCGTTCAATATGACCCCTCACACTGACTGTAGAGGACACGTTAGTGACGCCGCAGTATGTATTAAGACAGTGCGTAGGAATAATAGAGTAAACCTGGTACACATTTTAATTATTACGGATTTTAGATGCTATAGAAATACTGGGCCTGAATTTTCAACGTTGGTGATATAGTAGGACGTGACATTGGGCCATTAAAATCTATCTCCGTTTCACCTCTTCTGTCACCTCCCGAATGCTAAATACAATTCCAAACCTCAGATAATACGAAGTGTAACTTAACAACGTCAGAACCCTTTAGAAATTATTCATCTTAATGCTAGTATTTGTCTTAAAAGTGATTTACCCAAAAAACGTTTTGAACGTATTTCGTACGTCTGTCTTGCTAGTGCCAAGGTTCAGGCTTTCTTTTATGGTGAAGGGCCCCGCAGCAGATGCTACGGACGCACCGCAGCCTTGAGACTTATTGTGCAACCCTGTGATGAAGATGAGTAGATTTTTTCGTTTTTCCGTGTAATGAAGCACCGTGGAAATGAAATTGACAGGGGAAAACCGAAGTACTCGGGGAAAACCCTGTCCCAGTGCCACGTTGTCCACCACAAATCCCACATGGACTGACCCGACATCGAACCTGGGCCTCCACGGTGAGAGGTCGGCGACTAACCGCCTGAGCCATGGCACTGCCATGAGGCTCAGACGGATAGTCGCCGGCCCCTCACCGTGAAGGCCCGGGTTCAATCCCAGCCAGATCGATGTGCAGTTTGCGGTAGACAATTGGCACTGGGACAGGTTTCTCTCCGAGTGCTTCGGCTCTCCTAAGTTAGTTATTATCCCACGAATGCTCCGTAAGCATTCATTCGTCTATCGCCTGCGATACAGAACCTTCGCAACTGACAGTATCGCTGAATAACAAGCTTAGACAAAATTTATTTTCTCTCATCTAAGTTGATTACTTTATCCCTGCTAAGGCAATGACATTACTATTGCTATACTACTGACTACTACTACTACTACTACTACTATACTATGTAGCAGAGCAGCCTGAGTTCGAATCCAAGGACTGCCATTTTCAGATGAAAGGTGTGGTACTGTGCATTGTTGCCGATTATTGATGGTCTCCTTAGCACCCACAACAACGAGGAAATAATACGCTATGTCCACACATCTTTAGGACACCTTGGAGTTGATAAGTGAATGGCAGAGATAGCGCACACGTTTCATATAAAGTACTTGGGACACAAGGTGCGCAAATTCATATCCTGCTGCGACACGTGTCAACGGGTGAAGCACGCAAATCGAAGCTACGTGACGGAGGAACGTAGTCACCTACCGTCGAATTCAGGAAGTTTATGCGCTCTGGATATTTATGGGCTTTGCCAAAGGGGCGCGGCAATGTTAAATACATTCTGGTATGTTATGATGTTTTCTCGAAGCACGTGAAGCTCTACCCCTTGAAATCAGCCACAACTCGATCCTGCTTGAATAAATTAACTTCAGACTATATTCCTCATATAATCCATCCTCAATGCATCCTGACAGACAACGGCACCCAGTTTCAGTCCCCATCTTGGAGAAAGAAATTAGCAGTGTTAAAAATAGCAGTTCGCTATTCTCCTGTCCGACATCCCAGTGAGCGATGCATGCGCAAGATCTCAAAATTTTGCAAAATCTATTGCCACCAGAACCACAAAAAGTGGGCAGAGTTAGTACCATACACAGAAAATTGGTTAAATACCACCATCTCTGGATCCACCGGATACAGGCCAGTACCGCTTATTTTCGATGAGGATAGGCCAGATCTTTTTGAAAGGCTAATAAAGAAATCCCCTGAACAGCTACCTGCCACAGAAACCTTGGAAGATAAAATTTTGCGGTCACATGCCATGATGAAGAAAAGGGCAGACAATAGAAAAAGACGAAGAAAGAAAGGCACTAAACTGGAAACCACAACTGACCGACAAGATGCTAGTCAAAGGTTGTGTGTTAGCCAATATGGAAGGGGGAAGTTTGATAAGTTGGAACAGCGGGTTTATTTCCATTGCGTACTGCTCGTGGATCAATAACTGTTCCCTATGAAAAAGTTGGATGTACATATTTTCGGTAATATTCATATGCCTGCCTATTTAATAAAAAACTGTAAGAAAGGCAGGCATATGAATATTACCGAAAATATGTACATCCAACTTTTTCATAGGGAACAGTTATTGATCCACGAGCAGTACGCAATGGAAATAAACCCGCTGTTCCAACTTATCAAACTTCCCCCTTCCATACTGGCTAACACACAACCTCCCGAACCAGACACTCCACCATAGTACTCTTCACCGTACAACAGGCAGTACACTTCGCTCCCCACAAAACATATCACATTGTAAAGTCATCATATACATTAAATAGAAAATCGCTAATGATACTGTTAACAACCAATACATACACAAAAATTCTATATTACTTAACAAACCTTTATTTACAGCCTTTAATACACGATCCCACACGCAGCACTTCCGCAATCTATCCTAATCTACAGTAAATTTTACAATTTTACAACTTTTAAAACGAGTCTTTTTACAAGATTTTAACTTATAATATATAAGTTTTAAAGTGCCGGTAGAATATTTAAAATCATGTGTTTGAAGTGACTGTAGCTTTTAGCAAAAAACCCCTGACGATGATCCTAGGATCGAAACACGTGTAGGGGTACAATTTTAACAATTTTAATAATAAAGCTGCATAAAAAGTGGTTTTAGTGTGCATCAGTTGGTCTGTAACTTAATTTAAAATGAATAATTTGTGTGTTATACAGTGCATAAGCTAAGTGTAATGTTACAGCCGCACAGGAGTCTCACATCCATCTCCATCACTCTATAGTACTTCATAAAACGTACGTGAAATTAGGAAATAAATCCTGCCGATTAAAAGTATTTCGTCGTAGTACATAAGAGATAATAGCATCGAAAATCCCATAACTAGCTAACTCTATGGAGCAGAGTCCATTTTGAGAAGCTAAAAATTCCTCAGCTAGCCAAGAAACCGGAAGCCATTACCGCAATCACAAGAGCCCGTCACCTGTCTCTATCGTGAGCCAGATCAATCCAGTTCATGCCCCATCATACAGTTGTCTCTTCCTTGTAACGTCAACCAAAATTTTGCAATTTGTTTGATACAATTTGCTGCATGTTTTACGACCCGTCCATTTTATCTTTCGTAATTTGATCGCAGTAATAATTTGGTGTAGGGAATGAATTACTTAAATCATCGGTGTGAGAACTTCACCATTCCCCTGCCGCCTCTTCTTCCCTATGTTCACACGTTCTCCTCGTAACCCTCTTTTCATACAGGCTTCCTTAGGTAAGGGACCAAGTTATACATCTGGCTGTTCAAAAAACTTCGTAATTATTCATATATGCTAGGCTCACAATATAGATTGAGAAAACTATGGCATGTAGTTGTCATAAATTTTCCCCGAACTTCTTGTTAGACTTCCGGCTTCTCTTATCCCAATATAGCCTTAATGTTCTTGGTGTCTGTTACTAGTCAGTATTCCTTTCGTGTGTTCATCGATATCTTACGCTCCTTAAGACACGATACATACGTTCTTCTTGTTACTATATCTTCTAAACACTGAGCAATAAATAAATATTATTTCGACCCGGCATTCCGGCTTAGTGCTCTGATTAAGGATATCCTGCAAAATACGGCTGATTCAATATAGGACTCATGCCATTAACATCTCCGTTCACTTCTGTACCTCCCGAATGCTAAATCAATCCAACCTGATAATAAGGTAATTAACACGTCGAACCTTTAGAATTATTCATCTAATGCTAGTATTGTCTTAAGTTTACCCAAAACGTTGAGTATTCTATCGTCTTTATGCCAAGTCAGCTTTTGGTGAAGCCGCAGCAATCTAGACGCCCGCAGCTTGGACTTATGTGCACCGGTAGATATAATTTCGTTTCCGTAATGAACGGGAAAATACAGGAACGAGTACTGGAATCCATCACTTGTCCCCACAATCCACTGCTGACCGCGAACTGCCAGGTGAAGTCGGACCGCGGCATGCCGCCATGAGCTCAGACATGCGCCGAGCCGTTCAATCCCACTGTTGCAGTTGCGGTAGACAATTGCACTGACAGTTCTTCGGTGCTGCTCTAATATTTATCCTTCAGCTCATCTATTGTACAGACTTCGCACTACATATCGCTGAATACTTGACAATTTATTTCTCTCATTTGATATTCTAGCAATGATTATGCTACACTACTTAGCAGGAGCTATCAATCAGACTGCACAGTGAAGTTCTGTGCGTCGTAGAGTTAACCAACACGAGGAAATAACGTATCCACATTAGGCACCTGATTGAAATATGCAAGATAGACCTTATGTATTGGCAGGTCGAATTCAATCTGCTCGACACGGTACGTAAGCCCAATCGAAGCTACTAGGGACGTATCCCTACGGAATTAGAAGTTTAGCCTCGATATATCCTGCCAACCCTGTAATACTTGATTATGAGTTTTCACAATTATTGTCACCACAACTCATCCTGTATAAATACTCATTCTCTAACCACCTGATCCACGACACGCACCATTCATCCCATCTGGAGAAAGAATTCGTGTTAAAAAAGCTCCTATTCTCCTGTCAATCCCAGAGGCATGCGCAAGACTAAAACAATCTATTCACAACAAAAGTGCAAGTTACAACAAAAATGTATCCTGACGTACACGTACGCTTTTGATAACCTCTTGAAGGTAAAAAATCTGACACTACGCACAGAAACTGATAATTCGGTATCTGTAAACAATGAAAGAGAAGAAAAGAACTGAAACCACACTACAGATCAGTCAGGTTTGTTGCAAAAGGAATTATATTGACAGGTTATTTATGCGTCGCTGGGAATAAGTCATGAAGTTGGTGATTTGTATTAATGCTTATAAAACTGTAAGCACAGATATACCGAAATATGTAATCACTTTCACAGAATTTAAATATAATAAGTTTCATATTCTGTGTTAACGGCAAAACCCAGTACTCGAACATTGTAATAAAATTTAAAAATTAAAGATGTTTGTACATAATAAATGTTTAAATTATTAGCACAGATCCACTCACCAATTTAACGTACAATAATAAATTTTATTTAGAAGAATAGCATCGAATCCATACTATACTTAGGCAACATTAAAGCAAATTCAGTGCCAAGAAAGGAAATTAGAACAAGACCTACTTTTATCGTCGTATGTCACCACATACAGTCCTCTTAAGTACCAAATTGTTTTGCATTGCCTTTTACATATTTTTTGTATTGCTGAATTTTGAATAATAACTGTAATTCACCCCTGCGCCTCTTTTCCATTCAAGTTTCCTCGAACCCTCTTCATACAGCTTCTTAGTAAGCATTACATGCTGTTCAAAATCATATTCATAATCGCTCCATATGATTGAGAAAACTGCTATGTCATAAATTGATTGTACTCCCTTTCTTATCCAATAACGCTTAGTTCTTGTAACAGTTCTGGTTCATATCTAGCTACACAACTAACTTATAAAATTCTTTAAGAAATAATATTTTCCTTTCTTCTGTAATAGATATATAAATTATTTTCACTATTATTTTTATTCACTTTATTTTCTTGTTCTTCTTCACCACGCATTGTTTATTAAATTTTTTTTCGTTCTAAAAGTAATTTAAAAATTCGTTTATTTACAAACTGCCACTTTCTATGGACGCACAGTAGTTTAAGGCAACAATAACATTTCATTTTCCGATTTCGTTTAAACCCAATTGTGCATGTTTGTAGATCATCCTCAATTGACTTAGTTTTTCTTTAGTGTATAAACAGAATTTTTTCATTTTTTCTTCTCTCATACATTTGCATTTTCCTTACGTAGTGTATTAAAACTGCAAATTTCTTTTACAATCAATGATACTTTTATTTCAAATTTTCTAAACATTTATGAATACATTTATAACAATTCGAGCTTTCTTATAAACTTGACATTACAGAAGGGGTTTTCGTGATCATATGGAAGAAATCCAAACCCAACTTACTTGATAAAGGATTTTACCCTTTACATTAGTGATACGAAATTGAGAATGACACGTTTATAGATTGTCAAAGTTCGAAACTTACTCTTGCTGTCGAATGCGTTGATAGAGATATACGTGACATACAATTTATGACATTTCAGCCTTGCAATTTCAGGCTGCAAAGGATGACAAACATTGTCAGTATTTCAGTTTTTCAAACTATGGAATACCTTTCAGCAGGACTTTGAAAAATTTAGACTTGCATGAAATTCCTACTTATCGCTGTCTTCTGCTGAATTCTGAACTTTTGCGATCACATTGGATACATTAGTCGCATTAACTTCCTTTGTTGTACATAGTGGGAAATAATATCGAAGATGAAACAAAATCACTGAGAAACAAATGTGGAATTCTTACATCACAGATATAGAAACTTTGACCAGCGATTTATTTAGCGTCACATACGTCTTTGAGGAAGTTGAAAAATTTCAAGAATTAAGAATCTGAATCCTCACTACCTTGGACAATAAATCACCAATAAATAATAAGACAGTAACAAAGATCCAACAATGAATACGAATGTCTGCAAATTAAAAGTGGAATTACAATTTCAGCATGGTCAATTTCCAATGCTAATCTACATCGTACCTGGTTAAGTCCATGAAATGTTCTTCAACTACGAAGTCTTTTATACAATATAGCATGTATAATTCTAGATCAAATGTCATTTCCAATTTTCAGTACTTTTAAATTTTTAAAATATCTTAATTTCTCTAGAACTTAAATCTTGTAACCTCACCCTGCACTAAATTATAATACCTGATTTTGTTTTTAAATGATATCTAGTTACCATTAATTGGCTTTAACAAAATATTCTACAACGGATAGGTAACAGTTGAATCTTAATAACAAAATTATGTTTTAAATTGACCGATGGTAAAGATCCTCTACATCATCCGTTGCCAAACCACAACTAAGTTCAAAGAAATAGCGTAAATTTAATAAAAACTGACGTAAATATTTTGTGTATTGATGAAAGAATCCCTAATACATCTAGGACAAAAAATGAGGAAGATAAAGACTAAATAAAACAACAAATTATCATTAAAGGCTGTAACTTGACCAAAATCGTATCAGATCAGAAGATTGCACATGAGCATATTTAGTAAAAACAAATATCTTAAAGTGATCAATCCATGTAGTCGCCGGCATGAATTTTCTAATTGAGGCTATTTTTGGGACCTAAAAACTAATGTCATGTAATAGGCTAGATCTCATGTCCTAAATTTTCGAAGATTTTACACCTGTTTTCTAATTTTACGTACGACTTTACTATGTAGATATTTTAAATCAACTGTTAAAATTCAAGACAAGTCAGGTACATGCTGAGCAATTCATTTTTTAAATTAGCAAACTCTTATAAAACTTCATCTGTATCATGTGCTATTTGAAATCAATTTAAAATATTAATTCTAACTGATATCTATTAATTTGCTCAAATTTAATACTCATTTTCTATTGCATTAATCTTATAATTTACGTTTCCAGTAGCTAATAAAGACTTCCTTTATAAAATTCAATTTTAAACAATATACTAATGCGATTTCCTTTGAATTGGTTAGTTTAACGAATTAATCCTTCGTTGATTTCTTTCAGATGTTATTAAAGTAATTAAACTTCACATGTCTTGAGAGCAAAGTTAATTTTACATTAATAACTAACTCATAGAATTTCATAATATTTAATCTTAAAACTATCTATTTGAATTATTAATTAGGTATATTCAATCTTGGTTGTGTTGTTAGATCGATTAATAAAGAGTGCTGTACCAATCAATATAAAGACCAGTTCACAGAGATGTACCAATTCTGTTATCATTGTATAATTTCCACTACGAACTTCACAATTTATAGATTGAGTAAAGATTAAAACTTATGAGTCGTGGTCAAATTGATATCGTTAGGAGAGACTACTAACTCGTCATAGCAGTCTTATAGAGCTTAAACGTCTTAGAGTAAATTCCCCTCATTAATGAACCCGATTTATACGATTTAAACAGACAGTCATACAGGTCATCATTTCTGCCACATACCACTTCTTTAGGCCGTTATAATATTCTTTCATCTACGCTAGGTCGTCAAGTGGGCTCTTTCCTCAGGTTTCCCCACCACATATGCTGTGTGGCAAAATGCCGCTAATTTACGTTTACGTTGCGAACACTGACTTTTCTTTAACAATCATTAAATTGTATCACACTTAATAATCAAATTATCGTAAAAAACGCAGAATCAGTTAAAATTGTACACTACACACATTCCAAACACTTCTGCTGAATGTAAATAATCTCCCAGCACTACGATACTTGGCCCAAAGTGATAGAACAGGCAGAGTTCCTAGCCCTCAGCTTACACCAGCGGATTTAATAACGAACGTAGGAAATGGAAGGTAATTGATAAACGACGTGGACGGTAACCATTATCTGAACAATTGCGTAAATATAAGCCTACTTCCATACGTGTTAGTGCATCATTACTTAATTCAAACCTTAACCCATGGGCCAGTTCCCCTTGGAAAGAGTTCAATGATAGGTAAGAAAGTTTTAAGATTTTAAGAACTAATTCATTCGATATGGAAAAAATCGGTAAGAAATCCTCATGTAATGCTATGAACATTCAAGGCCGTGAAAATCGTAATAAAGTCAATACTTACTTAACAAAATGAAAACAATTCTGCCAGGTTCCCTTATTAGTTAGTTAACGATTGATATTTCCGACGTTTCCGACAGCAAAGTCCGTATAAAGCCACTTAGCTTAAGTGCACGTCCTCGAAAGTCAGTTAAAGACATATATTACTGCGTAAAACAAAATCTGTAAGGCATCAATATGTACTGTAAGGCAGAATTCACGCACAACACTAATCCGAAATTCTTAAAGAGAGTCAATTACTCTAAAGGCCAAATTAATGTTTTTTGAGATATCACTGCTCATACACATTCGAACTTCAATAACTTCGAAATGGAAGGAATCCTCTCTAACGGCAACTGATTCGATTAGACAATATTTAATTTTTAAATCTCTGATTGATGACTTTCATAGTGAACTAAACTTACTAAGGATTTAACTTGCTAAAAGGCGAAGGAAATTTTATTTCTTCGTGGTAAAGACTTTATGATTATTAATTATGTAAATTGCATAAACTTTGAAATTTTGAACCTTTACAAACTGGGCATAATGAATCCTACTTCCTTCAGGCGAAATTATTTTGTCCGTATTGAAACTGTAATTTGAAAGTGAACGCTTTGTAATCTATTAAACTGAATTTCACCTTGACCTTATAGGCACTTAAAATAATGTGTACAAACAATTTCGCAAGAATGAACGTGTAACTCTTAGTATTGTCAAACTTACGACAGCTATGTGTTAAATTAAGACATTCTCAACATAACATTATTATCTGAAGTACAGCTAACAATCAATTTAAAAAGAAATTACAGCAACAACAAAATACTGTAAACAAACAATAATGACATTTAATTGCTAGATTCACTATCATTTGAAATTAAACAAGACAATTTCACTTGACAAATAATTGAAAAAATTTAAATCACGTTAATTGCATTTTATACAATTTGCATATTATCAGAGTGAAAAGTAATGAAAAATTTAATAAACATAATATTGTTTAAATTCGTTCTAAGTTAATACATAAGAATAAAAGTATTATTAAATGGTAAATTTTTGTAAGATTCAAATTAGGTTTATCAATTAAAAATGGCTTTGTAACGAACTAATTGTTAAAAATGGTCTGAATATTTTTAACCATACATGACTTTAATCACTCTCAATCAATACTGCTAACACACATTGTAACAAGATATTATGTCTCTTGTTTTCAATTCGATGACGTACTCAAACTCGTAATATCCTTATGCTCTTACGTAGTTTAAACATGAACATGTAATTACTCTGAGTAATTGTGCTCTCTTGTCACTTTATTAACATACTCATATTTTCATCCATTACCCACTAGTTACTGCAACCTTAATCCTACAACTCATTAACACTTTCCCACTACATTCATGCCACACCTTAATTACCGCGAATATCATACAACACAGAATCTTCACGCACACGAGGAATAACCGATAATCTCACAAACTTGTCTCAGTAACCTACGAGTTACTGCAAGAACGTAAAATGCTGAATTTTAAAACCTACAATAGTCCAGTGCCGAAGATACTGAGATTGCTGCAAATATGCTGAACAAAGTTTCAGAGAATCACGCTTGCGTAATGTTTCTTACGAAAGATTCAATAAAGATAGTAGAGTTCAGCAACTTACTAATACAGCTAATATCAAGAATAAAATAAGAAAAGGAGTACAAACTTAAAAAATATGCGTAGAAAATCAAATGATATTGATAAATCTTTTGAAACTATTACTTAAAATTATTAAAATCTTTACCTAAGAAATAATTAAAATCCCTGAAGTAAAATAATAATCCAATATATTAAGTTAAACTTTAAAAAAAAATAATAAATATAACGTTAGAAAAAAAGAGAAGTGGTATTTGTAAAACGTCGTGTAACTTTAGAGCCTGCAACAAAATCAAAATTATTAAATCGCCAAATTTTATATATTTCTAAAATTCTTATTTAAAATTATTTGTAATTAATCTAGGTAAGTTAAACCAGAATGAGACATAGTTACATATTTAAAATTAAATATTAGCACAAATCCATAATGTCTGATCAGATTGGCTAAATGGTAATTATTACTAAATATACCTTAGATAAATATAGTTAAAAATATGATCTGAACTCAGTTAACCAAATTACAGTTCTTAGGTTTCTTCGATTACTAACAAATTCTTCTCAAGACGAGAAAATCTGAATAATTGCATAACTAGCTCCTCAATCTTTTTCTACAGAGATTTTAATCAATCTTCGAAAGTTTTAATTTACTACAAGTGTAATAATATAAAATTTATTTGTCAATTCAGGGATTTTAATTTTTGATAAATTCAATTAAACATCCATTAATTTAGCTTATACAACTAATGGTTTTATACGATGTAATTTGTACGGTAATTGTCATTTAAAGTGTATAAAGGTATTCTATTTAAAGGATTCCAAAAATATATGCATTAACAATTATGATATTTGAAAACAATTCTAGTGCTGCAAACACTGCATTTCTTGATTAGACTTAATTAGTCATGGTGTTTTCGACATTCTGCCAGTTGTGTACATGCCTTCAGAACAATGTAAATCTGAAGTAGACGTAATTTGAAGCTTCTCAGGATGGTATCTCCATTTCTACAGAGCTTGTGGAAATTGTCTGACCAATAAATTTCATTCAAACAATCTGTCGAACGCTTGAAATCATTCACGTCACAAATGGTATTTTCGACCCAGCTATGTACTAGACCACAATTTATACGAATAACTTGCAGTTTTTAAACCAACAAATTTTTAATTTATAATGGCAATTTTGAATTAGAAAATTAATTTTTTCTAATGAGCTTCATCTGAAAGTTATCAATTGCAAGCTTATATAGGCTTAGAATGAAAATTTTGGTTTCAATTCAAATTATGTTAATGAAATTAAATTTTAATTCGGTAACGTTTCTGTATTTTGTGCATAAAATTGTGGTTAATAAAATTTATGGATCACATTATTTACATAATTATTATAATGAATAATTGTATGTTATTATACAAATAATTATTGAAGAAAGGATAATGCACTCACATTAACAACGACAATAATATTTAATTTGAATATCCATATGATGTATAAAAAATAAGAGAGTTGCATTCTTATTGGCACATCAAATTAATTATTCGCCAAACGTGTTAGAAATAATTACTGCATTCTCTAATGGAAGTCTACAACAGCTGACGAAGATTAATCTTTGGGTTCAGTATATTAACTGCAAATTTAAGTTTACTGGTCGTACAAAAATTAAAGCGTTTAATAGAGAGCGACTATTTGGCTCATGTCAGCATAGAGTGTGCCTCATGTAACATGGAAAAATTAATGCCGTTACTGTAATGATTTAAACCAGATTGACACAGTCAATGAGCATAGTGGAAATAATTGACCTGTGAATGATAATTACCTTCAAAAAAATTGTAATTTTTAATACAAATTGACCTCAATATTATGAAAGGGAGTATTGAATAAAATTACGATGTAGTGGAATAATACTTAAAAAAAATTAAACTTATAGACTTAATACTGACTAATTTTTTATTAAAGGGTTTTTAGAAAATTGAATTTAGAGACTGCAGAGCAAACTTTCAATTATAACTAATTTACATCTGCAATAATGTTAGGAATTACATCACATGAATTTTAAAAACCGAAAAGTATTGCATCAACATGGTTATGTTTAAATAAGCTCATATTGACATCCTGGAGAAGTCAATCTAACATCACGAATGGTGTTTCAAAAAGGAACAATATAGTTGGAATACCAGTGCATCATTCGATCGAGAGAGTGTTGTTAGGAAAAC
This sequence comes from Reticulitermes speratus, assembly GCA_021186555.1. Classification (NCBI taxonomy): domain Eukaryota; kingdom Metazoa; phylum Arthropoda; class Insecta; order Blattodea; family Rhinotermitidae; genus Reticulitermes; species Reticulitermes speratus. Next base: position 27,122,086 of record JAJKFL010000237.1, read on the forward strand.
TCTGTGCAATTGAAGGAAGGGGTACCGCATCATTTACGAAGTACGACTTTGAGTTCGGAAGTGTGCTAGGAAGTACTTTGGTTGGGGGAGGTTAAAGATGTATGCGTCCTTATTTACGTACTTAGCCGGCATGTGTTAGATCTGAGAACAATTTATGGATTGGAGGTAAAGTTCGTTCACTTATTATACAATATCACGATTGTGTTCTAACAAGTAGTTCTGGCAATCCTAGCATGGCCGTGAGGAAGGATTCTTGAGAAGAGGAAGAAATGAAGGTTAAGAGCTTCAAAATTCAACATTCTCCTAATTAACGAACGTTCAATGTAAAGTAATGAAAATGGAAATTAAAACACATGTTAAATTGAACATTAATTCAATCTTGAAGAAAGCATTGGATATATAAATATAATTAAGGATCATATAATTAAGTTTCAAACATAACGGTTTATTGAAATGATGTTGAAATATTAATTGGAAATCTTGATTTATAATTTATTAGGGTTTACAAATATCGGGAAATTTTTACAGAAGCGGCTGTAGTTTGATAATCTTCAACTTTGAATCATAAGTCGTCCAGTGACAAGTTATTAAGGTGGTCATGCAGAGCGTTTGAGGAAGAATGTGAGTTTCAATCCGTCGGTGATTGATGTTCTGCATTTGTATATAGAAGTTGTAGGTAGAATTTTCAACTACAACATTTTAGGAGTATTATAGAATGTGATATGTTTGAGTATAAAGTCGAACAGACAAAGTCACGAAGTAAAGGTGTCGAGCTAGAAAAAATTTAATAGATTAAAAAGTATACTGTTAAGAGAAGTTTTAGCTAAAACTACGATAAATTTATTAATTGCAAAGATAACAAAACATCGAGAATGATAAGATTTAAATTACTCAATAGAAACAACTTACTGTATAAGTTAAATTAAGAAAAGTCTTTAGAAAATTAATGGTAAAGGTATAACCGTAGATTTAGCAAATTGGACGATTAAATCCTACATGTGGAGACAGTTAATGCATTTCGAAATGGAGGACGAATACGATGTTAAAGAAAAGTGTTGGTTTCGATTGAATTATACGGTATTTAAAGAGAAACTCACTGTTTGCTTTATCAAAAATTTCTGATCATGAGAAAGTTATGGAATTATCCATGCATGGGTTTCGAACTCATGATATAGTGAATACTACGGAAAAGAACATGATTGACCATACAAATTTGTACGGTAATAAATCAAGAGATGGAGCGACGATTAATGTCAGATGGGATAGGTGGATCATGAATGTGGAAAAACCTGTCGGATATAGGCATTAAACACCCTAACAAATGGTAATTGAAGTTCTCAGAATGATGGGACATGCTGATTATTTGGCTAGATGGACAGTGGGTTTCAAATCGGTAATGAACCTTCGGCTTATAAAACGGGGAATTTCCGACAGTGACAGCCGTAAGTTCAAGAGATACTGATCAATTTAACATAAATATTAGCTGAATGATAACGGTACAATTTTGCAGGTAAATTGACCGAGTGTCAAAATACCGTAATCGCAAGCCAAAATGATGCGCAATGAAATACGAGACTAGGAACCAGTATACATCAATCTTAATGTTTATACACCAGTAAGAGGTTGAGGGTATCAAACGGAAAGGGACACGATCCATAATTTCTCTCGAGGTCGAGCAAAGTATTCATTGTCAATAAACTAGCATACAATTACGTAACATCGACACATTGATACTTATTCAGATAAGGATTAGCTGTAAAGAATGGAAAGGAAAGGACGGTTGTTAAGCTATTACAGATTTGCATTAGGGTTCTGTTGATATAAGCTATAATAGGCATACACGAACGTGCCGGTATTTGACTTACGACAATTCTTTGGTGCTGGTTTACTCCAGTGGAGTCTGCTTGGAGAGCGGATTGACATCGTGAGTTTCACATCCACTTTTACAGCCACATTTATCCGTTCTTTAGTCTATTTCATCAAATTACGTCAAGCTTGGCTGGATCAGAATTGGACCTTGTCATTTAAGGAGATGGTGAAAGGCAAGGTTCCGAGCACGTTTCATTTATATAGAAATGGAGTCGATATTATAGGGCCTACAATTTAACTCATTTGCCACAAGACGTCCGTAACCCGTATTTGAAATCTATCGTTAAATGTAGGTACCAAATGTTTTCGCAGAAGTAACTTCGGTTAAAGACATGAATTTGATCATCCGATGGATTCACTGCTGCAAGTAATGTAAATGGTCTTTGTACAGGGTCTAATTTAGTCATTGTGGTAAATTTTAATGTTTCGCAATAGCTGTATTTAATATATAAACACCGATCAAATCAGTAAAAAACTTGATCGTTTGGTAGAAAATTCAATTAGTCGTAAAAGTAAGGAGTACGAATGTAACCGATTTCAATGAAGAAATGAGTTCAATGCTCATATTTCGAAACATACGCTACTTCTGGTCACAAATATATGGGTATTTCCGCATGTTCCAAAATCAGACCATCGGTACGGTGTCACTAACCTAAAGTTCTGAACGAAAATTTGTCATGTAGTGGAAAGGAATTCATCAGCCGTAAGAAGTGATTAAATCAATTATCATCTGAACCGGAATATTGAGTTAATTTTAAATACAAGTGCCATTCGGAAAGGTATGAATTACGTTTATTATTTCAGAAGTACATGTGGATATGGGTGCAGAACGGGCAGATGGTCAGTGAGGACCTCGGAATTCCACATTAATGAAGAATATCTGCCTCCAAAACCGGGACTTATAAGCGTACATTCTTAGCTCAACGTGGCTTGAGAGGGCTACGGTAAGCTAATGTCTTACCGTTAAGATAAAGATACATGGAAATGTGTGGTTAAAGAAATTACTTATGCACGCAGAATGATCAGATATTTAATCCTGGCATAACTGATAAATTTAATTACTTTAAAGAAAATAAATTATCCTTATCAGAACTAAATAGGGGATAAGTAAATTTCAGTCATTCTAACTCTGCACTTATCGGGGTGATAGTAGCTGTCGCTGTACTTACTATGGGTAAAATCCTGCATGCATTAATGGGGAAACGCTGGCGCCTGAAAAGTTCTGGACTTTGGATGGCGTATTTACATGTTTGTATTGAAATAATACTTATCGTCCGTGCTGTCCTGAACGACTATACTATCTTAGTATCGGATCGGAATCATATTCGAAGTTGTTTAAGGAAACTGTTATAATCGAATCATGATCAGCTTAATTAATAGAACAGTGCTGAAATTTAACCCTTTTAAAACAAATTTATAACTTTTCAAGGATCGTTCGTACGGATGAAACGTCTTTTTCAATTAACCTGTTCATTTAGAATCGATCATAATTGTTATTTAATAAGTAGCGTCGTCTTGAGTTATATTAAACCACAAAATAAATCCATGCAAACCGAATTTGAATTACATAACTGTGGATTTTTACAAAATAGTCCTAAACCATGGCTTTCAAGTTAAATAAAATTCTCACAATAAAATCGATCTTTTAATTTTTGTCCTTAAAATAATGAATATTGTAGTTACATTCACGCTAGTTGCTACATAGTGTTAGCGTTTCACTGTGGTTCATAAATCAAATTCTTAAATTCTCATTCAACATTGTCTGAATTAGCTTTACGTTTTCTTTCACCCAGAACTTTCAGCACGAAGTACGGTTCTTGTTTTAATAGCCACAATTGTTCTAACTTGCGCTTACCTTTAGTTAGATACTTTATATAACACCTATTTCATTGCAATCTAATACCATGTAATTTGACTAATTAGAGTGCTCTGATTCCTTATGTAAGTTGGAATTTTCACTGCATATAACTAGATTTCTTATTTAAACTTTGATCTTAATTCTAAATTCTTCGTTTAAATTCCGAATTGCTCTCTTTTGAATCCTTCTGGTAAAATTTCACTTACAGAACCTAAGATGCAACCATATCATTTGTTAATCATACTGAAAGCATTACCCGCGCATATTGATTGTTTTGGAACTATAAGCTCTACCTCATTTACCAAGATTTATCTTATAATCCATACTTACTTGGTTCGCTTTTAAATATTGTTTAGTTGATTTCTGTTGTTTTATCCAGCTTATTCGATATTCAACAATTCTTCATATCAAATTACCTCTTATTAAACACTTTCTATACCAAAGAATTACTTCTCGTGAAAATATTGCTTCTAATTTCGGGCAATAACTAAGGCTATAAGGTCTGTGGATTGTTACCAATTGGGAAAGTTAGACGTCAATTGGACTGAATTTACAATTTTAATGCTTAAGTGATTTTAATCTCAGTTTTTAAGTTGCCAACGGATCAGTACAGATTAACAACATTTATTCATTTAACTGTTCACCTCAAAGCCAATGTACGTCCCGGAAATTATTTGTCCGCGGATAAAAAAGTCCCATCAGGCTAACATTTTCGTGAATTGCGTGAAGGCATCAGTCAACTAAAGGGTTAGGAGAATTGGGCAAGAAGTAAACGCATTTGAGATCATAAGTGTTATCTGGCATGTCTTATTACATATGAATGGTTAACTAAATTTGCTTTGAAATATATATTTTAATATTGTTTAAATCATTTATAGAAAGCAAGTACCCATTTGGTAACGAACATTTGTTAAACTTTCTCAGTCCACTACCTAAGCAATCAGCAGGCTAACCGCTTCCAAGTAATAAGGGAGAAATTAGGGCTTACAAGAATTTTAAATAAGAATAAATATTGCTCATTTTTAAAATAGGATAACAATTTTAAGAAAACAATAACCATTTATATTAAATAAATTTAATCTTTTAAATATTTCGTAAATGTCCAGTTTTTATGTATTCCGGGACATAAAAATGTTCTTAAGCACTCCAAGGCTATTCACCGTTACTGAAAGTCCAAATAGTCTAACTAACACTATAAACAGAGTAATAACGCAGAACGAATGAAAGGTATGTAATTAGAATCATGTACGAGGATTTTTAATTAAAAGAAGGCGATATAAGATGCACTGACAAATTTGATTAGTAAAGGAATTTAAAGATAAAACGTGAGAAGCAAGAATACTCCTCTGGAAGCACAAGATTTCCATTTTAACGTCACACCAGCACTCGCATAATTTTACATGGTCCTGTCCAGACCGTTCCACATATTAAAGGCAGAATTGAGCCTATCGACAATACCGGTCGCTACACGACAATTAAAAGTTTCCTTAGTCAAAGTATTTGTTTATGAAGACAAGCATAAACTTCACATCCTTTCCATTTTGGATATATTTTTGTATACCCATGTCTTCAGAGGAAACATTATGAGATATGAATGTTGTCCTAAAACTTCAACAGTCACATTCCTTTGTCAATACTCTTAACTTCCTCAAGGTCCTTAATAAGTTCATCATATTGAACCCAAAGCCAATTCTGCACACTAATAGAATATCTTGATCATGTAGTTTTAGGTACTCGAAACAGTTTGAAAATGAGAGAGATCAATAATTCTTTGAAATTTACACTTAAATACTAATAACTATTTAGTCACTTTTCTTGTTTAACATATAAATATAGGGAATAATTGTTCTAATCCCCTAAAATTACAAATGTATTCAAGCATTCTTATACAACGTAAAACCGTAAATCTAAAAGGTTTCCCGCTTCAAAGTATGTGCTCATAGAGAATTTAATATCGAATCAACTTCAATCTGAATATTTGAAAATTTTTCTAAAAACGATTCTAATTTGAAATCTACTTATTAACGAATAATTTCTTTAAATCCTAAATTTATTCATTTCCTACCTTTTCTCATCAATTAATTCTCCAATGATGCAGAAATATTTAAGGAATACTGAATTTGGTCTAAAGAACTCCTAATTTTGCAGACTCAGTCGTCATCTCATTCAAGCAGTGGAAAATTTCACAATTAATAGCTTCTTTCAAAATGTCTTCTACTTATCAGATGTATTAAATCCTATAAGTAAATGCTTCTAGAAAGAAATACAATTTCTGTCTAACATCATTGTGAAAAGACATAAACCGTTAAGTTAACATAATAATTAAACGTCACTGTACTTCAATAGAGCCTGATTACTCAATGCACTTTTATATCTCGCAACTGTGTTTTGGAATTCAAGTTAACGTTCTGGAATCCAAATACAGGAATTTCACATGTAGAAACTTCCCACGCAATTAGGAATTATAAAGCATAGTTCGAAGCTATCATAAATCCTTTCTTCCCTAATTAAAAATACTTCCACGTGTGAATAACATAATAATATATTTTAATTTCAAAGCACATGCGAACTTATACGTCTAGGCATATAATATGATTAATAAATACTTACATGTTTTGCAGGTAAGTCGATAGACGAAATTACGTCTCTGTAATCCAAGTGATCGTAAATGCTCAACAAAATGAACCTTAAAAAAAATTTCTAAACTTGCATATCCATAATATCTAAGACCACAATCACGTCTCTGAAACTCAAATCTTACAAATTGTATATATAAAACAAAGTTTATTTCCAAGATAATTCAATTTGATTCTAACATACGTAAAACTTTTGGAAAATACATAAACCTTTTAAAACCAGTGCAATAATGATTTAAATTACGACTGCTTAATGAAGCAAGCTTTATTTAACAATGTTACTGTGCTTAACGTTTTACAGTAAATTGTACACAGTAAAGTTTTTCGAATTGTATTTAACTATTTAATGTTATTTGGGAGAGATCTATGTTGATTGATTAAATGATGTCTTCATGAAATAAATTCCTTAAAGATAAAAATATGTCCAAACTGCTTTAGCATTAACAGAATCATCCAAACAAAAATCTACACCTGTGACGTACCGACTTACTATTCAAAGAAGCCTCACTTTCAGACGAAACAAATCATAATGTATGCAGAATTACCTAATTTTATACGTGAAACCATACATTCACTCAAAGTGAGATATACAGCTAACATAGTTTTAACCTAAACAACAGCTGTTACAAATTAACGTTTCTATGCTTGAAACTATAATTAGAGAACTTATTGTCTTAACCAGTATATGCATGACACAGGATCATTCATAAAAATTGTCTAATTACGGTACTTATATATTAAGTTGTTTTCAAAGTTTCATTTTCAACTATAAGTTTTTGCCATCCTAGCATTAAGACTTTTAGCATTCCCATTTTCGAATGGTCTATGTACTTTGGCATCAATTTTATTTTTAACGATATTTGCTGTGAAATTGTTGGGTTGCCTTTGTGTAAACTAACAGTGGATTTAACCTTGTATCCCAAGAAGAGCTGACAGTCATATTCCGTAAACATCAAACTTCATTAATTATAGTTAACAATTACGGATTTAAGCAACGTAATAGATTTAAACAATGCTAAATATAGGAAAACTGTAAAAATTATTCGCTTTCTGTAACTTGTCAACACAGCTTTTTCAAAGAACCAAGAGAATTTGTCTGACTCTTATCTATCATATACACCTGGTAAATGTAATTTTCTAGTACCTGGTAAAAACGTGGTTTAACAACTTACCTTGAATTTTATCGTCTGGATTGCTAACATGATACAAAAACCGTTTCTACAATTGTATTGGTCAGCATGAAGTCGTTATCACGTTCCATGCCCCAGCAAGACATATCGATGCAGTCCGAACGCCTTAACGGCATCCGCTTATTGATAAAATTTCAATTATTTCATCCAGGCTTAAAGTGTCACTGGTCATAATCGCAATCTCCGGAACATGTATCCTGTGATCACAAATTCCTAACAGCCATGCGATACATGCACGCTTACTAATAAGCGGTTCATTATCCCCTACAACGTAAACCCAAAAAATTTTGCAATTTGTTTGAAATTTTTGTTTCATTTTTTTAACCCTCCTTTTTTATCTTTCAAATTTTTTGGTAATAATTTGGTTAGGGAATAAATTTTACTTAAATAAAGGGTGTGGAACTTCAAAATTCCCCCTGCCCCCTCTTCCCCCCTATGTTCACCGGTTTCCCCTCTAACCCTCTTTTCATACAGGCTTTCCTTAGGTAAGGGACCAAGTTATACATCGGGCTGTTCAAAAAATTTTCGAAATTTATTCATATATGCTAGGCTCAAAATAAAGATTGAGAAAACTATGGCTTTGTATTTGTAAATAAATTTTCCCCAACTTCTTGTTAAAACTTCCGGCTTCTTTTATCCCAATATAGCGCTTAATGTTCTTGGTACTGTTACTAGTAAAAACCCCCTGACGATGATCCTAGGATCGAAACACGTGTAGGGTACAATTTTAACAATTTTAATAATAAAGCTGCATAAAAAGTGGTTTTAGTGTGCATCAGTTGGTCTGTAACTTAATTTAAAATGAATAATTTGTGTGTTATACAGTGCATAAGCTAAGTGTAATGTTACAGCCGCACAGGAGTCTGACATCCATCTCACACTCTATAGTACTTCATAAAACGTACGTGAAATTAGAAATAAATCCTGCCGATTAAAAGTATTTCGTCGTAGTACATAAGAGATAATAGCATCGAAAATCCCATAACTAGCTAACTCTATGGAGCAGAGTCCATTTTGAGAAGCTAAAAATTCCTCAGCTAGCCAAGAAACCGGAAGCCATTACCGCAATCACAAGAGCCCGTCACCTGTCTCTATCGTGAGCCAGATCAATCCAGTTCATGCCCCATCATACAGTTGTCTCTTCCTTGTAACGTCAACCAAAATTTTGCAATTTGTTTGATACAATTTGGTGCATGTTTTACGACCCGTCCATTTTATCTTTCGTAATATGATCGCTGTAATAATTTGGTGTAGGGAATGAATTACTTAAATCATCGGTGTGAGAACTTCACCATTCCCCTGCCGCCTCTTCTTCCCTATGTTCACACGTTCTCCTCGTAACCCTCTTTTCATACAGGCTTTCCTTAGGTAAGGGACCAAGTTATACATCTGGCTGTTCAAAAAACTTCGTAATTATTCATATATGCTAGGCTCACAATATGATTGAGAAAACTATGGCATGTAGTTGTCATAAATTTTCCCCGAACTTGTTGTTAGACTTCCGGCTTCTCTTATCCCAATATAGCGCTTAATGTTCTTGGTATCTGTTACTAGTCAGTATTCCTTTCGTGTGTTCATCGATATCTTACGCTCCTTAAGACACGATATGTTACGTTCTTCTTGCTACTAATCTTCTAAACACTAGCAATAAATAAATATTATTTCGACCCGAGCATTCCGGCTTAGTGCTCTGATTAAGGATATCCTGCAAAAAATTCCGTAACTTTATTTAAGCCGCCAAAAAAATTAACTTATTATTTCATTTCCCATTTCCTTGCTTACTACCTGTTGTACACAGTTTGCAGGCATCCTATACCTAAATAAAGCATTTTATTTCTTATTCAGACTCGATTACAATAAAGATATTTGTTTCATTTTTCCGACTTGTCGTTTAAAGCACGTTTTGTGACCATTATTGTTTAAATATTCTGCTACTGTCACAGCCTCGACAGCTAGATTTTGTCTTATAAACTGTGCGGTAAAATACTTTCTTTTAGTTTTTCTGTTTTTCTAAATACGTTTTTATACAAATTTTTTCGGGGTTTACTGTAGCAGTTTACAAACTCGCCCAACTTTCTTATGTTACGTGCATCAGGAGGGCAAAGGCAAACTATTTACCATTTAACACATTTTTCCGATTTACGATTTAGAACCCACAGTTCTGTGGCATGTGTTCTTGATCATCTTGGTCCAATATTGGAACTTGAACAGTTGTTTAAATTCGTGTGCAAAAGTAACTGAGGAAAACAAACATTTTTCTCTACCTCCTCCTTCCCCAAATTTTGTATTTTCCACTTACGGTTTAGGTGTGAAATGTAGAACAATGTAGAAATTCTGGAGCCAAGATTCAAATGTATGACTACTTTATGAGGTTTCAAATTTCTCTTGACAACCATTAATGACTACATACATATATAAGACTATGATCCGAGCTATAGCTATCATAAGAAGCATGACAGTAGACACACAGACGGGGGATTTTCGGGTGATATTTACTGGTGCAAGAAATCCAAAGCCCACCAAAGCTGTATTGCTGCTGATGAAAAGGATCTATTGACGTCCCTTTAAACACGTACTCAAATTGTCACGCACTACTAATTGCGCCGCGATTATCTGAACTTTGGATCACTTTGAGCCTTGCTGACGTACTGACGTTAGATAGGAATTATCAAGCAGGACATTACAACATTTGACATTCACGTTCTTTCCACCTTACCGCATGATGTACCCTATGCAGTGTTGCAGACCTGTCTGATATGTTTAAAATATTCGGTTACTATTCACATATTTCAACGCAAGGAATTCGAAAAAAAATGTTCCAGGAATTTGGCATTGAAATGTGTGTACTTCTTCGCTTCTTCTGCCCGTTATCATTTTTGAACAGTATGGCGATAGAAAATTGGAACTTGACGTCAGTGTCACATGATCCGTTCGGTTTGGTGACGATAGTGGTGGAAATAAATTCATATGAAATATCAGATAGAGGAACCAGAATACGACAGTGATCGAGATGTCGATGGAAAGACAACATTGACAGAGATCATAAAGAAACAATGTGACCTAGTGCGGAATGGACTAAGCTGACTCATAATACGGCCATGTGGCGGAAACGTTTGAACTCAGTAACGAATGTTCGATACAAGACATGGAAATTCTAACCTCAGTTATGCCAACCCAATCACAACATCACAATAAATTCCTTTAAGACAACTTCTCAAATTACTCTCCCATGCAATCATACGAATCCGAAGTGGTCTCTTGCATTAGATAACATGAATAAATTGTTCCTATGCATGGTCCATTTTCCCATGTATGCTACACGTCCGGCCCATCGTGTCTACCTTGTTTTATCACTATAATAATGTTCGGTACAACGAAGTACCGTATAGGAAGCTCTTTTATATGCACCTCTATAGCCTCGTGTTAGAACTCTAGGATACAGATGTGTCATTGTAGTTTATCTGAGTTACTTCCTTCTGGTTATATTAAAAATCACTCTGCTTTCTTCATTGCATTATGGGTTAACATTTTTTCTTGTAACCCCTCCACCACCGCCGACCAAAATAATATTAAGTGTCCCGATTCTTGGTTTTTAAAAATGAAGTCCCTGTATATAACCACTATATTGGCCCAACAAAATAATTCTGACATCAGAGAAAGACTAAAGGAAGTAAATGCAATTAAAGACAAACAAGATGTCAGTGCAATTTAAAAAAATTATCGAACGAGTGGAAAGAGACTGCCTCCTACAATAGCAATCCGTTGCCAACCGACAGAAGGAGAAAGGTGTAAAGGAAGATGTAGCTGCCAAGACCATCTTAAATCACAAATGAGGTATACTAGTTTTATGGTGATGAATCTTATGGCGACGAAGAAGGGTAGTGTGATGCTGCGAGCCGGGATAAAATGGACCAGTAGAGTGATCTTGTGAATAAGGTAATATACTTAATGATTCCTTAAAGTGTGGTGAACTTGACCACACAATCGATTATCAGATTTTCAAGAAGGACTTCGCACTATTGAGGCAATAATTTGTGACAATAACACCTGAGTGTTAGCAAGGGGTGTACAAATACCAGGCGTCAGATCGCCCGGGCCATTAAATTTTGTACGATGAGGCCTGGTTTTTGTGGGTCCTCGTTATGAAAACTGATTTGTGTCACTGTTATTGCGCCTAGAATTTAGAGATGGTTCCTAAATTTTCGAAGATTTATAGAACCCTTGTGTTAGCTAACATATTTGACGCGTACGCATGTACTCATTTGTTTTTATCTTGTTTAATATCAAGCGAGTTTAAAACTCAGAACACGGCAGGTGACAAGATTACAGTGCAAGAGCTACGTCCTCATTTTCATTAAAATCTAAGCAATGAATAAAACTTAACTACATCCAACGATAAGTAGTGTTGGCATACTTAAATATGAAAAACTGCACAAATTATTACTATCTTCATAGATATGAATAACTAGGTTTTAGCTTCCCCAAAAATTTAAATTTCGCATGAACTGGCTCACAAACCTTGAGAAATGTATGTTTTTCACAGATAAGAAACTTGCCTTATGCCAATGATGTTGAAGGTCTTCAAAAAGTTATTATCTCACTTGGAAAATTTCGGTCTGGTGTTTGACGTTGCTCAGGTGGCAGGCAAGCAGGAGAAACGTAAGTTAAACACAACCATGGTCTGAAGATACGAAAGTAATATTTTACAGGTAATAACTTTTATACTCATAGAATTTACATAATATTGTTTCAATACAAAACATGCAGAGTTTTGGATTAAGTAATTAGAGTAATTTAAGTCAGTTGTGTATGATTGTTTGTTATGATACGAATTAATGAAAGACAGGAGCACGTCACCTCACCACTCATGCCAAGTAGGCCACGTTACAGTAGATGTTCCCCACTTCGTGTTGATCACTAGTGTCATTAATTCCACCTACCGATCATTCAGCGCTAATTTATAGATCTGTAGCGACAAGGAGCTTTATAACTTAAGGAGTCAGGGGTCAATCAATGCGGAGTACTCGGATATGTGACTGACTAACTAACTAACTAACTAACTCGCTCTATTCAGCAGAGTCCTTCTTGAGAAGCTAAACGGTCCTTAGCTAGTCAAGAAATTCCCCGCATTTTATGAAATCCGGAGGTTTATCACCGCATTCACAACAGCCCGCCATTTGTCCCTATCTTTAGCGACATCAATTCAGTTCATGCCACATACCACTTCTTGAAGATCCGCTTTATTAATATTCTTTCCTCTACGCCTAGGTCGTGCAAGTGGGCTCTTTCCCTCAGGTTTCCCCACCACATATTCTGTGTGGCAAATTGTCGCATAATTTACTGTTTTACCTGGCGGTACGTTGAGAGACCACTAAGCTTTATTCGATTAACCTAATGACATAAGAGTACTGTATGTCACACATAAAAATACCAACACAAATTAAATCGTAAAAACGGCAGAATCAGTATAAAATTATACACTACACACATTCCAAACACCTTCTGCCTGACATGTAAATAAGTTCTCCCTCAGCACTACGATACTTGGCCACAAAGTGATAGAACAGGCAGAGCTTCTCAGCCCTCAACGTACACCAGCGGATTTAAAAACGAACGTAGGAAGACGGGAAGGTAATTGACTGTAAACGGACTGTGGACGGTAACCACCATTATCTGAACAACTTTCGTAAATATAAGCCTACGTCCATGAGTGTTAGTGCATCATTACTTGAATATTAAACTTCTAACACCATGGAGCCAAGTCCCTCTTGAAAAGAGTTTAAAATGATAGGTAAGATAATTCTAAATCTTTATCGAACGAATGGTCTAATCAGCGTGTTCAAAACAGCCCAGCAATGATCTGTAACCTGAGCTAGATAAATTCAGTCTGTAACTTCCGGTGCAATTTATTTAAAGTACTTTTCAATACTATTCTCCCATTTACACCTGTATCTCGCAAGTGGTCTCCTTCCTTCAAGTTTTCCTATCAAACCCCGCTATACATTCCCCTTCTCAGACAAAATACACTAGCCACTCATTTCACACACCTTCATATGGTCATCCCAATAATATTTGGTGAAGAATGCAAGTTATCAGTTTTGTGATTATTCAGTCGTAATCATCCTCTTGTTATTTCCTCGGTCTTAAGCCCATATACTCCTCTCAGCACACAATTCTTTAACACTCTCACTCTATTAGGTTTCTTTAATGTCAAAACCCCATACGAAAATAGGCAAGGTAGAATTTATTACATGTTTTAACTCTTCTTCTTATATATCAGATGAGAAGATATAATATTATGCAGCGAATGGTAGCAAGTGCTTTACGTGTTCAAATGGTTCTGCTTTAAGTATGCAACTTTGATTTGTTAGTGTCACTCCAAAATACTTAGACTTTGTCTCGTCTCCAAATCACTCATTACATACATACATTTTCTTGCTTCTTCCTGCATTCCGGTGACAAGACGTGCACATACATTCAGTTTATACCACAACTTATTCTAGATCAACAGCCTTACCAGAGACTAATGCGGCTTCCATATCATTTTTTTATTTATTTTCGCCCACTGAATTAACACTGTTAGCGCAGAGTAGGACTTCGGGTTTTCCGCTCAATTTCAATCCCCCTGGTTTCCTACAAACTCCCTAATGACATAACCCAAAGAAAAGTTGGAAAGCGATGTCAATGAGCACATCTCTCTGCTTTAAAACAGTCTTGATAGAAGAATTATCACCAGATATTAACCTGTATAGGATTATTTAAGAAGTAAATATATTTCTAGCCGCACTTTCTAACTTTCTTAGTCGATATGGATACAAATCGGTATAGAAAGTCCTCATGTAATGCTAATGAACAGTTACAAGGCTCGTGAAAATCGGTGAAGTTAAAGTACTTTACTTAACAAGAATATAAAACAAGTTCTGCCAGGTCTTCGCCCTTCTAGTTTGTTACGCAGCGTATGTTGATAGTCGCTCACCGACGTTTCCGGACAGCCTATAACGTCCATCATAAAGTGCAAACTTGAGCTTTGAAGGTGGGACCGCTAAGCCGTCCGAAAAGTTCAGTAAAGGACAGTCAATTGCACTGCGTAACAACCAGAAATGTCAGTAAAGGACAGTCTATATGCACTGCGTAACACCAGAAATGTCAGTAAAGGACAGTCAATATGCACTGCGTAACAACCAGAAATGTCTGTAAAGGACAGTCAATATGCACTGCGTAACAACCAGAAATGTCAGTAAAGGACAGTCAATATGCACTGCGTTACAACCAGAAATGTCTGTAAAGGACAGTCAATATGCACTGCGTAACAACCAGAAATGTCAGTAAAGGACAGTCAATATGCACTGCGTAGCAACCAGAAATGTCAGTAAAGGACAGTCAATATGCACTGCGTAACAACCAGAACAGCGAAGACCTCATCTACACAGAGGCGGAAGCCTGAAATCTCGCAAGTTTTAGGCAATATTGTCTACGTTTTTCTTCTGATTTGGATGACATTTCATATAGGTGATATCTAAAAACTTACTGAGGGATTTTAAGCTTCGCAAAAATGGGCGAAGCGAAATCCTTACTTTACTTCGGGGGGTAAATGACTTTCAGTCTATATTATCCACATTTATTGTAAATTTGGTCATAAATCCTTTGATAATTTGTGACCTTTACGAAACTCGGGGCAGTAAACTCCGTACCTTCCTTTACAGGCCTCACTGAAATTACATTTATGCGTGTACCGTGAAACCGTATGATACTTTGAAAGTGAAGAACGCTTTCGTAAGTCTATTGAATACGTTGCACATTTTACCATATGAAACCTTGTGTAAGCACTTAAAATAATGGATCTGTTCCAGACTGATTTCCGCAGAGATGTATCTGTGTCTGTCCTTGGTATTGCTCATCACTGTCACGCGTCTAGTGTCGGCTGCAACACCGCGTAAGTATGAACTTCACAACCACAGCGCATTAATTTATGCTGCAATGTACAGGCGAAGAACAGAAGCAAATTTAAAAAAGAGACAAATACAAGCAACAACAACAACCATTAGAAACAAACATTACAGCAATGGGGACATTTAACTGCGTGCGTCACTATCGTCATTTGATAATCTAAGACAGAGCACTAATATTCTGTAGCAAAACATAGAAAACAAATTTATACCATCAGATAAATCTATTATATTTTAAATACAATGTAGCCATTAATATGACTCAGATGATGAAAAGTACATGCGAAATTTAAATTAGAAATAAAATTATTGTTTAAAATTCATCGTTTCTAATGTTATATTGCATATAGAAAAATGGATCTCACTGTAACGGGGTATGAGTTTGTGAACTGGATTCAAATGGCGTAGGAAGCGTTCCAAAATTTGGCTCTGGTAACGAACATTCTGGTTCAAAAAATGGCTGAAAATTTGTTAACCAAACCACAGACTATTCCATCAGCTTCTCAAGCAGTGTTCTGCTGCCTGAGCACTACAGTGTGTATACAAAGAATTTTATTGTGTGCTCTTTGTTTTAATTCCTGATGAGCGAGTAACTACAAACTCTGTAGAATATCTTTCCTGTAGCTCTTACAGTAATTTGAATACAATGGAACATGTCTTTGTCCGAGTACTTGAGTTCTCCCCTGTCAGTGTCATTTATCATACACTCCATACTCATATTCCAATCCTTTACCACCTACGCTACATGCAACCTTAATAATCTACAGCATCATTAAGACACTTTCCACTCCCTACCCTGCCATCACCTGTCACTCTACCGTCTGAGTTACCAACACACAGCAAAGAGAATACTTCACGCGCTACACGAAGGCAAGAAACCGTACTAATCTGCTGCAGCCTTTGTTCTACAGTTAACCTACAGAGTTACCTGCAGCCAGATCGTATAACTCGCCAGCAATTCTTAAAACCAGCCAACAAGTTCCAGTGCGCGAGGCAGTGCGTAGCTGGAGAGGCCCGCAAGATATGCTACTACAAATGGTTTGCCGAAGACTATGTCACGCTTGGACCGTAAGTGTATGCTTCCGAAAGATGAATAAAGATTAGTAGGAGCTTCAGGCACCTTACGTAATACAGGCTATACTCACAGACGAAAAGTAAGAAGAAACAGAATGTACAAACTTACAATACAAATGTGTCAGAATTTTTATTCGACTAATAATATTACTTGGAGATCCATTTAGGATATTGCAGACAACAATATTGTCAAAGATATAAATTTAAACCTCTTCCTCGCCTATCAGCAAGCTATAAAAACGCACTGGGATATGAAATACAATATAGAATCATTTCTAAATTAAGCTTCAAATTTTCACAAATGAAAAATTATATGCGCATCAAGAAAGTGCAGAACATGGGTAGTTTTGGTTGTAAACCCGACGAAGTAGGTCATCACTTTACAGGCCTAGACAAAATAAAAAAGTTATATGATAATACTCCACAACTTTTATTCTTCCGTGTCTTGACTTAGTTATGTGATATGCTTGTGTTTTAGAGAAATATATCGTCCAAGTGTGTGTTAGCTATTGCGCCTTCAGAACAAAGTGTAGACATGCTGAAGTCATTAGTGACGTAATTTTGAAGCCTGTCTTATTGCGGGACGCTGTAGCCATTATTGTTCTTTCAGAGCTTGTGGAAATTGTCCTGCTAACGTCACGGCTTGCGACGCACCTCAATGCGTGGTTGCGAACGGCTATGAAAAATCAATTCGAACGATCAACAGAATGGTGCCTGGACCCAGCATACAGGTACGTAAGGGAGCCCTCATTTTTCGGAACTTGTGCAGTGTTTTAACACCAATCACAATTTCTTTTATCTTATTCTTATAAGGCAACTCTTTTGAATCTAGCAGCAAAACTTTATTCTTTCTGTCTGCTAATAGAGCATTCTGCTGCAAAGTTAAGTACACTGTTGCGAAGCTTAGTATATAGGCTTAGAATTTGAGACAAATTTTAGTTTCAAATTCGAAAATCTATCGGATAAATGAAATTAATACTTTTGGAATTCGGCTCGTATTTCTGGCATGCTTTTGTGCCATGCAATAGAAAATTTTGATCTAACTATCATAATTTGATGGCATACACATATTTACGATAACATTACATTATTATATATTATTATATTTTATTTTATTTTATTTTATTATATAATATTGTATATTCGAATAAAAATATAAATACACACGATGACACAGTAATAGTAGTAGTGTAAGAGTAATGATGCTAATGATGATTGATGATGACGATAATAATAGAATGCGGATATTCATAATTTTTTTTTCGCCAAACACTGTTAAGGAAAAATGAGATGTGATTGTCTCCAGGGTGGAAGCCCTAACAACAGCTCATTTACGAGACCTCGAATCGGGTTAGAGAATGATATTAAGCTTGCAAGATTTGAAGATTTCACTGCGGCGTTGACGAAGATTCATCTTTTCTGGGTTGTTACCAGATATTAACTATTTACCAGTCGACTGGGCGTAACATGCCAGAAAAATTAAATGCGTTCTTAAATGAGTAGGAGACGAGTATTTGGACAGCAGTCAATTGGCTCAGCACAGAGAGGAGTGTGGCCTCATGTGAACATGGTAATGGCCACTCACGTTCCGTAAGTGTGTGAAATTTCTTAATCAAATTAGCGACCATCAGAAACTCAAGAAAAGCGAGTTAGTGGATAATAATGGCAACGATGATGATGAGATTCTGGGATATTACGCGGCATCTTGTGGTAATTGTTTACCGACGTTTCGGGACAACGTATCGGTCGATTTCAGAGGTCACTCGGACTCCTGACCTGTGAGGATGGGACCGATACGTTGTCCCGAAACGTCGGTAAACACAATTACCACACGACACCGTATAATATCCTACAAGAGCGCAGATCTCATCAATATCGCGGCGGGAACCTGAAATCAACGATCATGATAAAAACAATGATAGCTAACTAACTCCATGGAGCAGAGTCCTTCTTGAGAAGCTAACAGGTCGTCAGCTAGTTAAGAAATTCCCCGCGTGTTATGGAACCCGAAGGTTCATTACCGCACTCACAAGAGACCGCCACCTGTCCCTATCCCGAGCCCTATAAATCCAGTCCATGCCCCCCATCCCATTTCTTAAAGATCCATTTTAATATTATCCTTCCATCAACGCCTGGGTCTTCCAAGTGGTCTCCTTCCCTCAGGTCTCCCCACCAAAATCCTGTATGCACCTCTCCCCTCACTCATACTTGCTACATGCCCTGCCCACCTCATTCTTCTTGATTTGATCACCCGAATAATAGTTGGTGATGAGTACAGATCATTAAGTTCCTCGTTATGTAGTCATCTCCACTCCCCTGTTACCTCGTCCCTCTTAGGCCCAAATATCCTCCTCAGCACCCTATTCTCGAACACCCTCAACCTATGTTCCTCCCTCAGTGTGAGAGACCAAGTCTCACACCCATACAAAACAACAGGCAAAATTATAGTTCTGTATATCTTAATCTTTGTATTTTTGGATATCAAACTGGAAGACAGAAGATCCTGCACGGAATGATAACAAGCATTCCTCGACTTCAATCTGCTCTTAATTTCTTCCTGAATGGAATTTCGATTCGTTAGGGTTGTTCCCAGATATTTGAACTGTTTCACCATTTCAAAGGATTTATTGTCTTACTTTATGTTGTGATTTTGTCCTACATTCTGATTGCGAAACATGACTATGTACTTAGTTTTCTCAGAATTTACGTCTAGACCAATCTCCTTACTAGCGACTATTAAAGCTTCTCTGTTTTTCTTTATAGCGTGTATGCTTCCACCCAATATATTAACATCATCAGCATAAACTAGAAGCTGATGTGTACCAATTAATTTCAAGCCCTGCTGGTTTGCCTGAACCCTTTTAATAGCATATTCTAAAGCAAAGTTGGAAAGCAATGGCGAGAAAGCATCTCCTTGTTTCAAACCATTCTTAATAGGAAATGTGTCAGACAAATGTTTGCCTACCCGGACTCTGCTACAGGTTTCATTTAGACATTTTTTTACTAGCCTTACTAGTTTAATAGGGATATCAACTTCGATGAGAATATTATACAAGACCTCCCTACTAATTGAATCATAGGCTTTCTTGAAGTCTATAAATAGCTGATGCACTGCCTCATTTTATTCCCATTTTTTCTGAAGTATTACACGAATGCAAAATATATGATCAGTAGTCGACCTGTTACGTCTAAATCCACACTGATGATCCCCAATAATTTCCTCTGCATATGGAGTTAACCTTGTCAGAAGGATGTTGGATAAATTTTGTATGTGGTTGACAAAAGTGATATGCCTCGATAATTACTGCAATCTGTTTTATCACCCTTCTTATAAATAGGTACAGTGATTGACTCCTTCCACTGCTCAGGCAATTCCTCTTTATTCCAAACATAATTAATAAGTTTATGGATCTCAGAACGAATAGTCCTACCTCCTGCTTAATCAGTTCTGTTGAAATTTGATCAATACCTGGTGATTTGTGACTTTTTAACTTTTCAATAGCCATCTCAACCTCAGAGTCACCGGACTCAGGCACCAGTGGCTCTGCTGTATGTATTTCAGTCTGCCTAACATCATTAACCCCATGTACATTCAATAGCTGAAAGAAATGATTCCTCCACCTAGCCAAAATACTGTGGGAGTCTGCAACCAGATCACCCTTCTCATCCTTTACTACATTAGTTCTAGGCTGGTAACCCTTCTTAAAGTCACTGATGCCCCTATACAAGTCTCTGATATTCTTGTTCTTACTGTTTCTTTCAAGTTCATTAATTTCAGCTTTCAGATATTCCTTCTTTCTGTTCCTGAAATTTCTACCAGCTTCACGTCTTACATTGTTCAGCTTATCTACATTTCTTTGGTTTGGATTCTGTAACCACTGCATTTTAGCCTGCTTCCTTTGATCTAAAAATTTTGAACATTGACGAAGACAATGATACCTGAAAAATAGTTTTACATTTACACGCTCTAGAATTACTTGTGTGTATATTTTTTATTGAAAGGGGACTTTTTAAAGCTGAACTTACGAACTGCGAGAACGCCAGCACCTTTCAAGTCTATAGTGTCTAATTTACATGCGTGGCAATAGTGTGATGTCATGTGATAGGAATGTGTCACATACAAAATTAATATGGCAGCATAAATTAATTTGCATCCACAGGTATGTCTGGGGGATCGTATCATCATTGATCTACAGAATCACCTCGCGGGACGCCAATTAACCATCCACTGGCATGGGATGTATCAAAACGGAACGCAGTATATGGACGGAGTACCCATGGTGACACAGTGTCCCGTTCTCGAAGGAGATGTGTTCCGATATGACTTCTTGGCCAACAATGAAGGAACTCACTACTGGCATTCACATGACGGTAAGTACCGCACACCTTTGAGCCTTTGGAACCGGCGTGCTCTGAAGGGGAGGGGGAGATAATTACGTATCTAACGCCGTTAAGTGGTAGCATTATAGAACGTATGAATATGGGTGGAATGATAATGACAGGTCACAAGCGACGCACTCAGAGAGAAAAATGTCCCGGCGTCACTTTGATTATGACACATTCCACCGGATTGGTGTTTCAACACGGTCAGTTTCTGCGACTGACGTCCTGAGCCATGGCGCCGCTTGGAGGGGAGGGTGTTCTGAGAGCAAGAGGGAAGAAATGGTATGAGGATTAAGGAGCTTCACAATTTGTACTTCTCGCCAAATATGACTAACGTGATCAAATCGAGGACGGTGACATGAAAAGGGCATATAAAGCACATGAGTATACATTTACACAACATTCTAATCCGAAGTTCTGAAGCGAAGAGACCACTTGGGAGTTATAAATATAAATAGAAGGATAATATTAAAACGAAGCTTCATAAAACATGTATCGGTGTAAGTGAAACTGAACTAATTAGAATTAATTGGGAATATCCTGAAGAAATTATAATTCTTGGGTTTTACAAAAAGCGGGTAAATTTTTATCAGCTAAGCGGCTAGCAGCTCCTGATGAAAGGTTTTTTTCTATATAGTTAGCGAATAAAGCCGATCCCAGTGATCGCGCGGTCTAAGGCGTGGGTCTGCAACACTTCGTTTGCAGGGATTTAGGTCTACAATATGTACGCGTAATTGCGTTATAATTAATGTGGCAAATGTGATAAAATAAAAACACTACACGCAATGACTTATTATATAGAGCATTTTAAAACACACTTTTGAGGAAAATAAACTGTGTAACTCGTATGCATGCTTAAATGGTACAGTAAGACAGGCACCGATTATATTTCAGTACATCTCAAAAGAATAACCGAAGGAGTATAAAGAAAACTTTTAAGTGTACCGATTGAATTATACGGCTACTTGTTGAAGAGAAACCACGGACGTGTTACTGCGTTTATACACGAAACATCTGGTGCGACTTGCACAGTTCACTGTCGAATTCATCCCAGTTGCATGGGTTTCCTGACGCTGCACTGATATTGGAGAATACTACATAAACAGAAACTCAATTATCTGTACTCATCACCAAATATTATTCGGGTAATCAAATCAAGAAGAATGAGGTGGGCGGGGCATGTAGAACGTATGGGGGAGGGGAGAGGTGCATACAGGATATTGGTGGAAAAACCTGACGGAAGAAGACCACTTGAAACACCCTAACATAGATGGGAGGATAATATTGGAATGGATCTTCTAGAAGTGGGATGGGGAGCATGGACTGGATTGATATGGCTCAGGATAGGGACAGGTGGCGGGCTCTTGCGAATGCGGTAATGAACCTTCGGGTTTCATAAAACGCGGGGAATTTCTCGACTAGCTGACGACCTGTTAGCTTCTCAAGAAGGACTCTGCTCCATGTAGTTAGTTAGGAATTAGTTAGCACTGATATTATATACGGTACACATTATGTTGCCAGGGCTACAGAAACTGGACGGCATCCAAGGAAACCTCGTAATCCGCACACCAAAATCAACAGACCGCAATGGAAACACGTACGATGTGGATGTCC
Organism: Reticulitermes speratus; assembly: GCA_021186555.1. Taxonomy (NCBI): domain Eukaryota; kingdom Metazoa; phylum Arthropoda; class Insecta; order Blattodea; family Rhinotermitidae; genus Reticulitermes; species Reticulitermes speratus. The sequence goes on from JAJKFL010000237.1 coordinate 27,144,656, forward strand.
CCGAGCATACACTCATGATTCTAGACTGGATGAACACGACAGCTGAAGAAAGGTTTCCAGGGTTATCCCAACGGGAACCCGGACAGATGCCCATAACTTTCCTTCTCGAAGGCAGGGGACGTCCAAAGGTATTCAATTGTCAAACTACTGCAGGCCTACCTAACCTCTACTGTAACATCCGACACAGCGATTGACATAGTTATACGTAGGATAATAATTAGCTGTAAAGCATGTGAAAGGAGAAGGGAGCGGTGTGTATTGACGCTATTACAGAATTTGCCTTTAGGGTGTGTGGGAAGCTATAAAATACAGGGCATACACACAAGAATGGTGCGGTATCAATAGTATTCACTGTTGAAACCGCACCATTCTTTTGTGTATGCCCTGTATTTCAGCCAAGTATAGTCGACCTCTGGGAAGAAAGCGGAAAGTGAGACATCGTGAGTGTTCACCACTCCACTGCGTCTTCCAACTATTTTCATGCCTGTTTCTTTGTAGTCATAATCACCAGTCTATAATTACGTCACAGCTTGTGCCTGGTCAGCAGACTGGACCTTCTGTCCCGTATAAGGAGGTATGGGTGGAGAGTGGAAAGAGGTTCCGGCTACGTCTTGTGGGCGGTCTGTGCACAGTGTGTGGTGTCGAGTTCTCCATAGAGGGCCACATCATGACCCTCATCGCCACAGACGGCACGCCCGTCAACCCCGTCACTATCAGATCTGTCGTCATATTCTCAGGTACAACCTATCATGGCTGGCGGTACTTCGGTGATATGAGGCCATGCAGATCTCTGTATACATGCGGTGGAGTCTGCTGCCTGCAGCTTCTCATTTATAAGGCTGCAGTGAATGTGGGTCGTCATAATTTATTCATTTTGGCTAAAGTTTAAAAGTCTGTTTTGGCAATAACGTACTCGTATTTTAATATATTTGGAAACCTATCGATTGAAATACAATGTAAAAAACCACTTGGTATGCGTATGTGTGAGAACAGTATTAAATTATATCTTAAAAAGTAATGGAGTACGATGATGTAAACCGATTTCAACTGACTCACAGTAGAGTTCAATGCTCTATTATTTCGAACACAGTAACAATTCTTAAGCTCCACAAAATGCGTGTTATTTTCTCCCTGCCCATATTTCCAAAATCTAGGCCCTCTCTAACCACATGTGACTATCTAAACCCGAACAGACTGCGGCGGAATGTGGGTCAGGGTAATGGTAAAATACGATATTTCCATATCTACGCCGTAAAGGCACATATGTGGAGTATAATTACAATTCCACCCATTCTTAACCTCGGAAATAAGTGAAGGTGAATGGTTAACTTCGCGCTGCGGCCGCTTTCCGGATAAAAGTGTCAAATTCCTTTATTATTTCAGGGGAAAGGTACGATGTCGTGGTGAATGCAAACCAGAATCCGGGCACGTATTGGATTCACATGAGAGGAATGTCAGAATGTTCCGCTCCTAACGAAGAAATTTATCAGCTTGCCGTCCTCAGGTACACCGGCACCAACCAAGCGCGTAACGAGGTGCCTAGCTACAACGGTGGCTTCGGTAGAGGCGGGACGGTAAGCTAATGTGTGCTACCCTTCTAGAAGTACAAAAGAATAACATCGAATTATGTGTAATGGGAAAGACAAAATTCATCTTATGCACCGCAGTAGCATTCAGATCAGAGTTTGAAGTCGCTGGCAGTGAACTGATACTAGATATTAATTTTATATAAAGTAAAATAAAGTTGTCCGTATGCACAACATAAAACACATATGGGGGAGTAGAGGTATAGTTCCAGTCATTCTTAACCTCGGCACTAGCTGGGGGTGAGAGGTGAGCTTCTCGCGCTGGTGACATTACCTGTCGGGGAAAGATCCCACGACATGCAGTCAATGGGGAACTGGCTGCGCGCCTGAAACTGCCTGGACGCTTTGGAGTAGCGAAAGATCTCTTGCTCTTGAGTGAATTGAACCATAGAACCTTGGCCATCCGTCCCGTAGCCTAGTCTCTGTAACGACTACACTTATATTACGTATAAGGAAATGTGAATCATAATATTTTCGTCAAGTCTGTCGTAACAGGAATAACTTATACTACTCTAAATCACGTACATAATTGAGAGACAGTCTGATTAACCCTTTAAAAGCAAATATTAATCTAACTTTTATTGAAGGATTCGGTTCGTACCGCGCAGTAAACATACTTCTTTTCAAAATTTCACTTCTTTTCAGTTATAAGAAGCGATCAGTTATTGCTGTAGATGTAAATAATAGCTGTTGGTTCTCAGATTTATATAAACAACAAAATAATATCCATGGCCATAATGCACGAATTTTGTAATGGTACAAGCCTGGTGGTACATAAAAGTAACCATTGGCTTTACAGGGTTAAAATATAAACATCTCACAAAATAAAATCCATCTTTATTAAACCAGTTGTTTGTGTCCACGTTAAAAGATGATTGAAATATTTGTTCAGGTTCTGAATCCCGAGAACGCCACGTGTGCCGTTGGACAAGGCGGTGTGTGCGTTTCTCAGCTGGTGGGTTCAATCCCCGACAATCAGAATGTCCTGAATAGATATCCTGATGTCAACATTGTGCTGAATTTCGGCTTTTACCTTTTCTCTAACCTACAGCAGACTTTCAGCAGCGGAAGATACGACCGGTTCCTTGGTACGTAGATAAGCCAATTGTTTCTAATACTTGCGCCTTGCTTACACAACTGTTATAGTTACGTTACATACGCCTCTTTTACATGCACAATCTAAACCATCTACGCCTTGTAAACTACGTTATCTTAGAGAGCTTGTTGCAGATTTCCTCATTAATGATATGTAGGCATTTCGTGTCTCAGTCAAAATAGATGTCCCACTGAAACACTCTGACACACATAATTCGCAGAGTTTCTCGTTATATAATATTCCAAATTGCTCTCTTTTGTAATCCTTCTTAGGTGAAAAAGTTTTAAATTACAGAGAACTAAGAATGCCATATTCACAATGAGTGAGTTTGTTATAACCATAATTGGAACATCGCAAATACCACGCTCATCATTAGATATGATCTTGAGACACTACTATCAACATCTACCTCATTTACCTACGATTTTTCTTAATTCTATCCTCCCATCTTTTTTCGGTGTTCGCTTCATTTACTAGAATTTTTCTGTATGTGTGTCTTGTTCTTTATCCTAGCCTTATTTCCAGAATATTTCACAATTCCAATAAAGAATGTCCTGCTTTGTTGACGAAGCCGACTTTCTTATAACTCGTAATTACTTAGGTCTAACTGTCGAAAATAATTGCTGTAGTTTGTGCGACTAATAGAAGCAGCTCATATAGCGTCTGTGTAGTTTAACCAATTGGGAAAATTAGTACCGACATATTGAAGCATGTACATTTTACAATTTTATTGCTTTAAGTGTGATACATTTAAACTCCATGTTTTCAGTGGCCCCTAACGGGAACGTGTTGACTAGCTGGATAAACAACATTTCTTTCATTTCGCCCCCTTCACCCCTCCTAAGCCAAGGTCCCGACATACCCAAAGAATTATTCTGTCCCATCGGAGGAAATGGTTTCCCTCAATGCCAGGCCAACACAGTTTCTGGTGGCTATTGCGAGTGTGTGCAGGTCATCAAGGTGCGACGTGGAGCTGTTGTGCAGATCGTCATGGGCGACAAGAGTGAGTACCGCCACTCTTGACACATGGCATAGTGGATTCTCTCAGGCTGTTGTTGTTACATTATTCTGGTTATTTAGCTCAAAAGTTGCTTCTGATAATCGATATATTTAATAATATTTTTTAAATAGTTTACTAGCAAAAGTAAATTTCCGGCATTCTCGGGAGAAATCGAAGCGTTTTTGTTAAATTTCGGTGCAAACGTACAGCCCTACAGGCTACTCAAGGCCAGGGGCGTGACCGCTCCGATCGGTAGACCACAAGGGGCGGAAATGTGGGCGTTCAACGAATATTTTAAATGAAAAAGAAATTGATTTTACGCTCTCATCAAATTTTAAGTTGCGGATCAACATAGTATACAAGAAAATTCAATAACCAATTGTGATTTATTAAATAATATTTGTGATTTTTTAAATATTCTTAACATGTGCCAGGGTCAGCCATTTTTATTATTTGCCGCGGACACAAAAATATAGGTACGCCACTGCTCAAGGCTACTTCCTGCCGTTACTGAAATACGGTCACAAAAATGAACAAACGGACACACTAATACAAATAGTAGGAGAGAAATACGGGAGAACGAAGTGAAAGAGATATAGGTTAAATTTAGGAATACATAGATAGCGAGGGAATTGTTTTAAGATGAAAAGGAAGGCGTAAATAAGATAGCACGGACAAAATGGAATATAAGTAAAGGAAATATAAATACAAAAACCGATAAAGACAAGGAAGAAAAGCGTCCTGCGTATGTCGAAGCAGCACAGATCCCATGTTTTAAATCTGTTCCACTGCAGCTACTTCTGCCAATATTTTCACCAGGTACAGAGTCCTAACCCGCTTCACAGACAGTATTTAAAGGGAGAGACATTTAGCTATTCGACAAAGTACCGGTACCGCTACCACGGCAGCACATCAACAAGCCATGCTATTATTATGCAAAGTGATCACTTGTTTTTATTGTAACAGCACCAGAATTAGACCTTCACCATCCTTTCCATCTTCATGGATATGACTTCTTCGTCATGGCCATGGATCAGTTCAGAGGCGGAGAAACACTGGAGAGCATCAGCGCAAGACTTTTGTCAACGAACTTCAAGCGGTCAACACTGCCTGCTCGCAAGGACACTATAACTGTCCCTTCCAACGGGTACGCTGCTATAAGGTTCAAGGCAGATAACCCAGGTGAGACCCCATCTGCACCACTACAGAAAGATAAGACTTATGACTGGATGAAGGTTTGTGTGTTACTCGGAACCGGTTTGGACGTGCTGGAGAAGAGAATCATAACACTTCCTTCTGGAAATTGAGCCCCAAATATCTAGGACATAACTATAGGTAGTGCACCCGCTCTGGACCCAAATGAATCTAGGGGGGATGACTTGTAACGTGTCCCTGAAAACGGCAACTGTCAAGTAAGCATTACTTTATACGAAACCTGTAACAACCGAAAACTTAAAATCAGTTTTCCCCCTGCAGTTCAACGTTCATATGAGAATGTCAAAGTGCCGAAATCCAACTTCTAATTCTGTCTATCAGTTTCTGAAAATATTCTTCGATACACAACAAAACTCTAGTTTTGAAATATTAGTAATTTATTTTAGAATATTTTCTTAAATCCTTGCAAAGTAAGTACATTTACCTACCTTTTTCTTCAACTTTTAATTCCCCGAATAATTATGCCAGAAATAATTTAAAGTAAATTTGTGAATCTGTTGCTTCTAGAAGTGCTCTCTCTGTAATTTTAGCTCACTGACTCCAAATTAGTCTCCGATTCTAATGTCACGTGAAGAAAACTTCATAATTACAAGCGAATTTTCCGAACAAACGTCGGCCTATCTCTTATTCTGAGTATTTAAATTCCTTCTTAACGTTAATCATGCCTTCTCATGAAGAAATACAAGTTTTCTTGTTCTTAACATTCTACGTTCATAAAAGCACATTAAAACGTTTAAGTTAACACAGACGTGTTTGTGGTGAGCTCCTGAGTAAGGACAGACTATGGGTTGCTACCTGGAAGATTACCGGGCGAGAGTGGGTACCTGGGCCGGGAGGTGCACGTGGCGTGGCGTGCCTACGCGTGGTGACGCTAACCGAGATACTGGACATTGCTTGGGATTGACGATGCTGAGTTCAATGGTTTTAGCTGTTTTACTAGTGATTGGTGGAGTGGAACAAAATCCCGGTCCTGTTGTGGAAGGAGGTAACACTGTGAAACTTTTATGTACTGGTTGTTGCAGGAATCTAAGGTCGGGAATCCAATGTGAATTATGTGAACGTTGGTATCACTATAGTTGTGGTAATGTGAAGGCTCAAGCGGCTGAGAGAGAGAAGTGGAGCTGTGATAAGTGTAGGACTGAAAGGATTCGAATGTTGGAGGAAGAATTGCATAACGCTCTGCGACAAATTGATGAACTGAAGGCTAGGAACAGGAATCTTGAAGAAAAGTTACTACGGGCTGGAGCTGGGAAGAGGGACATAGTGCCGACTGAGCAAAAGGCTGCAAAGTGCGTGGTGGTGGGCGATTCAATGGTGCGTAATGTTGGAACAGAACATACAGATATGAAGGTGGAGTGTTTTCCGGGAATTCAAACTGAACAGCTACGCAGAGTGATAGATAAGAGGGATGTAGGTTGTCCAGAAACTGTTATTATTCACGTAGGTACAAATGACTTGAAAACAACGCGAAATCTGGATTTTGTAATGGGAGAAGTGTATACGCTTATGGCTAAGGTTAAGGATAAATGTCCGAACTGCAGACTTGTCCTGAGTGGAGTGCTGCGACGTAGAGATGTATCATGGCGGCGTATTGGTGCTCTTAATGATAGATTCGACTGGATAGCAAACGCCCTCGGAATTACATTCGTTGATCCGAACAGCTGGATACAGGATGGGGATTTTGCTGGAGATGGGCTGCACCTGAACGGAAGAGGAAAGAAACGACTGGGACAACTGTACGCTAGGGTTAGTGGACTTGATGGCGGAGGATCTTCACGGAGGAAGGAATGACATACTTCGGTGGATGGAACTCGCAGAACGAGGACAACCAGGGAAATGCGGCAACCATCAATTGAAAAACAGAAGACTTTACATGAAGAAAGGGGGACAGAGACGAATAAATGGGTGAGTAGGGAAACTGAAGCTAGGTCAGGGGTTGAATCTATAAGTACAACATCTGCATATAGGGTTGAAGGTAAGTCGCTAGTGGTGCTACAGGTTAACTGTAGGAGTATATATAATAAAGCCTTAGATTTCTGGAATTTAGTTGACACATACAACCCTGATGTTGTTATAGGTACGGAGTCATGGCTTAAAGAAGACATTAGCAATGCTGAAGTTTTTAGGGCAGATTTTACAATTTTCAGAAGAGATAGGACAGCCCGTGGTGGTGGGGTTTTTATATGTGTTAAAAATTACATTGCCTGTACGGAGCTGTGGGTGGATGAGGATTTTGAGATGATCGCGGTGGAAGTGAAAGGAATGGATCCAAAATATTCGTGGGAAATTATAGGTATATACAGAGCTCCTAACGAGGAAATGTTGGCGATTGAAAGACTAGCAGCCCGTACCTTACTTACGCGAAACTCAACGAAGAGATGCATTATAGGAGGAGATTTGAACTTACCTCAAGCGAATTGGAATGGGGATGCAGGAAAGACAACCGGTTTTCAGGCTTTCGTAAACAAATTAGTATGGGAAAATGGTTATACTCAGGTAGTAAGTGGCCCGACGAGAGGTGACGCGCTGTTGGACATCTACCTCCTCAGACCTGATAATACGCTTAACTCTTGTAACATTGTGCACGGAATCAGCGATCATAGCGGGGTTTTATTGGAAGTAGAATGGGATGAAAATTGTCGGGAGAAAAAAATTGAAAGGATAGTCCCGGTGTACCACAAAACCGATGTATTAGGTTTGCAAACATTTCTTCGGGAAAATTTTAGCTTATGGGCTGGAAATGGTAGTAGCGTGGAGGAGATATGGAAAAGCTACAAGGAAATAGTCTTTGAGGGTATAGAACGTTTTGTACCACATAAAATTCTAAGTAAAAATCCGGATCCGGAATATTATACGAAGGAAGTAAAACGACTTAAGGTAAAGGTGAGGAAAGTTTACAATAAGCGAAAATTTGGTGGGCATTACCAAGCAGAGCTGAAACGTTTATCCAAAGAGTTACTGATAGCAAAAAAGAAAGCTCAGGAGACATTCTTAAGTTCGGTCTTACAAAACGAAGGTAAATGCTGGGCAGAGTTTTATAAGTATGTTAAAAGACGTAAAGGTAATAGAGAAAATATTCCTGCGATCAAGGGCATTAATGGAAATATCATCACCGAACCAATAGAAAAGGCCAACTCCCTAAACTCTTATTATGCGTCTGTATTCAGTTGCGAACGAAACACCCCGCAAATCCAATCGACAGATTCAGGAAAACCGTTCACCATTAGTATCAACATTTTAAGGAAACGACTATCAGCAATCGGGAGAAATAAATCCGTCGGACCAGATGGCATTCCTGGGGAAATTTTAAAGTTAGGTGGGGAAGCCATGATTCCATACCTCGCGAGATTACTAGATATAACGATGAACAACAATTCTATCCCAGGGGACTGGAAAAAAGCTATAGTGGTTCCTATTTATAAAGGGGAGATCGATCGGTAGTGGGAAACTATAGACCGGTCAGTTTAACCTCAGTAGTTTGCAAACAAATGGAGCACGTTATAGCAGGGTATCTAAGGCAAGTCTGGGAAATGAGTGAGTGGTTATATGAGGGTCAGCATGGATTTAGACCAGGGTACTCATGCGAAAGCCAAGTAGTCACAGTTTGTCAAGATATTGCTGATTCATTGGACGAGGGAGTCAGGACTGACGCGATTATAATAGATTTTTCAAAGGCTTTTGATTTAGTCCCACATGATAGGCTGCTTTCAAAAATTGCGGAAACCGGTGTGGACTTCAGGGTAGTGGTGTGGATAAAGGAATTTCTGTTAGGACGTTCGCAAAGAGTTAGAGTAGACGGACAACTATCTGATGAAGTCAGAGTAACGTCGGGAGTGCCGCAAGGGAGCGTATTAGGTCCGTTGCTCTTCCTCGCTTATGTTAATGATATTTGGAGAAACATTGAGTCAAATATACGGCTTTTCGCTGATGATTGTATAATATACAGGAGGATAATCGATAGTAATGACATTGAAAATTTGCAGACAGACTTAAATAGATTAGGGGAATGGGCGGTTGAAAATGAAATGAGGATAAATCCAGGTAAGAGTAAAGCAGTAAGCTTCAATAGAGCTAGGGTGAAAGGTAAACTGAGGTATTGTATTGGGGATCAACTAATTCCAGAGGCAAATAGCTTTAAGTATTTAGGAATAATTATACGCAGCGACCTAAGCTGGGCAGATCATGTAAATTATACACTAAGAAAATCATGGAGGGCTCTTCATTTCGTAATGCGTATACTCAAAAGGGCAAATAATAATACGAAAAGTTTAGCTTATACGGCACTTGTGAGACCGATACTTGAGTATGGAGCGGTGTGTTGGGACCCATACAGAGAAGGTCAGGTAAGCGCTTTGAATCGCGTGCAAAAGAGAGCGGCAAAATTTGCAAATAATACAAATGAATCGGGTTGGGAAACATTGACACAGCGTAGAGCGATAGCCCGAATATGCGCCCTTTTCAAAGCATACACCGGTGGACGGGCTTGGAAAACAATAGGGGATAGACTGCTAAAACCATGCTACCTGGGTAGGGACGATCATAGTCGGAAAATTAGGATTAGGAAACAAAGAACAGATGTAGGTAAATATTCCTTTGTAAATAGGACCATAAAAAGCTGGAACCAATTACCTCCAAGCGTACTAGCGACTTTCCCCTGTAAATTAAGCTCTTTTAAAAAAAGGGTCAAGAACGTCATTACAAGCTAAGGATTTTTAAGTGGAGATTAAATAAAAATAAGGGATGTGAAGTGAAGGGGTGTGAAGTGATGTGAAGTGAAGTGCTCTGGTTTCGAAGTGAAGTGAAGTGAATTAAGTTCTTGGGGGATATAATTAGCATGTACTTTGGTCTGACTTTATACTGAGGATATTCTAACGCACTGAAATTAATTAATGTGTGGGTGTTTTTTGTATTGTGCTTGTTTAATTTTTTTTTTTTTTTTTATTCTGTGTATGGGTGTTTTTGTAAGGTGTGGATGCTTTTGTAAGGTGTGGATGATTTGTAAGTTGTGGATGTTTTTGTAATGTGTGTACGGTGTTCTAATATGTGTACTTGTATTTACTGTATGTATTTTGTTTACTGTATGTATTTTGTTTTGTATGTGTAAGGGTGTTTTAGTAAGGTGCGTACGGTTTTCTAATATGTGTATTTGTATTTACTGTATGTATTTTGTTTTGTATGTGTATGGGTGTTTTTGTAAGGTATGGATGTATTTGTAAGGTGTGGATGTTTTTGTAAGGTGTGGATGCTTTTGTAAGGAGTGGATGCTTTTGTAAGGTGCAGATGTTTTTGTAATGTGTGTACGGTGTTCTAATGTGTGTACTTGTATTTACTGTATGTATTTAATTTTGTATGTGTATGGGTGTTTTTGTAAGGTGTGTACGGTGTTCTAATATGAGTACTTGTATTTACTGTATGTATTTTGTTTTGTATGTGCATGGGTGTTTTTGTAAGGTGTGTACGGTGTTCTAATATGAGTACTTGTATTTACTGTATGTATTTTGTTTTGTATGTGCATGGGTGTTTTTGTAAGGTGTGAACGGGGTTTTTCTAATATGTGTACTTGTATTTACTGTATGTATTTTGTTTTGTATGTGTATGGGTGTTTTTGTAAGGTGTGGATGTATTTGTAAGGTATGGATGTTTTTGTAAGGTGTGGATGCTTTTGTAAGGAGTGGATGCTTTTGCAAGGTGTGGATGTTTTTATAATGTGTGTACGGTGTTATAATGTGTGTACTTGAATTTACTGTATGTATTTTGTTTTGTAATTGTGTATAGTTTGTTTTGTATTGTTAATTTTATGTATATTTATATGTCCATTTGTATTGTGTGTACTAGTGTAAGGACTACTGCCACCGGGTGAAAACCCAATTGCAGTAAATAATAATAATAATAATAATAATAATAATAATAAAATTAATCTGAAATGTACTGTTCTTCCATTCAGGCCTGTGGTTCTTCCACTGCCACTTCATGTATCATCATGCCACTGGTATGTCTTTGGTTCTTCAAGTAGGTGAAGACGGTGACTGGCCACCAATACCAAGGAATTTCCCTAGATGTGGCAACTATCTGCCCACGCCATATTTGGAAGACTATGGCAATACTTCGGGACTGAGCTCTAAATCTCCGCTTCCCTTTGTTCCAACCACCACGAAGGGCTTCATAAAATCGGCTGTTAATAATGTACTCGGTTTCCTTGGTTAAAACAATTGTAATTCCAGTGAAGAAAACATAAAGATGTAATATATTTTCATTGCCAAAGAAGACGCAGAATTAAGATTAGTCTCCTGGCAATATGATGGCGCGTATAATGATTTAGACTTACCATTGTTTCGGACGACTTTCCTACCTCTATCTTCATGGAATTTACGCTCTTCTTACGCTACTTCAAAGATGGAGTCTGGAAATTCCTCCGAAACATCAGTAACCACATATCAATCTTAAATGTGTCATATCCAGAAATCTTCACCAACGCCGCTTCTGGAACCTCAAATCTTACAAAATGTGGAGTAATATAAATACAGAGTTTCACACAGGAAACTTGCAAAATTCATGAAAAAGTAAAAACCTGTTGGAAAATAAATAAAACTTTTAAAACCCAGAGGCATCTATGATATTAATATATGTACCACCTGCTGTAACATCAAGCAACTCTTTATATCTTACACAGTGTTCTTGTGCTTCATACGGTTCTTACAGTAAACATCTGTTACTTCCAGTAACAGCGTTAAAGAGATTGGTATTTATAACTGATATGAAATGCGTTTTCTGGGAGGAAGGATCTGAAGTTTTTTATAGAATTCGTATGACTGTCAATCCAGAAACATAAACTCCCCTTCCTTAAAGACAACAACATTATTTTTCCAAATCATGCACTTTTGCATTAACCAGCAAATCAAAATCCCACCACCTACGTCTCCGCTTGCATGGTATTCCTATTAGAAAGACGAAAGGACACAGCTACGCTCGCGATATCCCTTAGGAGCCCCTCCGCCCTGTTGAAACTGCCTGTGTAGCTCATGTAGCTATTGTAATGTTCCGTCATGGCAGTACCGCTGGGTAGCATCCTACAGGCGCTACAGCCACACACCTTTGTGTAAGGTTAGTTCAAAGTAGCTACCGGAAATGGCCCTACCAACCTTTCTAGGGATATAGGCGTACCCCGATTATACATATTGTAATGGCCGGGATAGCGTAGTCGGTGTAGTGAATCCGTACGGGCTGGAAGGTCCGGGGATCGAATTCCGGTGAGGGCGAGATTTTCCGCACCCATCCACTCAGGCCCAGGGACCCACCCAGAGTTCTGTACAATCAGTACCGGGTCTCTTTCCCGGGGGTTAAAGCGACGGGGGGAGTGGTTTTGGCTACCCACCCCATCTAGGGCTGAGGTAAAAAGAAAAGTAGATCTATATCTCTACTACCCTTTTGGGTCCTCATGGTCTCTTCTAAGGTTCATACAACTTTTCACCTTTTACCAGTTATGTTGAGTGTGTCCGTAAGGACATCTGTGACACTGTAGCGTCGCCGCATTTATGCAGCTTGTCCTAGACAGTCGCCATTTCTGGAAATCAAAAATTCGTCACAGTATTCAAAAAATTCCAATACTAGTCCCTCAGCTGGTTAACGTCAAACCCCAGTATTTAAAATCTATTCTAATATTATCCGTACATCTAAGCTTAGGGCCACCGAGCACGATTTGGCTTCTTGTATAATTACAATAATTTTTACGCATTTATTGCATCGCCCATGAATGTCACATATTCCTTTTATCCTACATTTTATCACTTGAAAAATATTTTACTGGAAGTTAAAATTATGGAGATTCCATTTGTGAAATTTCTTATTTATCCTCTTGTTCGTTCCTCTCTCCAACACTCAAATATTTTCCTCATAACTTCTTTATTAAACACCCCCAAACTATGTTCTCCTCTCAGCATGAGACACTAAATTTGGTATCCGTACAAAACAACAAATAAAATTACAAGTTCACACAGTTTAATATTTACGTACGTATACAAGAAAGAGGTAGATAAAATATTTTGAAACAAATGATAGCAGGAGTTTCCCGAATATAATGCGCTGTTAATTTCTTTGTGAACTACCAGTAATTTTTATTTGTTACAGTCATTCCTTTGAATACGAATTTAAATTCTGCTACATTATCAAGTGTTTATTCGCTTTCTTATACTGCTGTAATTTCTGCTTTCTGCTAACTAGTGATGGGAATATGCTTGGTTTTTTATTTTAGCTTTCTTGATCTTTTTCCCAATGTTGATTGGGCTAATGAAGGCAATATTTGCAGTTCGATATTGCCTCCGAGACAAGATAAACAGCTGGTCATTAGAAACACTCCCAACATGCAAGGACAGCCAACTGGACAGCGTCCAGTTCACTGCGCCAATATCTTGCCTTATGATTTTTGAGTTTCTTAATTTTGAGTTTTGCTTGCCAGGCTGTATGCTTCTTAATCCGTTTCTTGTGCACAGCTTATTAAGCAAGTTGCCATAAATTTAGTTCAGTTCTTCCGTACATCTCTGTTCTTATTCTTTCAGGTCATCCTTCAAACTGTCTCCTGAACAAATAGATGGGAAGTGATGTGATGTTGCTTTGTTAAAATTTATTTTATATAAGAAAATGTGCATGCTGCAATTTACATATTAACATAAAATTAACCCAGCTATTTTGCTGACTTCAGCACAAACAAGTGTCCAGTAACCGCAAAGAAAATATTGTTTGGCACCTGCCCCTGATAACCAGGCCAAATTAGATTGCATGTCCTCTAGCTGCAGTACGAGATAGCCTACGTGCATTAAGGCCGTGCAGCAGTCAGCTATTGTAAAGGACACAGTAATAACAGATTTCATAAAACCGACCGATACCTACCTAGCCAGCTAGAGATGCAGGCGTACAGGCGGGCAGGCAGCTAGACAGACAGATAGATAGATAGACAGCTAGATAAATAGACATATTATAATAGAATAGAAAGATAGATATAGATAAACAGATAGATAGATAGATAAAAGATAGATAGATAGATAATAGATAGATAGATAGATAAAAGATAGATGGATAGATAGATAGATAGATAGATGGATAGATAGATAGTTAGATAGATAGATAGATAGTTAGATAGATGATAGATGGATAGATAGATAGATAGATAGATAGACAGATAGATAGGTAGTTTAGGTAGGTTGGTAGGTTAGGTAGGTAAGAAGGACAGAGGGACTAGTTCCAAAGATGTTAAAATAAAGAAAGGAATTCTGATGCTTACTAACTAGCTCGCAAAAACAAGGAATTTAGGAGGAGTAAAGAGGAACGGAACACCACCGCTCACCAACTAGCTCGCGAAGACGAGGCATTCAGAAGAACAGAACAACAAGGAAGTACCGCGGCCCATCGACTGCATGCAAATATGCCTGAGAATCAGTAACACAGAATTTCAAAGATCCAGCCACAGAAGGACCTGGTATCCGTACTTGATATGTGATACTTTGTGGTTTAAATTCTCCTTAAGAAAGCTTAATAAAACAAGGGACTGAATGATGAAATCCGCAGCACAGTGTTTATTGTAGACCTGGAGACTTGGAGACTGCTAAAGGTTCCAGGCACATTGAGAGTGAACATATAGCTTGAACACCCGTATGTCTTACTAATGAACTACTGTATACCCCAGTACCCACACGTCTCGTGGAACTTACACGGTTTCAAGATCGTTGCGTTGCTGCCCTTATTCCATTTGCAAACACGTAGTCTCGGGATTTGCAGACAATGTGGAATAAAGGGGTTTATTATGAATGTACCTGTGAATGTAGACGATATATTGTAGGCAATTCCCCATAGCTGACTCTATCAACAATATAAATCTTTTTCATATGCACCTAATTTGTGCTGTTTTTAGTATTTATGATATTATTGCAAGTTTAGCATGGCGGCTCCATTTGTACATACAATACAACAACAATCCTTAATCACATTTTTGTGTTAATAGAATGTGCGAATCAGTATATAAGTAAGAATATTTTCAGTGTGTCTATACACGCATTAGCAGCTGGACATTCTGCAGAATGGTGGAAATATTCGTGGATGGGCAAAAGAGTCAGTATGGCGAACAAAGTTCTTGGCAGTGACGGGCTGTAACGTATATTCAGGTTAAAAAGTAAATCAATTAGTGTGTACAGGATAACCGAAGTATCGGCGTTGAAGAAGTTTCGTCCGAAATGACCATCATCCGTAAAATAAAACTAATTACAAGGCCCATTAAAATTCGATCTACAAAATTTTGTTCAGACAGACTGTAGGAACTTGTGGATCATTTAACCAAATTCACTGCAAAAGACACAGATTACATTACAAAACAAGATATGTCTAATTACTGTATTATATTTTTAATGTAACATGAAAGTTTTATTTTTCATCGTATTTCTGTTTTTGGCATTTGCATTTATGAACTTTTAGGCTTCCCTTTTTTTCCTGGAATGCCTTGCGTGTTCTTTGGCTGCCTGCACTTGTTCGCTCTTTTATAAACACTGCCGTGTTCTGGACTGTGGTGTAATGTGTGGGTGCCTTTGCTGTATAAACTTACACTGCTGACTTCAGTTAATTTATATGGTACAACGAATTTGTCTGGATTGTTCAAGCAACGTAAAGAGACTCCTGACAACATACAGACGTAATACTAAGGTAATAACTGCGAAAGCATGGGCTGCCGCCTTTCCTGTGAACCTTGTCGAACACAGTGCTGTATCAAACACGAACACGAACCAGCAATTCTGTCTGTACTCAGTTATCTAACGTCATAAGCACGAAGGTAACTGCTCACATCTATCTAGTACCAAGGGAAATAACGACTGGATTGTTACATCCACTTTCCTCTTGCGTTTTAATGACCTGGTGCTCGGACATACGGACACATTACCTTACGTTCCTATGCAAGTGATGTTTTGTGTCAGCCAATGCAGTCAGTTTTATGCACAGTTTCCCCACTCCCCCTCAGCAACGACTTCTCTCTTATGTCAGTCGAACGCCTGAAACGGGACAGTCTCGCTTATAGCTTGATATAAATATAGATATGTAGGGCCGCTCAGCTCAGGCTTAAAGTGTCTGAACCTGGGGGACGACACATGCAGGGCAAAATGCGTCCACTGCGTGGTGATCCTTGTGAAGTACACAATGTGTTGCTCCTAACACAGCCACAAGTCAGATACCTGCCAGACCTATAAAGAAGCGTCGTTCAATATGACCCCTCACACTGACTGTAGAGGACACGCAAGTTACGCCGCAGTATGTGTTAAGACAGTGCGTAGGAATAACAGAGTAAACCTGGTACACATTTTATTAATTACGGATTTTAGATACTATAGAAATTCTCGGCCTTTTACTGGGCCTGAATTTTCAACGTTGGTGATATAGTAGGTCATGACATTGGGTCATTGATGTTCACCTCCGATTCTCTTCTTCTGTCACCTCCCGAATGCTAAATAAACAAGTCCAAAACTCAGGTAGTACTAAGTGTAAAGTACCATTGTCAGAACCCTTTAGAATTCATTGATCTTAATGCTACTCTGTCTTCAAAGTGATTTCTCCAAAAAAAATTTGAACGTATTTCTTACATCTGTCCTGCCCGTACTAAGGCTCTGACGGTTCATCGCCGGTCCCTCACCTTTAAGAACCGGGTTGAAACCCAGGCCAGATCGATGTGGGTTTTATGGTAGACAAAGTGGCACTGGAACTGGTTTTATCTCGGAGTGCTTCGGCTTTCCTAAGTTAGTTATCATCCCACGAACACTCCATACGCATTCGTTCGTCTATCACCTGCGATATAGAACCTTCGCAACTGAAAGTATCGCTAAATAACAAGCTTAGACAAAATTTATTTTCTCTCATCTAAGTTGTTTACTTACTTTATCCCTTCTAAGGCAATGGCACTACTACTACTACTACTACTACTACTACTACTACTACTACTACTACTACTACTACTACTACTCTGCTATTACTACTACTACTACTACTACTGATGATGATATAACAATTTCACCCAGACTCCGTATTTATAATATAGGCTACAGGTATTTTCTGAAGTCATTGGTCAGATATAAATCCCGGGACCGCCTAATAGTTCCGTTTTGATAGAACGTCAACAGCTGATAGACGGTGTAAGCAGAACACCAAAGGATTCTGGCTTACATAATTGGCCCTAGCACAAGCTCTTCTATTTCAGGATAACCTCAATATAGAACCACTAGTACAACAACTTGCAGCTGATTTCTAAACAATTGGTGCTGGTGCGGGGGGAGGTAGCCTGCATACTACGAACAGGCAGCTTCACAGTGTCAGCAACACCCAAATAAACCCTCTTTAAACGACCACGTCATATACGAATATCTCAGATGTATTTTTCGGGAAATGCCAATAAAAGAACTTAGCATAATTTTGCGTTCTTATCATTGGACCAGAATCCTGAGGCAGTGTTCATTGTAAGTCACTCAGTGACAGCCAATTTATTTGGCCATTTAAATGACAGATGCCGTCCGATGTTGCAGCCGCAAGGAGTCTGACATCCATCTCCACCACTCTATAGTACTTCATAAAACGTAAAGTGCAATTAGGAAATAAATCCTGCCGATTAAAGTATTTCGTCATGATACATAAGAGATACTAACATCGAAAATTCCAATAACTAGCTAACTTCATTGAGCAGAATCCATTTTGATGAGCTAACAATTCCTCAGCTAGTCAAGGAAACAGAAGTCATTACCGCATTTACAAATGCCCGTCACCTGTCCCTATCCTGAGCCAGATCATTTCAGTCTATGTCCCATCCCAATTCCTGAAGATCCCTTTTTATTATTATTCTTCCATATACTCGTAGGTTTGGCAAGTGGTCTTTCCCTCAGGTTTCCCCACCAAAACCTTGAACGCTCCACTCCCCCATAGGTGCTACATGTCCCGCCCATCTCATTCTCTTCATTTTATCACCCTAATACGTTAAATATTAATGTCCTCTTTTCTTGTTTCCTTGGTTCCTTTTTTTTTTAACTAAAACCGGAATGTACACTACAGCCTACGAAATTTACACGAAATTTTCAGCCATCTTCTAATAAGTTTTCTTTTTATTTTAATATATTACAATTCATATTAATGTGGACAAATCATTATGAAATACAAGACTCTTGCATCGAAACACAAAACAGTTGTAAAATTACTCGTATTTTATATTTTATGCCACATATAAATGTGTCTGGAGGTGTTTCATTATTGTTATTACTAACAGTCATTCAGCACTTCAATACATTCCTTGCTCTGACAGACTGAAAGGCGTGACAGTCCAACATCTCCTTTTCAGGACCCCAACATTTAACTGAAAACTGAGCCAGTTGAATCCAGTACATATCCTCCTATAACATATTTCAATGCCTCACTGTGACTTTTTTCTGTGGCAGAAAGTATAAGAACAGTGAATTGGGTTTAAAATTGAAAAGAAAACAAACAAACATTTGGAAGAAGTGAAATATGCCTGAATCCAAATGAATTAAGCATGTTAACACCCATTAGAGTTTCTTGATCGAATTATTTTAGCAATAGATAACATTCATCAACCAACAACTGCACTAATTAAAATGTATTTAACACTTTAAGATTGCCCTACATATGTTTCGGTCACGGGGTGACCATCATCAAGGGCGTCGTACGCACGTATGTGTACTTCACTACGACGCCCCTGATGATGGTCACTCCGTGACCGAAACATATGTAGGGCAATCTTAAAGTGTTAAATAAATGTTAATTAGTGCAGTTGTTGGTTGATGAATGTTATCTATTACCAAAATGCACGGTGAACATAAAGTTAAATTATTTTAGCAATGTTATCTAGAGAGTTCAAAGCGGGTTGGAGATTCTCACAGCGCTGTTCTTAAATCAAGTCTTCTAGGACGTTGCACTGTATAGTTAGTTCACAACTTTCGACGTTTCGAAAGATCAGCGTATCTTGATATTCAGGCTCAAGAATTAGAAGAAGAGCGACTTGGATTGCTGGACAATGAATTGAAGGTGAAGGTGGTGAGTGTGAAGGTGAAGGTGAAGGTGAAGATGAAGGTGATGGTGAAGGTGAAAGTGAAGGTAAGGTTGGAGGTGAATGTGTAACGACAATTCTAATAGTCTGCAACCATTTACACAAGCGCACAGCGCAATATTTCAGAAGACTTAAATGTTCTTAAAAAGTAAAAAGTGAAAAGTTCGTCAGAAAGTACTTAAATACTCTAAACCTAACCTCACCTTTTAAATTTTAGGTATTCTGATCATGAGTCTGTATTCAAGACCCATGCTCCTCTTTTTTCAGAGCGACAGACACTCATGCTCAACTCAAATCAACATCCAGCTCTACAGCCGTGGGTGGGCTTTGGCTTCCTCCATATCTGCCTCCATTCTTCTCTATTCTGGCCTTCTCTTCCCACTTGGTCACTCTCATTATATGTAAATCCTTCTTTACGTCGTCTAACCATCCCTCTATGTCTACAAAATATAACCTGTAAAGTTACGTTGTGCTTGATATGAGAGGTACATAAAGGACTTTGGTGGGGGAAACCTGACGGAAACAGATTACTTGGATGATTTAGAGTAGATGGGAGATGGATATTCAAGAAGTGGGATGGGGATGGACTGGATTGATCTGGCTCAGGATACCGGACAGGTGGCCGGCTCTTGTGAGTGCGGTACGAAACTTCCAGTTTCCATAAAATTCGGTAGTTTCTTGACTAGCTAAGGACCTATTAGCTTCTAAGAAGGACTCTGCTACATGGAGTTAGTCAGTGTTTTATACAGGAGATAGAAAAGTAGGCAATTCAAATTTACGTTCTGGGATGTGCGGGGTGGGGGGTGGGAGAAGGAATCTTTTTTAGGATTCTAGTGGGAAAATATTTTGAAGAACGACTCAGAAACGCAAGAAGAGGTTAAACTAAAGTGAACCTTAGCGCGGTAGGATGTGACAATGGAAGGTGACAGGAACGGAACGAATATCGTATCCAGTGGCTGGTTTTAATCTTGGCGGTGTTGTTCCTTGGGTATTGTGGAACGTAAGGACACTTTAAAACATTGAAAATCATTAAAATAATATATGAATGACTAAATATAGAGGACCTCGGTGCGTGTCCCAAATTTATCTTCTTAAATAATAGCTCCTTTTCGTTGTTTTTCAATCAAGAATTATTCTTACTACAGTTGGTACGATATTTAATCGCACTTCCCGATTAAATGTTCTCGTATACGTGTATGACTGCACCTTATGGACAGCTCGCGAACGAGAAATATTGCACGGCAGCTGAGAACTGACTGTTGTCAGTGACGTCACTGAGAAACAATACAACCCCTGTACAACTGAAAGCTTTAAATAAACTGCAGTCTCAGTGGGAAAGCGAAATATTTCCTGGTACTTGTATATGTGCTTTACTGCAGACAGTAAAAGAGAAGTATCTGCTGCTCTGACGCATGTTTACAGAAGGAACAGACTCTGTTTGTGCGTAACCTAGCATCTCGGTGGAAAATTACCAACAGATAGAATCAAAGAATCGAGTGGGTCGTAGCTGCTCGTCGGAGAGGTGTCCGTTTCGAAACTTAGCCGGCTTAACTTAACTGAGAATTTGCTGGGCTAATACGTTGAAATAGGCTAAGACAGCATTTTTACCGTTCCTTACGAATTCCCAATGATTTCCTTAATTCACATGACAGCACATTGATTTCTGAAGTTGCCATAAATACTCTACATCACGTCAAACAATCAGAAGCACTAAGACGAAAGTCTGAGGAAAATTTATGTACAGTTGCGAGATTTTAACTTCTCACCTGTGTTGGTAACGTGGCAAGGTTGTCAGCCCTAGGCACCGGCCGCCTTTACCTCCCAGGATATGTTCCTGGTACTCATTTCTGTTAGAGGCTGTGTCGACCCCAGGGCCATAGTGTGGCAAAAAGGATTAAGTCAATGAAAAATCCCAATGACCCCATAGTAAATCGAACCGGCGACCTTTCGGGTTGTAGCGCAGTGCCTCAACCAACTGCGCCAGCGCGTGCCCCCACAACTGTGTTGCCTCAATATGGGGCTTTACGTTGTGGCGTTGGGTAAGTAGTACCAAACTTTCAAATGATCATAAAGTCTACGAAACTTTGGGAACTATCTACCCAATTACACAGCATAACATCCCAGAAGACTTACGTGTTGCCAACAGCCCTTTAAAATCTTCAATATGCACGGTGTGACCAAAAAATATTGGAAAGGGTGTTTGGGATTCAAACGTATTGTATAAAACAGCAGACCTTAAGATTGGCTCTGAGGCCAAAGCGGACTCGTATTCATTCTGTACCAGAGGCTATTTTCCAGAATGTAATTTGAGGCGGGCGTGAAGACCACCCACCTCCATTTCGTTCCGTGTTGAAAGAAGGCGTGGGAACTGCATTTCCACTCCCCCGTGTGTCTCATAAACTCACTGTAAAGAATAAAGACTAGCTTCCTTAACGAACATTAAGTACATCAAATGTGATAGTTGTTTACCAAACTTCTAAACAACCAAAAATTTACCATTACATGACTTTAACATTTAATTCTTTTCAAAATATCCCGTCAGAAATATGAGCAATTTTAAAACTGACTGTACGTAAAAGACCTTCGTTTTACACGGGTTTTCACTGCACGGTGTTTTGCCTTAACGGGACTGCCGTAACGCCAAGTGCCGTTCCTACAGCTGTCGCAAACCATGCAGCTCTTAGAGCTCGGCCTGGCAGCGGAACAATAAAGTCGCTCGCTCGACGTCTGGTTGGAATTCTTCAGGTGCCAACAATTTGGTCTCCATCAAGACTGTATCTGCCCCCACCCCTCCCGACAGTATGTGATACCGGAGATTGCCACCGCACTATACTGTTCAGAGTTCAGAGACGTTCCGTAGAAATTACTGGGAAACAAACGCAGAGAAGGCATTTTGCAAGAAGACACACCAATGATTTATTGCTTTGTTCTTCTGGATGTAAGAAGTAGGCCTACGTAACTTCCTTCTTTCCTTCTTTCTATTCTTCCTCTGTTTTTTCTCTACCTTCCTTCACTGAAAATTTCACCAACCCCACAATCTTCTTTGCAGCTTGTCCCTAGGCTTCCAACCCGGCGCCTTGAACAGATTACAATTTCGAGCCGTATTTAAATGCATATTTTCACCTACATCACTACATTTCTTTGCCTCTTCCTATATGCATCTATCATATCCACCGTACATTACAGTTTATGTCAGAATTTCGTTCACCACTGTTCACAAATTTTTTTCCCCTATTTTTATCTCATTTTCTGCTATTCCTACAGTATTTTATCAATGACTTAACAGATTTTTATTGTAAAAATATGTACCAGTTCCTGTACCTTACTTTAAAAAGTGCCAGCATTTTATTCCACAAATTAATTTTGTCTTCTAATTTCCCCATCTTTTGCGCTCTCTGGCCTTATTCAGTTATCGGAATATATATATTTACATATTCATTCCATTGGTTTATTATCTAACATTGTTAACAAATACTCGTGTTTCTTTCCTTTTAAATACAGATAGTAACAAACAGACAACTTCATGTCAACTTGTTCAAATTTATTGTAAATAAACCAAATGTCCATTTGCAATTTATTTACCTTTCCTGTAAATAATAGCTGGCAATGCTTCCTGTCGTTCTGACTTAAAGCGATTCCTTTTAATTTACATTTTTTTTACTTTTTTATCTTCATTTCTTTATATTCCTTCCTTGATTGCTAGCCACAAGTAACATTCACCTCGAACAAAGGTTTCATGTTCCTATACAGTACATATTTTAAGCTTTTATCTTATTTGTACAAGAATTATTAATTTTAAAAAGGCTAATGTAACTTATTACAAGATTACAAATTTGAACTCCATACATTAGTAGGCTTACAAAATATATCCACGTGCGTTTTTTTCTTTATCATTCTGACTGCTCCTACTTTTTTCGAATTGCTTTAATAAACACGTCAACAATATTAAGCATAACCTTGGTTGCAGCTTTATGGCTGCTTTCACTATTAGCCTATGTTTTCTACCTTTGCTGGATTTCGGAATTAGTGCTAGTGACCCCCCCCCCCCACAAGTTTGAGCATCCTCCATGTTGCTACGACCGACTATAAGAAATTAAAAATTACAAACTTGGGAGTTCCCTCCAACAGCATCAGGTTCATGTGAAGTTATATCAGGACGCCTCCACTGTTTATCGAGTTCAGTACTGTGGACAAACAGACACACATGCTGTCCTGTGTGCACATCGTCACTGCACACATAATGACAAACACAAAGTGTAGCCGACATCTGTTCAGGTCACGTCGCGACAGCAGAAGTACTTCATGCACAAAAGTTACGCCTTCATGACGTTGAATTTAAAAGTGCATACGCCACTTCTCTTTTGATTCGGCCTTAAATAAGATTCTTTCACCTGCAATTTTGGCAACGAGTAGATCAACAGTGTATCGCTATAATAACGTTGCCTTAGACAATAAATAAACCCAAACAGCTGTTGCTACCTCATAACTACATGTAGAAGCGTTTATGTCTTACAGCTGGTTGCTATTACAAAGCCTTTGGACTGAACTGTAGTGATTTCCGGATACTATAGCTGAAAAGAAACAGGCTATAAGCAATTTATTCCCAGGAAGCCAAGAAACAAAGCTTAACCTGACTCACTCTGTCCTCCTCTGTCTGTAGCCCATTTCTGTTCCCCCAACAGTAATACAGGACTACTATCTTTTTCAAAACGTAGTATTCTGAAATTTTTAGGGGTTAAATATAGCTATTTTTGCGAGACTGAGACGGGAGGTGCTTCGTAAAACCACTATGAAGTGCCGGTATAAAGTAAGCGGTCTTTCACAGGTTTCTGCTTGTAGGCCTCAAGTTCCATCCCAGCTAGAACATTGTTAGCAGCGGCAAGTCACAGCCTACGCCATGGTACGTGTGCAGTGTGAGTGAGAGTTGTGTCTGACCAAGGGCATCACGACTTGTGCTGTTTATCAAATACTATCGGGGTGACGAAGTCGAGGAGGGTGATATGTGCGGGATATGCAGCTGGAGTAGGAGATACTAGCAATACTCGTACGTATAGGATCTTAGCTGGGAAATCTGCAGGGCAAGTGTTACTTTCAAAACTGATGCGTATACGAGAGGATAATATTAAAATGAGTCCTCATGCACTAGAGTGTGAGGAAGTGGACTGGCTTCAACTTGTGTAGAAAACGAACCAGTGGCGGGTTCTTGTGAAAAAGGTTATGAATTGTTAATCTATAAAACGTGGAAACTTTCCTGACCAACTCCGTGAATGAGGAAGGACTCTGCACCAGACAGATCGTTACTTTGTGCTTCAAGTTCTGATTACAGCAAATATAACACAATGTAGGAGGAACGGCTTCAAAAAATCCATAAAACTATTTTCTGTAGCACATTGTCACCATTTAAATTAATCTTGATGTAAATTCCATAACACCACAGAATAATTAATTTTATGAAACTGGTGCAATTACTAGGTGATGTAATGTCGTAAGACAATATAGGCAGTACATGAATACTGACTTTAAAATCAGACATGATAATGACCTAAACTCATTTTAAAAGACGTTTCAGCATTATCATGCCGGGAATGGGAGAAACAAACGCCTGGCAAAAAGACTACCGACCGTGATCAAAAGACCCGAGAATTTTACGAAGTACCGAATTGTGCCCCTTAGCAAATGAAGATGATGACTTGTAGTAGCGAAAAGAATTCACTTCGCATTCGCCAGTTAAGACGTTTAGAAGCATTAAGTGGTTTGAGTATCATCCCTAGTCACCATCCATTCCAACATTTATTACAAATTGTTCGTTAGCAATCAGCCTAGGAAATACTGTGAAGGAAATTCGGAATATTTAGAAACCGACTTCTGAGTTACTGTTTAAAGAGAGTTGACTGGTTTATTATTAACGTTAAGATATGCATTACATTACTCAAGCACAAGCATTTAAAGATGGCTTTTCTATTTCTTGGGTTTAGAGCGTGATTTTGAACTGGAAAATGTGTGGAAGCGCGGCGAGTTCATCCAACCTACAAAGTGATATCTTTCCGGAGACATAGCGGCCGGAGCTTTGAGCTGTCAACTCAACTCTGTTAGTGCCGAGGTTAAGGATTCGTGCAGCATTACCTTTTCTTCCCATATATATATATATATATATATATATACGTTCAGAGCGGAGTGTTTAGGCACAGGGAAACTTTTTAAGTTATTTGAGCAAGTATTTTCAAGGACTGAAGATAACACGAACTACAGCAGACGACCGAGTGCTAGATTGGAAATTGGGACTGTCGACAATGAAATAGGGCCACTGACAACTCAACCGTGACATTTTATTACCCCTCCTGCAGATAAAAATTACTTTGGTCCATTAGTGGAAAGATTTTTTTTTTTTTTTTGCTTACACTTCATACAAAATTCAGTTCCTACAGCATAGAGAACACAGAAAGTTTCTGTAGAGAGACTAAACTTTAATGGATTTTGGGAATGATGGTGTTTATTGCGAGAAACTTGCGGACACATACATACATGCGGCAAAATCCCGAGATTCTTAATGTAGCAGCAGGTGGTACACAGAGTTACCGTTGAGATTTAAACAGCTAAAAATCTTAAAGAAAATGCCAGGATCATGTCTTGAAACAGATCAAGATGCCCAATTGTCAATACTTCTTTACGCAGCATTACTGTTATGTGCCTAGCTCATCTGATGCTACATTTGGCTAATATCTACAGTTCAGAGTAATCAACATCAAACGTAATGTCTGTGCGTGGTGGTTACAGTCCCTGCTAACTATTCGAGACGACGTGGACTCAAACTTCTGCCGGGAATCGGCCAAGAAGTTTTCCGGGACTTTACGTATTCCTTTCAGAAAATATGAACACAATACTTCAGACTAGACCATGAGAGCTTCCTTCCATATCCTTGCAAATTATTTGTAATAAAATAGCAGCATGCCATGAAGAAGAAGGGGGTGATAAACTACAGTTTTGAGAATTGTTATCTTAAACACTAAATGTCCTCTTTGCCAACAACATATAACCCTCCGTAAACACTGCCTATATTTCTAGTTGGGCTCCAGAAAACACCTAGAAACAGTGGCGAAGAACAAATCCCTTGCCTTGCTGGAAATTTGACCTTATGGTCCGAAAATGAGTCCGAATTGATAAATATGTTTAAATAGAAAGTTAATTAGCAATATTGGTTTTCGTGCTGCATGCTGATACCACATCGTCACACTTTGCGACCTCTGAGGTCTCCACGGCTGCGCGGTTCAAGAGCACCACCTTCTGGGGTACAATGCTGCGTCACTGGCTAAGCAGTTCCCGACGTTTCGAAGGGCGTACTGCCTTCATCTGGAAATGCTCAGAGCTCCTAGGACCTTGAAGATCAAGTAGGCCTAATTATATTCCTTCGAAACGTCGAGAACCGCTTACCCAGTGATGCAGCGTCGTGTTCCAGAAGAACGGATTTTATAGTCAGATTTTAGTTTGGTTAGCCAACCTCAGGGAGAAGATTTGAACCTGGAACCCCTGAAGTACGAAGCAGGAGCATGAACGACTTAACTGCGAAATGACTGACAATATGCAACAAAATAATATCTATCATAGTCACAGAAGTCAGACGCCAAGTTCCAGGAAAAATAAATATTTCTGAGGCCTGTGTTTGTTGGGTTTACATTAAGAGTGTTTAACTGGAGTTTTATGCTTCCGTTTTTAGATCGCCGCAGTGTCGGTCTGCTGGAATATAGCTCTGACAAGGACAGGGGCACACACTGTTGAACACACATCTAACATTAGAACGCGCGACGCTGGGATGTTTCACAAATTGACTTATAAGAGAGATAAGCTTCAAAAGATTAAGCCTATTTGGATATTTACCTTGTATTTCAGTTCGTCAACGCATTCTATAGGTTAACGAACAAACCAGAGCAAACCATTTTGGACTGATGAACTCCATGGAGCAGAGTCCTTGTGAAGCTAATAGGTTCTCTGTTGTCACGAAAGAGCGCCATCATTTTATGAAACCTAATTTTAATCACTGTTTTCGTAAGAGATGGCCCTGTCCTGAGCAAGATAAGACTAGTCCATGCCACCCCATCACATTTACTAAAGATCCATTTATAATATAATCCTCCCATTTACGCGCAGGTCTTCCAAGCTGTTTCTTTCCTTCAGGTTTTCCATTGTAAATCTCTATACATTTATCTTCTTCTACAAGCGTTTCCCATGCTCCGCCCACTGCATCCATCTTTATTTCATTATCGGAATAATGCTTGGCGTGGAATAAAAATCATGTGATTTTCTCCGGTCTCCTGTTATTTCCCTTCGCCTCCACACTGTTCCAAATATTCTCTTTCTCGAAGTTGGGAGAATGAGGCTGCAATAACCTCACAAGCAGTCCAATGTCATGTTAAATTTACTAACGCAGTCAGAAATCCAATCTGGATGTGGATGACCGACAGTCAGTCAGAAAATTTCGTAGCTAAAGTACGTACACCGAATGTGACTGTAGCGGGGGAATGCTTCGCCGAGCGATTGCGATGTGTCCAAGTACTGAATCAAAATCATGGCGGTCACGAATTTACATATGATCGCGAGGTGGAAACACTTGTGCCACGATGAATTAGTATACAACAGTGACCACTATGGGCGAATAAAATGCCAATCATCCACAATATCACACACGTGTTATCTGTAGAGGAGAGCAAGTGGAAAACTACGGAAATAGCAGGATAGTTAATTGTGAACTTTTCCTACTGGATTTGAAAGCAAAAAACATAAAATATAGGCATTGTAAACGTATTTTCTGACCGTCATGTCTATGTTTCCCGTGTTGTTTTCCTACGTATATAAAGGCCTTTGGAGTGGCCAATTCCTCGCCCAAGAAGTCAAACCAAAATTTGTTTGACTGGTTGTGCTGGATTAATTAAAATGTAAATAAGCTGAGAGACTAATCCGTGCTGGGCAAAGGAGAAAAACATTTAAAATGTTTTCTCCTACTCTAATTATGTAATTAACATGGGCTTGAATGTTATTCGGCATTAACAATTCCCTTCTCATTTTGCAGGATGAGCTGCCACAAGAACAAATTCAGCGTAAGTATTCGTAAGTGTACCGGTGTATGTTTAACATGCTTCTATGATGTAATGCAGTGTGTGCAGTACGTTATATCACACAGACTTCGGATTTTCATAAAAGAATTAGCATACTGTTGAAGGCGCTAAGGTAACAAACTCGTCTATAAAAGCATTTTTCTCTCTCCCCAAGAGCATTTGAGAAGTAAAAGTTCTTCACACAAAGGATGGAGTAAAATTTGTGTGCATTAATTTTGGAGCATGAAACACCTCATAATAACTAGGTGGATTTTATATACATCGCTACAATATTAAATTTTAAAATTACGTCTCAGGCTTTGCTGGACTCCATAAATTCCTAAAGTTGTCACGTGTAGCTTCCAAAATATTCTGTCTTTATCTTAAGGCTGGAATCGAAAACAGTAGTCAGTCTTTATAGGACGGCGAGTAAACACCTCAGCCATGACACTGTTATTTGATATAAATTAGAATCGAAAATTAAAATATGCACATGTGTACGTACGTATGTATGTATATATATATATATGTATGTATGTATGTATGCATGCATGTATTTATGTATGTATGTACGTATGTATGCATGTATAAACTTATGTATGTACGTATGTACGTATATATGTATGTATGTATGTAGATGTATGAAGTTATGTATAGTATGTATGAACTTACGTATGTTTGTATGTACTTACGTTTGTATGTACGTATGTACCTATTATATATTTATGTATTATTATGTATGTACTTATGCATGTATGTACGTATATATATGTATGTATGTAAGTAACAATTTACTTCAAATATTTAAGAACTTCTACTTCCTATTTTAAATATCTTACGAGAATATTTTAATACTTCCTCCCGAAATGTACTTAACAACATATTAATGCACTCCTTTTCAACAGCCTATATTATCTTACTTTCAGTACTGAAGAAGGCTTTCGAGCCTTCGATCGTGAGAAGAATGGATACATCTCCACTGAGATGGTGGGCACAATCCTGGAAATGTTGGGGCACCGTCTAGACGACGACATGTTGGCTGAAATCATCGCCGAGGTAGACGCTGACGGTGCGTATGTTCGCAGACAGAATACATAATACAGAATACTCCTAGCTAAAGAAAGCTGGCAACAGCGTGACTTTTCTTGAATTAAACGAAAGAAATTTGCATTTCAAAAGTGGAAACAAATTAAGCAGTTCCGATTCTTTTGCATGTTATTTAACGACGTATTGAATTGCAAAGGTGTACAGCGTCGGTTATAGATAAAAAACATAGAACAATGGTGTAATGTTATTTACAGAGAAAATCCGACATTCTGGGAAAATAAACTCTCCCAATGCCACTCCGTGCAACACAGATCCCACTCTGACTGCTGCAGTGCTAATGTTTTGCCAAAAAAATAAGCAAATATTCAACTGTGTCCAATAAACTCCTGTCAGGCTGACAGCTGCGTCAGGTGGCTGGCTGGCTAAGACAGACCAGCGCTCCAGCGACTGACTCTCTTTCCAACAACAGGATTCTGATCAGCCACGACAACCAGATTTCCGTAATTATGTCAGAAACCTGATGGTGGAGATGGAGTCGAGTCTCTGAAGAAAAAGCGGAGAGGATTTCATTGGATGTAGTCTCCCCGGATTCCACATCTAAACTGAGAATAAAACATTGTATCATAATGTTTTATGTTGCATTTGACGTTGGCATAAATCAAAATTAAGGGATTTATGTCATGTACGTAAATCTGACGAGATGTATGTATTATGATCTATCGAGACATGCCTACAAAATTTTATCAGGGAGGTAAAATTAAAATGAATCATAACATATTTTCTGCGAATGTGGAGTCTTGCCCACATTATACAAAAGTCTGTATTAAGGACATTACTGTTAGATAGTATAACACCTCATGCAGAGTAAATCCATCCAAGTCGGAGACCGTGTACAGAATTTTTGCCCTAAAAATTTGTGAACCTCCTTCCAACTAAAATTCTCGGAATTTCCTTAGTCAGTTTTTCATAAATGAGTATTTTGTCCATTACATATCGGGTGTATTAATATGTGGGTTATGTGTTTATCACCAACAATAACGAGAGGCTGAAGATGTAAAACTCTCTAGTTACAAAAGAGAATTACATATAACGTATAAAATCGCGATGACATTAACACGTTCTTTATTCTGGGAAGGTTATTTCGAACGTAGAAGATTCCTGAAGGGCTACAAAGAATAACAGTGCTTTCAGCATTTCAGTGAATTGATTTCAAATCCAGGGTCTTCAAAAATTTTTGTAAGACTTTTTCTGTACAGCAAAATCTGAGAGGTCATTTTGACATAATATGAACTTCTTTCTGCTTTAGCGGGGGGGGGGGGGGGGGGGGACAGGAGAAAAGCACTGGCATGTATTAATTTTACGGAAAATATCAGGGTTCATTTAGTCCGCTTCTGACTTCAGTCCCCTCAATACTTCAGCCACAATATATTTTCAATATTCGAATAATTTTACCACTTCAGAAAACTAGACCACAGAACTGGTCTAACAAACAAAATAATGCAATTAATTTTAATTAAAATGTTTA
Organism: Reticulitermes speratus; assembly: GCA_021186555.1. Classification (NCBI taxonomy): domain Eukaryota; kingdom Metazoa; phylum Arthropoda; class Insecta; order Blattodea; family Rhinotermitidae; genus Reticulitermes; species Reticulitermes speratus. The sequence goes on from JAJKFL010000237.1 coordinate 27,175,285, forward strand.
AACTCCCAGACATCTTTGGGAATGCCTCTTCGTGCACTAAAATTTAAAACTGGGGCCTTGGTAATGTTAATAAGAACTGAAAAATAGGCTGCGGACTGTGAAACGGAGCACGGTTAATAAAAACAAAGGTATCTGATAACTACACTGACGCAGACATTTTTAGTGCAGTAACAATGTGACACCGAATGTTTATCCTACATATACTTACATATACATACATACATACTTACTTATATATACATACAAGTAACATAATTTCACCATTTTCACGAAAAAAGGCGACAGTTCCCATTTATTCCAGTTTTCACCACAAAACTCAAGAAATCGCAAGGTTAAACAAATTTGGCTTGTTTCTACGTCAAATTTTCTTTGGCCGTGGGAAGCCATATTCATTTAACTATTCATTTAATATTTAAAAAAGCGAGTAAATTTCATAGTAATGAAAGAAAAGTTATTTGACTACCTAACAAATTTTGCTTGTTTTAACACAAAAAATATACTGCTCATATTACGCAACTGCAAAGATGTTTATTTTCAAATACACAAATGACAATCATTACACTTTCAGTGCTTGTGAGGCAAGGTTTTCAACATTTCAAACTATAATCTTATTACGAACACATCTACCTTCACCAATTTAAATAAGTAACACGGCGCCTTTCCATCGGGAGGGCGATTCGTAATAGCAAACAAGCGACTTCAGTGGGCCCACCTGTTGCCCAGTACAAACATATTACACTTACACACAATCATATTCCAATGGCTGCATTTTATATGGAGGCCCAGGTTTAGTATTTTTTACAATGAAATATTCTTATAATACAGAAAATTCGAACTGATGGGTCACATTTTTGTGTTATTTAAAGAAATATTTTCGTCCGCGTTTGATAACAGGATGACTTTAAATGAGGAATTGAAAATATAATCGAATGAAAAAGCAGTTGCCAGTTGTATTGTGCTATCTCACTTTTTTCTGGACAGAGAGTGAAAAAAATATGAATATCTCATTCAGGATATGCAGACTTCTATCCGAAATTCAAAACAAGAATTCCGAAATGAAAAATAGTAATTCTAAGGCCTCAGGAATTCTAAGATCTCTAATGCAACTTCCGCTAATCCTTTTATTTAAACCGTGTTTTTTTGTCATGAAGAACATGAGGAGGGGGTTATAAGAAGGAACTTTATTTATAGCTGAATAGAGTCAAACTTTCCAAAAAGAAAAGTTAAACGGAATTTAATTAAAAAGTGGCAGTAATTTGTAGTAGCAATCAAGACAGAATTAAAATTGTATGCAAAACTTAATTGGATAAACTGATGGGAAAATGCTGGTTTTAGATGTCTTTACCTGAGAAGGCAGATAATATAAAAATCCAATACTCGAAGCTTATTTTCTTACTGCATAGGTTCTCGGTTCTAAAAATCTATTAGTATTTAAATGCCTTTTTAAATTTTACTTCACTAAAAAAATGTATTACTTAAGTATAACATCTGCATACGTTAAATTTGTCAGATATAAACTCAAAAGATATGCACCATCGCCATGCTCCTAATTGTTGACTAAAAATATTCAATATAAATTGTGTAAGCGTATAGATGACTATCTTCATAAAAGATTTCGCATGTTTGGCACCATTGGTTCGTTAGTTATCACCAACAAACCCTAAAGATAATTTTGAAGGCCACTAAGTTTTTATATCTAATTCAACGAAAATATTTTCCCAAAATATTTGCATATTTTTAAAGATATACTACTCTAGGGTATACAATGTACCACAAATAAATTGGCCCTAGTGTCGCTCCCGCCTTGTAAATTAACATGTCTGCTATGTTGTCGTTAAAGGCTGTTGGAAACTATAAACTGCAGTTTGGGATGTCCTCTAATGGCATAACTTTCTTACTTATTGTCGTGAAAATCGGCTACATGGTTCAAAAGTTGAATGTTGGGCAGGCATGAACACAGACAACATTGTAATCTACGTTTTTGTTTTAAGCGCGTTCGCAAAATTTCGAAAGGCGACTATTGCTTCGTCATATCTGCCTTTCCGTCCGTCCTTCCGCATGGAGAAATTCGGCTCCCACTAGGCGAATTTTCATGAAATTTAGTATTTGAGTATTTTTCAAAAATCTGTCGAGAAAATTCATGTTTCATTAAAATCTGACTTAAAATAACGGTTAATTTGCATGAAGACTTACGTACATTTATGGTAAGATCTCGCTGAATTCTTCTTAGAATGAGAAATGTTTCAGAGAGAAGTTGTAGAGAAAATCAAACCAATTTCTTTTTCTTCTTCTTCAAAGGGCCCATTGGCAAAAGCTCCGGATGCACTGCAGTCTTGGGCTTATTGTGCAGCCCTAAGTATTCCATTCAGCACTGGTCATTAGCCCTGTGCCTCTAACAAAGAGACACAGGTCTTTTAATGAAGGCACGCTTATATCTTTTGGTTCAGCAAACAGCTTCCCAAAGTACTTACAGCGTTGACGAGCCAACGCCTCGCAACAACAAATAATATGGCACACAGTTTCAGTCTCCGAACTACAAAATCTGCAGGTCAGATCTCCATCAAAGAGGCCCATAATATTCAGGTACTTCCTCACAGGAGCATGGCCTGTCAGGAATGCAACTATCAATCTTAGTTGATGCCAGCTCAGTTAAAGTCGGCCTGCAGCTCTTTTCTTACATGGTCCACTAATAAAAAGGTTTACCATGTCTGTACCTGGTAATTTATTCCAGGTGTTACAATGTTGACACTCAATCCAGTTCTTAATAGCTCCTCTTGCTGAACACCTAGGTATTCCAAGAGCCGGCTATGGGCTGAGCAATGGCGTAGCTGCTCCTTGCCTTGCAAGTTTATCAGTTTTTTCATTACCAGGGATGCCACAGTGCCCAGGCATCCACATGAGTATTACCTCATTGCGGCTTGCCAGCGCATGAGAGGCATCCAGGCGTTCTGCAACCAGTCCCGAAAGTCACTTTCGGGCTGCTAAGCGCGTTAAGTGCCGCCTGGCTGTCAGAAAAAATAAGGATCCGCTTATGTCTATAAGCCCTTCTTATATTCTCACATGCACATTGTATAATTACATATATTTCAGTTTGAAAAACCGTGGCATATTTACCCAGAGAGAAACTGAAGCTTCTCTCTAGTCTTATGCCATAAATACGTACCAACCCTGTCCCTGAGTCAGCCCTTTATCTGACAGTAAACCAGATTAGAGCATCGCCAGGAAACATTGGATCTTTGTTTTTCCAAAACTCCTGGTCAATTATGACAAGAGTTTTTAGTGTGACGATAAGCTGGTATAATGTAGTCCGACCGCATTTCTAGTAGAGGGTCGCACACATTTTTCCAGATGGTTAGCGACCCTGACACTGTTTAGGAACATTCGGTTGCTTACGTATATGCAGTCTACAGAGTGCCATCCTCCCTCCGCCATGATCAACAGGTCTAGCTGAGTCAGATTCAGAAGCACTTCCATTGCTGCAGTAGGGGTCGAGTTCATAGCCCCAGTAATGGCAAGACAGGTCATTCTTTGAATCCTTCCTAATTGAGTTTTAGTGCTTTTTTGCTTAAACTTGGGCCACCAAACCAAGGCAGCATGGAAAATAGAAGGTCTGATACCCTAGTATAGAGCCAATGCACCATATTAGGTCTAAGACCCCATCTCTTACCTTACATGCGTCTGGCCACCGCAAAGGTGGTCACCAATTTTCTGATTATTTTCTGCAAATGTTGGTTCCAGTTAAGTTTGGAGTCTAGAATCGCTCCCAAATACTTAACCTCCCCAGCATTTTAAGTTCCTTACCCTGAAGTGTGAGAGGTTTTAAGTCCTCCACTTTCCTTCTATTGGTAAAGGGAACTATGTTTGTTTTGTGAGGGCTAATATTTAAACCCTCTTTAACAGCCCATTTAACAAATATGTCCAGGGCTCTTTGCAGGACCTCCCTGACAGAGTGTGCAAATTTACCTTGGACTATGATGACAATATCGTCAGTATAGTCAAAGGTACTAAAGCCTAGAAAACACATTTAATGTTCAACTACTTTTTCACGAAAATCGTGCCTTTTATGAAATAATGTGAGAAAGTATGGTAGAGCCGGACAGGACACAGATGGCAATATCCAGCGCATGCGATTTGCATGCTGGATAACTAAGGCTACACAGACACACACACACGAATAAGTAACACTTTTACTTTCCTACGGTAACAATAGTTACGCGAACGCGCCTCAATGTTACGTTTATACGTACATTGTCTCTCTTGTCAGGAATGACGTGGTCTAACAATTAGTCCTGCATAATTACGGTCTCACACTGTGTAAAGAATCGCAGGGAAGTTTTTCGCTTTGTATATATAAAGCTCCAGTGTCGTGTCAGTAAGAAGAGCTGTGCTGTCGTGCGTAACTGATCGGCTGTCTTTTGCAGGCTCCGGCGAGCTGGAGTTTGAGGAGTTCGTGACACTGGCCGGCAGGTTCCTGGTTGAGGAAGATGCTGAAGCCATGCAGCAGGAGCTGCGAGAGGCCTTCCGGTTGTACGACAAGGAAGGTAAATTCTCTGACCCCGTTCGTTTATTATTATTATTATTATTATTATTATTATATATAGATTTGCGGTGCGCACTGAAATCAAATTTATGTACAACATCGGTTTTTGTGCGGCGACGGTGTAAGATGAAACACATCTTGTAGAGTAATACCATAACGCGACGCTAGAATCCTGTAGTTTCGAGTTATATGATTAACATGTGTTCTTCCTAAAGCGGAAGAAGGTACATTGAATGCATCACATTACATATTATTACGACAAACCTATTTATGTTCAACAATTACCTTGTCGAGTGTTCCATTCTTATAGACTTTTGAAGGAAAATATTGCCTTTGAAACGTCGGTTTCGACAAATCAGTGACGCACTGTCATATCACAAGAATGGAGTCTTCAACAACACAGATTTGGAAACCTCAAGACATGCAGTTAGGACTTCTTTTGGTGCAAACCTGCAGCAAGAGAACTGGAGAACATAAAACATACTACACTTTGACAGAAACTTTTGAATGAAAGGATAAACCCTGAACACTGGGCGTGTGTGGGGATCGGACAATTTTAAGCTGACTTAAAGACATAATGCTAGTATGGAACTCTTGTGAAAATAGTAATAAACTTTAGAGCTCCATAAAAGGTGAAAAATTTCTTACTAATTGAGCGACGATCAGTTTTCAAATAAGACTCAGATCATACAGTCGGTTTGATAATCTTAATATTGCTTGCTTCTACATTCAACAACTTGGAATTTTACCGGTGGAGTATACATATGGATTTCATTTGGTTCGACTAATTTATTCAGCCACTTTAGAGGTGGGGGCAAGCGGTGGCGCAGTTGGATGACGCACTGCGCTACAAGCCGGAAGGTCGCGGGTTCGATTCCCGATGGTGTCATTGGGATTTTTCATTGACATAATCCTTTCAGTCGCACTATGGCCCTGGGGTCGACTCAGCCTCTAACAGAAATGAGTACCAGGAGTATTTTCTGGGGTAAAGGCGGCCGGTGCGTACGGCTGACATCCTTACCACCTTCATGAGCCGATTGTCTAGAAATCTGGGCGCTTCAATCTCCTGGAACCCTAAGGGCCTGTCCAGGCCTGTAATGGATTGCTTTACCTTTACTTTAGAGGTGACGTATTTTCTTATTTATATATACAGAATCGGACTTTTAAATACTTTGTCGTTTGAAAGCCCAAGTCAAATGCCTCCATTATATATCGTTTCATTTTGCGATTTCCTGTATTAGTATACTTTGGAATGAGTGAGAGGGGGGGGGGGAGCAGAAGTAACTATGCTTCTAATATTTTGTACGGTTTTAGTAGATTCTATAAATCTAGCAAAAATAAAGTATGGAATGAGATTAAATATACAGATAATTTTATGAAACTGACACTGCCTTCATTGGGAATGAATATTTAGTTCACGGAGATGAAATACAGGCAGCCCTATGATTGGGTATAGGTGATGGCTAAAGAGAGCTGTGTGATTGGTTACCAGTAATTGCTACAGACAGCCGTGTGATTGTGTACAGGTAATTGCTACAGACAGCAGTGTGATTGTGTACAGGTAACGGCTACAGACAGCCGTGTGGTTGTGTACAGGTAATGGCTACAGACAGCAGTGTGATCTTGTACAGGTAATAGCTACAGACAGCAGTGTGACTGTGTACAGGTAATGGCTACAGACAGCCGTGTGATTGTGTACAGGTAATAGCTACAGACAGCAGTTTTAATGTGTACAGGTAATGGCTACAGACAGCCGTGTGATTGTGTACAGGTAATAGCTACAGACAGCAGTTTTGACTGTGTACAGGTAATGGCTACAGACAGCAGAGTGAATGTGTACAGGTAATGGCTACAGACAGCCGTGTGTTTATGTGCAGGTAATGGCTACATCACAACCACAGTTCTCCGGGAGATCCTGAAGGAACTGGACGACAAACTGACCTCCGAAGATCTGGACCTCATGATAGAGGAAATTGACTCTGACGGTTCCGGCACTGTGGACTTTGATGGTAAGCTGCAGGACGGGCGAGATGTGTTGGTGGCTATCACTTCCGAAGCTCCACAACTCGGGCGATATTAATGGGTTATGTCTTCCCTACTGAGAAAAGTCCCTTCTAAACTACACTAATCGAGAAAAATTAGTTAAAGTTTTTTCACACTTTTGCATTTCTCGATATGTAATACTGAGGTTCAGGTTTTGTAAGCTCAACTACTTGAAAGTGTTAGGAAGTCTGGGAAGTACCTCTCCTACAGCCACGCAACTCGACATGAGGTTTTTAGTCTTAATTCACCGTGCATTTTTCATTATTCCAGAAAATACAGCCAACAAATGCACAAATCACTAAAAGGTGCAATCAGCCCTTTATTACAGTCGAACCCGACATATGTTTCGGCTCTCCATGAGCCATCATCAGGGGCTTTCTAATAGTGCTTCTCAAAGCTGGATCGGCCTATTATTGACATTCGTAAAATTTTTGTGTACTGTTTATAAAAACATATATAAGTAAAATCGTGAGTATAAAATATAGTTAAAATGATAGAATGTTAAAACCACACTGTTCACTGTATCTTCGCACTTTTTGATGTTCCACAAGATCATACACTGCACTATGTTGATTGCGATGGAATTTGCTCTGGACGGTAATGGATGGTGCGTACTGTATGAATTTTGGCACTTCGTCTTTTACGTTGTAGTGAGTAGTCTTGTGACGATGTGTGATATAGTTATGAAGAAGAGGTGGTTCTGGTGCTGTTGTGGTGTGGGGCTGCGTCTTAAAGTGTATCTGGTGAAGGTGAACTGTATTATCAATACAGTTCACCTTCACCAGATAGCACCAGTTAATGCTGTCTCTTTTTATAGTGAATGGACGTCGTTAAATTATCATGTGCTCAGCACAGACTTACACATTTGGACACTATGAGAATTCTACTGTTCCGGTACAACCACGTCATCTGTAGCTTATACTCTTGATTGCGTAAATGATTATTGGTCCTGTTTAGTGAAGAAAGATATGATAATTTGACCATAAGCATATAAAGAATAACGTCCATGCAAATTATGTATGAAAATTCAGTTCCTACCAAACAGATCAAATTCTGTGTCCATCATAAAACTGATCTCTTTAATGCTGTACAGGGACATGAACTGTGTACTATGAGAATCGTATGAGGCACATAAATGCACTGTGTGAATAAATTCAGAGTTGCTTTATGTGACAGCATGTGGTTCATATCTATACCACGGCGCTTTATACAGCCAATGTGCGATCCAGTAGTATTATTTTTCGTACTTAGCATAAAACTGTGTTTGTGATCTCATTAAGGCGCACTATAACCACGTGAGATACAAATTCCGTTAACCGGTAGTGAATGAGAGCATAATAGACCCATGTTACAGTAAAAATCACATAACAGACCTTTAATTTGTGAACTGGACACATCGAATTATGAGAGATTTCGGTGGCTGGCTCTTGTTAACACGGTAATAAATAGGCGGGTTGCATAAAAAGGATGGAATTTCTCGAATGTGTGAATTTCATAGCTACTGGTACGATGTCATTACATTAAACAAGACAAAATATATTCCACAAATACGTGCCATTAGTGCAACCTGTCTTCATGTTACTGTTGTTTTTAATTCATTTTCGTGACGAGGCATAAAGGTTCAGTTCGTTTTGTTCGGCGAATATAACTAGGCCTGTCGGACTGCCACTTAACTGCAGCTAGCAAGGTCATAAATAGTTCAGGCCCGCTTCCACAGATGGCGATAGCTGCAGTGTTACGGCCATATCTCAATCAGAGGTTCTGCGTAACATAATTTGGAAAAAGTAGACATAGCGAACGGTCGAATTCGCCCTTCAATTACCCCTGTATATTAAGTTTGTGAATTCAAAGTTTCGATTCTCATTTATCAATAGAACAAAACTATGCAAGAAAATCACTGACAAATGACAGTGTTTGAAATGTGACTTTCCACTCTGTTCACAGGTTACAAACATGTGGACCATTAATAAATGAAAATACGGTGACGTTTTCCTTACATTTAAAAAAAATACTAAATTCACATGGAACTGCTCACTCTCAGTGGATAATTATTTCACTCTTTAACTCCACTGGTTACTTTACGTACCATCAAGTTTAACATTCACAAATTTTACATTCTTCCCACAGAGTGTACTTATGTGTTTTGTATGTACCTCAGAACCAACAGCGATTATTTCTTTATGCAGCATTATCTGATTGGTTTTTATAACGGAGATGTAGTGTGTTTACTGCGCGGTACGGACTGCATCTTTTATATATAATTCACATTAATCTTGATCTTCAAAGGAATTGGCGAGAAGTCAATAGGGGTGGATACAACGTACTACACGAAGAGCCAATCAGTATTAAAGCTTCCCTTTTCACAATCACGCAATGTATAAAAATATGTCTTCTACACCTAATGTAATATACGCTTGAATCACGAGTCATACATAAAGATACATTAAAAGAATAAAACAGGCCTCTTCAGAGCAGTGTAAATATGCTAAAGACCATCTATCTGTGCGGGGTATTTTGTTGGTACATTTTCGGAAAATTTTTAAATTGTAGAATGTACCAATTTAGGTAGCACGCGTAACGTCACATTCATATCATTATTTCGGAACACGTAAAATTACCACAAAATGTATCAGACACAAAGTGTGTGCTTTATTCCTCTCGATGATGTTTCTTGTAAACATTTTAGGCTCCGATAAGTACTTGGAGAGATAAGCTTGAGAAAGTGCATGTAGATTTATACACAGTGCTACTTATTCGTGCCGCATTTAACTTAAAATTTAAATAGCCTACAAAAAGGTAAAGGGTGAAGTTCAGCCCATAACATGACATGCAGGCACAGAGGGGAGTAGAGGTATAGCTCTACTCTTCCTTTAACCTCGGCGTTAGATTCGGGGTGGGTGGTTAATGCCATGCCCCGGCCGCTTTGCTCCCAGGAATGACACGGTGCCCATTGTATGGGATGTTAGGTGGGCCTCAGGGGCGGTCTAAACAGGTGCTGAAGATCTCGCCCCACCGGGATTAGATCCCCGACCACCCAGCCCGTAGCGAGTCGCTATACCGACTACGCTATCCCGTTTAAATACCCCATAACCTTTCGCAAAATTCCTTGAACTCTGTTCAGCTATTCTCGGTTTGTTACATGTGTACAGACAGAAGCACCGACAGACGAAGAGAGCAATTTATATGGGTATTTGTTGGCAACAACAGACTCAGTCTTAAAAGCCTACGTTTTGTTTTCACGAGCCATTATTCTGCAACTGAATCTTGTAATAATACAATCGTCCTTTGGCGCGCACTGGATCCTTTCCAAAAGCAGTCCGAACACAAAGGTTCAAAGCCGCACATAAAAAAAACCCGCCATTGTACTCTGTAACCTAAACCAGTTCGAGCTAACTCCCGCTATCATAAAAATTCTCTCTAATAACAATTTTAATGTTGCACTCCCTGCGCCTTCCAAGAACTGCTCGTATGTGAAAATTTATAAGTCATTCACTATTTGGACTTCGTTTAAAATAGAAATAAAACACTTCTTTTCGAAGAGAGGATCAGTCCCCTACCTCGGCCAAAAGAGAAAAACCTATTCAGTTGGGCCCAACAGGCAAAGTCCAGAGGCGTGAAATAACTTTACCTAAAGGGCCAAATAGATAGGTGTTTCCTATATTCTTCTGCCTGAGGACATACACTGTTCCTTTTCCCGGAACGTTGTTTTCATTTTTTTCGTTTTGAACAAGAGACGATGGCAAAATTCCAAAGAGTTAATGAAACCAAATGTGATATACAATCGTCAGAATTCTGTAGCCTTTTTTAGTAAGAGGTTTCTTCACCTAGTTTTTATACGCAATGCTCGTCTCCCCCATCGTAACAACAATCCAAGCTTACTGTATCCTCCTGTATTCCTCTGTGCTAACAATACCAGATAAGTTATTTAGCTAGCGAGTTTCAGTGATGTATGATATAAGAATGCACTTTACTTCTAACGCTTCCTACATACATATACGTTTGTAAGCATCTGTTTAACAGTAACCTCAATTGTTTACTTCTGTTCAATGTAAGAGACCTTTGTTCATATCCGTACAGAACATGAATAAGTACTTACTGTAACAGAGTCGTCATCATCTACATCTGTACTTAAGGCATGGTGATCTGTCTTTGGACAGAACATTATACGCTTTACGAGGTTATGGGGCACCCCAGTCAGTTTGGCTCATCTCACAATTATCTACTTCGAATTGTTTTTAAAATCATTCATTCCGTGCATGGATAACTAAAATATTGTAGCAGCCAACCGAATGCACAGATTGTCTCTCGCAATTGTGTTAAATGTTTAATGTTTTAGTGTAATATAATTGCGAAAGACAAATTCTGCTTTTGGTTCAAATGGATACAATTTTAGGATAACGGTAAATATCTATTTTCGGCGAAATTTAATTTTCATGTTTGTAATAGCTGATCTACAAAAAAGAAAAAATTAAAACTTTGGAAGCAATCTGATTGTTAAACTGTAAAAATTATTCTAATTATATATAAACTACGCACGTAATCTACACGTCGTACCGACTGTAACGTACTGTAAATAGGCACGTGCAGCGTTGATGTGTCATCCACGACTGACAGTTGATCAGTCAGATAATAAACATGTCAATAAAAAGCCGTGCTCCTTTTAATTCAAATTAAAGCTTCTCTAAATTTTAAATGCCTGAAATCGTTTCGGTACTGTTTTTTCATACTTTTAAGCAGCGTCAGCTGAGATTTTGAAATTTTCTTTAAGTTCGCGAATTACATTTAACACTTTTGGAGTTTTTATCGTCCCTATCCCCATTAAAGTGCTTGGATCACTCATATTATTAATTTCTCACACATATTTTGCTTACATATTTACATATATTTAAAACCGTGATTTATTGACATAAAAGTTAGCACAAGATTCTGTTTTTTTTTTTTTTTTTTTTTTTGTGAGCAAAAATAATTTGCAAGTTTTCTTTAACACTTCATAATCATGTACAATTTTTTAATGGCAGTATTAAATTACAGGGGTGTATGTAGTTTAACCAGTACATGTTTGTGTTTCTTTCAGAGTTCATGGAAGTGATGACGGGAGAATGAGTGACAGAACAATTTGTATCATTTCTGTTTATGCTCCTATGACCTATTTTCTTTACAATGAGCATCAGATCACAATTAAGAAAATTATGTTTCCAATGAAAATGACTATTTTATGCTACGCAATTATGCTCATCAGATTCATTATATTTTCAACACTGTTTTTATACATATCATATTTTATTTTATGCCACTTGTGGGTTCCTAGAGACGTGTATATGTTCTTCATTCTAACACCAGTATTACTCTACATGTGAAATAAAAGACCTCCGTTAATTCTACAGTGTGTAACGTGTCCTTTCCTTTGTATTAAAATAAATGTTGTACAGAAAACTGTTACATAAAGTTAGCATACTGGGATACAAAACACCGGTATTCTGATTTTTATTGTCAATGTTCTGTAAAATGGCTTCATTGTCACACTTCCTGTAGATTAGAAACTTAACCTGCTGTAGACAACCTAGACTGGCGTAGGTAAACCATTTAACGTAGAGCACTACTGGCCTACTTCAAATGTGTAGAATGCACGAAAAGAAATAAAATATTATAGTGTGATTAATAATTTTCAGAATTAGAAGAAATGCAAGGAATTTAATTTAAGTTGTGTGTACAAAACCGAAGCCAGACGTCCGTAAACTACAGCAAGCGGAAATTTAATACCCACAGATTCGGTGTTTAGAGGTTGTTAATAAGATGACCTTCTATCGATTTTTATTTTTATCGTGCATAATAAGAAAAATTGTACGAGGATTATAAAACGTGTAGGCCTAAAATAGACGTCGTCGGACGTTTGACAAATGTTCAGAATTTGGGTATCCTATTGCGCGTGCCTCATACTGGTATTTCCACTTACTGAGAATTCGAAACTCCAGTCGAACTTGCCACAATGTAATATATACCTCACCACCTTGACAGCGTTGATCAGATTTTACGAATTTTTTTCCGAATTAATTATTAATTATGTCACCTTAATTCTTCTGGCGTACCTGTAAAGGAGGCCAAGGTTTCCTTACTGTGAATAATTGTCTAACTTGTAAGTGCGCAACTTTTATCGTGTGATTCCTCGGTTCGCAGCCCTGCAGTAACAAACATCGACCGCTGTGTAAAGTGGTAACTACTTTACAACGCAAAAATTTCTCTATAAATTATTATATGAATTTTTTTTAAAAAACCTGAAAGGTAAATACTTATATTATGGAAAGGAGACACCAAAGCCAAATTTAAGTTTCTCACAGCAGTGCTAATGCAGGTTCTAGTCTGCTGTGATGTAGCACCACGTAGACTGGAATATAGGCACCAACTTCGCGGGGAATGTTGCTGCGTCCAGCTTTGGAGCAGTCTGAAACGCTGATACCAGTACATAAACGTACATGTGGTGTCCTAAAAGAGTGAATGTTTGATGTTGTAGTATTTTGCTTATTGTTAATACCCTAAGTTTACAGACTTAAACCATTTGTATCATAACATGAAATTAGATTGCGTCTCTCCAAAACTAATTACGAAGTGTGACGAGCATTTTACACGAACAAAAACTTGTGGATCCTTTGTCTCTCCGTAGATGTACCTCACCACTGAGCAGAGATACTTATCCTCCTCAGCATGCATTGTAATTACCAGGTAAGATACTCGTAGAGTGTAATGTGTTAGTGTTTCATGTAAGCATATTCGCCACATAGTGTTATAATATTCCTTCACCTGTTTGTTCACTAACTCTTCTTATTGGTACAAGAATTATCCAGTATTTAGAAGTAAAATTAAATGAAATCACTAGAATTTGTTCCAAGGGAAACAACAATAGGCTCACGATACACAATAGTAAAGACGAATTTCTCTGAAAGAATTGGAGCAGATAACTGAAATACAATGAATTGTATAAACGTATTTAATACACATACTTTTTTAATAATTTGAGGGGCAATTATATCCCTGGAAAACGCCCTGGAAAGCCGAAATGCGTAAACCTAATAATTTTCATTTATATTCTAAACGCTGAAGGGTGAAGAATCGTTTAGGCACGACGTCCGTTTGCTGATTGTGTATAGCAAAGTTCTTATGTAACAGAGAAAAAGAGATGGTTGACGTGCAGGTTTCAGGACACTGGAGACAATGGACAATTTATCGTGAGGGCGTTCATGCGATCGGTACGTTAGTGGTGCCGCCGATATCGTAATATTTTATACGAACGTAATATAAGGTGAGAGACGCAAACCGCATGAACCCCTCTATCGATTATTCGAGACATTTTTCTCTTACGTTAATACCTACCAAGTTACATACGTAAGAAAACTAGATCTTTGAGATGTTTGAGCCTTTAAACCAATTAAGGGGAATGAAATACGAAAAAGTGTTATACGTACATGTATAAATACTGTTTCCTGGTGGGCTATTGTAATGACAGCAATGTCCCTTCATGTTCTGTTAAAGCAGAGGTATTTCTTGACTGGCTCAGTGACTTAGGTTTTCAAGAAAAACAAGACCTACGGCATAACACGAGATTTGCGATTTTCACGAACATGCTGCAGAGGAGTGTTTGGGGTTTTACAGTGAGTCGTGGGGTAAATAGTAACCGACAATTTGAAGGACTGTAATGTCTTCTTCAAGCAGTCACAAAAGAGGCTTCTTTGATTGCTTGACCCTGCAGACGAAGGCACTATGCTCCGTACAAGCGGTGACTATTACCAGTCGACGAGGAGTAACATCCCAGAAGACTTGAGAGCTTACCTGCGGAATTTGTTTAAAATGTGGGCTTATTCAATTCACCCAAAATATATCCTTTGTAAGTTACAGACGTCGTGCGAGGCATATATCAATATAGTGACGAAACACATGTGACAAAGTGGACGGAACAAGTTGCATTATGGGGCGGAAACAAAGAGTGTAATATTTCAGTCTAAATCGTGAATAAATTGCCACTTGAAGAATTAAACCCGGGATGGAAAGTTAATATTAGAAAAAGACTTAAAGGAATTGGTTTTGAGGGTACAGACTGAATTAAACTGACTTAGGAAATAGAACGGCGGCAGACTCTTGTGAAGGCGGTAATGAACTCTCAGATTCCTACAAAGCTGAAAGCCCATTACGTAGCTCATTGGCTGGCGGATTCTGAAGAAGGGTCCTGCTACATGGATTGCGTCTGCTGGTACATTAACCCAACCAATTCGAATAAATTCTGACCCAACAAACAAATATACTAAGCCAGAAAATCGGTTATTTTGTCTATAATCCTTGTATACATCTTTCACAATGCTTTTGTCGAAGTGAATAAATTCCGGTCACGTCGAGTGAAGCTGAGGTTCAAAATTTGTAGCATCTTAACTAGTCTTGGCTCTATACGGTTGAGTTCCAGCAGCCTTAGTCATATAGCGAACTCTCACATTATTGGTAAAAATTCCGATCCGCCAGCTTCAGTTGGTCACTTGTCTCAGGTCATGTAAAATCAAGTATCAATTGTTTCAGTAACAAGGCGTCTAGTTTCTTTCCCCGTTACACCGGCTTCATCTACTGACCACTTACGCGAAATCCCTTCTTCCGGTACACACTGCCCACGCAGACCAGCGATTATACTAAATAACATTAATAATTTTTTTTTCCTATGGCTCAACAGCCCCTTTGCGGGTGCCTAGGCCTCCTCATTTCGAGGTTTCACGATCACACACATTAGACACACCACACTCGGTAGGACTCCTCTGGACGAGGGACCAGCTCGTCGCAGAGACCTCTACCTGACAACACACAACACTCACAAGAGACAGACATCCATGCCCCCGGTGGGATTCGAACCCACGATCCTAGTAAGCGAGCGACCGCAGACCCACGCCTTAGACCGCACGGCCACTGGGATCGGCAACATTAATAATACGGATGTTAATTAATTAATTAATTAATTAATTTCTGCAGGGAGAGTAGAGTAATCTCATCAAATAAATAAATTATACACATTCAAAATGCAATATTTGAGGTTTCCACAGAGCTGCTGTTGAAGATTTTCGCCTCCTGTGATATGAAGTTGTTTATATTGGTACATAGGTACAAATGTTTCGGAGGCCCTTCCTATCTCCAGCATCAGAGTACTGCAAGCAAATCTCGAAACGGTGGACTGCTCTATAGATGGAGGCAGGAAACTGCTCCAAAACTTGTTTGCCTACGTACTAGTCGGCGTGGCGTCATATTCCAAAATACGGGAATCTACAAGTTTCTAAATTTTAGCGTAAATTCAGCATAAATTTAGTCACTGGTAATCCCAGTGAACGCACTTGTTCTTGTAATTTGCCACATTTATACCCGAGTATGAGAAATCAGAGCTGATCTCATTCCGAGTTCGGTTTCAAACACGTTTGTTACCTAGAAAATATCAACATTCTGTTCAAGTCAATTGTCTATATATATATATATATGTGTGTGTGTGTGTGTGTGTGTGTGTGTGTGTGTGTCTTTTGATAGGCCGAAGCCTATGAAAAATGTTTGGTTATTACGAAAAACTGACAGAGTGCTAGCTAAGACGTTTTGAAGTAGGCCTGCAGATTTCCTCAATTCGACCTGCGATTACTTCAAAATAGACCCAACCGCCTTAAAAACAAAGACAATGGCTCATTCCTGTTGTAGACACTTGCAAGCTTGTAACATTTTTCTGGTTGTGATATAAACCCTGCTCGTGTCTGTGCATACACTTCGTCAAATTTAGAGATGAGAAAGGTATGGTTGACAAATGTAAAACAGTAACTACTTCGCGATAACAAATGAACTTAAGTGTTGGTACCTCAAAGAACAATGAATTGAAGGAAACGTGTTAAAATAATAACGAATGATTTCCGCAGAAATTAGTGCTAGACACTAAAGAGGATTTATGATAAACTTAAAATTGTAATTTGCTAAACAAGCCGTCAAAATACAATTGGTGATCTACAAAAAAGACAAGAATACAACGCATTGTAGCCAACAGCAATAATAATATCCAAGGTAAAAGTATGCAGAAATTAAGTTTGTAATAATAAGGGTCTCATGCTACCTATCGAATAATACTTCCGAAAATTTGAGAAAAATGTATGGCAGTAGATCGACAATCATATTTTCAATAGAGTACAGCATGAAAAAGAAGTTTGGGATTTTCCTTGAAACCAGGCAAAAGGTCTTCAATTACTCTATTTCCACAGAACACGTTTTAATACGTCGTACATTTCATAATTGTCCTCCAATAAAAATATGGTGTGATTATTGAACAGTGTCAGGTCGATGTATATATACAATGGTTTGGAGCAAGCACGATATCGCCTAAGAGACACGGACTGGGTGTTCACTTCTAGTATTCGATAATGGATTGAGAGCTCCAATCGCAAGGGGTTTGTGCATTTTGTTCTCGCATGATTTCACGTTTCTTAAGAGATTTCAGTTGGTTGAAGTAGGAGCATTTTGTTTATTTTAACACATGAAAAATACGTTCATTTGGAAGTGATTTATTTATTTATTTACATATTTTTATTTATAAAGGATTCTTCACTTTTCATCTGTAATTCACGCAACATCACACTGGTATACTCTATTAACTGACACATTTCTATCCGCCTACACTCCTACCACCATCTGTCGTTCATCTTCGCAGTTATTCCAGAAAACCCCGAAAAAATCGCCCCAAAACCAGTGAGACATTCTCGTGCAATCACGCTCTAACACACCTACAACCATCAAGCATTGTACTCCTGGAACCAGACTCTAGTTCCATTTTGACACGAGATATTTTCCGAGAAATAGCATGAAAAATTTGACGGCGTACACCGAGATATAACAACAAGTGAAGTCATGCGTGAAAAGACTTACACAGCTTTACGACTCATAAGGCCCAAAAACACCAACTAAATTCTGAACAATTAACTAAAACTGTGTTACCGGGCGTCGAAGATTCGACACCGCTAGTAGCAAGCCCCGTCTTTCGGCACGATTCTTAGCCAATTTCACATACCTCTCATCTTCACAACATATCTCCCTCACTTATCCCATTGCAGGCATGGACAGAACATTACGGCTCCATGATGTTGAAGCTCTCTGAATTTCTAGACAATCGACACACGACGGTGGCAAGGTTGTCAGCCCTACGCTCCGGCCCCCTTTACCCCGCAGAAGATATCCCTGGTACTCATTTATGTTAGAGGTTGAGTCAATTCCAGGACCATGGTGCGACCTGAAGGATTTAGTCAATGAAAAATGGACTTTAAAATTTAATATATTAACAGAACATAAATAACAATAATCATAATAACTTGTAATATTTCTCTTTACTCACTTTGTCTTAATATATGACACGGATAATACGAAGTTGCTTATTTAGCTGTACTTCTATGTTACAGAATTCATGGACATCATGACAGGTGGTGATGAATAACTATGACTCGTCCTTAGGTGTTATTTATGTCCTGTGGCTTTATTTACAACCGTAAGGTGTATATATATATGTATATAATTATAACAATTGTTCAGAATAAACGCTTATTTTGACGTTACTATACCTGCCTTTCTTGCTACTGACATTGTGTTTGCTATTTAAGCTCTGAAACATCTGCAATATAACTAACGGTGTATCGTTGAAATGCCATAGCTGAAATAATTTCCATAGTCTTCTAAATGATACACTAGTTAAGAACTACAGCTGGCCTTAAGTCAGACATTTCTTTGCATGACGATGATCAGTGTGACGATGATGCCACCTGCATCTCGTTCTACTGAACTTGAAACTGCATGTTAAAATTTATAGTTCATTCACTGAGAAGGAAGACTGGCAATGTTGAGTCTGCCCTTAATTAATACTGTTGCAACAAAAACTAGGTAAATGACAAAACGACATGTCTCCGGTCATCCTTGGAAGCTGCATACGTAATTACGTAGTTCAAGAGAACAGGTTTACGCACGCGCGGACTATAAGCAGACATTTTGGGTACAACCAATATTCACTGCTGGACACGAACTACAAATGTCTTTGTTTATTTAGGTTCTATAGAGAACTGTATTCTCACAAACGAATTTTGCTATAACGATCTTATAAAGTGTCCTATTGTAATGTAGAAATAGGGACCATCCGTGGAGCAATTACATTTTATCAAGTGTGTAGAGAAACAGACTTTTTTAAATCTTCAATAAAGCCTTCTATTTTAAAACGGCGGCTTCGGTATGTATGTCGAAAAGCAACAGATTGTTAGACACTTTCGCATAGTCGCAGAAAGGGCCTTTATGCCTCGTTAAGCCCATCCGTCCGTCCGTCTGTCCGCATTTATCAGCGAGGTTCCCACTGGACGGATTTCCGTAAAATCTGATACACGGGATTTTTATGAAGTTCGGTACAGAAATCCAAATTTGGTTAAAATCGGACAAAAGTATTGGTCTGTTTACATGAAGACCGAAGTACGTTTTATTGTTGTCGGCCACAAAAGCATTTCTGTGCAACACTCAATAATTTTATACATTTTACAGTAACATGTAGCTCAACAATACACACAGAAGGCATTGTTATGTTTTATTTGCAAATGGTTACACCAACGTTCCACAATGTTATGTTAATACGTATATTGACTATCTTGTTTTAAAAAAAAACCTAGGAATAATAATAAACCGATTGACTTATTGCTGCTATCACCCAAAAATTATTGTCACATTAAACACTGAAGGTGGATTGTGTACCTACCAGTGCATCCGAACTAATAAAAAGTTCGGCTTCGCACTTTTCGTCAGCATCCCCTTTCAGGTCTAAGTAAGACAAAACTGAGGGCATTCGATTTATCTCGACACAAAAAAATCTGAAGCTGCAATTTTGAACGTAGCTTTATTGTGTGAATAAAATAAGACATTTACTTAGCAGTGTCCCTCTTGAAAAGCTGATAGTTACTCAGCTTTGTCAAGAAATCGTCTTCCTTTTATAGAGCTCGAAGCTTCATTACCGAGCTTAGAAGGATCCACGGCTAGTTCCAACGAGCCAGCTGAATCAGTTTTTACTCTTACGTCGTTTATCCAAATTAATTAAGATCCATTTTAACGTAATGAGAAATCTAGAATCTGGTATCACCCTAATGATTTGTCGTTTTGTTCTTCTTGGAAAACTCTATCGCGGTATAAATAAATTATTTACAATATTCGAAGTTTTCACTGTATTTTGAAATTCAGCCATTCACTTACATGAGGTTAATTTAAGAGGAAAATAAACGTACCATTGAAATCCTTGACAAGACGAAACTGCAATTTGTGCTTGTTTTCGCTTGCCGCTCATATTACCAGTGAGGTACTATTTAGAGTGACACAGTTTTGTCAGTGTAAAACTTCAAATAACATCTCACATATCGACATTGCGTAAGTGAAGTTTATGTCATTAATATCAACTAAAATAATTTACGAACATCAAGCAAAGTAGAACACATTCATTGCTTTTTTATGACAGCTATTATATGAACAAATTTTTCTCGAATGTTTCGTGACGTATATAAAATTCTAATAAAACACACGGGAAGTTAATTTCATTTAATAAGCAGAATTACAACACAGTTGTGCGCCAGGAAAAGCACTGGAAGCCTGGCGTTCCCTCAGTTGTTGCAGTTTTCAATAATGTTCCACGCTGTCACAGATCATTGCAGCATAAAGTTTGATTCATAAATTTAATCAGAGAAAGTGTGTGTTCATATACGTGTGTATAAGCAAATAACGCAAAAACACCTTTGATGGACAGACTTTAATTTTGTAAATGCGCAGCTAGAAATAAAGACATCGAAATTGTAAAGACTTACTTGAATGGAATGCTGCAAAATCAGCGCAACATTCTGCAAAACATAATTTCGAATTCTAGTTCAAAACACGTCAACATCAGATGACAAAAGGCCGGCAACCAACAACTGTACTTTATATTAGTGACCGATCGTGAAGTCGACGAATAAATCAGGCACCTCACATGAGCAAAACAGGATTAACAAATACTACGCATATTTTCAGTTTTAAAAAACTCTAATCTACTGGCATTTCAAAGTGACGTAACTGCTTGTTATTGTTCTTCATGATTGTTGCGATAATAAAAACGATTTTGCCCTAAATGACTTTATAGCCTTATATGCCTCATTCATAGAACATCAATTTCTCTTGCAGCGTGTATTCAGTTTGTTCATAAGACACATACTCTCAAACAAACCTAAAACAGAAATTGTCTCTTAAAAATCTCATCTTTCTGCCTCACTTCCAAAAACAACCCAGTCCCTTCTCTCAATTTCTACATCTTTTCAGGATCCACCCAAAATGGGCTATCATGTTATTCTTGTCATAAAGATTGCCTCTGTGTAGGCATTGACGTGCCTAAAGCAAATATATCAATTGCGTGTCCTTTAATCCGGCCACTCCGATATACCGGGTCACTTTATTCCCTTACAGACGATGTTTCGTTGGGTGACGCAATGTGAAAATATTAAATGTTAATCAGCACTTGTTGTGACAACCTGAATTCTTGTCGGCAATCTAGTAAATATCCGTCAGATTTGTTCTTCCATACTTCATCACAACATTTTCTTCCACTTCCTTCTAATTTTAACAATTCCCACATTTACTCTCCCAAAGAATTTCCTCCATTTGTATCCTTGAACTTGTTGGTACCGATTGTTCTGTGAGCTCATAGCTTTTGTACCTGACTTGAACAAGTACTCATTTCACGGTCAATTCCAACTGGACACAGCCCGGGCATAAGACTGTTTGTCACTACATCAGTCCACTCCGTCTTAACTTCGCCCACAAAACGTCCAGGACTGCTGCGTATAATAGGCCAGTCTTGTGCCGCAGTAGCTCAGTGTATGGTAACAGCCCACTGCTCTAAAAGCAATTAGTATTTTACTAAAACTTGATAATCTTTGTGTTCTTAAATGCGGTTCGATACGTTATAAATTTATACACCTCCGCTAACATTTCGCAAAATGGCCCTTCGCAACTGGTGCGTTTCAGACTCTGTCTCACCAGGTTGCCTCCAGGACAATTTTAATTGAGACAGATGTTACCTTGCGTTTCGCGCCCGGATATGCAGCTAATCAGCATCTTGCACAAAGAACAGGTCCAGTTACTGCACCGACCTTGATCTATTCATGAGAACTTACAACATAGCTACTAACCGTTAGCACTGTCATTACCTGTTAACCCATAACATGAATCTTGTGGACTTGTGGATATGAAGCGTTTTACTACTGACGTAAAGTGCAGCGATGGCGGTCGTACAAGTGCAACCGGAGACGCCCTGTATATTTTTTCATTTGTCAGATTAGCTTGGGTGTGCCAAGACAAGTTGTTTCTGAGGTTAAAGTGTCATAGAGTGTAGCTGCTCTTGTGTGAAGTGTTTTGTTTAACGACTCAGCGAATTGCTGAGGTAATATAGCGTCGGTGACAGATGAGTGAAAATTATAGGGAATTGGTGGAACAATACTGACAGGGTAACACCGATGTACTCGATTCAAATCCTGTCCCAATGCCACATTTTTCTCCACAAATCTCACACAGGAAAGCCTGAGACTGAACCCGGGTCTTTGCGATGACACACTGGAGAATAACCGCGAGAGTCACGACTCGGCTAACAGCTCTTGAGTGGTTTTCGCAGGATGGGAACATTTCTATAAACTAATAAAATTTAATCATTTGAAACTACTCGTATATGTTAAAATATGTCAACAGATGCTCTAGACCAGTGATGTTCAAAATGGGGTACGCGTACCCCTCGGGGGTACGCGAAGACATCTTAGGGGGTACGTAAAATTAAAAAAAAACACTGAATAATCAGGGCCAGGTTTAGGGTTAGCCACAAGAGACCCGGACGTAAGGACATGCGA
The DNA here is from genome assembly GCA_021186555.1 of Reticulitermes speratus. NCBI lineage: Eukaryota > Metazoa > Arthropoda > Insecta > Blattodea > Rhinotermitidae > Reticulitermes > Reticulitermes speratus. The sequence goes on from JAJKFL010000237.1 coordinate 27,197,788, forward strand.
TTTGGGAGCGCCATTTTCTCTCTCTCTCTGTTCTTTATGCGATTCTTATCTGGGCGGCTACTTTCATTTTATTCCACATAGTGCATATATTTGTTATTTAATAGCTTGACTCTCATTTTTCTCATTTAAAACTTATTATTTAATACATTATTTTGGATGCAATTTATTTAACTTATTTTAGATGTAGATTACAGACTATGTATAACTTGAATTATGCACCAACAACTTTGATGGTACAAAGTTGAAGAGAAATTATATCTGGGGGTAAGCGAACAAAAAAGGTTGAATACCACTGCTCTAGACTAACAGTAATAAAGACAAACATATACATATGTATCAGTAAATGGTAGGATGCTCGGTTATACCGTAGTTAAACAGAATGGGGACTGCGGCTCTCTGAACTTGCAGTAGATTACACAGCAGTTGCACAGACACTTGGTGGCCATTCAAAATAGAAATACGACGTCGAAAAATACTCCAGGCTAATCGGTAGAGGGCATATCGACTATTAAAGATAAAAATCACCTTTAAAAAGAATCTAATTTTGCATTACTTTACGACATGAGAGCAATGTGAAAAGAGTACTGAAGGAATTTTCGGAAAACGACTTCTAACCGCGTCTTACACATTGCACGGGCCACCAGATGGCGCGTGTGAAGTCAGACAGCGAGTGCTGTGAAGGGGGGGGGGGGTTATAGACTATATTTTACAGCCCTGTTAGTTTAATTGATGAGGTGCCAAAGGTCTTATCCATGGAACATGAGCAAGACTTCTCTTCAGAAATTCATTAACCTTCTGATAAGCAAAGGGCATGATATGATATCATAAAAAATATAAGTGTGCCAAGTTTGGCAGATATGTAAACCAAGGCAGTCATGTCATTCCCTCATTACGTCATCAGTCCGTGACTTGCGTGCTGTCAACCCACTGCATAGTAAACCCAGGGCCCCATAAAGACCACTACGAGGCCCGAGTTGCTTGCCACTTAACCTTAAAGCTCTGTAAAAATTAAACAATTTTTATAAAATAAGTAGTATAGGGTTTACGCAAGTTCACTTTCACCCCAGCAAGCTCTCCATAACCTTATAAGGTGAGCTGTGACACCACTTCACGCAATTCCACTTGAAACTTATGCCGCTTTTGACGGACACAAAACGACTGATTATTTTCTCCCTAAGGGTGCATTTGTACTCTTTGAAATTATATCTGCTCATTAATATATATTTATGAAAGTAAGATTTTTGTGGCTAAGTGAATGAGTCTATAGAATACGTAACAAAACGAAACACCTTGCATTTACTTCCTTATCCTCCCAAGACAGCTGAGCAAATCAGATAATAGGCAGTGCCATGGCTCAGGCGGTTAGTCGCCGGCCTCTCACCGCGGAGGCCGGGGTTCGATCCCGGGTTTGTCCATGTGGGATTTGTGGTGGACAAAGTGGCACTGGGACAGGATTTTCTCCGAGCACTTCGGTTTCCCCTGTCAGTTTCATTCCATCGGTGCTCCATTACACGGAAAAACGAGAAAACTAATCATCTTCATCACAGGGTTGCACAAAAAGCCTCAAGGATGCGGTGCGTCCGTAGCTTCTGCTGCGGGGCCTTTCACCACACAAAAAAATGGCATGTAGCACTAAATGCTTGCTTGACACTTGTTATCCAAATGTTTGGAAATTCGTTTACACGCACCCACTAATTACATTAATTACTCTATTACATTGCATACATCAAGCTCCTTAATATGCGCACAGTGCCATTTTGTACTTGAACTCTCCAAAGTGTAGGTTTTAATTTAAAAGACAATGTAATTACAAAACCATCAATGAGAACTTTACGTATTCTTCGTGGGAGAAGCTAAACTCAAAATGAGATTAAAATACACAAAAGTATAATTTGTGTCCCGCATAACGGTAAAACTATATTGGGAATGTTAGAGTAAGGATATGCTGAAAAGAATATTTGAAACTAAGGCTGAGCAGGTAACTGGAGGATGAACACAGGCCTAGCTCCATGATGAGGAAATTCATCACTTGCTCTCTTGACTAAATATCATTATAGAGTTCAAGTCAATGTGAATGAAATAGAAGGGGCACTCTCGTGCACGAAAAATATGAGAAATACGTACAAAATTGTAGCCCGAAAAGTAGAAAGCCACTTGGAAGAACTAGGATTAGATGGAATAATATTGAGATGCTGAAAAACTGTTATGTGGAATAGATTCAGCTGTCTCGGAATGCGGTCCAGTGGCGGGTTCTTGTGAAAGCGATAATGATATTTCGATTTCGATAAAAGCTGACAAATATTTGGCTGAGACGATAGCCCCCATCACATGCGCATAACATTTCAAGACTTGAGGCTCTCAGGGTGGTGACTATGAACAACATTCTGCAGACAATATTCTACAGACAGGTACATAACCTTCGTGCAACATCCTTACGGTGTAGGTAGCTCACTGAGTCAGCTAAGTTCCGTGCGACAAGGCAGCCGACAAGAAGTGACAAAAGATATGGGCCGGGTAAAGTAACGACTGTGTGTTACCATCAATTGGTTCATTCTTTCAATTCAAGGCAACCATCTTCTGTAGAACAGGTTACATAATAAAGGTATCTAAAGGAAAATCGGAAACAATGTATGTTGTTTTTGTTGTTCGTTGTCTCTTAATATTGTTTAGTTCCCTTTTTCTTAATCTTCGGAATTAAAGTACAATTGATTCTTGACCGTACCCTAACCGGAACTCGAGATGTGGACTGCGGATACGAACAAACAAAAGCCTTCACGTACCGAGGTTTGTTACGGTGGGTCATAAAACAATGCGTTGCAGAAAGAAACTGACATTATTGCAAGGACAAGCGCACTGAAGTATTTACGACCGAGTAGGTGTGCAAGAGAAAACTTTTGTCTTTCCAGGCAGAAGCTTCACAGTGCCCAAATCCCTCACCGCCTAAAACTGTGATGAGACTGATTGAACATTCAGTCATTTAGCAACATTTATTCAGCTGACTGTGTTTTACAACGTCGAGTGTATCACGACTGCAGTAATTCTGAACTGAGGAAAATAAGAAAGGAAAAAATTCTGACTTATTTTATGGCCTTTACCGGAGGGACTAGGAAACACTACACAAAGCTTCAGTCTGGATGTTTATCCTCCAGAATAAGATTCGAGCCATCCTAACGCGATCTTCAAATAGATATTAATGTTTAGAAGCCTAGCAAAGATTTGGAACTATAAACATTCAATGGAATGGTACTAAGCATTCTACTTTCAACGTCTTCACGAATGCAATTTCTATTTGTTATTGCCATTATCAAATATGTAACCTGATCACAGTGCGTTGAAACGGCATTCTGCAATCCACAGTTTCGTCTCCCGAGCAGCCGTTGTATGCAAAGAGGACACCCGTATCCATTGTGATGGGCAATCAAACAACATTAAAACGACTTATTTGTGTTAAGTAAAACTATACGAGGAAATCTGAGATTTAGGTAGCATACCTACCAATATTAGAGCAGTTAATGTAAGCGAATTGTGATTGGCTAGCCATGTATCTGAGATGGGAATACGGAATGCCGAAAACATTACTTAAAAAAAAGAAGAAGCGGATCAAGAATTGTGTGATATTAAGACGATGTTAGAGAATCAGATTCTGAGTTTGTGAACTGGATTCTAATGCCTCAAAAATCGTGTCCAAAGATATACCTTTACATTAAATACCAACATTTTCTATGTTCAGAAAAAAAAGTAAATAAATAAATTCCGTCTCTTCTTTGTGTGTTTCTATGTAATATCCTGTTATGGGAAGGAACCATTATAGTGTGTTTTGAAGTACATGAAGAGTAAAGCAGTGTTTCTTTTTGGAGAAACGATTTTAATATGTGTGTTCAAAGACGAAAGAACAGACATCCAGCAAAGATTTGCATATCTCGATTTTGTCCGGGAATGGTAAATTCTTTAATTGTTCTAGTGTATTAAAATTACAGTACAGTTTAGAAACAGCAATACTTCGACGAGATGTGTTGTTTTCCTTGTCAAAAGCACACAAGAGAAAGTAAAATAAATCTGTCCCTGTGAATGGCAAAAAGACATATTGGGGAATGGACGTATGGCTCCATTCATTAACCTCGACACTCCTTGGAGGCGAGTGGTGAGCTTAATGCCACGGCCGCTTCACCAACGGGCAGACTGCCCCCAGTACCCATTGAATAGGTGGCTGGGTTGGGCCCCGATTTGGTCTGGACACTTTGGAGAAGAGAAAGTTCTTGTCCTGACAGGAATCAAACACGATTCCTCGAATTTCCAGTCTGTAGCTTAGTCACTATAGCGACTACGCTACCCCGGGTGCAGTAGTTATAAAATACAGTAACTGAAACTTTGAGGAGAGCGTAACACAGACATGAACAGACAAAATTTGATGACGTAAGTAGATTTCAATAATAACAATGATTAAAACAGCATGTATATACTCCTACACAGTAATTTCGAGTTGCTTTAATAGCCTCGACTGTGGATATCTATACAAATACATGGTAAAAATGTTGTTCTTTCTCATGTCCCCAGTATAATAGGAAAACTGCCATGAAACCGAGAGGAAAAGTGTACTTTTAGGTACATTAAATGGCTTGCCTGTTTGTAAGACAGTCCATCGACTCCCCACATTATTCAACGCTTAGCTGTCAGGCGTGGCCGTGGCTTAGGGATACCATGCCCTGCAGCAGTCTTGCGGAATGTGAAAGGGACATTTCTACATATGTGCTACACGACTGATATTTTTAATAAAACTCACACAGACTTGCGCTGATGCATTTTTATGCTGTGCAAGTGAAAGCGAAACAGGAGGACCGACTTGTTAAGTCTGCAAGGCTGCTATGTGTTCCAGATCGGCACAAACATTTGCACTGTACAGAGGTTGTGCGTAGGTGGCTACTCTTGTTCTGTATTAAACCGTCTGAATTATGATATCCATAGAGACATTTTTATTTTCTCTCTATAATTCCTCATTCTTCCTATCTTTTCCTCTTCTTTCTGCCACTCATGTCTTTTCTTTTCCCTCTCTTCCTTTAGTTTTCTTTCTTTATTTCCTTTTTGCCTGCGTTCCGCGAGACTTACGACGTCAAAATAAGACCCACAGTAAATAAAATAAAGAAAAGATATACTCACATCTGGAGTACTTTCTAATAGAACTTTCAAACTTTGCATCCATCCGCTCTCAAGAAGGACTGTGCTGCGTGGTGTTTTTATTAGTAGCCAAACAGAAATTTGGTTTCAGTAAAAACATTCCTTTATTTCAAAAATGTAGATCCTAAAAAAATCTATATTTTTATAATACACAAAAGTCGTCTTTTAATTAATTAATTGACAATCTAACACCACGAAAAGGAATAATATTTGAAAATGTGATGGTCAGCTGGTCAAAACTTTCAGCCAAATTTCTGGAAAAGGAATTCTAATTATCCCTTTTACAGTAAACCTGTAGTGGACCATATTCTTAACTATTTGAATCCAGTGCATAAATTTGCAAATTAATCCATTAACATCATGCCCCTTTCTATACCTAAACCATACAAATGTTTTTTCACTTTAGAATTACTGTGTTCATTTCTTATTTCACCAATATTTGTTACACTCCGCCAAATATTTTTCGTTTGATCACCCTACGAGTTTCCATGAATTTCAGAGTAATGTTTCTGGGCTTAAATCTACGGAATTCTTTAAGATCATGTAAATTTCCACGCAAAGAATTGTATGTGCTACATGCAGATTATAAATCTAACAAGAAATAAAATACAAGAACGTCGTATTTCGTGAGAAAATTCTTCATAATAGCAATAAGCTTATGAGTGGATGCGACTAACAGGTGATTAAAATAGGTGACTTTTTAAATGTGTTTACTTAGGGTGGGCGAGTTAGAAGATTCGGACTTCTAACTCGAATATCACGAATTCCATTTCTGGTGCTGACGTGCAATCCTGCTTACGTCATTTCAAAGAACGACCTTGACTTGCCTTCTTACAGGCTGACTGGGAATCATATGCCTCCTTTGATGTGGGTCATTAACCTTTAAAAGCCTGGAGATAAGTTTACGTACCACCAGTTGGTAATCACATTGCATTTATGTGTTTTGGATGGATCTCAGAACAAATAGCAACTTTTGCCTTATACAACATTAACAGACTGGTTTTGTATAACGGAGGTGGAGAGTGTTTACTGCGCGGTAGGCACTGAGTCCTTATACAAAACACAGTTTCATCTTTCAAAGGTTAAAACATGTTGTTTTCAAACACTGAATGTAAGAGAAAATTTAGTCTCAGACTGGTCTGTTACATTTATGCAAAATGGAGTATGGGCCTTATTGAGAAATTCATATTCTGAAGTCTCATTGCCGCGATCAAAGACACCACGCTTAGGGGGACTTGTGGATTAGTTTACCGAGTACGACTCTACTGCATGCAGAGAGTTATTTAAGCATGTTTTGCATTCAATTAGTTATTCACAATCCTATTAATTCCACAGGAAATATTTGCACGTCTTTGAAAACAAACATTGAGCGAAAGAAACGAGAAGAAACTGATCTGGGTTTTGGTAGTTGTTTAAACATCTACCAACATACGCTGCGTTAACAACACAGCAGAGCGCAGACTTCATCTACACCGCGGCGGAAGCCTGAAATCTCGCAAGAAATTGACCTCTTTGCCACAGTCCACTCCTTTACTAAGCTGTGATATTTGTTGCCCTCAGCTTATTTGCAGGAAGTGTGCAGTGTCTTTGCAAAAATAATTCAACGTTTTGAGAAACTGAATTCTTATATTATGATAGAGTTACATAAGGGTAGTCCAAAATTCAGTACAGAAACTGCCTAGGGAAAATAAATTAATGTGGTGACAATATCTCTGAGACGATTGGGACGAAAAGTTACTGTCATAAGCCAAGACATGTTGATAATAATGTTCACATTATTAGTTTATGAATATAAAGCGATAAAAAGAAACGCTAGATGAAACATGTCTGAAACGTGACAGCGATGCTTGATATATGCTTGTCAAAAAAAATCCACGCCTTTTATCAAGCCGGAAAATTCCCTGATCTCTTCACTGGAGCTCAGCACAGGAACCTACTATGATCCATACGAATGAATATTTGCTGAAGAGTAAGTTGGGGTTTGAGTTCTCTCAGAGGAGTTCTTGAAGCTTCGAGTCTTCTGGGCTTGACCCTGATGGTGAAGGCTCAACGATACTTCAAAATGTTAGTTAACTATTTAACAGTCGACAGGGCGTAACGTCACAGACGACGTCAATCATAGGGTACGTTGCCTATAAATTAGGAAGCTTTTCGCTTTATAGTTGTCTCCAATCTTCTGATACTTCTTCTGTCAGATGTTAAACAGAATGGAAATAATCCTGTTCCGATATCACAAGTTCGGAAGGCAGACATGTTATATTAATCACAGGGAACTCTCACGAGATATTCGCGAATGTTTATGTCTGTTTACTGTTCGTAAAGTCAAAGTTTTTATTTGAAATAGAGGCCAGAAGAAGGACAAACACGCGCCGCCCGCTACTGGGGTTTCCAGGAAGCAAACATGTACGTTTACTTCAGATCTAAATATTTGCAGCTCAATGGGCTAGCAGGCAACTACACATAAATACTTAACTGAACTTGAGTGGAGAGCACAATGGGAGACTCACAAAATCTGCAATTCGTTACAAGTCAAATAAACAAAGAAATTTAGGGAGCAGTTTTAAACGTGTGAGGGCCTTGGGGTCTAATCGCGTAAGACAGAAAATAAGTAACATGATTGGAAAAATGTGCTGCATAACGGGGTACAAAATTCTCAACCGTCTTTTTTTAAATTTATTTAGGTTAAACACTGCCTCTTTAAAAAATGTATTAAACGTGTCATGATGCAAAATTTAAAAGGGAAATCCACATATTTCTTAAGAAAAGTGGACATTTGTATGGCGCAATGATGACAGCAAATCGAAATGGCACTACAACATTTACATCTCCCACACTGAATTCAGGAAACCTGCTCAACGGTTTAGGAGCTGATACCAGGCAGCAGGTGCATGGACGGTTCACCAGTAAGGCCGCTTTATACGAGTAATGTTAAAAACGCCTATAACTATTGCAACATCTGTATGTACAAGAATAATACAATTATATTCCGTCTAAACACAATTTTATTCATAAAGGTTGAGAGCAGTTGAGTTTAGACGCAACATAATTATGTCATTCTTGTGATACTGTAAAGACAACGGGGATGAATCATCTGAAGACAATGTATGTATTTTACTTTGTGTGAAAATGTTAACAGGGTGCTCTGTGTTCTGGTACGAAATCCTGCAGAAGAAGTAATTCCTGTCTGAGAATGGTGAAGGAGCTTGCAATCTGTGACGTAGACAGAAGGACCACGTCACACTGCAATCAGGCAAACGGATCTCAAAATATATGCATAAAACATTCCAGACATCTTTACTTGGAGGCATTTTCAGTGTTCAGCTTCCTTTGTAAAATAATTGCTCAATTTCAGTTGTAAAGACATGTGTTTGTAGTCTTTAAAAATTACGTAACATTTACGTTTAACGATGATAAGAAAGTACTTTAGAGTTTTATATGTCAATTAACACGCTGAAAAATTTCACCTGATTGAGTGAAAGCTATTTCTCTGGATGGAATTCAGGTAGCAATATGTAACATGAGAGCTGTTCATCTAGATTCTATGGCAGTTGGATTACCGGCTTATTAACAATCTTACTTCAGTTTCTGTAGTTACATAAAGTCCAAGGAACTGTGTAGATGATGATGGATTAAAAAAGGGAATATCGTTGCCTATTTAGAGGTACTACTCCATAAGTAGTTCGATTTCCGACGGTGTCATTGGAATTTTTCATTGACATAATCCTTTCGGTCGCACTATGGCCCTGAGGTCGACTCGGCCTCTAACAGAAATGAGTACCAGGAATATGTCCTAGGGGGTAAAGGCGGCCGGTGCTTAGGACTGACAACCTTACCACCTTCATGTGCCGATTGTCTAGAAATCTGGGAGCCTCAACCTTCTGGAACCCTAAGGCCTGTCCAGGCCGTACAGGATTGCTTTGCCTTGCTCTACCTTTACTCCATAACTAGCTTGGACAGACACCGAAAATCGAAAGAAGCATTACGATTCGCTGTAGTGCTGCGGAGAATAGAACCAGGTACACCCGAACACAAGTGTAGAGCCTTTCCCATTCAGCCCAGCACAGAACAAGCATAGAACTTCATTGTGTACATCCCGTGTTTGTAGATTCACAGCTGTTGACCGTGGAGTCACATCCCTTCGCACTGTGTATGGGAGACGAATCACGTGTCTCCTCCGTCTCCTCCCTACCCTTGTTTCCTCTCTCATACACATTGCGCACTAACGGAGGTTATGTAATTGGTGTTGCACACAACTTTGTTGCCGGAAAGCATGTTCAATTTGGCCACTAGGGTGTCAGAATATTGCTTGGGTTTCTGCAACCAGGATCTCCGTCCCAGGAATGACACTGGTTGTGTCTTCAGTTGACAGCAACAAAACAGTGTGGTGTATTCATCTGATGGATTGCCCGTGCTAATTTATACAGGTAACTTTGTATTGCGAGGTCCGTGAAATCTATAACGCTGCGATGGGCTGACCATACAGCTAGAATAGAAAGTCAAGGAAAACGTAAACAATTTCGGTGGAGGAACGTCTACAAAAACACCCATTCTGAAGACCGAGAAGAAGATGTATAACAACATTCAGATGGAGCAATCTATGAAAATCAAATATTAAGATTAAGATGGAGATTAAGGAGAGAGTTTATAAGGACGGGAAGTCGATATAACTGAATCAGAATTGCGTAAAGTGGCAGGCTTTGGTGCTAATACTTTTAAGCCAAGTGGTTACTTTATGTACTATACAAGGTTTGACATTTAAAAATTTAACGTTCTGCCACACAGGGTACGTATGTGTTTGTATGGATCTCAGAACAAACAGCGATTATTTCCTATAGAGTATTAAATGGACTGTGTTTACTGCGCGGTGCGAACTGAATCTTTAAACATAATTCACGCTAATTTCAGTCTTCAAAGGTTTAATTCTATTGTACCTCTGGCCTGTGCGATTACAGCGATATTCGCCTGACCTTGGACTGTCTTGACACTACACTACACTAACGTAAGAGCACAGGAACAAGTCCCGCGGATTGTGGAGAACAGAAGGCTCGAGGTTTCCCACTTACTCTGCCCGCTATTCTATTTAATTCCAGGTTCTTCTGGCCTATGTCAGCCAGCCCAAACCTTTTGTTGCTAGCAATGATCATTACTACGAATATGCTTATGGACAAAATAGTTCGACGACTTCAGGAAATTTGAAATCCTACCCTACAGGCAGGCTGCGGCATGGATGTCAGAAGACAGCACCTGGTGGCTTAAGTTACGGCAACAGAAGTCATCTCGAAGTTAATTCACCGTGCAGTGCGTACGTGAGTTGCGTTACATGGTCCGAATACACACGCCAGCCAGCATCAGAGTTGATCATCTCTGTCCCTCAAGGCGCATTCCGGGATGTCTTCATAACGAAAAAAGACGATAGCACCAACCTTCAGCATCGTAACAGTAATAATTGCCTTGCAAAATTGCTTCAGAACAACGAAGAACATTAATTTTATTATAAAAGATTCTAGGCTTTCACGGCGGTCGTTGATCAGCTGCCGGTATTCTTTTGGTTTGAGCCGCGTAGTAGATGAATATTCCGACGTTTCGGAGGACCTTACTGCCTCCATCTTCAGGTTGACTGAATCTTGTTCAGGTGCATGCTGAAGTAGTAGGGAAGAAAGAAAGTGTCGGTTAAATGGGAAATTTGGAAGAACATTGATCCAGTCAGAGCTATGGGATGGGAAAGACGGTTAGGGATAGTACCGAGGCAATGGGATTTTATTTCCTTCCAAGAGCGGCCATTTTAAAGGCAAAACAGTGGGAAATTTGCAGATGGACAGATGTGAGCTGTGACCTTGAAAACGGCCCTTTACAGGGCCCACGGTAGGAGATGTGCAGGTGAGCGTATTCATATGGTAATGGAGTGAGACTCTTTTGAACTCGGAGACCGCCTGCTGCCTTCTTTCTTCAGGGGGCGGAATAAGGGTTTACAAAATCTACTCAAATCCCACTTTTCATAGATCTGATTTGCCAAATTTCCTCAAGCTCTCCTATAAAACCGACACATTCCTTCCCTCCTAAACACTTCAGCAACCACTTGAGCCATATTTATTCATCCTGACGATGCGGAAAGTACGTTTCGCCGAAACGTCGTGTTATTTATCTACTACACTGTATAGAAACCAGTAGAAGAGGAGAAAATTAATTTGTATTGTAAATTCGTCTGAATAAGGTATATTCACACGCCAGGCTTCAAAAAGGCCGATATTTTTTAGGTTTTATAGCATTCCGTTTATTTTTTCAGTAGTTATTTTTTTAATAAACAGGAGAGAGATCCAAAGACATTGTCAGATCTCTTATAATATTAAGCGTTGTTCTTTTACGGTAAAGAATTCTTAGGCCAAGAGAAGAGTAGGAAATAGGAGGATACGATTTCTGCAGCTTCGAAAGGCGGAACAGCAATGCAGTTGCGCAGACGAGTCTGTTGTCACGCTCAGAGTTGCATGACAGCTGTGCTTGTCAATTTTGTCACTTTCAAATTTAATTGAACACAATTCTATAGGCCGAATTTGCCTCTAGTCCTGTGCCGGAATGTGGTTTTTGTTTCTTTCCCTGTAGCACATGAAACTTACCAATGACTTTCTCTCCTATTCAAATTGTGGTGTAAGGGATTATAGCCTCTACGAAATGTTCCCCTCGGATTCAGATAGCTATTAGTAAAATATTGGAAATAAACGATAGAAATAAATACAGTCAACATTAATTATCCGTTAAAAGGACCAGGAACCTTGTCAAAGAAAGTAAGCAAAATGCAGCATATCTGTTCACTGAGATGTGTCTTTAGTGGCTGAAACTACGACAAATATACTGAAATGGTCACCCGGGAAAATTGCATTGCCTACAGCCGCCATGAAAGCTTCAAACCATACATTAACAAGGACCATTCTCCTATAATTTTAGAGCATTATATTCCTTATACTGTAGTTCCCACATCTGATGTCCACAGTCCCTATCATTCTGGTACAATTTAGTATGGGAACTCAAGACATATGACACAGCGCGATCATCTAAATTACCAAGTCTATATTGTGTTTCACGAAAGTTCACCAGTGTTCGTATTTGTTTACAGAGGGCAGACACAAACACAGACACACACGTACACACACAAACGTGATATACATTTAAGGAAATATGGACACACTTTTCCTGTATATACTCTTAGCAAAGTTGAGCTGAATTTCTCTAGCGATGAGTAGTTTGAGACGCAGCCCTTCAATTTATTCTAAGCTATACTGAAGCCACACATAGTTGTCGCATGATTGGCGGGGGGGGGGGGATAGCGGAGCTTGAGGCTGCCCACTCTCTGTCTATTATATAATCCCATCCAGTCCTTCCTGGTCTGTATCAATCAACCTAAACCGCCTGTCGCTAGCAGAGTTTATAATATAGTCATCACTGCCAACATTCCTGTGAATGGAATGGCCAGACAGCTGGATGGCAGTACAGGGAAGTGAGCGGAGACGGCAGCGTATATATCGAGGGACATGTGGACGGGGTGTTTCTTTGAGACCTTAGCTAAGTGTATTTCCGTCATCACGCTGTATTTATGTGACGTAAATGAAGACACGCGGTACATAACATGGAATCCATAGAGCAATGTGGCAGACTCCTCCAGTTCGTAGTTATTCGTTCCATCACTCACCCAGTGTTACTAATACTCCGTACAGTTTCAAGTCAACGACACTGTGTGCTAACTCATGGTTAAATACGTAGGGCAGAAAAAGACGCTTCTTTTTATCCGGGGGCAGCATGTCTACTGCAATGAAACCGCGAGTCAGACAGCGTCTGGGAGAGATTCTGTACTTCAAAATACCTGAACAACTATCAGGTACTCAAAAGTAACAATAGATATTATAGATATACAGTAGTCCCCGTATCCGCGGGTGATACGTTCCAAGACCTACCGCGGATGCTGGAAACCGCGGAGAGTTTTTTTTTTTTGTATGGCTCGACAGCCTTATATGGGCCTGGGCCTCCTCGTTTCGTCGAGGTTTCATGGTCACACACATTTGAGACACACCACAGTCGGTAGGACTCCTCTGGACGAGGGACCAGCTCGTCGCAGAGACCTCTACCTGACAACACACAACACTCACAAGAGACAGACATCCATGCCCCCGGTGGGATTCGAACCCACAATCCCAGTAAGCGAGCGGCCGAAGACCCACGCCTTAGACCGCACGGCCACTGGGATCGGCACCGCGGATAGTAGCGAACCCTATATATAAAAGCGCAGAGTAAAGTTTAGATCGACTAAAGTCGACGCTGGCAAATTAAAACGTAAAGACTGAAATCGACCATGGTCGACTTTGGCAGTGAATGTGTTAATATTTTCGGGCCGCGGTAAACAGCGGATACGGGGGTTCTACTGTATTAAAATTCTTTGACAATTAATTATTCATTCTGACAGGGTACCAAAAATCATGTTTCTGTTTAAGTACTTTTACTTACTTTCCTTTTTCTTTCGTTTTTTAACTGCTTTTTTTGCTTATCGGCTCCTCATTACCTTCTTCGCAGTTCATAATATCTCTTACGATTATCTGCTTGTGTTCTCTGTAGTGACATTATACCAAGTTCCAACGCATTAGCATATCTGAGTACTGCCACACTCCGTTCGAAAGGCGCCACAAACGCAGCATCAGTTATGTACCTGCTGTGCTTTGCAAACTGCGCATCTGACAAAGTCGAACCGGAACCGACATGGCAAACTGCTCGGTCCAGATTCTTGACGGGCTGCCAGACAGACGTTGCAGGTTCCTTTCAATTACAGCCAACACGTGGTTCAGTGGCAACCCTGTCATTATGCCGTTCATCCCACGAGCGTGCGTCCAGCGTCTTGTTACAGCTGCACGCGTTGCTGAAGATATGTCGTGAACGACCCCAACAATAATTTGTAACCTCGGACCCCGTGATGGGTTGTCTTGAGATGGTGGATAAAATGTACCGTCAGGCAATTTGAAGCTCTCTAGCAGAAGTCCTTAATGTTAATGTAAATATTTAAATATTTAAAACTCGGTCTTAGCGGAGGCAGTCTTCTGCATAATTTGACTCAACAAACATAAACAAATATGAACATGCATTCAATTGTAAAGTATGTGAACTTCTCTCATTATGCTATTTGTTACACAAAAATTGATTTAAAATGGAGAGTTCCTTTGATATAAGAAAATATTGCAATAGATTTCACTTTTGGCATTGACACTTTCGCTGTAGACCTCGGAGATTCTGGACTTCTTAATGCAGAATCTCGTATTTTGTTTGTGGGAAGGAATAAAATATTCCTATTTCAAAATCAGTAGACACTTTTTACATAAAATCGGCTTCTTCTAGAGAGGCGTTAATAATGACTTTTTGAAAATACGATTTAGTGAAAGTTCAAAACATGCGTTAAATACTAGAATGTCGCCAAAGAAATGGCGTACGATGCCTAGGAATACAAGACATTAGGATCGTGATAAGACAGAAGGCGTAGATAATGAATTGGAGATGCTGAGAGATTTGAGGTTCTTACAGCAGTGTGTGTCTCAAGAGTGAAGTCTTCACGGTTGTTATCCCGTGTCGACTGGCAAATACCACATTTCGAAGACTTGTAGCGCCTTCCTCTTCAGGGTCAAAGAGTCCAAAGAAGTTTGCCTGAGCCAGAAGATGATGAAAATAGACACGTAATAAACGTACGTGTTGCTGGCAATATCTGAATACTGATGTGAGCAAAACCGAAAAAATTTTTCCGACAGGTACAATTAATTTTGCCCATGTCTTCTCAGAGAATGGCCGAAGGCAGTTTAAATGTGTTTATTACTGAAAATTAGATATTCCAGTGTTTGATATATTCAATTTTTTGTCTGGTTTTCCGGTATGCCTTCGGCGACAACAGGCTTAAATAATGAGCCAAATTTCTCGCCTATTTCTGCAGTGCGAATTTATAAACCACCATTCCGCCAGCTCTAGACCGGATCATTTAAGACGCCACGTGATCTTGTTTTGTTTATAATGAATAAGGCTATGAGAGCGTGACAGGATGGTCAGCAAAATCGCCCTCTGTTTTTTTTGCCAAATATGCCATTATTCCCTAATTTCGACACTTAATTGGCATAGCAATGGAAGCTATAACTTATTTATTGGAAGATATGCATGAGGTAGAACTACGAGGCAAACAAACTTTATAGCTCAATTAGTGACAAAACGTTTCTAGATGGCACTGCATGCCTCACATTTACAACAGCCTGAACAACACCCTATATGAAACTGCTTAACTTAAACAAGTTTTCCAGACTAGAATGCATAGTGATATCTCTTTCCTCCTACTACACGTTACAGAAATATGCGGGAAATAAAAGCACCCGCTGCTAGGCTAGCTGAAACAAAATTAGCAAAAAAGCGCGTACACGTAAAATGTTCCCGAAGTAGATCCATCCATCTACCACCCACAAAAAATATCAATAATAATAATAATAACAATAATAATAATGATGATAATAATAACCTTAAGATCAGAAAAAATATTTACAAAGTATCCATTTTTATCCTCTTCCTATTCTATCTTAACGTCCCACAAAACAACGTATGCATTATTTTCGAACTCATTAAAGATCTGTGTTATCAGTGTTGATTCTTCGACAGTCCTTGATACCTTCATCGACCATCTCACTATACACAACACGTGTTATTACAGTCAGTAACCATCCCGATCACAAATCAATAACACCACAGCTGTCCTTATAACTCTTTAAAATCCTGTGGTAATTACATGTACTATCATTTTTACACAAAATTTCTGCATTTTTCCCACACTTGTGTTTCTTACAATTGTAACAAAAAACAGCATTCATCTTCTGGCATTTGTAACGGGCGCAGATTGTGTTTTGTGTGAGGTACTAACTGAACATTTATGTACAGAGTGAACACGTAAGATGTAGCTGTAGGCAGAGCAAGTCATCATCAGTGGTTAGGAGCATGTACTGTGTGTGTGGTAGGTTCGCCAATACGGTGAAAAAACGACAAAGGTGTACCGAATTTCTCTGCGCTAAATTACCTTCTAAAAATTGTTTAAATTTTTCACTAACTCGACAGAGAAACATTACTCAAGCAATAAGAGTTAAAGCAGCGAAAAAACTAAAGCGTTTTTGTATTTATCCTGATTTGTTTTCAAGTAATGTTACAACAATTTACTCAAAAGACTGATGAAAACAATGGACAGTATATCACTACATCTAGCACTCTGGTCCTTGTTTGAGTTGCAATTCAGACACCTCACAGAGGTTTGGTTTCAACTAGTTACAATTTGGTCTTGCAGAAATACATTTATTTTACCCTGGTTTGGGAAGGAAAACGTTTCGTTACGAATGCCATTCCGTCTTGCGAAAGGGCCTACTGGCTCACGTTTCACTTATACTTCGTCATGTTTTACCCTTTCAGAATGAACCTCCTCCTTCAACGCTGCCCTGTCGGCATGTATGTACTCATCAACAAAGAGAGTTTCCATGCTGCTACATTAACATCTACCAGCACGCTGAAAGCTTCACATTGCAGACATTTCATCATATCCTGTATACAAGGCCCCCGGTGTTTTGGTAATGAAAGACAGGAAAGGTGTGCGTGAGTGTAACATCGCCACTGCCAGATCACTCCTGGTTAATCTCGGTTCGTGCATAAAACTCATTATGAGGAACTATAAACCTAATTAAAATTTCTTTCCCCCGAGAAATAAAATTAATGAGGACAACATTACAGCATCTGAAACTGGTGTGCACTATTATTGACAGTAGAAACACTGAATCCTCTGTTCTAAAACCTCAGATACATTCGTCCTCTCAGTTACATTACATAATATTCATAGTTCATGGTGCTGGTGTAACTGAAAGAGAAATGCATGCAACCATCCATCCAAACTCAAAATATTAATTTGTGCGTTACCTAAGAAAACCTACATTTTGTTGTAATGGTTTTATAAATATTTCAAATTACTAGAGTCCGATTTAAAACTTCGACGTAATCATTATTATCTTGCTTCATGATTGGTAGATCCTGGACCTTAATCTCGACATTACATCGACTATCCTGACATATTTTCCTGATTATTCTCAACCATTGAAACTAAATTCGGGAAAAGCTATAACTATCTTATAATACGGCTTGCCGAAGGCACAGGCTTAAATTGGAGAACAATACTAAAATTGAACTTAAATAAAAGAAGTGTGAAAAGTAAAATACATAACCTGGATCAATGTTAAGCTCCAAAGCTGATCTCTTGTAAATATGGCAATCTCTGAGTTCCGTAAAATGCTAGCTGAATGAGTGTGGGTTCTCAGAAACAATCCTACACTTCGGAAATACGTGCTTAGTCCTTGTATTAAAGTTACAGAAATGTATATTACTAAAGAGGAATGTAAGTACAAACTGTGACGGTCGGGTCGTTCAAAATGGAGATAAGTGCTCATTAGAGTGGCATTACAGTAGAGAAATTAAGAATTTATGCAACATCACAAATTCAGAAGTTTTTTTCTTAACCGCGTCAGAAAATCAAGTATAAAATGCGAATATTAGCTTCGCCATTTCCGTCTGTCATTCTGCATGGCGCAACTAGACTCCAACTGGATGGACTTCATTAAGTTATTTACTGGAAATTGCGGATAAAATTTGCCAACACATTCCAAATTTGGTTAAAATCAGACAAAAATAAAAAACATTTTACGTAATGACCCACTCGTAGGCTCACGACATAGATACGAGAAATTTGTTGCCAATATGAGGAGGAAAAAAGTCCCGATCGACTTTTAAATCCGTTGTCGAGATACAGAGAAATCGCAGAGCGTGAGGTGTAAGACATAGAAGGGCATATTTAAAATACTGGCATTTTCACTGGTTTCTTTAAATTATTGAAGAATGTAATACCCAGAGCAAACACGAGCGAAAGCACCGACGTGTTTCCTTCAGTGGGTAGTACTTTATCACGGTCTTCAGTCTCCCACTCATAACAGCAGCAGCATGGTCTTAAATTATATAAGGATAATTATACGTACGCATTTCCTGAAATAAATGCAAACTCACTGCACAATAATTATTTCAGAATATTTTATACATCTAAAGGAACCGCAAATCACACCATCCACATCATAATCTTGTTCGACCTGGAAGAAATCATAGGAGAATGAGTCCAACCTTTCATTTATGGTACGTAAGAGAAAGTGATGACATATTGCTAATCAACGCAAAACACTGATTCAAATAAAAAGATCACGTGACAATTACGAATTATGTTCTCTTGAGACACACGAACAAAGGATGTGTGCAGAACAAAACTGCCTGCAGCTGATATTAAATCATGCAGAAAAAAGCACACGGTTCTGACCGCTGACTCTGTCAGACACCTGCGTCGCGATCCACGACCTCTGATCTCGTGACGTGCGACGACGCAACTCCCACCCACGGCTCTAGCGGTCCCTCAAGCTTTAAACAAGCCGCGTCCAGCGAGATGAATCTCTACGTGCATCGTAATTGCAATTAAATTTCCCTGAAACATTGGTTTATGTCTAATAAACTACACGGCGTCACATTCCGCAGGACAGGAAGCTTCATAGCCTCCATCGTGAGAACCTCAAAGCTTACGTGTTTTCATTTTTTTAGTTCATTTAGTTCAAACTCTTTTTTATCTTTTCTCTTCTATTGAACAGCCTTACGAACGGAATACACAAACGTACAATCTCATCGCTGGTTTTCACTGGGCACCAACCGAAGTGCACCAACTGAATCTGTCTCCATGAAAGACCACATACTGAGGGTTTGCAGAGGGGGCTGCTGTACTCTAATATTTTTTCATGGCGCAACAGCCCCTAGTGGGCCAGGGCCACCTCATTATCGAGGCTTCACGATCACACTCAGACACTCCACACTCGATAGGACTCCTCTGGACGAGTAATCAGCCTGACGCAGAGACCCCTACCTAACAACACACAACACTCACAACAGACATCCATGCCCCCAGAGGGATACGAACCCATAATCCCGGCCAGCGAAAGGCCGCAGACCCACACCTTAGACCGCGCGGGCACTGGGATCGGCGTACCATAAATTACCAGCGCAAATGACAATTTAAAAAGTACAACACTTATGTGAACTAATAGTTTATTATAAAACACCCAATATGTTTCGACCGAATGCGACCATCATCAGGAGTCTTTCTACCAAACACACGTAGCTATAACGGGTCGTCCACAAAAGACGTCACAGGATTTTGGTATAAAATTGACCTCCATCCCCTCTTGTCACATTTCGTCACAAAAGTCTGACCCCCCCCCCTTTCCAAAATGACGTCACTAACTTATGACCTTCCCGCAAGCCACAAGAAAATTAATTGCAAGAAACTGCTACTTCCTTCCAGAGTACAAGAGCAAGAGGTAGAGCTTCGTTCGGGTTCCACCCTGAAGATGGAGGCACAAAATCCTCCCAAGCGTCAGTGCATATATATCAAACTATACACTGAAACGTTCCAAAATATTCAAACACAGTGGTTACTAATTTATCAAATTAAAAAGAACAAAGCAAAATAAGACTTGATCCTGACACCCGAAAGTTTAACATCCTTATGATTCCTTCTAATGTCATCCAACCTTGCTCTCAACCTTCCAAATGATTATATCCCTAGAATTTTCCAACAGAGAATTACGTATGCATTTCCCTTTCTTTTCCATTAAGGTCAAACGCCCAGTTCGTTGAAGCCCCCTGACTTACAGTATCCTGACAATACTATGTAACCTGTATGTCAATTTTCCTTTACGCAATCATAATTAAACTGGTCATTTCTTGCATCCAAATATGTGCATCACAGACACACTTGCAGATCATTAAGGAGCGGGTAAGACGTGCTTAATGTGTAGGAACAGTTTTTCCTGAAGCTGATGTTATGTCAAAGTAGGTCCGCAATTATGAAGAGCTGTGTTACATGACTGTATGTGCATCTTAAAGGAAAGCGAAACTAAATGACATCTTTTGTGAATGGATTCCATAAAAATCAAATAATAGGCTTGTACTTGCTCCAGTTCGGACCCCTACATAGTAATATTTCTGAGTGTGGTAGCTGCTGTTCTTACATTAGATTCAACTAAGAGCGACGCAATCTGTCGTGAAGCATCCCGCATCAACAAAACTGCACTGCAGTCTTACAATTAACTTTCCAGTGAAACTCCTGGCTCAACTTGTTCAGTTACAAAAATGCAACTTCGAGTTGCACCCGTTCCTACTGCAGCAGACACGTCTGTGCGTCTAACCTAAATGACACTTACTGCTTTCAAGGCGGTCAAATAAAAATCGGTTTTTTAACGTTCACCCAAGGAGAAAACTTGTCGGTACAATTTGCATACTTGCCACGACCTAATATAACCTTAACAATCAAAACGATAGGTTTAGCGTATAAACCGACTCTGTCTCTAATGTCACGCTCCAGAGACTCTAAGTCTCCCGCCAGCAGCATTTTAGCTGTTCAAATCTACGCAACTGGTAATTTAATTGTGCCTTAATGCAAGCACTAAACCTAAGCGATCCATAAAATAGGACGAACTTCTGGCACAGCAGAAAGAAACAACTTCAGCAGAAGAAATCTGTTGCATGGAATTAGACAGCAAGCTAATTATTTTGTTCGTTGTTGTTATTCATGAATATGTTCCATTTAAAATCCAGTCATATAAAATACAGATGTATTTATATGAACTGAACTCATTTGAGAACCACTTGTCTTTTGGACTTTGTCCATCATCTTTAAAGTGAATATAAAATATAAAATTTAAAATTCACTACGTTTCGGAAGATGGCTCTTCTTCCGTCTTCAGGCGATGCCTACTTGAACCTTTTACAACTCATTTGATTCAGAGTAGATTTTAGTGGCTGGCTTTTGTGGAAAGATATTCGACCAGATACCACGAAAGGAAGAATATTTCTTGATCAGCGCAGCGACTGTAGGATCTTCAAGGTGTTCAGGACCTGCGCCATCCAAGTAATTCTAGAATTGACGAAGGCCGACAAGAGGCGTCGGGAATACCAATCCTTTTGCCAGAGGAAGGAATTAGTATCAGCGAAAATTGGCGCGCAAATTGAGGGAAACTTTTCAACCGATTGCTCATGTACGGAGGGAGTAGGCTACTGTACACAGAACAGTCTATGGCTGATGGCTATAGAGAGCAAGAAATTATGACCTACAAAATATAGAATGAAAGAAAGACCAAAGAAAGTTTCCTAATTCGTGAAGCAAGATGATTTTATAATCGATTACATTCAGCACAATATTTCTAATGACAATAACAACATTTCAAAGCATTTGGCAGCTGTTATGTGGCAGGTATCCCAGCAGGCGTGACAACTGTGACGGCTTCAGTGAACGTGCCATTCTGTTCCTTCACACGAATTAGCTTCTACACATTACTGGTAGTTCCTACTTTGCTACTGGAAGTGAAACTTGCGGTTAGAAGAAGAAATGCGCAAGCAGAATGTAATCTATCAGAACAAAGCTGTAAAAAAGTATCAGATTAGGATATACACTCGTACCTGTCCGGAAAGAATGATGAACCCGTATGAGCTTAAAAATGGTCTTGCAAGACCCGTTAATCAGTACGCGCCTCGTGTATGTTCTGAAAAGTGTTTCCAGAAGTATTTAACACATTCACTGGCGGGCATTTAAATCCCCGAGGGTATTTAAATTGCCAGGGATTTATTGAATGTTAGACAACTTGTGCGTCGTCTTATAAAAAAATCAATTACGAGGAAACTATAAGAGATTAAAATTTAAAATTTTGATCATACCTTTAGTAATGCTTCAGTGTATGATATCGTGTGTAGCAGCCTGCTGGATGGAGAGCAACACCGCAATGCGCGCAAACAAATCTCGTCTCTTTCTTGATGTTTTTCCGTATACACACTCGACATCTTCGTGTAGGTGTCCTTTTTTTTCTTTGTAGGAGGGATATGCACGAGTTTATGGTTTTTCACTTTTCCGTCAAGCCTGCCAGTTGGGTCACTTTTCGGGGCTCGTTTCGGTGGAGTTGGTGTAGGCGTTCTGCTCGAGTCTTGCGACTCGTCTGATGATGATGATGATGATGATGATGATGGTGGTGTTGATACATCTTCTCTTGTGTGTATAAGATTTTCACTGACATCCACTAAGTAATCGCGGAATGATTTGTGGGAATTAGGGTTGGATTTTGTAAATACAACATAACTATTGAAAAGTGCACATTGGAGAAGATAGAAAAAGACTTTCTTATGCCATTTTACAGTTTTAGGGATGAAGGGGTAATAGGCAAGGTATTGGTCAGCTGTGTCAACACCATGCATGTGTGTATCGTAATCTGCTACGCATTTAGGTTTTTTTTTTTTGTGACACCAGTACGTCTGCTTGAGTCATCATCTACCACTGCTGCAGTGTGAAGTGTAGAAATCATGTTTACGAGTCTCTTATCTGGTGCGAGACCAATAGTACATCCTGTTTCCTACGAAAAGTGACCTCACCCTTCTTCAACTTTTTTGCCTCTTCTATCATGTCCTTGGGCAAACCACGATTTACTCTAATTGTGCCACACACTCGGAATTGATTTCTGAAGCAGTTCCTCAGCCAGACCAACACTATTATAATAATTATCTTGATACAGATGGTAACTCTTCCCTTCATAAGGCTCTAGTAGAAGACTTCCTGTTTCAGTCAAAGGCCCGCATTTGCCATCATATATCTGCATGTTGCAAATGTAGCCTGACATACTTTCACACACCATCCGTACCAGAATATCATACTTTGTTATTTTACTAGGGTTGTATACGCGAAAACGCAAACGACCCCGCCAACCAAGCGTACCTTCATCAAGTGAAATCTCTCTCTTGCGAATATAATTAGACTTGAAATTATTGACTACAGTGTCTAATATTGGTCGAATTTTGTACAGTCGGTCTTCATTTGTTCCTATTGCAGTATTGTCGTTGAAGTTTAGGTATCGGTGGATAATTTGAAATCTGTTCCTAGACATCGTTTGTGAAAAAAAATTGGTGTTAGTAAATTGCCTCTTGTTGACCAGTACCATTCTAATTTTGGTTTTCGAATTTCACCTGTAAGGAACATCAGACCAAGACATTTCTTCATTTCATATATTGTCACAGGTTTCCATTGTTCACTATGTGCATGTTTAGTAACGGGTCGTGGCACTGTCGCGATCTGTTGTGCGTATAAATTTGTCTGGTTGACAACAATTTGAATGAGTTCTGGAGTGATGCAATTATCAACATACTTCATCATATCTGTTCCATTTTGAACAGCAAATTGTACTGCTGGATTTCCTGTGAAGAGTGGAATACTTGGTTGACGATCTGTCTTACAAAACCCGTCTACACTAGAGCACGGACCCGAGTCTGAAATGTCGTTCTCATCATCACTCTCCTCACTACTCGATATTTCCCGGACACGATCTGCGTCTGAATCACTGTCATTCGCAAGTTCCTCATCAATAGTAGCCACTGTACCTGCTTCAGTTCTAAGCACTTTTCTTTTCCTAGTAGCCATATTGCACTATGTATAAAGAAACTCACAACCAACTTCACAGAAAGGAAACGCACTACTGACTGCAGCCTCACAAATCACTTGCTCAGCTCGAGACTAAACATAAACGTTGTGACATATTTATGATATTTTTCTACCCTAATGTACGTGACCAAATGCATATATGTTTTTCTACTATACGTCAGCTAGGGATTAACACTGGAAGAAAGAATATCATTTTCTTGACAACTCTTACACTTTTCAGTGAAGGTTAAAAGGTCTCCGTAGACAAAGAGAACGCTGGACAAGCCTGAACCTGTTCTTAAAAAGCAGAAGAAGAAAACGGGGATGCTACTGAACGGAAACTTCTGGAATATATTTTCTATTACGTATCCATATGATAAATAAATAATGTTATTGGTATTGATTTTGACAAGCTAAGATGCCAGCTAGGCAAGACTTCCTCTTACAATCGACCGTTCCCCAAAATGGCCATTCATAAACCATTCTCTTTATTTACACAATCGCCCTGGAAATTAAAGTGTCTCAAGTTATACCACAAAACAATAACAACACAAATACAGCTTCAAGTCTTTAGTAGGCCTAAATCTCAGCCTATTTATATTACCGCGCCAAACTAATAATTTTGTGCATTATACCGGGGGGGGGGGGGGGGGGCACAATGAAGGGCATTACAGCCTCTTAACTTAGTCTGACTTACAAGCTTTAATAATACAAAACCGTTCTGTCGTCCTATTTTCTTCAGTCTTAACTGCCTAGTTATTCTTAGGAAACCATATAAATTATAACACACAAAGCAACTAACGTCGTCCGCTGTTTCCTTGCTGTTCAACCGTATTCGGTATACTGAATAAAGCCATTTGCATGGTAAACCTATCTTAAGACTTTTCACCATGCTGCGCCACGCAAGTAAGTAACATAAATTCATGTATATCACTTTCTGTCACTTCTGTGGCCTGAATTTAATCATAACTAAAAATAGTGCAGTGTTTTTTCTTTCAGTTAGGTAACCATGCTGTGTCAAGCAAGAAGTTACAGTGCGCGGTCGTGGCACTGATTATGCAGTTTATTGGAGATGCATGTATTAGATCAATCTAATATATACAGTTACAAGAATTACGTAACAAAGTACTAAAGGTGCGTACTGTAAATAACAGGCCATTGTATAGTACAGTACAGTTTATTTGAAGGAAAGCCCTAGAGAAGAATGGATAGTTTAGCTTGTTATGTCAGTCCCTCTAATGATAGTACATGTTCGTGACGTCAGGTTTGTGAAGCCTGTAAAACAAGCACAGCTAACGTTCTTCTTGACGCCATTAACAGAAGTGACACATCTCACAGCGAAGCTGTTTCCCACATCTACTCTGCTGTGTATTTGCTGAAAGCATTTGGACTATCGCAGATCCTGTGGAGGTAACTGCAGTATCAGCTCCAGCTCAATGGAGAGCGCTCTACATGTTATGACGTTGCTCGTCTGTATCTGTTCCAAGCGACATGACACATGCGTCTTCGTACAAGTCAGTTGGTTCTAATATTTATGTCACCTCGATGTTGGACTACAGTTGCTCTCTAGGAAATTAAAAATTTGAAATAATAAAGTTTTAGTGTAATACCTGTTGAAGTTTCAGCATCAAATTTGGAATGTTAAAAAAATAAAATGTATTCCCCGTTCACAGTATAACTGCAGATATATACAGTATACTTAAGGGCTCTTCTACACTGCATTTAAATAAGAACTCTGTCATCACGATTCCTGTACGTCTTCGTATCTGCATGGATAGGCACGGAAGATTCAACAGTTCAGTGATGTTCGGCAAGGACTGTAGGTACGTGATCAAGTGTCTTGTATCCGGTCTGGAGTGGAATATTATGCAATCAGAATTATTCACTTTCTTTGCTTTGCTTTGCTCACAGTACAGCGATTACATAAAAGCCGGACAATCGTGTGAGTTATTCAAGCGGAACACAGGACAGCAGTAACAAGTGAAAACGATAGTGACAAGATTTCCGCAGTCGGGGTTGTAACCACCTCACGACGCCCTGACGTATCATCGACTTAATGGACTATTATTCCCGCTCGCATTCCGGAGACAGCCACAGCGCCAGCCCAGGTAGGAGAACGTCTGTCCTACAGCGCTTGTCCGTCTTTTACAATGCTGAACGAATTGACTGGTACGTTGCAGTCCCGCATGAAAACTCGTTCGTCATTTACAAACATCCCACACATCTCACTTGAGGCTGTACAGAAACAAAAACCACTAAATAAAAGAAATCCACACAACAGAGTCCTTCTGCGGGAAATGGCAGCCGATAAACTCGTGTCGTGGGCGAGGCGGCCGTGGTTCAGGCTCACAAGATAAAATAGTTTGTGAGGCGGACAAAGTGTAAATTAGTGTGGTTCAGGCGGACAGCAGATGTGGTCCGTTTTTCCCTGTTACAATATGACATTAAAACATTTTCTGTTAATTATGTATAATTGTTTTTCCATGGCGCAATTGCCCCGAGTGGGCCAGGGCCTCCTCATTATCGAGGTTTCACGATCACACTCAGACACACCACACTCGGTAGGACTCCTCTGGACGATCGATCAGCCCGACGCCGAGACCTCTACCTGACAAAACACAACACTCACAAGACACAGACATCCATGCCCCCTTCCCGGAGGGATTCGAACCCGTAATACCATCCAGCGAGCGGTCTCAGACCCTCGCCTTAGACCGCACGGACGCTGGGAAATTATTTATAATTATTCATATTTATTTACATAGTTTAACGTTGTTAAGGTTTGTACAGATCATTTAATTTATCGTATTCCTCCATATCTTTTAATTATTTCGTCTCGTTTTACATGTCTTTCTTCGTTTGTGACAGGGCTGTCCAGGTTTCTTTGATTTCAGTTGCCAAGATACCAACTCTGCTTCTTCTTATGTCTGTACCAGCAGAAAAACTTTCGGCTGTTCATTGTCTTTGAATTCCACAGTAAGACCAATATTTTGTATTTGTCTCCACAGGTACTGATTAAAATGAAAATGAAAACCAGTAATAGCGGAGTCTGGAAACACTTTATTTATTGCACTGATGCCCGCTGCTTCAAAATCGACCTTTATAATTTCTGGTGACCAGAGCACGCACCAATTTTTCAGCAGAGTTAAACAATGTTACGTTGTTTCTTTTTGGTCCGGTAAAAGTGCAAACGGAACCGGATATATGTAGTTTTCATGCGACGTGTTTCCGAGATCTATGTGTAAGCTACACAGTCCGACAATTATATAATGAGACTGATTTTATTTTGACCAAGAAAGAAGTGCCATCTATGAAGCAATGCATGCCATCCAAGTGCCCAACCTTCATCTGTAATCTGGCAACACCGCAACGTCCCACGCTGAGCATGACGGGAAATACGGCGCCATGTTGTGTAGGTAGTGAGAGGACGCGGTCAAGTAGCAGCATGGAGCAGAGAGCGAACATTAAATTCTGTGTTAAACTCGGGAAAACTGCAGCTGAGACTGTGAAATTGATGAGACAAGTGTATGGGGATAATTCTTTATCTCGTGCACAGATATTCAGGTGGTATGCACGATTCAAAAGTGGTGTGGAAACGATTGAAGATGAAGCCAGGCCTGGGCGTCCATTTTCTGTTCGTAACGAGGGACTCATTGTGAAACTGAGAGAACGAATACAAGAAGAACGTTGTGTGACTGTGAGAATGATGGCTGATGAGTTTGGTGTTAACAGGGAGACGATTCGTCAAATCTTAGTGGAAGACCTGGGCAAGAGAAAGGTCGCTTCCCGATTTGTGCCGCATTCATTGAATGATGATCAAAGACACGAGCGTGTTCAGTACGCAAAAGACATCATTAAAACTGCTCATAGAAATAAAACTTTCTTGAATTCGATTGTAGCAGAGGATGAAACTTGGTGTTTTCGCTATGATCCCACAACTAAACGCCAAAGTGCTGAATGGAAGTCACCAGCATCACCAAAAGGCAAAAAAGTTCGTTTTCAAAAGTCAAAAGTGAAGACAATGCTTGTGTGTTTCTACGACAGCAAGGGAATTATTCACCACGAGTTTGTCCCTCAGGGACAAACTGTCACTGGAAGTTCTTATTTGAGTGTTCTGGAACGCCTATGGAAGAGGATTCGCCGTGTCCGGCCCGAGTACTCAGCACCAGGCAGTTGGTTTCTTCTTCACGACAATGCACCGGTTCACCGGGCAGTTGCTGTACTAGAATTTTTAGCCCAAAAACAAGTGTGCGTGCTCAATCATCCGCCTTACTCCCCTGATTTATCCCCCTGTGATTATTTTCTGTTCCCCAAACTGAAGTTACCATTGAAAGGGCGCCTCTTTGAAGATGTTCAAGACATCCAAGGAGCTGTGACATCGAGTCTTCGGGCCATACCACAAAAAGACATGCAGAGGTCGTTCCAGTCTTTGCTAGATCGTGCCACTCGCTGTATCGATGCAGAAGGGATGTACTTTGAATAAAATACAGATAGTACTCAAGTCTTTTGTTCCAGTTTTATTCTATAACCTCAGTCTCATTATATAATTGTTGGACTGTGTATACAACTGAGCGAATTGCCTCGGACAACTTTTAAATGTGCCGTCTAGAAAAAAAGAAAGTCTGCTTCTAAGTAAATATTCACAATCTTCCCCAGCGAAGACAAGAATTCTTTTTCCTGAGTCATCAGTGTGATCGATTCGAAGAAAGCTGGAATTATTTGCCCGACATAAACCTTATTCCGAAAATACATTTTTCGAACTGTCTTCCGGATTTTGCTCAAAATGTCCGATTATTATTATTATTATTATTATTATTATTATTGCACAGTATTTCGGCTCCAAGAAGTTATACTTTTGCATTGAGTGATAATTTTTTGGATGTTACCTATACCATGGATTTTCCCCTCGGTGGTCCGGATTCCCGGGCAATCCGGACCACCCTTCCCCCCATATAGTCCGGATGCCGCAATTTCACCAGCCATGATTAACTTATTAACTCGCGCACGCTTTATGTTGTTTACCGTCTCAAAGCCAAATAGCAACTTATGAGGACAAAACGGCAGGCAACCCAATGCTTTGTTTACGGCTGTAGGGGTGGGGTATTGTAGGGTTGGATTGACTGAAGGTCATTGTAAAAATGTTTGTGCACTCCAGGCATACAGGCCTGCAGGTATTTATTGTACTGTTTTGTACCTGTTTCCTTTTCAAAAAAAATATGTCCGCCTGAACCACGACGTGGCCGCCTGGCCCACTGTCCGCCAGGCCCACGGCGGCTACAGCCACGGCACCGATAAACTAGCCAAGAAATACTACTCCTTTTACAGGGCCGGCCCGAGACATGTGGGCTCGCCGAGCAGGCCAATAATTCTCAGTTTAGGACAGGGCTGGCGAACCTTCTTGAAGGCGCATGCCCAAATGGCGGATAGTTTTCGTAGAAATTCTTTCGCATGTGGAAACCTGAGTTTACTAGCACCATATTTCAGATTATTCCAGTGACGTCTTGGCGCCCCGGGCAGCTGCCCGGCTGGCCCGCCCCATAGTCCGGCCCTGTCCTTTTTCAGAGTCCAAGATCCTGCTGTCCTGTAAGACGAGCTTCACACAGCGGTGCTGAGAAAATTTAAATATTCTTTGAAGTTGCGCTGTGTTAACTGGCACATCGTTAGTTTCGGATGATCTTAGCGCCTTTATCTCAAGGGCTAAGCAGTCCAAGAAGGGTGACTGCTTGGCTATGAAGATGAAACAGCTCCTTCGAAACGACACTGCGTAACATTCCCGTTAAATATTCGTCTATTGCCATGATCAGACGATCCCTAACCGTACTCTACGCCAGTGGTATTCAACCTGGGGTACGTGTACCCCCGGGGTACG
This sequence comes from Reticulitermes speratus, assembly GCA_021186555.1. Taxonomy (NCBI): domain Eukaryota; kingdom Metazoa; phylum Arthropoda; class Insecta; order Blattodea; family Rhinotermitidae; genus Reticulitermes; species Reticulitermes speratus. Next base: position 27,227,400 of record JAJKFL010000237.1, read on the forward strand.
CGAAGACATTTTAGGGGGTACATAAAATTTAAAAAATAAATATTATTTCCTGATAAACACTCAATAATCGAGGCCAGATTTAGGGTTAGCCACAAGAGACCCGGACGTAAGGACATGCGATTTGGGAGCGCCATTTCTCTCTCTCTCTCTCTCTCTCTCTCTCTCTCTCTCTCTCTCTCCTTTATGTGATTCTTCTCTGGGTGGCTAGTTTCATTTTATTCCACATAGTGCATATAATTTTGCTTTGCTAAAATACCTACATTCCTTTATTAATTTTTATATGATAGGCAATAATATATTTGTTATTTAATAGCTTGATTCTCCTTTTTCTCATTTAACACTTATTATTTAATACATTATTTAGGATGTAATTTATTTAACTTATTTTAGATGTAGATTATAGACTATGTATAACTTTAATTATGCACCAACAACTTTGGGGGTACAAAGTCGAAGAGAAATTAAATCTTGGGGGTACGCGAAAAAAAAGGTTAATACTACTGCTCTACACCACCTTACTTCTGTCTACACACCCAATCCCTGTCTCCCTAACACACATGTTAATATTATCCTGTTCTCTTCGCGTGGATCTCCGAAGTGCTGTTTACCCTTGATGTTTTCCAACCACAACGTTGAGCGTCTTTCTCATCTCTGCATGCCTCATTACATGTTCTACGTTCTACACATCTCCTGCTTGATGTAGCAGACCATTTCCCACTTACATTAGTCAGACCAACATAACTTTAAATCTAAAATAACAGCTAAATGTGACCAACTAGGAAAGAAGAGTTCGAAGAACTGTTCCAAACAAACTAAGGGACAAATAACAGCCGATATGTGGAACAATGTCGTTCTGTAATGAAATATTTAAACTCGGTTCTTATGCTGTAACTTTCATAATTAGTTGCTGCCATACGTTGTTGTTGGTTAGTATAGTGTGCTATGTCTGTATGAATATATGATTTATTTTCATTTAAGTGCAATTTCACAAAATATATTGTATATGCTTAAAATGCTAAGCGTTAAAGTTATTGCTAAGCAAGCATCTTTACTGCATGTGCCAGGAATGCAAAACTGCTCGGAGCCAAACCCAGTTTTAGTCCACTATCTACTAACCATTTATCAGCCAATCGAATAGCACCAATTACAATGTAAGACATACAGTATAGTGCTATAAAACATGGCGTGGATCAAAACACAAAGCAAAATGAGTCAGTCAACTCGACAATAGTCCAGTTAAATCCACAAGCAGTGAAGGGGAACAAGATATCACGAATTTCTTTTTATTTCATTTTCCAGTCCTAGAATGGAAGAACAGTCTCATAACTGATACTTGTTTCGCCACTTACAAACGTCACGGTTTCCTTCATAGAGTGTGTCTGTGATTATTATGTCATACGTAAACCTCTTAGTCAGCCACTGTCTTTAATAACAGCATATCTGCAGCAAGTTCCACGAAATATGACTGCCCCTTCCTAGCAGTCTGTAAGTATATTATATGTTAGGTGGATGAGTTAGACTTTTTAGCGCCCCTCGTGGTTAGAGCAGCAGACTAATTAGTTTATGTCTTAGTAGATAGCGCCTCTAATGTTTAAAGCCAGAAACTAATGTCAAAGCGGAATAATTAATAAGTATCTCACGTTTAATCCATATAAATTACAATGCAACACATGAGGATAAATGCATATGCATCTTGAAATTGTAGGGTTTATTTCGATTCCGTGAAGACACTAAAGATATTTTCGGAAGGAGTGACCAAATAGGCTACATATGGTGATTGGGAGTGACACAATAGGCTACATTACGGCGATTATGGGTGACACAACAGGCTGTATTATGACAATTATAACGAGTGACACAATAGGCTATATTACGGCGATTAGGAGTGACACAATAGGCTACATTACGGCGATTATGGGTAACACAATAGGCTGTATTACGACAATTATAACGAGTGACACAATAGGCTATATTATGGCGATTAGGAGTGACACAGTAGGCTACATTACGGCGATTATGGGTGACACAATAGGCTATATTACGACAATTATAACGAGTGACACAATAGGCTATATTACGGCAATTAGGAGTGACACAATAGGCTACATTACGACGATTATGGGTGACACAATAGGCTATATTACGACAATTATAACGAGTGACACAATAGGCTATATTACGGCGATTAGGAGTGACACAATAGGCTACATTACGGCGATTATGGGTGACACAATAGGCTATATTACGACAATTGTAACGAGTGACATAATAGGCTATGTTACGGCGATTAGGAGTGACACAATAGGCTATTTCACGGAGATTAGAGTGTGCTTAAATCTAAACAATTAATTGCTTCTTTCACAAACTGATTTAATTACAAAGTTTGAGTGAGATCTGTTTCGGCGTCAGTATCTTCTTCGTCCAGTAATTGTTAGGTGGACGTTGGAGTCGTCATCTTCCTGTTAGGTGTTTTATTTCGGGGTTTGGTGTTGTAGGAACCTGAGTGTAGTCTTGATCTCATTTCTACCGCTTCCAGTTTTTTGACATCTGTGCTGTGCATGGTCCAGGTTTCGCCACCATAAAACAAAGTTGCTTTCGAGGCGATGTTATGCAGTCTCAGTTTTGTCAGATGTCATACAATTTCCAAACTGTCGTTTGATTATCCCATTCATCTTATTATACCTTTGTAATTCTATATTAATAATCGTTCTTCAACAGATATTAAATTTTCCAGCTAATTAAAATGAGAAACTTTTTCCACGATTGTTCCTTCAACGTCTGCTCTGACTCTTTGTAAGTTGGTACTACAGAATCCCATTGTATATATGTTATGCAGACAAATGTACACAGTATTATGTTATTCAACAAAATTTTATTAAATGCTGCCTAACATGTTTCTAGCCTATATAAGGCTCATCTTCAGGGGCTCTTTTGTTGAAATTACAACAGCTATATTATTGGTATATAAAATTCTTAAAAAGCCGTTAGATGTATACATCTAATAGTTATTCTTAGGAAACCATATAAATTATAACACACAAAGCAACTGACGTCGTCCGCTGTTTCCTTGCTGTTCAACCATATTCGGTATACTGAATAAAGCCATTTGCATGGTAAACCTATCTTAAGACTTTTCACCATGCTGCGCCACGCACGTGAGTAACATAAATTCATGTATATCACTTTCTGTCATTTCTGTGGCCTGAATTTAATCATAAATAAAAATAGTACAGCTATATTATTGGTATATAAAATTCTTAAAAAGCCGTTAGATGTATACATCTAAAGGCTTCTTAAGAATTTTATATACCAATAATATAGCTGCTGTAATTTCAACAAAAGAGCCCCTGAAGATGAGCCTTATATAGGCTAGAAACATGTTGGGCAACATTTAATAAAATTATGTTAAATAACATAATACTGTGTACATTTGTCTGCATAACATATACTATAATTAAAAATGTACGGTACAAGTAACGTAAAGAATCCATTGCTTTAGTTCTGAGGGCAGATATTTTCAGGTCCTTTGCAATTTTGTTTAAGTAATTAGCCGCTTTTTGTAATTCGTGTTTTTATTTTAACTTTGTTAACTAAAGTTTTATAAGAATTTTGCATTATCCCACTATTGCTACTTTCCTCGTCCATTTATTGCTCTTCAATTTGATAGTCCCCACAATATATAACGATGCGAACAGTAAAGATCGTTTTATATTGTCAAGTGAGACGTATTAGTAGACTGGAATAAACGCTAAATAATGCGTACATACAAACAAGTTCAGATTGTAAAATTGAAAGAGTATAGCGTTGCACACACTTAGCCGCGGCGCTGCGCTGCGCTGCGTACTCACGAATCCTTAAACACAAATATGTTAAACTGCTTACGACTGCGCAGAGTCGAAAGTGCAATGGACAGAAGCTGCTTTGTACTCCTACACGGTACCGTGCGTCAGTTATTGACACCATTGCAAACAGGAAGTAAACTAGACAGACAGAAACAGTACATTTTGTACTCGTAAACAAACGTATTTCTAGCCTTGAAATTATTATAAAAATAACATATTATACTCTGGGCTTCCGTTAGAAAAGTGACTGGCTACTGTCAAATCACAAGGGTTTATCTCCGGGTAGCAACTGGGGTTTTTGTCATTATCATCGCTGTACCAAACCGGCATCTGAGCCTGCTCTATCCCCTCCCCCACTACAGTCGGTGTGGAGATAAGGCAGGCGGCTTGACCCGTAGTTGGCCATTCACCTCCACTGAGTGGCGAGATTAAGGGTCGTGCAAATGGTCAGATGCACATCTGCGCGTCTGCGCGAGATGGTACTTGCGAGCCATAATGCCCAGGGAAAAACTTTACATTTCTCACCTTACTCCTATCTGAATAGCAATTTGTAGCTTATATTTCATATTTATGTCTCTTCTGAAAAGACATGCAATCCAGTTACGCTTTGTTCAAGTACAGACACTGAATTTCCAATATTTCTTAGAAGATATGAGCTTTCTGGCTTTCACGGGGAGTATAAATCAAACAATGCTCTTCTGGGTTGTTATATCGAGTACACAAAACTACGGAGCCGGAGAGCTGATAGCATTGTAGTAGATTTAATTGCTAACAATCTCTGCGATCTTTCTGTATAATAGACACACGTCAGCATCCACTTAAAATAATTTACCGAAGAGTGGAGGTAGCAGGTTTCTCTGAAACGTCGGAACAAACTTCTTATCCTACATAACGTAATAACCCAGAAGACCATCATTTAACTTCTTAAAAGGTTTGATATTGTAGGGCACTCGAAAAATTCTCATTAGACGTAAAATAGTTTAGAATACGTGAGAACTGCCAGCCTTCACAATGATAGTAAGGACAGGTAGTTAATTATTTCAGTAAATAAATCAGAGGGAATGACGAACGGAGCCTACAGAGAAATCGTGTTGTGTACGGCCTTACAGCGATAACATGCCATGCAGTATGCAGTATCTGCAACAATAAGAGTATCAGTCCAGTATCGACCTTTCTCGATAGATACCGTTTCGACACAATCGTTGCCCCATATCTCTACCTCTCTTTTTTTATTTTTTGCCAGGTCAAATGAGTGGACTTAAAGCACGTTTAAGGTAGGACGGAACTACGCCAGGCACTTGCTATGTCGTGATACAACATAAAGCAACGTAGCAGTGTAAATTCTCATGAAGGATCTCGAACACCCAGATTTAGTATGCTTAGTGACAAATACACGATCAGACCGTTCTTGTAGAACGGGAAGTTCCTTACCGTCTTTACAGTAGCCCGCTACTGAATCCTACACTGAGCCACTTGGAACACGACCACTCCCTTCTGTCCTGTTGCTTGAAGATACCGTATGCACACTTTTCTTCCCTATCCACGCTTATATCTCTCAGATTTTCAGACTAGAACTGTCTATGTATTTTTCAGCTACCCCACGTGTGTTACAAGTCTGGCCAGCTTATCCTTCTAGATTTGATGACCCAAATAACATTTAGTGAAGACTATACAATCTAAAGCTCCCCCGCTGTATACGTTTTCTGCTCTCCTGTTTCCCTGCATCTCAAGTCCAACGCAAAGAAAGCGATAACAGGACATCCCTGTTGTATTTTGCAAACAAGCTTATGTTATCACTTTTATGTCATAATTTTTGTCGTTACAATTTTCACTTTATACCACTGCAGCATATCGCAACGGTAACCTGTCACATTTTATAATCTTTGAAACGATTTGCTTACATAGTTATCAAAGTAAAGATTCAGCCCATAGATTTGTGTACCGGGCAATGACACAGGACTGACTGAGGTGTTTGCATCAAATTACCGAGTCCGATGTACCACACTCTCTTGCATATCTTACATAAGGAACCCCTGCAGACATCCATATAAAGTGGTCCAGCTGACGTGACCATAAGTAGAATTGAAAGGCAATGACTTGTGAGCAGTTGCCAGCAGCATATATTGTTCCACAGCTTAATTTAAATGTTACATGAAAAATGTCATGAATATATTGATTATAAGTTTTCACAGGCTTTCTTCAAGAGACCGTGTAATGGTACCGGCTATTTAAAAAATATTTCTCTCTTTTGTTGTCATTAAGAAACCAGACATTATTGTGAACAGATGTGTGATGAATGAGGTATGTAGCATTCAAGGCGGAGATGAGAAATTTATAAAAGTGTTCAGCACGGAGCCTGAAGTGAGGAGTAAAATTAGGAGTCATAGGCGTACGCATAAGTAAAAGAACAAAATTGACAATATATCTTAGATAAATAGGGTGCGAGCCGTAGTAGATCAGTGGGTATAGTGACCGTGCTACGGCTGGACAACGTGGAATCGTGGTTCTGTTCCCGGCAGGAGCAAGAGGTTTCTCTTTTCTCCTAAACCTCCAGACCGGGTGTGGTTACCTCCAGCCTTCTATTCAATGAGCACCGGCAAAAATTTCACTGGGCTAAAGCGGGCGAGACCTCTATCTAGTGCGGTGGTTAAGAATGAGTGGAGTTATATCTCCATTCAAACATAGTTTGTAATGGCATGCATAGGGACAGCTTTACCTTTATATTAACACGGTAGGGGTGCAATAGATTTAACGTGCTGGTGACAGGGTTCAGTGGTGGGCGCTCATGACACGGCAATAGACCTTGCTGTTGCGTAGAAAGCAGGGAATTTGTTGACTAACTGACGGAATATCAACATCTCAAGAAGGACTGCGGCCGAAAGAGTGTTGATTGTAGGATATGCAATTACGCGACTGTCAGCATTTAAGAACGGAAGCCGAAGATTACGTGAGCCTAATTGGGACGCGAAGGTTGCTGGGTCTGTATTTAGGCAACTGAAAGTTACTTGTGGATGATGATAACGACTGAAGAAAGTCGTTAAAGTTTACTAAGTTCATTATTACCATTTCACCATTTATGCATTCTGCCCTGTGATAATGATTCCTTCTGAACCAGAGTGGCAGATGTGACTTATCTGTTCTTTCACTAGCTGTAAAGTATCTCAACTCAACAAGTGCACAGAGCTTAAGAACGAGAACTGAGGCGGCGGAACTCAAAGGTGCAACACCCACATTCTAAACGCATGTACATTTTCGATAATTTGTTTAGGAATAATGGCACGGGATTTTGAATTTCAGCAGAAACTGTTACCTTTTTGCCCATAGGTTGGGCTGCTAACGACTCGTGTGTTCTATAATAGGGATAGGCTTAAGGAAATTAGACTCCATAATCACTGCAAATCTACAGAAATAAAATCCCAAAAGAATTATATCTTTTGGAAAAGACGTAAGGAAGAATACCTACTGAAACAGAATTCCATCCAGTGCTCTTTGCCCCCACATTCTTGCAGCTACGCGTTATCTTCATCACCTGCCAGGTATTAGGCCATGTGTCCTGTTACGATTTCAGAACACGAACACAGAGGGCAAACATATACACACATAACATATAACTTCCCTATCCCGAAGAGCAATCGGAAGAAGAATAGAGACCTGACAATATTAGCCCTACCCTGAATTTATTCTTTTGCTAATCATACGTGAGTTTAATTTTCACTTCTTAGTTTTTTCGAAAATTCCCCTACTTAAAACTTTTAACAACTACGATTTTGTAGTACGTGTAGTTATGCCAGAGCAATTCATGATTGATGAATGGAACAATATGCATAAAAACATTTCTTTGTATGTATTATACCGATTATAACACAGGCCTCTCAATAAATTGCATATACAACACGTCTTATGGCAAGCACCTTGTGACAGCACATACTAATATCAGTCGGTGTGAGTGTGATGAGTGATGGGGAGGAAGTACTAATGACAGCACAGTTCCTAATATGGAGATGACAGACTTGAGAAGGCAGTGGGGTTGTTCCTTTCAGACTGACTTCCCAGAAGTGCAAATGAGATAAGATTCGCCGTCATTATTTTGGCTGTGCCGAGCTCTTCATTACGTAATGTTCGAAGGGTAAAATTGCATATTTAAACATGTCAGAAGTAGGCAGGTCTTTGCAGGTGAAAATGACGTGTATAAAGCTAGTAATATACAAATAATTAAGGAACATTTTTAATGTGATTTACTGGGAAAAATTACAGAAATAAGCTTCTTCTGCAGTAGGTCAGTTACCTTGTGAACTCTGTCGTACGTTTAGCTGTGACTCTTGTATAGAAAACTAATAAAGGAATAAAAAAGAAGAACCGAGATATCAGAAGTACCGCTGTGGTAACAGGTTTAAAAATGATAAGTATGTAGCTAATGAAGACATTAAAGACGAAATTTGAAAGATGTATATCAGCAGAATAACAAAAACTACAAAAAATGACCAGAATACTTGAAATAAATATATGCAGGCCGGATCTCGAAGCTGCTAAGTAAATATGCACGTAAACTGATGTGCAGAGGCTGCCAGGAACATCTGTCTAAAAGACTGAAGGAACATTTGTAATCCTTGCAACCGGTTTGGTACACGAATTTAAGCCGTAATGATGATCAAGATCTGTAAAGCTGTGCAAGGTATTGGCGAGTAGATGGACACTGTGTAGAGGAGCTGGACACAAACTCCAAGCAAAATGATTGCAACATAAATGTACATTTAGGTATTGTATTGTGTGGAACAAATACATTTCGTCACTTTTCATCACATTTGGTTAAAAACAGGTACAATTCTTGGTGTATCGTGTTTTGTGTTCAAGAAATTCTCAGTCCAGATATCGGCTGAACAGTCTGCTACCTTGACTTATGTTTGTGGAAAGAGTATTCACTCCCTGCAACCAAATTACAGAACGGTATCTTAAAATAGGTCACTACCACTTCCAAATTGATAGTTCTTTATGAGTTTATCCCGCCCGCCATTCGTCATTTTCCTTTAATAAATATTGGCAGCACTATGTAAAAGGCGAATTAATTATTTTTATTTGCACCTTTTTAGTTTTTATTGGCTTGGTTAGTAGTGTTAAAACTGTCACATGTTGTACGTGACTGTTATATACGGAAGAATGACTGTTATATCAAAGTACACGGCGTCATATCGCAGGACACCTTACAGTGACACTCATTGTTGTGAAAACCTCAACCATCCAAACAACAATCTTTGTGGCATTCTCATAAATATGAGCCTCATAAAATTTTGCGAAACGGTGAAAAGTTTCAAAGGACGGACAGGGAATATTCTTGATATTGTGGGTGGTCATCGACTGTAACGGGGTTTGAAGCTAAGAATTTCGATCAGCGTATCCGGAACAACGGAAGAAGCCGCACCTGAGAGAGCACGAATAATGGCTAGCGTGGGTGCATGAATAACCTGAGACGTAAGCCAAAAGCTTTTGTTCGGAATAAATCAGCAAACTCTTGAACAGATGGACCAAATGCATTGAAAAGCAAGTTAACCGAGTAGAAAAATAAGATGAATTTAACTACTATGTGATTATTTTGTCAAAACGAATAATAAAATTGCTTCTCGTTTTCTACTTCCTTTCGTAAATTGCCTTGTTATTTCTTCGCTACGCTTCCACTCTTCCCGCAGACGTCAGATCATTTGGCTATAAAATAGCATGACACGGACAAAATTAGATCCAGTTCGAGTTGTTTCCCGAACACAGAACACGTACAAATAACAGCAATTCATTGTTTGGCTTATGACAGGTGCAAGATCGACATACCGTCTCTTAAAATTTCTTTATTTCTTTCGAGATCCTTCAACTTGTATAGGAGTATTTCCATGTTGCTGCTTTCCTTAAAGAGATGGTTGTAAACTGCGGAATAAAGACGTGCAAGGGATCGGCAGCGTCGTGGGTGAAATGGGAGTGGCTGTGTGGGACGTCGCCTTTGGGCCATGCCACAATGCACTAACACACGATAAAGCGGAGTCAAATCAAATTATGGGTTGAGACGTATAATAGACGGACATAAATAATAGCGCCATGAAAACAGAAAGTGAAAGAAAAGGGCTTTGAAGTTGTGTCAGTTGTGTAGCAGCACAGCGGATAGTGATAGTTATCGTTGTCAAGAGTCGGTGCGAAACAGAAACATACGATGTTCCGGAGGCTGGGGCCGTGTCCGAGCAGCAGAAGATAGTTTCGTACTTATAGCTGTGATTCTTCTTTTTTTCTTTTCCCCTCCTTATTTTGCTTTCTTCCTTCCATTGTTTCTATCTTCGTTCTCTTCTTACTTACTTACTTTTCCCAGCAGCAGCTTTCATTTATTCTTTATACCTTTTATTTCCGACGGAAAGGTTTAGTTCAGTCGGTAAAGCTTCTGGTCTGTATAGCCTACTGAAGTTCCAACACACAGACTCTCCTGAATCGTACTTTTAATTGTTTCTATCAGTTTTTCCAGTTAAATTAAAAACTAATACTTCTAGTTAGGCCAAGACAGCTTTCCTTCCGTATCCTATACAGTTCATCACTCACGTTTCATTCCATTTTTCGAAGTCATAACGTCTGGCGTACTTATGTCTTCGTCCAGTGAAACATAATTGAAAAACAATAAATATTTTTTTCTTCACATCTACCTATTCCTTTCTCTTTCATCTTCTTTTCTTTTCTGTCCCTCTTAAACATTTCTTGATCTCCCACTTTGTCTTTATTGCCTGTAATAATTCACTTCAAGCTGAAGACGAAAATGCAATGTGACACACACGTTAGAACATCCACTGAACCGTTCTCAGGTGTGCTGCAGCATGTGGTGCACTCATATGTGACACACACGTAAGAACATCCACTGAACCTTTCTCAGGTGTGCTGCAGCATGTGGTGCACTCATATGTGACACACACGTTAGAACATCCACTGAACCGTTCTCAGGTGTGCTGCAGCATGTGGTGCACTCATATGTGACACACACGTAAGAACATCCACTGAACCTTTCTGAGGTGTGCTGCAGCATGTGGTGCACTCATATGTGACACACACGTTAGAACATCCACTGAACCTTTCTCAGGTGTGCTGCAGCATGTGGTGCACTCATATGTGAAACACACGTAAGAACATCCACTGAACCTTTCTCAGGTGTGCTGCAGCATGTGGTGCACTCATATGTGACACACACGTTAGAACATCCACTGAACCTTTCTCAGGTGTGCTGCAGCATGTGGTGCACTCATATGTGACACACACGTTAGAACATCCACTGAACCTTTCTCAGGTGTGCTGCAGCATGTGGTGCATCATATGTGACACACACGTTTAGAACATCCACTGAACCTTTCTCAGGTGTGCTGCAGCATGTGGTGCACTCATATGTGACACACACGTTAGAACATCCACTGAACCTTTCTCAGGTGTGCTGCAGCATGTGGTGCACTCATATGTGACACACACGTTTAGAACATACCACTGAACCTTTCTCAGGTGTGCTGCAGCATGTGTGCACTCATATGTGACACACACGTTAGAACATCCACTGAACCTTTCTCAGGTGTGCTGCAGCATGTGGTGCACTCATATGTGACACACACGTTAGAACATCCACTGAACCTTTCTCAGGTGTGCTGCAGCATGTGGTGCACTCATATGTGACACACACGTTAGAACATCCACTGAACCTTTCTCAGGTGTGCTGCAGCATGTGGTGCACTCATATGTGACACACACGTTAGAACATCACTGAACCTTTCTCAGGTGTGCTGCAGCATGTGGTGCACTCATATGTGAACACACGTTAGAACATCCATGAACCTTTCTCAGGTGTGCTGCAGCATGTGGTGCACTCATATGTGACACACACGTTAGAACATCCACTGAACCTTTCTCAGGTGTGCTGCAGCATGTGGTGCACTCATATGTGACACACACGTTAGAACATCCACTGAACCTTCTCAGGTGTGCTGCAGCATGTGGTGCACTCATATGTGACACACACGTTAGAACATCCACTGAACCTTTCTCAGTGTGCTGCAGCATGTGGTGCACTCATATGTGACACACGTTAGAACATCCACTGAACCTTTCTCAGTGTGCTGCAGCATGTGGTGCACTCATATGTGACACACACGTTAGAACATCCACTGAACCTTTCTCAGGTGTGCTGCAGCATGTGGTGCACTCATATGTGACACACACGTTAGAACATCCACTGAACCTTTCTCAGGTGTGGCTGCAGCATGTGGTGCACTCATATGTGACACACACGTTTTAGAACATCCACTGAACCTTTCTCAGGTGTGCTGCAGCATGTGGTGCACTCATATGTTGACACACACGTTAGAACATCCACTGAACCTTTCTCAGGTGTGCTGCAGCATGTGGTGCACTCATATGTGACACACACGTTAGAACATCCACTGAACCTTTCTCAGGTGTGCTGCAGCATGTGTGCACACTCATATGTGACACACACGTTAGAACATCCACTGAACCTTTCTCAGGTGTGCTGCAGCATGTGGTGCACTCATATGTGACACACACGTTAGAACATCCACTGAACCTTTCTCAGGTGTGCTGCAGCATGTGGTGCACTCATATTTAAAATGTAGCCTCTTTACAACGACCCAAATATTGTGTTAGTCGGTTCAAAGTTTGTTTCAACAATAACTCTCACTTGCTGTAATTTTGAATGAAAATTTATAATTAGGTAAATAAACTATTAGTACATCATGAGCAGTCTCCTGTTACGTGTACCGTCAATTCCCTTTTTGGTTTATGCTTTATTATAATAATATTCTAGACAGCCAGAGTAATGCCGGGCATCGCAATATGTACCCTTCAGCGACCACTATTAGGGTTATCCAAATAAGGAGACTGGCATGGGTGGGACATAGAGCTTGCATGGGTTAGGAGAAAGGAATGTCATATTTTTATCAGAAAACGAGAGAACACAAAAAGACAGTCTTAAATAAGAGAAAAATATTAAAATGTAGACCTTTCTTAAAGAAACAGTGTATAAAGTTTAGTGATCCAGTTGTGGTGTGTTATGAATGCGGTAATAAACATTGAGGTTCCGTAACAAGAGGAGAATTTTTGGATTAAAAAACCCCGGCTTCATGGACTTACTTCACATTCTCTCATGTCAATACTTCAGTTAACGGCCGGAATGAAACGCGAAATGAAGATGTATCTGTCCACAAGCATTCACTGACAATTCTCGTCCTTAATATGTCGACGGTACGGTCGCAATCCCGAAGACTCATTGGCTGAGACAAGGTTGGTCAAGGTCTTCTGAGCGTGACCAGCTCCAATCATCGTTAAACGGAGGGTGTGCCGGGCTCACTCGATGTAACCCTGTCACTCTTATTCCTTTTCGCACGTGAAAAACCTTGCGTTGAATTGGGTTTTTTTAAACCGAAAAAAAAATCCTGTCATATAACAAAATAGCGCCCAATGTTTTAATGGTATCATTTCTACCGTTGTATCTTTGAAACGTGACATAACCCTCCGAATACGAATACATCAATAATTCAGGTATTGTAATTAAGATATTCAAACTATCCTAAGTAAAGTGCCAGTGTCAGGAATTCGACACTGATACTGCAGATCAGAATGCCCGCACTGGAATGCAAATTTTTACTTCTTCCGCTTAGGAAGCAGAAAAATACAACACTGCGAATTCTTTCTGTGCGCCAGCGTTGACATCATACTGCTTCCTCTTTGTCCCTCCATTAACACTGACGTACAGATACCGAGCTTTCAGTACTTTTACATACCACATTAATTTAACGCAAATTAATTGAATCGACCAAACCACTGTATAGTAGTTTTACTTTGCGCAGATAAACCTTGCCGGCCGAGTCGTTCCCACTTCGATGAAAACGTCGACTGATAAGGCACAGTTTTTTTAAACTTCGTCCCCTTTCTCTGAAGTTGAATGATCTTGGCTTCATTCATAATCACGTGTATATGAATATAAATATAAGAAAGTACTTTATAAATATTTGACATGAAAGTGGACTTCATTAAACCGGTATATGGATCGGTAATATATTCATATTTTGTGACAATAGTATTCTTTATTATGTTTGTCAGCCCCTACCAACAGCCTCAGATTCCATTCTCATTAGACATATCTTTTAGTTCCAGGAGCACTGGGAGGCCAAGTTACTTGACCCTACGCCCTCAAAAATTGACTACCAGCTGCTGATGATACGTAAATATGGAACATTGTTGGAATCATAATTTTCAGGGTAAAGCTCAAAATACTAAGAGAAATACCTGTGACAGTGCATACTTGTCAATAATAAATTTAAAAAATTTCACATAACCTACCCTGGGACAGAATGCGAGCCTCCGCGACAAGGATCTGGCGACTGCACTGTCATGAAATAACTTAGTTTCTGAAGTCTCCCGTGACTGACTGACTGATAGAGCCTCTATCCTTCTGAAACTAAGACCAGACATTACCATCTCCTAACCATTATATCTCAGATACGCGTATAGGATCAAACACACAGTAAGTAAAGGTGGAGTTGCCCTGCGCACGGCATGAACACGTATGGGGGAGAAGAATCATAGCTGCATTCGTTTTTAACATTGGTACTGTATGGACAGCTTTACGCTCCAGCCACTTCATCAACCCCCCCCCCCCCCCCCACCCACAACCGGGAAGAGGTTCTAGTATCTGTTGAATAGGAGGCAGTGTGGTCCTCGAGAAGACGTCTCCTCTCCCCGGCTGGAGTCGAAACAAAATTTATTCGCTGTACAACCATAGTCTGGTCACTATACCTGCTGTTACACAGGTCTGAACAGACAGCTAAACTCAGTACAGCTTATCATCAGCAGGTCAAAACTGAAGCGGCAATATTTGTTCAGAAGAACAGCTGTAGAATTGCTTACGGTCAGCATTAGCTGATATTTTTTAAACAGTTAGAACACATGGAACCTTTCTCCACGGCTGTGGTTATTTCGAGCCGCAGGAGGTACAACAGGACTTGAACAAATTGGCATGACCGTGCCTACAGAAAATCCCCAGTTGTGACTGATATCCGGGTATATGGGCTATGCTTAGCGTAGTCGGTATAGCGACTCGCTACGGGCTGGACGTTCCGGCATCGAATCCCGGTGGGGGCGAGATTTTTCGCAGCTGTCCAGACCGGCCTTGGGGCCCACCCAGCCTCCTATACAATGGGTACCGAGTCTCTTTCCCCGGTGGTAAAGCGGCCGGGGCGTGGCGTTGACCACCCACCCGCATCTAGTACCAGGGTTAAAGAAAAGAGTACAGCTATACCTCTACTCCCCCTCTGGGCCTTCATGGCCTGTTCTAGGGTGAACTTTACCTTTACCTTTACCTTTTACAGGCTATGCTTCAACGTATTCATATGTACTCTAACAAAGCAGATTTATTTTCGAAATAGTTTCTTTCTAAGTCTGCACTTTTCTGTGTCACCGAAGTCTATTTATTGCAGATTCAGTTCTGTGCTGCCGTGTCTGTCATAATAACCACTGCCTGTTTAAAGACCGTGGCAGAACTGAGAGCCAAATTCGGTATGTTTTTGACGAAGCTAATGACAATTAGCTGCGTATAACTTATCTTCTTTCATTTGTGTTTGACTAAACATCAGCAATTGCGAAGAAAATTCTTTCTATAACTAGAAAACGAATAAAAGACTAAAAGGTTATGCCTGTGTCAGAAGTGAATCCCTACATAGCCTATCTATACGATGGCTGTCCAAAAAGTATCCGACTATATTTTTTCCCGCGGTAAGTAATGGCGAAAGGGTGGGGTAACTGAGCGTAGTGGTAGAAGGGACTTTCATGCGCATGCGTGATTTTTTGCTGCCTCGCAACACCGCCGGATGCGTCTGTCGCTGCCAGATAGCGAAGTGGTGTAACACGTGTTCGTCGCATTCTCGTTTCGCTCAAGATGACAATGTCTGGAGCAGCGATACTGCATCAAGTTTTGTCAGAAACTTGGGGATACCCAAGCGGAAAAAATCCGCAAAATTCAGCAGGCTTTCGGTGATGATGCAATGGGGGTCACTCAAATTAAAGAGTGGTTCAACCGCTTTAAAGATGGCCGCATGTCGGCGGGCAGTGACCAGCGTTCCGGGAGACCGTCAACGAGCCGAAATGCTGATGTCATTGACAAAGTGCGGACATTGATCATGGAGGACCGTCGTTTGACCGTCCGGGAAATTGCTGATGAGGTTGGGATCAGCAGAGGTTCCGCAAACACGATTTTAACTGAGGATATGGGCATGCGAAGAGTGGCGGCAAAATTTGTGCCCAAGCTGCTTTCGCCGGAGCAGCAACAACTCCGCCTTGAGGTCGCGCAGGACATGCTGGAGTGCGCCAGCAGGGATCCTGAGTTCCTGAAGACTGTGATCACGTGACGAGTCGTGGGTGTACGGATATGACCCGGAAACCAAGGTCCAGTCGTCACAATGGAAGCATCCAACATCCCCGAGGCCCAAAAAAGCACGACACGTTCGGAGCAATGTGAAGGTGATACTGACTGTTTTCTTCGATTACCGGGGTGTTGTGCATCATGAGTACGCACCACTAGGCCAAACTGTTAATAAGGAGTACTACCAAGAAGTCCTCCGTCATCTTCGTGATGCAGTTCGGCGCAAGAGACCGGAGCTGTGGGACGCACGCAACTGGCAGCTGCATCATGACAATGCCCCAGCTCATTCATCACACCTGATCCAGGGTTTCCTGGCTAAGCACGGCATTCCGCAGGTTCGCCAGGCTCCCTACTCTCCTGATATGGCTCCTTGTGATTTCTGGCTGTTCCCGAGATTGAAGACACCGCTAAAATGCTCCCGTTTTGACAGCCGCTAGGACATCATACAGAACGCGACGGCGCAGCTGCACACCATTCCAAAACAAGCCTTCCAGAATTGCTTCCAGCGATGGAAGGGCCGCTGGTCTAAGTGTGTGGAGTCACAAGGGGCCTACTTTGAAGGGGATTAGGTATTGTAACCACCCAGATACAGAACTTTTTTCCCGGCCCAAGGTCGGATACTTTTTGGACAGACCTCGTACATATTAAAGTCACTCCCGTTGCAGTCACTCGAACGTTTCCAGTAGTTGCACGCCTTCGGTGAGTCTTTATACAGTACAGTGTACTGTAAGCAAGAATTAACACATGGCAGTCTTAATAAATGTACAACATTCTTACATAAATATTTTTATTAATAAGGGCAACAGTGCTCCAATCACAAACCAAGGAGCTGGAATTATCTTCCAAGTAGCCTGTACTCACGGTAAATCAGGAATACAGGGCTCTATTTTCGATAAACAAAGGGATTATTTGACCATAAATTAAATGACTCTTACGACGTCGCTTATTCAGTTTGTATTTTCATTGTTCAAGCCAACGATGAAAAGCAACACCGGGTGGCTTCTCGTGGTACGGGTAAAGCAGAGAGATATCCTGTTGCGAGAGTGTTTCGAAGTGAGTCAGTGCAGTGGTCAGAGTGGCGGCAAAGTCGGTTCTTTATTCTAAAAGCCGTCCACCTGTTTTCTTACCAAACAATGCATCAAGTCCCACCACCATATTAAAACAGACACAATTATTTTTGAAGATAAAATATTGCGATTAGCACGGCAAGTTCAATTCTTTCTCAGCTTCTTCGGGAATGTAATTCTCGTGTTTAAGTTCCTTTCCCAAAAAAATCACGTACACAGCACATTATAAACCGGGGGTGCACACATTTTCCAGAAATCTACGAGCAACGTCAAAACTCTAGGGGCCAGATTCGTGACATGAAGCAACTTCCGTAGTGAAGATCCATAAATATTAGGCACCACCGTAAAAACGTTAATCGCCACAGCGATCTGTCGTTCAGGATTTGTTCACGTCTGCTACATACAAATTCAGACGGATTATGAGAATGCGCGACACATAAACTTTACGTTGTGCTCACCGTGCATTTTGATAACATACAACAATTAAACCAACAAATGCACTTTATTTCTTAGTTATGTTCATTAACGCTACACATGTTTCGGCTGCAACAGAGCCATCATGATGATGGCTCTGTTGCAGCCGAAACATGTGTAGGGTTAATGAACATAACTAAGAAATAAAGTGCATTTGTTGGTTTAATTGTTGAACGCAACACATAATTTACGTTTGTACAGAATGGGTGGTTTTGAATTTGTTTGCAGATTCAAATATTTTGCGCGAACCCTCCGCCACCACTCGCACCTCTCTTACCACAACGAAACTTATATTATGTGGAAGTATAAGTTGAAATATACACATTAGGCTAAGAAGGGTGTTAGGAAATTTCACATAAATACTGATATAAGTGAGGTCTTCGACTATCAAGATGTGTTTATCCTGGAGGAGACAAGCTTTCCACATTAACACTTTAGGCATAACAAATATGTGCACAGCGCACCGCCAAAGAATGTGTCCAAGCGCTTCCAGTGTGAGTACTCCTCTATATTCAGAATATATCCTGAATATCTTAAAATAAATATGTACAAAAGTAGGTAACTTTTATGTCATCTAGACTCTGTTAAAACGTATGGGTAAGTGTACGTGAAGCTACATTATTCCTCAACCTCTACACACCATTAGAGATGAGCAGTTTCAAGTTCCGAAACTTACACACCGGATCACATGTACAGATTAAGATATTACATTAAAGACGAACATTGTTATTTGTATGCTTACAGGTTGCTTAGTACTGTCAGAATAGTGTAATCTGAGAGGATACGATAGGCTGGGTATAGGGCTAGAAGGGAAGAGACAAGGACTGCGTACAGAATGTTGGAGGGGAAAGCACTTGGAAAACCAAACATGTTTCGGAGGGTGACATACAGGTTCTGAGAATCGGAGGTTTATGGCACTGGCTCAGATATTTCGCAAATGACCTGCTGTGGTACTAGATGCTACCGAACCTTCGAATTCTCTCACTATGGCGATAGATCCAAACAGGGCTTGTGATATCGAAAGTGGGTCCTTGATACCAGCAACTCTCTGGAGAGCAAGAAATGTTCAGGAGGTGAATGGCGTGACACTGCAGCCTTAACCCAAACATTTCACGCGTTTGTAATAAAGAAGAAAGAAAGGGACTCGTTTAACATAGAATGAAACTGGGCCTTGTCGAAAATGCGAGATAGGGGTCACCTCTCTGACGTGTGCGGCGAAACCCTGACTGTATAGCATGTCACACCACAAAAGTGAATGGCAAATGCATTCCAATACAATTTAGCCCGCCCAAATATTGAAAGTTAAGAAACAATAATTGGAGCAAGCCAGTTATTAATATGGAAGAAAAAAAACCACAAGTCCTTGAGGGGGAATCGGTAAACGTGCGGCAGCCAGAGTGTAATAACTTGATACCATGTAACGATACGCCGAAAGTTTACGTAAGAATTTAGCTGCGAAACTGCGGCTGTGTCCGACACTCGGTACCGACAATCACATTGCGCTATTGCCTGTGTCTTGTAACATGTTACGTGTTGAATAGTGCAGGGGTGTCCTGGTTCCCAAGTCAGAAAGTTTATTTATTTTTTTTTTCTTTCTTTCTGTCCTTCGCACCTCTGTCCTTCTTTTCTTTCCTGCTTTATTTCTTCGCTGCTTTCATTGTTATTCTGACATTCTCTTCTATCCTTTTATCTCTCTATGCTTATGCCTCTTTCTTTATATATTTCTTATCTTTCTTTATTTCCTCCCTGTCACCTTTATTTTCCTTCTTATTACTTTATTTGTTTCTAGCTTTCTCGTTTTTCTCTTTTTGTTCCTTTTAGCTTTCACTGCTTCCATCCCATCGTCTCTTCCGTCGTAATTTATTTTTCCTATCCATCCATTTTTTCCTTGTCCATTTTCTGCCATGGAATTTGCCTGCTGTCAGTGTCAAAAACTACCAAATATTTGATGGCACTCCAGGATTTGAATTAGCTGCATTCCGATAAAGTCACACCTCGTTAAATGAAGACACAGTTCACGTCACCTGGACATTCCATCCTATCAAGCGAAAATCGCCCTTCACAATACGGTGCAGTATGTGACTCAGTTCTGCATTAACAAATTGCAAGACATTTAGTTCATACCCAGGTGTTTACGATTTGTAACGTTTCCATTGTAACTTAAATGTTCATCCGGTCTGGAATTTAAAATTAAACCGGAACAACTTTTCTCTTCATTTGTGTCTCAACGAAGGTTCTTGGGTTAAGGTTACCAGTAATAACAATAGCTTACATTTGCTCGAATGCTTTTCTGAGTGTGTAATAATTCTTGACAGGGGTGTGACCACGACTATTGGGATCTATCGTAAGAGGGTCTGTCTGTCTGTCTGTCTGTCTGTACAACATAAAATTTCCACGCGAACTGCAAGGTCAAAGGAAACACACAATAGTAGTAATGGTGTCGGAAATCCTCTTCCTTCCAGGATTTATTGAATGTTTTGTTGCATATTCAAGAATTTTTCTTTCTTTTATCCTACACAAATTCTATACACCTGACCGAAATTCGCGGGGTATTGGGGTCCGGCTTTGTATTGGAATATTCAGGCCTCGACTTGTCCGTGACGTCACCTATCACGACAAGTTATTTAAAGGTTTCCTCAGACCTTCAAAGTAGATTTTAGAATTAAGAACACAACGCCAACACCGCTCCTTGAACAGACCCCTCAGTCCAGATACACGTAACCTGTATTGCTAAAATTCTTATCATGTCGCTTGTCTCTTGTTCCGTCTAAACTTACGTATAGGCTAATATCTAGATACCTTGTTTCTATTTTTGTATTTCGTGTTATGATTTTGTCTGGTATCCCATATCAACTTCTCGACACTATGGTAACCAGCACTTTGTGCAATTCCTAGTAAGGATATAATTACACAGAACCATCTGTATATTACCCAGTATAAACGTAAAAATATTAAAGATTAACTTTCCAAAACTGTCATTTCAGCTGTCATTATTAATTTTTCCAAATACAAATCCAAATACTGTAGACTTTTTTCCTGTTTATCCTATTACCTAACACAGCCTTACACCTCAAAAGCCTACAGCTTTTAAGATTAAACATTTCTTCAACAGTATTTTGTGTTTTAACACTTAACTGCATTTAATGTTTCACCATATCAAATTCAATAAGCAATTCAATTTTAAATGTCGGCATGTCTTTATGTAGCGCTAGTGCCAGTTGCCTGCACTGTGACGTCACTATAGCCAGTACCGTTTTTGTTCACCGCGGGCAGCATCATCTGATACCTTTTTCGAAAGGCACAATTAAATCCTTGTACAGTATCCTGCTTTCATTTTATCTCTGACCTTGAATGTTCATTGTGTTTCACTCCAGTTTCGAACAGGGGAACGTTGCATGCTATGCGAAGGAAAAGCATTCATCAAGCTATGGCCAGTTACGGTTGCCTTCGCACTTGTTATCTGGAGACGGATTCCTAAATTTTTCCACGAAAAATTTGTGGTCCATTTGCTCATGTATTGCCAGCAGCAAGTCTTTATGCGTGCTGCGTAGCCCATCCATCTCTCGTTTGATACCCAAAGAGGCCGGAAATCTGGGACGAAGCTCGACGTTACGCAATGTTCTCCATTTGTTCACTTATGATAAACTTAGTTTCAAAAACGATTAGCGTTTTTTTTCAAACATCCTTAAATTACCGCCGTCTAGATACATCGTCTGGTTTCGTAAATAAGCATCATCCTTTCGACGAAGTTTCTGCCTCTATCATCAGAGATGGAGTCTCTTACCCTGAAGACGAATGAAACAGGACAGTCTGAAATGTTCGTACCTATCTACCGAACTACAGGGCGTCACAGTGTTCTAAATACTGGCGCCGTGAGAGCCAGAAATCTCGCCCTCAGACTATTTCACTTGTTTAGGCTGAGAGACACAAGTCTGACACTCATATAATGCGACAGGTAAAATTACAGGTATTGTACCGTTCAATATTTGGGTATTTAGATAGGACACCGCAAGATATAAGATTCTGAACTGAAAGATGTAGTAAACATCTTCACATTTTAATTTGGCCTTCCTTTGTGTGAATGTAATTTTGAGTTTCTCATTGCTGTATCTAATGATCTGAATTCCTCCGAATTCACGAAGGTCGTTATAAGTGCACCTGCGAGACAAACATTGCGGATGTATTAGCACTGCAAGCAGGAACATTCTGTACAACTCTATACACAATGTAGTTGAATAAATGAGTAAATAATTTCTTGGAAATACTGGATGCTACATGATGAAAATTGTTAATTTCACGTCATGTCTTAGCTGTCATTATTCCACCGATGTCTATGTTCATGCCCTGTTCAAACAGAAAGCAACTTACATGAAGTGCTGTGGGCACACGATCTACTTAACGACAAGTTCCCATACTCTCAAGAGATACCTGTAATTAGAAGGCTGTGCACCCTATAAGCTTGACAGGGAAATATTTTTTATTGATAAAGCAGCCGAGGCTTGAGGCTAACGACTCACCTCTATCTTTGCAAAAATTAAGAATGTGTGGAAATATACCTCCAATATTCCACACATGTTAAAGTAATGGTGTTTGTTTAAACACAGGAAGAAGACTTGCTTTATTAAACAATCTTACATTTATGATTAAGTTTCTCAACTACTGTCTTCAGTTTTACTGACTAAAATTTTGTACACATTACTTATTTGCTACTTCAGGCTACATATAAGTCCATCCCAATTACATAGTTGTGATTACCCTAATTATGTCTTCTATGTTGAATAATAATAATACGTAATTTTGAAGATCATCTTTCTTTCGATTACATGCAATGGTTTGTTATTCTTTCTTTCCGGCACCTGCAACACAATGGCTCGTCCTAAAAGAGACCAACCTTTACGCCAAAAATAGCAGGTAATATTAGACTATGGTTATCCTTGAAGTTTAGAAAACAATGCTTTTCAAAAATTTCGTGCTCGATTTACACTTGAGATGTTAGCTTTTTCCGGGCCACGGAAAATTATAGAAAATAATTACATTTATACGATTTATTTACTGTATAGACATACAATTGCTGTAAAGGAGAGACGATAAAGTTCTGATAAAGTTGTCAATTCAACATGCGTAAGTGTAAAATGTAAAATATAAAATTGGAATTCTAAATCAAAAGTTACCGGACGAGTTTAATTTTTCGTTTTAGCTGTCCAGTAGAAGACTTCGACATCCCCGTTTTGCTACTTTTGGAAATGTCAAATTCGATATAACAAAAATTCAAAAACCTCGGAATTTCTTGACATGGTAACTATACGGAGTATCATCTTTTATAGAAAAGCAAATAAGTAAAAGAAAACAAGTAACGGCTCTTATAGATACCTATAAATTATTCATACTAATCGTTATCATCACTGTTATACTCACAAAGTTCTCACTAAGTGGACACCTCCATGGGTATAAAAACAAATACAGTTATATATTATTAATATCTTCAACACTACCCTAACTATGGGGTTAAATGGCTCGATTTTAATGTTAGCAACCAAAAGCACGCCTATTCTCAGAAACAACAAGCCACATTAGCAGATAACAGACTACAGGAAGTCACATGTTCTTAGTAGGAGCTTTAATACCCACAACAAAGCAGGCGAAAATTCGTCCACTTTCAATGTTAACACAAGGACTGTCAGTCATAAGCAGTGTCACAAAATTATAGTCCACCATCCAGTAAAGAAAAACTTTTGGATTCCTAAGTCTGTCAAAATATAACTTACTTGCCCCAGGGACAGTGAAAGTACCACAATCCTTACCCTTGTGATTTATATACTGTATCGTGTAAGTAAACGTGACCTTAGAAAAATACTTAGTGTATGACTTAACAATCTGTGGTACAAGGAAACAGAGTTAGTAGGAAGAAAAAAGAGAGTCTGACCTTGAAACTTGAATGTTTTACAAGTTACAAGCCGGCAAATTATTCAACAGACGTAGGAAATATTACTTTGCAATTTTGGGAAGCATTTTGTATTAGTAAATGTGAAGTAGCCGACAGGTGAATGGATTGTGTGAGGAGGCATTTTGATTGTGTAGGTAGGAGTCGCTGTGCAAAACAAAAATAAAGCCTTTTGAATGCATAAAAGAGGATTAGCTAGAGAACACAACAGAAACAACAGAAAGCAGTTTAGACTGTGCTGCGGGGAGGGGGGGGGGATTTAAGTAAATCTGATTTGAATTCTAAAAGGTTTTGAAGATGGTATATGACATTGTGAACCATTTGTTTATAGGAGTTTGTCCATCGTCTTTATTGTGAATAAAATGTAAAATGTAAAATATAAAATGTAAAATATAAAATATATAAAATATACGTTTCGGAAGATGGCTCTTCTTCCGTCTTCAGGCCTGAAGACGGAAGAAGAGCAATCTTCCGAAACGTAGATTTTATATATTTTATAATTTACATTTTATATTTTACATTTCATTCACAATAAAGACGACGGACAAAGTCCTAGAAACAAGTGGTTCACAATAAATCTGATTTGTTTTGTCTTTTTGTTTTGAAGATATAATTTTGTTTTTCTTTTCACTAGTCCTTAATTTTCCTTTTCATTTAATTTGAACGATTTTTGTGTTGGTCAGAAGCTACCTAATTCGAAGATATGGCGATGAAAATTCAGCTCACACACGAAGTGATTAATGAGTGGTCAAAATGGCGGACTGTCAGCTTCTCTGTATGAGGTTATATGGACATCCTCTACTGAGCGGCTGAGAAAGATATCAGAATCGCATCCATAAAGTGCCGAGCTTGAAAACTGGCACGGAGCAGACTCCCCTGTCTCAGGGTCATCGTAGTTTCTTAGTTGTCATTTGACCCTCATAGTCAATATCAGAATAGTAGCTTCAAATAGGCGACGAGTTTCTCCTACCATTGCTCCCTAGTATTCATCAATGATAATAAATGAATACGAATGAGTGGAGATGTATTTCTTCTTCCCTATACGCTTTCATGGTGTGGACAGCGGCAACTTTACTTGTACATGAATAATTCCACCCCCCCCCCCCCCAACGCTTCTAGTGCTTCACTGCTACTTTCGGTACATTTGATGAGCCTCGTACGTAATGGTGTGAACAGGAGTGCTGGGAGGTCGAGCATAAGTCATGGTTTGCCATGTAATTGGTACATTTGGTACGTAATGGTATGAACAGTAGTGCTGGGAGGTCGAGCATAAGTCATGGTTTGCCATGTAATTGGTACATTTGGTACGTAATGGTATGAACAGTAGTGCTGGGAGGTCGAGCATAAGTCATGGTTTGCCATGTAATTGGTACATTTGGTACGTAATGGTATGAACAGTAGTGCTGGGAGGTCGAGCATAAGTCATGGTTTGCCATGTAATTGGTACATTTGGTACGTAATGGTATGAACAGTAGTGCTGGGAGGTCGAGCATAAGTCATGGTTTGCCATGTAATTGGTACATTTGGTACGTAATGGTATGAACAGTAGTGCTGGGAGGTCGAGCATAAGTCATGGTTTGCCATGTAATTGGTACATTTGGTACGTAATGGTATGAACAGTAGTGCTGGGAGGTCGAGCATAAGTCATGGCTTGCCATGTAATTGGTACATTTGGTACGTAATGGTATGAACAGGAGTGCTGGGAGGTCGAGCATCAGTCATGGCTTGCCATGTAATTGGTACATTTGGTACGTAATGGTATGAACAGTAGTGCTGGGAGGTCGAGCATAAGTCATGGCTTGCCATGTAATTGGTACATTTGGTACGTAATGGTATGAACAGGAGTGCTGGGAGGTCGAGCATAAGTCATGGCTTGCCATGTAATTGGTACATTTGGTACGTAATGGTATGAACAGGAGTGCTGGGAGGTCGAGCATAAGTCATGGCTTGCCATGTAATTGGTACATTTGGTACGTAATGGTATGAACAGTAGTGCTGGGAGGTCGAGCATAAGTCATGGCTTGCCATGTAATTGGTACATTTGGTACGTAATGGTATGAACAGGAGTGCTGGGAGGTCGAGCATAAGTCATGGCTTGCCATGTAATTGGTACATTTGGTACGTAATGGTATGAACAGTAGTGCTGGGAGGTCGAGCATAAGTCATGGCTTGCCATGTAATTGGTACATTTAAATGCTGCCTACTAGACTACAGTCGCTAATTTCCGTCCACAGTATCATAATTACAGTTATAATGTAAACAGACAAATGTTTAACAAGGACACTGTTTTTGTAATAAGCAGCAGTGAGATAAACCAGTACGACTTATTCTTAACCTCCCACCCTTCTCCTGTATTATGGTTAAGTTTTGGATCACACCGTGTTAGTGTAAAGTCACTTTTAATCTGGTAACTGTTTATGTGAGGCTTCTAAGTAGCAAAGTGTAACAAACGACGGCGGAAATCTCGACTTCCTTTCCTACGCTCGCCAGAATGGAAACACAAAGTCCAAAACATGAGAGTAATTTCCTATTTGACTTTAAAATCAGTGGCTTTGAACATATCTAAATGCGGATACATTCTGTCTGGAGCAGAGTGTGTATTAAGAAGCTACGAGTCGCTAGAAAGTCCCCAACTTTCAAGAAAGCTTAGGTTAATTACCTTGTTAACAGAAGCCCGTTTTTGGGCCCAATCCGGAGTAAAATAAATTTATTTCGAACCCCGCGACATAGTTCCTTAAAAGTCTTTTCAATACAGACTCCAATCTACACCTCGGTCTCTGAGACGTTATTTTTCCGTCAACTTTTCCGGCTAAAATTTTTATTCCTTTGTCTGAAGCTTAGTAATTCCCCGCCCATAACGTCTGACTTAATATGATTGTCAGAATGTTATTTGGAGTGAAAGAAAGAATAATAAAGTAATGGATATAGAAGGAATAAAAAAATCCCTTAATTATTTTTTGGGCTATCATATAAAGAAAAATGAGATGAGCAAACATTTAGCACTCGAAAGGAAGTGATAAAACTTAACCTTCATGAATCCGGTTTTTTATTTGTATGATTTTTAACTACTAGAGCTACCGACAAACATGTTATATACTACGTATATTTCGTGTCCCTAATCCCTCCCACTTAACGATTCATGACAATTAATGGAAGTCTGCTAGCAATACCTAGAATGAAAAAGAGAGATAAAGAACCGACATATAGTTCCAGTAACATCTGCAGTTCGATAAAATACACACAGAAAACACAACATCGCAACTCTACAGGCAGAAACTTTTATTCGAATTCTTACACCGCATTACACCTGTTCCGGCGAAAGTACACAATCGAACATTTCCTCTAAATACAAATCATCACAAAAGCAATTAAGGACAACATAATACTCAGAGCTAAGAGCAATACAGGCATAAACAGAAGTACCAAATAATGACAACTATGAACCAAAGACAACTTCCGCAAAGGAGCGGTGCTATAAGAAAGGCCAGGAAGAGAAGCGACAGGAAAATTGCGTATAAGAACGCGGTACAGCCAGGCTATACGAAAGCTAATACGTCCGTGTAAGAGACTCAACAGCAAAAAACCTGGGATCTATACATACATGGCAGCTAACGTGCTGCTAATCCACAGTATAGACTAATTAGTGAAATTATCATTGCTAGGAGTGGGCTTTCTTAAAGTCCAGCGTACTAAATAATTAAGATTCTTATATCACAAATCACACATAGTTAATAAACTTGCACTTGAAGCTTATAACTTCGTGTATATTATACGAATCTTCTACACGCATTTCTAACAAATTCATGCACAATGCAACTGAGAACACAAAAAGTTAACCTTTTCAATGAGACACAAAAAGTTTTGCACTACAAAAACAAAGAATTAATTGTTCTTACTCATAAATAAATACGTCTCTACACAAAACATATGACATCAGTTCCTTACTGTTGTTGGGCCGTACAGTGACGAGGGTGTGAACATCATGGGATTTGTTAAAAAAATACACCATAATTGTAGACGTAGTTGCTTCTGCTGTCTTAATTTCATTATCATTTTTCACCTACTTCTGTTTATTTCAAAAGTAATGTTCACAGAGGGTTTTTAAGATCGAAACATGGCGGAGATAAAATCCCAAAATAAATGTAGCGTACCCTGATAATGACCTCAAAGGTCAAAACATGCAGGAGAAGAATCGTACTGAAATAAGAACTAATACTAAGATGGTAAAATTTTGTTTCAATTTGTATTGTTCCACGGTCTGGAAATGAACTGTTTTAAAACACAGACATTGCTGCTCGCATTGAAACGTTGCCGTCTAGCAAAAAAACGGCAGTGCACCTTGCTATTCTGCGCGTCACACCTTACACTGCCACCTGACAACACCCAAGCAGTCCATGCGGGAAGAAAAAGGGTCACAAAAGTGTTTTACATTATTACAGAGTACGCAGGTAATTCTACTTATATGCATCGAGATTCAGTTCTGTAAAATCAGTTTATAAATGAAAGTTAGCTAACCAGTAATAAGGCAATAATGTGTGAATTTCATCTTGAGCGCTGGTCTGTTTTTTCATCACCTAGCCAATATAAGTTATTTGAAGCTCATTTGGTAATATTATCAACACTCGTTATATGAACTTTGAGCTTGTAATTTATATCTACTACATTGGTGAGAATTCCCGGAGCAATAAGCACATATTCTTATCCGGAAATTAATGGTTTCTTGGAAAAATGCAAGGATCAAAGTACAGTTACGACTCCCCATTTAAATCGGCCATTTCTCTACGCTTCTGACGTGCTGAAGAACATCTGATCCCTACCTGTTAAAGCGTCAGATGATTTAAGCAACTTTGAATGCAAGTGTTCACTGGCACTGAACGTAAATATCACAAAAATATACAAGAAGAGTTGGTAGAAAGCTACGTTTCTTTTTAACCCGTGTCAAAGCTAGTGGTTTCCCCGTGTGGTGACCGGGGAAAAGAATAGTCCCACTGCAGCCCATGCAGGTCGTAAAAGGCGACCAAAATGGGTACCCAGTGCCTGGGGGTATAGCTGGGCCACCCTGCCCCGGGGGTTATAAATTCGGTGGACTGGCCCTCCAGGTTGGGGGTTGGGCGACAGGCTGACAACCTGTCACTGTAAAAAGCTGACCGTTAGGAAACCTAAAATGTGGCCTCGGAACAGTCGGATAAAGTGGAGTGGACTGAGAGAGGGCCATTAAGGAGGCGAAGGTCCGCATTGGACTGTAGTGCCACCGAAGAAGAAGAAGAAGAAAGCTAGTGGTTAAGTTGACACTCCAGTCCTTTTATACCTACAAATCAACCCCTGGATTGACAAAAAGTAAGCTTGATAAACCCCAGAATCTTTGGCGACGAGTAATATCCCGCCTTTGCCTGGAGTCAAAACCAAATCACACAACACGTAGTCAGTGGCTGAATACAGCAGTCCTGGTAAATAGCAATATATAACAAATTTAAAATTTTGTATTGATGGAAACTATTAGCCATAAAGTTTGAAAAAAAAATACATAGTGTGAAATATAGTCCATATGTAGACATATATTGGTCGATAAACGTTGCTTCGCACTGATTGCTCCAAAATAGCACCACCAGATTCCAATAAAAGAAAAGAAACTTCTGTATGAAAACTTACCATTCGCAGGTAACGGTTGAGCCATTCCCGCAGCTTTGCGCCCAGTGAAGGAGCAATTACTTATGTGCATTACAATTCCACTATGACGGGAAATTTGGTGATTCATTTTAGAAGACTCGGGTGTCTTTTTCCCGCTACCAGGCTGGAATCTTGACAGAAACTTGGAACAACGAGGAAACACTCTTGAATCCTGCAACATAAGAATAAGTATTCTGAATGTCAATTGTAACACATTGCTGAACTGGGTAGTCAGAACAGCGACACGCAGCCAACAATAAAGTAATGTAAATGTTAATTACTAGCAGTTTAATCATTCAGCTCACAGTACATTTTAACATTTGGTAGTTACATGGCTCGTCACGGTATTTTTCGATCTGTTTTTGACGATTACTTACATCACCGTCATAAATGTTCAATACAGGATCATACAGGACGATAAAGCTGTATTATGTGTGGGTATTCACAAGATATAAATACATAAGTAATGTAAACAAAAATAAAAGGCGGGTTAATTAGGTATTCTTTGTTCAGGGATGGACCGGTTGATCTTATTTAATTCTGTTCTCATGCGATTCAAATGTCACGCCTGTCTGAACAGCTCGGTGTATATGGCGTCTGAGTGTTCAGGACGTACGGTGCTTAATCGGGAGCTAAAGGACATTTATCCTTCTGCATATTCACAAACTTCCTACACCAACCCACTATACGGATTCCAGTGAAGCACACTACTAGAAGTCTGTAGTTCTATTGGGTTACGTACAAACCTTACCACTGCTGGTCACCACGATTGAGAAACACGGTGTAAAGTACCTGCTATAGATCAGATATAAAGAACTCTCTGTCCCCATTGAGTGTTTCAAATTGAGAAATTTCCATTTGAGCGAGCCTGCACCTATAAGACTGTTTATAGGCTATGTTTTTGTCGTGACGGAGCGGAATGTTCAACAGGTGATTGTAAACCGAATGACATAAATTATAATCGACTGCAGCTAGTCGAAGTAAACAATCTGTAACAACTAGCCATTGTCTTTGCTCATTGCTTATTTTGCAACACTAGGTTACCTAGTAAAGTAACACACCCAAAAGAGTCCTTCGTTAGAAGCTGATAATCGTTTAACTGATCAATAAGTGTTCCGAATTTTATATAATCCAAAGGTAATTAAATCGAGGCTAAAATTGGCTTCAGATAGCACGTATAGCGAAACAAAAACTGCACATAATATTTTGTTAGGAAATCTCTTTGAAAGATACAGACTAGGAGAATTAGGAAAATATTAGATGGTAGTATTAAAATAGACCATAGTGAGTGTTTAAAATGTCGATTTGATTGAATGATCGCAAATAATTACCTTTGGTGAGCAAGGCAATGAGCTTACTAGCTCCACAAGACTTGAATTATTTTAACCCTCTCAGTACATATCAATTATAGAAAGAAAGTTAGCAGTGGAGTCAGTCAGTCAGACAGTCAGACAGTGGAAATCTCAGAAAAGCGATTGGTGCAGGTTTTGTAAGAAATTACACATAATGGGACCCCATGTAATATGCGGTTATTGAAAGTAAGTACAACACACTGAAATTTTCCTAGAGACCAACTAGCAGCTACACAGTGGGAATACGATCATGCAGTCGTACATATGGCCTATTCGGGTGAATGGTAAAGCCGATTTATACTAAGCCTTTCGTGAGACGGGGAACAGTACAAAGTGTCGACTCACTGTACTTTTCTGATCAGTTCTTAAAGTTCGTGATTACGCTTTTATTCTATTATCTATTAATTAATCTAAGAGATAAATAAAATACATGTACCATTAATAGCCACGCGGAATACTTTCAGCAGCTTAATATTTACATAACCGCAACTCATTGAATTTCACGACACTTACGCTAAGAGACCAAGAAAATTCGCCTCCCTAAAGCAGAAACCAGACACAGTGTACGAAATAAGGCGTTCCTACAGTTATTGTATTTTATGACTCGAAAATGCAAACGCTAAAGATGTACATAAAATCTAATTTCATTTTGTTTTGCTAGTTTCCATTCCGCTATGGCTTCTATTTTATTTAATGCCGATAGAAGTAGGTAACACTTCTTACACTATTTTCCATTGTATATTTGTGGTGAAATTTTCACAATTTAGAGCAACATGAAAGTCCATTTTTAGACGATGTAGGGCCTAATTAGTTATAGATGCTTTCTTTTCATTTACTTTCTTCTGGCAAGGAGTACAAATCATGAAGCACATTAGGCTATTCTAAACAATTAAATATGCCTTCTCCTGGGATGTTAATCAAAAGAAATCTTGTAACACAAACGACGGTACATGGAGGCAGAACAAGAAAGTCGAAAATTTTCAGACTGTTTGCTTTTAGTATAAGCACTGTAGATCAACACAGGAAGCAGTGCCCCTGCGGAGACCGAAACCAGAACCTAACACTTCACAAGAAACAGAGTTTTCTCGAAAGAAAAGGAAACCCATTCAAGAACCGGCAAGAACTGCAAACGTTGGTGAATCTGGTTAAAACTGCCTATGCCTCCAAACGTCACTGTGTCTGGTTCACACGTTCATCGTCTTCCAGCAGTGTCATCAGCCTTCCGGAGGAATTCCGACCAACATGACACATAACCCTGATGCCCAGTCGAATGAGAGGGCATCAAAACAAGGCAGGCCATGGCTGCTTCTTTCTATGTCCTTCCCTATCATCGACAATCATCTTTCCATTCGCAAAATGTGTTACTCATTAAAAAACAATAAAGAAAAAGCATGTCCCTACTTTTAGCTGAATGATTACGGTGATCAAATAAAGCAAAATACGACACTTGTGACGTAGGGAAATAAATTTTGGTGAGGAAGTCACTTTAGAAACTCCTATTCTGAAGGACGAAAAATTTGTAGTATAACATCAATATGAATGAGGGTTAAAGTCTTACTGAAAGTGCCGCTGTGTAATTGAGTAAATGTTTCCCGGCGCTTGGAAGGATTATGGCCGCTACACCCTCAAGTGTTCCTCAACCTCACCGCTGTGCGAACCTGAAACCTCGCATCAAGGCGAAATTTAATAAGGCAGAATATGAGGGAGATGTAAGGAACTGGCTCTGAAACCTGCCCAGTGCCAGGATTTAGTTTTAGTTGTGTTTAAATCTACAAATTTGCTACCAATTAAATGTCACCCTGAAAGGTACAGATACTTGACTGCCTTAATTTACGTCTTTAACATCTAAGTGAACAGTAAGAAAATGAAGTGGATTTAAATTAATTTTCCCCTGCAGCGCTGGAGCAAGCTACAGAAACCTTTTACCTTTGAAGACTACAATGTCGGAAGACACAGCAACCTGTCATACAAGTGCTTGTAGCTTTTTCCCAAATGCACAAGGCGCCGTAATTATGACGGGCGTGTAACAAGGCCGGATAGTCTAGACCAGGGGTGGGACATAACGCCAAAGATCCAACAGCAGCATCCAAATTCCCACTCTTTAGCTTCAGTGGTTACTATTTATTAGATTCCAACAAAATACACTTTAGAGACAATAAGTATACCCCTTATTATTTTACATTATTTTTTCTCCAACATGCTGTGTTGGCATTCAAATATTCATAGGATCCAAATACCATATTAACTCGTAGTTTTTTTTTTTCATATTACATTCACCGTGCATTCTGTCTTATATAATAGCTTTTATTTTAACCAACATATGCACTACACCTTTGTCGTCATATATACTCCTACATATGTTTCGACTACTTATTAGTCATCATCAGGGGGATCAAAGTATATAAACACAGACTACACATCCACTATAATAGTTGGTTCACATTCAATGTTAAAATAAGATGAACATAGTTCATAACCACTGAAGCAAAAATGCTACATGTTTTTATAGTGAACATAGTTCATCTTATTTTAACATTGAATGTGAACCAACTATTATAGTGGATGTGTAGTCTGTGTTTATATACTTTGATCCCCCTGATGATGACTAATAAGTAGTCGAAACATATGTAGGGATATATATGACGACAAAGGTGTAGTGCATATGTTGGTTAAAATATAAGCTATTATATCGTAGTTTTTTATACATATCTGCATTTTATGATAACTAAATGCATCAAAACAAGCTTATTAGCTTTTAAATTTTAATATGCTCTAATATGGAGTTTTAATTATTAATATTTGTACATATATAACACTGATATTGAACTGATCAATCTGTGTGCAGTACCACAATATCCTGTACACGGACAGATACATGAAGTGCACTCTCTAATTAAAAAGTACAATATACTCATATATCATATAAAATGCCTTGAATTATATCTCCATGATGACGGCTCAATCAGAGCCGAAATATTTAGGAAAAATATAATGCAAAATAGTAAGTTATATAAATATATAGGCCTATCTTCTAACAAGGGTATTTTGTTGCAATCTACTAAATAATGAGTAATAATCAGGAGACGCAAAACATTAAAATTCAGTCGTTACTGTCTGTACCACCACATTTAAAAGTCAAGAACTCTGCCGTTTTACTACAGAGTGTAATACAGATATACTTTGCTTTGTATTCTTACTGTAATGTGTAGGGAGTTTAGGGGAAGTAACAGTTTTAAGCAACGTTTCACTAAGCTATTATTTGTGTTACTTGTTATCGCCCACTCTTTTGAAGTTATATACATCCGTCAAAACAGTCTTCAAGTGGTTAAAGAATGAAATGAACTAATATCTAACTACCTACATGAAAAGAAGTGTCCGTGGGCAGCTTATTGTTTCTCAGATAGTCATGCAGGGCCCCGCCTTTTATGAAAACCCAAGTTTAATTGCCATCTTCACAACTGTTGCCACTGGTTTCTATCTTTAACCAGAAGAATGTAGCCTACGATCTCCCATCCTATTCCCTTAAGGGCCATTTTAATTATCTTCCCATCTACACCTACATATTTTAAGCTCTTTTTATTGTTCTTTCACGAACACATTTATAACGACGCAAACAAGCCCTGGAAATAAATTAGCACATATCACTTACAACATTGCTTCTGGCACACACAGGACTTCGTGAAAATGAAAAGAATATCACAAAAAAGTACTTCAGATTCTGTAACTTCATTTGGGTTTTTATCTGTTTGTAAGGTCTTTGGCCGCTCGCTTGCTGGGATTGTGGGTTCGAATCCCGCCGGGGGCATGGGTGTCTGTCTCTTGTGAGTGTTGTCTGTTGTCAGGTAGAGAGGTCTCTGCGACGAGCTGGTCACTCGTCCAGAGGAGTCCTACCGATTGTGGTGTGTCTAAAGTATGTGATTGTGAAACCTCGAAAAATGAGGAGGCCTAGGCCCCCTAGGGGCTGTCGAGCCATAGGAAAAAAAAAAATCTGTTTGTAAGATAAAAGATGGAGCGGCAGGATGGGACGACGGACTTGCAAGTCACGTGTCTGTCTTTTTCTGAGAGTGTGTTAAAAACATTTAAAAGCTCTGCGAATACAAAAAAGTCCAACAATTTAAAATTCCTTTCCATTTAACCACATTTCTTTTATGTTGGTCCAGCCTGCCCTGGGGCCATGTCCGGCAGTCCGTACACCCTGACACTACCGGTTACCTACATTTTACTTGCTTCTGTAAAATGCACCAAGTCACTGCGGCTGCTGGAATCAAGTGAAAGGCAAGAGATTCGAGATCAAGTTTTAGTTTAGCACCTCAAGTTTTGGAAGAGAGAAAGGAGTTATATGGTCTACATATGGGTGGACAACACTCCTATACTGTAGGCTTTCCTTTCTCTTTGTATGCTAGCAGAATTGTGTCATGCTAAATATTTCCCTGCCAGTTTCGTATATAAATGAGCCTTTGTTTTTAAACTGCGTACCATGCACATTCATCTGAAAGAACGGGAAAAACGTCCCACAATGAAAGGTACTTTTGTTCTGACTATACACAATTCGAATCTCTGATACAGAGAAGCTCTCATCATTTAGGTTTGTCATGGTTAATCTGTCCAAAGCTTTTCTGAAATATACTAATTCTTGGATTTATTGAAGGAATATCTTCCCTGAAATTAAAGGAAAATTAAGTCCAGTTGTCCCACTGAGATGAAATACTTCGGCAAACAAAAACCCACCAGGCAAAATTTCTTTGAATATCTGAAGTGACACACTAAGTTCGACAATGGGGTGGACTTTGAAACACCCGAATTCTGGGCCCAGGAAATTCAAGGGCGGCCTGAAAGTGTTAGTTCAAAGATGCGGTCATCTCAGACAGTGCATTATGTTTGGGACGTCAGTTTAGATCAGAAGCGCCAGCCAAAACATAACAGTAATTATGAAGCTGATCAGAAGCGCCAGCCAAAACATAACAGTAATTATAAAGCTGATCAGAAGCGCCTGATAAACGATAAAAGTAATTACAATCCATTATGCTGGCTTTATTAACTCTGGCTTTAATAAATCAGTAGAAGGTTTTGTGTTTTTATCTTTATGTCTTTCCATTTATAGTGATACATTTTGTAGTACAAATGGATTATTATATCTTCTCGTTTTAATGACGTAAGCATTAGCATCAGTAGTGATTTATCGTGATTTCAGGAGTTATATCTCGGCACCAAAGTGCATCTTAAATTTGCGTTGTCGAACTTTCATTTTTCTAAAAAGGGCAATCACTTAAAAACTGTAGAATATTTCCAAAAGTACGTATATGAACACGCTATTTCAAAGTAAATAGCACTAGTAATTAATTCTACATTAAAAGTTACGCGGGTCCGCCATGTTATTGTCAATATCAGGGAGTTCAAAAGTGTTAAGGTCTACTGATCCACATTTTCGTGCTGCCTATATAAATGTTTGATCAAATATCATATAGGGACTCATCTTACACATCTGTGGAATAAAGCACTTCAAATGTCACGTCCTTAGGCGAAATGTCTGGTCACACATTTCCTCCTCTTCATATTTCTATTATAACTATCAATAACACATCCATAATTCTTATTAATTTCTGTACTGGCAATCATAATAGTTTTCTTCTTCATCTTTATCACAGGAATTATTTCATCTTA
This sequence comes from Reticulitermes speratus, assembly GCA_021186555.1. Classification (NCBI taxonomy): domain Eukaryota; kingdom Metazoa; phylum Arthropoda; class Insecta; order Blattodea; family Rhinotermitidae; genus Reticulitermes; species Reticulitermes speratus. The sequence continues at coordinate 27,263,837 of JAJKFL010000237.1, forward strand.
TTTGTCACCAAAATAACAGTTTTCAGTGTAGTGTGGTGTTGTAATCACGTAACAGCGAACAGACAACGTAACACTTATTACTATTATAAAGCACGTTGCGATGAGTGCGTGTTCATTTAGCTTTAACTCTCACTAACTCTACTCTTTGCCCACACAACCACTGTAGCACACATAAACTTAATATTTAGAATAACATTTCCAATGTATTAATCGAAACCTCTTTAATGAATATAACATATGTCTCCTAATAATACTACGTGTCACAAAATTATAACGTATTTTAATAATATATTGTAGTATGAATCCCACTTTTCTTTGTGAGGTTTGTATAATTATTACTAGGCTTAGGACTACATACATTTTACATATAGCAAATTTAAAATGAAACTACATTTAAAACTTTCACCGAGGGCCAATCCTATAAGTAATGAAATATGCACTTCAATATTTATAAATAATGAAATATGCACTTCAACATTTATAAATAATGAAATATGCACTTCAGTATTTATAAATAATGAAATATGCACTTCAATATTTATAAATAATGAAATATACACTTCAATATTTATAAATAATGAAATATGCACTTCAATATTTATAAATAATGAAATATGCACTTCAATATTTATAAATAATGAAATATGCACTTCAATATTTATAAATAATTAAATATGCACTTCAATATTTACAAATAATTAAAGATGCACTTCATTATTTATAAATAATTAAATATGCACTTCATTATTAATAGGATTGGCCCTAAGTAAATTTTAAACGTAGTTTTATTTTACATATGCAATATGCAAAATACATATAGTCCTAAGCCTAATTATTACAATGAATATTTTTTATCTCACTAAACATTCAAAACCAATTTATTTTCATGGATAAGCTGAGTGCTGTCTAAAAGTAGGAACTAAATTTTTTCAGTATAATCTGGAGTTTAATAGTTGATATAAAATTCATTATTTTTTAAACTTTAGAACACTTAGGCAACTGAATTTGTCTGTTTATAATTGTACAAACGGCCAATAGAATAAACTGAGAAGAAACCAGCCGCTGGTGTACAGCAGTCACAAGGGCTACTATCAACACTGTAACGGTACTGTTATGTAAGGTGCATGCTTCACACTATCCGATTGTTAATAAACTGGAATGAAAGGTCTCGCAAAACATGAAACCACTTAACGGTCGAAATGGTTTACGAGGTCCTGCATGTATCAGGTCAGCAAGGGTTTGGTCATTCGAACTGCATTCCAAGCCAACTAATAGATGCATTTACATTCACTTGAGCTTCTATGTACAGAGATGTCGGTCATTACTTGCAATTAGTAAAGGCTCAAACTACGTGTTACTCCGCATATATTCACGCAGTATTAAAACATTACTACAAACGGCAGTGTGATTTCTGCAGTTCAAGTTACGTAGGGTCTACCCTCCATTGTCTGGTTAACACTTCCACTTTTGTTATTTTATTGCAGCCCTCTATATTAGGGACTGGCAAAGTCACTCTTCATCGCATCTACAAATTTAGCACGCCATGCTTTCCTTCACCGTTGCCTTTTCTGATTTATACTCGCACGCTGTTTTTAGGCCTATATGTAATATGTGAAAAGCCACATCTACCAGTAGGCTTATATGGAGCCTGATAGAGGATTAGACTCTATTTATTGCGTATGTTTGTATACGTACTGGTAAGCCTATAGGCTGTCTATGTATGTTTGTATACGTACTAGTAAGCCTATAGGCTGTATATGTATGTTTGTATACGTACTAGTAAGCCTATAGGCTGTCTATGTATGTTTGTATACGTACTAGTAAGCCTATGGGATGTCCATGTATGTTTGTATACGTACTGGTAAGCCTATAGGCTGTCTATGTATGTTTGTATACGTACTAGTAAGCCTATAGGCTGTCTATGTATGTTTGTATACGTACTAGTAAGCCTATAGGCTGTCTATGTATGTTTGTATACGTACTAGTAAGCCTATGGGATGTCCATGTATGTTTGTATACGTACTGGTAAGCCTATAGGCTGTCTATGTATGTTTGTATACGTACTAGTAAGCCTATAGGCTGTCTATGTATGTTTGTATACGTACTAGTAAGCCTATAGGCTGTCTATGTATGTTTGTATACGTACTAGTAAGCCTATGGGATGTTCATGTATGTTTGTATACGTACTGGTAAGCCCATAGGATATCTATGCAAAAATATTTGGTACTGAATTTTATAAGAGTTATATTTTATAAGAAAATTGCAAAATTTCTTTTTACACAACACAATAACACCGATTAGGCCAACATATTTTTTCATAAAAAGCTTAAAAATATTTCCGTCTCAAATTGGAAGAAAAGTAAAAACACTGTAACAGAAAAATTCCATGTCTTTTCGATAAAACGATCCTAAAAGACGACAGTAAATTCCCACAATTTTACTCATTGCGGAGTCCCGGGTTCATGCCATGCGAGATTTGTGTTGGACGAAGTGGAACTGAGACAAGTGTTTCTCAGAGAAGCTCGGTCTTCGTCGTCAGTGTCATTCCATCAGCATTCCTTCCTTATTCATATTTCATTCATCTGCCGTCGGCGATATATTCTTAAGCTTGACAGCGTCACTAAATAAAACGCACACTCGCTTACACAATTTAATGATAAAATACACGGCTTATGGTGTAATGGATTTTTGTATTTCGAAAGCTTGTAACGAAGAGTTACGAGCATAACCTCACACTGCACTACACGTGTGCACGTGTGTTAGTCGTCACCGTCCCCTGGTCTGTAGCGTAGTTATGCTAATGTATTAATTAACAATTTTACTCCAGAATCCAACCTACAGCCAACAAGAGGAAAGTTAAACAATACATAACAGGCTCAAAATGGTGCTTCCAAAATTCACGTCACTTCAGAATATAATGTAATATAGGCCTCATGTGATAAAAAATTTTCCAGGCAGAACGTAAAATGCCCGTTTTCCTAGAGTGGATTCCAGCCTACAACAACAACAAGAATAAGAAGACGAACAACAACTGCTAGTAGTAGTGGTGGTGGTGGTGGTGGTAGTGGTAGTAGTAATAGTAGTAATAGTAGTAGTAATAGTAGTAGTAATATGCCTTAGGGAAAATTTTTATGCAATAATGCAGATTTTCCGTACGTTAAATCTCTGTGGACATAACTTTAAAATTCGCACGTTCACCATGTCTCTGATTTTTACTTATAAAGAACTTTTCAAGCAGACTTTATAATTATTGTTATGCTGTACCACAATACCAAACCTCTTCTTTCTAAACTACATGGGTACAATAAGTGGAGCCGTCAGCTTCGGAACTACGTAGATATTTCATACACCAGCCATTGTATTCTTTTATATTTGACATAAAATTACCTTAACAGTTGCATATATTCTGAAAGTCTATTAGCATACGCTGTTTAAAACCATAAATCAAGTGGCGACAATTTCGCTTCCATATCACGAATTTGTGCTTCCGCTATGTCAGTATTACTAATTTTAGGGGACTGATAAGTGGGTATTGTATGTTTTTTGGCCTGTATGGGCAAAAGGATCATGCTGAATTTCATGACATTTATTCGGTTGGTCCAAAGTTGAGAAACTTACACAGATTAGCAGCTTAGCCATGTCACAATACGTGTTCTTAGCCCACTTTTCTTCGTATAAGAGAAGAAAATATTCCTTTTAAAACGTCGTGCCCTGTGTGTGTCCTCTCATTTTAACTTGCCCATAAACACTACTTAAATGTTCACCTGCAGATTGAGGAAAACCAAGAAAGACCCTCATGACAGATAATAAACTTGCGAAACTCAAACACGTTATGTCCTGATCACAAACCTTCGTCATAAATCTAAGACCCTGATCACAATCTCCTTCAATAAATCAAAAGTGCCCTTCACAACTTTATGCCATAAATATAAGGTTCAGGTCACAACATCCTCAAACAATTCTAAGGGCCTAGTCACAACCTCCTCCCACAATTCTAAGGGCCTAGTCACAACCTCCTCACAGAATTCTGAGGGCCTAGTCACAACCTCCTCACAGAATTCTTAGGGCTTAGTCACAACCTCCTCACAGAATTCTGAGGTCCTGATCACAACCTCTTCGCATAAAGCTTAGTTCTTGGTCGCAACCTCCTCCACAAATCCTGCAACAAAGGTCGCATCTTACTGACGATGCTTTCCTCTTTTAATCTAATTTTATGTAAGTATTTTCCAAAACATTTTCACAGGTCCATACTCTCCTACAAAGTACATTTTTGTTCATACTCAAGACATTTACTACATACAAATTCTTCTCTTCACTTTTTCGGTAACAGCCGAAATATGTCCATGAAGAGATTGTCAGTCCTGCTTTCAAAATAAAACCAGAGGCTGCACATTATTACCTAGTTGTCCTTTCGACGTATGTAATGAATGTTAGGCTTCGACGTCTATGCCCAATAAGAACTGAAACCTGACACTGATAGAGGAAATCAGCTGACCCAGAAAACAATCATGAACTATATAAATACGAGTAAGTACTTGGTACAGTTTGTCTTGGCTCGTGCGAAACAAATGAAAAATAATCTTGATGTCAGTCTGAATTTCAGTGTCCCACTTACGTAAACCAGACTATCGATTACCCGCAAAAGCGGCTAGCAACTAAGCGTCAGTCAAGAAGAACTTTTGTGGCAATGTAGTTTTATCGGTAACGGAGCCTGAGAATCCCCAGTTTCGTTACCAACATTTATTAAAGCTGCAAATAGTGCTATCTGTTCGCTAGAGTGTATGGACCATTCTACAGATGCACAGATATGAATACTTTTGTGTTACACAGCTAATGTCTACCAAGAGTACACTACTTATGTAGGTTATGCAGATACTAGTAATTTCTGTGCAAAGTTTTTGAGTGACAGTACTGTTATCAGCAAATGTGTCACACGGCCTTTCCTTATTCATCGCTTGCGTTTCTGTTAATGAACAAATGCAAAGTAGTGAAACTGCTTACATGTTACATCAAACCACGTCTGTTACTGCACACAACATAACCTATTAGATTAGACGTTTATAAGCATATTCAAACTTTATACTTAATTTAAAGAATAACACGACCTTAACATCTTTAATGACATTTGGAATTTAGTGCATTGTAAGCAACAGGATCGACTTAGACTTATCATAAAATACAGATCATAAAGTTCAAATAATGTACATGACACATTCTTTGCTACTTAACCCTGTACGCAGCAGGTGGTATATCATTTAAATACCAAATACATCGCTTTATTCATTAGCATGCATATGGATGCCTATCTTCGAAACAGCGGTAGCCATACTCTAGATCGCTTATGTATTGCAGTCTGGTGGCCTCGTAACAACCACTGAAAACGTAAAATGTTATTTTACGTGTAGAACAGTATACAAGTCGTTACCCCAGAATCAATGCAGGCAGAAAATAGCAACAATGAGAGATAAGTGCATTCTATGTCAACACGTGGTATGTCGTCGTGACCACGATGACGTAGACCGCGGCGCAGTAACAGTTTCTCGAAAGTTGTTATGCACGTTAATACAGTTAAAACCAACGCGTTACATACATGCAAGGACGGTTACTTTTCGCACTGTAAGGAGACTTAGGGAACACAGGCGTGTTGGCTGCGACCAGCAACAGAAAGGGCTCCAGGTTTACGATCTAGTTAAATCGCTCGTGCAATATGCTTGCTCTATTAGCGCATCTACTCTTAGTTCCTCATAAGCTAATCTCGGTGCAACATATGTTTCGTTTTTTGTTCGATTTCAAATAGTGCACACTTACACGAAATTCTAACCCTCCGAAACTTCTAAGAAGGTTTCCAAGCATCAGTACTTAATTAGCCGTTCCCGCACTCTTAATCTCGAACTCGTTTTATTGCTCCTAACCTGCATATTTTTACAATCCATATATCCACCATAAATTAAAAGAGGAAGCACTAGATCGCACCCTGTGGAGAACTAGGTTTGGAAGAGGCTACGGACCTGTCGTAAGACAGACTACAGAATGAATGACTATCCACCAACAGATGCATTCCTAACAAGTATTAATATTAATATTGGTTATGAATTATATTTGTGCATACAAGATTTTGGTGGGGAGACCTGTGGGAAGGAACCACTTTGAAGACCCAGGCGTAGATGGGAGGACAATATTAAAATAGATCTTCAGGAAGTGGGATGGGAGGGCATGGACTGGATTGATATGGCTCAGGATAGGGACAGGTGGCGGGCTGTTGTGAGTGCGGTAATGAACCTTCGGGTTCCATAAAACGCGGGGAATTTCTTGACTAGCTGAGGACCTGTTAGCTTCTCAAGAAGGTCTCTGCTCCATGGAGTTAGTTAGTTATGAACTGTATTTTATTAAGTGCATTTTTTGTGGATATATTGTTTCACAAACACGTTAGTAAATTACTGAAATGCACGGTATATATAATATAAAGTCCGTTATTTAATATTACGCACTACGTTTTTTCATTGTGTGCTATGGAAAAATATTTAATAACGGACCCCTTTTTATGCCAACATTATTTCAAGGTAAATTAAGCTCAAGTGTGGTGTTCTGATACTCCATTTCTTAGAAAGGTGTTACACTGTTGGAATTGCACAGTGGGTATGTCAAGTTACATAAACATCCTTTCCTTTCAAAGGAAAGTGTTCTGCGAAACAGAGCAAAGTTGTTACTGCGTGGGGTGACACACAAAAGAAAAAGGAACGTACAAATTCTAAATAATATGTATTATGTTGTCAATATGGGTTTATTTTGGCTTTTGTAGGCATGGAATTAAAAAAAGACATTGGCTTTGTTTCAACATGAAGCACACTTCTGTCAGAGCTTCAGGATTTTAAATTATGTGTGAAGTATGTACTTCCAACGTATTCTTTCCTCGAAATAAAATTAGAAATTTCAAGGATTTGTAACCCCAGCGGAGGTCACTGATTCATGTTGGCTCGAAAAAGTGAAAAACAAATAGTGGCCTATGGAAGATATTAAAGGATTTCTGTGGAATTGGATACGTCCATCTTCAGAGTAACAAAAGAAGAAGTGTAAGCAGTTTAGCACAACTGTTTACGTCACTTAGGGAAGGAGCTCTAACTTCTTATCACCGCAGCATAGAGAAAGACACAAACAACGCGTGAGAATGGGTCACTATCGTATGATTCTTAAATAAACTGCGATTTTTCCTGCACTTATTTAACCGAGGGCTTTCTCATGGAAACACACTGCGTTTTCTGTGAGGTGAAAAATGAATCTTTATATATGATGTAGATGTCATTATGTTACTGTTTTTGTTGTTGGTAGCATGCTAGCTTAAGAGCAGTTAGTATCTTAGATATGCTAACTAGTTCAGCAAAATTGGTTGCTGATTTCCCAGAATAGAAGAATGGCAAGAGAGATTAAATGCCTTTAAGCGTTTTGTTTAAGTGGCTTTTGCATGTGTGAAATACTTAGAAGAATGAATGAAGAAATGCTGTACGTTACATTGCAAAGTATTTGTTACGGTAACAATATTGATATAATAACAGATGCTGCTGCTACTGCTGCTAGATGTGTTTAATACTGCAAGGAAATAATAGCATGACTTTACGATCTGTTGCTCTTAAGATGTCAGTGTCTGACACCTGTCAGCTCTGGCACTCAGAAAAGGAACGTGCTCAATTCAGAAGCAGTTAGGTCATAAACATACTTACACATATGAAATATTACTTGTAAGTCGATACTTAAAATATGGCATTTGTGCGAAACTTTGTTGTCATGTCCGACTTATTTTAACAACACAGAATTTCTGCTCAAGTAATAAGTTATTCACGAAGATATAATAAACCCGCATTAATAACATTAGTATACATGCAGAACTAGAAATTTATGCGAAAGAAATATAGGTTGTGGTTTGTGTTCGCAACTGTTTGTCCTTCTAATTGTTTAGGAGGGTTGAAATATGGGGCTTCACGGATGACTGCGTCAAGCCTTATATGCCTTTCAGATTTCTTAGAAATCTTTGCACAGCAAGTATTGAAGGCCCAAACTTTGTATAGTGGGCTGAAAGGTACTTGAATTATTGGTGAGGTCAAATAACCCTTTACCTTATTTTTCATTATTTGTACGAAGTGTTTAAGGTGAAGGCAAATTGAGAAACACAGTATGCCCGTATACCACCCGTCTGCTTGTGTTTTATCCTCGAATCTATCAGGTGGATATAGATTAGACATTCAATAATTTTTTACATTTTCGACTGCAATTGTATACAACGAAAACTTCCAAATTATATACCTTCCGCTAGTCAAAATGTTGCTCTTTGTTTCAAATTTATGTGGAAATGAAATAAAGCTTAAAACAGAATTTAAGGTTTCCACAGCGCTGATGTTGAGAATTCGAGTCTTCTACGTCGTTAGTACTCAACATTTGAAATAAAGAGTATGTTCTTTCGAAACGTCGGTAATCAGTAACAAGAAGACCCAACTCATCAAACCTTAAACCTTTCTGGTTGTAGGTATATTTAAATGTAAACAAAACCTTCTGCGACCTTATGCAAACTACTTATTTCATTGCATGACTTTCGTGTGTCACTGAAACCAAACACATCTCGACAACTAATATTAACACAAAAATGTTTGCTTCCTGCTTTACTGGACTGTACAGTATGAACAAGAAGTGAAGCGTGTACTCTATAACAAATTACGCAGCTCTCAACGACCTGTCTTTCAGTTACCATTCTAAGAATTTATATAAAACAATTCATTTTAAATTTCCAATAGGAAATTGAGTGATGTTCCTGTGATGGTTTATAAATTAATTATAAAATAAATAACGAATAATTGAAGTGAAAAATGTATGTAAAAAATCAAAGGATTGTGCAATATATTTAACAGTTATAGAAGCAAAAGGTGTTTAAAATAAAAAAAAACAGGTTTATTAATTTTGGATTTAAAAAAAAGACATGAAAAAAGCACTTTCTGCTTTTAAAGGAAATGGATACTCCTGTATGTTCATTACACAGTTTTAAAACGGTGTTTATAGAGGTGAAACTATATAGACTATGGTGACAATATTTTCTCAAATATTTTGTGCATTAATTTAGAAAAAGAGAGAGAGTTTTTTCAACGTGTCTACCCTAAATACGGTTATTAGGTAAGTATTACGAGGAAAACATAGGCAAGGAAATATACACAATAAATAAACCTGTATGTCGTACCTGTTAGTAAGCACATTGTAATGAATGTAGTCTTCGTCGATTATCAGCCTTCATTCAGGAAGTGAAGAAAACTTACAGAAATGCACTTTATCCTTAGTAAGCAGCGTAGAAACAAAATTGTTTTAGTTAAATGAAAATAACTAACCCACTAAAAAATAATTCCGTAAATTACAGAACACGTTACACCCTAACTACTTGGACAGCGACATTTATTGTGAAGCTGACAGTAATGTAAATAATACATGCCTGTGCATCAACAAACATAAGTCGTGATAAAACATATAAATTCTTAGTTTTCCAAGGTCGGTGTTTCAAATATTGTACACCTCTGAGAAGCAGAATCAAGGAAAAGTGCTCAGTATTCAGTATATATAAACCTACAAAACATACTAAATTATTAGGTTAACGAAATCAAGACATATCATAAGGACGGTATATGTAGCACCCTTGTGATTTGAGACAGGTATACAAGATTTCAGTCGAACATTTTGAACGAGAAGGACAAGTTGGCAGTCCTAGGCACAATTTATAATAAGTTCTGTACTGAATTCACTATAGTCAGAATACGTTTCAGTGACAGGTTTTTGTAAATTCTTTATTACGATTTCAGGATTTGTAAAATGCAGTAAGATTCTTTGGTAACAGACCGACAGTCAGCTTATAAAAATATCGCTTCTCTATTTATTTTTTTGTTTCGCCGGTTCATTATCAGATTACGAAATTGGTACTACACCCTTAAGTAACATTGAAAGAGATAATATTCAGAGACTTCATAAAATAAAAACAAAGTATTAGAATCATTGGCAGGCGCAGGTTGGACTTCAGATAACAGGTAAAATAAAATGTTTCTAATCGTTTTTCCTTCTCCGTTCACTTTTGCAGAACAGCAGCTGTACCTGACAGTGCGGTGTGCAATTAGCCACTGCCACGACACAATACTAAAATAAACATACATTTTACCAGGGCACGTCTTCGTGTGTAAACCCTTCAAGGGTCTATAAAGGTTAAATCCTTTAAATTTAAGATCTGACTTTCACACTGTTGACACCGTGTATCTTCGTCATATTAAATTAAGTTATAAACCAACCGATGCACACTAAAACCACTTTTTAAGTAGCTTTATTATAAAATTGTTAAAATTGTACCCCTACACGTGTTTCGATCCTAGGATCATCGTGACGATGATCCTAGGATCGAAACACGTGTAGGGGTACAATTTTAACAATTTTATAATAAAGCTACTTAAAAAGTGGTTTTAGTGTGCATCGGTTGGTTTATAACTTAATTTAATATTAAGATCTGACATTTCACTTGTAATTCCTGCACTTCACTTGCGCTAAGTTTTAATTTTAAATGTGATATGTTACACGTAACTCTACTTCCGTTACTGTACCCGGACCCAGCTGTGGTCACGTTTGTCTGCTTGCAATCCTGTGTGTTAATTTCGACAGTTAAAATATCATTAACAACGACCAGTGTGTCCTGAAATTGCACGCAATTGTTTCATATTCATACAGTACAGTTCCGTGAAGTGATTTCAGATTTGAAACAGATGGAATTATACGAATGGTAGTGGTAAATTAACAGTTGCTGAGGTCAAGATTAATAAGGTTCCGACCTTCAAGACATTCGACAGGCAACTCGAGCATTCTGCAACAGGTTCCTTTCATTTTGCTGCACGTAAATAAGTCCATTGTAGCTAAGCCCATCAATCATATGTCCTGTCATAACGTGTACTGATGCCGAAACACTTAACGTTATAAATTTCACTAACCCTTTGAAGGCTGACATTCAACTAAATTAAATGCAGAAATTCACTTGCTACCTTACATACAACACAATTTGTGTCCATTAATGTAAACAGATAGTGTTATTTAGGGGAAGGTCGCCGTTCACTGAGAGTAATAGAAAGCACATAAACACGATCTGTAAGAAAACGTAGAGATCTTTAATGTTACAGCAGGTGTTATATAAAGTTACCACCGGGATTTAAGCAATTAAATATATGTACAATGCGAACGGTAGAATTCACCATCTAACTTCGAGGAGTTGATCGATTAAATTATCCCAACCTTTCTAATTTTTGACGTTATATCGTGGTCTTATTGCGAACACTCCTACTGGCAAAGAAGAAAACGGAAACAGGGAGGAGAAGGAATAGGGATAAAGGAAAGAAAGAAAGAAACAAACAAACAAACAAACAAACAAAAGGGGAAAAAATCTGGGAAACCTAGGCATAGAGAACTAGCAAATATTAATGGTTGTGGTAAAGTTAACTTGACCCAGTGCAAGCCGTGAAGGTATACAAGCGAAGCAGAAGTATAAATCTACTCAATTTTAAATTCAGCACTAAATAGAGGTGAGTGGCAAGCTTCACAATCCGGCCGCTTTACTCCCAGGGTACATCGAATAATGCTTGGGGGAATCCCAACAGCAGTTCTGGAGGCGGAGAAGAGAAAAACCTCTTCCCTCTGCCGGGAATCGAATCCCGGATCTTCGAGCCCATAGCCTAGCCATTATACTTACTACGCTATCGTAGCTCTAGTGTTAATATCGATATTAAAGGAATCTGATATGAGGATGTGGAGTGGATATATCTGGCGCAGGCTATGGTCCGGTGGCCTGCTGTTGTCAACATGGACTGCTCCATGGAAAACGATAAATTTCTAATAAGACAGACGTAAAAGAACCTAGGAGAGTACTAATGAAAATCGTCATAGACTAATTAATGGGTTGTGATGATACTAGCTGGATTGTGCTTGTGTTGTGACTGGATCACTGTGCTCTTAGCAATGTTGAACCTCGGTCACCTCATTCACATACAGGTCTACAGTTCATGGAGTGCTTAAGCCTTTAAACACGAATTTTTGTAACAGTTATTTGAAAACAGAGCTCCTACCTCATAGTCAAAATTCAAGTCTCCATTATGAAAAAAAAAAACAAGCTATATGGGAAATTAATAGCTGCTTGCTCTGAGAACCATACTCGTAGGAAACACATATAGACACAATGTGTAGCCAAATGCGGAGTTTCTGAACGTGAAAAGTAGGCGGTGCATGTAGTAAGGGTCCGTACTTTAAAGAATTCTGTGAGCTCGGACGTATCTAACAGTCAGCTTGATTCTTGCACGCATCACGGCCTGTCGTAACTTCCAAACAAGGACACCATTAAGAGTAAATCATTAGTTCCATAAAACCTTGAATTTGTTTGATGTTTAGTAATTTGTGACCGATAATGTACTCGAATAAGACGAGGAATACTTGTACTTCGTGAACACTTTCGTTGTAAAACGGAACCTGATGTCCATAAATGAATCGCTAACACTGGCATGTGAAAGCGGGTCACCATTTGTTACTGCTAATATCCTCCGTTGTCAATTACAAATAGGATCACATGCCTGGGTTGAAACCGGATCAGTGTATAGCTGTGTGGAAGTGCATTAGACACGTTGAAATGAATTACAGGCAGCGCATTAGAACTTCGATCTACTAAATCAGTTCAAGGTTTTAAAGAAAAGAAAGTACAGAAACGACTGTTTTAGTTAATACCGAAGTCAGGAAGGTTCAAGTCCAAATATGGCGTCCTTTCTATATAATACAGTAGGATATTCAATTAGAGCACGGTTTCGAATGAAAGGAGGTGCTCTGTGTTTTGACAGATTACTTCTCACAGGAAACATGTCATAATATTCATTCATAAAATTTCTCAACAATATAAATTAGGGTAAATGCCTTTTACAGTTATGAAGGTTAACTGTGGTTGTTTCTGTTAATGAGCACAAAGTGAGCAGTGTGATTGCGTGACGGACTGTGCGTTAAAATCAACCGACTAGGGTGTAGTTTCTAAGGAACATTAAGAAACGGTCATCGGAGAATACAATCCAGAACCAAAGCTACAGGAGAGGTGTTGCATAATACATACCATTTACCAGTTATTATTTGTGTAGTCAAGGTAAGGAAGGTAAGATGGGCGCGACATACAGCAGGCAAGTGGAAGATGATAAATGCGTATTAAGATTTTGGTTGGACTATTTGAAGGAACTAGATGATGTGGAAAATAATGGTGTAAATGAGATAATGATATTAAAGTGGTTCTTAATAAGTAGTTTGTGAGGCTTTTGACTAAATCCAAATGACTCAGAACCGTGTCCGATGGCGGGCTGTTATGAACCTGTTAATGAACCTTCGAATTTTATATAAGACGGGGAATTTCTTGATCCCTTAAAAAATTATTAGCTTCTGAAGAAGAAATTTACCCATTGATTCGGATACTCCTAATAGTTTTATGCACCTACTAATGATATAAGTCAAATTTTATGTTACAAAGCAGTCAATTGAAGTAATTTCTTCTGTAGTCATAAAGGTTCAATGGTCATAAGGTCTCTGTGTTTCAATGTATCTTCATTTAGTAGCAGCTTTTAAGGAAAAGAAATGCTTTGTGCTTTTGTTTATATCAGCAACAACATTCTGCTGTCATATATATCCCAGGGCCCTGGTTTTATGTGATTTTATTAAGGCAGTAAAAATATGAAAGTTAAAACCGGCCAAATTTCATGACCTGTGCTACATTTAGTTCCGTCACGTTGTGTCTCTCCACCTGCACTACAGTGCAGGCCTTCTGTTTAAGAATGGTTTTCGCACCCCTGTATACTATTAGTTCTGAAAAGGAGCTACAAGCCATTACGCTAACTTATTCGTACATGACCAAAAGAAACAAAAATTGTTTATTCATGATTTATTTAACGACACTGTCAATATATCATCAGATCATACAATAATCCGTGAATTGGAAACAGTTTGAAAGGCAGCGGCAATATCCTAATTTCACGTAGCTTCCCGGCATTTGTCGCGACTGATTAAAGGATACCACGAAAATTCTCTGTCAGGATAGCCCACTTCTATACGAAGATTTTAATCTTGGACCTGTATAATACGAAGCATGGTTGCCAGCCACTGTACCAGAAATTAGGTGTTAATATTGAGTCGATGTGAAGAAGAGGCAATCCTTCATTGTCAATGTGTTCAAGTGAATTGGAAAGCGTGACAGATTGTAACATTGCTCCTGCCACAACCGTACTTTTCAACCTTCAAAATAAAAGGATAGCCTCAATTCACAGAGCAAAGTTTTCCTTTAAAAACTTACAATTGCTCACCTGATCAAGACATTTACCACTTTTTACTGAATCCTACAGTCAGTAGTATCCTAAGCTTTGCTGCCCTGTGCTACTGCCCTAGTAGGGTTCACTGCCATAACCTTCCACTTACGCTAACCTCTCACGAGTTATTCTTTCCCTTCATACTTCTCGACATCAATTCTCATATATTTCCCATTAGCTATATTTTCTACATGTTTTCTTGTTTATATGCATTATTTAACGTCTCTGCAAGTAGAACAAACTACATAGCTCCGCAATGTGTCTTTAGTCAAAAATTAATTATAATGCGCATGGAAAGAACGATCCTTACCTAATTTTATATAATATTGGAAATTTTCTTAGAGGTGTTGAGGGAAATGAAGAAAATCCTGTCCAGTAGACGGTCTCCAGGTCTAGATATGGCGCCACGCAAGTGAAGTGCCTGAGTAGAGCGTTGTGCTCCTTCATTACGTGAACCGCACGTTACGTTCCGCCATTATCTAATCTAGTGATGCTGTGCTACAATTTATCAGATAAACTGCAATTTATGCTAACTGAAGTTTAATATTAGGGTTTTACATCCATGTTGTCAGCAACGCGTGGCAGAAACTTTTATATAAACTCTTCTATCAGTGCGAATAATTAAAGAATGCTTAATTCTAAACCACAGAACTTTTCTCACACGAGTTTCCGACCTGCGATTACTTCTAGTTATATTCTTTCATCTTCGAATCAAAAATAATTTCGTAGCTCCTTTCCGTGGATACAATTATCAGCGTTAAGAAAACTGATATTTATGAAAAAAGCAAAGTGCTACGTAAAAGTAAAGTAACAAGTTTCTGGTGATGTACCTGCAAGGACAACTGGCGGGCATGCACCGTGAAGTAAGAGCCATGAACGTGAACTGACGATAGCTAAGCTGGACGAGTCTCGCTCGGCTCATCACAGAGAGTGGCCGGCCCAAGTGCAAGGCGAGCCGCTACCTTGAAGGCTGAGGAAGAGTTCGCCGCGTTAAAGTTGATATAGAAGGTGTGTTTTATCAGCTGTACCCTGACGACCATCGTAACTGCAGACTAAATTCAGGAAATGTGTGTTATCCTTCAGTTCAGAAGAGTTTTCTTTTCTGTCTCTATAAAAAAAAAAACACATTTGAAAGACAAGAAACAATAACTTTAAATGAGTCTTAACATAACAGCACATAGACAAGTTGTAAGTTTGTTCATAACATACCATGTACCAATTGTATTTTCGCAACGTTCACATTACTTTCTACAGTAGTTGTATTACATGGAATAGAGTTTGTTAATATCTGAGAACAAAAACTTAGATTTGGGCATGAGAAAGAATAAGAACAGGAAAGCGAGTAGAACCTGATGAGGTGCATGGCTGCGCATACACTTTGCGAAACACGAGTGTAAGTGTGGTCCTGTAAAGCAACATGAGGTGATCGAGGCATTCAGCACGCATGGAGGACGTGGGGAATACGACTACATACAAAATTTTAGTTGGAAATACGTAATGGTTGGCAACATTTAAAAACCTTGGCGTAGATAGAAAGAAAATATTAACTGGATCTTAAGGAAATAGGGTGTGGGCTCTGAGAATAGGATCGACTGTGGCCTTGGTCGTACGTCAATACGCTAATATACCTACTCGTATATAGTCTTATTCCGACAAATGTACAATTTATTATCTCCTATTTAATACATGCTTATGTCAATAAATAGTCAACATGTTTCGAACTGTATCAGTTCATCATCAGGACTCTTTATCATTACACCAGCTATATGGTACTCATTAAAATAGATAAAATAGTTCAAATGTCTTCAACTATGTTGGGTATATGGTCACTGAAAATAATATTAAAACATTTTTTAAGTTATAATACTTAAGTAACAATCAGCATTATAAAATGATTAAATTTGGTAGTACGACTGTTGAAGTGTTACACTGTACCAACAAAGCCGGAACACACTAAATCGTACTACCAAATTTAATCATTTTATAATGCTGATTGTTACTTAAGTATTGTAACTTAAAAAATGTTTTAATATTATTTTCAGTGACCATATACCCAACATAGTTGAAGACATTTTAACTATTTTATCTATTTTAATGAGTACCATATAGCTGGTGTAATGATAAAGAGTTCTGAAGATGAACTGATACAGTTCGAAACATGTTGACTATTTATTGACATAAGCATGTATTAAATAGGAGATAATAAAGTGAACATTTGTCGGAATAAGACTATATAAAATAAAAATGTACGGTGAAAATAACATAAACGCTAATATATCTTCGGGTAACGTTAAAGACAAGGATGTCTTGACAGACTGTTTTCTGAAGAACTCTGCTCTGTGGCATTGAAGGTTATATGTAACAGAATATTTTAACAGGACATGTGGACCCACATATGGAAGCAGATTTAGCAAACCAGACAGAAGAGACAATCGCATGTCTGATATCATATGGAAGTTGGAAGAGCCTCCTGAAGACCTGCTATGTATTGTGTTAACTTGCTGAAGCTTTCGTGCCCAAACAGAAAGAAAAACTGTAGTGATAGGATGATGTCTCCAACACAGCGTGCCGTGACCCTTCCTGAGGCTGTCAGTCAATATCAGTTACCTTCAAAATTCAATGCATTTACTTTATCCTATGTCCGGAAGACCATTTTAGATCATAAAATCTGTCATTGAACAACGCTTTATTCTTGGATTTTATAGTGATTACGACACGGTCTGGACGACCGAAGAATAGTGGTTCAGTTACCGGAAGGGAAGAATTATCGCTTCCAAAAATGTCCAGACAGGCTCTGCGGCCCGTCTGTCCTCCCATTCAGTGGACACCGAGGGACCTTTCTCAGGGTACAAAACACATTTCTGGTCCCCTTGGCAATATTCCTTCAACAATGAACAAGCTCTTATGTTAGGAATTTGTTACGGAGTTTCTCTGTCCATGTAACAAAAATGTGAGACTGGTTAACACGAGAAGCTTTAACATCGAAGGGAACGACTGCGATAACGACGATAATTATAACTCTGCTTCTGATGTCGATAATGATAATAAGAAGGTAAAGCTACCCTGTACAGGCCTTGAGGGCTCCAGGAGTTTGAGGCTCCCAGAATTTCTAGAAAATCAGCATATGAAAGTGGCAACGTTGTCAGCCCTACAAACCGGCCGCCTTTATCCCCAAGGAGATAACCCTGGTGCTCAATCCTGCTAGAGGCTGAACCGAAACCAGGACCATATTGCGGCCGCAAGGATTTAGTTAATGAAAAATCCGAATGAACCAACAGGAACCGAACCGGCGACCTTCCGGCTTGAAGTGCAGTGCTTCAACCAACTACGACATTGATAATAAGAAATGAAATTTAATTTCTTATTTATTTGTTTATTTATTCCGCGCTGATTCGAGAGTCTAATGCTCGAATTTAAGAAGGCACATGTGTAAGGAGACAAACAAATAAAACCAAGACAAGAGCAAAATTAAGACAAAAAGGAGAAGAAAGCATTACAGATAATTTAAATTAAAAGTGGAAGTTAAAAAGACGTAAACTATGGTATTCGCCGAATCAGAATAAGTACAACGTAACCGAGGATGATATTTTCATAGATAACAATAAAGCATGAAAGTAATGTTAAACCGGACTGACGGAAAAGCAAGTTGTTCTCTAAACATATAAAAAACAATGATGATAATAATTATAATTCTTAACGATGACAATAGTTAGAATTCTTAGCGACATGTTTGACCAGCAGCATTCATAGATAATATAACTTGCATTATGGAAAGAATAACAGTAATAATAACAATAATAATAAAACATTTATCCCAGAAATAATGCGTTAAACGAAAACTGTCTATAGTAGGCCCATTTTTACAGACAGTAACAAAACAGTGACGCTGCCTGCTCAAGTCCGTTACTTACAACAATTCAAAAATTTTGTTGCAAATCATAACAACCACAACAACAACCATCTAAGCCACATACCGTCTGCACTGCAGTCACTGGTTCTACACCCGCTCGGAACATGGCTGTCAGTACGCCCGTAACACCATTCCACAGCCCGTCCACCGTCCCGAGTCCCACCAAACATCGCCCCTTTTAACCGCACGCAGCAAACGGACTACAAACGTGTGCACTAAATACAGTGTCATGACCAGACAGAGGTCCCAACGAAGCTCCCTGCATTTGCTTCGATTTTTTCTTAAATATATTACACCGAAATAACGAAGCTGCTTAGTTCTTAAATCGCCAATTCTTAATCAACTCTCCAGTACATCCTGCATTTATGTGCACATTAAATGAACAGTCTAAGAACAACGTCAGTAAATCGCGAATATAAACAATGTAAACCACAGGCCTCCAACTTTTTTTATGGCAAAGGGCCACACTCGTTATTGTGGGCTGGTTCGCGGGCCGGACGTCGAAAACTAACAGTAAGTGGTATACCTAACCGCTAAAATTGTGTAATTTTTTATAATGTGTACACAATTTACAAATGTGGCCGCGAGCCGCATAATACAATTTGGCGGACTGCATGCGGCCCGCTGGCCGCGGGTTGGAAACCCGTGATGTAAACAAAGTAAAATGCATGCTTTTAGGCTGTCGAAACGGTGATGATAAAGATTCAAGTCTTCTTTGATGTTAACCGTTGTCAGATGGTAAACATTACTGACGTTTCGGACTACCGTAATGCCTCTATCTTCATGGTCAAGCAGGACTGTTTGACACGGTGTAACTTGTGAGAAGACTTGAATATTCAGTAACACGACACTTCATTCTCTTAACTGACACACGAAAGAACATAAAGGAAACTAAGGGTGAAATATTCTTAGTCGTAATTAGTTTACAGTCTAAATGCAAAAACATATGACTTACCACCAACTAAATGCACTTGTTATAAAAACACAATATTCTAAAACTGTTTGATAGAAAGCCCCGACATGTTTCGGCTCACTAATGAGCCATCCTCAGGGGGTCACAACTGTCTGTTCTCAAAACACGTACATATGTTAATCCTCTGTAGAGGTATATGGTCAACTGAGAACAGACAGTTGTGACCCCCTGAGAATGGCTCATTAGTGAGCCGAAACATGTCGGGGCTTTTTATCAAAGAGTTTTAGAATATTTGTGTTTTTATAACAAGTGCATTTAATCAATAATAATACCGACGAATGCACTATATTGACCAATTTTATTCTGGCCTGTTTCCCCTTACCCTACACGTGTTTCGGAACTTTAAAGTTCCATCTTCAGGGGCTTGTCTTATGCTACCTATTATTTACATATTAAAAACAGATTCACAATATGTACAAAGTCTGTTGACAGTCATAAAATCACTTGTAAAATATTCTGATCACTTTAAAATAGTACGATGTGTACAGTTATCAGTTAGAAATGTAAAAGCTTTCGTAGGAGTATAAAAACCTGTTTGTTATAAGAACTTTGTAATCTGTCCGTGGATGTGGCTGTTTGCTATTATTTTACGTGACTACTGGCATAGTTTCTATAACTCCATGTTCATTTCTTGTGTGTTGGAGTGCGTCTGTCCTGTCCTTTCAGGGTAATATAAAATAATAGCAAACAGCCACATCCACGGACAGATTACAAAGTTCTTATAACAACAGGTTTTTATACTCCTACGAAAGCTTTTACATTTCTAACTGATAACTGTACACATCGTACTATTTTAAAGTGATCAGAATATTTTACAAGTGATTTTATGACTGTCAACAGACTTTGTACATATTGTGAATCTGTTTTTAATATGTAAATAATAGGTAGCATAAGACAAGCCCCTGAAGATGGAACTTTAAAGTTCCGAAACACGTGTAGGGTAAGGGGAAACAGGCCAGAATAAAATTGGTCAATATAGTGCATTCGTCGGTATTATTATTGATTTAACAAAATGCACGGTGGTAATAATGTGAAAAAGTGCATTTAGTTGGTGAAAAACATTGTCTATACTCGAAAAATGCACGGTGAAAATAAAATAAAATATGACTTACCGTTGTGGTGCTCTCCGGTAATCAGTCATGTAAATACCAAACAGATCGCAATTTGCATTCAACTGCCTGCCATTACCTAGCAACGAAATGTGTGCCACAGACCGGTCTGTACATTGTGATGGGCCTCTGTGCTAGCATCTGCCTGATAGGCAGGACGGAATTATAGATAAGCACTAACTGGAAGGTAAAGACGTGCCTATGACGTAGCTCCTTGTAGCACGCCAGCAAGTAACCACGCCTGGAGGTGGTGCAGGGTCGTGAACTCAGGACGTTCCCACCGATGCACGGCTTGATTGCAGAGTTGCATTACTTCCTGTTACAGGCTACAACTGTGGGAGAGGGCGTCACTGCGCTGAAGGTTAGAGACGTGAACCTATACCCTTTCTTCCTTTTTTTAAAGTTACTAAAAAATTGACTGGCCAGGTCTGCTTTATAACTGCAGACAGAGGGTACTACCATCTCAGTGAGTCACCTCCATCTAATGCGAGGTTAATATTTCATGGCACTTCATCTTAATGTTGTTGTGCTTATGTTCAGGGTCGAATATGCTTTTATTATTTTGTAAGAGAAAACAATGGTGTTGAGATTTGCCTTCATGCAGTTGTTGTCACTTGCTATTACTTTAGGGTTAATTACAGGGACTCCTAGATATTAAAATTTGTCAAAATTAAAAAAAATTACCGACGTTTCGGGTAGGTTGTTACCTTCATCTTCAGCGTTATTTCTGTCTCTTCTTCTTTTGGTCGTTTCTTTCCCTCATCTTACCGACAATTAGTAGGCACTTGCTGTCCTCTTCTTGGTATTTATTCCTCCTTAGACATCTTGCTTTTCGTCTTGTGTTCTTTGTAGCTACGTTTCGGAGGAAAATTCTGCCTCCTTCAAGGCGAAAAAATATCCTTCTCCCTCCCCCTTCCTCTTCCTTTGCTTCTTACTGCCTTTCATCCTTTCTTGTTTATCTCTATTTTTGTCGTATTCTGTTTCCTTCTTTTTCTCCGGCCACATTCGTCATCGATCCTGAAGAAAGTGTCAGCACATTCCTCCAAAACATCGACAACATATACAATAAGGACCGCAGTGACAACCACTTTTCGTTTCGTTTCGTTTCATGATTCATCCAGATAACGGGTGTGAGAAGAGCGACAGGCAAGATGGCGAATAGCCGTCGGGGATTTTGCTCTGCGCAGGCGCAGTCATAGGTTCCTTGGAAAGAGTCTGGACTTAACCTTCACGCCATTTATCATACCTAACTGTTCCTAGTAGAACATTGTTGCAATAAAGAAATCTGAGTATATGGCAGAGAGATTGTAACGTATTTGGTAAAAATGTTAAGCATTTCGATATACTGGAGCATGATATATATATATCCTTGTGTTAGTAACCACTGATCCGATTACCGATGTATTTATCAATGAGATATCAATGTCAAAAATCACTATAAAATACACTACATAAATTCAATACATTGTCATTAACATAAAATAGGATGCACGTTATATATATCAATAGTATCTGTGCCATATCCAAGGGTAAGCTTCTACGTAATAGGACGCAAATATAACTATCTGTACATAATGTTAATGGTGACTTCGTACCATGGTAAGCAATAAATGGTCTTCTACAAAGTGAAATTCACCCCTGAAGATGGCACAGACGTTGATACCTGTAGGGTATTTGCAATTTTATGTTATTAATTTAAGTACTGCTGTATTCGATTTGTTAATACTTGTGTATGATCTAGGCTTTTATTTACGCCGTTTAAAGCCCTGTGGTAATTATGTGTTCCACGTGTAAAATAAGAAACTCTGCCTTTTGCCGCACAATGCACTTATGTATTATGTAATATTGTCAGAATAAACAGCAATTGTTTTCCTATGCATGCTAGGTGGACATGGCAAGCGTTTCGTATACAATTTAGATCACAGTCAGTATTCATAACGTTAAATATTACTTTAGTGTTTGCTTAAGTCATTACTATTGCAGCTGATTTGTATCTGGAATAGTGGCACTTAGAATAGACTGTGCTGTGATTTTCCCATGAAGGCCTATTTTTACTAAACGGAATTTTAAATATTCGGGGCCTGAATATTCATGAAAAATGATGAATTTCTCGTGTCTGACTCAGGCAGTACACTACATCACATCTGAACTGATGACTTCCATCCACCACTAAAATGGATTTTCCTGTAACTCCCAAACAATTCGTGACATTTAATAGTGTGTGCTTAATACGGTGTTTATTTTCAAAAGGAAATTTTAAAATGCTGAGAGCTTTCCAAATGATTCCAGCTTATCTACTAAGAAAAAAAACACTGCCTTATCTTTTTTATGTTATTCATTACGTGAATTGCACAACCTTTGTATTTACACAATTATATTACGTTAAAAAAAGGTTGGACTCCTACATGTTTCGATCCCTATTGGAATCATCATCAGGGGGTATGTATATAAAATTATCTTGTATAAAACAGTTTTATAAATTGTTAATTCCTGATGTCTTGTACATCATGTAGAAGTATTGAGCAGTAATATGTAGGTTGCTCAGTGTAGAACCGACGTATATAAAATAATATGGAACTTTGACAAAGAGTGTTTCGGGGCAGCTTGTGTGTACGACGAAAGCAGGTACGGTTCACAAGAGCCGCCACTGAAACCAACCTGAGCAATATTAATCCAGTCGACAAGCATAGCCTCGGCTTTTACGATTCGTTTTAACATTGTCCTACAACCATATTAAATATTCCTAATATTCTCACTCTCTCTCTCTCTAAAATACTGTATGCATTTATTATTCCTTTTTCCGAGCTTTATTTTCATCTAAATATTGCAATTCCCTACGCCCATATTCATTTCGGCAGTTCAATTATACTTTCTTTCTTCCTTTAATAACAGAGTTCATTTACGCGTTTCTTTCCTTTCCGTTTTCTATATATTCTTGTCACTCTGGGCCGTTGAAAATAGTGTGTTCAAACATCTAATTCCTGAACTGATATGACATACGACTAAACTGAAGATAGATATAATTAAACATCAAATAGGCTACGTCGTGCGGAAGGAAGTTAGTTTCTGTTACAATATCTGAGACATAACTTAAGAGCACTGGAGAGGAACTAACAGTGAAATACCCCGCAACAGGACACGCAGAGTTATTTGTCTCTGGGAAGTTAAGTAATTCTGTTTTCGCTCTTTCATAATGTGTGTCACCCAGTTGGTATGAAATGAATGCTCGCATGACCATGTTTCCGTTTCACCAAGGAAACTGCTGTCCTCAGCCGTGATTTTAACACTCAGCAGAACTCTTTCAGTCCTGTGATATCGCCAGCTACTGCCACTGTGTCAGTGCCAGCTCTGTGCCTTTCATTTCAGCAGTTTAGAATAAAAAATGTAGAAGCTAGCGCCTTACGACAGGGGCTTGTGAAGCTTCGTGTTCCATAGAAGGCGAAAAGATTCGTCAACAGCTTACCGACTATCAGATTCCTACGAAGGACTGTTTCATGTAGTTATTATTAGTAATTTTTATTAACTGAGATAAGATTCATGTCCTGTAAATCTAAGGCAAAACTTCAGTGTTCACGGTACACTTGGGATATATATTTTGACGCCATACCTGGTATGATTTAGAACAAAAATACACTTTCTTTCTACAAATCTCGTATTTAACTCACGTGTTTTTTAAATTTTATTTAGCCACGCTGTCAGTTACTAAGATCATGTAGCGTCGGTGATGGATAAGTGAATATATACGGACTATTTGTGGAATAATGCTGACAGGGGAAACCGAACTACTCGGTGAAACGTCTTATCGCAGTGACACTTCGTCCTACGATCTAACAGGGGCTTCTGCGACGAAAGTCCGGTAAATTAACAGACGTCGTATTGGAGAAAAATAATAAGCTTTTGTCACATCTTTTCGTATAATGCTGTGTATTTAATTCATATATGATATTATAGAACAAATATATCTTATCTTTCTTGTGGTAAACCGGTACGTCTAAATCTTTTGATTGATTCACTTGAGCTGGATTTGTTTTGAAAAGTTTAGTGATAGGAGGGCGTTGGTTTTCTAAGTATACCGCACTTCATTCAATACCTTTGAAGCATTTCCCACCACCGTTCTTTCTGCATCTGTGCCACTATCGCTTCAAGTTTCTATACCCCAGTATGCACAAATCTTCCGCTTACAACAGGGTAAAACATGTCTCTCAAGGAGGGCGAATTGATTATCTGGTGTGTATTGTGTGAATGTGAAACTTGGTCTTTTATATTACAAGAAAAAGAACATGGGTCGAGATAAGCGAAAATGGGTTGTTGAGGAGAATATTTGGACGTAAATGGAAGAAAGTGTCGGGAGGCTAAAGCTTCATCCGTATTTTGTATACTTGGCTAAATAATATTTGGTGATATTATGAAGAAAATTAAGATGGGATGGACATGCAGTAAATATGACTACAAAAATGTCTAAAAAAGTTTAGTCACAAAATTTTAGGTGAAGGCACACCACACGAAAAATAGGAATAGGCCTAATTTGGACGTCCAACATATATATGGTGCGAGATTGCAATATACAGGGCATACACAAAAGAATGGTGCGGTTTCAAAAGTGAATAAAAAAGTTATGTCTCACATTACACGGGCACAACATACACCGTCAGCGGCGACAACAATCCAAGTTTCTCATTTGGTAATTACAATCCTTCAATGTGTGCACCCTGGGTCACACGACACACATCCACACGGTAATCAAACTCATCCCAGACCCGGTGTAGCTGGATCGGACGTGCTGCTGCAAATGGAGACAAGAACCTTCTCCCTTGGCCACCCCGTTCGCCAGATCTTACACCGTGCGATTTCTTTCTTTGGGGGTTCGTTAAAGACAGCGTTTATGTACCACCATTGCCCACGTCCATCCATGAAATTCGTGATCGGATAACGCATGCACTGCAGGCCATTACAGTGGACATGCTACACCGGGTCTGGGATGAGTTTGATTACCGTGTGGATGTGTGTCGTGTGACCCAGGGTGCACACATTGAAGGATTGTAATTACCAAATGAGAAACTTGGATAGTTGCCGCCGCTGACGGTGTATGTTGTGCCCGTGTAAGGTGAGAAATAAATTGTTTATTTACTTTTGAAACCGCACCATTCTTTTGTGTATGCCCTGTATTTGTCACTGGTACAATATTCACACATTTGAAACATACGTAGATGCTCTTGGACGTCTCCTGATGCGAAAAACACATACTTATCATACTTGAATGAATAAAATGGTATAAAAGAAGAGCGAATTAAGTCTTTAGAGGAGTTGTTTTGATGCATATCAGTCTGGTGTTGCAAACTTAGAGACAGACTGTCAGTATGTAAAGCAGCAACGCATAGTATCACCGTCTGATATGTGACGGAAAGGCAAGAATACTGAAAACACGGAGGAAGGTTCAACATTAAGTTTGTAATACAAATATTTAACCTACGTTAATTACTTGTGCTTTGGGGATGAAATCTCATATACTCTACGTACTTATATAGTAATAATATATATATATATATATACTAAAATATATGCACGCGTATAATTATTTACACTATTTATATAACAATGCTGAGTGTTTTGAAGTCTTATGCCCCAAAACACAATCAGCTATATAAATACGTTTTATTTTAATTTAATTTTGAATTTTCATCCAAAACTTTTTAACATACTTTACAGGATAATTGCCTGGTAAAACTTTGTAACAAGTAGTGAGACTTTAATTATTAAACGAGACAAAGCTAATTGTGTTGATAATTAAAACGAACATTTCTTCTTTATAACAATTCCTAATTAATGTACCATAAATCTTATTTTTATGAAGATTGTTAAAAGACATTTTATTATGGGAAATTACAAGAGTTGAACAATCCAAGGCAAATGAATGCGAATAATCTGAACAATGTAAGACGTGAGACTGTTGACATGTCTAGAATAACAAAACGGAAGTTAGGAAATATAGACTCATTGTAAAACTCCTGGCGCCTTCCCTCTCTTATTCCCTCTCATTTCCTAAATTTTTACCTCTCTTGCCCTCGTACAAGCAGTGTAAGCAGTGTAATAGATCAATTATTGGTTAGATAATAGTAAAACATGGAGAGTGCAATTTGATAATGTATAAACTAATGATAGTCTCCAAAAAGCGTATAATTTAGTTAAGAGACAAACACAGCAGCAAATACTGATTGGAGATATTATTCGCAGTATCATTCCACAGAGGGAGCCTTGGTGTGATCACTGCCGCTCCCTTGGTGTACCGTCCCTTTACCACTACCGCATACCACATGTGAAGCTTAAGAATGCGTCGACATTAACTCCAGTCCCACGAACGTGTTTATGAGGTGATGCTTAATTAACAATAGAGAAACTTTTCCGCTTAGCCGAGACATTGCAGAATTTAAATTAAAATTCTCACTTCAGCTCGTCATTAAATAATGGTGTAGTTCTCTACTGACTGTCAAAGACGTGTTTGGTGAAGAGTCAGAACAACAGACACGATTTTGAGGTTTTGGAGAGTAATGTAGACAATTTTTTGTTTAGTTTGAACGCCATTAAGTGCAAAGAAGAAAAGGGTGAAATGTGTAGTTTTTATTCACCTGTGCGTTCAAATCAGACGACGTCGAAAGGGCAGGTTCGGCTACATCTTCCACATAAGGACAACTTGTAACGTGTGAGGAATTCACGCTGCTAGACAGGTATCACCTGACTTCAAAACACACAGCGCGTTATCTGAACAACACGTGATCTGGTCGCTCTCAGTTAATGACACTGTTATATAATGTTATATGATGGATGGCAGAAGAAAGCAGGACTCAATAGGATTAAATTAAATTCTTAAGAAAAGTGAATGGACGCACTGGTTTAAGCAGATTCATCTTTGACAAAACATTTATACACATGTTAAGAGATAAAACAGGCTAACATATTTTGAATCTCAGAAGAAAAGCTGACCAACTCAGTTCCGAGTGCTATTCTACCGGAAGGCTCGTTCTAATGCCGTAACCGACTTCTGTGTCTTGCTTGAAAGGCGAAGAAGGAAAATGACAAGAAGGAAATAAAACGGCTTATGAGAATTTCAAATATGTCTCACAAATATATAGATAACTGCAGTCACACAAACTACTTCAGTCTGTAATTCTTTTTATATCAAGTACAATTCACAAGACGTGTAACGACGACAAAAACAAACAACAACAAATTAAATGTGCGTTTTTGCGGTTCAGAAAAACATATGTTCTGGGTTGCTTAGCAAAAACAATTTTTCTCAGTGTGTCTTTAATTCTTCCACATGAAGCTCCGTTGTTTAACATGGTCTTGCTAATTCTGCGTTGTTTTTAGTGAGTATTATTGATTTTATGTACTTTTAATACCTTTCTTAAGGTTCTTCCGGTTTCTCTATTACAATCCTGACGTGTTACTATAAACAGACTAGATAAACTGCGCAACCGCTAATTTTATTGTTTGATTAGATTTATACTTCTGTAAGCGACCTGAGTATTTGTACGTTTGACTAGCGTAGTACGATTTCTTAAATCACTACCGTGGCTGGTAAAGGTCAGGTGCATTAGACGCATTAAAACAAATATTTTAAAACATCTTCACAGTTACACATCTTTCATACTCATCGTCATTAAATAACAAATAGGTTGTTCAAAATGAAACATGAATAAAACCTTGATAATTGCAGTTAATCTTTAAAAATTTATGCTGAGTGTAAGAATTCAGGTTGTTCCGCACAGTAAGCTCACTACGTCTCCATGCCAAACTCAAATCAATTAATTCTAATTAAATAAATAATTATACTCTTTGTTCCCATGATTAGTGGGTCCCTGTCACCACGGCATGGCGCGTTCTCGGGTTGCTGATGGAGGAACGGCTTCCGAATATGGAAGGTAGCTGCGAATATGCAGTTGCGGACAGCCGACAAGGGGTGGTCCTCCAGCTTGGGGGTTGGGCGAGGTGCTAACAACTCCTCACCCGTAAAAAATTACCATGTTACGAAACACTGTACAGAGCCTCGGACCTGGACTGATTCTTTGGTACGACTTAGCTCAGGATAGGGACAGGTGGCGGGCTCTTGTGAGTGCGGTAATGAACCTTCGGCTTCCATAAAACACGGGGAATTTCTTGACTAGCTGACGACCTGTTAGCTTCTCAAGAAGGACTCTGCTCCATGGAGTTAGTTAGTTAGAGTTATGCTCTTTGTTCTGAGAGCCATAAAACCATAAATGTTTCTGCAATAAGAGTAATTTTTAAATGTTTAACTTTATGTTATATAAAGCAATCACTGGGCTTTAAAGGATTAACCCACTTCTTCCCTTACCTGCCTTCATAATGTTCAGAGGGACAACGTTATATTTACCTTTATCTTTACTGTTTGCTCATTAGGAATGTCATTCCCCGTACTTGCTTGTCAGCTCTGCCACAAGGTCCTATGTCCGATATGACCAGTTCGGTAACACAGCGATTTGTTTTAGCTTGTTTGCAAGTTTATCACTTAATACAGTAATTACGGGTCACAAACCTCGAGCTGTTGTCGGAAACTTTCAAGCAGGCCCACTATCACTTGGACTGCAAAAACTTGCTGCCTGTCTTATTCATTCTAAAAGCAGAGACTCGCCTAAATTTCTCCAGGTTCATTAAAGGCATGTACTTCACAGCTGACTACAGCACAGAACTATAAAGCCTGATAAGCTCCTTTACGAACAGGACATCAAATTTAAGCAAGCGTAAATTTGAAATAAATGCCACAAAACTTTGTCCCACGCAGAGAGATAAATTTATCCATTTAAAAAGCTATGACTTCACTTTTATTCATCTGACTCACTTTTGTAGTCTTCCTTAAATATAGGGAGAGTCCGCTAAAATAGGTCACGGCCGCTTCTGTATTCATTACCCAGCTTCATAAAGTAGAATTCTCGAGAAGATGTTAAATCTCTCAGCTGGTCAATTAAAGTCCTCCCCAGCCAAATATGTAAGCAGAAAATTTATTATCACCACCTTAAAAGGACCCTGCGCAGGATCCCTGTCCTGAGCGCGATGAGGCATCCCACATAATCCCTTATTTGCTTTGCGATAAACTTTTGTTCTGTAGCGTTACACCGTTGAAAATGTAGTTAATGTAGTTAATGTAGTTAAGTCACATGGTCTTCATATTTGAGGCAGACAGATATAAAACTGGTGTAGAAAGTTTGCACGAGACTTTAAGCCAATTTCAGTCTCCTTAAGCAGCACGTCGAATGTCAGAGTATAAGGAGGAAAGTTTTAAAAAATTTAATTATGCGTGGCTTCTTTTGCTTTGACAACAAAGAATGCTCCTTCTAAGGTCTGTTGTATTGATGTCTACTTTACTTACATGTAGCCTAATGAATGCGAGAAGGACAGTTGTCTCTCCGTCAACACGTGCCTAGACGGGCCCTGGGTTTCTTCCTGCATCTTACCCAAATGGCATCGGGTACTTCTTTTCGCAGTAGCACAGCGGCCGAATGCAAGAAGCCGAACACTATGCATCTCGTGCTGCTCTAAGTTCGAGCGCTTTAGCTTTCTCTTACCAAGGACTCTAATGAAACCCATAAAACCCTGTAGGACTCCCTTTCAGAATTCTGTTTGTTCTCAGAAACAGGTTGGAAATCTCTGATTTAGAATATATTTATCGCCTGACGATTATATCCTTCTAGAATATGACATGGTGTTGATCGGTATTTAATTAACGACGCCTTGCAGTATCTTTTTTCTTCCATTTCCAGGGTAATCCAATAGAGACTTCTCTTTAACTGCCCTGAAGATGGAGGTAGGAAACTCCTCCGGAACACAAGTAACTAATTACCAGTCAACGGGAAGTCGTTTTTCAGAAGACTGTATGTCTGCCCTCAAGTAACGACGAAGTAGGAACGTCAAATCACACAATTTATGGCCTGTTAATAGTTAGCGATACGGGATACAAGCAACCAAACGAAGTCTGGAGTGGGGTTGCTGCAAACAAGTTTCTACATACATAAACAACAAGTTTCACGATCACGTATCTTACAACACAGTGTCTAAAACACGGCCCGTGGTTATCACCAAGACATGGACACATTGCGCTACGCATATTGTCCAAGTCAACCAGCACTTAATTTCAGGTACGCATATTGCAACATAAATTTAAAAAATTACAGTGTTAGGGCAGATAAGTAGGATGTTAATTTATGAAGCTCTGGAATCAAACCTCATATGGGACCCAATATCCTGACTAATTATACATATGTCTACCATATCTTTAGCAGCCTGGTCAATATCAACTCCAAATACTAGTAATTTATCTCCCGTTGAAAGTAATTAGGCGGAAATCCAGAAATAGTGAAAACACTTGGCATGAAACTTAGGTGTAAGTGGGAACATATCTGAGTGGAATTCAATAAGTATGATGTGCGGGTTTGTAGTGGGTTAGTATGGCTCGCGATAGTCTAGTGGCAGCGCTATATAAACAAGGTAGGCAATGTTCAGGTTTCCTGAAATTTGAAGAATTTCTTGACTGCTGAAAGGCTATCGACTCTTCAACACCTCTCTCTGATAAACGTAGTTATTAAATTCCTTATTTGTTTCTAAGTTCCAAATAATACAAATTTGTTCTTGTGTGTGTATTTCTTTACGAGTGTTGGATACAACAACGTTGGCTTACTAACGGCAGCTAAGGACTACTGATTTCTATAATTACTGCATGGAAGTTTCATTCAAAATAAATTAAATATATGGTGTCAGTGATCCAACGAACGAAATAGATGTGTTCCATAAAATATAATTTATAATTCATATTGTCCAAAACTAAAAGTATATTATAGGAGTATTTTTCTTCTGCAAAATTCAGATAGTTTGACACTGTTTATACGAATATTCCTCTCCATGCCGACCACAGAGTGTAGCTGAGGGTCATGGAACAAAGGGAATGAAATAAACCACATGAGTTTCCACAATGACCTTAACTCAGTTCATGGAACAGAGACCTTCTGAGGAGTTCAAGTAGACAAGAAATTTCCAACATTTTATGGAATCCGAATATTCATTACCATGTTCAGAAGAGCCTGCAAGGGCATCAATGTGGTGACTAATAAAGGTGTGCACAAGTGTCAGAACTTGATGTAAGTTAATTCCATTCTGAACACCCACAGATATTATGAACCACCGTAAAAATACAGTCGCGTGGGCAACCTGGCGCCCGGGAATTGTTCACCCCTGCATCAATACGAAACACGACTGTCTAATGTGTGTACAAGGAACGGGCTGAGGAGGACCGAAAAAACAGTAGTTGCATGTTGTTTGAAATATTGGGCTATCGATGTAAACACGACGTGGGCAGTGGGGTGTGGTAAGTCTGCTAGCGTAATTTATTGAAGAATGGCATTTCAGTGTGTCGACAACTGCAGGTGCCAGAGGAAAGTTTACGAATGGCTGGAAAATGTACCAGTATAACGGTGCGCATTCTACGTGGTCATCTACTGTAACATGGGGGTTTCTGAAGCAGATCGATCAGCGCATTCGGTATCGGCGCGAAATCAGCACTGAAATGAATATCAGCTACGGAAGGAAGAATTAAAGAAAGGCGTCATATCCAGCCTAAAGGACTTTAGCCTGATTGAATTGCGAGACTTGTGAACTGTTGAAACAAAAATATTTTAAAAACCAGGGCAATTACATGCAAAGATAAATTGCGTTTAAATACTATGTAATTACACTATTTTACTAATACGTATTAGAATTTTCTATGATGATCCCATGCCTTTCTATAGACTACATGTCTTTACAGGCACGTTTGCAAAATTGCGAAAAGCGGCTATGACCTTTGCCATGTCTGTCCTATTGTCCGACTGTCTATCTGCATGAAACAACTCGGCTCCCACTGGAAGGATTTTTACGAAATTTCATACTTGAGTATTTTTCGAAAATCTGTCGAGAAATTCAAGTTTAATTAAAATCCGACAAGAATAACGGGTACTTTACATGACGACGTCTGCAGATTTATGATATCTCGCTGAATTCTTCTTAGAATGTGAAATGTTACAGAAAAAATTTGTACAGAAGATCAAAACACACACATTCTATGTTCAATAAGTTTTTTTTTTTTTTTTCGAAAATCGTGCCGTTTATGAGATAATGTGGAAAAATGTGGCAGAGTCAGACAGGCCACAGATGACAATATAACAGGGCGCATGCGCTTTGCATTCTGGATAACTGAGGCTACAGACACACACTCAGAATATGTAATAATTATTGCTTTTCCACGGTAACAATGGTTAATATAAGAAAGCGCCT
The DNA here is from genome assembly GCA_021186555.1 of Reticulitermes speratus. Taxonomy (NCBI): domain Eukaryota; kingdom Metazoa; phylum Arthropoda; class Insecta; order Blattodea; family Rhinotermitidae; genus Reticulitermes; species Reticulitermes speratus. The sequence continues at coordinate 27,296,516 of JAJKFL010000237.1, forward strand.
CACTGTTACGTTATACGTACACTGCGTGTCTTGTTTACATTTAGCACTGCCATCGTATAATGAAAGCTGATAAGTACTTTTTTCACCTCCTTGAAGGAAGTGACACTTTTACTACAGTCATGCATATTTCAAAGTCCACAGTGTGTCCCCGAATAGGACACTATAGCACAGAACTAGAGTAACTGCTTTCCTTCATAATAAATAAAGTGTTGAAAGTTGTCTACTAGTCACATATGCCTTCACCTCACCTTACACTGTAACGCAGAATAGCCCCAGCAAACGTACGTCGCCTACTCTTTCATTTCCTGACTAGTTATGCAATAAGTGTTACTTCTGACAAAACATTTGGCACTAGATATTTGTTTTCTTGGAACTTTAAGTTGAACATGAGTTTAACTTATATAATATAATATATATCACGAATATTTCACTGGATTTCAACTAAATAACTTCATGGATCAAGACCTTCTTGAGAAGCCTCGGCTAGTCAAGTAATCCCTCATATTTCATGGACGAAGTTTCATGACCATGATCCATATCCGGCGGAATGCTGTATATTAAAAAAAAACAAATTTAGATTTCGGAACATAAATGGTGACAGGCATTATTCTTTATTACGTTTTCTAAGAGTTCACATTTAAAATGCATGTTTCGTGGTCCTAAACTGTAGTCTCCACCAAACGAAATAAAGGAAAGAGTCATTCATATGCATTAAATAGAAAATCAATAATGATTACTGTTAGCAACCAATATATTTACAAATTCTATATTACTTACAAAATCGTTTATTTTACAGCTTTTAATACCACGATCCCACACGCCAGCAGTTCCACAATCTACCATCTACTGTGCTTTTATAATTTTACAACTTTTAGCGAATCTTTTTACAAGATTTTAACTTATGTTTTAAAGTGCAGATAGAATATTTTAAATCATGTGTTGAAGTGACTGTAGCTTTTAGCAAAAAACCCCCTGACGATGATCTTAGGATCGAAACACGTGTAGGGGTACAATTTTTAACAATTTTAATAATAAAGCTACTTAAAAAAGTGGTTTTAGTGTGCATCAGTTGGTCTATAACTTAATTTAAAAGGAAAGAGTCCTTACCTGACAGAAAAAAAAATTGCATCAGAGTTTCGATATGGCTGTACCCATGTGTGTCGGAAAATAGACACGTGATGTGCGTGCTTAGTGCCAAAACAAGTTCAGTTTTCTACATAAAAAAAAAGAAATCCTACAGAGGCACTCTTCCGTGGAGAAAGGAATTGCCGTCCGCTTGCGTTCACATCCTTACTCACTGACATAACCCGGACATTTTGTTTCTTTGCTATGTAGAATGCGCGCCGACTAGACATTGGCTGTTATCAGCCACTAATAGAATTGTGCCTGTGTGGAAGCGCCACGCCATGTATGCTTAATTGGAAACTGTCATGACATTGAAGTGAGCCTCCTGTCTTCTCATCCACAAGGAATTAACCTGCGGTAGCCATTGAATAGGAGAAAAGCTAGACCATACAACAGATGGAAGGCCCACTTGTGATTTTAACCTTGCAGAGCGAATGTTCTTTCGAAGACCTAGGTATAGATGGGAGGATAATATTAAAATTGGTCTTAAAAGAAATAGGAAGGAGGAGCGTGTACTGGATTTATCTGGTCCACAGTGAGGACAGGTGGCGGGCTCTTGTGATAAGAGTAATGAACATTCAGGTTTCACAAAATGCTGCGAATATCTTGACTAACTGAGAAACTATTATCTTCTCAAGAAGGACTCCATGGAAACGGTGAGCCAGTCAGTCAGTTTAGTTAGTTGGAACATTCTGCTAAGGCTGATACTTGTAGAGGACTATAAAAGTGATGATAATGATGACAACGACAACGACGACGAAGATTTTAATGTAAAGTTATAACATAATGAAGTGACTAACACCATCTACACACTTGGTGTCCAAGTTTGTTTTCTAGAACGAAAGGTGGCCGAATCAGGCAGGACATTAGCCTGTTTCACCTCAGTTACCTTACACGTTTACCGTACCGCCACCGTCAATACGTCTCATTCATTTTCCTGAGTTTAAGAGTCGAAAATTTTACCACAGACTAGTTACCGTGACAGAGGTTTTCGGTGTTTTCCTTAGTCAGGCCAGACAAGATATCATCTCACAGTAAATCACGACTGCTTCTTTCCACATTATTTTCCATTGGTCTTCCACAAAACACATTAAGTAAAATGTAGGGATATTCTTGACTGCTGAGGCAGTATGAAATTCTGAAGAAGGATTCTGCCTCATGCAGTTAGTTAGTTATTCAGTCAGTCAGTCATTCGGTCATTCATTCGGTCAAAAAGTCATAAGTTTATTTATTTATTTATTTATTCATTCATTCATTCATTTAATAATTGTAACCAAATCACAACTTTACACCTCATTTCCTGACGGTATGGTTTAACATTGTCATTCCTCCAGAATCATGCTCTGCTAAAGGGTATATTTCGATCAGTTTGTTAATTCCATTCCAATGAACAAACAAGGCCCAGCCGAGAAATTCCACTTTTGAGTACAAACTTTTCACAAACAGCTTTCGGTTTTCGACCACTGTCATTTCCGTCAATCCACCCTTGTGCCGTTTTTGCTTTCCAGTAATTCGGGTAACACACGAAGCTCATATCGGAGGTGAGTCCAGGCGGCGATCAAAGTCAGCCGGGAACACTTACCGTCGTGGTAAAAGAGCAATGCGGCTATTTTGGCCTGGAGGCAACCCTAAATTAAATAAGTTTTGAAAAATAAAACTAAAAACATTTAAGGTAAATGAAGGTAATTTTATCCACATGCGAACACTTACCAAGGCGCTAAAGATAGGGTTTACACGAGCCAAACAGGTACTGGACGAGGAAACAGGATTTAGACGTGGCTCGAATACTGTTGGGACTTCTACCGTGCTATAAAAAGAGAAAGCACAGATAGCCCGTAAAACTGTTAGGACCTACACTGTCCTTTGGTACACGCTTCACATTCCTGTATTCACTAACTCTAGAGGGCTTACATTTTTATGTTGCTAAGTAAATTTTATATTTATCATCCCGTTGTGTTACACAACTAATGCGTATAATATACTTTATTATGGCAACATGTTTCGACCTAATTCGGTCATCTTCAAATCATTCATATTACTCATAAAAGTATTGTAAACAATATTGTATTCGATGGTATTCATGATTGAGATCTCAGTTTTAATTAACATCTCAGTTATTAATACCGTCTAATACAATTGTATACAATACTTTTATGGGTTTTGTATTAATGGCCTGAAGGTGACTGAATTAGGTCGAAACATGTTGCCACAATACAGTATATTATATACATAAGTTGTGTTTGGCGGCATCTAAATCCTCCTTTTTTGTTAATTAAATTTATAATTGGCTTGTAAAATATATTACGGATGCACAAATTAATTAAGCAAATAGCCAAGCCTATAATGAAAGTGGGACAGAAAATGGCCCTATCTGCGCCAGGAGGCATGCTTTTACTCACCATTCTATTATTAGTTTAATCAATGTGACAAGAGTTCCATCCCTTTTCTTCTTCAAACACAACTCTGTCTGCACTTCACAGAAAGGCTGACATTGTAGCACAAAAACAGAGAGTAGGTTACACTGTAAAGATGCCTGAAGAATTTGTCATACAGGTAAACAGTTAATATATTACGCGAATTAAATATAACACTATAGGGTGAAAAGAACAAACCCAAATTCAATAATAATAATAATAATAATTGAACTTCAGTGGGTATTAATTTCTGCCAATTGAAATTTATCTCAGAATACTGCATAGCTTATTCATTTTGGACCTTCAACATCTTACAGCTTTTTATATTACATATCGGCTAATTGACTGCAATCTTTCGTTAAGTGCAACACGTTCCGCTCGTTGTTGCTGATTTGTGGTTGTCCTGTAGGAAATAAATAAGGAATTTCGATGTACAGCCCACGCCAATCCGTCCGTCCGGTTGAATGGCCTAGAATCAGCGACAAAACCTTATGTCGAATTTGATGAGTTTACGTATAAAATTTAGAAAGAAATATGTGATTAGGATATAATGCTAATAAATAATGTAATTTAAGATTACATAAATATTTTGGAAACACGCAGCAAGAATGGAAAGAAATTGGGTCCTGAAAAATTTTTAATTACATTTCTCCATGAGAAAGAAAAAATTAAAGATTCATAAAAGCTGGGTTAACCAAGAGAATAATATGGTAGGAAGAATAAAATAGTTTCTTTAAATAAAGAAATTAAAAATGAATATCAGTATTGTATACTGAATCTTTAAACAACGCAGTAAGAAGCTATAAATAATATCTGGCTCATTATTCTAGGTGTGGTATTATGCAGAGTGTCTAGAAGCACACAGAACTTGTTCTGACGTTCTGACGACAGTGTTCAGCTGTGACATGGGGCTACATTCTAGCAGAGTATAGAGGGAATGTAAAGGTCATGACGCGAAGAATTCCGTGAGAATGTAGTGTGGGTGACGGGTGGGGTACTCTTTGCTCGTCCGTGACCTAGTAACTTCGTGAAGCCGTGACACGTCATTCTGCCTTTTCCTTCGGTTCACAGACAACCAAAATCTAGCTTCGGTTCAAGAAATTCAAGAACACCGACGTTTTGTAGGAGATGGTTTGCGTGAACATCACCACACACAACTTGATTTTAGCAGACAAAATTTTACACTGAAACATTTCCAAGTCTGCAATGTAAAGTTCACTTTTCAGCCTCTTTCCCGAAAGGATCGTCTTATCAAGGAATATCCTGCTGATTCGAATAGCAACAAAATGTCACCCTGTCGAAATCTTTTGTTATTTGGCTATATTCTGAACTGCTTCAATCCCTTACATATTTTCATAAGGTAAGCTTTATCGTTAGCATTCCAACTACCTCTATTTTTCCCAGGCATTCCCCCTTCATTTCCCTGTACGAATTCTTGGCCTGCTAATGTTTCTCTAAACCTTCTCTCATTTGCGAGACACAGTCGTAGATGAGAAGATAATATTAAAATACGACTTTTTGAAGGGCTGTGCAGTTGTGGACCGATTCAACTGCTTCAGGATAAGGAAAATGCTTTTTACACGTACAAGCAAGAAATTGAAACTTTGGTTTTGAAATATTATCCACAGTGCTTACTTTTCTTTAATAATGATTTGCGCCTCAGAATTACAATAACTTTTTTCCACTCATATTTGGTGTGCCTGTCTATGTTACAGTCATTTCAATATGACGTTGACAGTTGTAAAGCTGCCTTCTGCTCCAACTACAACTTTAAATCAGATCCATTGATTTTTATAATAAATGAAATTCTAAGAAATTTGAAGAAAAAATTTGATTCATGGGAAAGTGAGAAAGCTTTTTGCATTACCTTAACTCCTTTCTGCCTGGAAGACCAACTCTCGATGCCATCTCAAACATGATTAAATCTTAAAGTTCATTAAATTTTTTGTGCTCAAGGCTAAGAAAAAGCAGCAGATTACTCAACCTATGACTTTCATCTCTCTGTTTTAAGTCCACAGAGCCTCACAGAGAGTAGGTAGAACATCTGACCACGTGCCGTGCGGATGAGGTGAGAGCCTTCGACCGCTGGAACACTGGAAGTGTGAACTCGCATCATTAAAGAATCATGAAATTGTTCTGCGATTTTCTGTGTTATGTCTTCGTTTGTGAGCACGGTCCTCTCGAGTGGCCCTCCCTCATTCCGAAGGGTTGTGCCAGATGTTTAATTATTCACAATTTCAAAACTATTTACAATAAATTTACAATAATTTACAATAAAGAAAAGGGAAAAGAAAAGAATAACAATAATAAAAAGCACAACAATAATATGAAGAAGAGGTTAAGGATTAAAATTTTTTAATCGATGGTCTGAGTGATTAATTGTTCAGTGAATTATTTAATGATTAACAGTACACATGAATCACAGATTAACTAACAGCCCGACTAGCTTATCGATCGACAGACGCACTGACTTAGTAACTGACTGATTACGTGATCGAATTAATAAAGTGACTATTTGACTCCCTGATTATCTTAATTGATGAAAAAAAAATGAAAACCTGACAGACTAACTGTCCCAGGCTTTAACCGCCGGCTTGGCTGGTTCAGAGATAGAGTATTCTGTCAGCAGTGGGCAAGTTACTTGCTGAGATCATACTTAAATTCCCTCTTAGGGAACCAGTAGATTAATCAACGTGACTATTCAAACCCGCTGTCACGTCCTATCCTAAGCCATTTCTATTCACTGCACATCTCGCAATACGTTTTAAATCCATATCTTTCCCATGACAGTTTCAAACAAAAGTCTGTGTTCTTTTTTCCCCTCATGCATGACGCCCATCTGAACATGCTTCACTTACTGACATCTGCACTTAAAGATGATTCGAATCGTGCTGAACAAGTTGAAGCGGGTTCTATTCCGGTTCAGGAACACTCCTCTGCCCCCCCCCCCCCCAATCCCATCCAAAATTCTTCATTTATTACATCATTCCCAATTATTATTCAGTTTGCATTCTAGCACCGTTAGCTTATGCAATGTAATTAAATATCCCACACATAATTAAACATCCGTCGCCATAGCTTCATCAGCGCGGGAACTGGCTGTTGGCCTCAATGAATATACTTCGATTTGCGCTACAGAATGACTTATCTCTTTGTCACCAAAGGGTCAAAACTGATTCTAGGGCCCAGGCAGCCTCCAATCCAGGGGGTTTACGAGATGTCTTTCCCTGAGGATAATGCTTCATAAGCGTGAATAGAACCAATCATCCCAATCTAGAGCAGAGGTCAGGAACGGGTGGATGGATTGGTGTGTATATTTAACACCGCCGATAGTTTCTGGAATTCAGATACGCTGTAGACTTCAGACCAAACAGCGTCGGTAGTTGATGAATAAATATTGAAATGAAATAATTTTATGGGAGAATGCTGGCAGAGGAAACCAAAGGATTGGGAGAGAAACCTGCCCAGTGCCACTTCGCCTACCATACATTCCAAAGGGACTACCCTGCGATTGAAATTATGCCTTCGTGGCTATGAAACGGCGACTCAACACGTACAATAAGACATAGGCTTAGGAACACGTGGAGCTTCACCTTACTTAGCCATATGTCTCTAGGGCTTGATAACAGAGCACAGGCTTACATTTACTTTTCTTATGCCTCAATAAATACCAAAGTGTATGACAGATTAGATGGCTGCTATGCTCCACATTCTCTGGTACCTCCTGCCACAAGCCCTCCTAATTACAAAGCGCAATCCTGGAATGGTTTATTATTATTATTATTATTATTACTCAAGGGCCCCGCAGCAGACACTACGGACGCACCACAGCCTTGGAGGCTTATTGTGCTACCCTATGAGGAAGATGATGAAGATGATGAGGTTTTTCTGCTTTTCCGTTGTAATGGAGTACCAGTGGAATGAAACTGACAGGGGAAAACCGAAGTACTCGGAGAAAAACCTGTCCCAATGCCACTTTGTCCACCACAAATCCCACATGCACCGACACGGGATCGACCCCGGGCCTCCGCGGTGAGAGGCCTGAGCCATGGCACGGCCTCTCTGGAATGGTTAAAATTTGCTTATGCAAGTATTTCACATCTTCATACATTTTCAAGTGTAGTAGAACTAAGCGTTATAAGCCCTATTTACGTATTTCCGCAGATTATGCTGACAACTCATTATAACTGTCAGCCCAACGTATTAACGCTTACAGCCCTGCTAAAGCTAAGCTCCAGTGGCTATCTTAAACAAGCGACAAGCAGATGTATCTTCGTCTTAAGACAGAAACAATTACTGAGATGTAATATATTTGTTTACATTCGTAATTAACTTGTAGTAATTATAATAATTTTAACTATGAAAATGACATACTATATTAACACCTGTTGTTTTCTGTGTTAATTGCTGTAGCTAAAATACAAAACTTAGTGATAACATCAAGCAGCTTCCAAAAATAATTTGTAGCTCTTCTAAAGCATAGCATGTCATAATGTCGGTCTAAGTGTTTTAAATTTTTTATTCGACGTCTTAATTCTATGCGTTTTAAGAGACAGTAGGTAATTAGAAAAATACGGACTGAAAAGCGATGGCTACATAGCACAAAGAGAGCGGGAAGCATAGTCAAAAACATTTTTCAATGGAGCGAAGTCGCTCTACAGGAGCCCACTGTCGCTTACCTGGCAAAGACATTTCTCTGTTTTAAGATCATTACCATCATCACAGAATCCTGCTATTGTACCCTATCCTGAGAATAATTAATTATATTTTAACCGTTTAAAGCATGGGTCTCCAACCGGCGGCCCGCGGCCACATTTGTAAGTTGTGTACATACTATAAAAATTACAGAATAATTAGGGCAGTTAAGTGTACCACTTACTGTTATTTTTACACGTGCGACCCGCGAACCAGCCCACAATAAAGGGTGTGGCCTTTTGCCATAAAAATTTTGGAGGCCCATGGTTTAAAGCCCAGTGCCACCTGCTCAGACACATAAAAACTCTGCATATTACCCACACAATACATTTGTACTTTCCATCTTATGCTCACAGAAAACATCGATTGTTTTCGTAAACAGTCTGTACTTTAATAAAGTTATAATATTATACATATATATAATATATTATACATTATTATATAATGGTCTTTATAATACACTTAAAGGGATTAGTTGAGGTAGGAACAAATCTTCCAAGTACACAGAAAACTCTCAGTCATCCGATTTTCGATCAACCGACCCATACATTAACCAAACCGCCTTTCCTACCCGCCGAAAAACCGACGCGAACGGACTCGAACCGAATCGATACGAATATGGGAACAAAGCATGGGTGGCTGCAGAGCTTATATTGTATGCTTCTGGGGGGTCAGTAATGTAGCCTACAGACACATAGGCTATTTACGAAGTGACGACTCTTAAGCTAGCCTAGGTCCAGTTAGGCCTAAGCGACACAGGCCAAACTTCTTTAAATGTGTGAAGTTCCCGACAAAGTTGTAGGCATTAAAATACGTTCGGGACTATTTTTCTTATTGTCTATCAAAGTTGTACTTCCTGCATGTTGTTTTGTGCTAACACATTGCTTAGTTTGCATTATTTGGCTTCGTAACTTCATAGTAGAAAATACTGAATACAGGCTGTGAGGGGCCCCGAACAAATAACTGATGGGCTTTTCCTCAGTATTATTCTTAATTCCTAAGTTTCAATGACCGACAGACATGCCATTCGACAAATCGAACTTGACACACCTCTACTCGAATATTTCTATTGCTACTTTTTCTTCTTAATACGTAATAACAATGTTATTGAATTCAGCACTCTTCTTATGCACGGTCTGAGGAACTCTTTACCAGTTAACACCAGCTTGTGGTCACAATACCCTCCACATTATTAACTTATACTCTCAATTTCATTGTTTTCTTTTGCCATGTCCTTAATTAAAATGTTATCACATTATTGCTTTCTTTACTAATTTTATATGTATTTTAATCACTGCTTTTACTAGTCTTCTTCATTTGTGGAATATTTTCTTTTTTATTTTCCCTTTTTCCTCTTACTTTTTCTTTTCTCAGTTCCTTCGTCCCTGTGTGCCATCGTTTGTCTTTACTTTTCGGTTTTGGTTGCTATTGGACTTGCCATTATTTTGTTATTTTTCGTGTCGTTTTTTCTGCTGGCTTGAGGTTGGTTTGTCTGATGGTTGTTTTGTTGGAGCATCTGATTAGAAGAGACCAACTGGCAACCCTAGGCACTGGATGGCGATAATATTAAAACGGACCACATACCCAAATATCGTGAAACTCTAACCTGGATTTTAATGGCTCGGAACAGGATCCACAGTAATGAAATTTCGTATTCTATGACAGAGAAAATGAACTCACCACTAAGTTTTCCAGTGAAGGCTCGTGCCGCGCTGATTGTGCAAATAACACAGTACGTTCAGTGTTCCGGAATAGTGACGTCATATCAAATTACGTATCTTTACTTTGTATGATATTGAATTCGCAATATTCTAGAGTGCGTGTAGCGTTTCACTTTCAGCAGCAAGTGAAAGAACAGGTGATTACTCTGCCGTATGAACGCATTATGTGGCTAAGCTATTCTTCACGTGTATCCAGATTTCACAGATAACAATCAAATATTGTCGACCGTGAGACCATACGCGAAAGTTATCCCACCAGGCTGCCCACTTATTAATCTTATGCATGTTCCGTCTTGTTATAATTTTGTACGGCTATCGTCAAACAAGGTGATTATAATATTCGCGACTGCCGGTACTAGAAAGGCTTTCTTCTGATGGAATTTAGAAAAAACAACATTTGTGCGTATTTTAACTAAATTCATAATTAGTGTGTTTAATTAGATGGGTATTGAGAGAGAAAAGAAAGGAAGGACGTAAGAATGCAGTCTGCATGTCGTTCCATTTTATTTTGGTTTTTCAAGTAAATTCTTCCCAAAAAGTTCCCACGTCAACACCCCAATTCCTTCTAGTATCGTTGTAGCTAAAGACACAGCCCAGTTTACCACCCTAGGTTTCAGTATTCCGACAACAGTAAGTGATATGCAAATTATTCAATTCCTAGTTACGTAATATCCTAAACTGCTCATCCTTAGGTCAAAATGTTTTCCTAAACACTCCGCTTCCAAACACTTGCAAGTTATGTCCTTCTCTCCAAGTACGAGGCTATGACATAAAAACATATAATGTAAAACACACGGAAATGTTGGTTTTTTGTAGATCGTTATTTTTCCTGTTTTAGAAAATAGATAAAATGACAATATTTGCCGATCCAATTAGTAGCAAGTAATTCCAAAATTTATTGTTCTTCGCATTTCATTATGACCCTCATTTACATTCGTCAGTGTTTTTCCCAGGTACTTGAACCTCGAAACACACTCTCAAATGCTTCATTTCATATTGTTATCCTTCTATTGCGACATAATAATAATAATAATAATAATAATAATAATAATAATATCTAAAGCAATGTAATCTGAGAACCGTGGACATCGGTTACTCTTAGGTATAACAAATGTTTATTGGTGTAAATAACTCTAAACTCCCTGCAGTAAGTACAAAGAAATCCACCCAGTAACAGAAGTTTGTCATGAAGAAGTCATGTATTCCTGCACTAAATGCTTAGTTTCTGGTACGTGTTACAAAACAAATTATCAACGTGTAGGCAACAAAATTCGGTGCAGGATCTTCGATCATCTGTCTTCCAGTTTGCTATCCAAAAATACAAAGATTAAGATATACAGAACTATAATTTTGCCTGTTGTTTTGTATGGGTGTGAGACTTGGTCTCTAACACTGAGGGAGGAACATAGGCTGAGGGCGTTTGAGAATAGGTTGCTGAGGAGGATATTTGGGCCTAAGGGAGACGAGGTAATAGGATAGTGAAAAAGACTACATAACGAGGAACTTAATGGTCTGTACTCATCACCAAATATTATTCGGGTGATCAAATCAAGAATAATGAGGTGGGCGGGGCATGTAGCACGTATGGGTGAGGGGAGAGGTGCATACAGGATTTTGGTGGGGAGACCTGAGGGAAGGAGACCACTTGGAAGACCCAGGCGTAGAAGGGAGGATAATGTTAAAACTGATGTTCAAGAAGCGGGGTGGGGGGCATGGACTGGATTGATATGGCTCAGGATAGGAACAGGTGGCGGGCTCTTGTGAGTGCGGTAATGAACCTTCGGGTTCCATAACACGCGGGGGATTTCTTGACTAGCTGACGACCTGCTAGCTTCTCAAGAAGGACTCTGCTCCATGGAGTTAGTTAGTTAGTTAGTTAGTTAGTTAGTTAGTTAGGCGACATATGTGCAACCTATGCCATTAAACCGTAGCGTTCTCAATTTTTATAAATTATGTGTGTGCAATAAATTACGACTGAATGAGAGCGCAACTTTCTGTACTATTCTATTAGACGTGAAATTTTAAAATCGATTCACTGCCAACACAGAGAGAGTTACTGGCGAAAATTTAAGTGGGTGTGTATAAAAACTTACACTATGCCATTTTTAGAAATGGGAGGAAATGCTCAGGTCCACCTACTTATGATCCGAGAGAAAGAACAGAACATTTCTTATACATAAAGGTCAGTTCATCGCCCAGATAGCGAATCTCTCAAACTGTCTCTTCCCATTGCTCATTGCTGTTATTATTCTGAACGAAATCACATATGAATGCATTAATTTTATTTGAAAAGATAGCACTTCGGAGAATATCTGTACATTAGGAACAGGAAGTAACATAGCAGACCTACGTAGTGAGGGCATTAAAGTTTAATTTTTGGACTATATTAGGGCAATCAAAACAATGAAGTTGAAATCAGAGGAACACATAGGACGCATAGAGAAACTAATAAATGCATACAAAATTGCAGTTGTAAAATCCGAATGAAGGCTATTACCTTTAACACTTCTTTGAAAGGGGGGATAATATTAAAATGTCTTAGTGAAACAAAATACCAAATTGGGTTCTGGGTTTTACTGGCTCAGGATAAGGTCCCGCGGCTGACAGTGGTTAGGGTAAGGAATTCTCAGGTCCCATAAAAGGTCAATAATTTTAACACCTAAGCGACTATCAGCTTTTCAAAAAGGATTATCCATCCCTACCAGTGGTGGTAGATATTTGGCATTAACGTCGACTTAGTAGACGTAATTCTGTGTTTTCCTTTGCACATTTGTTTAGGTTTCACGACCATCGTGCAGACTTGGAAAGCGTCCGTGTTTCAGATTCATTCGTATTCTTTACACGTGATATTTGTTTATTTACATACGCTACTTCTTAAAGTTTTACATATTTGTAATTCATGTGCTGCTTCCTTCTCGTATGATATTAAACATTAGAATTAACCGAATATTATGGCTCAATTGACAAATAACTATTGAGATAAATATTTTCGGTTTATAAAATTCTCTTCTATTAATTCATATGTTTATGCATTTTTGAGTTAAATTAACTCCTGTAAAATATATAGTGATCGTGCTTTCTTTCATCTCTCAGTCCAAATGTATCTTCTCAGAAGGTGCACATGACCACTTTCCTTGCGCCACATTTTGTGGGACAAATCAGTTTTTACGCCCCTTCTGTATTATATAACCCGTAATTTCCATGACGCCAGAATTAAAAGTATCAATTTTGTTCAAACGCAGCTTAGCGTACAGAAATTCCAGACACTTACGGCATAATATATGCATCTAATTAAATTTTACATGCTCATTTTAATTTATTTATAAGGATGAATATGCATGTGCACAAATTCCTGTCATTCTGTCGTTATTCTAGTCTAAGGTAGCAGGCACTTTTGGTAGTTAAGAATCAGACAACCACGTGGACAAGGTGGTACAGACAGCTCTATCGGCATTGCAATCTGAACATTTGCCACAGAAGCTGGTTTTTCAAGCTTGATAGTGTGCTGCCACTTGACGAAAAGCATAAGTTAGGTTTTTTTGACGAATTTTATTTTTAGCGATTTTCCGCCGAAGTATTAATGGTTTTTTTTGCTAGTTTAACACAAAAAGTACTACTTTTCTGGACCAATTTTATTTCACATATTATGAGTGTGATAAGGTTTGCAACAGGATATTTTATGTACAATACGATCAGAGCCTAAAAAGTATGCAAAAAATAACACAGAACAATTGAAAATACGGAACACATTCCCAACTTGTTAACGGGGCTTGTAATATATGAAACGAGATTTCCTTCCAGTGCATTTGATGCAATCTTGTGCAACTGTTTATCTCGGTCAACTCTCACGGCTTTGCAGAACTACCACCCTAGACCTATAAATTATTCTATTTTTAATAATTACTGTAGAGTACATATGTGTCAGTACCATTGTTGCAATGACGCAGGTTTCTGATCCTGATATGTGACGTCTCTTACGGAAGACATAGATTCAAACGGAGACACCTGGTGAAGTGAAATAAAACCGACCTTTAGCCAGATTTATGACAAATAATTATTACGGAAATTGTTCCCACCTAATTGTATTGTTTATGAAGGTTAGGTTACACACGTGTTCGTGTTTCTGAAGATATTCGTGGGAGTTTTCAGCAAGTCGGTTTATGTGACAACCTACATACTGTGGTAAGTGAAATACGTCACCCAGTTTAGGAATTCATGGGAAAGTTAACTGGGTTGAGGTAACACACATTTACTCTTCCTACAATTGTAACATCTTCTATATGGGCAGTTAAAGGATAATGGCCTAATGCCGACAGGAATTACTCCTCGATCAATTTAATCATAAACTTAATTGCACTGAGACAAGTCAAACAAAGTGATTATTTCCTCTAAATTACACCGTTTAATGATTACAGCTGTGTATATATTAGCTTCATATTCTACATAAGTCTCACACACACCATAAAAATACGGAAATAATTAAGCACTTTAACTGCTTAATTGACATACCGATATGGGTGACATGCCAAGTAACAAACACTGAATTGCTTTTTAGACCTTATGAAATAAAAATTCTAAAACGTTCAGGGCAGAATACGAAACCAAATTTTCTACTGCACGAATTTATATTTCTTTTTATTATATTATTAGTAGTAGTAGTAGTAGTAGTAGTAGTAGTAGTATGTAGTAGTAGTAGTAGTAGTAGTAGTAGTAGTAGTAGTAGTTAGTATTACTTTAAGGTACAGTCATAGAGTTTCCTCCCTCTAAATCTGATGGTTTTACTTAACTGAACTGCAGTGTTATTTTGTCCTTTGTTTTTTTCTTTAGTTATTGAGCGCGTTTGCAAAATTGCAAAAAGCTAATATTAGCTTCGTCATGTCTATCTGTCCCTCTGTCCATCCGCATGGAAGAGCTTGGTTCCTACTTGGACAAATTTTCACAAAATTTGATAGCGAGAATTTTTCGAAAGTCTGTCGAGAAAATTCAAGATTAATTAAGATCCGAAAAGAATAACAGATACCTTACATGAAGACATAGTACATTTATGACAGTACCTCGCTGAATTCTTCTTATAATGAGAAATATTTTAGACAAGCACTGTATAGTAAATCAAAACACATTTTATATTCAAAACTTTTTTCCGAAAATCTTACCTTTTATAAGATAATGTGGATAAATATGGTACAGCTGGACAGGCCACAGTTGGCAGTATAACACGGCGCATGCGCTTTGCATGCTGGATAAATAAGGCTACAAACACACACTCAGAATTTGTAATATTTATTGCCTTTTCCACGACAACAATGGTTACACGAAAGCGCCTCACTGTTACGCTATACGTACAGTGCCTCTCTTGTACTCGGATGTGTTTTATTTTCTATTAGTGCTGATTTTGTAATTGAACATTAGGCTTAATGCTTGTCGGATATAAGATAAACATTTTTTCCTCTTGTCATGCTTTTAACTGCTGACTTCCAATCAATGTTCCTTGCAAGATACGTAGATATGCTTGCGATGCATTCCGCATGCCTAGCTCAATACTTCGTTACTCATCACCGTAAAATCGGAAGGTAAGGAAACTTTCCGCACTGTCGCTGTCTCGTTTTACGTACATCCTACAAAAGTACCATATTTTCCCAACGCCTATTACAATATAACAGTTTGTACGTAAAATAAGTGACGGAATTATCGCTCTCGCTTCACAAATTTGCGGGTCAGCAATGGTGTACTACATACGGACTGTTGAACGTTAAAACATTTGGCAGATAATGAGGTGCCTTCTAATGGCATGATGAGCGGAAGTACTTTCGTTAAAATCTGTTGACTGATTCAAAAGTTTAATTGCATGTAGGCACGGACACGCACACACGCACACAAGCACAGACACAGGCACGTAAGCACGCTCGCGCGTGCGCTTGAGAACACAACGAACACAGAGCACCGCGATGTAAAAAGTCTACCGCTTTTTTATTTACTGCAAGAAAGGTAGGGTAGAAATGGAAGATGATACGTCACAATTTTGCCGATCCTGAGTGTGGTTTCGGAGAAAAAGTGTATGTTATGGGCCGTGCCATGGCTCAGGCGGTTAGTCGCCGGCCTCTCACCGAGGAGGCCGGGTTCGATCCCTGGTCAGCCCATGTGAGGTCTGTGGTGGACAAAGTGGCACTGGGACAGGTTTTTTCCCCGAGTACTTCGGTTTTCCCCTGTCAATTTCATTCCACCTGTGCTCCATTACTTGTAAAAATGAAAAAAAAACTGATAATCTTTCATCTTCATCACAGGGTTGCACAATAAGCCTTAAGACTGCGGTGCGTCCGTAGCTTCTGCTGCGGGGCCCTTTACCACAAAAAAAAACATGTTATTTGATATAACATACTGGAATGCCCATACGGAATTAAAGGAATGAAGGAATGAATGGACGTAAAGTAAGAAATATTTAAAAAAAGAACCATGTTAATAACAACAAAAGGAATGGAGAAAACAGGATGGGTTGTGAAAAGAAAGTCACTTCTTATTCATAATGTCACCATAAATCTTATTTTCTAGAACATAAATTTGTATGCAGAATCATATGCATTACGCACAAACGCGTTTCATTTCTTAGAATAATTTCTTCTTTTGTAATCTAAATGCTCTGTAGTATTCAGCATGCTACTAAATGCAAACATGGTGATAAAATGTTGCTGCCAGTCAGTGCCAGAAGTCTTCATTACAAATGTTTGCGTAGTTCTGTCGACAAAGCACGCAGCTGTACGCAAATAATCTTTCCGTTATGCGTTAGTATCATACGCTTAGTCCACAAACTGCATAAAATCGGAGTCGAAGCAAGATCTTGGGTCACATTTGCAAAAAATAATGTGCCACCATATTCTCTCTTCTGTCGGCATTTGACAAATAAGCCCTTCCCTTCACATTATCCTACACCTGTCTATGCCTGCGTTCAATTCGCTTTTTTTCAGTCCCTCCTTCAACAGATTGAAGCTCTTCTAGATATATCTGATGTAACTACCGCAACTTGCATATTCAGAAGTTCTAACGAGAAGTATGATTTATCACGCGTAGCACTTGTCAAATCGGAGTAGACTGAACAATGAGAGGTCGTGAAAGTTGCCCTCTTCATGACTGAGGGTTATGTTCGTTTCGGACTGTTGTTGTTGTTGTTGTTGTTGTTGTTGTTACAGATATGTAAGACATGTCATGATGCCCGTCAAGCTAAAAAAACTGACTCTTAAGATTTAGCTGCCTGTATGAAGGAACTGACAACCATGGTCGTAGTCTTAGTAACGCAACAATTTATTGATATTACTTCCTGCAATCAGAGACGTTACTGTGTTCTAGTAAAGTTTTAACTGTCAGCAGAGCATCAAGTAGCTACAGAACGTTCGGAAAAGTTGTTCTTTCTACATATATATACATATATATAAGACTGCTCTCTTTATCATTATTTATTCGTTATTATTACGATACAAGTCTGCTTTCGTCTCGACATGCATTCAGCTTGCATTTCATGTCTGCATATGGCAACCAACATATGGGTCACAGATATTCACCTGATCAAGAATTGTCTTCGACCCTCAAGATGGAAGCAGCCTATTTTTCGAAACGTTAATCACATACCATACTACACTGAGTCGGAACCAAAATCCCTAACTTGGACTAACATTTTCCCGCTCTTTATGAAACCCAAGCCCTCATTATCGTGACCACGACAGTCTGTACACTAAGCCTACCCTGAGACACATAACATCTCAATATCCCAACACTTTAGTGTTATATTCAGTCTACAGCTACTTCTCCTAAGCGATCTATTCCCTTTAAACTTCTGGCTAAAATTTTATGGTGTAGACATTTTTTATGTGCGCCATGCGTGTTGCATGTCCCGCCAATCTCATAGTCTATGATTTGATCACGGAAATAATATTCGGTGAGAGTTTAAATTATGAGGTTCCTCATTATGCAAATTTGTCCATCCTTCCGTCGCCTCTCTTATGTGAAAATCTTCGGATCGGCAGTTTATCGTCACTCTCCATCTATTTTCTTCCCTAGGTTCAGATGCTACGTTCCACGTCTACACGGAGTGACGTCTGACTCAATGGCGTTAGTCCCGTGAAGAGCTGAGCTGCAGAACTGGTAACATTTAACTTCATTGTGCATGTCAAGACAAAATGCGCCATGACAAGGCATCTTTGGATTACAGCCTTGATTAGCCATTCTTTCATTTAAATGTTCCAAGATTTTTTAATTATTTTGCAGTATTCCACAATTAAATAATTGTTATTTTCAAAGAGGATTTGAATATATCAAATTTTTTGGAGCTCTCTTGATATGATTACCAAAAGATATCAAAATAATTTTTGGATTTTTGGAAAGCTAGTTGCCGGGGAAAACAATCGTAAGAAGTTCTTGGAATTCTCCGTGACGCATGAAAGAGCACTTCCATTTAATGCCATGACGTCACCAAGGTCCAGGAAGTGGCCAAATTTAGGGGCATTCCCGATCAGGCATAGTATGTGTTAATCTGTATCTGTAACTGATACTTCCAAACAGCACGGAATGTTTGCGTTGTGGTTTCTCTCCTTTCATTCCGAAAGAAAAATAGCAAAAGATGGAGAAATATTTGTCGTTCAACTGGTCAACAAAATTCCCACTTTTCGCAGAAAATGACGCTGTATTGCTGTTGAAATAAAGACCAACACTAGACCCAATTCTAAGCCAGTGAAATCCATACTCTGTAAACCCTATCATAACATACCTAAATTTACTCCGAAATCCCATAACGATCTCTTCCCTTCAGGATTTGGAGATAATTTTTTTACTAATTTTTTCTCTTCCTCGCCCTTTACACATGTCTACCTCTCCCAAGCACCGTGCTGTTTACCTTGATTTTGTCACTCCAATAATGTCAAGTGAAAAACACAAATATGCGCAAAGCTATGTTAATATCTGCCATAAACAGGATACACCGGTCTTCTTTCTTACACTCATCATGCACTCACTCAATTTGTCCTCAAATTCCATGCTGTAAAACTAAAGTAGTTATACAGCATTACAAAAAAAATTAGATTTTCGTAGTGCTGCAGCATTATCATCTTCGTGTTTCTTTCTTTCATTACGTCTCTTTACACTGAATTTATATAACGCTATGCGGTTCTCGTAATTGCATTCTTACAAAGGAATTCTTGAAATCTAACAGATCTGCTTTCCACTGTCTTCACACTGACTACATCATTCAACATTACCTTTATTACCCATATTGTGTGGAATATCTTTCAACCAGAGCGCAGCGAAATGTCAGAAGGAATTACCGAATTATTTTAAACAAATATGAAGCCACCTGCTTAAAATTAACAGCAAGCAACAAGAACTTAATTGATGACGACAAGTGACATCTGAGAAGATTTCTTTGGTTAGTAGATTTCCTTGTGCTTTCTATAAGGGATTAAGTAGCCTGACGTTTACACGTCGCCGCCGCAGTGTTTGTTCTCTTTTATCAACTGCTCAAACTACTGCCCTATTTCATGACGTAGTTTTGACCCTAGCCAGGCCCTGGTCCTTGCCGGACGCCGAGCACAAACGTCCCACGGCAACTGAATTAAGGAATTTGTCACAAATTCTATGTCTATATATTTGACATTTTAGACGGTTACATTTACAGTAAACCATCAAAATCCATAGCGCATGTGTCTCCAAGCCACTCCCCGCCAGGTTCTCTTATGCGGCCCTCGGCCATGTTTATAAATTATGTGTATACTATAAAAATTACATAATCGGTTGGGTATAAAACTTATTGTTGTGTTTTCATGTGCGGGCAGTGAACCAGCTCACATTACCTAGTGTGACCCTTTGCCATAAAGTTTTGACGCCCATACGTTAGTATATGCGTCTTAACGATCAAATGGTCATCGTTAGGGGGCTGGATTAAAATGTGTGGTACAAAATGCTACAGAGGTAAAACTAACAATTTTATATAGGATCGAAATTCTTTGCGCAGGCCATGACGACATTCGGAGGAATAGAGGTATAGATTTATGCATTCGTAACCTCGGCACTAGATGGAGGTCTGGGGTAATTCACTGCCACTTAGCCCCGGGGAAAGAGCTTCGATACCAACGGAGTAGGGAGCGGGGTGGACTTCAGAGCCGTTCTGGATGTTTCGGAGAAGAGGAAAACCTCTTGCCCTTGGGAGAAATCGAAACGCACATCGTCCAGCCCGTAGCCTAGACAAATCTCCCCGCTGCGAGTTGTACTTTTATATGTATATGATGTATAAGTTAAAAATAAATCATGACTATAGCAAAGATATTTTTCATGGATCACATCTAAACATTGTTAATTTTATATGCATTTATACCACATATTTTAAACTATAAAATTATATAGCTTATGTTTATAAAGGTGACCATTTGATGGTTGAAACATGTCGGGAAAATAGTGGTTTTATTCAATATAGGCGTAAGCTGATGCCTTTTCTGACTTATTTACATTACAAATTAAGAATTCTCCCTTTTAGATGATCAATATGTAACCTTGATTTAAGGCTTTCGCCGCGATGTTGATGAAATCTGCGGTCTTCTTGGGTTTTACGCGGCGTCGTGTGGTAATTGTTTACCGACGTTTAGGGACAACGTATCGGTCCCATCTTCACGGGTCAAGAGTCTAATTAGGTATGCTGTTAATCGATTTCTCGATGCTCGTCCATTCCGCAGCCAGAGTCCTTGTTCTCAGTGTCATGATATCTGCTATAACAGGACTGTCTAAGGTAAATACAGAGCATACACAAAGAATGGTACGGTTTAATAGTATTCACTATTGAAACCGCACCATCTTTTGTGTATGCCTGTATGTTAATAGGAGGTGTGTTAAAAAGCGTCCTATTCAATCGTTATCGGGGGTCTTTTCCCGCTGGTAAAGCGGCCAAGGCATAAGCATGACCACTCACTTCTATCTAGTACCGAAACCAGGAATGACTGGAGCTACAACTCCACAACTTCCTATGCCTTCATGACGTGTATAGAAACAACTTTACCTTTGTCTTTGCTAGATTTGAAAAGACACAGTGGAACAGTGCGACTGATGACCTGTACAGGGTCTCCACGAAAGTGTTGTTTTAATTTTTATGTCTTCTCTGTAGCACCACTTGTTCCGAAGTTCGTAGAATTGCGTAAAAGAATGCTGGGAGTTTAGTTTGACATCAGCTGTGAAGATGGTGTCCTACATTAAAGATCAGAATGTTTTATTATGAAAACGTGTTATAATGTGAAAGTGTCGCGCAATGACAGATAGGCCTATATTACTGACTATTTTAATGCTCGTGAAGTTCCTGCGAGAAATTTTGTAATGAGTCTGGTGCGAGAAATTGACTTCCTCCGCATTCCCTGAAATGATCCCTCCACGTATTACACGGTTCCAACATATCTTGTACTTCTCTTGCATCCAGCAACTTCTCTGTGGTTAACACAGAACCAATTTCTTGAAGTTCTCATTATCAAACTCGTTACACTATTTCTTGAAGGAGCATCACAAATATTACATGTCGGCAATATTTTTGAACTTGTATGGCACTTATACATTTTGCCAAAGAATTTTCAACAATAAACACACTTTTCTTCATAGTTTATGACATCATATTTACAACTAATGCGGACTAAGTAAAATTTTAATTTCTCGCAATTCTATAGCTGAAAATTCAAATCTTCTGGGATGTTCATTTTGTCGAATTGTAAATCAATAATTGAAGACTTTTAGAAGATGGGGGTGTCTTCAGGTTCGGGGCCGAGCAGCCCAAGTTTTACCGTAAAGACGATATCGCTACTATCCTTCGAAACTTCGATAACTGTACCAGTCGACAGACGTGACATTCCAGCAGTCTTGAATCTTCAAATATTATTAGGATTTTAAAATTTCTTGGCGAATGGACCTTTAATAAAAATTCAATTCAATTCAATTCAATTCATGAGTATTTATTAAAGTGCAGGCTTAACAGCACAAGTGCCAATTATAAATCCATCACAAAAACACAAATAAAACACAAAAACAATACAAATACACAAAAACTAGACACAAAAGAAACAAAACAAAAACAAATATGTAGAAAAGCAACAATAGTGATTATTCTATCAGAAGTTAATATGCGTAGTACAAAAACACGCTCTAATAAAGAGAAGCTTGATTAGTCCCCTAAAATACGAGGTAGGTGTTGCAAAATTTAAAAAAAAATGCAAAAATATATTAATTCCACCTGCTGAACAACATGTTACCTTAATTCCACCTACTCAATACATTACTCTCAACACACTTTCCCTTAAACCGTAAATAGCAAAATGATTGATGAAGAGTAAAATACTAGAATTTTACTTTCTTATTTGAAACTTTGTCTCTCATCTAATTGAAGAACCCAGGCGTGTGACAAATGAGTGTCAGGGAAATATGGAGACGTAATGGAGAGAAAGTAATAGAAAACCGGTGACAATTATATGATGAGATGCTTCATAATTTCAAATTTTCAACGAATAATATTAGGATCATCAAATCAGGGCAAATGAGATGGGTGGGACACATATTTTTAAATTCATACTAAAGAATTTCTTTACCTCGGGTAATATAGGGTCAAATATTACAATAAATAGTGAGCAAAGAATTGGAAATTAGTTAAAAAAATAAAAATACAATGATGACAAACAGTCCCTGTCCGAGATTGCCACCATGAACCTCCCCCAGACGAAGAAGTGTTACCAACTCGACCACGAGGTTCGGTGGGAAATGTGGTGAGAGGGAAGAAATGTTTACAAAATCTGAGTTGGAAAACCCTTGAAGTAAGAGACCTCTCGAAAGATAATAAACACAGACATGAAGATAATATTAACATGGATACTGAATATGGGAAGTTTAGGGACACAGAGTGGTTACATCTGCCTCACGATGAGGTTGAGTGCTCATGCGAGCACCGTAATCACTTTTAGCGTTCCACCAAATTGGAGGAACTTCTTGACCAGCTAAAGGACAATCAGCGTCTGAAAATATCTTCCATGGAAACGATGATTTAAGTATCGAGAAACTCTTATCAGTTTAAAGTGTTCAAAATTGTACTGTGTGCATTCTGCTCTAACTGTTTGCTTGGCACTGCTTACCCCAACGCAGAATTTGTCGTTATTTGCGGAGTCATGGAGATGTGTGCGGCCATAAGGCTCGCTATGTTATTCCTTATTACCTCGCACTGGAGGTAATTTACTCCACTGGCGGGAAATGGGAAGGAAGCCTCTTATGACGTATGATGTACTGCCTTCTTAAAAACACATGTAGCAACTTGCTTCAGATACTCTTCAAAAGACCTCCCTGATTTTATAATAAAATGCATCTTGTTTTCCTAATTTTATAAAGAAAGAAGAAGCGTTTTTGCACTTTCCTCTCCGTTTGCTCTTGAAAATGTTGAACCAATAGAAATGTTTTCAGGTTACTTGTTAGATGACATCATACTACGTGGATCTATTTCACTGTAGTGTTTGCAATTTCAATAATATATGAGTATCTTATTCCTAAGCTCTCACGTGTTTAACCATCTGACCTCTTCACGTTCATAATTGACGAGTATATTAGAACTACAAATATGCCAGAGATTTACTCGTACTACTTAAACTGTGATCTGGGCGCTGTGAAGTCTCTATTCACTTGAAGAAAACACGCGAAAAAAATGGGGTTGTGTCACGCACAAAGGACGATTTGAAACTTCGATCGCAGTGCTACAGCGGCGAAAACTCCTTCGAATAACATACCTCAAGAAACGAGCAAAGGTGGCCGCGAAAGTAATATGGCCCAACAGAGAGTTGTCATGCGTATATTACATACCGGGATATGCACGACAAAAAAGGATTTTGCGTAAGATAAATATGTATATTTCTTTCCTAAAAAAGATATCAAATGACGGGAGGAAAAAGCATGGATGCAATGAGAGATATAAAAAGAGAAAAATGGGGGAGGGAGAATGTTTATATATATATATATGTGTGTGTGTGTGTGTATGCTTATATATGTATGCGTATTTGTTCGTACGAAAATTAGCAAGAATCTCTCAGAAGAATCGCATTTATCAGCCATTTTGAACCCAATCTGTACAATATCGTCCCTATGGCAGAAAATAGTATTTCTGTGTTCATCAGACCGCTTGCTTCTAAGATCAGTACGTAATACCTTCAGTTGTCGAAAGTAGGCTTAAATTTACACGAAGTGACAGGGAATTCTGCCTTTTTCGTTGCCAGGACGTGCAACATAAGCTGCCTGAATTACGCAGCGGAATTCCCGTAACAAAGAGCACAGAATTTCAACAAGAATATTTTAAAATTAACGTATACCTTTTCGACGATAAATACAGAAGGATATATAAAGGTAAAAAAACAAGTTACAGTGAGCCTTAAATTTGGAGTTATTACCACTGCATTTACACATATAAAAGTAAAAAAGCTATCTAGAGCAACAATTTCAGATCAAAATAATCTCGTAAAATAATTGACAACACACGCACTTAAGTAGTCAACATATTTTGTTATGGCTGTGTCATCATCGGTGGTGACGTTTTTAAAGAAAAACTACTGAAATTAGCATTTCAATACATAAATATGCAGTATACCTTTATATGCAACTTTACAATACAAGTTAGCATTGCACTGCTCAGTACACCAGTTATTTAAAGTAAATCATCATCGTCTTTGTATATTCATCTGTACTTTATTTATATGGCATTACAAATTTGTGGTATTTGTATAGTTTTCATCAACAACTCTGTGAAAAACTCAAATCATGCGTGCTGTTAGAAGCTATTCCTTTGTTATGAAGAGGAAAGGTTTTTCTTTTGTCAATATTTCTGATGCGATATTTTTAAATGTTCTTACTCAGGTCCGTAAATGTAACACATATCTTTGTATTAAGTATTCTCTCAAGTGGGATTATTTCTCTCACCCTGTTGTATTCCTTGTACCAGTCGGTACGGGTTCCGGTGCTACGCTCAAATGTTACTGATGGCAGTGTCTGTAGAAGAGTGTGCACTGTGGTTGCTGTACTTGCAGAGTTACATCGGCTGCGCCTGGGCTCTTCCTTCTAACAACTGAACGGCATGAATTATTCTAATGTTGCGTCATATGAACTAATATTTTATAGTTTATGTAAAGCAGTCATGGTTTCGTTGTTCCTCGATAAGCTTTCAAATTTTACGTAGACGGATGGATTAACAGTGATTGTCTTAATACGAGTATGCATAATTGGATTTCATTTTGCGGGTCCAACTTATCTCTTAACCATTCCATTCTTCCAAATTTCCTTGTATTTAGTATGCGTATCGCTTATTTTATCTCTTGGTTTTTACTTTTAACAGTTCTATTGTGTGCTTTATACATCTTTTACTTAACAGTCTTCCAGTCTGTCCTACGTAACACTTTTTAAAATTTGTACAAATCATTTTGCAAGTGTCTTTATTGTCGTACTTATCGAATTGCCTACTTATCTACACGACATGTTTAATTGTATTTCCTGTTTTGAAAATAATTTTAACAAATCTTTTAAAATACAAGTAACTTTTAGCATCACATAAAGTTTTAGAAGTCCTACAAATTTACGTCACATACATCTAAATAAATTAACAGAAGTTAAATATGTTAAGAATATAATATCTAATTTTAAATATTTCATATATTCCATAATTTAATATACATTTTTAGTACTGTCTTTTAAATAAAGTTACCCTCTGGAGCTCATACAGTGGTGTCAAAATATCGTGGGTTTTTAATTTAAAATGTATTAGATTAATTCATGAGACTGTGGATTTGGAGTAGCCGTAATATGTGGATTTTTATTGTATTATATTTACTGTAGGTTTATGAACTGAAATCAGCAACACAGTCATAGGGTAACGCTTGAACTTTCTACCGATCTGAACTTCCGGCTAAAGTACAAAGAGTATCTGTATTTCGTCTAGGCTCGCTGCGACCTTAACCTGAATATCCTGCCAGACAGATAATTTACTCAGTTCCCAACTTTCCATTCTCAAAACTCTACTTTATCAGCGATATTTGCATACTGCGTTCAGATATTTTTGGGGAAAAAACACGACTTTCTCCATAGTACCGTATTTTTCTTTGTCGACTTATAAACTAAAGTTCATTAATCAACTAATACCATGTGGCAATTCTCCTTCAGAGAATGACAGTCTTTTGTGTAACCTAAATTTTCATTTCCCAATACCCCATTCTACTCTACCCTAAACCGTCTTAATGCAGTACACACACTCCCGTCGTATTTCCTTAAAACAAACGTTAATATCTCTCTTTATCCTAATGACACTTCGATAAGTAGGTCTCTGGGCACAGCATGAAGGCGAATGAGGGAGTAGACATACAGCTCCACTCATTCTTAACCCGGCACTACATGAAGGGGAGTGGTCAGCTTCACCCTCAGGCAGCTTTATGCCCGGGAAATGTGCCCCCAGTACCCTTTTAATACGAAGGTGGGTGGGCCCATTGGGGGTCCAACGTTTTGGAGAGAAGAAAAAATTTTTTTACTCCTGTCGGGAATCAAACCACGATTTCTCTTTCGTCCAGCCCATAGCTTAGTCACTATAACGACTGAGCAAGTCCTCCTACGATATACACGCAGAAGACGCTTTAAACAATAGGGCCTTTCCCTTGAAAGTTTTTCGCTTTTTCAGAACCGCGGTCATATCGATCGTTCATTAATGTTACGCCGCACCAGTTCAGTCCATTGTGTTCTTCAAGATTACTATCCGGAACACCATGTTCCGAAGCTGTTACTATGCAGATTGTAAGTATTCAAGTCGTGCTTTCAAACAACAGTAAGCCCGGTCTGCATTTGCAAGCACATGTTCTCTACAGCTCGTACCCGGAACAAGTTTCAGAATAAGAAATTGTGGACGGCTGGTTAATGTGTCTACGCAAGAGATGTCACTGCTCTGTGACCTACTTGGTGACGGTTAGTCTGCTAAATAAATTTGTCACTTTTAGTGAGTGAGATTCTGGTATCACCAATTTCGTTTGTATTTAAATTTTTATGTGCGGTACAATACCGCGCGAACAGGTTTTAATCTTCGACAAAGGATCGTGTGTTTGAATCCCACTTTGCATATGGATGTATGCCACCGTCTTTTTGCGTTGTGTTGTCCTGTGAAGGTGCCCACCTTGCAACAGCCGATCCCTTGTCCCAGTTAAGTCGTAACAAATGTAGGAACTGCCTCTGAATCGGAAGAGGTTTCAAAGACTAAACCATAACATCGTAAGTGGAGGAGGAAGAAAAAGAAGAAAAGGAGAAGAAGAAGGTGTTGATGATGAAATGATGATCATCATCATTATTTGTTGTAGGTTTCTTGAAGGACGTACTTTAAATGCGTACATGTGTAGAGTTGAATAGTAGAACGATTTGAAATTTGGAAAGGATGTGAAATGAGACGCCATGGCCCATCTTAAGATGCGCTTCTGTCCAACACATAGATGTGTAAACTAAGGAAAACTACGAATAAATCTAGAGAGTTACTTTTGGGTTCTCAGGAATACCATGTTAACACTTCAGACCCTCGAGAGTAGAGAAATATGACGAGCGCAATTAAGAAATGTGTTTGTGTGTGTGTGTGTGTGTGTGTGTATTTGCGTGCACGTCTGTGAGTGTGAGCGCATGTGTCTGTGTTTTTGAGTGTTGAATATGTCTTCTGTTGTGAACATTCCACTCAATCTGCACGTGAACCTTCCTCCGTTTGTTTAATGTTTAGGTTTTTAGACAAGATATGGAAGAGAGAAATTTTTTATCTGACTGCTATCAAGCAGTCCCTGATAGCAGACTACTCTAAATTTCTTCTTGAATGAAATGGATATTATTACTGTATTTGCCAGATATTACAGCGAAGCTTTACTTATTATAAATCTCAATACTGGGTGAGGTAGACAGCTTCAAGTTCTAGCTGCATAACTCCTAGCGAACTAGGGCTGTGTAAGCCTATCCCGTGAGTGGATTCCAGAGTTGGCATGGTGCTGGCAAAGAAGCGCTAATTCCCTGATTCCCGTTTACCAGACCTACTCCAATTATGTACTTTGGTACTTTACTCTTTTGCATCTTACGAAACAGGAACAGAAATCGGCAGTCAGTCGCTGTTTATGTGGTGAAATAATTGCATAATTCTTCTTTATAGAATTAATAATTCTGTGAACGTAAGAGTCATGAGAGTTGACTGCGTTGTTGTATACAAATATGGTGAACTGAGCTGATCAATGACAGGTCTAATTTAACTATGAGTGAACACAGTGGAAGGAGCACGTTATGTCCTATTTACAGATTAAAAGCATGAGCTGCTGGGCAAGAGTTTGATTTTAAAAAGGAAAAGTTTGTATGCTTAACTGAACATACCAGAAACCAAACTCCCTTATTCGGGCTGCCTCTCACTACAGGCTCTCCGGTTCAAACACAGATGCGTGCTCTGTATTCTTGAGAATTGTGAAGGGCGGAAATTGCGAGTTCCCTTCTCCTTCATTGAATAACGACACATTCCAATATGTCGCAATAAACTTCCGCGTGTCGTAACTTACGGGATGTATTTGTAAAATTAGACTATGAGGTTTAAGGAAAAGAAGTTACGACATTCAGGATATTTTGGTGCAAATAGTAAGACTACCAAAATTAAATATTTCAAGAGTTTATTTTATTTTGTGTATATTGCATTCTGAACTTATGTGCCTTTTCTGCTGTTAACACGTATTCTATCTAGGTAATATTTCATAAGGGCGGACTACTTTTCAATTCTACAGTACTATAGACAGGAAGAAAAATTACTCTGGCAAGGAACTAAAAACTCGTGCAGTTAGTGGGTTGAAGAGCATGAAAAAGCATATTCTTCAGCTGCTAGTGCCAGAATTATGATTTAATGAAAATCAAATTTCCAATGTGAAAATAAGCGTTACAAATATCCGGGTATCAATATAATTCCAGCAGAATGCTACATGAAGACAGCATGACAGCGCTCGCTGGAACAACATCGATGTACAGCCTACTTCTCGAATAAAAGAGAATGATCACAACAGTTAAGAAAATAAATTGATGTTCAGAAAAATATTCAGGCCATTTTAAATGTTACAATTAAAATGTCCAGAGGAGTTTATATTAAGTCAACATTTATATGATGCTTTTCCAGTTCATAGCAGGCTACAAACTGTCTGCTTTAGATCTATGCCTCTTTAACAGTGCTCGAAATTATACCACAAGGGAAGCTGAAGAAGATCAGGAAGGACTGGAATGAAACGGAGTATAACTCACATCCCTATGAACTCTTTTAATATTATTTCCCCATCTACTTTTAGTTCTTCCAGCTAGACATTTTCCAAGAGATCTCCCATCAATATACTCTGTGCATTTCTTGCGTGCGCAGTCCTAGCCACTTTCCCAGCCTATTTTAACCGCCTACACTTCATTTCCTAACAATACTATGTCACCTACATAAATCGTGAATTTCCTTCCTCATAGTATGCTAAATACTTAACTTACTCAACCCTTATTAGGCCTAAATATTTCCCACTGCATTTTGTCATCAAAAACATGTAACTTGAGCATATATGCTCCTCTCAGTGTAACAGATCAATTCTGATACAGCATTCAGTCGTTCTATTAAAATCTGCGTGTCAGTGAAACCGGACATTAAGGCAGGCCATCCATCACAACAGTACCGAATAACATGTTAAATTTGCTGGCATTTCTACACTGTATTTAGAAAGACGTGGGTTCTGCTATCGGCATGAAGGACAGATTTGGTGATTCGGGTTATACAGTAGAGGCTTTCATCATTGCCTTCAGAATATCCTGCGATATACTCGCGATTCTTCCTTCCGCGTATAGTTATGGGATACAAGAAAGAAAACCATAAAGTGTATAAATCCTAAGAAATCCGTTATATTGCTCTGATTTATTGTAACACTTCCGTGGCCAGATGTCCGTTGCAGTACTCTCCAGCTGCCTTTACCGATCGAAGCGAAAGTCGTTCACCAGCTTTAGGTGCCGAAACTGTCTCCTGCTTCCAGCACTTATAATTCGTCTTTGTTACGTAATGGCTTGGAAGAAACCGGAAGGAAAAATAAATTGAGCTGGATGTAGTGAAGACATCTCTGCTAGCAACACTGCCAGCCTTCATTATTTAACCCAGTAATCCTGTCAAGTGAATTTAAAACTGCTTTTAGTGTTAGTCCATGTCAACCTTACGTTACTTAGCTCTTGTTTTACGCCGCAGTTGTATTCCTGAAAATGTGGGCGTAAACCAAAAAGGCGTAAATCAAAAGATATTCCCATAAAGAATAATGGAATAGGTAAGATTTAGCGTGATAGAGCGCAGCCAGCAAAGAGCGTTAAATCAAAAATGAGAGGGCGTAAATTAAGAAGTGTATATTGGCAATGCACTTTAAAACAAAAAGGTTTAAAACAAGTGGGGGCGTAAAACAAAGGTTACTTGTACTCAAGAAGCTTCATACAAAAAGCAGCAGTTGTGGGCTATCTGAAATCTGGTCTATTATCTGTCTATGTAATGGCCTTTTACGGAAATGGAAGCGTTTAAACGACCCCCTCAGTGAACTTTATTTTTAAGCAGCTTACACCATCACATCCTATTCGTTCAAGCTCCGACATCATATTATTCTCCCACTTATTCCAAAATATGCTCAGTAGTCTATTTCCTTCAGATGTGCTAACGAATTTTGTAGCAATTATCTCACTCCTGCCCACCTGTTGCATCTCGCTTGATTTAATCACCCTGGTAACATTTGGGGAAGAATATGCAAACGGCATTGCTCCCCATTATACAATTTTCTTCTTTCACCTGTTGCTTCCTCCGTCTTTTGTCCAAACGTTCTTCGCATCACTTTTTTCTCGTAATCTCATCCTCTATTGTACGAAACTATAATTTTTACTATTGCATGTATTTAACTCGTTGCTGTATTAGGACTGCTGTGGATCGTCTGCCAGTTCCGGTGACTTCAGCTACGTTGGCATCTGTGAAACTGACAGGATGGACGTCGAAACGGTGTTCTTGCTGAACAACGGAAGCACTTTACATATACCGAAACTTGTGTTGGGTTTGAGACATCCGTTTTCTAACCTTAGAATTAATACTGCGCATAGGAAACAAGATAGTGTGTCAGTGGTACAAAGATCGTACTTGCAGTCATCCAGTTACGTGCAGACAGTAAGAGTGGTCTGCAAGGCCACGTTGCTCAGTGAACAGTACCTGCTACAATACACAACGACCTTCAACGTCCCGTTACTGCTGGAGGAATGGTACAGCACTCTTATTCAGTAGCTGGATGTGGGAAGAATCAAGGAACAGACGTGGTTATCTCAGAGAAATACAAAGCTGAATGTGGTCATGGATTCTGAAACACAGAGACTCGACTGACCTAAATGTGCACAAAAACTAAATATAGGAAACAGAGACCTTTATGAGAAACTAACAGTCGCTCAGATATTTAAAAATTTCCTCGCATTTTATGAGATCTAAGTGTTTATTACTATGTTTCAAAGACACTATCACAGGAACCTTTTCTCAGTTGCTTGAATCCAGTCCATATCCCACCACTTACTGCTTTATGCCCTTTCCAATATGACCCCCATCTAGGCAGAGGTCTCAAAATGCTTTCTTTCTGGTATTTGGACTATATAAACTTTTGTGTGCTTTTTTATCCCCTTTGATTTTGTCACCCTAAAATCATTTAGTGAAAATTAAAATTATGGTTCTCCTCAGTATTCTTTTTTCATCCTGCTGCTTCATCTCTTTTATTTTCAAATATTTCCCTCAATTTTCCTTGGGGAAAAAAGCGTAATGTAAGTGTCTGATACTGTACGCGGAGGGATTATTGCATTTCACAGCAATGTTCACTTTTGAAGTGACAGTTTTTTTGTAGTTCACATCTGAAAGTACAGGGATGTGTTGCTGCCACATATGCTTAGAAGACAGTCATATTACGATCACCATCTCACACACATATTAATGTCTGTATATGATAGGTACCATTTCCACTACATATTTCAGCTAGCTTAAGTGATCATCAGATATAAAATACGGAATACATTTCTATATTTCCGAATGTAGTCAGCAACCAATTCAATGCTTTCTGGTTTGTCCCACCCACTCCAGTTTTTGGCTCAGGCTTTCCTGCATGTAGTGAAGAATTGTACTGATCCCATAGCAACATCGATCTTTACTATACGGTGATTATTATATTGTAAGTAATACGAGCAGGTTGCAAAATAGTGAACTTCAAAAATGAATTCCAAATCCCATGATTTAAGATTTTGAAATCTTGCTCCCAAGTTATGGGCTACAAAATATACAAAATTTTGTTTTGAAAGCAATCAGGAATCGTGTTCTCTTAACGTTCAGCCCTAAAAGTAGCGTTATATTAAATTGAAAGTAAATATTACACAACAATAACACGATAATATTTAAGGAATTTTGTTTTAGCCATTCATAGTCCTAAGAATTATCTAGGAAGAGCAATCAAGCGTGCTAGAAGAATTCAGTCGCAGCCACTTACACAACATCTTTATTAAACGACTTCATTTCCCCTTCACCTTAGTATCTAAGATGGCATTCTATAAACAGGATCCAGTATGACAATACATTATGTACCAATAAGTGACAAGGAGGCCGGTTCTTCGGGAAAACAATTATCACCTTTATCGACTAAAAGCAAATAGTTACTTTATTGAAAGTAGAGAAGGAATGCGATAGAGTTCAAAATTAGGCCAGCAACCAACATAAAATCTGCACTATGTAGTTACTATTAAAAGTGGTGGGGAGGAAGTATGAAATGTGTTGCGTGTATTATAAGTGAGAAGTTAGCAAAGCAAAAAGAGAGAAGGAGAGAGTTTTCAAGAGTAAAGGCTCAGAAAAGAGCGAGGGAGAGTTAATAGTGGTAAAGTAAGCGGGACAGTTGATGTGGAGAAGTGAAAATATAGACTGCCTTACCTGTGCTCTGGTTGTGATTACTGTACAGTTAGTGGCGGTAGGTACTGGTAGCAGGCTGTCAGTCAGCGACACACTGTGCTAACAACGACGACGACGACAGGGAATCCGGTGCCAGTACCAACAGTGGGTCATCGAGAGAAAATTGTTGGGTTTCAACGACACTTGTTAGTTTCAGAGACACTATGGAGTTGTTACAACGGAACTTGTTTCTAGTCGCGTGCATCGTTCTAATTCTCGACCCACATGTTGATGGAGGCGGCGGACCGTCAAAACGAAGCCGGAAAGGTGAGTCTGTGTGCTCAGTGTCATGTGTGAATCGCACAGCTGATGCGTGCGTGTGCGTGTGCGTGGGTGCACTTAAAAGGTGTAGAGAAATGAAGATAGGTATCAAACTTCTGAGATTTAAATTACAATTTGTGCGACTGAGAATTATGTTGCGTTACGTAAATACACATGTGGTCTTAGCTTAGCAGATATAGTGACTGAGCTACGGGCTGGAAGATCAGGGTTTCGAATTCCGGCAGAGGCAGGAGATTTGTTTTCTTAAAAAATGTCCACACTGGCTCTGGGGCCCACCCACCCTCCTATTCAATGCGTACCGGGGTTCTTTCCCGGGGTAAAACGGCTAAAGCCTTAATTTGACATTTATCTCCATCTAGTGCCGAGGTCAAGAATGAGTGGAGTTACAACTTGACTCCCCCTATATGCTTTCATGGCGTGGACAGGAACAACTTTACCTTTCTTATAAACAATAAATTACCGTTGTAATCTTATTGTCATTAAACGCCTTACTCAAGTCGTTTTTCTTCTCAGTTGGGGGAAGTTGAACTGTAGTAATCGGCTGCGTCCAGAACTGCTTACTTAGTGCACATCGA
Source organism: Reticulitermes speratus (assembly GCA_021186555.1). Lineage (NCBI taxonomy): Eukaryota > Metazoa > Arthropoda > Insecta > Blattodea > Rhinotermitidae > Reticulitermes > Reticulitermes speratus. The sequence continues at coordinate 27,330,336 of JAJKFL010000237.1, forward strand.
TAGTATTCTAATGTGTAAAGTGATTTATCTTTTAACGCACATCTTCCATTTCAGAAACAGTGAGAACGCTACGTTAGATCTGCAGGCCTATGCCCAGATATATATGACAGGCCTGTAATTATAGCTGACTTCCCTAAGATCCGGAATTGCTACTTTTATGCAGTTGCAAATCATTTACGCTCTTGCTATACAGTATTCGTCACATGACACGATATCGTAAATTCCAAGGACCAACAACGCACAGGACTCTACTAATGCTTCCAATTTTCGGCTGACTCTTTCCTTATTGAAGATGTGAGCTCATGAAAGTTTATTATCAGTACTCCACCGGACCATCAAACTGTGCAATACATCGTGCCATGCACTGTGACGATAGCTAGCTCCGATATACTAAGCATTTGAATTACGTTTAAATGCAGACGATTTTGTCTTGCGGAGAAAGTGTTAGTGCCAGTGAACTAATAAACTGAATACATTTTGTGTGACATTGATTTCTCACATCGATGCTGATGGATATTAGGTTCTTCTCGGATGTTACCTTGTATGTACCTAGTGTGTATTTACCGACGTTTCGTAGGTATTACTCTTCTTCGAACGTCGGTCACTACCATTCGATATGGCGTGACATCCCAGAAGACTCGAATTTAAATATATTTTATTTACAGTAAACGTTAGTGTCTATTAAGGAGCCCAAATAAAATTATATAATATATGTGGGGCAGGTATCACATATGGGAGAAAACTCTTGAATATAATAGTCGAAATGCCCGAAGACTAGAAACCTCTTGGGATGAGTACAAAGGGAAGAATAATATTAGAGATAATGTTAAATAAATTTTAGGGCTGGGGTGTTTCTTCTTGATTTAACGTGCTTCGTACTTTATAGACACCAAAGAAAAGGATCTTATAAACAAGCTTTGAACCATACAGGTACCAAGGAAGGGCTCTTAAAGACATGCGTCGTACCATATAACTGCAAAGGAAGGACTCTTATCAACATACTTCATGCCACATAGGTACCATAGAAAGGCTCTTATGAACGTGCTTCGCACCATATAGGTGCCAAGAAAGGGCTCTTAAAAACAAGGCTACGAAACTTCGGGTTCCATAAAACATGGGGAAATTTTGAGCAGCTGAATGACTATCAGCCTCTCAAGAAGCAGTTATGTGAATTCCCAAGCTCTGTCCATATCGTAAAATTGAAGGACAGTAAAAGCATCGATTTATTGGCAACGTTTGAAGTTCTCACAGGAGTGTTGAAGATTCGAGTCTTCTGGGATACAACTCTCTGTTGATTGGTAAACAGATACCATCTTTTCGGAGGAGCTTGCTCCCTCAATCGTCATATTACAAGCAATTCAGGGCTTCTTGGAATTCATGGACTATAGACATGGGGCATGTTGGATTCATGGGCACAAGTTGCTTTGAAATATCTGTACTATTTACGAATCTGCACAGAAAAATTTCATCTTCAAATATAATATTAACATAATTTAACGAAAATTAATTATCGTTATATTATCCGTCATTTCTGAATTATTCACTCAGAGTAAACTGTTGGAAAAACCACTAATATCTCCACGTTGGGCAAAATAACGTGTTGGAATCAATCTAGTTCAGAGGGACTTTCTCGAAGTGTAATAGTCCTGTTTTACGGTACGCGAATAATTGTGTTCTGATTTTGAATGTATTTGTTTATTTATGTATTTAAATACGGAATATCTAATCTGCTACTTTGATTAGCTATTGGCTGGATGATTGTGGTTCGATTCGCATTAGTGACGGGGAATTTTTCTAGGTCACCATCATCAGGCCAAATGTGGGATCCACCCAATCTGGAATTAGTAATGAGGGGTTCTTACCCGGCATTTGAATCTAAACACCCACTTCCATTAACGACTCTTCTATGCTCCTAAAATGGTGAATTATAGGCACAAGGACGGCTAACATGTTTACGCGGTCTCAGTGTGGAAGCTGAAACAGAAAGCTTTGAATCAGCGTCCAAACCCGACAAAAACAAAACGGCATCTACAAGTATCCTTCACGTCACCGGGCGGAACACTGACCGAGATGAGCCACCTTTATATCAAGGACCCAGTTTTATACTACAAGGCCTGTGAACTTTGCAGTGCTGCCTCATGCATGCCCCAGTAGGTACATCAACAAGCTGTCTCTTTCAGACGCAGTGCGTAGGTAGTATTATAATTTAGCTAGGTAAAAATGCTCTTTACATTTCCACATACTACTTAATGAGTAGAATGTCTCGTCTACATGTAACTGCGTATCGCAGCCTAATTATACGGCAGAGCAATCAGCTGCACTTTCAGTCACAATTCGTGCCCCAGTTATTTAGTTACTGAAGCGTTGTTAATGTACTTGGATGATTGCTGTGTGTATCAGTGGCAAATTACAGACACACACGAGTGTCATTTATTTAATTTCGTGCTCGATGAATGAAACCGGAGCTGGTGTCCGGAAACAAACTACGCAGAAACCGAACAGCTCTTCCTGTACGACGTGCGTTTCACGGAGCGTGGGCGAAATGCGTTTCAGTGCAAAGTGTGTCAGAATACTGACATCATGAGTAGTGGCAAGTGTTGATATATTATTGCAAATCTCAAGTAATTAACATTAACAATAAATATTATGTGACTCATAAGATAATAAATACCCCCACCGCCGAATATTATAAATGTAGAACACAAATCTGTCAGTTTTATTAAGAAGAAAATATTAGCAATCAGATTTGTTATGTATAATAGAGAGAATAGTAAGGTAACAATCGCGCGGAACGTGGCTCAGTGTCTCTGTTAGATAGGCCCCAATATCTCGGGGAAACTTTCCGCCTTCACCTTTGTGATAAACGACTATGTGCCCTGAAAATGAAGGCACGAATTTCCCCTAAATTTCTGGTATTTATCTACAAGACCATAGAATGTCACAGCTCAAAAACCATTAATCTTAGAAGATTAAAATTTCAATAGACCTATTCATTTTCGTACAAGAAGCATATGTATCATAACCTCAGTAACACAAAATTTAAATACAGGTCTTGAAGAATAATGCTGGTACGTTGTATGAATTTCTATCCAAAATTTCCAAACGTCACATCTCATACTTCTGGAGAGAATTAACTCTCGAATTACCGTCTGCTGTAATGAGTTCAGCTAGAAGTATGACACCTCTTGTACTGTAAATATTTTCGTAATTTTATTAGTCGTCCTTTCCTATTTCCTTGGCGCCAAAGCCTGATACTGTACTTGGCCTCTGTGTAAAACAAAACTTAAACGTGGTACGACTGCTTGCAAGAAGGACTGCATATTTAATTCTATAGAGCGGTATACAAAAAGATGAACAAATTCTTCAATATAGTCTTCTCGGGCGCACAGCCGCGTCAATTCGTTTGAATACAACGTTTCGGGGACTAGCTCCGTCCCCATCCTCAGGCAAAGTTTTGCCTGAGAAGGGGACGGAGCTAGTCCCCGAAACGTTGTATTCAAACGAATTGACGCGGCTGTGCGCCCGAGAAGACTATATTGAATCATGTCGCCGCGAAAGTTTTAAAACTTAGAACAAATTCTTACTTCCCAAACGGAATTCGCGCCCTTGTTCTGGGTTTCCTACTGGTTGCCACGTTACAAATACCTGGATATATGTTAACCCTTTGAAAGATCAGTGGTAACTGTACGTATTACCAGTTTAACACCAAGACGTTCTGAATTTTGTCCCCGCACTATGTGTTCTTTGTAATTCTTAAAATAAAGTCATTATGTCTCTATATATTATTAACCTATTACACTGTCAAATGGAAGGGCACTGAATTTCTGTGACGTAGGAACTTAACTTTATACGTACTATACAGTTATTTTTTGTATTCAAACGGCCAATTAACAAAGTCTAGTTATGCCCAGCTTTCTTTATGAATGCGAGACGTTAGCTCATTTCTCGATACTACCCGCAAATCAACGGAAGTAGTAGCCTCTACTATAAGTTCCTAATCGCTGTGCTCCACGATTGGCTTCTAGGTTTAGCAGCCGCTAGCTGAGTATCTAATGGGCACTGCAAGGTGGTGCCAGTCAGACTTTACCCACCAGTTTGATAAACACAATTACTGGATCTTACTGGCCCAGGGATAGAAGAATCCATCCAAATTATTATACAAATCCCATCTCTATGAGCTCCACAGATTGGTTTACGGCACTGTGCGACAAGACGAATAAATCTGTCCAACTGAAATGGCAAACAGTATCCTACTTTTTGTTACGCCGTATACACAATAAAGCTATAAGAAATGGCTCCCAAGGACTCTTCCCCTCATTCATCAAATTCTGCAATACGTGGTGGGCCATTGTTAAGCTTTTTGATATTTAAATGAAAATGAATTCAGACTGAAGGGTGGTTACCGCACCTACATTTGACGAAACCGAAACGACGAAGGTGCGGTTCGTCAAGTTTCATTTTGCCCGAAGCGCAGGGCGGTTCTTGTCGCACGTACTGCGTTTTATACCTTTCACCCTTCACGTCCCACAAGGTCGAGTGTTGTGTGATTCTAATACCGTGTTACAAGTTTGGTTTCTTGTGAGCATTTTGGGTTACTGGTTATATAATTCACAGGCCTATTTAACTTTGTAACATATCTTACTTTAAATGATATAAAATGTTTGACGCATTTGGGTTATTTATTTTTCACTGTCCTTTCAAACTTGTTCACACCTGACGTAATTCAATTTTTAAGCGCTCAGTGACCGTTTCGGGCTATGTGTTATGTCATATATATATATATATATACTCTAATTATGAAAGGCCATTTATCTATTAATCTACTTAACAAAGTTATCTTAATTGCACAGTTTATATAGCCTTTAGCCTCCATTAGCTGATAAATGTGAACGGTGAATTGGGAAAGGATGTAGAGCGGACCCTCGATATCCGTCGTTAAATGGCTCGTTAAATGTGCGACGGTTGACGAAACATTATAAAGATAATTCATTCAAAGGAAGTCACAAACTTGAGCAATGGACCAATTTTTTAAGTAAATATGTACATACGAAGACTTGTTTAATAACAAATTATATTGATTTGAACATGCACTATTCATGTAAATTCAATCTTTGAGACTTAATCACCTCTAAACAAATTAGTAATATAAAGTAAAGCAAGAAACAAAACCGGCAGATAAATAAAGCGAAAATTCATGCTGGAAATGTTCCTGATAGGCTGAAGGTTGGGCGGTGACATATGAAGCCTAGGAGATTTGAAGTTATGGCCTCGGACATGGGAAAATAGATTTCCATGCAGACGTCGAATATGAAAGAGGACGAAATGAAAAATCGATAGATATCGATAGCCTACTCTGCCCTTGGCCTCTCTAAAAACATTGTCACAGCATTTTTCAAGATGGGCTCGATGAAAACATGAAACTCCTCAGTCAGGATAACCAACCTTCGGGCTGAGGATCGATTTCGCACTTCCAGAATGCGAAGCAGGAATGCCAACTGCTCTATCGTGACTTTTGTGTGTGCTGGTTGAAACGGTTCTCTTCGTCCTTAGTTATTATAGACATTTATCAATAACATTAATTTAACGAGAGCAGTTTAACGCAACAGAAACATCTATTAAATGCAAGAATAATTATTACAGTAAACCGAAGAGGAGGGAGAAGGTAACGATTCTGGAAGATCGCAAACTAGAACGGCAAAGAAGAACCGCGAAACAAACAACACTTGTTACGTATCTTGGGATACGAACAGAGTTACGTCTAAATAGGGGACAGGCACCTTAACCTGCTCGGAAATGAATGATGTGGTTTGGTTTTCAGTTTATTTAACAACGTATTCTCATCTTAATTTAAAACTAAAAGACCGACAAATGCACTATTTAACTACTTTAATGTAGTGTTCTTTTATAACCCTACACGTGTTTCGGACTCAAAGTCCATCATCATGGGGTCTCAGTATTAAAAACCACTAAAACAAGCACATATTGACACAAACGTACATCACTCGTATACCGCTATTGTGGTAGAGTTATCTTGATAAAATTATAGAACATAGATAAGTCTATATTTGGTTAAAACTTTATTAAATTATAAGACGTGAATATGAAGTTCACTGGTACGGAACTACTGGCTTTCGTGGATTTGTATTCTGTAAAATACAGAATTTAAGTACAGAATTAAAGTAGTTAAATAGTGCATTTGTCGGTCTTTTAATTTTAAATTGATTCACAGAAATGCACGGTGATAACAACGTATTCTCATCTGTACTGATCGAGTGAAAAATATTATCTCTATTGCAAGTATTGAGTTTGGGAGAACATCGAAGGTCACAGTCGTAGCCTATTTTATTGTACTGTCCTGGACAATAGAGAAAGAGCACAAACACGTCACAATAATATAAAATCTTTGGTGTTTTCATACTGATAAACTTCTTTTGCCTGTCTGGCTATGACAATAACATAAAGTTTGTCATAACCAGACAGGAAAAAGAAGTTTATCAGTATAAAAACACCAAAGAAAAATTACGCAGCTACAAGTTACATAAAGTTTATCATAGCCAGGCAAACAAAAGAAGTTTATCAGTATAAAAACACCAAAGAAAAATTACGCAGCTACAAGTTACGTAAAGTTTATCATAGCCAGACAAACAAAAGAAGTTTATCAGTATAAAAACACCAAAGAAAAATTACACAGGTACAAATAACGTAAAGTTTGTCATAACCAGACAGGAAAAAGAAGTTTATCAGTATAAAAACACCAAAGAAAAATTACGCAGCTACAAGTTACATAAAGTTTATCATAGCCAGACAAACAAAAGAAGTTTATCAGTATAAAAACACCAAAGAAAAATTACGCAGCTACAAGTTACATAAGGTTTATCATAGCCAGACAAACAAAAGAAGTTTATCAGTATAAAAACACCAAAAAAAAATTACACAGGTACAAATAACGTAAAGTTTGTCATAACCAGACAAGAAAAAGAAGTTTATCAGTATAAAAACACCAAAGAAAAATTACGCAGCTACAAGTTACATAAAGTTTATCATAACCAGACAAACAAAAGAAGTTTATCAGTATAAAAACACCAAAGAAAAATTACGCAGCTACAAGTTACATAAAGTTTATCATAGCCAGACAAACAAAAGAAGTTTATCAGTATAAAAACACCAAAGGAAAATTACACAGGTACAAGTAACATAAAATACGTCACAATAACTTCGTTGCTTGCTGACACAGACCAAGTATTTACTTAGCTTTACTAACCCGGTCAGGAGTTGTGTCACTAAATACGAATAACACTTTAGGAAAGTTTGAACTTGTGACCCCTAGACCAGAAATGGTCAAGCAGGAACACATGCACAGAGGTCAACCTCAACTGAAAGTGTGGAAATGAAATATTTATTAATCCTTGTTAAATATTATTTCCCTCCAGCACTTAAACACTCTCTGCTGACGTGTGTGTAACTACTGTTCCCATTCAACTCTTCCATCAGTAAGCCTCTTACTGTTTGCACGGGTGCTTTGAAAAAAATGCAAGTGGGTCAGATTTAAATTATTGCACTAACTCCAGGCGGCACAGGACTTTACAAACTGACAGTAGTCTACACGGAATATAGCAAACTGTACCCGAATTTATTGGTGAGAAGGACAGTAACAAATCAAAATTATATATTCGAAGAATTTCAGGATTAGAATATTCAAGTCGTCTGTCGTGTTCCTGGTAAATCCTACCGACGTTTCGAAGGATCATAGAGCTTTACATATTCAGGGTCAAGCAGTCAAAGAAGAAAACTTGAACTGCTTGACCCTAACGAAGAAGGAAATATAATCCTTCGAAACATAGCTGGCTATTTAGCTCTCAACACAGCATAATATCGGAAAAGACCTGAATCTTAAGCAACATCGCTGTGAAAACTTCATATCAATACATTTATATATTAGTTACTTCTATATTAAGCAATAATTTATCAATAATTATTTTAGTATTAATCAAATTAAAATACACGCCGAAGAGAAAGTTTACCTAATATTATATCATTCCCATATTCAGTGCATCCGATTGAAACTGTCCGTGCCTCTGTCTAGTTCGATTCCTGACAAAAGCTTCAAATCAGCTCTGGGCCCCAAACAGTTTCGCAGTCAGTGGATAATGGGAAATTTGTCCCAGTAATTTAGATACAATGTGAAAAGATAAACATTCATCCTATAACTTCTGATCCAGTGCTAACTTTATGAACGCTCCCACTCTACTGCACTCACAATATTCACAAGTTTACAGTAATTCAGGAAGTAATTTAATTTTCTGTGTTGTATTTGTTTGGAAACGATTCCTGCTCCTATACTGCTGCAGAACGGGTGTAACACCTTACACCAGTGGAGGACACATGTATTCTAAAACATGTTGTACTATTGCATAGTCATGTTTCTTCGGTTTTAATATTTATTTCACGCAGTTTTACTCGGATTATAACACTACAGATATTTTCCTGTTCCGAGTAAGAATATAATGTTCTGTTCACAATTTTAGAAAACCAAAATAATGCACTATATTATCAAGTATTGTTGAATAATTGTTCAGTAATCACCACGCTACAAGACACCTAAACACTTGATAATACAAGATAACTAACAGGGCTTGGTCAACTCCAATTTGTATATAAGAAACCACTGCCAGCAATTTTTAATGACAATCTTCAATTTTAATGACAATGTACATCTGAAGAGTCTATTTTTATGTCTTACATTTCATATATTTATACTTTAAACTCTAAAAGTTGACACAATTCGTGTCGCAGTTTAAAAAAGTATACAACGAATTTTTATGCACTGTAGCCTGTTAATATGATAGTAACTTGACTTTATATTGTGGTGTATATATATATATATATCATCATATTAACTAATGGATGTAATATTAATGTAAGCTTGACCCCCTGAATTTGGTTCAACTGGAACCGAAACATATGTAGGGGATATTGAACAATACTTGATAATATAGTGCATTTGTTGGTTTTTTAAAATTGTGAATTATTATCAAAATGCACTGTGGATATGTGAAATAATGTTCTGTTATTTCGTTGGATATTAGCCACGTCAAAAAACTTCCAAATTAACAGCATCTGTATTAACGAGTTTCGTATGTTATGTTACGTACAGGTGTTTTGTATGACTCGCTTCTTCTCAGAAATCCGATAAATCTCGGTTTAAGCTTCATGTCTTGTATAGGGTAAGTAGTTCGAAAGTCGACAGGCTCACCGACTGTACTCAGTGAAACTTTTCGTGATCTTTCTAATCCCATAGAGTCAAATTCCAGGATAGTACCTGAAATTAGGCCACAGATGTTTCCTTTCAAATCCTTTCCAAATCGTAATTTACTAACATCCGATCACTCGACACTACGCAATCTGAATAACAGCTAGAGTCGTTCAATAACGCACTAAATAACTAACGAAATAACTAACTAACTAACTAACTTCAAGGAGCAAAACCCTTCTTGAGGAACTAACAGGTCCTCAGCCAGTCAAAAAATTCCCCACATTTTATAGAACACGGAGTTTCATTACCGTGTTGACAAGAGCCCGCCACCTGTCCCTATCCTAAGCCAGATCAAGTCCATACCCACACGCCACGTCTTGAAAATCAACGTTAATATTATCCTCCCATCTATGCCTAGGTCTTCCAAGTAGTCTTGTTCCTTTAGGTCTTCCCACCAAAACCCTATATGCACCTCTCCTCTCCACCATACGTGCTACATAACCCACCCATCTTATTGTTCGTTATTTTATTACCCGTATAATATTTGGTGAGGAATACAGATCATAAAGCTCCTCGTTATGCAGTTTTCTCCATTCCCCTGTTACCTCGTCCCTCCTAGGCCCAAATACCCCCTCAGCATCCTATTCTCAGACGCCCTCAGCCTATGTTCCTCTCATACAAGACAATACACACAATTATAGTTCTGTGTATTTTAATCTTTATATTTTTGGATAAATAGTATACAAATAAATAAATAAAATTCACTGATGAAAAACAAAATTAAAGATAATTAATGGGTTTAAAACACGTGATTGAAGGAAAGTTAGAAGGAAGGATAGAAATGACGGGACGACGAGGGAGAAGACGTAAGCAGCTACTGGATGACCTTAAGGAAAAGAAAAGATACTGGAAATTGAAAGAGGAAGCACTAGATCGCACCCTGTGGAGAACTCGCTTTGGAAGAGGCTACGGACCTGTCGTAAGACAGACTACAGAATGAATGAATGGGTTTAAGTGACATATATTCCGCTCGCCCCCCCCCCCCCCCCATGTGATTTCTAATCGAACTTCTTCGTTACTTTCACGGATGACACAAGCGTGTAGACAGACGGATGGACTTACCGAATGCCTTTACTTCGTTGTTTGCAAAGAACAGATCAGAAACTAACTATATTACCATAACGATAAACGCGAATTTAGATTTTTCCGTGGTTTGTTACTTAACAATTTAGGCTGACAATTCCGTTTGTCACGCTTCTTTTCTTCCGATGCAATGAAACCATACAGTCGAGCAGGTGGGTAGTAAAATTGCCTGCGCTTTCATTCACGTGCGAATTGTTAAGTGTGTTATGATTGGACAGGACAGCTGGTCAGCTTTCTTCTCTTAATTATTGATGCTGGCAAAAAGTAATGTATGACAATTATATTTTGATACTTGAATGCAGTAAGAGATGTGCGAAGAAAAATCGCCGACAACTCAGAAGCAACTTAGCGTCATGCAAAGCCAGCAATGAAAAATGTAAGAAATCAGACTAGTTGTGATCTCATCATACCATTAATCACGTGGTTTTGAAATAAAAATTTAAACTTAAGATTAGTTGAGGGACATTTTTCGTGTAGATGTAACTTTCTCTCCTTCAAGAAAGTCACATAAACCCACCCACCACCGTCCAATGCATCTTTAAGCGGTGTTTCTGTAAAGAAAGAATTCTACTATGATTAGGCAAATCAAATATTGAAATCTAAAAATAAAATATATTTTAAGAAATACCGCTTTTGACAAGTTAGATCTCTGGGTTTGTATTCCAAATATCGTAAATTTAAAAATTTACAAAGTAGTTAGTTATTCCACTGTGAGATTTAATAATTATGTCCCATTTCTCCTCCAAAAGTATGCATTGTATCATGTCACTTCCGTTTACGTAATTTATAATTTATAATTTGTCTTATTATTCAACCTTATGTAACATACAGAGGCCTAATTAACAAAGCCTTTTTACGTACAAGAATAGCCCCTTTATATAATACACTTGTGATTGAGTAAATGAGTTACACTCAGCTTATTTTCACCAGATTCCGATAGATGGCATTAATCGTTGAATGGCCTTGACCTGAACACAGAAACCCTCAGTGTACAAGAGATGGAATAAATCATTAAATGTCCTCGGCATGAATATGTTTTCCCCCGTGATCGGACTGACGGCAAAGCATAACGAAAATGGTTAAACATAGTATCGGAACGATGTTGTTAGTAAAACTGTGTTACACAAATATTTAAGCAAAAGTATGAGAACATCGATATTTTTATGGTGGAAGATGGAAATGGCTAAATACGAAGTAAATAAAAAATCGGGTACAAAAATATTTGATGGATGCTGATGTAACATTATATAATATCGTCATATGATGGGCCAGTTCAGGTATTTATGTAACAATCTTATGCAACAAACACAGAAATGTCATCATATTAGTAACGTCCTTGTAATAAAGTTCTCCTTTTATAAAACATGCAATTTCTTTTTCGTATCTCTTCCTGACAAAAACTCTGAAAACGTGTATATCGCACATTGCAAGGGAGGTTCTGAACTACGTGTTAAGCAGTTTTCGTCGTTCGATCAGCACGTCATAAACTAAAATTATCCATAGGTCTATGTGCTATGGACAACCACAATAAGACATGAGGAAATTTTACTGCGAAATAAAATAATAAGCATATATCTAACTGCCAATACAGCGGTATGTTTCTCAAGCTTTAAAATAAAGTCAAATACTAGAATATTCTTTCTCTCGGTGTTATTTATCAGTTCGCTAAGTTTTCTGTGGCCATAACATGGCTCAGGAAGTTATTCACCGGTCTATCACTGAGGAGACGTGGGTTTGATCCACAGGTACTGGTCCGGGTTCGATGCCAGGCCAGTCGATGTGTGACTTATGGTAAAAAAAAGTGGCACTAAGGCTTTTTTCGATTATATCAGTCTTCCCATATCAGTATCATTGAATGTTCCAGTCACCCACTATCGCCGCTAAATAATATTAGCAACTATCAGAGTCGTTAAAACTCTTCTCTCTCATATTCACATGTTTTTTTTCTGTGAAGTTTTGCTCTTATCAACCAAAAGGAATATTACACAAAATCCATGGAGAATATGGCTAAGAATTTCGAACAAGCATAGATATAATCGATTGAGAGAAGAAGAAGAAGAAGATTAAATCCCAGATAGCACCATTTTCCCTGATCGTCGTCTTCATATGAAGGCATTCCACATCGCGGTCCAGTCCCGTGCGCCTCGCCGCTACACCTACTGCTGCCACCACCCCCCCCCCCCTCACCAATTTACGTCGTGTTCCAAATGCGTAAGGTCTGTGTCGAAACATGAAAAAATCGTTAAACTTCCATACTCGACTTAACAATCTCCAAAATCCTTATTGTTTATTTACTTAGTAAAAAAAATATGACGCGTGACCTCGGAGAATGGTAGCACATCTGGAGATACTCGCATGCAGTTGTTTGCTCTCAGACAACGATGTGAAATCTGCACACTGCCGGTTTGCCGAATGAGGTCCGCGAGGAGTAGGGCTGAAGTGCGGACAGTGATGAAAGACTGAAGCGCTGTCATTAAGTTTCTATTTCATGTGACTACAGAAAGCTGCTGACGTAGATTAATGCCAAATTCTCACTTACGTTCTGCACTCCTGGACACAAAAAAATTAAGTCGTAGGAATGCCCATATTTTCTGTTTTGCATTCATATAGTCGGTATAGCGACTCTCTACGGGATGGACGGTCCGGAGTCGAATCCCGGTAAGGGCGAGATTTTCCAGACACGTACATACCGGCCCTTGGGCAACCCAGCCTCCTGTACAATGCATACCGAGTGTCCTTCCCAGGGGTAAAGCGGCCTGGGCGTGGCGTTGACCATCCGTCCCATCTAGCGCCGAGGTTAAAGAAAGAGTAGAGCTATACTTCTACTCCCACTCTGGTCCTTCATGGCCTATTATAGGGTGAAATTTACCTTTTTTGCATTCACATGTAACTCTTAGGAGAGAAATTCTTCAAAAGTTGATTGTTTCTAGGCGGGTCAACAAAACTCACCACACTTTAGAGAAACATAAGCTTCATTATGACGCTCACAAGAGCCCGCCATTAGACACTATCGTTTGTTAGGTGAATCTAGTCCTCGACGTCATTTCCTGTTTCTTTAAGTTCCATTTTAATATTATCCTTTCCTCTACAACCAAGTTTTCCGCATGAAATCTTCCCTTCAACTTCTACGAAACACCTTATACTTTTAGTCTACATTTGTCATTTTCCCATCTGTACTACATGTCCAGCTAACTAACCACTTTTATTTGATAATCTCCATAAAAGCTGACGAAAAGTGCAAAATATGATGCTCCTCATGATGCAATCCTACATGTAGGCCTATATTAACTAAAAATACATAATAAATTATCACTTAATATCATGATAGAAAGACGACTATTATATGAAGTGGCCTTTCCCTTTATAGGTCTCAAAGTATTAAGAAATGTCACGACATTTTGGGTGTTGGGTTCATAGTGTTATGAAATCTTTTGCATGAATTATAGCTTGCATTAAGAATTCACAGACAAATGACAAGCGCATGCATGCTTAGTTGAACATCACAGAGTGACATGGCTGCTTTCACACTAATTATTTCTCTGTCGGGCTCAATGAACACAATAGAATCAGCACGGAAGAACTCTGGCTTTAAAATTCATGAAGCTTTGATGAATATCAAACGACCTTCACACGATGTCGAAATGCAATCCTTTCATATCTATGGAAATTTCGGCAATACCTAGATATTTAGTTTGGCCCTAAAATTGACGGAACATAGCAGATTCTTATAGTGCATGGACTTGATAATTTGCTTTTGGTACGTTTCTGAATCATTTTTGGGTTGATTATTTCAAAAATTTTAATTTGTTCAGGCAGTGGATGGAAAGTCTTGTTTGTTTGGGGACACGCCTTATTCTGTCTAGTAAAAATAATTAAAATTTTCACGGCCTTAAAAGTGGAATGATGCAGACAATGCTGTACAACACTGCTGTCGAAGTCTTCCCTCGCCTGTGGAACTATTTGTCGAGGTAAGGAGGCACAATTCGATGTTGAGGCAAATGCGGGAAAACATAACTTTATCACACCTTTCACAGCGGCCTTATTGATACAGTGCACAAACACATCGTTTGCGGAAGGAAATCTCAGCAATAAAATTTAAAGTTAAGCGAAATGTCACTACATGATTATGAATGTCTCTCTAATTCATTGTCATGTTTTGACGCTTGCTACTCGGGTTACATAATGCGAGTCCTTATGCTTACAGTGACTACGCATCATGTCTCATTCAGCGCTAATAATATCTCATATTAATAGAAAGCACCTTACCTTAAGTTAAGAATTTGAAGATGTAAGAGGTTTTAAATGGGGTTTGATAGAGCCTTTAAACAAGCTGTCAGCCTGTCAGTAATAGAGTAAGTCTTCTTAATGCTATGACTCCCTTCCTGAAAATGGCAACGTGGAGAAAACGACGTAGAATGAAACAGCCGAGAAACTGGCTGTTGCAGATCCCGCCAGCTGCCAGTGCAAACGCTAGCCCAAGTCCAGGCAAAGTTCATCAGAATTACGGTTAGTAGTTCTTTCCACCATTAAACCGAAACAACGCTGTTCCTGGTAAGGTTTAATTTAATTTGGGAAGCAGACACGCCCTGCTATATATACACTGTAGCCGAACATCGAGTTCGAGTCCCAGCCACTACCCCAGCGTGAGAAGGGGAATTTGTGTGTGTGTTTCCACCCCTAGCCTGAGGAAGGACCCTGTGACCCTCCGATCTTCTCGTTTCGCTCTACGATATGAGTAGAGGGGACAAAGGGAAATAAAAAAGGAAGTTGGAAACAAGGGGGTTAGGCAAAGGAAGGTTACTAAAAGGAGCAGAAGAAGACCCGCCACGGACGGCGACAGTTGTTTAAGCAATTTTAACAAAAATCTGTTACTCCATGCTTATAACCTGTACTTGCGAATGTACCTTGTGGTAATTATCAATAAACTTTGAACTCACCCGCACTTCAGAGTAATCAATCACGCACGTTGGAGGTGTGAACTAGACCCTTAACGGACGGCGGTAGCACTAAGGCACAGATGTGCACTGGTGTCATGGAGGTAAATATTCTCGTAATCCAGATCGCAGCACTGCATTAATATAAGAAGCTAGCCTCACATTCCTGCTGCCTTACCAGCAAATAAAATCTAATGGTAGGCTGATTGCAACTTAGAACCGGTTAACACGCGGTGGTGAATGGATAGGAACATTGCCACTGCAGGAAGTCACTGTCCTGTGTGCACGTATGGGTGCAGTTAGACTTGATGAAGGAAGCAACTTTATCCCACGAAACGTCGGTACATTTATATCTTACCAGACAACGTCACAAACCAAAGGATGACAATCTTCATTAGTACTGTCGGGAGAACCTCCAATACCACATTATCTACTCGTCTAATACGTGGAATGTTAAATGTGTGGAGTGTGGTTACGGACTATAACTGGAAATAATGTACATACAGAATTACAGTGACGCTGAATCTCATGATTTATAAATTACTTTAACATATCTTCCCATCCCTCTGTAACGAATATAACTAACATTACATAGTATATACTTTGTATGTGCGTGGTTTATTCGAGCACGTGGAAAACGTATGATTAGAATGTCTTTATTATTGCTTCACAATCAGTGATGCGCATTATGCGCTCGGTTGTCTGCGGCGAATTAAATTTGCGAGTGAAAGGCCACTAGAAACGGTCACACTCTGAATGCTCTGCATTCCCTATAAAGTGGCTTGCTAAGTTGACACTTCAGGTAAAGCACTTTTTATTTAAGTATTAGCAATAGTGAAAAGGCAGTAGACCCTAATGGGCTATGCATGGTTTTTTGCGAGTTTAATTCATTAGATTTCATAAATATTTATTACGGGTGTAATTCAAAGTTTCTTTTATCCATCTTGTGCTGAAGTATTGCGACTGAAGCATCATAATTCAATAATTCCAAACTCACAACAAAATATATGTCTATTGTTGACGAAGCTAATTTTTAATAAGCATATTACAAATAACTGTAAATAGAAGTTCCCTCTGTATATTGTAAACATTTAGCCTAGACCCAGGACACCAGATATGTAACTTTTTATGAATTTATATTTTAATTTGCTATATTTCCGGCTTCTTCCACGGAATAGTTAAGGCCTTTACGCTTCTGGAGAGTTTAGCAGCTAATAAGCGTCTTCTAGTACTGCTTGACCCTTAAAGATGGGGCCATACGCTCTCCCGCAACGTCGGTAACCAACTGTCAACCTAAACCGGGTAACATCCCAGAAGAACGAAGGTCTCTGCAGTTTACTTATTTACAAACGACAAAAATACTAACAATTTGTTACTCCTCTTTTATTTTCCGTATACTGCTGCACACTTCTCGCCTAACTAGAAGCTGAAGAGACTGTAAACACGCAAGCGTAACAATTGCGGCTCGGCGCTTTATTACTGGAGCCTATATTTTCAACTAATACTTCTTGTAAGCTGCGTAAGACAGGTGGGGTGGACGGGTAAGGGCCTACATTACAAAGTGTGATTGGATCAATCCAACAGTTTTCGAGTTATGACATGACGCAACATAATTTATTTTAAGTATCTCGAAAACCACGAGACTTCCGGAAACATTTATTGAAAGTGAAGTACTTTTATTTCCACTACACAGTTTCTTTGAGATATATTTCTTTGTAGTAATTACATAGCAACTTACGCTTGAGATTTTTTACGACCGTTACATCACTGGGAAATTCCCAAACACTAAGTTTTAATGGTGTTCCTCTTTTAGTTTTATACCGTGAGGTAAAGCCGAGCAATTCACATAAGAAGCCTGAAGAGGAAAATTATTAAAAGTTTACTACACCACACAGTATAAA
Organism: Reticulitermes speratus; assembly: GCA_021186555.1. Taxonomy (NCBI): domain Eukaryota; kingdom Metazoa; phylum Arthropoda; class Insecta; order Blattodea; family Rhinotermitidae; genus Reticulitermes; species Reticulitermes speratus. The sequence continues at coordinate 27,347,567 of JAJKFL010000237.1, forward strand.
ATCCCAAAAGGCGACCACCATTAGGCCAAACCACTGTACACCAAGTAAAACTCAAAACTGACCATAATTCGGAAAAAAAAACCCCCGCAGTGAAAACCTTAAAACTTCTAGTGTAAGTTTACATTTCCTGGCATAAATAAAATTCTGACGACGCGCGAATGTCTGTGGCGGAGGAAAAACTAGCAGCACTTAAGTTATGATCCTGAGGTAGCAGATAGTAATATATCTTGAAAAAACATGTACATTTGTGTGGGCAATGTCTTTTGTAGAATGTAAAATAACATGGTGGCCGTCCGAACATTTTTTGAAGCTTTCGGGTAGATGGCGATAACTGATAAACAAATGGAGCTAGGCATGTTAAGTTCGTACGAAGAGAGAAAACATACTTACATATCACGGATGAAAAGTTGTTTATGTCAATAATTACAAACCTAGTGGCGATGAGAATCTTTGAGATTATGTCAGAAAAATTTAACATGTAGAATTTTAAAACCTTTATCTCTGCCTCCTCGTCCTCCTTCTCCTCCTTCTTCTTCTCTTCTTTAGCACTATGATCCTTTGAGTCTGGCCTGGCTTTCTTCATGACAGATGTCCATTCTGTTCTGTTCAAATTTCTTGTTTTCCATTTTCCGAAACCCATATTCCTCAGGCCTGAATCAGCATCATCCATCCACCTTAGACTATTTCTCCTCTTTGTTCTCCTTCCTCCTGATTTGTCTTCCAGTAACTTTTTACTGTCCTTGTACCACCCATTCTTACAATACACCCAATCCATGCTAATCTGCGTTTTTTGTTCTCCAATAACCATTTTCATATGTTGGTCCATATATTTTGTTCTCCAATAACCTTTTCATATGTTGGTCCAATATTTTGTTCTCCAATAACCATTTTCATATGTTGGTCCATATATTTTTTCTCCAATAACCATTTTCATATGTTGGTCCATATATTTTGTTCTCCAATAACCATTTTCATATGTTGGTCCATATATTTTGTTCTCCAATAACCATTTTCATATGTTGGTCCATATATTTTGTTCTCCAATAACCATTTTCATATGTTGGTCCATATATTTTGTTCTCCAATAACCATTTTCATATGTTGGTCCATATATTTTGTTCTCCAATAACCATTTTCATATGTTGGTCCATATATTTTGTTCTCCAATAACCATTTTCATATGTTGGTCCATATATTTGTTCTCCAATAACCATTTTCATATGTTGGTCCATATATTTTGTTCTTCAATAACCATTTTCATATGTTGGTCCATATATTTTGTTCTTCAATAACCATTTTCATATGTTGGTCCATATATTTTGTTCTTCAATAACCATTTTCATATGTTGGTCCATATATTTTCTCAGTAGTTTCGTTTCACACGTCTTTAAGTTTCTTCCACTTTATTAATTAGGGTCCAAGTTTCAGCACCACAGGACACGATCGGTTTTTATTTTTTTTTTATAAATACATACTTGTATCCACTGTGTTTTAATAGCTCTTCTTCAGTAAATGGCCTAGACCACGGCAACATTTATTTCCCTAACACCAATAATTTTTGCTTTTATCTCTGCATCAGTCTGCAAAGAGCCTAGATATTTAAAAATTTCTACATTTTCGTATTTCTGTCTCTTTTCTTCAGTTTCTTCTGGCGCATTATCAGTTTTCTTTATATTAATCGTATATATGATTTTGGATGCATTTAGGTCAAGCCAAGCTGTGACGCTACATTTATTATATCTTTTATTTTTTCTACAGTGTGTTTCAATTCAAGTTCCAAAGCTGCCACATCATCTGCATGCGCGAGGCACTGCCGGTTTGTACTGAATAGTCTTTCTGTTTGGTTTGTTTTTACGTTCCTTGTAAAGTTCTCTATACATACATTAAACAAGAGTTTGGGCGGTGCATCACTTTGCATCAGTCCTGCAACAGTTTCAAAACTAAGTGACATTTTTCTTTAGATTTTCACTCAATTTCTAGTCTTCTTCATCTTGAGCAATCTAACTCACTTTATATTCCAAACGCTTTCATAATTTCTATCGCCTGTTTTCTCTTAATACTAGAAAATTCTTATTTATAATATACATGTACATACACATGATGACTATCCACATTATAATAGGACTTTTGTGCCGTTGTTCTCAGACTGCAAATCTGATCAGTTGTATTTCGACCTCTACGAAAAGAGCGTTGGTATTCACCCAGTGCCTCTTCTACGTAAGGTTCAAGATATCAGCCACTAAGTATGTAAAAACTTTATAAGTTAAATTCAGAAGAAAAATTTCTCTGTAGTTGTTACCCTTTTTACGCATTGGGCATAAGATGGTACTGCTCCGCTGCTCTGGCATTTGTTCCTCCTTCCACATTCTCGCTATCCACTGTCGATACCCTAGCCACCACAATTAATTCTTCATAACAATAAAAATTAACAAATGTAACAACCCGGAACTTCATTTCTATAATTATAAATCTGCACGGCTGAAAGTAGGCTTTATGAGTTACGTTCGTTATTCCTTTGTCCTTTACTGTTCTGTGGTGTTAATTTTTGTACGCTCATCGAACACCTTAACTTACTGAAAAGTATATATTCTTCCGCTATGAACTTAGTCAAGTGTCGAGAGAAGTTTTGTTTCCTTCCTGTTGTAAGAACTGGACTCCAAATACCACAAGAGCAGCGCAGTGTGTCAATTAATCGGCAGGTACCGAAATGTGAAGGAAATTTAACATGACTATTTGAAGCAAAACGTAACAATAAGTAAATGGCGTCACAAATACGTACAACGTAAACCTGATATTCGCATGAACGGATTTATTGTGTTGCCTAATTAAGTTCTAGTTTTACAGTCACTTTATTCTCTACTCAGCTCTCGAATTGTAGCTTATATCACCACCTAATTTCATGAACCAATTTCTTCCCCACCTAAAAATGCATGACCCACTCTATAATTATCAAAAGAAGTTTATCTTCTAGAATTGCTACCTTTTGTTGGTACTGTAATCAAACTAAAAATCAATATTATAAATACGTGGTAATTACAGAACACAAAACACTTTAAATCATGATTGCAGAATATAACTCAGTAGCTGGAAAGAGAAAGTACAAGTTGGAAAACTAGATTAAACAAAATACACAAAAATTCGCCCATATTTCTATTTTACAGGTCTGTATTTCTCTCTCTTTCTTTATATCCAACGGAGAAAGTTGAATGTGACTGTAATTTGTCCATTTCGATATGCAGGAAATAGTTAAGTAACGCTAGGAAACGTAATGCCGTCTAATTGTACACGTCGTAGTTGCAAATCACATTGCCTGCAGCTCGTATGTTCCACTTGCATATACGCAGGCTCTGTAAGCAACTGATATTAATTTCACATAACGATGTTTCCAAATTGGACACGTCCAATGAAGAACAAAGCGCCAGAAAAACTATACTTGACAATTGGATTTCTTAGAAGAGAAATCAACCAATCGCTAAGTGATGACTGACACGTAGCAAATTCTTTCTTCATTCATCTTGCAGTTTCTTTACTGTACCACTTCATCTGGTTTTAATTGTTACTTCGTTCTGTCGCCTTCAAGTACACATGTTCGACTTTAGGCCTGCTACACTGAACAGTTTTCGAATTTCAGATGTTCCTCTGTAAAATGCTTGGATGTATTATCCAATTGCACTATCTGTTTGTTCCACACGCTTCTCATATCACCAGTCACAATCACCTTTCCGCGCAACGCTATACAGAGTGTTCCGCGTAAGATGTGCCAAACGTGAGGATGTTATTACAGGACTCATTTTCATTACAAAGTTGTATATCAACCTACGGCCAATTATCAACAGCTACCTCGCTACAAGCATTTTAATGTTTCAAGGTCTTGTGCAATACTTTAGGATCGCAGCAAATCACGGAGTCCGCTGACCGCGTAAGGGGAAACGAAATTACCAGAAGCCAAGAATTCTGTTTTCAGGTGCGCTGAATCTGCATACAGAAGGGTGGAGGTCATTTTGAAAATTAATCAGTTTATCATATATATGAGAACTGATGTTCTTCGTTATCATGTAATCAAAACTGATTATTTTATGTTATAACACAACTATGTAAATTAAGTAAATTAACATAACTATCCGTGATTTCAGGCTTAACATAACATAGATAGGTTAACATAACTAGCTCGGTAGCCCAAGACCAAATTTTTATGTACTTCTTTCGTGTTATTATCAGACACATAAATTTCTTCTGATGACCTGCATACTATAGAGAATTAATTTCTGTCTTTGTTTAGTGTTGCTATCGGACACAAGTTGTACAGTAGGTTAAGACTTAATAAATATGTCTGTTTTGAGGTGTGCCTGACACATAACTTCCTTTTTATCTGCAGAGTACGACAAAGCATATGTCTTGTAACACGTCCGGTTACATCCATGTACGTACATTAAAATGTTTGTAGCGCTGTAATGGTTGATTAACGGGCATATGTTAATGTAGCACTTTTTACTCAAAGCGTCTCATAAAATAGCATACTGAAATTTGGCACACCTGAAACAGAACATCCTGTACAACGTAGCTAAACAGCTAAGTCTTTCCATAGACCAATGAAAATGTGTTCCTTATCTGAAGCCTCCAAACATAGGTTCGTTATTTCCTAATTGGCAGATTATTTTGTTTTCTACAGAAATATTATTAATATGAACGTAGAAATAACTGCTTTCAGCGTCTGCTCTCAACTTATTCTTAGGTTGTGTAACGACACGTATTTATTTGGAGAATTTACATAGCGTCTAATTTGATGTGAAATAATTACGAAGGATGAGAGGCTAGAATTTGGAATGGGGTGGCCATGATCTATAAAAACGTTAGTCTGGAGAAAGCAAGGAAAATATTTTAGCAATGTTCACTGTCACTTTTTCAAATTATGGTCTATTATAACGGTTTATTTTCTATTTCCGAAGTTTTATAATAATTTGCTGCCTCCAGATTCAGAGTGGCGATATGGTTAAGTCTAATGCTGATGTGAGCATCTTTTTTCCAATGGCGCAACAACCCCTCGTGGGCCAGGGCCTCCTCATTATCGAGGTTTCACGATCACACTCAGACACACCACACTCGGTAGGACTCCTCTGGATGAGTGAAGTATCTACCTGAACCAAATTCAGTTACTCTGAAGAAAGAAGCAGTACGTTACTCCGAAACATCGACACAAACCAGGCAGTTGACGCGGTGTAAAAACTCGAAATGCGACCATCATTTGTACTTCAGTCAGGTTAACCGACATACACAACGAAACGGATACATTCCGAAAGCGCGTCTAGACTACTGACAGAGTGTATAGAGTGTGATAAAAAGAGTGCCATGGTATTATATATATTCCGTGCATTTGTTATGCATACACAAGTTTATTCACACCAACTACTGCACACCAATTACACATACTTACTCTATATACTCCTACATGTTTCGGCTGACATTCTCAGCCATCATCAGGGAGTCCTCTTTTATAGACCTACGCAGCGTGCAGCTTGTTATTGAATTGTAAAATATATAAACATATATACGTATATGTATATTACAGCCATAGTTATAAAATCCAATAAAGCCCGTTGTGTCGTTATATAATATATTTGTACATAAATCAAGTATGTTACTGTCTGTTTCCAAACATCTCTCACGTAACAACTTGCAGTTTTTTGGGGTGAAGACCCCTGACTGAGGTACCTGAATTTATTGGCTACGTGATATCTCTGTAGCGAATAACTTCAGGTACCTCAGCCAGACAGAGATATCACGTAGCGAATAACTTCAGGTACCACAGCCAGGGGTCTTCACCCCAAAAAACTGCAAGTTGTTATGTGACAGATGTTTGGAAACAGACAGTAACATACATGATTTATATCCAAATATATTATATAACAACACAACGGGTTTTATTGGATTTTTTAACTATGGCTGTAATATATGTATATGTGTATATATTTTACCATTCAATGGCAAGCTGCACGCTGCGTAGGTCTATAGAAGAGGACTCCCTGATGATGGCTGAGATTGTCAGCCGAAACATGTAGAAGTATATAGAATGAATATACTCGTATGTAATTGATGTGCAGTATTTGGTGTGAATAAACTTGTATAAGAGTGCCATAATTTCTGCCAGCGGAAGGACGGTACTTACGAGTGTATCCGGTGTTAAACACAGTCGATTATCGTCAAGATGGGTGGCAAAGGACAACAGGAAGCGACTACAATCGGGATGAATCAACGTCACTCAGGATTATAATCAGTGCCTCTATCGTGACTTGTGCCGACAGGTGGAAATGGAGCATTGAGGTTACGGAGCACATAATCGACTTTGAAACTCTGAGATGTAAACCTAAACACTGTAATCTGCAGCTCACGACAAATCATGTTGATCATTGTGTCAAGTGAATTCTTCCTCAGTCTTTTCTAAACCTCTATAATCTGAGGTAAGATGTTGTTCAATTTAAAGGCCTTGTAAAACTATTTATATATATGTGTAGTTCGGAGGGCGTCGTGAAGTATTTCTATAGTTATATTGTTGTTATAAAACTATCAGTTATTACCATACAGTCATTATTTAAGAGCTAACAGGCGTCAGTTGTTCAGGAAATACCTTGCCCTTTATGGAACTAACTAATTCACTTCTGTATTTGCAACAGCCTGCAAACGAAAATTATCCTAAGCCACTTCAATCCAGCCCGTAACCACATAGCCTCTTTCTTATTATTATCCTTCCTTCTGTAGCAAGAATAAGGACACTTGGGCCTGTTTCGTTACTCAAGTCTTGTCAGACTTTCTTTCGTCTCATCTTCAAAACTCCTTTCTATTTCTGGATCTATAATAAGACGCGCTCTTGGGAAGTCCTGTACTTTCCACCTCTTCCAAGTAATATTTCTCTTTCAGCCTGTATGTCTCAACATCCTTTACAATGTGATTTTCCCAGTTTATTTATGACTTCATTACGTATGTTTTATATTCTGGACAAGTTATTTGGGAAAGTTTGTCTCCAAGCTCCCTGTACTTCCGTGTCATCTATTTAACATCCCGGTTTCAAAGTCAAAAGTAAATATTATTTTAGACATTATTTTATGTAACCTTAATTGAAATTTTTTGGCTTTCTTTTCCAACGTGTCTTATAGCAGCCTAACTGCACTTATTTCACGTGAAATATTTCTTTTTAGGTCAGTTTTTTTCGCTGTTAGACCCTGCGTTTACAAAATATTTAGATGTTTAAAATTTCAGTAAAAATTGTAATAGTATTCTAACTTCCATGCCTATAGATTGGCCTAACGAACTCGTAAGAACACCTTGAAATAGGCTGTGGCTCTTTCCTTCCAAATTAAACTTATTAAGCCTTCATTATCTTCATCGTGATCTTATTTCTTTGGTGCCGATGAATGAGCCAAATTTATTACTAGAAGCAAAGACAAAAAAAAACGCAGAGTAAGGGATTAGATATCAATGACAGGATCAGGAGGGCAATATTATCCGGAAGAATTCCTGACATCCTTTAACCGCTTAAAGCATAGAGTTTAGGTTGCTAAATGCACCACCTGCTGCAACATTAGGAAATTCCGCAATCTGCACATATAATGTACCTTTTTGTTTCCAATAAATGTAAAAAAAGGCGATCACTGTCCTATGCATCATTAATCAACTCCTCTCTGTAACACAGACTATGAGTGTTGCTGTGAAGTATGCACTGAATATTGAAACGTCTGTCGCATGAAAGCCACACCTCTACATATTAATATTGACGAAGATAATTAAATCAGTTTATAAAATTTTGGAGTTGTGACATTCTTACATTCATATAAGTGACAGGTAAGAATAAGTAAAAGAGTTCATAACAACACAAACCACAAACTCTTACTCTCTGTCTTGCCACTCCCATGTCAGAGGGCACTCATGAGAAAATGAAAACCTGTCGATAAGCCCACACAGTAAGGCGGAAGCATGTACTTGTCACCACGAAATGCGCATTGTTTTCCAGTCAAATTACACAGCAAATGCTCCACGCTAAGTCATCTGTTAAATTACACAGCGTGAAATCGTTAAACTACGCTTTATTGGACGCAATACTGGGTAACATTTACACAGCTTAATATGGTAAAAAAAATTGTAAATTATTGTTGTTGTCAGACAGTTTACAGCGCAAAACTCAATTCTTCTCGAGATCGTTAGTAAAGTTGTGATGTGCTCCTAAATTACAGGCAGCATCTTTAACGTCTTATGTAATTTCAAGTACGTGTAAATAAATATTAATTTCTTGTTTCACAATCGTTGTAATGTGCGACAATTTTTATCTGTAGTGCAAAATAATTTTATTTTTCAATTTTTCTCCCTTCGTTTTTCCGTCCCTGTTCTGGCTTCTAGGTGACTGTACGCTATGTCATAGTGCAAAATCCATCTACATCTACCGCTGTTTCATTCTTTGATAAAGGTTTGATGTATAAGGTGATAGTTATGTAATGTCACAGCGGAGAATAATAGAAAACATTGTGTGACGTCACATCCTTTGGCTGTTAAGCCGGTATTTAATGATAAGCCTAAATGTAAGTAAGAATAATTCAATAGCTTACTGTTGAGTAGTATTTTATTAACCTCTGTTACGACTTGGAAAGGAATGAGAAGTCGCCAAAACGACGAGGAAAAAATTGGCTAAGTGTTGATTTTAAATAACCCTGAGGTTGTTATTCTAACCAACTCATACTGAAATACTTTTCAGTTAAACCCCTGGATATTAATAAGCGGTATGGCTTGGTTCTTTTGTAGTCACATTATCAGGAAGTCGATAAAGTTCTGTTGGAGCTGTATGTTTATGTATGGATTATAATGAACCGATACGAACCAAACAGGAATAGCCTCGTAGTTAGTTTTATCGGAATTGTGACTTCGGAGAGAGAACACTGCCTATGCTGTAGCATAGGCAGAACACTGCCTATAATATAACATATCTTAACGAGTTTGAAGAAAAAGTATAATATAAAAAGTTGTTTATATACGTACATAGTGGGCATAAGAATTCAGTAATTAGTTCGGATAGGAAACGCCGTGTACTTAGAATGTTGTTTTGTGAGATAGACCGTTCTGGAGGTAAACAATTTACTGGCCAGACGACAATGCCTTCCGCATATTTACTGAGAACAAATAAATATTTTTGCTGTTTGAATAAAATGCATTGCTTTGAGACAGAACACTGGTCTTCTGCCTTCAGATCTGTGACCGAATTCTGGAAGGTTTGGGGTTTGCAAAAACGGGAATTTGTAACTGCGTGTTTTGTTTTTAAGCTACAGCTTGTCGGCTTGCATCATGCATATTTCGTAATTTATTCTGAGGAACGTACTGTCGGTCTGTGTACCCAACGCACTGTCGGTCTGTGTACCCAACGCACTGTCGGTCTGTGTACCCAACGTACTGTCGGTCTGTGTACCCAACGCACTGTCGGTCTGTGTACCCAACGTACTGTCGGTCTGTGTACCCAACGCACTGTCGGTCTGTGCACCCAACGTCCTGTCGGTCTGTGTACCCAACGTACTGTCGGTCTGTGTACCCAACGTACTGTCGGTCTGTGTACCCAACGTACTGTCGGTCTGTATACCGTCGGTCTGTGTACCCAACGTACTCTCGGTCTGTGTACCCAACGTACTGTCGGTCTGTGTACTCAACGTACTGTCGGTCTGTGTACCCAACGTACTGTCAGTCTGTGTACTCAACGTACTGTCGGTCTGTGTACCCAACGTACTGTCGGTCTGTGTACCCAACGTACTGTCGGTCTGTGTACCCAACGTACTGTCGGTCTGTGTACCCAACGTACTGTCGGCCTGTGTACCCAACGTATTGTCGGTCTGTGTACCGTCGATCTGTGTACCCAACGTACTCTCGGTCTGTGTACCCAACGTACTGTCGGTCTGTGTACCCAACGTACTGTCGGTCTGTGTACTCAACGTACTGTCGGTCTGTGTACCCAACGTACTGTCAGTCTGTGTACCCAACGTACTGTCAGTCTGTGTACTCAACGTACTGTCGGTCTGTGTACCCAACGTACTGTCGGTCTGTGTACCCAACGTACTGTCGGTCTGTGTACCCAACGTACTGTCGGTCTGTGTACCCAACGTAATGTCGGCCTGTGTACCCAACGTATTGTCGGTCTGTGTACCGTCGGTCTGTGTACCCAACGTACTCTCGGTCTGTTTACCCAACGTACTGTCGGTCTGTGTACCCAACTCGTCATTTTTGTGTTCTGAAACTTAGGGCTGTACCAACCCGCAGTCATCAAGTCTCTAATACAACAGATCATCACACAACTCCAGCGCTACCACTGTCAAGTTGTCAGCCACGTGAGACCTGTCAGTTGCTTATTACGAACCCGTTCGCCCACCCATTACGCCTTCATGCCATTTCAAAGTTCTCGGGAATTCTGACATCCTGTGGGACCGACCATCCCTCGGAAATAACAATTTCCGGCCTGTAAGATACCAATGGCGAAAGACTTAGACCAATAGAACAACAGAATGCAGAACTTTTAAAAGGCACAATCTCATGCAAATACAGTACCACTGCACCGTCTTCCACAGAAACGTCTTCTAATCTTATTTGCAGAAGTCTGATGACCTAAAGTCCTCCTGAAAAAATGTGTTGCTTAAAACACTTTATCAACAAAACAACAGGAGCTTAATGTAATATAAGCTAAAATAAGATAAGAATTAAGAATTAGATTTAATGGCACACAGCACGGGCCGCTTTAATCCGGCGATGGACGTTAGAACTCCATAAAGAGCTGAAGTTCATAAACTGAGCAAAACATATGTTTCCAGATAGGGGCCTTTCTTTGTAGAGTTGTAGTTAGCTAAGTGAAAAAGAATAATTATAAAAAGCACTAGAGCTGCAAGCATGAAATTTTCACGTTGAAATTTACTATATTTAACTGCGATTAACCCTAAGAAAGCATTTTGAAAATGAAATAATACGCAGTAGACTCCAGAGTCTTAATAACAACGACGATATAAACTGTCTGCTTAAATTAGAGATAACAAACATAAGATGTGCAAGACGTCATCAGTGCACAGAAAAATAAGTATTGAGTTTACACATATGTGAATGTGTGAGACTAATTTAATAATTAAAAGCCTAGTTTATCTTCCAAAATATGTAACGAGTCTTAAATCACGCAATGATTGACAAAGAATAAGAAAGAGGATGAAAAGAAGAACAATAAGAAAGAAGAGAAGAAAAACGAAAAGGAAAGTATCAAAAGAAAAGAAGACAAAAATAAGATCGATTGGTTATAAATAAACATAAAGTTATTGATCAGTGTGTTTCTTACAAACATGGTAACGATTCATACAACTCTACAAGAGAGTAACAACGACTTCTCCGTTTCAATAAAAGGACGCAAATTTAGTTACTAGGTGTGCGACTACCGGCCTCTCAAGAACAACTTCAGTTCATGTAGTTAATACCACTGTGTAGAAATATCCATAGAGTAACTCGGAAATGGTCCAGAGGTTCTGAGCAGAAAGTCGTTTACTTCTGGCTGTGATGTTTAACCTTAAAAGGAAATGAAGCATTGCACGAGGAGGGCTGCACTGCTTACAGGTCTTACGAAACAAAGGAGGGCGGCATTCGCGAAAGGATTTGTCATTACAAGTGGAATCAGGTAGGGGGAGGGAATACAGGCACCATTACAAGTCAGATACTTGGCCTATTATTCTTTCGGAAACTGATTCCAGTATAAAACTTGCCCCACTCCATGCAAGAGCCATCTATGTGTCAGTACCTCCCCCACATAGACTACTGTATAAACACTGGACTCTTTCTTTGTGCCTCGTACATTCTTCACACACCATACGTAAAACGAAAGGACAAATGGGAAACAAAGCATATCCATCAGTTCCTCCAGCGTTTTATCTCTTCAGCTTATATTGTTTCGATTAGTACTGGAACGTAAGGCTAAACCAAGTCAGGCGAATTTCTTGTAACTTACTTCGCCTTCCATGGAACCCAAAGGTATACTACTGCCTTCCATGGAACCCAAAGGTATAACTACTGCCTTCCATGGAACCCAAAGTATACTACTGCCTTCCCACGAGCCTGTCATTGGACATATTCTGAGCCGATTATTTGCGCAAGTTGCATGACGGATATTTTGGAGCGACCAATGTGCGTAATAACGCCTAATATTAGGCCATGCCACGGCTCAGGCGGTTAGTCACCGGCCTCTCACCGCGGAGGCCCGGGTGGGATTTGTGATGGACCAAGTGGCACTGGGACAGGTTTTTCTCCGAGTACTTCGGTTTTCCCCTGTCAATTTCATTCCACCGGTGCTCCATTAAAATGGAAAAACAGAAAAAAAAACCTTATAGGGATGCACAATAAGCCTCCAGGCTGCGGAGCTTCCGTAGCATCTGCTGCGGGGCCCTTCAATAAAAAAACGCTTAATATTTCGTGACGTTAGTTTTTACGGTGATGGTATTTAACCCTTCAGCGCCATATTCGCAGCAACCATCTGTATCTGAGAAAGAGGCATGCCGTAACGACAGGAACCAATTTAACAATGAAAATATTATTTTATATGAAGTAAAAATTTGTCTTCATCTACCTTAAGGGGTTAGTAATTCTACGCATTTTCAGCCAAGAATTTATTAACCTTTACATCAAAGTCTTCTTTACATACAGTAGTAACTTTAAGATCAACAGATTTCTTATAGGCCCGCGTGTAGAAATGAATTGCTCTCCTGGTCTTTGTGGTCTGTCTGATCTGGTCAGACCATTAGAGAGCTGAGTTATGCTGTCTACATTCGCTTTCCCCCAGCACATAAGGGGTCCAATGAGCGTTCCGATGCTGAGGGGGAGGGGCGTAACTTTATCTTCTTCTTGTGGCCAAAATTACTGGCAAAGCTCCTCCAACGCCAAGGACAGGCTGCTTATTCCGTGATCTGCACACTTTCACAGACAGGCGCCCCACAATGCAGAACTGGTACTCGAAAACCGACTTCTCCACTTTGTTAACCTACGTCGCTTCCAAACATGATACCTCAGGCGGGCTAGTTGATGGAGGAACACATTTAGGAAAGAAGTAGCTAACCAGGTCACGAATCTGCACATACACCTTCCTTGCTTGTTCAAAGTGCACACACGACATCAACGCCAGGGCATTGGGGGACACAGAAGGTAACTTAACCCTTGAATGTCGAGAATCGTGTACAGTAAAACTCACAAAAAATGCAAATTACTTTAGCTGCAGTATGGACGATGAAAGAAGTAAATATATTGAGATCTGCGCTCTTCTGGGATATTATGCGGCCCGATGTTTCGGAACAGCGTATCGGTCCCATCTTCAAGGGTCAAGAGTCCGAGAAGAAATTAGATTAAACTGCATAAACATAACCCTTTTTGAGGAGGTAGGCTAAGGCTAATCGCTCAACAACTGAGAAATTCACTGATTTTACGGTACCGAAAAATTCATTGCATTGTTTTATAATATAAAAATAAAGATAATATTTGAGAACAAGGCTAAGAAGGCGAAATGACATTCACGAAGTACTTAAGAACGAAGAATTTCGGGGATTGCTTTTTACAGTTTATTGTTTTTTGTTGCTTGGCATACGTTACAATTAACAAGACCCTTCTCCCTCTTTTTTTCACAATCTCGTCTCCATACACACAGTGAATATGCATCGATGCTTTACAATATCGAAGTTGCTAAACCCTGTTCCTATCATAAAACTAGTACCTTAGAAATGTAGGGTATGAGGTGGCGCAGTTGGTTGAGGCACTGCGCTACAAGCCGGAAGGTCGCGGGTTCGATTCCCGATGGAATTTTTCATTGACATAATCCTTTCAGTCGCACTATGGCCCTGGGGTCGACTCAGCCTCTAAGAGAAATGAGTACTAGGAATATTTCCTAGGGGGTAAAGGCGGCCGGTGCTTTAGGGCTGACAACCTTACCACCTTCATGTGCCGATTGTCTAGAAATCTGGGAGCCTCAACCTCCTGGAAACCTCAGGGCCTGTCCAGGCCTGTAATGGGATTGATTTATCTTTACATTAGAAATGAACTGGAGCGCGAACGGCGCGCTTCTACGTGCTGCCATGTCCCGTGTGTTTCAGTCTTCGATCATCTGAACAAAGAACAATAAAGCTAAATCAGCAGATCACGAAGGAAATACGTCATGAAGCCGGTCAAGGACATTCTTGAGGTAGTTAATTTAATTCTTAATTTATAGTAAAGGAAAAAAAGAAATCTAAGATTAATGTATCCTATCTCAAAAGCAAAGCATTCACTGTCGCTGGCACAAATACTCAACGAAACAGCCTTCACAGTAGTAAAGGTTTCGCAAGGTGTCTTGTCAATCACCAATGTCACAGAAAGGTTAAATGTGTTTTATATAAATTACAGATCAAAGAAAATAATTTACTATATATGTAGAAGTGTCCGCCTCTATTCAATCTCTAAAATATTTTTGTTTCTATGGCATAACTCACAGTGTGCCTATGATTAACAAGCTAAGAAACTGTTCTCCACATATTGGACTAGTTTCACAAACAAATTTATTTGTGTCAGAAAAAAGAACACTTTGTTCCTGACCTAAAGAATTCCACCAATCCCAAGTTGTGTTAGAGGAGCAACGAAATAAATGACGAAGAAAGTAACGCTGCCCCCCAAATCCAATTTCCATTATATATCTGTGGGGCCCCAGTAAAAGAATTTTTACTGTCCCATTGCTTTAACTCCCGAAAAATATCAGCCTAAATTCGCTACAACATAAGGCGGTATGACCCACAGCCCGCACACACACACACGCGGTGGCGAAGAAAATCATTACCCCTGCCGGGAATCCAAGCCGTCCATTCATGCTAGATTCGTTCACTGTACAACTAGCCTAAATATTTGCAAGTGTGTTCTTTAGCCTAATTTCCGTGCGCCACCAAAAATGTAGGCTTATGAAGTAATTATGTTGTTTGTGTTCTCTTATTTTAGCCAAAGAACTGATTTTCGCATATATAGCACTCACGGTGCAGAAGCGAAAGGCCGGCAATAATTTCGTCGGACAAACTTACATGAAGCGAAAAGAGCTCTTGGTATATATGTGTGTACATAGATGAAAGGGTAAAATTAAGATTTATTTTCAGGAAAAGGAATAAAAGGTGTTGGGTGGACTTAACTGCTTAAGGATAGAATTCGGTGACGGACTGTTCTAACCGGATAGTGTGCCTTCGGCTTCCTTACAAGGCGGAAATATCTTGTACTGCCCGAGCTACAGCGACGGCAGCCGCTAAGTAGGCTCCATGTAGTTTGCTAATCCTTGGTCAGTTACAAAGAAACTTCGTCCTGCCAGAAGCAGTTATTATCAGGATGTGATATAAACAAAGGCACAGGGAAAATGTCACAGGTAACGCAACTGCGAAATACAGCACTCTTCATCCGTTACGCTCACGCGTGCAGAACAACAATGTATTTCGGCCTGTCGACTGAGCACTGGGTGCTGTTGCATCTTACCGGAACACAGACAGGCTAAAGCTTACAGCGATAAAAACACTCATCCGACTGTTTCTCCCTTTTGTCACGTTCTTCTTTGTGTCATTCTGATTAAAATTTATCAAATAAGGAATTCCGTTTTGCTTCCTTACAATACATGAATGACATATGTGGAGCGTCTCTGACAGAGCAAAAGTACTATCGACTTTCTCCGAAACTGTGACAGCGTGGAAAATGCCAGTATGGTAAAATGTTAGACCTTATGTGTATTTCCCTTAAAGGTGGTCTCAGTATCTTTATCGGAGGTAGACTACTTCGCTGGACTTTGTCCTTTCTGAATACATTTTATCAAATAAACTATACTTTTTCCTTACAACATATGAATGACATTTGTGGGGCGTCTCTGACGTGACACAAACACTACCGACTTTCTCCGAAATTGTGACCACGTGAAGAATGCCAGTGCTGTAGCCTGTTAGACCTTACGTGTGTTTTACTTAAAGGTGGTCTTAATATCTGCATCGGAGTTAGACTAATTTGCGGGACTTTGTGCCTTTTTGATTAAAATTTATCAAATAAAGGATTCTGTTTTGTTTCCTTGCAACATGTGACCGACATTTTTTGGGTGTATGTGGCAGGACAGACTTTCTCCCAAACTGTGACCACGTGGAGAATGCCAGTACATTAGCCTGTTAGACCTTATCTGTGTTTACTTAAGGAAGGCCTTAATATTTTTATGGGATTTAGATTAATATTTTGGAGAAGATAAAATTCCCTTGCAGCCACTGGGAGTCGAAAAACGATTCCTCGCCAGTCCATCCCGCAGCCGACTCAAAATCTTACGGCAGTCCTACAAAACGTCCGGTGGCCGTAGTACGTTGTTCATAACAAATTTCGTGAAAATTTGTTGTTTAAGCTAAGGATGGAATAGAGATAGAGAGCTTAGCTTCTCGTTCCCTCCTCTTCATCCGGTACACTCGGATAGGAGGTTCAATGTACCCAAGAACAGCGTCGTGGGCGTTGTTACCAAAAAGAGACATGTATCTCTGTCCAGAATTCAATTCCTTTTGTCCAACCCTCTGCCACTCAATATTGCTTCTAAACTACCCTAGTTAACTAACGTCTTGTTGAATGTGATATTTGAATAAGAACTTACGACCACCTACTGAGCGACGCGAGATGCAGGCTAACTCTCTCAGGCAACTGGATGCAAAATACTGTACACCCACATGCCGATAACCGGCTACGAGTTAGGAATGCCAGGCTTATCAAATTCAACATCGTTGGACGTCTACATTTATTAGACACCTAATTTTATGCAACCCATTCTTCTCTCACTCAAGATAAAATTCAACTTACAGTCACGTCTACATACGTTCTTGCTTATGGCCCTACTATCACTTTAATCGTGGAGATGCAGATTGCTTTGTAAGACTGAAGTGAACAAATAGACGTACGAAACTTTAAACTACGTACAATGTTTGCGTTATGACAAAAACATTTTCATTTTATTCCATTGTTTTCAACAATTTCAAGTCAAAGGCCATCTATCCATATAACCGAGTTACAAAACACCACCATCACAGACAGTTCCCCTGGTGGGGGGGGGGGGAGTTAAGTGTAAAGGCATGAAGTTGACCATTTACTTCAAATCTACATCAGAGATTACAAACAGCCAAAGGCTTACACGTTCTGCTTATGTCTTTATGAGTTGGTGCTTAGGAGCAGAGGTTTTACTCTACACCGCCGTCTTTCACAGACTCAGTCCCAGTGGTAGCCATAAGTACCACCTGCTGTAACGTGTAAAAAGGTCTGTACAATGTATTTAGGTGTTTTGTTTGGTTCTCGTAAAAGAAAGCGACTATGTCGCTAATCAGTCTTAATTACTGTCCTTATTTCAGAGATGGGAATGTTGCTCTGTGAGGTAGAAAATAAAACTTTGTATATACGCGTAATTTTGACGAAATTAAATCTTGAAAGTGTTAAATTTAAAGCTGTCGGTACACCGAAAATCATATGGCAGTAGGCCAGGTTTTGCATGCCTGCCTCGAAAAATACTAATTTTACTGTCAGTTTACATATCGGTTTCTGCAATTAATTGACAGAATGTGCGGAATTTATACTATGGCGAAATTTCCTCTTGTAGTTGTGACTAATGCTGCAGAATATTCTGAATTTTTTTTTCTTCCTCCTCCTCTTCCTCCTACTCCTACTCCTACTCCTACTCCTACTTCTACTTCTACTCTTCTTCTTCTTCTTCTTCTTCATTTTATTATTATGAGTTTTATATAAAACACCCCTATTTTCAGTGTAATATACCTCCTTTTGTATATTTAAAATTAATACGTGTATACGTATATATATATATATATATATATATAGAGCATATGTATGTATCATTTTTATAACTTCGCTTGGTAACCGCTGAGAGCCACAAGCTCATCATGTGCAGTCGTAAACACAGAAACACTGTTCAACAGAACTGCAGGCACGATATTTTCTGCAGCTCCCCCAATTGAGTGATGCTCCACAGAATCGCCCGTAGAAAGTGCTATAATAAAAAAGCAATTTCGTTACTGTACCGCCAATTTTAACAGAATCCGGGCGGTAAAAGTGTGATTGCCCTTGTTTCGAACAGCACACAAAACAAATTTAAATAAAACAAACTACGCAAATGTGACAAGGATTACTTCTGTATTTTGGTTCACTATAATTATAGTACCATAGCTTAATGGAGTTGTGTCACAATCCTTTATTTTCCCACAAGTTTCTGTTCAGAAGGCAGTATTTTCCGCCGGACTACACTTCCTGGCAAGCCTAGACCATCAAGTGCGACCACGCTACGCTACGCGACAATAGTGCAGAGAAATGATGTCATGTTATCTGGTTACCTGGTTTCACTTTGCTTCAACTTCCACTGTGACGCAACCGACCAAAAAAGAGTCGCCAGAACTAAAAAATGGTAGCCTTGTGTCTGACACTGACTCGGCGCTTGTGCGATATTGCTTCTTTCTTTCACGTAAAGCAAGATTTGAATTCACCAAAACAGAAGGATTGTGTTCGTTGACAGATTCAGGACAAACCAAAGTTAAAAAAAAATTTGTCTGTGTGAACGCCATAAAGACGTATGGGGGGTGGAGATATATCTCATCGCCTTCTTAACTTCGACGGTAGATGGAGACGAGAGGTCCGCTTCACTACCTGGCCGCTTTACCTCCTGTGAAACTGCCGGTTTGGATGTTATGGGGGAGAAAAAAATACTGCCACATTTTCTGTGATGATGAAGATTACAATTTAGGTGCCATCATGCCGTTGTTTATTAAATCAACATCCATTATAGAATCCGACTAACACGACACTATAAATATTATATAATCATATTTTGCTACATGTTTCGGCCGCCTTATACGGCCATCATCAGCTAGTCTTACAAACGCATAAAAAGAAATGTGTTTTTAGGAAGAGATAAGATACGTCACACACACAGCAACCCTTGTGGTATACGCTAATACTCTGCAGAGACTCTTTACCCTGTAGAACGCAGAGTTACGAAAACTGGTTCCCAGTACGCAGCAACACCATTAAAAAATTCAGTATTCTCCCATTGGCCCTACATGGAATCCAGAACAGCATCTGATAATTTATATACAAAATATTTTGACAAATTTAACAAGGAGATGACAACGTTATACACAACAAGGATTTGTAATAATTTACTATTCCATATATAAGATATATCCTTGAACACGAGTCACGTAAATCACATCTACTGCACATGTGTATACTTTTATAGCCGTTCCTCCTATATCAACAACACAGGGTGTTTCAAATAACATACGGCATTTATGAGCAGAACAAAGGATCTTAGCAGTACATTCTGATTTTATTTAGTTTTAATCCTTATTTTACAATTATTATTATTATTATTATTATTATTATTATTATTATTAGGTGTTTCGAAAAACATACGGTATTTATGAGCAGAACAAAGGATCTTAGCAGTACATTCTGATTTTATTTAGTTTTAATCCTTATTTTACAATTATTATTATTATTATAATTATAATTATATTATTATTTCAGTATTTTGGAATAATGACAAGTTAAAAAATAGTATTTTCACTGTTTTTAAAGGGAAGACCTCTTCCTAAAAAAACACTTTTTTTATGCGTTTGTAAGACTGACTGATGATGGCCGTATAAGGCGGCCGAAGCATTTTGTTTCAAACTGTAATACTATGAATATATAATATCTATAATATTGCGTTATTCGGACCCTATAATCGATTTCGCTTTCATTTTATGCCGTTTGTGGAAAAAAGAACCGTAAAAAGGAATCGGTGTTGAGATGTTCCCGCAGATGGCATCCGTCTCTTACGTTTTGCCACGACACGCAATATGTTTCAGAACAGCACAGTTCTTATGTCATCTGTCGTTTGTTTGTTACAGGTAAGTGTATCTGCGTGGTTGTCCCTGCGGTTGTCACTTCGACACCACTACGTCTATAGCCCTATGTGTGTGGACTATATCCGGTACGTAACTATCATTATTACGGCTGGAAGGCTATAGGCGGCCTGGAGCTGGCTATGGGTTGGGTTTGATTCCTGACTCCACCGCTATGTCCAGACCGGCTCTGGGACCCCCTTAGCCTCTATCCAATGGACAATGGTCTCTCTTTTATCGGGGTAATTTTTAATCTGCATACAGACATGAACACGCATTCGAATGAGCATCGAATAACTTCACACGCTCAAGTTTGTACGGTTCGACGAACCGTCAGCACTTATTCTTAGTATTCGTGGCGAATGACGAACGCGAATCGATGGATGTCTTCGTACAAACCTTAACAAGCACAACTGTGAGCAGGATGTGGTTATTCTTCAGTGCCCACGTCTGTACCCGGCTTTGTCTTACTTATGGACGAAGTTTAAACTGTAAAATTTACACATCGTTCAATGAAATTGTGAAGTTTTCTTCTATGGTATATTTTACGGCCGTTTCAACACTTCAGAATAAGTAGCGTCGGTGGTATAAACTTTAGTGACAAACTGAAAAGTATTTGGCATAATAGAGGCACCACACCAACATTTACCTGGTGGGATTGAGCACAACCGTGAGAAACCTAGTCAGTGTAATTGGTCTTCCGGTCCAGTTTCCACACGCGTCAATAGCTCGGTGAGAAGGTAAGATAGCAGTGAATGCTAAATGGATAAGGATTTTACCTTATTACATATAATCAGACTTTTACCAGTGCTTTACTCTTATACAAGAAGACCAATCTTACAGCTCGGAGAATGCAATTATCAAACTGTGACTTTACAAGCGCCACGCCTGTTTTGTGTTTGAAAGTGACTCTTTCGATAGTTCACCGCATATTAGTACTGCACAAAGGACACTTGTCATTATCATATTTAACCTCTTTAACAGTCACGTCAACACCCATATGCTGATGTCATGAAACATTAGAGCACCTCAATGTTTGGGTAGGACCGTAGAGTGATGCAAGTGAGAAGACACGCACATGGAGTCACGCTAGCTTTATAGCTGATAACTGTATCAGGTCCGAGAACATTTGGCTGTAAATGTCTGCTTCGTGAAAGGTCTAACGATGTACAATAGTACGTCTATGTAATTTAGTTTCTTTCCATGCTTCTCCGGTTCGTTTATTTCGTGAAATAACCTACGTACTGAAAAGAAGCAATACAAACAGGAAAATATCCAGATTTCGTTCACGACTACTGAGCTAACATGTGGGACAAATACTGACGAAATTTGGCCGACAGTTTTCATAAGCGTGGTTCACACGATACCATTATTTACTGTAACAGAACAACAGAAAGTAGCCAGGAAATGAACTACATCTGCAGCAACGGAATTTTGCTCAAGTCCTTTGTTAGGGCTGCTGGCCCTTTACTGTCACAGTGACAGTGATTTCTTTTATCACAGTTGGTCGGACCTCAGTCGCTCGCGCACATCAGTGGATTTAACTTTGTATCTACCGTGCATTTTCAAATGAGATGTGTTCAAAAATCACCAACTAATGCGCATAAACTTTTTCTCAATAGTTTATTCTTAAAATACCCCTATACGTATTTCGGTGGTTTAAACCACCATCTTCAGGGGGTCGTGGAGATTAAAATGCATAGACTTATAGTTATTACATATATGGTTACATTCATATATGTAGAATATGAGTGGGCTAGTATTGCTCACTTCGTACAGTATGTAAAATTATGTAAAATTACTATAAAATGAATTAAAGGCTGTTAAAATGATTACATAGTTTGTAGTTTTCCTGAAAATTATTGGCAGTTTGGCCTTGTAGTAAGGTGGTCATCTGTGTGTACTACGTAAGCTGCATGACGCCGATGTTGTGCTGTTGCAGAGTGATACGTATAGGGGTATTTTAAGAATAAACTATTGAGAAAAAGTTTATGTGCATTAGTTGGTGATTTTTGAACACATCAGTGGATTTGTTTTAAATTGTGCACCACTTTCAATCGTCCCTGCACCAGGAGAAGAGTGTATGTATATATATGTATATATATGTGTATATATGTATATAGATATATATATATAGAAACATATTCCTTACTTTACTTTTTCTTTTTTTTATCCTGAATTCTTTCTTTGCATGTTTCTTTCCTTCTTTTCTCTTTTTGTTTGGTGCCTTATTTCTTTCTACAGAGTCATTCTTCCTGCTTTGTGTCTTTCTGATTTTTATTTCTTATTTCCTCCTTATTTATTTTTTTTTTTCAATTTCTTTCGGTTTATTGACTTTTCTTACTTCCACCATTTATTTTCTTCTTTGTTTATTATATCTCTTCTTTTCTCAGTTTGTTTTTTGCTTTGCATCTTTCGTACACAGTGTTTCTCTTTGTCCTCTTCTTACACAGATTATTCATTAATCGTCCTATCATTCGACATTATACACCCTGGGCTACAATGTCATGTAAACCATAAATACTCGTAAATAAAAATAAATACACAAAACCTATAAAATGAAATCATGATGGGGAGGTATGTCCGTCCACCAGATTGCTCCACGTCAGAAACTAGTCACAACGCAGCTGATTCTGATTACTCCAATTACAGGGCGGAGCTGGGGATATACATCATCTGTCAGCAAACAAGCAGTGTGTTGGTCCTCATAAATTTAATAGGGCTAAAGTCCCTAATTTAGGCATAGATTAAATCATTCATTTTTAATGATTGAGTCAAATTGTACATAACACTTTTTCCGCTAACACCTGGTTTTTGCCCTATGCGACCTTCATATTTAGCTTCACAAACAATATAATTTAATAACAATTCTCTGAAACTACCAGCCATATATACCAACATTAATCATCCCTTCCAGTCTGATATCAGATCAAGATATCTGGAATATTAATTCCAGATATCTTGATCGTCAGATTTCTAAAGTAATCATTTACTTCTTTATAGTACTTTGTAATTTTTAATCAGTTTGATTGTTCTCGTGTAAAGTTTAAATCAGTCTTTGTTGGTTTTCTGTAAACGATTCAACGTACAGTCTAAAGCTCCTTAATAACTCCAACTACTGTTTAACATTTTTTATATATTGCACGTAAAAAAGCGAGAATTTCTTGATACGTATTTCTAGATTATATTTAAATATGTTAAATAATGTCAGAGATGATATGAAAGCCTAAAGTGGGTAGATATGTTGTCCCTCTATAAGCCCGAATTTTCAGCATTTTGTGCAATGTACTTACACGTGTTGATACTCCTGTGTTTTTACGGCGAAAAATGCCTTTGTGTAAGAAAGCATTACTAGTGTCTCGTTCCAGAACTGACACAGGACACGTGATGGCAGTTTTATGTATAAAACCAGTCCTGAACACATTATATTGTTTACTTGTATAAGGACAATGTCCTCTTTGTTAAAATGAAGGACGCAGTGCAAATAAAAAACTAGTTGCAGTGCACAGTTCATATCAGAGCCTTGAAGTTTGTGAACTGACCTAGCAGACCCACACATGTTCTGAAATCAAGTTTTGTAAGACAGAATGATGCTTTGAGTCCGAATGTCAAGTTCAGGCGTAAAGGAGAACTGTAAAATAGCAGCCTGTTGGTCAGTGATTTACTGCCACACCCAAATGCACCGGTGAGTTACGTCAAAACTCTCCAGTCATTAGTAATGGGTAAATCGTGTCTGTATGTACTGGGCCGTAGAATGGTTCCAGCCAGCTTCATTTACTTTGTCCTTCCCCGTAACTCGAGCTTAGTTTATTTAATGTGCATTTTCAAATGTATTTATTGCATGTGAGAAAGGGGTGGCACAGTCGGTATAGGTACTCGCTACGGGTGGCACAGTCGGTATAGGTACTCGCTACGGGTGGCATAGTTGGTATAGGGACTAGCTACGGGTGGCACAGTCGGTATAGGGACTCGCTACGGGTGGCACAGTCGGTATAGGGACTCGCTACGGGTGGCACAGTCGGTATAGGGACTCGCTACGGGTGGCACAGTCGGTATAGGTACTCGCTACGGGTGGCATAGTTGGTATAGGGACTAGCTACGGGTGGCACAGTCGGTATAGGGACTCGCTACGGGTGGCACAGTCGGTATAGGGACTCGCTACGGGTGGCACAGTCGGTATAGGGACTCGCTACGGGTGGCACAGTCGGTATAGGGACTCGCTACGGGTGGCACAGTCGGTATAGGGACTCGCTACGGGTGGCACAGTCGGTATAGGGACTCGCTACGGGTGGCACAGTCGGTATAGGGACTCGCTACGGGTGGCACAGTCGATATAGGGACTAGCTACGGGTGGCACAGTCGGTATAGGGACTAGCTACGGGTGGCACAGTCGGTATAGGGACTCGCTACGGGCTGGAGGGTTTGGGGTTCGAAATCCGGTAGGGACCAAAAGTTTCTCTTTTCTCCTCACCCGTTCAGACTCCCCCTGAGGCCCACTCAGCCTCCCGTACAATGGGTACCAGGCCTCTTTCCTGGGGGTAAAGCGGCCGGGGCATGGCATTGAGCACCCCAAGCCATTTATTGCCGAGGAAGGTGAATAGAGTTGTAATTCTACAATCTCTGCTGTGCCTTCATGGCCTATTACGAGGAGACCTGTACCTTTCTTTATTTTATGTAATCGAATAAGATGGGAAATCAAGAATGCTGAGTAGGTAAGTATATGGAAGGAGGCAGTCATCGCCTATTTGAAGTTATTACACAAAAGAATACACTGGAGAAATCAACGAAAAATCGAACTCCGTTTTTCTTGATTTCTGGCCGAGAACTAAAAGCATACCTTCTGAAATATTTTGTGGACAAATCAATTCACATGGGAGAAACCGATGATAATAACATGCTTCAAACTGGACAAAAATAGTATAATTTATTCGATCAAAACTACTATTGCACGTGGTAAAGCGTTATCAAATAACCAACCAACAGTAGGAGAGGCAGAAATGTTGTTAGTTGCCAGTGGACAACGTTCTGCCTTGCCCGTGCACAATTACATCTTACTGCTTTAAAGCAGAGTGAGACCGCAGGAAATGCTAAATTACTGCATTAAAGGCAACAATTATGACCACATGAATTTATAGCTGAACTCCTCATTTAGCGTCATTAAGGACCCACCACGGCGTTAGCAGTCTAAGAATTACTGGTAATCAGCCTACAAGCCGAATAAAATGAAATTAAGTACATAATGATTACACTCAAATTCTTTTGTCGCATTTGTTAGCAAGTTATTTAGTTCATACGTTCAGTTGTTAGACTATTACCCAACGCCAGAATGGAGAACCACTTGTCGGCTGTCCATTCCTGCTTATTCAACATATTCACAGCTACGTTCCGTATAGAGGCCATGTCCAACGCGTGCAACCTGAGGAAGCTCTTTGCCAAGGCGACAAACTGGATTTCATCTTTCACGCCACCTTCACCTTCATGGCATTGTTCTTAGGGAAATGGGTACATTATATATCCTGCATATATTGCTAATTAGAATAGGCGGAACAGAGGCGGTCCGTAAATGAGAAATTGATTAACAAGTACGTTCTTATTATATTGATAATGACATAAGTCATTTTTGCATAGAAGTTTCGGCCAAGGTTATATCAGAAAGGCCCAAAAGAGTACTCAGGATTCTAACAAATGACAGCCCAGCAGACGGGGAGTGGCTAGCTGCACATAGCGCAACAGTGGGAAAAGTTTCCGAAAATCTCTTAGATTAGAATGGGGCTACGAAGGAACGTCTATCGGACTACTCCATACAGTTGGCCTAATGTCGCCAGCCATGACAGGGACATAGTACAGTAGTGCTTTACTACCCGATATAGTTCCTGTGGCACCCCCTCAATACGCAATTTCATATGTTAAAATAATTCAGCAGGAAGAAAGGCATGATTAGAAGTGGCTAGCCCGCACTAATCTGGATGCTTGCATTCGGACGTATGTGGCCATTAAAGGAGTAACAGAGCCAACAGTCACGGCTGTTAGGGAAAGTGAGGCTATACGTGTATGATCATAAGGGTAAAATATGACAAGAAAGTATCATGGGTTGTAATGTTTTGAGTTACAGGTGAAGAAAGTTATGTAAGATTATTTGATGTAAATGTAAAGTGTATACAATTTATTTATTATTATTATATTTCACCAGTTTTAATCGTAGGGTCAATAATTAATTGAAACCCTGGGTAGTTTCTCACATAAATGTGAAACCAGTCAGTTATTAGCTTTTCTCACACTGTGTTACTTAACAGAACAGTCTGTTCGGAAGTAGCATGTGAGTGGTGGCAGCTACCGAACTGTATCTCCATCTCAGCGAGATAAAACCGAGACAGAAGGCAGCCTATGGGACAGAATTTCAAGCCTCGGTCTTGCTAGCTAGTAACGACGAGACAGCAGCGGACGGCAGCAGTGCGAAAGTTAGGCTGCCGACGTTCGAACCTCGAATGCGAGCCGAAAGGACAGCATTACAGTATTAAATTAGTATCAGGACTTCAGTCACAAAACAACGTTTTTCATAATAACATTAGAATGCGCACCGTATCTCGCTATAAGTTTCGACACAATAGAGCTATCGTCATGCCTGGCATTACACGAAACTTCATGCATAGCAATGCACTTATTAAAGGAAAGAGCTGGAATATCGTAATCGGTGTAGTGACTAGGCTACAGGCTGGTCGATCCGGGGGTCGAATCCTGGTAGTGGCAAGATATTTATTTCTTCTCCAAGACTTCCATTCTGAATCTGGGTTCCATAGAGCCTCCTATTTAATGGGTAATGGGTTTTCTTCCCGGGTGTAAAATGGCCGGGGCGTGACATTGACCACTCACCTCAATTTAATGCCGATGTTAAGAATAAGTGGAGCGTGCGCAAAGACTACTTTTTTACTGTTACACGTATACCTTACAATTGAAATTATTTTAACATATAGTAAGTCCACTGCAATATTGATGCTCTTTCTACTGCTACACCTGAAGACAGTAGCATGGTGCTGAAACACATAGCGAAATAGGGTGCACATTCTGACACTAATATCCACAAATAAAGTTCTATTTTGGCCGTAACCTCTGCTGTTAATATAGTCGATAAAATCCTTGAGTACTGTGCACAAGTAGAGCATCCCTTTATACTCGTGCGTGCATTATCTCTAGAGTTCGAAAAATTGTTCCTAAACTTCCTAAACCCGGAATCAGAAAAGCGTCCATAAAAGAGAAACTTACAAGTCTCACGCTTCACTAAGGCGCACAGAGCCGTGAATATGGCAGCCATAGTAATTAACGCAGTCTCAGACATGGGAAACGGAACCGACGACGCGTGCACGCCGCTTCAAATACATGTTAACATGTTGTACCAAGCAGACAGCTGTTGTTTGAAGCATTACACGACTGAGACATTTTTTATTCTAGCCAGGATTACATTGCACTAAACGAGAAGTTAAATCAGATTCTAAAAATTTTAAACTGTAACTGATAGCAGTTACACACTTACTCAATAAAGAAAAGTCACGAGACTTTCTTTGTAAAGTCTCCTTGTGCCAGCGGAATATTGTAGATTAGTGACTGACTCTAAATTCCAGAAGCTCAGCAGTAAGAGCCACCAATCATGTCAACAGAATTTATATGTCGCAACGACTAAATTCTATCTTATGTCAGAGTGATACCGATTTTAAGGCCTGCATAGGACAGGAAATGAATTAAACCCAAAGCAAATACGCAGGTAGGCCTAGAGGTAACTGCGCGTAGAAAGAAACAGCAAGACAAACTAATGAAAAGAAGAAAACAAGGAAAAAAGGACACAGAAGAAGAAAGGGAATAAATAAATATTTTCGAGTTATATTACAGCAGTGACAGCCCTTTTGTCTTCTCAGTTGTGACTCAATTGTAGTCTTGCTAATTTTATTCTGGGTTCACCGTGCATTTTCACTAACTAATATCTCACTACCAACTAAATGCACATTTTTATGTGCATTTAGTTGGTAGTGAGATATTAGTTTAGTCTTGCTAATTAGTTATGGGAATCGTATTTTTGGGTAATTCTGGTGTTCAGTGTTTGAAGCAAACTACCACAACCACGGTCAAGTTACAGGCTTCCGAGCCAGGA
The DNA here is from genome assembly GCA_021186555.1 of Reticulitermes speratus. Classification (NCBI taxonomy): domain Eukaryota; kingdom Metazoa; phylum Arthropoda; class Insecta; order Blattodea; family Rhinotermitidae; genus Reticulitermes; species Reticulitermes speratus. The sequence continues at coordinate 27,375,638 of JAJKFL010000237.1, forward strand.
TTCAAAAGCAACACCTTTTGGGAAAGAAAGAACGAATTCCAACGACGCCACTGCGGCTTTCAAAATACAACGGTGTGAAGCCTCGGATCACGCAAACACTATTCATTGCGCTGTCAATAATGACAAATGCAGAGACAATGGCATTATTTTTATATCCTTCAAGCAGTTCAGAAATGGCCTCGTTTTCTGTACTCCTTGCATCTAAGTAGGGAAGTGAAATCTTGAATTAAATTTGTAAAAGTGTTACAAACAGGATACGTTTTCTTTAAAGTTTAAAACCGTCGCATCACTTAACTTGAAACACAAACAGGTATGAAAAGGACAGAAAGTCCATGTCGTATAACTAACACTATGGTCACATTCGTCCTCGAGTATCTGGTAGTACCTTAGAAAGTCAAGAATTTTCCGGACTTTAACGAAACTCGGTCATAAATATCTTCCCAAGAGACCTCTAGTAGATCTTATCCCTAGCCACATAAATCCAACACACATCCTCACGCCCTACACCATTATCCTCCCTTATGCACTTAGGTATCCCACGTGGTCTCTTCCTTCAGGTCTGCCGACTAGTATCTTGTATGTATTTTTCGTCTATATAATAATGCGTGGTACATGCCCCGCCTTAAGTGTGTTTGTCGGCAAATAGAAATATCTCCCCGTAACGTGCCATGTAGGCACTGAGGGGGAGTAGAGGTATAGCTCTACTCTTTCTTTAACCTCTTTGCTAGATAGGGGTGGGTAATAGTGTATAGAGCTTAAGTTATGTATACACATATTATCCAGGTGTTAGGAGTTCCTAAATTTCTTCCAGAAAAAATTAATAACAGAAAGAGAAATTTTAATACACAGTAGGATGATTTCTAATTCCAGTTACGAAAGGTGCACTGCCTGTGGATCTTGTACAGTTTGTTTTCGCTAGGTCTGCTGTAAATTATATTGCGTTAAGGACGCAGCTGAAAACACATAAAATACTGATAATGCTTGCTAGATTCATTTCAGAGACTACTATCTTTCCATCTGCTTTACAAAACCTTAAATATGTGGAAATACAACGTCATCTCTCTTGCAACTGTGAAAAACTTGGTCACCCTACATAACGAAATAAAGCAGGACAAGATCTAGTACAGTACTCCTGATAAATAAGAAGTGACTGAAACAGTTGTGATCACGTTTATCAGCGGTCAGTATCATATTTGTAACCAAGGTCTCTTGTGATGTCGTGCGTGAAAAATTAGTTATTGTGAAATAACATCTTGGGGGGAAGGTGCTGCCATCTCTTTGTTTAGTATCAGAGAATGTGCAAAATTTCATTAAAAATCAAAAGTACTAAGTGCAGTGGATTTAAAACTTACAAACATGAAGGTGCTTTATCAGTGCCTCCAAATTCATGCAGAATCTGGTCAGACGACTGGTCAACAAACTGCACGTCATTTATGGAAGTCATAGTTTTATTGCGGTGTTCACAAAGCCTTCCAATGAATTCTGTTTTCAGCCTGACAGCACACATCCTCACTTTCTAGTTCTAAGTACCAATTTCATTATCTATGCCTAAGTCCATATTCTCCGACAAAAGGTTTTGTACTTCTCATTTCCAACATAAAAGCTAAACTAAACTCCATGGAGCAGAGACCTTCTTGAGAAACTAACAGGTCCTAAGCTAGTCAAGAAATTCCCCGCGTTTTGTGGAACCTGAAGGTTCATTACCGCATTCACAAGAGCCCACCACCTGTCCCTATCCTGAGCCATATCAATCCAGTCTATGCCCCCCAACCCACTTCTTGAAGATCCATTTTAATATTATCCTCCATCCATGCCTGGGTCTTCCAAGTTATGTCCTTCCCTCAGGTCTCCCCACCAAAATCCTGCGTGCACCTCTCCCCCATTTCCCACACGCATACTGATTTTATCACCCCAATATCAGAAGAGTACAAATAGTACAAATCCTTCATTAGGCCCCGTGCAATTTTCTCTAGCCTCCAAGTATTCTTCTCAACACTGTCTTTAAGCTTGATATAGGACATCCCCTTTGGTGCATTCGATCACGAATGTATATTTATTCAGTAATCAGTCACACACAACAAGCTAATTGTAAACGTTTTCTGGCGAATATTTTCGGTTCTAGGATCGAACAATTATCAGGCCACTACACAAGAACAGAAAAGCAGAAAACTCTGCATGTACTCGTACTTTCCACTTTGGGTTAAACTGGACAAAAGTAAAGAACAATTTACAGGTAGAAGCGTTTACGTACATCTAAGGTACAATTTGTTAAATGTTCATTCTCTTGAGAAAAATGTAATATACATTTCTGTCCAATAATTATTTTCCCAAAAGTTTTAATGTTTCAGAACGACTTAAATATAATCTTCAAGATATTTTATGCTGCGTCATCTCGTAATTTCAAATGTGAATTTATTTTAATAGAATTATGTCTTCGGAGGTCCTTGCTTGTCGTCGTAGCTTGTTGTGTGCTATGTCTAAGGCCATCAAAGGCCATCAAAATGTCGCATTCGTAAATTAAAAATCTAAGCCAATAAAACAACGAATGCTGCGTAATTGTTAACATATTCGTACGTTTGCTTAACATGCGCTAATGCTGTGTAGGCTCACTTCTGAGCAAATCGTAAACAACAAAAACACTCAGTTCGAAAATATTTTTTCAGAAAAAAATTGTCATTCTCTTAGTAAAGGCAAAATAACACATGAGATAAAATTAAGGGTAGAGTGTAGTACCATTAGACTCTCATCACGATAATGACGTCATAACAAAGATTTTATTGTAGTCGAAGATTTCTCTTCATCATAAATTTTTTGCCTATCTTTCAAGTTAGTTCTTTCCTTTTGCACCTGGCACGGACAAGATACTGCGATCAGTGGCGTGAAGACCCATCCGCTCCGATATGGTTCAATCTTCAACGCTTTGCTTCCTGCTGCTTTACAGAAACAGGTTTATGAAGCGTCACACTTGATTCAGTCCCGCTACAGTATGAATCCGACAAGGAAAGCAACACTGACGGTAATCGATGGTAATTGCAGCTGCAAGACACGGCTGAAGAGTCGCGGATGTCGTAAACTGAAGAGAATGATGTTTCAACAAATCAAGTGAATAAAGCCCAAAGTCTTAGTAACAACCAGACTAATCCACTACAATCATTTACAATAAACGCAGTCACTTACAAAATACGACGCTTCTTGTTTAATGCGCACCACCCAGTATCTCAACAATGTTTGTAAACATTAACACTAATCCCTTTTAGACAGTTCTTTCCCTAGTCTCTAAACATTATTTTGAACTTATTAAAGGGAATCAGAATAAAAACTTTTTCAATCACATTTCTGTTATGGGAAAATTAAAATGTCATTCGAGACTAAATAAGGTCATTGTGGTGGATGTTCCAAGCCTGAAATTTGTCATGGGATCAAACATTACCTCACCCAAATTGGGAAGGAGCATTGTCATTATGGGAAACTAATCAGTCTCTAAAAATTTACAAAACACGAAAGCTTTGCTGCATACTTTCCAAAAGTCGAAGGTGGGGTGTTTGGTTGGATCTGTATTTTGGGGGAATAAGTTTGAAACTGATAACTCCTTTGATATATAAAAATCACATCAATATTATTCTGTCCCTCCATTTTCAAATTTTACGTTTTTTAGGTTTCGGAATCTGTGGACATTTTTTCTGGAGACAGCCGTTCTTTTTCAGTAACAATCTTAATCTTATCAATCAAACTTAATTTCTCTCTACAAAAATCTACTTCTTCCAAAGATCTTTTTCAAATGTATAAATAAAAATTGTAATCCCTAACAGTATTAAGTAAAAACAAATTACACCACTTTGTTTATTACGTCATTTTTAGCCTACTTAAGTTACTGAGGAGGAATACTTTAGGCGTGTGAGATCAACTTACTGTTTCTCTGCCTGTTTGTGTTTTCCTGTCTCAAATTCGAAGCAGCATTGCTACCAGTAGGGTCTCCCAAGCCGGACAGATCAAAAGGGTAGGAACCAGACGAAGAGAGATGCCTAGAAGATGGGAAACCGAATAAAAACTCCCCTGATGCCGGAAGCAGCGACATCAGTAGCGACATGAAGCACAGAGCAAATGATGCTCGAGATGGTTCATGATCGTGTAGCAACAGGCGTGACCAGAGTGGTCTGAACGGCTGCTGTACTGCGATGTGGAAAGCAAATGGAAAAACTACCACATTATTACTTTTCCTGGATAGTCTCTTCCAGAAACAGAGACAAATGCCAAATGCGAGATGCTTCCTCTGGAGACAAAACATTCCGGAGGTAAACTACTTCCCCATTTGGATCTCCGGGGGGGAGTGTTTCTAGGGGAGACACCACGCGGTAATGACTACAGACAAAAGCAGAAGACACAGAATGAACATAACAGCTTCAAGATAGGCACTTGGAACGTAAGGACCTTGAATCAAGGAGGAAAACTCGAAAATTTGAAGAAAGAGATGCAGAAGAACGCAGTGTCTGTGCTAGGTGTTAGTGAAGTGCGGTGGAAGGGTCAAGGTGAAATAAAAAGTGGTGATTATACAGTGTATTATTCTGGGGGTGACAGTGCTGAAAGAGGCGTAGCTATAGTAGTGCATAAAAGCGTAGTGAAAAGTGTTGTTAAGAAGAGTGTGTATAGTGACAGAATCATTGCTATTAAATTGCAGGCAGAACCGGTAAGTATTTTGATAGTGCAAGTGTACATGCCAACATCGGACTATGAAGATGACAAAGTGGAAGAGTTGTATGATATAATTGAAGAAATTCTTGAAGAGGATGGAAAGGGTGCGACAAACACGATTATAATGGGAGATTGGAACAGTGTGGTTGGAGATAAAGCACATCACAACACTGTTGGACCATATGGACTGGGAAGGAGGAATCAGAGAGGTCAAATGCTTATTAACTTCTGTGAAAGAAATGGACTTGTTATAACAAACACATGGTTCAAAAAACCTAAAAGAAGATTGTACACGTGGAAATCACCAGGAGATAGGAATCGATATCAGCTGGACTATGTACTAGTGAAACAGCGATTCAGGAACAGTGTGAAGGATGTGCAGACACTGCCTGGAGCAGATATTGACTCTGACCACAATTTACTGGTTGCAAAGATCTGCACCAGATTGAAGAAGATCATGAGGTTCCACAAGAAAAAACCAAGATGGGATTTGGAGAAGCTATATGCTCAACGACAGGTAGTACACGATAGACTAGAAGAAAAGCTTGGTGCAATCAAATGTGAAAGTGGGAATGTGGAAGTGCAGTGGAACAATATCAAGAAATGTGTGTTAGATACTATGAGTGGTTTGGTTGGAAAAGTCGAGAGGAGAGCAAGAAAGCCATGGATTACACAGGAGATGATCAGTAAAATGGATGAACGAAGGAAATGGAAGAATGTCAACAATGAAGAAGGAAGGAAGAACTACAGAAGACTGAGGAACGAATTGAAAAGAGCCACGGACAACGCCAAGAAGGAATATCTGGAGAGCATATGCGACGAGATCATAGAATTTCAAAGAATAGGACGTTATGATTTAATGTACATGAAGACAAAGGAACTAGGTTGGAAAGAAAACCATGGGATTCAAAACATTGGCATCGAAGACTCTCAAGGCAATATAATAATAAATCAGAGACGAGTATTGCAAATTTGGGAGAATTATATCACAGAGCTCTACGATCGAGCTAATCGACCAGAACATCTAGACGTCGAACCTGAAGATGAAGTAGATGAAGATGAGAAAGGCCCTTATATTTTGCAAAGTGAAGTGGAAAAAGCTATCAAGGAGATGAGGATAAGAAGGCTACAGGAGATGATGATATACCTGGGGATGTACTCAAATTGTTGGGAGAAGGTGGTCTAAGGCTAATGACACAGATGATCAACAGCATGTATGTAACTGGAGAATGGCCCAGAGATTTTATTGAAGTTACAATGATTGCCTTAAAGAAGAAGCCCAAAGCTACAAAATGCAGCGACCATCGCACAATCAGCATCATCGCTTATGCAGCAAAGATAGTAGCGAGGATACTTAGAAGAAGGATTGAGAGGAAAATTGAAGATGCACTTGGAGAAGATCAGTTTGGATTTAGAAGAGGAAAAGGAACTAGGGATGCAATTGGGATGCTGAGAATAATATCAGAACGAACCTTGGTCATAGATGAGGAATTGTGTGCTTGCTTCATAGACTGGCAGAAGGCATTTGACCGTGTCAACTGGACCAAATTAATGCAAATCCTAAAAGGAATTGGGATAGACTGGCGCGAAAGAAGATTGATCAGCAAATTGTACATGGAACAGAGTGTCAAAATACGACTGGACCAAGGGGAGACGAGAAGTGTGAAGATTGGAAGAGGAGTTAGACAAGGTTGCTGCTTGTCACCGATTCTGTTCAACTTATACAGCGAGTATCTTACCAAGGAAGCTCTTGAAGGGTTTGGAGACTTCAAAATAGGAGGACAAGTAATTCGCACTGTGAAATATGCAGATGACCTTGTGCTACTGGCTAGAGAAGAAAAGGTGCTACAGGGCATGATTGATAGACTAATTGAAACTGGAAGACGCTATGGAATGGAAATGAATGTGGGAAAAACTAAAGTAATGAAAATCTCAAGGCAACCATCCCCAATGAAAATTATGATAGATCAAAAACAATTGGAGAATGTGGAATATTTCAATTATTTGGGTAGCATGATAACAAGTGATGCAAGGTGTACACGTGAAATTAAATCCAGAATTGCCATGGCAAAAACAGCATTCAACAAGAAGAAAAATCTTTTCACCAGCAAACTGGAGTTAAATTTAAGGAAGAAACTAGTAAAGTGCTACATTTGGAGCATAGCGTTGTATGGTGCTGAAACGTGGACACTTCGGAAAGTAGATCAGAAGTATCTGGAAAGTTTTGAAATGTGGTGCTGGAGAAGAATGGAGAAGATCAGTTGGACCGATCGTGTGAGAAATGAAGAAGTATTACACAGAGTCAAGGAGGAGAGGAATATACTACATACAATAAAAAGAAGAAAGGCTAACTGGATTGGTCACATCTTGCGTAGAAACTGCCTTCTGAAACACGTGATTGAAGGAAAGTTAGAAGGAAGGATAGAAATGACGGGACGACGAGGGAGAAGACGTAAGCAGCTACTGGATGACCTTAAGGAAAAGAGAAGATACTGGAAATTGAAAGAGGAAGCACTAGATCGCACCCTGTGGAGAACTCGCTTTGGAAGAGGCTACGGACCTGTCGTAAGACAGACTACAGAATGAATGAATGAAATAATAAGGCTGGCCCGCAAAATTGTAAAGCAGGAGTGAGAGTGACACAACTTGCTTTGCAAAAGTGAGAGCTTTAAGGGTAGTTTTAATGAAAAATATCAATGTCGCTCCCAAGCAATTTTTAATTTTTCTGCTACATGAAGGTGACGATTATCTTCCAAGACACTTGAGCCAGGTATAAGACGTTTGGTAGGGAGGTAGGTTAAATATAGCAGTAGTTACTTGTCGTGTATGAATAATGCGAAATTAATTAACAATTAAAAACGTGACTATGTGAAATTTGATGCTATACCTGACACATTTACTGTAAGCAAAATGTTATAACAAGTTTCTCATAAAAAATGACCATGGTATTGCTAACAGATTTGCAGATCTATAAATCTGTGCCACATAAAAGCAGGCTTTGTGAGTTCTACTTCAAACTCATTCATATGTTTTATTAATTCATCTCCACTAAGCTTGAGTACCTTCCACAGCACTAAAGAAGTAACTAACTCCATGGAGCAGAGCCCTTCTTGATACACGAATAGATTTTCATCCACCCCCACATTCTGTGAAACCCAAACTTCAGTAACGTCTTCACAGCAACCTGGTCCCAGTTCTTAACGTAAGCCAGATGAATCCACTCCACATTATCCCTGTATTTTTCCTTAAGACCAAATCTAATGTTATCCTCCCATCTACACGTAAATCTTCCAAGCTATATAACTTCTTCAGGAATTCCAACCGAAAGTCTCGATTCTTTAATTATCGGCATTTGTTCACAAAACTCTCAGTTTATGCTCTTCGCTGTGACTAAGATATGAAAGACCACGTGTGAAGAGAATGCTAATAAAGACTATGATTAAGTACTTGCACTGACTGGCACAAAATATCCCACCGTCACGAGAGAGTTACAAATGAATAATTCCAAACGTTGAAAAGAGGAAACGGAAATGTTTATGGATCAGGAAATAGTGATAATTACAGCATAATCAGCATTTCACAACTGTCGCTTACTGTAGATTTCAACAAAGTTTCTCTCAAGGAAATCTTACTTTCTTACATTATAACAGAGACATACATACATAGACATAGCTGTCTTGCGTGTAATAACGCAATAATACGAGGCTATCAAACATATGCTAGCTAGCATATTAGTGTCCGTAATTCGAAAAATTTGAAATGTTCAGCCATTTCTGACCTTGAAGAGAAAGTTTGACACCCACACGAAAGGAAGGATAAAATTATTGGTGTGTAGTGTGACATGACTGTTGGTCAGAAAATAATTTTACGTAGTGTGTGATTTTATAAATTAAGAGCCTACACTGATATCTGAAAAATTCGTCGCTGAATATCATCTGTTTCAAGCACTGAAGCAAAATCTTGGTGGCCACAAATTTAAAGATGTTCGCCGGGTGAAAACAGTAGTGACACGATAGCTAACAGTCCAGGATACAGACTCTCGTCCCACTATGTGATAAATACCTCAATTATGCTGTGTAATAAGTGAAGCACTAGCGGGACACCAGTAAAATTAAAACTGAATTCTTCGTAAAGAAGCCAAAATAAGTAAATTTTAAATAAGATTTTTGACCAACACTCTTCTATATTTCTGTTTGGATACTGTGGTGAAGAAATCACAGAGATTGGACGAGGAGGAAAACGTAGCTAGCTTGCGGTGGGAAAGGCAAAATGATTTACGTTAATATGACAATATAAAAGAACGAGTCCACCTGAGACAAAATTTATGTAAATGGAAAGATATGGTCTTCAACAAACACTGTGTTAGAATGTGGACAAGGTTTATCTAGCTCTGATGTTCCGTGCGGCCCAGTCGCTGCTGTTTTGAGCACAGAAACAAATTGCACACTCCATAAAAGAAGGGGGAATTTACGGGCTAGGTAAACTACCATCAGGTTACCAAAAAAATTCCTTTACATCCAGTCAAATATTATGTTTTAAATAGAGAAGGAAGGTTAAATATGTTAGGAAATATGTGCAGTGCGTAACACATCTGGCGTTTTCTCGCTGTTATTTATATTCCCTAGATGTTAAATTAATAACCATATCAAGACAACATTGTGTGCCTTCAACGTCTCACAGAACATACAAACGAACATTGTCAACAGAAATACAATCGTTTATAAATCAGTAGGCCTATATCGAGCACGGCACGATATCGTATATTTGTACTAATCTCGGTTATTATATTTAGATCCTGAACTTTTCCTTCGGCCTCGGATTTTACGTCGAAGAGAACACAGTCTACGTCATTTACAAAGATCAGTCACGAGATATTATCATAAATGTGCGTAGTTACTCATGTCAAGTGGCCATTATTTTTGTCCGGTTGTAACCAAAATCCTAGTATTTCGACAAATTTTAATAAAAATTACATATATTCAATTTCACGAACATACTTCCAGTGGGAGTCGCTTCATGTCATGCCGCTGGACAGATAGACGGACGGACGCGACAGACGACGTGAGAAGGCTAGTAATATTTTCTCAACTGCTTTGCAAACACAGGTGAAGACAGAACTTCTGAACTGAATTACACAGAGCATATTCTTTAAATGCGTGAGGCATATATTCTGCAATTTTTGTAATCGGTCTGCCATATCCGACGGCACCTCAGGCTACGTACAGCCACACTTGTCCTTAATGCTGCTTGCTGAACGGAAACACGGGCTTTGTTGCATTCTGCAAGCGGGGAGCGCCGTGTGTGTACACAAGAAAGAATCAAACAGCCTTAGGGAGGGAATTAGCCCCTTTTCTGACACACTAGATGTCGGTCGGCACGTAAGAGAAGTGGAACTTGCACGTGACCAAATGATCCTTCGGTAAAGGAAAGTAATGAAAGCTACGAAATTTAATTTCGTGTGTGTTTACATGACGTTTCACTTCAGTCACCACACAATTAAATCTATTAAATCTAGTATCTTGCATTTATTAGCAGCAAAAAGCGAATTTAATTGTGACTAAACATAAAATACTCATCCAACAAATCCACTTTTAGTATTATTTTTTTAGGTATTATATATTATAATCCCTGTAAACCAGTCCAACAGGTTTCGATCCCTTCCTTGGATCATCATCAGAGACACTTGTGAGAGTATAAATTACGTAAACTAAAACCAACAATATAATTACATATTGAAACTATAAAATGTATAAAAGGTGATTAAAATTGTAGGATCCTCGACCAGTTCCCAGGTGATCCGTGGATATATTTGTGTAATGGTTGCTTCGAAGGATACTTATTTTTGTAATTAAAGGATTAATTTTTCGTTAAAAATAATCGTAGAATTTCTTTATTTGGCGATGTGTTTATTTCGTATGACCTTTAAAATATATAATTACGGAACTTCCTGTACCCACGAAACAAACGACAATCATTTTAATTAAGGTCAAATCATGCAATGCATTGTTACGTTTGTTACTGGTGTGTATAAGTATCTACCAAAATTCAGTTTTGAGATATAAATTTTTAATTTTGGATACCTATCATCCGGACACTATATTTACGTGAGCAAGGATGTGAGATATCCGTGATTATTTTTCGAAGCCAAAAGGGGTCCGCAAGCAAAAATGTTTGGGAAACAGTGGTCTAGTATATAACAAATCTTTCAATCAAATGAAATGTAAATTTCATTGATATCTCGACATTTTATAACATTTCACTTACGAAGAGTATTTAATAAAAAGTAAAGGGACAGAAAAATTTGAACCCTCTTGGTGTAGTAATGTTACTAGCTTCGCTAACTAATAGCATACGTAACAAATGAACATTTAGTTTGATGCATTGTTCGCAATGAAGAATAATTACGTTTTATTTAAATAAAATACTCCTATCGCCACCCCCCCCCCTAGAAGAAGGGCATAAACTACGCTAGAAATATATTACGACAGAATAAATACCTCATATTTAATGCTATGCAATGCTATGCAGAAAACTTCAAACCACAGTGAAATATTCATATATTTTATTTTTCAGTGTTTTAACCAACGAATGCACTTTTTATTTTCGTATTTTGTTCAATTCACCCTACATATGTTTCGGCCGAAACGTATTAAATTAATGTCAAGATGCACGGTGAACACAACGTGAAATTCATATATTTTACTTTATAAACTCTTGTACCGTACTACAGTGGCATCGACTAGGAAGCCATTGAAAACGCCCTATAAACAATGTCGAAGGCAAGGTTTGGCCTATTGCCCAGGCATCCTGATGTTAGTAACAGACACAGCAGGGAATTTCTGAAGTTGTTATCCGGAAGCAAAGGTGTGGCTCCGTAGCTTGGTAGTGCTGTAGCGTAAAGAGCTTCACTACAGATATCATTCATGGAAGTAGACTTGTCCTTAATTCTGAACTAAGTCAACGATCTGTTAGATCACTTTTACTCGTTGTTTCCATGGCAAACTCGTGATAATTGACGAGCAAAAGGGTAAAACACACAACCGACAAAACAAGACTTCTTTATTTTGATTATACATATAAGGGTATGATCTCAGGTTTAGTAAGACTTTCCAAACTTTTTGCATAGCAGCCTCACTGAATTTAATTTCAGCCCCTACAGAGTACAGTTCCATTTTTTTTCCTATGGCTCGACAGCCCCTAGGGGGCCTAGGCCTCCTCATTTTCGAGGTTTCGCGATCACATACTTTAGACACAGCACACTCGGTAGGACTCCTCTGGACGAGTGACCAGCCCATCGCAGAGACTTCTACCTGAAGACACAACACTCACAAGAGACAGACATCCATGCCTCGGCGGGATTCGAACCCACAATCCCAGCAAGCGAGCGGCCGTAGACCCACACCTTAGACCGCGCGGCAACTGGGATCGGCTACAGTGCCATTAACTACATTAATTATTAAGTATGTCTTTATTTTAACACATTTTCATAAAAATACGCCACGGTCGCTTTACACCCGGGGAAAAAGCTCTCGGTACTCCCTAGATAAAAGGCTATGTGGGCCCCAGGGCCGGTGTGGGCAATCTCCTTGTCCCTGCTGAGAATCGAACCACGTTTCGTCCAATTCGTAGCCTATTCACTACCTACTACGCTACCGCCGCTCCTTGAATCTTGTTGTAGTATGGAAAATGTTAGTAATATCTGGGTGGGCGTGGGGTGAAGGAGTTAAAGATGTAAACCGCTTCAACATATCCTTGACTTCTCCACGTGTTGCAGTCTAGCGGTTTCTTGCATGGAACAATTTTACGCAACAGACAACTTGCCCAAACTTGAGACATATTGACACGAATATTCGTGGTGTTGTATGACTTCATTCATTCTGTAGTCTGTCTTACGACAGGTCCGTAGCCTAACCATTCGAAAATTAATCGAATTAGGATTAAACTGAAAGCAATACAAAATTTTAAAAATTAAAATAATGTGATTAATTTCAATGTTTCCATTGTGTAATGAAAGTGAAGTACCGTTAGAAGCTTAGTATTTGTTGTAGACATGTTACAGGTAAGCAGTGACTAATCATTTTCAGACAAGAGCAATTGAAATACTTGTCCTGAAGGCTACGTGCTCAAAAAAAGTCTGACTGTAACAAAAACAAACTTTACAACAGTCAGCTGACTAACTAGCTTCAGGTAGCAAAGCCTGAACACTGAACACCGTTAATAATGAAATCCACAAACGTATAATATCAGGATAGTCTGTATCACTAAGATCCACCAAAGTTTTATCCTGTCGTTCACTGCTCGGTTTTCCAAGACGCTGTTTTTAGAGTTTCCCTACCAAACTTCTATACTACCTATCCAGATACGCACGTCCGACATACTTTTATATTAGTTCTATTGTTACTATTCTTTTGTTATACTGTTATTTAAAACTTATTACTTGTACACAAATTCTGCATCAGGTTTCGAATAGTGATTTTTTAAATGCTGCATTAAGAATAATATTATATATATAACGTGTAGGTATGTTTTTGTTCTACCTCCTTGCCAGTTTTTACATGCCTGGCTCCAATGCTGCATCAGTTCGCCATAAAGCGGAAAGCCAATTAAAAAATCAATTTTTCACGGCCGCCAAGTTATTTTGTTCTATAAAAGTAATATCTGAGAGAATTTGCATGTTTTTGACTGCTGTGTTACAACAATTTCAGGGCTGTGACATATACGGTGCTAGTAATGTTCCAGCCTCATCAATTCGCACATCTTCCGTGCTGTTATTCCGTACAGGTAATAAGCCCTATGGCATTTGGCTGTCCACCAACGGTATAAGTTTGACATAAGTTTCGTCAAAACCGGTCAACAGCTTCAAAATTAATGGCAAAACGTATTTTTTTTTTTTGCTTTATAACGTAGAGTGGGATAAAACTTGATATTGAATACCTATGAATTGAGTATATTGCCTGAATTAAACTGACTCAGCGTGGGATCAGTGGCGAATCTTTGATCCGTGTAACGAATCCTCGGGCTCCATAGGAAGTGTATAATTTCTTGAACAGCTGAATATTACCGTCCGGAAATATACTTCTTCCTTTATTTCAGTTACTCAAACGACAGTGTTTATAATTTTCAGACAATTCATCCCCGTTGTTTTCCAGATCTTTCTTATTGTCTTTCTCTACTTGCGTGTTGAAATTATTTCTAATCTGAGTTCTGATATTGTAACAGCCCTTTCTTCTGGAATATGAGGCTGTCTCACAAAGCAAACGGTTCCACGCGTTTCGAAGAATCGTATTTTCGTCACTTTCAAGGGTCTGTAAGTTCGTCGTGAGCCGCTTATTCAGTGACGCAGTACATCTCAGCAGAACTTATTCCTCATTTTTTTCATATCTCTCCCTTTTGTAAGTTCTTCTTTCTTTACATGTCAATATATTTTCATGTATATTCCTTTCTTTCACATTCTTTCTATCGTTGTCTTTTCCTGCTTTTTATAATCTGATGACCTGAAACTATAGTCATTACAAAATGGCTCCCATTACTTCATCCGATAGTCACATTGCCAAGTAACTAAAAGTGATGGCACTATCTGTCTGACATCAAAATATATCCAAGACACACACAGCTACTTACTGACATGTACCGAGAGCTCTGGAAACAAAGTCACGTGAGTGTGCAAACATTCTTTATCTCTATTGTTTCTTTAGCTTGTACTCCGATTTCTAATTATGTTACCCTAAGTATCATACCGGTTTGAACGAGAAAGGAAAACATACTTTAAGCATGAGGATTTGACATTGAGCTACGGAACCTGTTTTGTAAAGTGACTGTCATAATTTCTCTTCTCTTTAAAGGCCCGTCATTATAAGGACGCACGATCAAAGTAACTGTGTACCAAACGACTCTTATAAGCCTGCCCATTTCAATTATCCTTACCAGAATAAAGGGGGGAAATGCGAAATAATCTGATTTATTTATGAAGAGATGATGGTTAGTTTATTCAGATAAAGCGAGGACATTAGACAGAAATAAATGGTGCAAAAAATTTTGAATTTTAAGGGTGTCGAAATTAAGTTAAGAAAAATAAATATATGTTCTTCAAAACGAAACAGAATCTGAGACAGTAACTTGAAGCAGCGCAAGAAGACTTTAGCTGATAAATGATTTTTCAGACATTAGGGACATAAGACACACAGCGACGTCGAAAGACGTTAAATATATTCCTAAACCACACACTAATTCTTTAAGATAAATTGTAATTTTGTTTCCTTTCTATGCCTATGTCTTTCAAGTGGTCTCTTAACTTCAAATTTTCCATTAACTTTGTGTATGTGTCTTTTTTTATCTCCTTATAAATGTTAGTCTCTCCGTCTAATTTCCTACTTAATTCCTCAATAATGTTACGACTTTGTCATTCATACGTTCCTCAATTCTTAGGTTATTTCCTTTTAGGTCCAGACTTTCTCCCCAGTACTTTTGTTCAGAGTATTCAGTACTTTATTCCTTTATATTTAAGAACCAAATTTCAGACCCGCACACAATAACAGGCAACGTTTTATTTTTTGTAATATTTTGAAACTCTATGTTAGTAGATAAGAGAGAAAAGATAGAAATTCTGAACTGAATTTCAGTAAGAATTCCCCGAACTTAAAAGAACTCTAACTTTTTCGTGAATGTAATTTTGTTTTATGCCTGTGTCTTCTGGCATATTTGTAAAGAATGTGTTCCGTATCTCGGATTAAAAAATTTTTCTTTCATTCTAGGAAACAGCCACAAACCTAGACCCATACTTAATTTCTCAGCCTTTATTTCCAGACAAAGTTCCCTCCTAGCTTCTAATACGGTTAATGTGTTTCACACATTTGCACGTGAGGACATAGATTGGGCGAAAGTGTAGTGCTTCCTAGCTGGCAAAGTGAATATAAATCAGTCCAGGGAGCTACAACATACGTGACCAATATTAAAATTTCCGAGACCAGATGACATTTCTTCAGGCGTAAAATAAAAATGTCAAAATCATATAAGGATTTATTTAGGTGAAGTTTAAACAAATATAATTACATGTAATGGGGCTATCAGATCTGAACTCGCAGTGAGGAACACGCTTTCTCGCTAAGCACATTAAGTTATTCCACCCACACAGGTTAGCTCTTTCAGCATTGATTTATGTGCCGCGTGAACTTCGAATGGCTGTGGCCAAATTTTCATACATTCTTCACACGTTAAGGTGCCGGACAGCAAGAGATACGGCAGGCATTTTTTCAGAGACCAAAAAGTCTATGGAATTTTAATGGTTATCGAAACAGAAACTCGCTAATGACCCTATCTTAATAATTCGGCGTGCAAGAAAATATTTGTCTCCATATCACAAAGCTTTTATGCAACCCATATTCTTCACGCCCGTAATAAAGTTACAGTGTTTTGAATTGGATTAATTACTGTTCCAGCTGATTGTATTATTATTTATTATTGTTACCGCTTTGAGGACTAAATCTTTAGTTAATAATACACGAAAATTTAGTTCTTACCCTCGCAGTAAATAAAATCTATCTCAGTAAAGAATTCAAGCATTTTGTGCTGTTTACGAAAAATATCGCTGCTTATTGTAATACAAAACACGCGAACACAATTCTTGGGAAAAATGCAGAGTTTCTTGCTGTAGCTTCAATTTTATTTTTGTCTCCTTGTGTTGTCTTTATAATGGGCCACTAGACCTCATTCAGCACGTAAAAAATTAATTAAACTGAAACGACTTGTAGTTGTAACAAACACTGGAATTTTAGAACCCGACAGTTGAAAAGTTATGCTATTACCGCAGCTCAACATTGTGCAATATCCTGAACCAGTTCGACCCATTTATTATAGTCGCAATCCTTCCGCAATAGGACCTTATCTACTTTCTCCTATCCTCCCGTCCCCTCTGTCGTCCACGGTCCAATTTCCAGGAGGTTTTCATCCCAAAATTCTGTATGCATTTATTTTCTGTCCCATCTTAGTCACGTTCTCAGCAGATTGTGTCGTCTGAGATTTTACTATCGTACGTGGCCTCTATAAATCACGATGTCCCTTATTATGCAATAATCCAAGTTGCTTCTTGCATCATTCTTCGTCCAAATATTTTCCTAAGAACTGTGTTTTCGAAAAACTTGTAATTCATGCTTTCCGTCAGCTTGAGAGACCACTTTCGTCACCCATAAAAGCAAACCGATGATAAAACTGCCCGCCCATACAGTAGACGGCGAGACCAAATAAGAATGGTACAAGAATAAAGAATAAATATGTTTATGAGAAGACAATGAAGAACTGGAGAAGGCTAAGTCAAGAGAGGTCACTCCGTGATGAAAGCATCAGCGGATTAATAATAATAATAATAATAATATTATTATTATTATTATTATTATTGTTATTATTGTGACGATGGCTATGATGATGCAGCGAAATATGTTTCTAAGTACTGGCAGATTTCCTTTTCAGTAATTACATTGATTATATTTCAAATATTGCCAAAACTTTCGAGTATGAATGAATCGAGAATGCAGGACAGAAAAAGGAGCTCTAAAATTTAATTGTGTTTTGAATAAGTAGAAAATAGCTTTGGATACGTTTTTATATACATCCATTGAGGGACTGCAGGTGAATTTTGTATACGTAAAAGTTTGCGTAACTGAAGCATGTCATTACAAATCAAATAACAACAGGGAAAGTAGTGTTGAAATAGCCAGCTGCCAAACAGACAAAAGAAACAGCAAGCCTCTTGGTTATGTGTTCTGAAATACAGCTCATACAGATATATGACATATAAAGTCATCAATTTCTTGGTGATATTAAAATGTTCTCTGTTATGTCATGATATTGTTATTGTATAATATATAATCATCCTGTTTCCGTGTTTCTATGCGCGTTAGGTATAATGCATAAAGCGACCTATGTCGAACGCGGTTTCTTCACTAAGAAATTGTGTAAGCTAAGAAATTACACTTCAGCGTGTACCTTGAAAGTCGACGATATTTTGAAAGTAAAGAAAGCCTTGGTTAAATATGTGTATTACGTCATGAATTATACAATTTGCAATCTTGTGTATATGGCTCATGAAATTTATTAAACATGCATGTAGAAATTAGTTTTTTGAAAGTGCATGTAGGAGCTTAAACTGATACGTATGTAGCAGACTTTTATACGAGTAAAATGTATGTGGTGTAAAACGTGAGCAGTTTTATTATTTCCGTATAATTGCTTTGATATGAAACTCGTTTGGTACTTCCGGTACGACAATTATAAATGTTTCTACGTAATTTTGTAAAAAGCAGTGGTCTGTTCTTGGTAAGAAGGTTCTGCCTGACGTTTCACAGCCAGAGCGTGACATCCACCTGCCGACACCCGACAAACAGGCTCTGTCAAGACATTGCAGTTCCGTTGAGTAGTAAAGGGAGGGGAGCGAGCTTGCATAAAGCCATAGACCTAGAGAATTAGTTGCAATACCCCGACTATTATGAAGCCCAGTTAGCACAGACAACTCTAGAAGCACACGGTCGCTGAAGCAGAACAATGAAAGTTCTGTTGTCCAGCCGCCTGTTTTCCTATCTCCTCACGCTGTGTTTCAATCTTACCCGACACTACGGACCTCACCGTGTGTCTGCGCTTAGTCTGTTATTTACGACACTTTAGGCCCATTCCCCCCACCCCCGCCGGCCCCTTTCCTAGCTGCAGCAGGTCATGGGTCAATGAACATCAGCATAGTCTAAAGTTCTGCTTCGATAGGTCGCATTCGTCTGCCCGCAGGGATTCCGAGAATAAGTACGATTATTATCTGCTTTTAAATGTTCGTGAATGTCTCATGCGAGTACTTTCCTGCCTGAATGACTCTGACAGAAACCTGAGCTAGCTTGGTTTCTGCCACGCAGGAAGTGGAAACTATACTAAAAAACGTGCATCATTAAGTCCTTGTGGAACTCCTGAACCATTTCTTGCTTCTGATATAAGGCACGCCTTGCTGAGGTCAAATTTTTAACCAAGCGTAGAAAAGTTGAGAGAAATGTTAATTTAAATGTTCGGAACTGTAAGAAATGAATTAAGTGTAATGTACCAAAAAGTGTTCAGTCCTTTTCGAGTTAGACCACATGGCTGCTTGTCAAATTCTTATAAAGATTTCCTCTTAAACTTTTGTAGAAATATGTAGCAGCTACATACACAGGATCCTTTTTTCTGGGATAGGACGCTGCGTCATCGGGTAATCGGATCAGGAAGATTCGAGGAAGAGTTTCGCCTCATCTTCAAGTGTCGAAATGTCCAAGAAGGAAAACAAGTTGCCTCGAAACATTGGGATTTCTTTACCCGGCCATGCAGCGTCATATCCCAGAAGGAAGAAAGAGTCAGCTACGCCGCTGCAAAGCCTCAAGAAGTACATATACTTGGGAAACAGAGTGTATTATTCAGAAAGACCTATCTGTACCTCTACCCCTATGTGGAAGTTATCCTTGAGAGTCGTTTCAGGGGGCGGTCCTGTAAACAAACCTTCTATCATTCTATGCTGCAATGCGCTGTGTTTATATACGTGTTATCAGCAAAAAAAAAGTAAAAAGAAAGTTGATTAAAACTAGAGAAAATACCCAAGCTAAATATAACTACTATCCTCTAGCGATCCAGACCAAAAGCTTCTTCTCGGCAAAGCATAAGATGGCGTTAGTTTATTCAGACACTACCACAATGCAGCAGCAAAAGGTGTGTACCCGCTGTACACCGGGCATTTCAGTTCGTAGAGCGGTAAGCTCTGACTACGGAGGAACTGAAGGCAGTGTCAATAACCTTGTTTTTTAGTGTCATGAGGGCAGCACGAAATAAATCAGCCTTTAATGCCTGATTTTACGATTATTTCGTAATCGATATAAGACAGACAACAATAGACTTCTTGCAGTATAATTCAAAGTGTTCCACTTGGCACTCAAGGTCAGTTGTTTCCTGCAATCGAATTGTTTACTGTGTTATGCTGAAGGACTGGGCGGGTTTCAAGAAGGAATCGATAGATGTACAGAGGACTGCGCCAGTGTCACTAACATTCTGAAGTAAAATATGACGACACGCTGAGAGAAAATTCCAGTTAATTACGACGTAACTACAGATTAAATTTTTCGGGCACGTTTGTACTGTCTCAGCTGGTAGTTACCAATGTTTCGAAAGAGCGTAGTGCCTTCATCTTCAGGTTAAAACAGGCTAAGCACTCCACACTTCTTTTTTTTTAACTGCTTGATCCTGAAAATGAAGACACTAGGTTCCTTCGAAACGTCGATAACTACCAGTCGAGGTGGAAGTAACATCACAGAGGATTGAAATTTCAGCAGAACCGCTTTCAGAACCTCAGACTTTGAAGCATACGTCCATGGCTGTCCCCAAATATTTCGAAATATTTGTCTCGCTGAGGAAAAGAAAGGGTATTAATCACAGCTTACAGTGAAAGCATCATACTGGGAAACAAATGCATGTGACTGATCGAAGGCAAAAGCTTATAATTTGCAATGTTTTCATGGTCAACCGCGTAGCTCAATGCGGACCAAATCCGTATAATAATGTTGCAAACACAAAAAAGTAGTGTATATTAATTTGACTGCTTTCCGAAATTTTTCGGCTTTTATGCCATTATTAAGCGGAAATCCTAAAAACGCTCACGGGCAGTACCGTAATTTACAATGTTTAGAAACTGATGTGTTAGCATCATCCGTTTAATTTAAAGTATACATTGAATTTAAAGCTATTTAGTAGCTATCACTATGTAACTGCTTATAAACCACATTTATTTTCATCAAATATCCTGTTATTAGACCATGAATGAGTCTATAATCATCGTAATATAACAGATACTTATCACGTAATATTTACAATTTAAATCCTAATGTTGGACTCTCTTCCACGATTACTGATCTACTATGGATCATTGTATCTGTGGGAGTTATTTCTGTCGTTACTGGGTTCCACATACATATTCAACAAAACATTATAATACAATACGTGATTTGGTTCCAGGAACTTACCGGTTGATGCTACCGCTTGTCCTCCAGCCAGCAGTTTCTTCTTGTGTTGTTGGAGTACCTCGATCTGCCAAATGTATTAATTCAATGTTAATAAATCTCGTTATAATATTTCCAAGTTTACTGTTAGAAGATGAGCTGTTATATGGTGTTCGAAATTATGTACGAGCATAAATTTTGTGCTTTGAAATTACTACCAATTTTGGTTTCTCTACATGAGTATGAAAAGTTAACATTCAAATGATATCTAAGCATTTCCTGTGAAAGAGAGAGGTTGCGCACCTTTTTTGAAGACGTGTTCCGTAGTAGCTCAGAGCCGTGTACTGGGCGTGACTCTATGGGGCTGTGTGTGCAAGAAATGTGGTTTTTGGTTCTGCGCATGCGTATCACTGCACAGATCCGAATATCTGAACCAAGGGTTAAACATCATGCTTAACTATTCTTCTATTATACTATTATTCTTTTTAGAAGGTAACTATGTACATTTTTCCGTATATTCATCGTCCTTCCCCTTTTGAATTTGAGATGAATTCCATTGTATCCTCAAAATTATCGTAATCTTGCTACTTGTTAAGGCTGTGCAATGCAAATGTCACCTGTTGGATTGTGTTCTGATATACCTTACACGTTCTTTAAATGTACTGTCAGCTTTCTGCCAGTCCGTACCACATAACTGATATAACACATCTGTCGTATGAGTCACACACACACATATATATATATGTATATATATATATATATACATACATAGGCCTACTGCTGGTATTATCATAACTACTGTGCTCTTGTCTGGATAAGTGTTTCTCATTTGCAAGTCTGACAAAATAACGAAACAATACTTAGACGAGTGTCAATATTTTAATTATTCATACCGATCTTTAAATAAATTTGATTAAACGATCAACCAGTCTCCAGATTCCATAAAAAGAATACTTTCTGTTGGCCCTTCAGCCATTCTTAGCTCCTTTTCATGCCTTATGCTCATTTCAGATAAACTTTCATCAGTGACGATGCTTACATTGTTCACGATCGACTGAAGGATACGCCCCGACCGATCTACCTCCGGGGATAGAGCCCCTGGTACCCATTGAACAGGAAGCGGGGTGGACTTCAGAATCGGTCTAGAAGCTATGGAGAGAGCAATCTCATGTCTCTGTCGGCAATCAAACCAGCATTCCTCGGATATTCAGCCCGTAACCTAGTCACTACACCGACTGCACAATCACGGCTCTTCCTGTTATGGAGAGGTCGTGTTAAGTGTGTCACATATCACCCTCAAAGACAATGGAAATTAATTTGGTTCAAATGAGGAAAGGTTCATATTGTATCTCTATGCCATATTTTTCAGTGCTGCCACCATCAGTTTTGATCTGAATTGACAGTACCTTTTATTTGTTCACTTTCCCTCGTATATTTATTTCATCGTGACTGAATTATTTACATTGGACAACTTTGTAAACAATCACGGCATTTATTCACCATCATTATGGTCAAGCTCCTCTCTACAGCTACTAGCACATAGGTTTCTAAACTTTCGATTCTGTTCAAGAAAAAAAAAAACTTTTTTCTTGTCAACACATTTTTTATCCACACACAGAAGACGTTTTATTTTGTTTCTCTTTTACCACCGTAAATATAAGAATTTCATTAGGACAATAATCAAGGCCCTTGTCTACGAGGGCAGAATAAATACCGAAGAATAATATATGTAACTTTGTTATAATGTAGAAAAGGAAAATGTACGCTATACACATTTTGCAAACGTGATCTTTGTGACTTTGCATGGTTGACTAGCAAAAATATTCCTATTTCGCCGGCGTTTTAGTTGAAATAAGCTGTGACAAAATCGCTAATTTCGTACAACACAGGGCTTTGGTGTAGCTTTAATTAAACTTGTACTTACATGTATACAACTGTCACCTTCTGCGTGCTTTATAAGATTCCAAATTCATACTTTATAAAAATGTAAACAACAACGTGGTAATCTTAATTCTTAACTGACAACAAACCAAACAGAAGTCCTTCTTACTTTTCATAATCAGATTCAAAAAGCGAAGGCATTTAACGTCACACATATTAAATTTTGTGCCATGACGCCGCGCGGTATTAGGCCTAATTCTGGTAAATACCTGGATGCTTTGCGTTAAAATGTAAATGGCTGATTACTAAAGAAGCTGCGATGGAGCATATCGCTTAATGCGTTACACCATGCATGATGTTCTAGAGCTAGTAGCTAGGATGGACGGCAATATTGGAGGCAAATAAATTTGTTGTTATAGACCTCTGCATGCCTATCGTTAAGAAATTTATTTGGCCAACTACATGGTTGCATCGACAAAAGTTTTGGTATCGTAGCGCCAGAACATTGACTCTTATCTTTTATATAAGAATGACCTGCGCGTGGCGAAGTAGTACTGTTCATTCTCCACTTGTGTTTTCGTACTTCTGCACGACAGAAACTAGTTTTTCTCAAGGGCGCTGGCAGTTGCAAGATGCAACTTCCATTGACCCCGTGTTCGTCTCTAGTGGTTATATAACTCTAAGATCACTATACCAGTTGCAATATCTACGCCATTTGTGGAACTCTTTGTTATCTGTCGTTCGTTAGTACATTCTTCTCTCTGCAACTCTAATGATGACCATTTCTGGTACTGGGTCCGTGTAACGAGACTCTCTTGTGTATTGCACATTCAAGCCGTAATTCGTCCACTAGCAGAAAGACGTTTCGTTCTGCTAGTGTTATTTTGCAAAGCATGGCAAGTTACTTAACGACACTTTATCCGTTGCAGAATTTTTTTTAATTTCACCTAATATTATTATCTTTCGTAAAGTGCAAAGGATTTTTTAAACACCCTGAGATTTCCTAGAAGAACTGAAAAAATAACAAATCTCTGGACGGGATAATCGGTATCCGGGGTAAATACTGACAGGACAGTCACAATTCTAACGGCCTTATCAACATTGCTCGGTGTCTCTTTAAATGTGCTGTACCGAGCACTGAGGACTTACTAAATATGCGGAGAGTCTGTGCAGAGGTCAAATGGTTGGCACTCACATTTTATATGAAGGTGTCGGGTTCACAAATCGACCGGGGAAGCCGGCTGTAGTGGCTACACTTTTCGTCGTTGTTTCAAAAATAAAAACGTTTTAGGATATTTCAAAGTTTAGAAACCTATACTGTCCCACTGTATTATAGTGAACACCATTACACCACCTGTCTTGAAGATCCAATTTATATCCTCCCATCTATGGCCACCTATCGCAATGATTTCCTCCCGTTCAGATTTTCCAGCTGATAAGTTCTGTATATTTTTCATCTCTCACATGCAAGCTACTTGCTGTTTAAACCTTGACAACCAAATATTAACTACGCATATATTTACTGAAGGCTACAACGTTGTAAACCCTGTAATTGTCCTACGCAGTATATTTACGTGTTTCTTTCGATTTTATAACAAACATATTATTTTCCTACACTATCTTAACCGACTAATCCTTGTAATGGAGACCGAATTTGTTCTTCATAAAGCAGGAACAATAATTTAGAAGTATTTCAATCCTCGCTGTGTTAAAGACAGCTTCCAAAGGTCAGTTTATGGAAAGATGTATAATATGTATATCTAATACATATGATGCCGATCCCAGTGGCCGCGCGGTCTAAGGCGTAGGTCAACGGCCGCTCGCTTACTGGGATTGTGGGTTCGAATCCTGCCGGGGGCATGGATGTCTCTCTCTTGT
Source organism: Reticulitermes speratus (assembly GCA_021186555.1). Classification (NCBI taxonomy): domain Eukaryota; kingdom Metazoa; phylum Arthropoda; class Insecta; order Blattodea; family Rhinotermitidae; genus Reticulitermes; species Reticulitermes speratus. Next base: position 27,400,072 of record JAJKFL010000237.1, read on the forward strand.
GAGAGTTGTGTGTTGTCAGGTAGAGGTCTCTGCGACGGGCTGGTCCCTCTTCCAGAGGAGTCCTACCGAGTGTGGTGTGTCTAAAAGTGTGATCGTGAAGCCTCGAAAAATTGAGGCGACCTAGGCCCCCAAGGGGCTGTCGAGCCATTAAAAAAATATATATGTATATGATTTGTTTATTAAGGGAGTAGTAATTTTACAGAATGTGGTACGAAGTGGTATCGGACTAATTTAATGATTTATCGTGACTCGTCGGGAGACACTGAGGATACCCACGGAATTATCAGTAACGATGGTAAGTTTTCGGGCTGAAATTTGAAATGAACTCCCCCTTCCCGAATATAAAACAGGAGTACCAACACTCTACCGAAAATTTCGACTGCACTCCTGCAGGGAGACTGTGTTCCACGGATGTTGTACGTTGCCACTGTCAAGCTGGTACCACTGCTAGTACTGAGTACATTCTGTAGCAGCGTTAATTAGAAAACTTGTTTCTGGTGCAGTCAAACGAAGTCATTAACAAGAATAGCTATTGATTCAGGTCAATAGGCCACAATACAATAACAATGTTTTTAGTTCCGCTTTCCAGCGTCTGGAGGAATGGAATGCTTTGACAGTAAAGGAGATTTTTTTTGTACGTTCTTTGCACAAATGGTACAGAACGAACGCACAATAGTGAGTTCATGTCTGTTCGTCTCTCTGTGTATCCTTTATCCGAAAGCACTCTACAAACCAACATGGAAGACATAACAGTTTTCAACACGAGCCTGAGAAAGGACTGCAGCCAGCCACTCTTTTAAACTGAGCGCTTCCAGTTTGACAGTTTCTGTGTTGTAGCTCGCGGCCGTCAATCTGCTGAAGAGTTCATTTAATCTCGCCTTTGAGGGTCAATACAAATTCACGGATAGTTTAAAACTAACCTCTCGCACAACACAGATACAATTTTCTCAGTTTAGATTAAAATAAAGGGTAACAGTAAAGTTAAAATTCAACTCATGACGCTCTATGCAGGCACAGATGGGAGGCAGAGGTATAGTTCCAACCCATTCGCAACCCAACGCTATAAGGAATTGGGTGGTCAGCACCACGCTACGGCCGCTTAGCCCCTGGGAAAGACCCAGTACCCAATGTACAGGACGCTGGTAGACCACGGGGCCGGTCTGAAGGGCACAGAAAATCTAACTCCACCCGGATTCGATTCCAGGACTTTCCAGCCCGTAGCGAATTGCAATACCGACTGCGCTATCCCGGTCGATAAAATAAAGGATACCAAACAAATGTCCTTGTTGTTCAGCGAGTGCGCACGCCGTCTCTCGTCCTACGGGAATATGATGTTCAGGGCGTGCAGAAAATACTGCGGCGGCTAGGAGAGATGAAGTAACAGAAAGATGAAGGAAATGGAGGACAAGGAACTTCATCATATATACTACTGAGCAAGTGGCCACAGTTATAGGGAAAACGGGAGAGACATGCATAGTGAATGGAAGGTGAGAAATGCATAAACATGTTCAGTCGGAAACAAGAAATGAACGACAAATCGGAATAATTAGGCGTAGATATAAAGGTAGTACTAGAATTGTGTATAAATGTTAGTTCAGGTTGTCCCTAAGGTAATGTAACAAATCTGTTGCACACCAGCCACTTTTCTCGTACTTTTAGTAAATTTGGTTGCCCTGTGACAGAAATCTTCTTATTAGCGTCTTACAAAACTCTGTATTAACCACTTAAATCTCCGTAGTAATTCTCTGCACCATCTGCTGTAAATTAACGAACACTGCGACACACACAGTATTTATGGGTTCCCGTCTGAGTCTCAGTACGTATACCTATTACGTCCCTAACACCACTAATCGGTTGGTTTGTCTAATGGAGAAGGCCCGTGTCCATAAAATTCAAAGTTCAGCCCCAGTGCTACATACTCGAAGATTTTGCTTCTCATCACCCTACCTATCCAACGCTCTACCATGCCTCTAAAGTACATTTACATGAAGGACGAGCGGTCAATGCCTGGGAACCTTCATAGCATGAAATTTTCTGCCCATTCCCTTAATAAATATACGTTCTCTCATCTCGGCTACTACTTCTTCTTATTCTCTCCTCAGGGTCAGCCTTCAAATGTTATCGAACTGTCTGTGGTCTCATGCTAGCTCGCACATCAGCTGTCAGTTTCCCTTGTCTGCCATATACGTCTCTGACATAAATTGTTCATCTGTTCTTTTTCATTCGTTATTGATTTTGATTTCTTTCCTTCCTTTTTGTGGTCACTGGTGTGGAGCAGCCTTTTATCCTGTTCTATTGATTTCATTCTTGGTCTTTTTAATTCTGACACAACAAATGAGATGCCAACACGTCATATTATTATTAAAATCTACTTTCACCTTTTCCATTTACTTACTTGTACTTCTGTGTTTGTTTCGTCAAGTAAAGCCCAATTCCTTGTATTTGTATTGTTCTAAATGTCTCACTCATTTTCTGCTTGAACAAATCTAAAATAAAATATCGCCCAGTTATTCGAAACATCAATAAACAAAAATTATATTTTTTACTACGACCTTGAACAACGTACCATGTAAAGTGACTGTCTACGGGCTGCAGGAACTGGATCTGACTCATGCAGACATATGGCTCACTCACCCTCCTACGCAAAGAGTTCTCTGGCTCCTTCCCTGTAGTAAAGGGGTTGAAGTTTGGGGGCTGAATTCTAACCATTACCGAGATCAGGAACACTGGGAGCTATAACTCCGCTCCCCAGTACGTCTCAATCACAGGTATAACTTTATATTTTTTTACATTGCATAAATCTTCATTGCCCACGGTTTTATTCCTTTACGTATTTCATGTACTTGCCCCGCAAATCGCTTCTAAATGCATCAATAATTTTGTGGAAGAAATATAAATATAATGAACAATGTTCATATCGAATTAGACAGACTTCACGCCGAGCAGTCATGTTGCAGTCATGTGCCCCCCTTATATTCGAGAGATACTGTGTTCAAATTTAATGTACCCTTACGGCTACTTCCATCGAGGTCTTCAGTAGTTTATTTCTTTTTCTCAACACAAAATCTACGATTAACATCTTCAAAAAGGCTATCCGGTCCAAGTCATTACCTGCTCACTACTCGCAATCTTGTCCAAAGTCATATTATCCCTGTAGTTGAAACAGCTTAGTTCTATTGCCTAAGATTCAAGCATTCACCAAGGTATCGAATGTGGGAAGAAACTGAGTATCACGTCATATAGGGGCGGTAAGAACTTTCGGACAAATTTTCTCCTCCTTCTGGCTGGAACAAACGTCAAACCTGAACCTGTGACATCGACACTGAAGCAGTTACACAGCGGAGCCCAGTGACATGAGAGCCAAGAAAGTCGCCATGTTTACAGTACTCGTAGTTGTCCGTATTCCTGGGGCACATCATTCTCAATTACATGAAGCTCAAAGCTAGGCCTGTTCTCATCTTCACATTAGTTTTTATAACAAAAGACTTGTGGGCAAATATCACAATTTACTAGGTGCGCCCAGAAAGTAATGCAACGCATTTTTTTTCTCGGCCCAATTTTGTTGGATAAAAATGATATTTTGCGTGCTGTATCTTTAAAATGTCCCGCGTTTATGCACATAGGCGCAATGTTTCCCGCTGGATAGCAGCGCAGTAGTGAGCTTTCAAAATGGAGTCTGCAAGTGACGTGCGTTCTAAACAGAGAGCAGTAATTGAGTTTCTTTTGGCAGAAAACGAAACGAGTGAATCAATTCACAGGCGCTTAAGAAAGGTCTATGGAGACATGGCAGTGGATAAAAGCACCGTCAGCCGTTGGGCGAAGCGATTGGCGTTATCAGAACAAGGACGGGGCACTCTGTCTGATCTCCCGCTCTCGGGCCGCCCATCAACAGCTGTGACGCCTGCAACAGTGCAACGAGCCGACAGTGGCCAGTGGCCAAACGATCAACTCGGACGTCTATGTGGAAACACTGAAGAAGCTGAAGAAGCGTTTCCGGAGAGTTCGTTCCCATAAAGATGCGACAAAAGTGCTTCTTCAACACGACAATGCGAGGCCACACACAAGTCTGCGTACCCGAGAGGCCATCACAAAATTTCAGTGGACTGTCCTGCCTCATCCACCGTACAGCCCGGATCTGGCTCCTTCCGACTACCATCTTTTCGGTCCCTTGAAAGGTGCAATCCGCGGAAAGAGGTTTGAGGACGACGAGGAAGTCATTGCTGAAGTAAAGAGGTGGTTGCGACAGAGACCTGCAGAGTGGTACCGCGAAGGCATACAGGCTCTCGCATCTCGGTGGCGTAAGGCCAAAGATTTAGATGGAGACTATGTTGAAAAATAGGTTTAGGTAGCCAAAGATTCATGTAATGATGTGACATATTTGAAGTTTTAATAAAATCAATTGTGAATGAGAAAAAAAATGTGTTGCATTACTTTCTGGGCGTACCTAGTATATTCGTAACTACCATTATTAGGGCATGGTCGCACAAATCCCAGCGCCAGGTCGCCATAACGACTAAATTTCATACAGTGGCGCCTAATATCTTTTGGCTCTCGGTAAGGAACTTGCTTCATATCAGCTGTCTGGCGACTAGAACTTTGTTGTGGCTCCTAGATTTTTGGAAAATTTGTGCACCCTTTTGTTAAGATGAATGGATGGAGAATGGGACACGCAGCATGTGATAGATAGGAGATAGGCATTCAACATTTTAGCCAAAATATCTGAGAAGGAGAGACTGCTGGGGATACTTAGTCATAGTTGGCAGGTCAATATTAAAATGGATCCTAAAGAAACGTGGTGTACGAGTGTATAGTGGATTCGACCGGATTAGTATGGGGTTTACCAGTAGGCTTGGGATTCCATAAAATGCGAGAAATTTCTTTATCAACTAAGGGGTGGCTTGTCAGAAAAACTCCCTTTCATGCAGGCCGTTACGTACTTTAAGCCGACTCGTATTGGAGAATAGTACAAATTAATAAAAATGGGTGACTTCATGTGTTATTAGCCTTTGTATTGCAGGGTATCCGCAAAAACAGATGAAGTAACGCAATCCGAGTCTCAAATGTAAGAACATGCCAGCTTCAGTTTCCGGATAACGCACAGTGTTAGGTTCCGTTACTGTGGATCGTGCTGAACTTATATTTAATTACATTTTTAACGTCATAATATACACAAATGTGAGCATAATAATTAAGAAGGGCCCTAAAGAAATAATGTCCGAACTTCGTCTGTATGGCTCAAGTTGGGGTCCAGCGTAGCGCCTTCTTTTACACAGTAGGCCCTACAGAAAATTCAGAGCCTGCAAAACGCAGAGAATTTTGGACAAGGTGAGCTATTGTTAGCTTCTAAATAACGACCTTACTCTATGGAGTTATTATCAGTTTATTTACCTTCGAAGGCGAAAGACCATGATTATTGTGAGCAAGTTAAAGGAATGAAAGCAATCGTGGCTTTTGTTAGGTATTGTTTCATTTATTTTTTGAACAGACTGAATAAAACCACGCAGAATCCCTTAATCATAACCGGCCTGTGGACCAAGATTAGATTCGAAGGCTTTTGAAATTCGAAACAGGAATTTAGATCACTCTTTCACGAAATATTTTTTCTTGTTTCAGAAGTTGATTTTTAGGGTTTCCTCGGCGTTTGTAATGTTTGCCCCCGTTTATTACTTTTCTGTCTCTCAGGTGAAAATAAAAAAATATGTAAAGGAAATATAAACGTCTCATGTTTCTTCATGTTGTCAACTTTCTAACTTGATGTGTGGGTCATGCAACAAATGTTAGCCGAACATTGTTTATAGAGAAGAGATGACGCGACGGATCATAAAGATGTATTATTTTCTTACGATAAAAGGACACTGGCCAGTGAAAGTGAACACGTTTGTTGTTACATGATGTTTTTCGTGAACGACAGTACCTGTTGTGCTGCACCTTAATCGTCCCAGATCAGTGTAGCTTTGGTAGAGCAATTCATCTTCCAATTTCGAGAGTGACCACTTCTCTCCCTCTGCTACACTTCCAGTTTCTCGTTTCATATCCGAAATGATATAAAAATGATTTAAAACTCTCATTTGATTTTCCGGAGCACATACAAGGTCACGATATACAAAGTGAACAAAGCTCTCTGTTACCAGTGCTGTTAAGTCGCCAGTCAACAATACACGGTTTCACACATAGCGCGATCCATTTGTAGTTCCGAGATTTATCAACACTTGGCACCACGGCGAAACACAACGGAAATGCAGCAGATCAATTATAGGTAGCATTTAGGTAGGATCGGGGAGGGGGGGGGGCTTTTTGGTAGACTGAACCCGTGATCATCTGCTAAGCAACCTAGAGTGCTGCTAAAAGAAGGGCAGGAAATGCAAATGTACATTATTCTAGCTTGGTTTTTTGACACGCATAGGTGTAAAGTGCATTCAAAATATAAATCAGGAAAGTCCTTTTGACCTACTAATCCATGTCTTGCTTTTGATAGAGGTCAAATGTGCTAGGGTCAAATTTAGTACAATGCGTAAAAAAATAAAGAATATTGATTTAAATTTTTGGAACTATAAGAAAGAAACAAATTAAGTAAATATACTATGAAGTAATGAGATCACTTTAGATTAGAATATGTAGCTACTTATTTAATTATATGATATAGTATTAGTAGAATTCTGCATAAAATAAAGTATTGCTATATACTTGGGGAACAGAGTGCAGACTTTAGACAGCTATTGCATAGCAACATAGTCTCGGAGTGAAAGATTATCGTCTGAAATTTCAGAGGCAGCAACATGCAAACCTTCTACCGTTTATGCTGCAACGCCCTTTCAGTAAGAGGAAAAGCAGAAGAAAAGGAGAGCTTAACAGAGCTTGGAAAAGATATCCAACCTAAATCCCCCCATTATCCCTTAAGAGTACAATCCAAATTCCCTCTGCTTGGCACAGCGTAAGATATCGTTGGACAGGGGAAAATAGTTACATGGGCTATTTAGTTACAGTAGTTCTTTCCGCAATTTCAGACCTTAATACTCATAGTTCTGTCGTTTGATGATTGTGAATAGCCTATTCATAAAATTTTGCAGATCCACGATCACCAATTGTGGGAGGAGACCAGTCCACATCATCGTCTTGGTGGCAGGAAGACATCACAAGCCCAGGTCTGCAACAGCAGTCCTCTGACATCGCTGACAGTACGAAATTCTTCACGTCGACGCACGGTCTAGTGCAAACCCATCCTCTGGATAGCAGCAATTTGCTCGGAGAGCAACCGGGATACCGCACCATCGACTTCGGACAAAGAGGTCTACTTGAACTGAGGCGAAACCCTTCTCTCTCCAGCCCAGAAGATTGCGCCAGAGCTTGCCGCGAAGACGAACCTCCGAGGATCTGCTACTACCACTTCACCCTTGAACTGTACAATGTACTGGGCGCGTGAGTATTCATCCAGCTTGCTAGTAGAGCCGGGCTGCATGCAGTAAAGCATACGAAACTAGTCAACAAATTCCAACTTTCCTGAACCACGGATTTCTTCAGCAAGATCATAAAGTCCCACCATTGAAATTAGAATTAGTTTCAAACCCTTTGAAATAATAAGTACCATAATTAGTCATATTGGGATTAATGAGGGGAATTACGGAAACGAGCGATCGATCTCTTTGTAGTTGCGAGGTTCGATGTTCTCACAGCGGTGCTGACAAAATTTTAGTCTTCTGTGTTATGACGTCATTTGAATTGGCATATACTCGTAGTTACCGACGTTTCTGAAGATTGATGCCCCAAATTCAGGGCAATCCAAGAAGTTTTGGTCTACCCTGAAGAGTTTGGCTGCTCGTTTCCCCCCCCCCCCCCCGAAAATTTGGTAACTATTTACTTGTATACATGCTGTCATGTCCCCGAAGAATACGATCGCTTCTCTTTGTAATTATACGCATATTTCCATAAAATAATCGGAATGTAAAATGTAAACATTTGTTGAACAAAGTAAAGTAGAAAAACAAATTATGACTTGCAAACAGTAGTGTAATTCTTTAATTGTATGCATATTATTTCGTACGGAATTTTACTTGCATCTCATCAAATCCAACCTTAATTCAGCTATTTCCACGTGCGTTCCAGACTAGCCCTATCGTATTTTGTACGAAGAAATATTCCACGTGTAAAGAAATGTAACTGTCGAACCTGAGCCTCTCGTCTACCGAACAAATACCTTAAACATAGAAGAAACAATCCTGAGATGAATATATGGTGTTTGGTGTGTATTCGCCATCCAAGAAGTGATATATCTGTTTTTTTCAAAGAAAAGATCCAATAAACATAACTTATACTTGCACATGCTGAAAACGGATTGGCGACGTCATAAAATCCACAAGATGGCTTATCCCAATATTTCGGTACCTGTGGGTGATAATGGAACGATCAGTTTCCGTATAATGCAGGGGTACAGAGAGTATATTTTATTGTTGTCATTCGTTTAAAAAAACCGTGCATTCTGCTGTCGAAACTACTGCCTCCGATTGTTTTGCATGTGACCTAATAAGCAACATTGCCCTAAGTGCCAAAGTAAGGATATTGGAAGCTACATCTGCAGTTATCCAGGATATATCGTAGAAGACAGGCTGGATGTATTTTGAGCTTACATAAAAGTAACGGACCAACAGAGGCAGAATCAAACACTTTCACTGTTATATGGAAGCGACAATTATTCTCTTTTCGTTGCTGTGTCTTAGCACTTTTAATACATTCGCATATTAAATCTTAAATACCCACATACTGTTGTGGAAAGTGTATGGATATTCTAATAGGGCAAATCCTTTATTAAACACCTGTAATATGAGGTGAAAAGGTAAAGTTGACCCTGTTCACGCTAAGAAGACATATAGGGGATTTTACATATAGCTCCATCCATTCTTAGCCTCGGCACTAGATGGAGGTGGGTGGTCAAAACCCCGAACGCTTCACACCCTTTAAATAACCAGAGTACGCTTTGAATAGGAGGCTGGTTGGTCCCAGAGCTGGTCTGAACGGTTTTGGGGAAGAAAATCTCTTGCCCCTGTGATATAAAAATTAGAATATTGAACACAATTTGTTGTATTAACCAGGCTATTTGAATTCTAAGGGGACGATTGGATTCACGATTTTTTCGAGTGTCTACCATAGCACAAAATTATTCGGAAAAATATCACGAACTGTCGACTCATTACTATGAACACGAACTGACATTTTGCAGTGTGTATTCAGTTATGTCATACATTCATGACTGGTTACCATCAGCATTACAAGAAGCTAATGTATGCATGAATATAATTACATTAAAAGTCACATAGCCCTAATGTACATTACTTCACGCTTACTATAAGTATTAGAACGCTACTAACGTTGCCGACTGCGTGTTAACTGACCAGGATTTAAATCTAGGATAAGTAGGGCTTCTTTTCTTTGCCGCCACATTTATAATGTTCTTAGACCTAACAAATAATCTCTTCTCATTTCTCAGGAAATAAAGCGGCCGAAACGTGACGCTGACCACTCACATATAGCGTTGAGTGTAAACAATTTGGAGACTTAATTTAAGTACCCGGTCCTTCTTCATGGCCTGGTATTTGCTTTCACACAATCATTATGCACAATTCTGTCATGATGACGTTGTGCTACACACAAACTGCTCGCTGAGTGCCTACGGTCCTAATGCTGAAACATGTCACTGTGCATCCAAAGCACGCTGCATTGGACATGTAGCTATATAATTTGCACAGCCGGAAGTAGGGATGCTTATATAGAAACTTCCTACCATCTCTGCGTCTGAACGGGATCCCATACAGTGAAACCATTTGGCCGATAATGGAAAGACGAAACAATGTAATAGAAACTTCTCGTCATCCGTTGCTGAAATCTATTGGCCCTGAGCTACCGTACCTATTCGTAAGTTAATATTCAGTGTTATCGATCAAACAGCACGGTGTTCAAAAAGCAACGTCATTTACGGTATTACGTATAAACACGTGTTTGACATTCAACAGCTGTGACAAATTTTTATTGCAATAATAACGTAGAATGACAGTCGAGCATCTGCCCAAGAAACTATCCACTATTTACGGAAATTTCAATCTTATTTTCGTTTCCAGAAAACTCGCCACTGCATCTCACACTGAACTAATTTAAGTCAGAATTTCTCAATCTTAGACTGCTTATTTTTATTATTATATTATTATTATTATTATTATTATTATAAAGAAATAAAATACCAAACCCATTACAAAACTCCAATTTTAAAGTGATAAAAACCTGACAGTGACTAACAATGAAACACACATGTACTTCCTTACAAAGTACAACCTACAAACACAGTTTTCCGAAAATATAAAGTGTTTGCACAGTTGACGCAAAATGTTAAAGATGTGTGCATCAAAATAAAGTTCTGACGATACTCGTACAATATCGAAACAAATTCGACAGCAAATGCTCAGCTTCCTGGGCAGTTTGCTACAGAAGCCGACGAGGAATAGCATATATTTTCGCAGGATAGTCATTACCGTAAGTGATGGTTTAGTGTTTTTCAGACCAGCGTGTACCGGTACGTGAAAGGATTGTAGTTGCGAGCACATGTGAGGCAGGGCCAGCGTCCATCAGATGAATAATGACACGGTACCAGTAGGTGGGGTCTGAAGAGGGAGGCAGCTTAGGGCTGTACACTCTACCAAACTAAATTAGACAGCAAGCAGAGGAACAGGTCTTACTGAAATCATTTGCTGTTTATGCAGTGCGTAACAATGTTACCAATGGCCGTGCCATGTCTCAGGCGGTTTTTCGCCGTACTTTTACCTCGGAGGCCCGGGTTCGATCCCGGGGTCGGTCCATGTGGGATTTGTGGTGGACAAAGTGGCACTGGGACAGGTTTTTCTCCGAGTACTTCGGTTTTTCCCTTTCAATTTCATTGCACCGGTGCTCCATTAAAATGGAAAAGCAGAAATAAACTTCATCATCTTCATCACAGGGTTGCACAATAAGCCTTCAAGTCTGCGGTACGTCCGCAGCATCTGCTACGGGGCCCTTCAATAATAAAAAGAAAACAATGTGACCAAAATTTGCGCTTTGCAGATTACAGGCGAGAAAAACTTGTTACCTTTAAGTTCCGAATATCTTACGTATGTGTCCTTATCCTGTATAGCAACCTAGAGATTAAAGTAAACACAATTCTAATATTAGATTTCTTGTATTCGATTATGGTGGGAAATTTGGCCTCATACACAAAGGAAAACAGATATTGAGGGGTTTGAGAACATGGTGGTGAGCAGAATGCTTTGATCGAAACGAATGAACGTAAGAGGAGTCACACAGTACAAAATTAGAAGGTTCATAGTTCGCACCATTCCTTAAACACTAGCTATCAGCGAGACAAAACGACGAATAATGACAAGGTCACGTGGCACCCGTAGGACACGGAGACTTTTAGTTACAAACCGCCCACGGAGTAGAGTAGGACGGAGAAGTAATCATAAATAAATGATGTTAGGCTGTTAGTCTTCGGGTGAGACAGTCCTTTGTGATGCTTAAGTAAAGTAGATGAATAAGAGGTACGTTAATCACAAATGTATTTGTACAATATTTTTATTGTCGAATGTGCTACTTCTATCGGCTTGTTCACAAAACAAGTACTCCATCAAACATACTACACATTTTAATATATTATTTTAATATATAATTGGATATCAACTTGACGCACTATCGGCTATTAACAACAATAAAAGCCTATTTAAAATAATGTAAGATTAAGATCTCAACCATTTTAATTAATAATGTGTTGTAAGTAAGTGCTTTTTATAACACTCATTTTCAGACTGTGCCTGATGATAAATTGTGAATAATCAGAGTTTGTAGCAATTTTAAGATAACAATATTATAGAATATGGTCATAATTAACGGTACTTTTATTCATCTGGTTATTAATAAAATAAACATTAAAATTAAATAGGGTGTAAGGACGTATACTGGATACGGCTAGATCAGGTTAGGGTCCAGTTTTGAGGTCTTTGACCTCGCTAATAAATGTTAGGACTCCATAAAAGACAACGAATTTTATGAACGGCTCTGTCAATGTTAGCTTCTCAAGGCGGGCTGTGCTCCGTGGAATTAGTTACAGGGAAGTGATATAGTCGAACAAATTTCTCCGTGTGTTATTAGCTTCAATGAGTGTACAAGCAAACCTCGTACATGAAAAGAAGGGAGATTTAAAAAAAAGCTACATGTTAATAATACGTTACTTGCTTTGCGTTCTGACTTATCTTCATTACGCATAAAGCTGCAGGGTACGATATAAAATTGCACGACCGGAGTCAAGAACTGTCGCGCGCACAAGAGGATGTAACCGAAAAACGTACAATGGAGTCGTGACTAAAGGCGTTCTGCGACATTGCTATTGTGTTGCCCATCAAGGGAAGAGAGCACTGTTATTAAGTTACAAGAACAGGCAGATATAACTTTACGTAACAGAACTTTTCGCATTTGATATAAATGTACGCCTATGTAATTTGTATTCTTGAAGGTAAAGAAAGATAGGCCTAATTTGTTCCTGTGCACGACATGAAGGCATATGGGGCAGTAGAGGTGTAGCTCCGTATATTCCTAACCTCGACACCAGATGGAGGTAAGAATTCAGATTCTCTTTTCACTCTCGGGGAAAACGCTCTCGCTACCCATCCGACAGGAAGCTGGGTTGGCCCCACGGGCGATTTCGCCAATTTAATGAAGAGAAAAAATCGTTGCCTCAGCCGGGAATCGAAGCACGTTGCCTCTGCTTTTTATCCCATAGCATAGTCACTAACCCGACTATGCTATCCCGTTTCATATGTAACTTGCAAAATATTTAATTTATCTTAGACTTAATGGCATTTTTTTCAATCGCCGTTTCTCTGTTATCGGTGATCATTGCTTTCACGTATGAATTCTAGAAACTTTCAAAGAGTCAGACTTCAATAACAATCTTCCTTTGGTGTAATTGCTACTGTAGCAGATGCCGGAGTTTCATATCTGTTAATACAGCAGTCCGTAACTTGATACGATCTGAACCACCACAGCCACTCCACTGATTGCTAATCACGGTCGTTGAGTAAGATTGATGAGCTATCAATCTTACGAAACTTAAGTCAGAGCAAAGTGAAAACGAAATGTTACAGTAAGCTCTTAGCCAAATTTCCCTTAGTCATTAACTGCTTGTTTATTCTTCTGATGCGTAAGACCTAGAGATTTCACCGCAAAGCAACTTGTGAATACATCAGATATCGACAGATAATAAATACACGTTACGTTTCTCTCTGCGTATCTTAACACAACGCGATACTTCAGCACGTGGACAGTTGACAGAACTCTGTAACAAATACTAGTATACAAATCTGTTTTATAAATTCGCGCGAAATGATTAGAAGCGGAATAATTTGTGAGTTTTTGGTTAATCCTGCATTATCAGAAATTACATTTTACGTCAAAATATTCGCAACATAAAGAGAGATTACATGTCCTGTTAAAATGTAACAAAATTTAAATGCTTGGAAATGACAATAACAAATACAGTAAAATTTATTTCACGAATAAATTTAAAGACCTACCGATTTGGGTGAATATTTGCTACCATTCACTTCAAAATATATTTTCCCTGCTGCTATCTCAAAAATATTATTTTGCCTCTTGTTTTCATGCCTGTAAAACCCTGTATCCTAGAGTGAGGGAAGAAAATAGGCTGAGGGTATTCGAGGACATGACCTGAGGAACATGTTTGCACCTTTATAGGAAGGAAGTAAGAGGAGGCTGGAGAAAACTGCACTAAAAGGAAATTCGTGGCTTCCACACCTCACGAAATATTATTCGGGCAATCAAGCAAATGAGATGTCCACGGCATGTGGCATGCGTAGGAGGGAATAAAAATATGTACAAAATTTTGGTGGAAAAACTGACGGGAAGATCCGCTTGAAGACCTAGGTCTACACGGGATAGAACAGTTTTTGACCTTAAAGATATAGGATGGGTGTACTCATCTGACTCAGCACAGGTGTGGTATTTTGAACGCGGTAATGAATTTACGGGTTCCGAAACATGTCACAAATTTCGTGACTGGCTTAGAGACCACTAACTTCTCAAGAAGGGCGCTGCTCCATGGAGTAGCCAGCAAAGTGCAAAGTAGTTTGACAAATTTTATAGTTCGAAATTATAAGCTGATATGATGCGTCTTAAAATATTCACAATTAAAGTATTTTATCGTAAGAAAAAATGTACGTGCCAACAAAATAATTTATGATCTAACACGCCTTCTTTGACATTGTGCTTCTTTCACTTCTGCACATCCAGGTTACTCCGGAAATATAAGTTTAGGCCTATATCAAATGTTACATCTTGTGCCGTGTGGAAGTATAATGCTTTAAGATAAAAAGTATTCACACTGTAACTGTCTGTTGCAGAGCGTGTCAAGTTTGCACACCTAACGCCACCAACACTGTGTGGAGCCACTGCCAGTGCGTCTTGGCTGACGGCGTAGAAAGAGGAATTCTCTCCGCGAACAGAATGTTGCCTGGACCCAGCATTCAGGTGAGTCCTGCAGGTATAATTTTAAATGAGAAAACTTATATTATTGAGCTGTTAAAACAGTAAAATTACGTGTAAATATAAAATTATCGAATTAAAGTTATATAAAAATGTACTGACGGCCAAATCAGGCATGCTCAACTCGAGAATTATGGGCGTGGGCTTCCTCCGATGCTGCAGTGCAGGTAGACTGACATAGGCCAGCAGGACTGGAGGAAATGGGAGACGGATAAAAGACAGACGTCGTAAAATTTCTCTCCGTGTCGCCTGCACACATAGACTGCCAGCCACTTTCATCGCACGGGCAGAATGACCCTGTCCTGTGGGACAACAGGCCGAGCATGCTTGCATTGAAAACAGCGCATTCCTGTGTCGGACTGTCATATTCCACTAGGACCAAAATGCAACAACTATGAATCTAGCCTCATAAACTGTGAGCAACTGCGTTAGAAAGTGTAGTTAATGGGCAGTTGGCGCTCAGATTATCGCTTCTCTGTCGTATACATAACTTTTATTATTTTATTAACACCCACATAATTCAAGTCCTTAAATTACAGTGGTATATAGCACACAGGTCTACAACGTGCTTTACATTAAGAAGTCTGAATTTTGCGCGTTTTTTATTCTTATAATTCGTGCGATTCTTACAATAAAATATTTTGTGTACCTAATTAAGCACCACATCATGACGGCATATTGGGTAGTGATGGTAGAGCTCCACACATTCTTAATTTCGACATTAAATTCAGAATACTTTACAGCTTCTCACACAACCATGTTAACATCGACGAAATAGTCCCTGCTACCTAATGGCCTGGGTGGACCCCGGAGCCGGTCTGAAAGCCTTGACCAAGAGAAAAGTCTCTGGCCAATATAGGAAATCGAACTCCAATTTTTTCTCCATCGTCCAGCCAGCAGTCTAGTCACTATACTGACCGAAATGCCCTGGTTAGTATAATTCTCACAATAAGTCGCAACTCTTTTCCTGTACACAGTATTAACAGCGTTGTCTTTATACTCCAAAACCTGTAGACACAAATTTGGCTCCAAAATGCCTGAAGCAAAAAGACAAGTAGGCACTGCCTGGGAACCCTCAGAAGTATAAAATTTTCTCATTCTCTATAGTAAATCTAGGGTCTCTCGCTACCCAGATTTTCGTTCGTTCTTTCTTTCTTTCTTTCTATCTTTCTCTCTTCCCCATTGTCCTTCACGCTTCAAAGAGTTAAATGTTTTCTAAATTATGTATATTGTTTGTAACATACCTGCCTGAGGATGGCCAAATGAGTGGCCGCAACATATAGGAGGTGTTACTACATTAATAATATATTTTCATAAACTTGCGTGCATTTGTTTGTTTTAGTTACCATATCTTACTGAAAGTCGTTCAAGTTTGATAGGGACTGTACTTGTTACGAGTGCTAAGTCGTGAACGTGTTACATTTCGCAACTGTAAAACTATTCATTGTGCCTGCCAGCACTGCTTGTTTACTTCCCCATTCTTAACATATGCAATTTTTTTCAATGTCAAAGCTTTGTTCTGCATTCATAAACGTGGTAGTTGTTACGTACCGCTGCATAAGAGAGACTTTCTGCAAGGCGTTGTTGACATTAATTTGCATTAATTTGCATCAGTTGCGAACTAACACTATGGTAGTAGAACCAGAAACTCAGAAGCACTAAAAAGGAGCCAGTCATTATATACGACAAAATTCCCATCTCCTTCTTCGTCAACCAGTTGGAGATTTCTCAAAAGATTTTCGCGCCAAATTTTCCATTCTAGACATATTGTCACCCGACCACAGCCTCATTGAATTCGCTATTCTACGCAGGTGACTCTATAAAGCAGCACGCTCCTCGACATGTAAGGCACTTTCTTTGTCTTAGTTCTCTAGAAGGACTTTGCCTCATGGAATGAGCGACTGAGTGAATGGCTTAGTCGGTCTGTCGGTCGATTGGTTGGTTCGTTGGTTGGTTGGTTCGTTTGTTTGTTTGTTAGGCTTCTTATACAAGATTATGATGTTTCTGATAAATTAAAAGTGTAGCCGTTCAGTTACTTATAATTTATTGTACACGCGTCTCCTTCACTGTCACAATGTATTTGTTTACAGTTTTACATTTTATATTTCAATTTACGAACTGTGTTCCTCTCAGTTTTTCGTCTACAATAATTTCATTTGGTGAAACCTTTGTATGATATACGGCTATGGTTTTATTCAACTTTCTCTCTTCATAACCTTGGAATAGTTCATTCCATCTCTTTACAATTGGGTATCTATTAGAACGACAGGCATTCCTTCTGTCTTACTCTGTCTCACAAAAACTGAACAAGTTGCTCTATAAATCCCACACCCAATTACACTTTCCTTTCATTGCTCGCCACAAACACTTCACATGATTCAGATAAGTCTGAGATACACCATTTTAATTTGTCAATTCAATGATACTACGCAACTTATACTCGGACA
Organism: Reticulitermes speratus; assembly: GCA_021186555.1. Classification (NCBI taxonomy): domain Eukaryota; kingdom Metazoa; phylum Arthropoda; class Insecta; order Blattodea; family Rhinotermitidae; genus Reticulitermes; species Reticulitermes speratus. The sequence goes on from JAJKFL010000237.1 coordinate 27,417,090, forward strand.
GCATTCCTGCTTTACTGGGGGGCTAATGGTTGGTTGATACAATAGAACGTCTGATGATAAATAACACAAACTGGTGGTGTCTTGTGTTTCTGAAACGGACATACAAATAAAATGATCCTAACCTCGCCCGGGCCACTAGTTATCGTCAAAGCCCGTTTTCTTTCGCGTAAGACTTCGCCACTTCCGTAGGAATGAGCAGTGTATTTAGTAGGCTGACTGACTGCTGGCTGCACGGACGTCACGAGTTGTATCTTCTCACACTGCTCCCTCCCACACCCTAGACTGTGACAGTGTCTGATAGTTAAAATTTAAAAGTCTCTGCTTCAGTACCTCGTCATTACGACGCACGGGAGTGTGCAAATAAAGCTGTACGAATTATACTCTCGATACTGTATGGAGATGATTGATCGGCTTCACGCTCCGCCTGCTTCACGCCCGAGGAAAGAACCCGTAGTGCCAGTTGGGAATGTGGATATTTGCATAGAAAACTTCACAAGAGTCCCGAAATGTTTCGGTGTGCTAAGACGCCATCTTCAGGGGAACACACTGAACACTGAACACTTAAAAGCACACAAGCCCGGTTATTAAAGTATGTTCAGATATTATGTCAGCTGTTGATGCGTTGAAATTTGTTAACTGATTAAAGTAGCGCTACGGAGTACACAAGTTCAGTTATCAAAAATTGTTTAAACGCACCAGCAACGTACATAACATTTTAACATCCTGTGTCAGTAATTTGTGTTTAAACAATATTTAATAACTGAACTTGTGTACTCCGTAGCGCTACTTTTATCAACTTTCAACGCATTAGCAGCTGACATAATATCTCAACATACTGCGTCAAAAAGTGGTGTTTTAACACTTTTAATAACTGGGCTTGTGTGCTTTTAAGTGTTCAGTGTTCAGTGTGTTCCCCTGAAGATGGCGTCTTAGCACACCAAAACATTTTGGGACTCTTGTGAAGTTTTCTGTACATTCTATTTTAATTTTTTGTAAGAGTGGGTGATAATACATGTTGTTGTAACAGTACGTACACGGAATGGACAATTTTAAATTTGTGGACATTTGGATTTACATAGGGTCTGGAATTCGAGACGAAGATAATAATCTCTGGTTTTGCGTCACGTGTCCACTTACTGCACTGACTGATGTATCCCGGTTAAGTTATAAAATTTGTTTTTCATAAATTAGTCTTTTAAATAAATTGTCGTATTTTAGGGCCAATCCTAACGCTGCAATTTTAATATCGGGGCTGCAACTACAAGGTTTTGAACACAGAAAAAACTCTTGAATAAAGTTAGAAAATAAACATTCCACTTACTAACTTACATTGGATGTTCATGTATCAAATAACATCCATGTAGGAATAAATGAACTTTGTACACTAGGGGGAAAAATAGCACTAAGGGAAAAACTAAAGTAGAAGTACTAATACGAATATAAATTCTAGGATTTGTTTTCACTCATGTACATGTTGCAGGTTTGTGAGGGCGACAAGGTGGTTATTGATGTTCTGAATGGTATGGATGGAATGGAGGTTACCATCCACTGGCATGGAATCTGGCAAAGAGGTAGCCAGTATTCGGACGGGGTTCCCTTCGTAACACAGTGCCCTATCCAACAAGGAAACACTTTTCGGTACCAGTGGGTCGCTGGTAATGCTGGTACACACTTCTGGCACGCTCACACTGGTATGTTCCACTTCAACTCACAACATAAATGGTAGAAATGAACACTCTAAAGATTAGCATTCATCCAAATTGTTTACAGATTTTCAGCTCCCACCTAACAAACACTGACCGTCTCAATTGTAAAAACAAATCCGTAAATTGTATCTATTTGTTTAAGTATCACACAATTAAGACATATATGTAAGTGGAGTTGAAGGTCTACATGAAGTTAAGACTCGACATTTGAAAGTGAATGTTCAGTTTTACGCTTCGGCTGCTTTACTCCGAAATCAGTCTTTTTACATCTGGCTGTGTGCCAATGGATATTTCTTTGTGATTCGGATGTAATGCCAAATGGACATTTTCTCTTAATTTTATCTCAAATGTACGTCTAATTCTTCGAAGATTGTACCACGACTAAGAACAAACTCACGACTTGCCAGAAATGCGCTTCAAATGTCGCTGTACCTTACTCACGCAGGTCTGCAGAAACTAGACGGCATTTACGGTAGCATTGTGGTTCGTCAGGCACCGTCGCAGGATCCGAACAGCCACCTGTATGACTTCGACTTGACGACGCACGTTGTACTCATCAGTGACTGGCTGCATGAGGATGCTATGGAGAGGTACCCAGGCAGACTGGCCGTGAACCCAGGCCAGGACCCTGATACCGTGCTTATCAACGGCAAGGGGCAGTTCATGGTAATACTACAGCGCCACTAACTGTGGGGGTACTAGAAACTACGTCTGTTCTAAATCCCAGTTTGTCTTCACAGACATTTCTGAACGATCTTGCTATATTCTGTAAATTCTATAGCAATTATAATTGTGAAAAAATTAAATTAATTGGACAATATCTTCATTGCATATTGTCCATACACATTCTGCGTGACGTATTGTCTTCCACAGCCAAATAAGTGTTCATTTTTTCGTACAAGTTTAAGAATTACTATCACCTACCAAATCTCGTGGATAAGTGATAATTCCTTTTCCATATTCGAGAGCTCCCGGGTTATAATCTTTTCCAAAAATAAAATTGTGTTTTTTATTAGCATGATTCTTCATTCTCTGCAAACAAACAATGGATAGCATTTCAAAATATTCTACCGCCACGTTATTCTCATATTACCAATTTCATTCATTCATTCTGTAGTCTGTCTTACGACAATTTATACCAATTTATACCAATTTACGTATCTTGAATCTCGAAGCTGTGTAGCCTATGCACTTGTTACAGCTGCAATATGTACATCAGTATATAAAGTATATACTGGGGATTTGAGGTTTTTACAGCGGTGTTTCTGAGGATTCAGATATTCTGGAATATGAGCTGTGTCAACTGGGTGTTTCCCGGCCTTCCTTTGAAGTGTCAGGAACAACTCACCCGACGACACAGCGTCATATCCCAGAAGATCTGAACTTCAAATATCAGCTGCTATTAAACTGGCACTAGTATGCTGAAAATTTGAGAGCGCTTAAAACAACACGGCAGATCTGTCACACAAGATGAAAGTGAGTAATCACCAAATGCTGCAGTTGACTTTACCCTAAGTAACAGTCGTTGAACCCACCGAATAGGGGGCTCAAGGGGTCACAGGCCCAAGTGGTATCAAAAACAAAAAACCTGTAGCTGACAAATATTAAACATTCATTATTCATAAAAGTGAGCCAGTACTGAGGTAGCTCATTTCATAAAAATTACATTCTCATAGCTGAATTTTGAAAGTCCGTCCCTGCTAATTCCAATGCCTACTACTGGACATGATTCTGAGCCAGGTTCATCCACTTATGATCCTCACTGCCTATTTGTGTAGCATTAATATTACTCACATTTCTTGGGCCTTCAAGCGGCCTGTACCAAGAAGCTTACCCTCAAACACTATTCATTTACTTAACCTTCCACATTATACAGGTACATAGGCTATACGTTCAGCCCATCTTAACCTTCCGGCATTTGCTGCCGTAAGATTATGTGGCCCATAAAAATTAAAAATCCCATAGCCATCTTATTCTCCATGCATATTAATGTTTATTCCATTTCCTTCGCCTATATTTGAATATTATAAAAAATATTAGGCTGGTATTACAAATTACAGGGTTTTCTTTACGTAATTTTCTCTGTTTCGTCTCCTCCTGTGTCCATATATTATTTCCAGCGCCCTATTGTCCATCGCCCTAAATATTTGTCCTCCCATTTTGTGCTGAGGGACCAAGCTAACGCCCAAATAAAGCAACATGCATATTGCAAGATAAAAGTATAACGGAGTGTCTGCCTTCCAGGACCCCAACACTGGCTTCGTAACCAACACCCCGTTGGAAGTGTTCACAATGACCCCTGGCAAGAGGTACAGATTCCGGCTTATCAACTCATTCGGTACAGTGTGTCCTGCCCAGATCAGTGTGGAGGGACACGTGCTCACTGTCATCGCAACTGACGGAGAACCCGTTCAACCTGTCAACGTCAACACAGTAATCTCCTTCTCCGGTCAGTGTCCATAGTCCTACAGGTGCAATACTTCAACACACCAATAAACTTAGCTGACAGTGAGTGAAGGAGAAAGCCCTCACAACAGATCTTCTTCATGTGTCACTGTCTTGAGTGTTTCTCTCAGCCGGCATATTTTGTTCTCTCATATTCTGCTCGACATAACGATAAAATCTGGTATTGGACGGTCTATATTAAATAATGTGGACAAATTTAATTTCAGTTCTTAGTGTTATAATATAAACTCTAGTTTGTACTGAGCTAAGTCAAACTACGTAATTTCCTAAAACTTGTGCCTACTCGCTAATATAAATATACAACCAAGACGCTTCATATGACAACCTTTCTCATTTGTATTTCTGGGCCAGTTTCTTAATCTCAACCACTGTCTTAAGGCTTTTAATGGTTTTTCTCCATGGGCTCAGGCCACAACGGGGTCCCCTCCAAGCTCTCAACTCTACCGAATGTGAACCTTCATTAAACCACTCCCGATGTATCTAATAACAGAAACACTCTGTGGTCCACAGGAGAACGCTACGATTTCGTGATTACTGCCGACCAGCCAGTTGGAGCTTACTGGATACAGGTGCGTGGTCTTGGAGAATGTGGCAACAAGAGGGCTATGCAGCTCGCAGTGCTGAGGTATGCCAGGGGCCCATACCAACCCGCGACCCAGCAGCCCACCTATGATGTGGGACTCCCTCAAGGCGTGGTAAAGAACACTCACATTATTGTACTGTACAATAACCCACTTGAATTTGTTTTTCAAGTGGTAATCTTTGGACCAATCAAAATTTATGTAAAAAGAAACCTATAGTAAATTAGGTACACGTCTGTAGCCTTTAATGTTCAAAAGTAAACAAATATTTTATCGTCACTAATTTTCAAGTTTGCTTTATGACACACTCTTTGGAAAATAAAAGCAAGGGGCAGCTAATGGAATTTAATGGGATAGAATATTTTCTGTTTATGCCATGTTGTTAATTATCTGAGTGTCAAAATGAATACTATAAAGAAAAGCACAGAAGTTCGATTACTAATTGGTAAGGGGGTTGTTCTGCCGATCCCAGTGGCCGCGCGGTCTAAGGCGTGGGTATACGGCCGCTCGATTGCTGGGATTGTGGGTTCGAATCCCGCCTAGGGCATGGATGTCTGTTTCTTGTGAGTGCTGTGTGTTGTCAGGTAGAGGTCTCTGCGACGAGCTGGTCCCTCATCCAGAGGAGTCCTACTGAGTTTGGTGTGTCTAAAAGTGTGTGATCGTGAAGCCTCGAAAAATGAGGCGGCCTAGGCCCCCAAGGGGCTGTCGAGCCATTGGAAAAAAAGGGGGTTATTCTAGAAGTAAAAGCAGAGAAAACTGGGTTCATGCCTCGTCACCAGAATTCCGGTCCACATTATAATATCGAAATAGCTATTACATCCGTCAGAAATGTGGCAAAGTCCAAATTTTTGGAAACAGCAGGAGAAGATAAAACCTGCGCTACTTAAGAAATTAACACAGTATGACATTCTGAGAATGCTTGCTATACCTCAGTGCGGAACCTGTTCTCGTTTCATCTGCTATCAAAACATTAATATAGGCCTATATCGCTCATGAAAAAGTGATTTGTCATAACCCACTGATACACAGTTTTACAGGAGGCAAAAAAATTGACCAATCCTCAACAGACCAACAGTTAAGTGTGTTATGGTTTTAGGAATATACAAGAAGAAGCAATTTTTTGTGGACTCAAATTTTGACAGAAGGTGTGTTTGTCACCCAACTGTCTAACAATGCGGAAATCTCAGTTTGACGGATTGTGTGGTTACGACAATTTCTGTTTCAAGAGCGATATGAGACTGTAATTCTATTTCTTGTTTTAAATGTGTATGAAATTTCCTCCATATGTCTTCTTTTCCTGGTGTCTAGGTACTATGGAAATTTGTGTTCTGCAGGTTCTGAATCCGTTGGATGCTGTCTGCAACAGACAACGTACCGACGCCGTGTGCATCAACCAGCTGAAAAATGCTAAACACATTGATGAGGGTTTACTTCAGGAACGTCCTGATGTCAAAATTTTCCTGCCCTTCCGATTCCTGTTCTACAGACCAGAAGAAGTTTTCCAACTGCATTCATACAACCGATATCTTGGTAGGTCCTGTTTTCTCTTATTTATTATTCCAGTCATTACACAGAGTATCACTCCTATGTTTATTTCCTGGGCTGCAGTATTGGACATGTAGACAAGCAATACTGACAATTTATTTTGTTATTTCATCTTAGTGCATTCTGTAAATATTTAATTTTAAAGAAAAATCCTTTTATGGAAATCCCTACTTCAAATTTTTTGATGAAGCAGTGCTCAGTACTCGACCTGCTAACAATTACAGGTTTTTTGTGTTGACAGTTGCCCCTACTGGTGATCACGTCATCAGTCTTGTCGACGAGATTTCCTTTGTGTTCCCACCATCGCCGCCGCTGTCTCAGATCGACGATATCCCACCTGAGCAGTTCTGTAATGGTGACAACAGGCCTGCAGACTGTGGCGCCAACTGCATGTGCACCCACAAAGTAGACATCCCACTCAATGCTGTTGTTGAGGTCGTGCTGGTTGATGAAGGTGAGTTCTTGCAAAGTCCCTGTGCTGGCTGTAAGATTTACTTACTTAATTTCCTGCAACCCCTAATAACAATATGGGCGTACAAACAGTTGAGGTAGAAGCGATGCTAGAGCCACTTACACACTTTGTGTGTGTGTGTTTGCGTCCTCTGCCCTAACTTATCAATAATTTATTTCACTGTACAGTGAAAATGTCTTGCAATCCTGTCCAGACTGTATCAATACTTAATTTGACTATACTATAACACTGTCTTGCAGTTCTTCCTAGGAATGTTTCAGTATTTTATTTCACCACATCGTGATACTGTCTTGCAGTTCAACAGCCAAACTTGAGCCATCCCTTCCATCTGCATGGCTATGCTTTCAATGTTATTGGTATGGGGCGGTCCCCAGATAGGAATGTGAAGAAGATTAACTTGAAGCATGCCCTGGATCTGGATAGGCGGGGTCTTCTCAACAGGGAATTCAACCTGCCTCCTGGAAAGGACACAATTGCTGTCCCCAACAATGGTTACGTTGTCTTCCGGTTCCGTGCCGATAACCCTGGTGAGTCCACAGACTTTCCAAACTCTTTCTATGTGTCATAAGAGACAAATTCTCTCTCAACTTGCTCTGGATTTCACAAGGAATAGACACTGCCCTAAGTGTAAAAGCATTATAAAAACTGAATCCATTACCAACACATGTTGTTTCTAAAAATTAAGAATATAAGTTTGTTTCTTAGGGTCTGCATGTAATTCAGCCAAACATAACTGATAATAATTATTTGAAACTGCCGTTGAATCACTGTGTATTTCTTGGTCCTTCGCCCACTTTTACATTGTGCATTATGGAATTCTTTACATGACGTTTTAGTGTATTTGTGTACTTCTCTGAATATTATTAGGGTGATCATATCAGGCAGATGTAAGATATCAGAATAGATTGGAGTGTATCATGAGAATTAATTTTCAAATAGTTACATATAATGTCATGGACTGGATTCAATCGGCTCACGACTGAGACAAGTGGTGCGCTCTTTTGTACATCGTACTGGACCTTCAAATTCCATAAGATGCAGAGAATTTACTGACCAGCCAAGAGATTACTATTGTCACAAGGAGGACTATGCTCCATGGAAGATTCAGACTGTATGAGGAATAAATTTAAATTCCTGATACATTCATTTATAACAGTCGATTTAAACACAGAAAACTGAATGTCCAGTTGCTTTCCTGAGGACATTTTGAAGAGAACATAAAATGCTGAAATGTTGCCCCATTCTTTTGTGTTTTAACTTATTTATTCACATTTTTTTTAGGCTACTGGCTATTCCATTGCCACTTCCTGTTCCACATCGTCATAGGCATGAATACTATCATTCATGTCGGAACACATGCAGACCTGCCACCTGTACCACACAATTTCCCCAGATGTGGAGACTTCTTACCTCCTATTAGCTTACACTGAGAATAAGACACATCAGCTGCAAAAGCACCAAGTCATGTTATGGATCAAGTTTTGAAGAGTTCCATACACCTATCAGCAGTAATGTTTACCCAAAATTTCTTGGCATCTGTTAAGCACTGTGTCAACTTTTTTGGAGTTGTTTACAGTTGAAGGAAGAGTGATTTATGTACTAGATATTTTTACTATGTTAACATGCCAAGATGTTTTGGGAATGTATTATACACTGCAATAGGTTTATCTTTGTTCATAAAATCAAATTATGCTCATATTTGAAACTCTTTCCTTATTGTGTCTGTTTACAGAAGTTCAAATAATTGTATAAGAACTGATGAGCGGAGACAAATTATGCCTCCTACAACATCACAGGAATACAATGTGTTTGTTGAGTCAGTGCTTATTCAGGTTAATTTTCTAATACAACACAAATCCTAACATTCATTTGCATCACATTCAACATCATTGTAAGCCATCATCAATCATCATCATTCATCTCTAATGGCCTGACCAAATAAGAGGAGAGTCCAAAGAATTCACCATCGTCAATTGTTACATTAGCATATTCACCTCCCAACATGTCATGCTTTCATTTCGTACTTACATTTATATGTTAGAGACAGCACCGTCAGGTTTACGGGGCCAAGCCCACACTTCATCATTGAGCTCATGGCATCGTTATTCCACTCAACAGTAACTTTTATACTTTTAAATGGAATGACAGGAATACTGTGTTGTTACTGAACGTTCAAAGACAATGTATGTCCTCTTAATACCTTGTATATTAATATTTATTGAATTCAAGGATGTGCACATTATGACTAAAACATAAATACTTACATACTATGACGAGTGTTGAGTGAAATTGTCTTCTGCCATAAAAAAATTACAAATATGGTTTTTTGAAAAAAAAAAAAAAGGATCAAAAGATTACAAATTACGTTAGACGTCATGAAGAAAATCTCTTAAAAGAGTCACAGGAAAGGTATTGGTACAGAATCTCTTACTATTAATTCTAAATTTAATAGAATGTTCTGAAGGTGCAATTCAGCAGTTCCTTCAAGCCCTTAATTTATTTTAGTTGCACCGAACGCATCATCAACAACATTATTAGAAATAAAATATATTCTCTGTTGCGTTATAAGAACAGTCACACGAACATTGTCCTGCAACTATGTGAACAAGTTGTATTGTGTATTGCTAAGCCTGTAAATATCATTTGTGTATGTGCATTTTGTTTAAAGTAAAATACATATCAGAAAAATATAAGAATTTTGGATTTCCCATTCATTAATTAGGAACTGATAATAAAAGTCATCTTTGCACTGCATAAGTTTGGTGTGCATAGAATATGCTCTCCAGCCTAAGACATAATAATAAACATGATGCAATGTATTTATGATGTGATATTGTGTGGAAATTGGTAGCATATGCTGAGTGGGTTAAGTGCTGTAATGTAATGTAATGTAAGGTACGTGTTCTTTCGGACTTTTCATTAGTGTCGCCTGAAATCACATGTTTTGAGGACTGGGATATGTACTCAGTGTACTGGCCACAAACGAAATAACTTGCCCATTCCAAAAAGAAACCTTTCCAAGAAGAAATGGACCCTTGCATAGAATAAAATAAGATGTGAAACTAGTCTCAACAAGTAAATTAGTACCAATCGTACTGTCTTCAATATATCAGACTGTGATAAGAATGTACATCACAATTATTGCCTGACACATTGCAATTATGGCACAACCTGCTCTGTCATATTACAAATTTTTGTATTCACTTTGACAAATCATCAATATAATAATGTTACCAAACATATCACACTTTGTGTGATCGGTGATATGTCATTCATTATTATTGTATTGTATTTTTGAGTTAACAATAAAGTTGTTGAAACTTGTATAGTAAATCATTGCATCTAACTCTATCTTGAAAATTTCCAGCAGTTGGACATGTTACTAACACATTAGCTAGCTGTCCTTTAGTAGGACACAATCCAGAGTGATTACTGGCCTGCTTACCGGACATAACACTTTGAGAAGACACCTCTACATAATGGGACTGAGTGACAGTCCCTTATGTAGGAAATGCGGAGCAGAGGAAGAGACCTCAGCTCATGTTTTGTGCGAATGTGAAGCTCTGGTGACACATAGACACACTCATTTGGGTTTTTTCTTTCTGAACCCTGAAGACATCAAAGAACTAGGCCTAGGGGCGATCTGGACCTTTATTGTAAGGACAGGACTCCTGACTTAGATTTGGTTAAGGGGCACAAAGGGCCTGTTAAAGGCCTACGTGCATCGGGACCATGAGGGCCCGACCCATACTTCTATTCTATTCTAACACATTAGCTATACTCACACCTCTTATACATTTGAAACAAAGTAAATTACTTCACACCTGTGCAGAAAGAGCTAAAACTGTATGTTGACTTCTGTGGCACGAAATTTGTCTTTTGATCTAAGAAAAGAACGTGCTTAGAAGGTGCATAACAACAGCATGCTGTAGGAGGAGGACTGAGAAAAATGCATAATAAGGAAGTAATTTGCACTCTTCAACAAACAGTATTAAGTTTTTCAAGTACAGGAATGTAGAATCACAAGCTACTGCTGCATGTAACAGCCACAACCACTCAACTTCTGAGGCAAGAATTCTTATGTAACTATTAGTCACAGGTGACAGTTTAGTAAAGTTGTGTGACTTCACCAGACCAGTGCAAATGTAGAAAGATTAGGCAAATGAGAGCAGCAGCAGTGAATTAATTTAGAATACTAGATTCTTACATGATAATTGCCATTACATATCCAGTCATTAAAGGCAAAGCTACTGCCCAGGTCTTCGAATCCCACCCTAGGTCAATACCACATACACACCAGTATGGCGTCCTAGGGTCATGAATCTGACGTTCCAGCACGCAGTCTTTTTTATTTCAGAGATAAGAGATACTAACTACTAGAGCAAACTACAGCACCAGGCAAGATCATTTAATTAGTGACACAATTTTTTATTACAAAGCAGTCAGATGGTCAGGCAGTCCAACAAGTGTGGCTGTTGGCTTGAGGTAGATTCAGAGAGGATTGTAAGATATCATGTAGCTGGAGTAACCGATTGGAGAGGACATATTCACCCACTTACACTTTGCATTTATGTAAACAGTGAAATATGAAGTCTGTACATAGACTTCGTTAGGTGTCATTATTTTGGCTAGGTAATGTCATCCCCCTTCCTTTCTCCATCTGCTCAAATCCTGAGATATAACACCTTCTGTTAACAAGTACCGTTAGGCATTTACTGGCCATATCCAGCACCTTGAGGGAAGTCAGAAATACATGCGGTAGTGACAAAATTTATTTAGGCCTTAGGCTCTTATGACTGCCAATGCCGACCTATCCTACCTGTCTTTGCGGTACGTTATGTGACACCCTTGATCAGAGACCAGACCATGAAAAATGTGGTGAAAGTGGTAGGCATAGAAACTGCTGCTGTTGCTACAGAGTGGTAATAGTGGAAAAGAGTGACATCACAAAGAGGAAAAATGGGAGTGTTGTGTAGCACACAAGAGGGACATGAGATATGCACACAAAATTTCAATTGGAAAGCCTGATGGAAAGAGACCACTTTGGAGACACAAGCATACAGAGCAGAATATTAGGACAACTCTTCATAATAAAAATGTGAGAGGTTGTGGACAGGATTGAATTGGCTCAGATCAAAGTCTAGTGGCAGGCCCATGTGGAGAGGGTTATGAAGCTTTATCTTCCATAAAAGATAGGCAAATTCTCAAGTAGATGAACAACTACCAGTTTCTTCAGAATGTGGCTGGACCATCAAATAATATTGTGAATAAAGTGTACAGATTGAAAGAATAAATAAACTGTATTTTGAACCATAATATTACAAATGTAAGTAAAATCAAAATATCAAAACATGAGTTTGGGACCTTTATGAAATCCACAGCGAGGGAAGTCTGGTGGTACTGGAGGTAGATGAATTTGTTCTCCTACTTGGATGATAAACTGCATTCCTGCTCCAATAACAGAGGTTGCTGAACGAGCCTCAAGGAGCCAGTAACCTGAAAACCAAAACTGGACACTAGTTTCTCGCCTTATTCTTCCGCATAACAACAACAACAACAACAACAACAACAACAATAATAATAATAATACACCATTTTTCAGCAGTACATTCACACCATCTGTGAACAAAGCAGTCTCCTATCCAAAGGGCTCCAGGGTTAATGCAGCCGGACCATGAAGCTCATAATTCATCTCCACCTACTGCTGAGCTGTGCATTTTGGAACTTTACTCCGTTGCTTCATGCAGACCCATGACATAGTGCATAAACACAGGGACAAATTTATCTTCTTTATTCAAAATCATCAAACCTATGACTCTTTTGGTAATTGTACATTGTTCCATTTTTGTGAAGACTCATGAAACTGGAAACTACAATCAGATGGCTAATATTCTAGAATCTGTGGATGCCATGGATGAATCTGACATCCAGTTGTAGCTTATGTACCTACTGTAGTTAAATGGAATGGCTGTGTAAATCATTTATCACATTTACTCACATACAATATGTTAATTTTCCCCTAATTCATCATCTGAAAAATTTGGGTTTGCCTTATAACAGCACACAAAATTAGACACATTCTATACAGGTATTTTCCTGAAAAAGGAAAAACGTGATGGAGGGTAACTTTATATTTTGGGCCATCATGTATTCAGGTAAATTTGGTTCACTGTCTTCACTTCCTCATCAAATAATATTATGTCCACTTAATTATCCTTACTGTCTTATCAGTTAACACAAATTTTGTGCACATTACTTACAATAATATTTATGGTTAGCTGTTTTTCACAGCACTGCAGCATGGAACATTCTCATGTTATGCACAAAGGAGAGAACCTTACATTCTGGACTAGACATGACAGGTGACAAGGGGTGGCTTTCCAGCTTGCGGGTTGATTGGGTAGATAAAAACCCCTAACCATCAGGAATGAATATATCACAATATCACAGTTACCTAGACTTGGAGGGGGTATTTAGCATGATATATGGAATGGAAAAACAGAGTAAGATTTGGAACTTGAAAGGTCAGGATTCTGTACATATGGGGTAAGTAGTGCATACAGCTGACCAGTGAAATGAACTGGACATGTGGTATGCATGGGAGAGAAAAATCCATAGAAAATTTTTGTTGGAATCACTGTACAAAGAGAACCCCTTGGTGACCCAAATATAGAAGCAAGAATAGTATTAAAATGGATCTTAAATCAGTGTGTGAGGATTTGGGCTGGATTAGACTGCCTGTCTGTGAATATGTAATGCAGCTTCACTTTATACAAAATGAGATTAATTTCTTTACCAGCTAAAAGAGTATTAGCATCTAGATTGACTGTGTTTCATGGTGTTATCCATAACGCTACTAAACAGAGGTTTTTTAAATGCCCTTTTAAGACAAAATATGTAACTAACCAGGATTATCAGTAAACACACGGATAATTGTGTAGCCTTTATTAGGGACAACAACTGTGTCTTTCCTGGGAGCATCCATGAGGTTCCTGGAGAGTAAGTCAAGGCTGTCATTCAGTTTAACCTCTGCCACATCTACAGGCCGACCCAAAGACTCAGAGCCCAGAACAAGGAAATTGTATCCATGAAGATGAAATGTGCTGGAATGATTACTGCCATGACCTGCAATAACATAAACATGTATATGCAGCACTGCCTGTCACTTACGAGCTAAAGCTCTATTGTTAGAGCCTCGGTACCATTAATGTTACTTGATAAAGCATTTGTGGTAATAAATCTGATGAGCCAGCATCCTTTAGATCACACAAGCTATACTGAGGACAAAATAAACACAACTTCTGAAATCTTGTGATGATGGTGTGCAGAAAAATATGCAGATTTTGTTTAGTCCACTATTTGCGGCTTGGGGGGGGGGGGGGGGGGGAGAGATGTGGTGTCTCACTAACTTTCTAGGCTATTTAGTTTTGGATATGACAGCCATAACCAACATATCATTGAAGATAGGCATATGAAATTTTGCCATGAAACTCTGAATGAAAGGTATACCGGTTCTTTACATTTTAAAAATTATACAAATTGTGATGTAAAATCTTAAGATTATGTAACAAAATTAACACATTTGGAATTTGTGTTAGTGAAAATTAGACGTTTAGCATTATTCTGTATAACCATTACTTTATAGTTGTTACTAGCTTCACCAAACACACTAAGCTTGTGTATGAGAATGGAAGACAAAATGTTTCTCAGAACTTCTTGTCTAGAATCATCCTTTACTGGAACACAACGGCATACCTTCATCGACAAGGACTATATCAAGGGTGATGTTAAGTGGGGTGTGAATAACATGGAGGCATTCACAGAATTTGAGATGTCGACAGTGGCCACTGCACAGCATCTCTTGGGTTACAGACTCAGGCTGGCTCAGCAGTGGAGAAGGTGGATATTTGAATGTCAGTCGGTCCACCTGGGGCAGGCGCACAGGGATCTTCCTGTTGTCTGTGAACACATTATGACAAACTATAATACTGTGATTCAAGCAGTAATGTGTGTGGCTGAAATGAGAGTGAAACACACAGCCTCATTCATTCTTGGCAAGACACAATTTTTCCCACAGTTTTTACAACTGAATGTACCTTTTCATGTGAAGTGTTTCATGTGGTTAAAATTCCAAGTCTACTGAATCAAGCTGGAACCTGAAGGTGAAAGAACTACAGTCCTTCAAAATATTAATAACTATTTACCACTCAACATGACATAACATCACAAAAGAGCAGAATCTTCAACAACACTGCTATAAGAAATTCAAATCTCGTGATGTTTTTATGATTGTTTGATGCTGGCTAAGTTTTACAGGGGTTACCCAGAATCAACCATTACCAGTATACTGCAGAGATACACTACAGAATTCATTATGTTAACTTAAAGTATAAGAATGAGAGTTGAGCACAGTGCTTTGAAGTCACTAGCATATGCTACTGATGTATGTTGCCATGGTGTAAGGTGAGCCACGATAGTGAAATATTACAACTTCATAGTGCTTTCTTATTATCACTGTCTCTCCCATCACCCCCCTCCCCTCTCACTCCCCATCAACCCCCCCCCCCTCTCTCTCTCTCTCTCTCTCTCTCTCTCTCTCTCTCTCTCTCTCTCTCTCTCTCTCTCTCTCTCTCTCTCTCTCTCTCTCTCTCTCTCTCTCTCTCTCTCTCTCTCCTCTCTCTCTCTCTCTCTCTCTCTCTCATCTCTATCTATTTCTCTCTCTATCTCTTCTATCTTGCTACTATTGCTTCTCATGTCTACAAAAAGCCCTCACTCAGGCACCTTATTGTCTAAATCCAGCTATTCAAAGTGAGCAGCTGATAAGTCACTCAGCCACTAAATAAATTCTTCGCTCATATTAGACCAGAATTTTCATCACTACATTAGTAAAATTTTACATTTTGACCACACTGTCAGTCAGTGCAATCACATATTTTGACATCCTGCTTTTCTGTGATGGATTTTATTACCTTCCCATACATGGTGAACCAGGGACAGACTTCTGATTCTTGAGAGGAATAGGACTTTCGTGTTTGCCACTTTTTCAGACAAATTCCAGGGACCACCCAGCTTCCTATCAGTTGCTACAAGTCTCTTCTACAGGAAACGAAGTATACCACTCACTTCCACACTAATGCCACAGTTAAAATATGTGCACCTGTTTTTGCATACTTCTTCATGCTTTGGATGCTTAATTCATCAAACTCTGTCTTTAGCCTTACCTCCTATCTACTCTTTAGGTCTCTCAGAATTCACTTTTGTGTACTTTTGAGAGAAACTGTATTCCAGACACTTATCAGTACTTAATTATATTTAAAAACTATAAAAATAATGAATGATAATTTCATTTTCTTCATAAAACTTTTATGAGTTTTAAGTCCAAACCATTGTTGTTTTCAGTGATGGTTGACTGCCCTTTTGAACAGTCCGCTGTGCCATTGAAATTTTATTTAGTGCTGAAAGTAACAGTTAAAATCATAACAGCCTCTGATATGAAAACTCTGCTATCACGTCTTTCATGTTACTGCTTAATGTCCTCCTCGTCCTCATTTTCCTCCTCCTCCACCTCATTTTTCCAGGCATGGTCTTCTCCTTAGCTGGTCCTCCTCCTCCTCTTCCTACTCGTCCTGCTCCTCCTTCCCTTCCTTTCTCTTCTCCTCTGAATACTCGTCCACTACCCCCATCTTGTTGGTGTTGGTGTTATTTGACAGATAATTATTTCACGCTGTAACACTAGTACCACTAAAATACACACAGCAATAAGCAGGATCAGTATCCAGACAGCACAGAAGTGTGATACTTACAAAGGTAGCTTGGATAGTATGGAGGCTCTTCCCATGTGAAACCGAAATTCACATCTGTATCATTAAAGCCATCATACTCATAAACATCAAAAGGAATGAAGAGCTTCATGTCAACCTCAGATGCCTGAAGTTCTGCAGGCTTTGTTCTGCGCAGCTCCTTTATTTTCTGTGGCCTGCATGTTACATGAGTCACATTTGGACAGGTCTTTTTCATAGCAGCAGAGAGTGCCTGCAGAGAAGTGCCACAGAAAGAATGACTTGAAACATTAAATGACAATATGCAAGGAAACCCACTCAGAAGCTCCTCAACAAAGCATACAGTACTGTTTAGGGGCTTTTTGCAGAGTGATAATACCAAATAGAGTTCTTAGAAACTAGCACATTATTACTAACTGGCTACATGGAGCACAGTCTGTATGAAGCTCTTAGCTGCTCAAATAGTCAAGAAATTCCTTGCCTCTTTAGGTACCCAGGGGTTCTTTGATTTTCCCACATATCTCAACTGGACTCTATTCTGAGCCAGGTGATTCCAGTCAATATTCTCATATCATATTTTTCTACAGTCTACTTTAACACTGTTCCTCCACACACACTTGCATCCTCAAAGTGGTCTTCTCTCTTCAGGTTCTCTGACTAATATTATAGTCATATTTCTCATTCCCCCATGCCCTTCCCTTTCATTCTCTTCATTTGATCACCCTAACAACTGAAGTGTATAATTCAGGAACCATATAATGAAGTACTAAGGTAGCACTGCTGTTATTCAATTGCAACACAATTGCAACATTTAGTAGATAATATCACAAAAATCACATTTTAATTATAATAAAATTTATTATTATAAAAACTGTGGGTTTACAGAATAAGGTTTACTTACTCTTAGGGAAGATTCTGTTGCTTCATTGAACTCGTGAAGCACTGCAGCACCATCATAGACGAGCATTGCTTCTTGATGCAGATTTTCACACTGATGATGACCTATGACCGCTATCCAATATGATGATTTTGCCTGATCAGCACTGATAATTATGTCATACCGTTCACCTGCCAAAAGGCTTTATCACGTTAGAAACAGATAGAAAGTGTTGCTGTTGTCATAACATTGTACCCATATGAACAGCCCACTCATCAACAGGATATGCAGACTGGCGGGCCCAGGTTCGATCCCAGACCAGTCCATAAGACATTTGTGATGAGCAACATGACACTGGGACAGGGTTTTCTCAGAGTGCTTCAATGTTCCCTTTGTCATGATCATTCCACCAATGGTCAATACTCATACCTGTATTTCATCCTTCTACAAAAAACGCTATATAATACTAGCAACTAACACTAGAAAAATAATATTTTTTGTCTTAATTACATATTTTCCTAAAACCTGTTCTTTCTCCAATTTCATCATGGATGTAAACCAATTTTTGTTAGTATTATTTCCAGATACATTTTCAAATTATTTGTTACATGTCTGTAGTTACTGCATTGTCATGACTTTGTCACTAATTTTGGTTGCGTCATGTTTGTACATCTGATAATGGTGATTATTATGACTCAAATTATACCTGGAAATAAAAGCAGATGCGAAGCAGCTGTGGATTTCACTGGTGCTCCATCAGATGCAATAATGATTATATTATGACTCTCCACCTGAAGCTGTATTGGGCAGTCCAGAGATGCAGCATTTATGATACGGAAACGGTATCTGCTACCCCAGTTAACCGAAAATCTGGTTTTTGGTAACTGGCTTCTTGTTCTTGATTCTGGATTCTGCTTTGATAAAGAAAGCATTAAACATTTAAGACTCACATAATCTGCCTCTCAAACTGTCATAGTATAAATGGTTTATACTGCCTCCACATCAACTTTATCCATTTAAAGAAATTGTCCAGCAATCTCCTCAAAATTTAAAATAATTATTTGCAAAGTTAATTCAAATTTCAGTACTAGACATGGGGAAGAGTCTGCACAGTGGAAGATATTTGTTTACCAGATTGAAGAAATAAAGATGAAGACCAAACTGCAGAGCTTTGCATGGGTTTAAAATGCAGCTGGCCAGCAGATATGTGATAACATTTAAAATGTCAAATATATTCCTCTCGAGTCTATTTAGTTGTGTTAAAAATAAAATAAGAAGCTCCTGCATAACACAAAGTGTTCTGATGTTTAGTCCACTACTATTTACGTACAAACTAAATATATCTGATTATATTAAAATAATTATATTTCTTACTTCATACACAGGCACTGAGAAGTGCTAACCAGTTGACAGTTACATTAGGTAAACACTGTCATCAAATGTACAGCATCTGAAATGAACCATACATGCAAAAACACTCACAAAATAACTGTCCTCTCCGTTCATAAGTATTGAAGATATTTCCATGTTTTCTTGGAAGTCGAGGCTGTAGGCAGATATTTTGTGTGACCAAGAAGAAAGAGTCAAAATATGTTCATCCAGGTCATAATCATAGAGATGAGAGTTAGGGTCACGTTGAAGGGACTGTCGCACAATAAATGGGCCGAAAATTCCATCTGCATGTTGAGAAACTGCAAGAGAATAAATTTGTGTATGTCTAACAGTAACAATTACTGACAACAAAATGAGTTTTTCCAATGCAGCTATGCTCATATGACTGTGACATTCGGTCGTACTATGTGGCATGTTGGTACTTGAGTTGATTGACTAAGTACATAACTAAAGCCATGGTACATGTCCTTCCTCATATAGTCCATAGCCTCCCAAATGTTCAAGAACTTACCTACTTTTAACAAACAATGAGGCTTCTTAAAGGTACGTTTTCACGGGGATAGTTTACGAGCCGCTAGTGCGAGCGGTAAGTGAAGTTGCCCCGTAGCAACAGCCGCACTATCTACTTACTCGCGTACCCGGATAGGGCCACCTAGAGTTGACGACCAGGCTACTTTGCTGTCTTGTTACCGGTCACATGATCTACGAGCGGGCATGTAGAACCCCGTGGCAACACCTACCAGCTCACTCTGCGGCTAGTGTCAAGTTATGTTTATAACTTGTTTTGACTCCACGTGTTGATTGTTTTGCATTGTTACATCATTAAAAATGGTGTCCAAGTGGAATAGTGAGGAAGTTGTCAAGTTTTTAGATGTCTACGACAACTTTGAGTATCTTTGGAACATTCGACATTCCGACTACAAAAATAAAATTAAACGCGACAGTCCAATGTCAACACTAATGGGCGAACTATTAAAAAATAATGTGGCTGTCGAAGGTGTGGATGTTCTACGAAAGAAAATTAAAAGTATAAAGAACGTGAAGCTTGTGAAGATTGAAAAATAAAAAAAAAAGTGGAGCAGGAGCTGAAGATCAATAGAAGCATCAACCACTTCGTCAACAGCGTTTTCCCACATTGTCCGACAGCAGTGCCTACTTCCCAGTAACTGACCTGGCCTAGTGGCAATACAAACTTACCCGGTAACCTACTTGCCAGCTCGACTTACCAGCTCGTAAACTATCCCAGTGAAAACGAACCTTAAGCCTCTTCACAGAAGCCTAGCACATGACCCATTTCCAAGCCACCTGAATCCAATTCTGATACATGGTATCTCGAAGATCCATACTGATATTATCTCCCCTTACTCACTTCAGGAATCCACATGGCCCTTACCTTTGAAGTTTACTAACCAAAGAGTGAGGTCTATTTAAATTTATTATTCCCCATATTTGTCACACATCCTGCCCAACTTAACTTCTGCATGCAATAATCTTCATTCTTCAGTTAGTTACTGTTTTTAGAGCCACATTTTCTTCATGCAATATTTTGGATCTCGAATTCAAAATTATCCTGCCATTTTTATCATTTCATAAACTGTGTAGTTGACAAAGAGTCCTCAAATAAATAAGATACAAAAACACACTCTCTATCTATATAGTTATATCAGGGTCATGTGTAGAGAATCAGTATCTCTTTTCTACAAAAATCAGGAAATTAAAAATATTCAGTTCAGTGGCTATTAGGCTGCACAGTATGAAAATAACGAAAGAAAGAAAGCGAGAATTTGGAAGCTAAGAGCTATCAGGAGAGGATTCAAGACAGGGAGGTCCTCTTTATTTTGGTGAAGGAGAAAGTCAAATCTATGTTATTAGAATCTTCAGAAACGAACAATTGGAGAGAAGTTGTAAATGGTTGAGCATGGTTGATTATGAACAAGAAAAGAGCATATAATAAAGTATCAAGCCACACAAATATAAGGGAGAGGAAAAGCATCATAAAATGCTTATTTAACATTAGATACAATTGGGAAAAGAAAGGCAGTAAGGCGCAACACTTGTTGGAGGATAAGTGGGAGTAGAAAGGAAAATTAAGAAAATTATCGGAGGAAAAGAAAAGAACTCTTATGTTAGAGTGACAGTAGTAGTCCACAGTCTGAGTAATACAATTGGAGAAGTGACGCATGTAAATAGCAAGTACTTGACGAATGTGTGGTGCGTAAGCACCTGCTGTTATGCTGGGACGGACTCATGTGAAGGCAGAATTACAGCTGTGTAGATCAATAAAATTAATATGAAAAAAGTAACTTAGGTTTGTGTATCTGGATTTATTTTAGCAGGCAGCCCAAATATGAGGTGAACTATGGAAATAAATACAAGCACCGACAAAGATGTGTAGGTGTAAGTATGAGTGAATTGTGTGGCACTTGAACGCCGTAATGAAACTTCGGTTTACATTAAAACGTGCGAAATATATTAATTATCTGAGTGACTATCAGCTTCTCAATAACAAACCTGCTCCTTGTTATAATGAATCTAATAATACAAAATCGTTTTAACTTGCACTTACCGTAATGAGAGTGATAGAAGTGGGTACCAGGGTTTAAAGCACGGAACGTATAGCGGAAAGCTGTCCCGCTCTGTATGGGGCACTGTGTGATCATTGGGACACCGTCCATATACGGAGATCCTCGCTGGTGTTGGCCGTGCCAGTGCAGAGCCGTCTCCAGACCGGGCATGTGGCTCTGAACGTCCACAACGACCAAGTCACCCTCGCACACCTGCAACCACGCCGATCAGAGAACGCGCTACCTTCCACTACAATCAACTGCTAACTAGCTAACCAACCACCTAGCTAACTAAATCCATAGATTAAATCCTTCTTGAAACGTTAAGAATGATTCAGGTAGTCAAGAAATTCCTTGCATTTTACGGAACCTGAAGGTTCATTGTCGTGTTCACCAGACTCCGTCAACTGTCCCTATCTTGAGCAAGATAAGCCAGTCAATGGCCTTCTATCCTGTTTCTTTAACATCCATATTAATATTTTTCTACTATCTACGCTTAGGCCTTCGAAGTGGTCCCTTTCCTTCACGTTTCGCCAGCAAAATTCTGTAAGATTTCTCTTCTTCCCATGCTTGCCATATGCCCGACCCATCTCATACTCGTCTATTTTATTTATTACCCGAACAATATTTAAGATGTTCAAATCATGAAGCTCCAAAGTTTGCCATTTTCTCCAGCCTTCTGCTACTTCTTCCCCCTTGGGCCAAATATTTTCCTCAGTACTCTGCTCACAAAGGCCTTCAGCCTTTGTTTTCCTTTAAAGTGACAAGCCAAATTTCACACCCGTATAAAACAACAGGTAAAAATTATATTTTTATATATTTTAACCCTTAATCTCTGTGTTTTTAGAATCCACTGATAACACAATAAATAGAACGGGAGATACCGAGCAAAGTTTCGACGTTTCGGAAAGTGTTGCTGTCATCAGAGCACTTGGGACAGTCTCCCGTGAATAAATAATTGCCTGTGAATTACAACACTCACGTCAATCCAGTGCTATAATCTTCATGGCTGGACTATTAAGCGTATGAATGTTGGAACTTAAACACACAGCGGATACAGAATGATAAAATGTTCTGCTACTCATTTAATTGTAAGTAAAAGCATGAGCATTATCACACGTGGATGGGCTCACCTGTACAACCGTACCCGGCAGCTTCCTGTTCACAGATAGCATTACCCTCTGCACACCGTCTGCTAGAACACAGTGGCTTTCTGCACAGTCGGTGGCATTTCCCTCGCAATCCGAGCACCCTCTAAAACGTAAAAATTGAAGTAAAGTAATAGCGCAAGAATTCAATACTGCTTTCATATTCCTACTTCTACGGATTAGATTTGAGGCGCAGAAGAGTGTGTTTTGTCCATACCGCGTGAGTGAACATGTTTCATTTTGGGTTACTCATGTTGGTTACCACTCCGTCTTAAATGGCAGTGTTTGTAGGCAGGGGCGTAGGTAGGGTTTCTGAAACGCGGGGCGAGTAATGACAATGATCCAAGCTTAAAGATAATTGTCATGACTGCTGTTCAGCTAGAAGTGAGTTGGCATCTGAAGTTGGTTTGAAACTAACATCTGGCTTAGACGTACACTTAGACAAAGTTTGGCTGTAGTCTTATAAAGTGTACAAGAATACGCTGTGTAGATTAAAGGCTTAAATGACAAATATTATAGCTGACGTCTTTAATACGCACACTGTGTGCGTGCTTTAAGTCTACAACTTAAGATTTATTGAACATGTGTTTAAAATCAACTTTAGGTGTCAATTTTTGTACCACAATGTGTATTAACCTCAATAACTGAATAAAGAGTGGTCCGTGAGAATGATCCTTAGGTGTGTTATGTCAGGCAATACAAGATTTAAATAAACAAATAAATAATAATTAGATACTTTATTTTTGGATGGTTTTAACTAAAGTTACGTAACAATACAGCGGTACGCATATGACTATGAAAATAAAATGAGCTAATACGTAACCTCACACTTACCTGTGGGGAGTAAGAAGAGGTTCTAACACAAACTTGAAGTAGCAATCCTTAGCCTTTCCCCCATCCAAACATGGCCGTGAACAATTTGATGACTTCTCTGCACATAATATAAAATACATACACAAATTATCTTCGTGAAGCATAGCCCTTCCTTAGATGCGAATAGTCGCTCAGCTCATCAAAAATCACCCTGCCTTTTATAGAAGCCAAATAATTCATTACACGGTCCTATGTCAGGTGAATCTTCTCCACACCTTCACATCTTCTTACTTTATGATCCATTTTAATAGTATCGTTTCATCTACGTACCCAAAGCGGTTTATTCGCTTAAGGTTTTTCGGAAAGTTTTCACGAGAGCTACATACCCCGCCTAACTCATCCCCCTTGATTTAATCATACCATCAATATTTCATTAAGCATAACAATAGTGAAGATCCTCATCATGCAGTCATCTCTATGGAATGTTCTTCTCTCTGGATCACATCACTTACTTTGGTGGCAGCGAAACAGAACAGAATGGAATGTCGAAAGTATTACTTACTTTGCAACAGGTATGATTTACATAAAAGCGTATGTAAGTTCTCACAATTCTGAAGCAAATTTCGGAAACAGTTTTATTTATATAGACTTATCTTGAGTAATAAAAAATGGCGGTATGTCTGTCGACTTATCTCACCCAGCTGTACAGTCTGCACATCACCACGAGCTAACATCACAGCCGGTGACGTGATGGAGATGGGCGGCCAATTTAGCACGAGGAACGTCGCAGCCAGCGCCAGTAGCGCCGTCACGTTAGGCAACACCACTAGCAGCGGTCCGCCTGTCTTCCAGTATCTCACCCCCATACTGCAAAACAGTGGTTTACCAATTATTCTGGCACTGTACTAACGCCATGGAGCAGAGTCCCCGAGAACGTGACAGTTTCTCACCTGGTCAGGAAATTCCGAGACTTTCAAAACCCCCAGATTTCATTACCGTATTCACAACAGCCCGCCAATGGACCGTATCCTGGGCCAGAGAAATCCAGTCCATACCTCGCAGCATATTAATTTAACACTAATTTCAGTATGACTCAAACTATGTCTCAATTATTCCGAACTGTCTCTTTGCTTCAGGTTTCCGGCTACAATTTCATGTGCATCTCTCACTTCCTCATTCGTGCTGTGTCAACATTTATCTTTCCCGACTTGATCAAGCAAATAATAATATATGAAGAGTACAAATTGTTCAGATCATAATTGTGAAATTTCGTACATCTTCCCATTAATTCCTCTGTCTCAGGCCCAAATATTCTCCTCAGCAACACGTTCTCAAATACCCTCAATCTTTGTTTTTCTTTGAGGACTAAATACAAATATTTACACTCACACAGGTATAAAACATAAGACTGTGGTTACGTATCTCACAATCAGTGCCGTAGCTAAGTTTTTGTAGCCCGGGGCGGATAATGACAATGGCAGCCGGTAACAGAATTTATGAACTTAGAGAAATCACAATTATTTTTAAATTTATTTCATCTCAATACTTTAAAATTCTTAGCACAAAAAGTCCTATTTTTCCGTTCAAAATAATCATTTTGCTTCCCAGTTGCCGCCTCTTAAACTCTGTCGGCCGGGACAGCCCCACCACTCGCCCCCGCTATGTCCATGCTTAAAATATTTGTATTTCTAGTTAGCGAAATGTTATATAAGAGAGTTTGAATTCAATATTAGACAGCATTCCCCGACTTAATCTGCTGTTGGCTTCCTTTTTAACGGAATTTAATGTTCCTGCCGTCTAACTTTTCCACATGTTCGAGTCTGTATTAGCTGTCTGTACGACTCAGCACTGCATTCTGGTGACGAGACACGAAAGCAGTCACGAATGAACTGGGCAGCAAACGAATTGCGAAATACAGTGCGTGTAAGCGACCATGTCCCCCACGTGTGCTTGAAGCAGTTAGTTCCTGGACCATTATCAGAGCTAGTACGGAAGTGAAGCGATGCTTTAAGCAACTAACAAGTAACTTCGAAGAGAAATTTCAACCAGTTTATAAGTCTGACACTCATGCAAAGACTTTCAGCACTTTTCCTTCCGCCGATTCAAAAATTAAGATTGGCTCTAGGTAAGATTCTGCCTTCCTAGACTGTACCCACGAGGCTAGAGCCACGTGGACACCTACACTTTAGTGATCTTCTCTCAAAACAAGCGTAACACGAACAAAGAATATGAATATTTCCGTCGACCCACCCACATTTTCCATTTCCGAAACTTCGGAAGGGATTTCAATTTAATTTGATGATCTGAAACCTTTCTAACGACCGTAACTTCAGTCCGTGCCTATCTATTCTAACCTCTCTGTACACATACGAGTATGTACTTCAAATCAAATTCCTCTTGTTTTAAGTCACAGAGGCTAGAAATGAGATCTGCATATTTTATTTAAAATGTTTTTGTGGTTGTATATATATATATATATATATATATATTATATATATATATACACATATTTGGTGACTTACATGAGACAACAATTTGTAACTGCACAGTGTTGTCGCTGTCCATGAAGCGCTTGGCAAGCTAAATATCAGACCTCACTTGCAATTGTGTACATTTATTCCAACGAGTACTATTAAGAGGTTAAGAGTCTGCTTACTAAAATACTTTACATTCCGTTTGGATCAGAAATAGAATTCGAATTTATCTATCGCTCCTTGGTTTTAATTCCTAGCACACACAAGAACGAAACGTAAGTTCTCTCAAACTTAAGTGTTCAGGTAACATTTGTAAAATGAGGCGTGACATTTCCACCTTTATAAGACACTTTAAACTCCTGGAATATTAAAATATTATTCGTGATTAATGTAACTCTTCAGCAGTAAGATGTCATAATATTCTGATAGAACGGCCGCAAATCACAAAGCGGTGCTCTTTGCTCCCAACCAGTTGGCAGTCAAATTAAGTTTTCCTCACATCTGCAAAATCGCTGCTGCAAGAGCTACGTCTGCATTCCTCTCGGACATTCACCACTACGTATGATATCTGCTTAACACACGACTCATCATTTTAATTCAGTAATGTGTACGAAAACAAATAACAAACATATAGAGCAATAACAAATTAGCTTGTAATTCAAAAGGAAAATGTTGTAGGATTATATGTCCGATTTACATCTAATGTTCTTGATTCTGTCATTGAATATTGTAAGTTTCCCTCCTCGATCTCTCCACGTAAATTTGTGGTAATACCTTAAACGTACCTTCTAAATTCCATTCAATTCAATTACGCTTATCCTACCATTAGACTCCATGTAGCATACTGTGAAGTAGGAGGAAAAGAAAGGCCAAAGAGAAAATTAAGAAGAAAGAAATAAATAAAGGACGAAAGCCCTTACCCTTGCACTGTCACCATTGGTCTGCACTTTCCCCTAAATTTAATATGTTGAGTGAACCTAATATGGCAACGTGTAAAAGGAAACAACTGTCACAATTACATTGTGTTATACACGAAAGTAAGCGATGATTCATGATTTTAAGTGACCGCTACGCGTGCAGATGGTAGGATAAAATGGAAAATAAATGTGAAAATTTGTGTCATCTCGGGTTCAGACAAAATGTCGGCAAAATATGACACGTGAAACCGAAATACTTAAAAGAAATTGGGGTTAGCTAAGATTTTCTGAATATAGAATATGAACCGTATAAAATAGCTACTTATAATACGCAGTAGGGAAGTAGCAATACAATGCAAAACTGAAGTAAGGAATGGTACATCTTCAGGGAATGCAAGTTCTGAGCACCAGTACACGCGTGTCCTGTACAGCCTAATTTACTGACCCTGCAACTGTACTGCAGTCGACTGGCACCGAATACAGATACTGTGCATTGGGTGTCTTGCACCTGGAGATCGCCGGTCACAGTATAGAATACACTTTGCCCATTATTTATTTATTTATTATTATAATTATTATTACTATTTCAATTGACATTTATTAACGTCCCTGCTCAACGGGGCAATGAGTAATCATAAACCTAGGCCGAAATAAATAAAGAGTACAACATAAGTTACACGAACAAACACACATACACACAACGCAAAAAATATCAACAAAAGTTTACTTTATAGCTGATTCAGAACCTAAATTAAATGTTCAAAGAATATTGCTCAGACAGCTGGTTACATAAGACGGTAACATAAATGGTACAAACTATAACCAAATTAATCATAAATTAACTAATTACATTAAACATGAAAGGTCAGCGAAAGAAAGACGAACGTAAAGTGTGCTTAAAATTCTACTTTCCTTTCTAAAAATATCTACAACTTTGCATAACAAAATTTCAGCTGTTGCATATCTAGAGGAAGGGCAGGTTTTGCTTGATGCACAAAATAAAGTGCAGTTGATGATGTTACGAGTCGGAACTCTCGAGAGTTACACTGTGAAATAAGGAGGGGCAAAACTTCATTCCCATGAAAACATGGACAAAATGTAGCAGCTAGGTGATGCCTGCTATCTTGTAAAGTACGTAACTTTACAAGCTAAAGTGCATAAGTATAAACATAAGAAACATGGGGAAAAAACAAGTAAAACATGGAGCCGCACACTTCCTGAGACTGACCTTGCATTACTACCTCTTAGGTCACAATATACGAGTATCCTTCAGTACTCTCTTTTCAAATACCCCCAATCTATTTTGTGAGTAAAGAATGTTTAAATAGCTATCAACTTTTCGCACTAGTCCAGTAGTTTATAAAATTCCCAAGCTACATGAATTATTATAATATTATATTATGCATCCCCCAGCTTATTGGGATGCATCATATAATATCATAATAATTCATGTAGCTTGGGAATTTTACAAACTACTGGACTAGTGTGAACATTTGATAGCTATTTAATAATTCTTTACTTACAAAATAGATTGGGGGTATTTGAAAAGAGGGTACTGAAGGATATATTGTGACCTAAGGAGTAGTACTGCAAAGTCAGATAAATATGCATAATGAGGACATTGGTAATTTGTACATTCTACCAAACATTATTATTCCGCTCAAATACAGGGTGAAAAGATGAATGGGATACGCAGAATGCATGAAGGATATAAGAAATTCTTATGAAGCTTTAGATGCAAAAATGAAGGGAAGATACCACTTCGAAAACTTAAGCGTGGGTGGGAAATTCGTCTTTATAAAAATCGTGTTCAAATCAACCCGCCACTAACGTCAATTTAATCCAATCCACGTCCTCCTACGCATTGTACTCTTAAGGTTCATTACAATACCATCCTACCACGTGCATTTAAATCTCCTAAATAATCTTTTATTTCATATTTTCCGACAAAATTCTGTTAGCGTTTGTCTCGCCCCTTTGCGTGCAACATGCACCACCCATTATATTCTCTCTACTTTTTCAGTGAAACACAATTACATTGTAACCACTACGCACGGGAACCTCAAACTTACATGTTAGCTACGTGCTCACCTGTCACGGAAGCGCTCAGGTATCAGTGGCAGCAACACCAGCACACTTCCTTCCACCACAGAACCTCGCTTTGCACTGACTGCTGGTTGGAGAAAGCCGACCACTCGACAACGGCTAGTGGGTCGTGATCTCAAGGCGGCTGCTCTGGAGTCTTTACTGCTTTTGTTAATTCGTACATGAGCTAGAAATTTTTTTAGTCCGATTAATGTTTCTCAGCAAAGTGTGTTTTATTTACTTTTTACAGTTTTTTTTATTTCTTGTATTGCATATAAACTATGCCATAATCCACAGGGCAGATTTCTCATTTGAGAAACTAATATACGAGTACACTCACCTCTTCAAGAAATTTCCGGTCTTTTACGAAGGCTCAAATTCATCGCCATTTGCCAAATGATGCGCCACTGGACACTGTCAAAGGCAGCTGAATCCAGCCCACACTCTCTGTAAAAGAGGAATGAGAAACAGCTTACGTCTGCCTTGTCTCTCCGTATAGGTCTCTATCAACTCGACAGCCATTGAACGAATGTTTACGAAACTTCATTTTTTTAGTGTGGCTAAAATAAAAATGAAAGAGATACTTCACTTTACAGCGAACATGTTTCTGCTCCATCCACAAAATTACTCGCTTAATATTCATCTGAGCGAAGAGTGTTTGAGATAAAAGTTGTAGAGGAAGATGAGACATGTGTTTAAAGCTCAGTGTGCTTTCTTGCAATTCTGTCCCTTCTAAGACAATTAAGCAAAAGCGATATTTATGTTGTGCCATTTCATAACACGAGAATAACTGGACTGATATTTAACAAAATACTATAATGGAGGTACTTGCTTTTACATTCCGCCTCTTTTAAATTATTTGAAACTGATGAAACTTAAAATTTATAAACTGAAAATCTGCAGGCAATAACAGAGAGAATGCACCAGGATTGTGGAGCTTGGCATACGTTTCATAACTTTTGCTTAGTCTTTCTGTATCACATTCGCTTTTTAAAATCTCAGTTCCGAAGATTAAATGTAAATTTCTGCGTGTTTGTCTCTTATATTCTAATACATATTGCAGAATCTGCGACTAGCCTTCTCGATCGCCTACATTTGCACAAGTATTAATTCAACATAATTGCTGCAGCACAAGTGTGTGTGTGACAAGACACATCAAACCAACAGATCTGCAAGTGAATGTCATGTATATAATTTTGTCCGTTAAACGCAGAATTTGGGAAAGTAATACAATAAACTTCGGGAATACTAAGGTACACATTATCGAGTTTGACAATGTTTACTACCCTATACAAATAAAATTCTTAAGATTAGAGTACAAAACGATAATTCTGCCAGTGGCTTTTCATGGTTGTAAAAATTGGTGTCGTGCTTTGAGGGAACACAGGACTCAAGACAATATATGTACCTAAGAAGGATGAAGCAGGAAATCTAGGATATTACACAATGAGGGACTTTTCGATTTGACGGGTTACCTAGCATTTTGGGATAATTAAATATTGGAAGTTGTGAAAGGATTGACATGTGGCTAGGATGGGAGAGGAATAAAAAAACATTTGCAAGACTGACGAGGAGAAGGGAGGATAATATCAATAAATTCCTTACATCTATATAGCGCCTATGGGAGAGGACAGAACAGGCAAAGAGGGATAGTGTTGTAAGTGTTTCAGACTACTCTCTCTAACTGAACTTCACCTTTCTAAGATTGTGCACTTTTCTCTTTTCCTCTATGCATGTTAGTTTTGCTATCTATCTTTCACTTATTTGTTGAAGTGTCCTTCAAAATATAGATGAGCACCAATTCAATGATTCGAATTATTCAACTCTCTCCAGATGTATTCTGCTTCTTCCTAGACTCAAATACTGTGCTAACCACATGCTTATTAGGCAATGTTTTATATCCACACAGCCAACACAAACACTCCGAATATAGTGCAAACAAACCTACTACTGTTGAGTGCAGAAACAGTAGAAGTAGCACAAGTGTCTGTCCGGGGCCGTGCCATTGAAAACAGCGTGTTATTGCTATATACGGACCGGCTCCCTTCTGCAAAATTCAATGTCATTTAAAATTAACAGATAGCTGTACCCTGCTCAGCTAAGGTGACAAATTTCTTCGGAGAAGAATTATGCATGTCCCACAGTTCAAAGACGAATTAAGGAATTTAGTTTTTAACGAATAAGAAATAGAATCTGAAATATATCCATCCGTCAGTAGCGTGACAGGCTTAGAATTATAAGTATTTTGCAATCCTAAACCTACTGATAGCCGATCCCAGTGGCCGTGCGGTCTAAGGCGTGGGTCTACGGCCTCTCGCTTGCTGAGATTGTGGGTTCGAATCCCACCGGGAACATGGATGTTTGTGTTGTGTTTGTTGTAAAGACGGTAGTATGGAATGTAAGTGACATGAAGGACGAAAGGATTTAATACAGTACAAAAATGGATCAAAGGGGAAAAACCCCAGACAGGCAAAAAAAAAATCCCGAGGGTATGGATGTCTGTCTCTTGTGAGTGTTGTGTGTTGTCAGGTAGAGGTCTCTGCGACGGGCTGGTCCCTCGTCCAGAGGAATCCTACAGAGTGTAGTGTGTCTAAAAGTGTGTGATCGTGAAGCCTCGAAAAATGAGGCGGCCTAGGCCCCCAAGGGGCTGTCGAGTCATTGGGAAAAAAACCTACTGTTAACAGTAAGACTGTTTCCTTCGTTTTGTGTCTCTCACTGAAACATGTAATAGCATGCATGCCGCCAATCAAGATAGCTAAGAAACTTTATGCACTTTGCATATTGCAAAGTGCCTAGTAATCACCACAACTTGAGTGCCACTGACTGATACGCTGTATTTGGGGTCACTTTGAATAGGAGTCTTAAACAACCGCTCACACAGTCCTAATGACCTGCTTATGGTACAGGAAAACTTGAGAACTCTTGTCACTGTGTGTGACAAGAGCTCTTTCAGTGTCCTTTAATACCGTAGCCAATATTTTGTTGCTGTAGATGGATTGCGGGAATACGTAAAATTAATGTGGGCTGCTTTGGTGTTTGGATTTGTCATAAAGAGAATTTTGATACACAGCGAGGAACACTGTCAGGGTAATACAGATAATTGAACTGGCAAGTTACCTTGTTTCACTCTTTCGGGCACGTTGTGGGACAGGGTTAATTGTGGGGGACTTCAGCCTGAAGCGATTAGCAAATCGACTGGGGAATGAGGTCTTTGTTCTTCTTTGTCTTTACGCAGCGTATCTTTGTAGTTGTTTACCGATGTTTCGGGACAGCCTATTGGTCTAATTATCAAGGGACCTTGTTTGACCGTTGAAGATGGGACCGATAGGTTCTCCCGAAACGTCAGTAAACAACTACCAACGTAAGCTGCGTATAAACGCAGAAGAGCGGAGACCTCATTTTCACCGCAGCGGAAGCCTGAAATATCGACTCAGCACTCTTAGCCCGCAAATAAAAATCCTGCACTATAGACAAGGGCGAGAAATTGGCGGTGCGTTTTATTGGTAATCCGTTTCGTCTTCCCATGGACAGGCTGCTGAATATTAGGAAATACGTTTTTCAAGAGAGTAACTTTCCGTCCGCGGTTCGAAATGGGTAAATCCACAGCTAAAGTGTGGGCATGATTTTTACTAATTTCTTCACTTAATGGTGTTACGACAATGCGACAGCGGAGCCGTTTCTTTCTATACGTGTACAGAGACGCATTATAAGTGGGATCGTTTTAACTAACCCCATATAAGAAATTCCTGCTTGAAAAGCCAACAATACCTTATCTAATTAATAGAATCTTCAATTTTATGGAACCCGAAGGTACACTGCCTTGTACACAATAGCCCGCTAAAAGTTCGTGTTTTCAACTTGGATTAAATTTCACGTAGTAAATGTGTCCTTTCCACAATGGCCGCACTACTCTTCATTCGATTGCAATAAACCACAATTCAGTACAGCATGTCTGCCTAAACCCTAACATTACCATAAACATATCTGTAAAAATTCACTGTTTTACCTCACCTTCAAACATGAGTTTAAAGACAAAGACTTATCAAACACGATCTTCTCTCCACGCACTTTTTCCTTCACCGTAACAGCCAAGCTCAAGGTAAACACTGGGAACGGCAGCAAGAGCACAACGCCACCAGCAAAGCAGTGACTGAGTTTTTACTAAAAATATTTCTACTCACCCGCTCATCCCACGCACACGAACTTACCATATTTTCAACTCACAGAAAACACTGCAGGGATGACGTATCTTCAAGCTGTGACCAGCTGAATTCGCACTGCTGCAGGCCACGTAACTAGATATTTAATACACTGTAGACAGAAAATTATTACACTGTACATGTAACAGTCCATTTATAAAGTGCGCCGAGCAGGTTAAGTCAGTGGTAAATAAGTTGTTTGAAAAATAGCAGTTATTGTACATTAACTTATGTAGTACATATGACTAATACAGTCATACAGAAAGTTTAACTTCTGAAGACTGAAATAATGTACGTTTATACAAGAGTCGTTTCGTAACGAGCAGTTGACACACTGCGTCTTGATTATAAATTTTGTAATGACGGTATTAGGCGACGACTGGGGAGGCTCTGTTTTCCTAACCATTAAGAAATTAAAGTTCAGAGAAGGTGTAGGTGACACTGATTTGTGATTTCATTCTTATTTGTTTACGTTCATCCTGTTTGGCCAAAGAACGATGCATTCCCGAAATTGTAAATTGAAAGTTACTAGATTCGTCCACGCACAGACTAGTCATTTCAAAGAAGGTATATGATTACAATTCCTGTCTAAACTAATGTCACAATATGTTCTTTCAAAATTTTTAAAATTATTGCCTTCATAGAGGCAAGTAAAGCAGACAAATTCTGAACGACGTACACATTTTAATATTTGCTGAAAATAATTTGTACACACATATAAATCAAATTACGTTACTATAAAAAGTAATTCTTCAAGTAGCCAAATACCACCTAAAATTAAATTAGGTGTAACTTTTGAAAGGATATAAATACAAAATGCCACCTGTTAAACCAACGTAAAGACAATTCTAGCAGGAAAAAACTGCAGACACACGAACTTGGGAAACTAATTGGTGTTTAAGGACTACAGAGAAACAAACTATCTAAACGTCACACGGAAAATAACAGAGCACTTGCAACAGACAGCTAAACGAGTTTAAACGTAAATAAAAATTTTGTAATTAGCTTAATTATAATTTCGATTTCGGGCGTGCATCGTTCTTTGTTTCACCCGCTCGCCACGGTGAGGCACAGGATGTGAGCGGGACCTGAAAATAAAACACAAATTAGTAACTGTTCTACAAAAAAGTGTAACAAACACAAATTGCAAGTACTAATTAACAAAATTAACACAAAACTTACCTTCATATTTTTGTCCTCTCTTCTGTTACACATTTTCTAATTAAATGCAAACTTCCCGATCCGAATTATTTACGTGTTAATAACCCTGATCATGGAAGGCATATAACTGTGTGTAAGCTATGTCCATCTCAGCTGTACATCTTAAAATGGACAACTCAATGTAACTGAGAATACTGAGTTATAAGCCGTCCAGTGCAAGGAATTAAAACACGAACCGCAGCGAAGTCAATCCACTACTGTGAAATAGTCGGAAAATGAAAAGTCGAGGGCTTCTTCCGTTAAAACTGCAACTCAAATGTATTGCGCTCGAACGAAGCTTCCTTCACTTCGGAAAACAAGTGACAACGTGCGTGGTCCAATCAACGACTTGGTTTAATCGTGGAAATAGTTCATCATTTTACCTAACGAAAAATGTTAATTTTTAACACGGCCTGGCGGCTAGTGAGAAAAACACGCAACACAAAAAAAAATTCAGTGCCAACACATAAAAATCGTTCTGGCAATTAAGTTGCTTTTGTATACGATTCCATTTACGACAGCAATTCGTGTACTTTTATCGACGTGTGAAATGTGAATGCTGATGACAAGTATAAGAGTTTGTGTACATTAATAGGCCTAACAGCGTGTTAAATGTGAATGCTGATGATATATATATTTGACTGTGTGTACATTACTAGGCTTAACGGCGTCAAAATCGGAGCTTTAATTGTTGAAAATCGATATACGAGGTACAAGGCACAACTTTCGTTGTCAGCAATCAATGTAGAAGAATCAGCTTTCACTGTTGACAGTCGATGTAGAAGACCTACCTTTCGTTGTTCGAAGTCGATGTAGATGATTCTACTTTCACTGTTGACAGTCGATGTAGAAGACCTACCTTTCGTTGTTCGAAGTCGATGTAGATGATTCTGCTTTCACTGTTGACAGTAGATGTAGAAGACCTACCTTTTGTTGTTCGAAGTCGATGTCTTCTCTAATGTTGAAACTTGAGCTAATTTTGTACAATAAATTCGCAAGACATTCACAAAAATGTGTGTAACATACGACATTCACAAAAAACACATGTAACATATACATGTACAATGACATCGCAAGACATTCACAAAAACATATCAAACAACTTTTACAATTTCACTATTCATTTCGTATATTCTTATAGATTCAAACACTCGTCTTTCAACACTGAAGTGAATGACGGATCAAAGCAAAATTAAGTTCTGTTTTACTGAATCTTTGCCCTTCCAATGCGAGTTATTCACAGGGAGAAACAATTAAAAGATTCTTTTTTATCTCTCTCCCTCTCGCATTGATATCATTGGTTGTGCCGACCGAACCCTGCCAAGTTAACACCCTGTGGTATAAAAAAAACACAGAAATACTTAAAACTAAACCCTCCTAAACGAACGTTTCTTCTGTAACATGGCCCTAATTCACACGACCTATCCAGAAAACCTAACTGGGGCACCTAACGGGGAGGGCAGGGAGGACAAGACTTACAAATTAAGTAAAAAAAAATCACATCCACAGGGCTGTCAACTCGACCTTAACCTACGCCCTAAGTCATGGCGGCTACCGCACCAAATACAGAGTTGCCTGGCACGGCGTTTATTATCATGACCAGCCTGGGGCCGGACTGACATCATGATAAGCTCGTGTCGGTGCTATGGCGTACCTGATCTGCTACGAGTACCCAGCCCATCCTCCTGCGGATGGGTCCTCAACCGCTAACGGTTCAGCCGACACTGTTTTGGTTTTAACGTTACGGTTGGCGCGTCGCTCCTTTTCACTCGGTCCTGGGTTCGTAGCCTGCTGCTGTTTCCACCGGATAGTTGCAGCCGTTGACAGAATGACACAACACTGAACTACAGATACTCAGAGAGTCGTTGATATCACGCACACATATGACATCATATCACAACACAACACAACACTTTTTCCATTTTATTTATGTTGCCCACAATTTCACAATAATTCACTTTGTAACCACTCTCGTAAACACAATGCGCATTTTAAAATCACACTAATGACACTCGTAAACCATATTGTGCCAGCCTACCTGCCTGCCACTGTGACAATTTGCCCGAAAATACTGTAGCTATTAGAAGGCAAAATAGCGCTAAATAGATGGTAATGTAAATGTGTTTATTCAGCTCTCCTGATCTTTCGAAATGCAGTGAAATTATATATAGGCTCAATTTAAGAGACATTTAGAGTAATATAAATACAATTTAGACCTAATAGGTTTATGTCCAAATGCTATTTAATTAACGCGCCTGGTCAATACGCAAATAACTGGTAGTAAAGTGAGGTTTCCACCTCAAAAGAGTAGGTATTAATACAGCATAATTATTAAATTAGTATATTCCAGTGAATCAGTCTTACTTAATTTCATTATAATAAAAGAGTAATAAGAATAATAGGCATAGGCCTACACATATCGATGTGAATTCGTTTCATCCATGTAAAGTTGTAGCCAGTTTAGCAGTGTTATAAATTTTGAATATTATTAATTTAATACTCATACGACTTCTTGCCTGACATAAAATAAAATAAATTTATAGTGGTAATCATAACACTAATAACTACTGAGTACAACAGTTCTTCTTTGACTAGTTCCCTTGCAATTACTTTCTGACTAACCGTGGACTGTCACGATGGGCGTACCGCTCCATTAATTCGAAGGCTTGTTTACATGTATTGTACCTTACTGAACTACTTATATTTCACTTATATACATAGATCTATAACAAATGCTTTTATCAAAGCCCCTTCTACCTCAATATATTCTAGAGTATCACTTGTAACATGTATTTAATCCTCCTATTACTGGGGCATGAAGCCCCTTTACCTCAATATATTCTACTTTATTATTAATAAATTATATTTTATCCTCCTATTACTGGGGCATGAAGCCCCTTCTACCTCAATATATTCTACACTATCATTTACAAAAATACTAAATAAGTAGACACCCATGCCACAACTGTGTCTTACCCTCCTATTTGCACGACATACCTGGCTACTTGTTCCTCTCTGCGCCACATAAAATCGTATACCTTAATACAGTATCTATGCACAGCATACCATATTCTCGCCCACATTTTTTTCATTTTGAACCATAAAGCTTCCCTGTTAAGAATGTCTAACACCTTTTCAAAATCTAAAAATCAAAAATATATTAGACTCACTTACCCTCAAATATCTGTCACAGTTTTTTGGTTATATCAATATTGTCCACTCTCTTCTTGCCCTTAAAAGTACCGTTTGTAAGGCAGTCTATCTCGTCTGATGCAACAAGCAGTCCCATAGTCTACCAACTCGTATTTCTAAATATATTTCCCCAAATTTTGTAACAGTGACGTCCCTCTATAATTTCAAGTCTACTCCTGACATCAGCCTCATAACATTTCCTGTTTTTACCCAGTTTCATTTCCTCAAAGCCATTGGCTGCACAACACGGCAGCCCCATTAATATCCTAAAAAGTCCACTATGTACCTTCTCAATTTCCATGCCCCATTGAACCCCCACACTTCTACTCCAAAATCAATCTTAGATTCAACCACCATTTCAGAAATACTTTCCCAAATATACTCGTACATCTTCGTACTAGCGGTTTCAGATACAGGTGCGCTAACAGGTGACAGGCATGTTGCAGAAGGAAATGCATATCAGTTTTTGGTGGCACATTTTGAAAGCAAAACCCCACTTGTAAGACCTAGTTATAGATGGAGGGGCAATTTTAAAACGGATCAGTAATTTTAATCGATGTGTTTTTGTATTCAATCTTGTTCGGGAGAGGGACCAGTAAAACTCTTGTGAATACAGTAATGAACATTAAGACTGTGGGAAATATCTTGATTAGCTCAGCGACTACTAGCTTATTAAGAGCGATTCTGTTCCCTGAAGTCAGGCAATTGGCCGTTTATGTCTAACAAATAAGCATGAAGTAAATTTTGTTCTCGATGAGGGAACCTTTTGGAAGCAAAGCAGGAGAGAAATATGAAAATTACATGTTGATAGAATAGGTTTGACGATGTAAGCTCAGACGAAGTGCCTCAAAATGGTGTCCAACAATTGTTTTTGTTACTTTGGAAGTTTGAGTGTCTCAAGCAGGTCCATGATCTGAGATAATTATACAAATATATACGGCTGGTCCCACTGGGTAGGGGATAGCGGCTGTGTGATGATGGGTTGTAATGTACAGCCTCAGAAATGTCACATACATATATTGTACAGCACACACAACGACGCTAAACTAACAGGAATAAAGACGGGAATGGAATTTTGAAGTATGTTTATACACTCTTGTTCACACAAAGCCCATTTGTATATATAGCATATACGTCATAAAATTTTACATTTTATAACACCACTGTACCAAATGAAATAGTTTCATTTTGACTGTAATTCATCTAATACTCTTCCGGTGAATAAATCAAAAGGCCACGACACTCGTGATGTTGGGAATGTATGGGTTATAGGGATTTATAGAAAGTTTGTCTTGAAACGTTGAAGGGTGCATTGGGCGATAACATCCACAAACGTAGGGGTAAGAAACTGAATTGAAAAAGGCTGGGTCAGGGTATGGCCTCTTTTGTTGAAGGCGATAAACTTAAATATTACGTAATAATGGTGAACATCTTGTAGGTACGAATATGTAACAGGGGAATGAAGGTAAAGTACAGTGGCTTTTCCTTCGTATCAGCTGACAAGGCCACGTAATGTTATTTGAGAAGTGCAGTCTACGGCGGTAGAACAGAGAAGTAATTGAGACTGTCTGGAGGGACTGAAAGAGACATGTTGATGAGTCCAGGAGATTTATAAAGAGAATCTGTAAAGTGACCTGATAACGACTAACTACGTTGATAGTGTTTATGGAAAACGTACAGCCTACAACGCCTTTTAGGAGGTCTGAATCATTAAAATGTTATAACAATTGTTACTGGTACATTCCTGAAGAGAATTATGCCAGATACCTTGGTAACAGAAAAAGTTGTGTAGAGATACTTTGTCCGTCCGCCCGTCACATCTAATAAAGTGGACCCTTGTCATGAAAACTATTGCTGCATTTTCCCTGAAATTTAATTTTAAAGTTTAAGTATGAAGCAGCCTCTAATTACTTTTATTTAATCACGCCTACTTCATCACGTGTTAAAATTAAAATATCGCTTATTTACATAAATATTAGATAACCAATTATAATTGTTTTTCACACACACACATCAAAACACGTAACGATACGCAGAACTTTTACGCACAATAAGCCATTCCACTGAATTGCCAAAAGAATTTTATGCTGCTCATGTTATCTGCACAAGGCGCTTAGATACAAATACTTCCCTGCGCATTGTGTCATCATCTTAAGCTAATAAATATTGTAAAATGTTGTTATAACAATTCATTTGGTTATGATACTTTAAGACGTGGCAAAACAAAGATTACATATTTAGATTTTCCGCGGGCCAACACTGGCCGCGTATCATGGTCTGAGAAACACTGATGAAATGGGAACCTTCTTCTTCCAAATCATGAATGTGTGTTGGTACATAAGATACAAATACATACACACATCTAATTCAAATGAAGCACTTCTCATTGCGGAAATCAAATTTGTGTGTTCTACATCTCAATGGCCAGACGATGTCAATGGGCACATATAAACGTACAGACTAGTAAAGTTAGTGTTTGCCGGCCATGCATAAGCAGAGGTATGAACCCACAACCAGAAGAATAAGGAAATGTTAGTTTATTAGTATATTAGTGTGTTAATCATGTAAGACAGACTGGTAACTTGTACGATCATATGTGGAAGTTGACATAAAATATATTCTAATTCCAAATCTGACGTCATAATGTGTGACGTCATTACTAGTGACGTAACAGCAGGCTGAAGAAACAAAAGTAATTTAAAAACATTATACAGTTTTAATTAATTTTAAATATCTAAAACTTGCTGTGAATGTGTTCCACCTTGCGGATAAATTAGAGAATTACTAAAACAGTTTAAAGGTAATTGCAATCATATTTCAGCTCAGTTTCGAATCAGGACTGTTTCTTCATAAAACCTTACATTTTTTATTTTTTTTCCTTTCACGCTGTAATTTAGTAGGCAAGACATGTAGCCTAATTGGGGTAACAACAGATAGGGATAAAACTTGTTTCACGAACAGCATTTTTAGTGCAACCTTAATTCATATAGACGTTATTCACTTGAATCTTGCCTGCCGGTGGTCAAACCTTGTGGTCAGATCTGATGAAACTTTATACTGTCCAGTTTTCTTAAACCAATCACTGCGAAACCTTTCCGGCAAATAACGTAGTTACTCACGAAAGCAATAAATAATTCGATTTATTATGGCATACACTATTCACATCAGTTATTTACGGAAGTCACGCCAAATACAGAAGCTATTTAATGTCAAGTCGTAATTAGTCAAGTTCATTTGCCAGAGGGAAATAAATAGAAGAAATATAAATTGAAGATTCAGTTATTTTTGGATGTTATAATCTATCGGCTTTTAAGTAGGAATCGGATGATGATATACTCTCAGGAGATATTAGCAAGATCAACAGCAGATTGGTACAGCTAATAATTCAAATCATCCTCTGATGCAAGGAACAGGAAAGGCTGCGTCTGTACATTCTCTATGCTTTTAATGTAGGCTGGAACACAAAGTGCTTCAAGAGGACTCACATTTACCTGAGCAGCTGCGTATTGTAGTGAAACAGGGCACATTCGAGAAGACTGATGTTGGCTTAGATGAGTTTAATGGGACACACAGCCAGTTACATTTTATAACTGAAAAATAAGTAGCAACTGCACAAGAAACTGGAAAGACCACGTTAAAGCAGGAGCTCAACCCACAGCACGCTTAAAATATCAGATTAAATACGACGTACGTGTATGTGGATTTTCAAGAGAACTGATGGATTGTGTCTTCAGTGGTCCATAACATGGTAAATACTGGGAAGGATGATACAAGGAGAGAAGTTACGTACAATGATATAAAAGGATGGGGAAAAAGGCTGTCGTGGCCGATTTAAGCCACTATCGGTTATGATTAAGAGAAACACAAAAAATTTGTTTCATACTGTTCGAAAATCTAAAGCAACATTGAAAATAGTATGGGCTGTAGTGATTGTCGGAAAAGAAGGGCAACAACACTGCATTAAATAATCTAAAACATGTTCACTAATTGGTAACTGTGACATTCACAGTTCTGAAACTGAAGATTAAGTGCCAGTCGTGTAAGATATAATAAGTGCTTATGTTTATGTTACACTAATAATGACAGGAAATTAATACTTTTATATCGGTCTTGCTAACCTGTTGAATTATCGGTTACACATAAGTATTTGGAAGCAGTGGGACACTAAATATCATAGCTCGTCTATCTATTGTCCACATACCAATTGCATGTGCAATTCATTATTATTTTTCCCAAATAGTTATTCACTTAGGCCTATTTCTTTTCTCACGAATTTACGTAATATAATTACGTCCTACGAAAAAATCTCCAGATTATTCTCTAAATCACTGATATATTTGTGAAATGCGACAGCTTACCACTATGTTCTCTTTGGGTACTAATCCCGTTGAAGGTACACAACAAATTATTTGTCAAAAATGGTACCATTACTAACAAATGTGACCTTATATTTTCTGGTTATTTAGAGACACTTTATCATTCCTTTGATAATGTGGTGTTAGAAAAAAGATGGGATATGAATGGCCAACGGTAAACTATGTCGAAGAAGTAGTCTTGCGAGGCAATGGCTAGAGAAACAGGATAAAATCACAAAGATAAAAGTAAAGACAAAACATACCTGGTAAGAATTCAATCGGAGTATTTTCTGAATACAAGTGAATATTGTGAGCTGAGTAATTGAATTGTGTGCTTTATTTACACATACTGACGATAAATCTGCACAGCATTCGCAATTACTCTACCCTTCGTAAAACTTATAAAATGTTTCAAATTCACTGTCCCTTTAGAACACAACGTTAAATCCTGCATTTTCGTATATATTTATATTAATAACTCCAAATGCCCATTTCAAACTATCACCTTGGAAAATAAAAAAAAAACTCCATTGTTCAGTACTAAAATTAAGTTACTTGCCCTGAAGGTGGCTGAAGTAATGTGTATGACCTTTAGTCTCTCAAACATGGTTACAACGTTACAAGGCATTCGTCATCCTCTACATCACATGTATGAATTATGAACTTTCTGTTCAGCAACTAACTTACCTCTAAATTTCAGATGATAATATTGCGGAAATAAATACGTGTAAATTTCACCAATCCTGATAGTTATTAACTTATAATATTATAATTAAACTGCTTTGAATTTACTTTGGCGCCCTGAAAGCTGTAACCTCAAGATGGCTATGAACGTCTGCAAAGGAAGCTCCTAAACATTAAGTATACAAAGATGGCTGAAAAACTAACTCTGGCGTTCCATCATTCAAACATGGCTACAACCTTATAAAGATCGCAATCACCGCACTGTGTATCGTAAATAATAAGCGTGCCCTTTCTGGTCAGCAACAAACTTACCTCTAGAAATCAAATAATATTATGGAAATAAATATACG
This sequence comes from Reticulitermes speratus, assembly GCA_021186555.1. Classification (NCBI taxonomy): domain Eukaryota; kingdom Metazoa; phylum Arthropoda; class Insecta; order Blattodea; family Rhinotermitidae; genus Reticulitermes; species Reticulitermes speratus. Next base: position 27,459,889 of record JAJKFL010000237.1, read on the forward strand.
TAAATTTGAAAAAACTTTATAGTAATTAATATGTAATATAATTACATTATTTTAATATTTATTTTGGCGCCCTGAAACAGGTAATCCCAAGATGGCTACGAACTTTTGTAAAGGATGCTTCTTGTTACGTGTACAGTTCGAAAATATTACACAAAGATGGCTGAAATACCACTTCTGGACTGCCATCATTCAAAGATGGCTAAAACCTTATAAGGATGGCAATCACCGTACTCTATATCGTAAATAGATTAATGTATTTACTGGTCAGCAACATAATTACCGCTATAATTGAGACGATAAAAATAAAAAAAAAAAAAAGTGAATTTTTTTAAAAAATTATGGATATTAACATATAATTTAATAGTTAAAATACTTTTAATATTTATTTTGGCGCCTCGAAACCTCCAGAACCGCCATTCCTACAAACTCTTTCAGTCGGTTCCATATTACGTGTATATTTCGTAAATATTAATTAAAATTCCTGATGCCAGATAGAATAGTTGTAATCGCAGGACTTCGCAGATAAATCTTTACGAAATTCTAAATTAGTCAATCGTGTATGAAGCCTCAAATACATAACTTTCTCGGCTAATTTATAAACGTGCGCCAAAATGGCTAATAACTCGTTTTTCGTAGCAAATATCGGATTTTATAAGCAATAACTATGAAATTCCAGCCTTCTGATATGCAGTTTCAAGAAACGTAATAGTGTAAAAATTTAGTAAACTACAGCACGAATACACTGGACACATTTTTAGCGTTACGTATAAATATCATTACCATGAGCCACTGTTTAGCTAACAAACGAATGCGAGGTGATTTCTGAATATTTCTACGCCAAATTTACTTTCATCGCATTAATATGAAATCACACACTGCCAATTTAATCAACTTACGGTACTGAAACTCTTCTAATACACAAGACAGGTTAATAATGCTGTAAAAGTTTGGACAGGCAAGCGCACTGACACACTTCTCTCGGGGTTCAGCGACTCTCTGCTGTGTCTGGACAACAGGTTGTATTAATAAGGGAAGAGTTCCAATTTATCCGGAAGATGTCAGCCTTATCAATATCTAGTGCACCTGCATTCCAGGGTCGGCTAGTAAGAAATTTTTTCACAAATAACTTTAAAATATCGGAATGTTTATGTATTTACCCTCTGAAGTTTAATAACGACTCAATATTATAGAGCGTCAAATAATATGATGATTAATAAATTGTGTGGAAGGAAGAGGTCAAATCCCCCCCATGTTATGAAGGCATGTTGGGGGAATGTTTGTATAGCTCTGCTCATTCTTAACCTCGGCAGTAGATAGAGGTAAGTGGTCAAATTTACCACCGGCCGCCATACGCCCCAAAAAACCCCTGGTAGGCCTATCCATTGACTGGAAAACTGCATGAGCCTCAGAGTCAGCCTGGATGTTTTGGAAAAGACTGCCAGCAATCAAACCAAGGATTTTCCAACTCTTAACTAATCATGTAATTCAATTTTTCCCAAAGTTTTCTTCCTGCGGCGTCATTTTGCTTTTTATACCCTGACCAATCCCCATACCAATAGGAGGCACATACTACGTATTATAAAGTAACTGTGGTCGAAAGCTTATATGTTAATCCGAAGGCAAAGAAAAGTACAGTCGAAAAGTGCAAAGCACTGCGCAATATAACTGAATTCGTTGGTTTCATCTAGTTTTTTGTGACACATTCACTTTTCGAAACGACATTAGAATAATTTCTTTGGTTTTCTTTTTTAAACCATTAGACTGCAGGGGTTCCCTAAAGAGAGTTAGTAACGGCACTGCCAAATTAATATTGACTACAGTTGAAGATAGTTTCTCTTTTTCTTAAGATTGTAAATTTAACCACTCAAGATATCGCATTACATTAAATCTCTTCATTATAGAGGTTTTCCGCAGGTCCCCTCGAAACCCTTGGGTTTCCCGTAATACACTTTGGTAAGCAACAATTCAACAGGCTATTTTGTATGACTCTGAAAAGTGACTTGTACAGAACGGAAGAAAGGGAAGGAAAATGAAGGGTTTAGGAAAATATTTAGACATTAATGTGGAATTACAGCAAGTGAAAATAAATTTTCCAGTTGACTACTGTTGTAAAATGTCCAAGTAGCGGTGAAAATTGGATAGGCAAATAACTAGGATTGAAAAGAAAGAACTACACTGATTTGTGGGGAAAAGTCTCGAATAATGGCCTTTTGAACAACGTAGAAAACTAATGATATTAATCTCGATTACAAAGGTACTGAAAATGTTACGTGGATGGAACTGGCTCAGAATTTTGTCCAGTGGTTGACTTTGTTATTAGTGCGATGAAATGTATGGTTCTTCTATCACAGTTATTAAAAGCGTTTCGTCCGTTCACAGTCTTTAAAAAGATCAAGACCAAAGGGACAGAGATAAAAAAAAGCCGTCAAAAAAAACTATTTTTATTATTATTATTATTATTAGTAGTAGTAGTAGTAGTATAGTAGTAGTAGTAGTAGTAGTAGTAGTAGTAGTAGTGGGGTCAAAAGGCTGACTCGGGTCCTGGTGGGGTATACCAATGCCCATAGGCATACACCATTAAATATCAGGAAATGCCCCCCTGTAACGGGGTTGGGTCAGCAAGTCCTATCTCTCACCTCCAAGTGGTGGCCCTGGTAACACGCTCTGAGGTGAGAGCTCAGAGTGTAGCTGAGAGAGAAGGACGAAAGGCGAGTTTCCGGCGCCTTAGAAAGGGAGCATCGGGCTAAGGGAAGGAAAACCCTGACAGAAAACCAAGGCGGAGGGGGGCCTCTGTAGGTGGGTAAAAGCAGCCTCCCTAGGGGAAGGAACCCTGATTACAAACCCGGTCCTCCAGGGTGGGCGTTGAGCATAGGGCCAACAACCCTATCTCGGAAAAAACATGTGTTACGAAACCTCATGATGAGCCTCGGGTTGTGGAGGCGAACTGTCGAGAAAGCTAAGGCCCACCGCGGGCTGAGATGCTAAGAGAAGAGTAGTAGTAGTAGTAGTAGTAGTAGTAGTAGTAGTAGTAGTAGTAGTAGTAGTAGTAGTAGTAGTAGTAGTAGTAGTAGTAGTAGTAGTGGGTAGTAGTAGTAGTAGTGGTAGTAGTAGTGGTAGTAGTAGTAGTAGTGGTAGTTAGTAGTAGTAGTAGTAGTAGTAGTAGTAGTAGTAGTGTAGTAGTAGTAGTAGTAGTGTAGTAGTAGTAGTAGTGTAGTAGTAGTAGTGTGTAGTAGTAGTAGTAGTAGTGGTAGTAGTAGTAGTAGTAGTAGTAGTAGTAGTAGTATAGTAGTATTACGAGGAAAAACAAAAAAACTGCTCTGAAGCTTCCCAAACAGTGACCGCTCGTCATTGTCGTAACTGTAGGCTGGAGGCAAAGTAGAACAAGACAGTATCATAGAATAATAAATTAAGCAAACAAAAAGTAAACAGAAACACACAAATAGCCCCAGGTCACTGCACGTAAATCAGTCTGAACCGAAAGCTGACCACACACAATGATGTTTATACCATGACATGGAAAGGTTAGTGTTTTGCCTACACTAGTAGTTCACAACCTGTGGGCAGCGGGCCCTCGGGGAATTGTAGAGTTATTCCCAGCGCCCGAGAAATTACATAACTACGGGAAATATTTCCTTTAATGTTAAGAATGCGGTGTTATATAAAACAGTGCTCAATAGGGAATCAGTTTTGCACTTTATAAAACTATACCCCACAATACTCATCTACTTCATTAGTAATATATCTTCAGATTTAAAATATAAACATGTTAGCGATTCACTGTCTGACTAATAGCCTGTTGTATGGGCTGTGTTCTGCTGTGGGTGGCCTAACAAAGCAGCCACCACTGCACATGACGTAAGAGTGGCATCGCAAAGCGGACAGCTGCAAATAAGCCAATCACGAGACAAGATGCAACCTTACGACCAACCCACCCCGGGTGAACACCTGTGGCACTACAAGGATAGTTTACAGTTATGAATATCTGTTGTGGCCATAAGATGTCTTTACACACAAACAGATTAATGAAAGAATCATTCACTTAAACAGAAAGAGTTTAGGTGAATACTTGTTAATAAGCAAATCCCTGGCTCTGAATATTCTCTAATTCTATAGAGCACAGTCCTCCTTGAGGAGCTAATACTCGTTGTTCTTCAGTTAGTCTATTTTATGGAATCCCACCGGGGCATGGATGTCTGTCTCTTGTGAGTGTTGTGTGGTGTCAGGTAGAGGTCTCTGCGACGAGCTGGTCCCTCGTCCAGAGGAGTCCTACCGACTGTGGTGTGTCTCAAATGTGTGTGATCATGAAACCTCGACGAAACGAGGAGGCCCAGGCTGTCGAGCCATAGGAAAAAAAATCTATGCCAAGTAGCCTGGAGAGAAGAAGCTGCAGCATTGGGAAGTGAAGGAGGTCAGAAGTTATGACAAGTGAACTGTTTTGAACTAGGCAGCAGAGGAGTTGAGCAGCATGTTCACTGTATCATACATTAATACAATATTAAAATTGAGAATTCAGCATCAGAAGCAGGGTTAGTAAACAGGCATTTAAATATATATATATATATATATATATATATATAGGCTCAGGATAGGGACAGGTGGTGGGCTCTTGTGAGTGCGGTAATGAACCTTCGGGTTCCATAAAACGCGGGGAATTTCTTGACTAGCTGACGACCTGTTAGCTTCTAAAGAAGGACTCTGCTCCACGGAGTTAGTTATGGAGTTATATATATATATGTATATATAGGGTGTAACGGTAAACTTTTTACGAAATTTTCAGGTGATGTAGGGTGTTGGAGGGGGGCAATTTTTAACAAGTAATATGTAGTTGGAAACGTCTCCATATCGAAATCTGCGTCAATATAGCGGCTGGGGAGGAATGCAAACCGTGAGCGCTGATTTCTGAAATCGTCGTTTCTTGTAATTGTTTAAATGTTTATTGTTAGTATATTGTGGTACTATTTTAATGGTACTATTTCCATTCACTCACAAGATATTTTCAAAATGGCGGCCACCGACCTCACTGTAGGCATTGCAGCGACGCACCCTGTTCTGGCGCACCCTCTCAAAGACGCCTGGCATGTTTGAACATCTTCACACGCTGCTAGAATTCTAGCTACCAAATCGTCTTCTCTTCCTAAAGGGGTCTCATAAATGAGATTCTTGAGGTGAACCCAAGGAAGATGCACCGACGCCGATTTCGATAAAAAAGGAGATGATTCCACAAACACACACACATATTCCCTGTCTCAAATTGCCCCGTTGACCCCCTTAAGCCCCTGAAAGTCCGAAAAAACTATCAAGTTACATCCTGTATATACATTGTACATATATACATATGACCAGAAGGCTGCAACAAGGGGCCAAATCAAGCCACCCCAAAGTTCAGGCATTGCAGGTTCAAGTTTATAAGAACACTCATTGTGTAACACGTAAAGTAGTATTTGCATATGTACAAACCGTAAGTACGAAGGCCTTTCTTTACAGTCTGAATTGCCCAGAGTTTAAGGCAGTTGCATTACAACATAATACACTGTACCTCCATTTTAAATACGCATACTCGTACAATTAAGTAACCTAGAATTGTTTAACTCTTTGAAGACTGAGTTCATCTAAGTTAAAAACAAACTTCATTTCCTATCTCGCATTAAACACACTACGTGGCCATTATAATGATCAACTGGGCAATGCAGCGTAGAAAAAAATTGCTCTTTACTATGAGCGTTATAGGAAACACATAAATACACCCTGTGGGAAAAGCCAGTTTTCCTTATGTTAATGCAGTTGCTAGACCAGCTAACCGCTGTGTTGTGAAGGGTTCATGCGTCATTTTAAATAATAACCACACGTAATAACAAAAGAAGTGTTATTGTATAATATCTTACAAGCCCTTGGTATACAATAATTATTAAACACTAAGTATCTTGAATAGAAAGATTCAGTCCACTTTACAGTTTTGCCATCATTGCTTCTCAGGCAACGATCTTAATAAGCAGGCTTGTAAAATGGTACTTTTACATACTAATGCGTGATTAAGATTAATATGCACAGATGGCGTCCCTGAATGATACGTAAAACGCTTTATATATATGGCCCAGCCGTGTAACATATTTATACATACAGCCTCAAACTTTACGTCGGTCTGAAAATAAATCTATATGAGTAAGAAGTAATGTCAAATTAAAAACACAAACTGTTATTATGAATAAACACTAGAACACATATATGTTATGAACAATCTAGTATAAATATCAAGGTGTTTAAAGATACACATTTAGTTCTGATTCCGAAATTAGTGCGGGGACCAGGTGGTTCCCAACCTTTTGTTGCTCGCGGCACAATGGAATTAGAATAGAGAACTAAAATTTATAATACAATTACACGTACTGTTTAATTAATGGCGTCTGCCTATACGTAACAACGCTTTGTAAGTCACACTCCGGTAGCCGTAGTTGCCTGGTTACCACGGTTCTTGTAGCAGCTGAGATTTTATTCGCTCTGAAGCACCCGCCAAGACAGAATGAACAGTTTTTGTAATTGAGAGATAATTTGTCTTTAAGGCACAAGCTGAGCTGAAGAAACAGTTAATCATCGAGCATACAATACAGCAAAGAACCAGATGGCAGCACTCCGATAGATGTAATTAACCCTTGGTTTGCTCTAAAAAAAAGGATCTACAAAAGACTCCGTTGAATAGCGAGGGAATATTTTGGTAGCCGTCCTATGAGGAGCACGTGGCTGACTTCATTGTACAAAAAAATATCGTAAAGCCCAATGATGCTGGTTTTTGTACAAGTATGAATTTAGAAAGCTCATGTAAATGCAGTTATTTCCAAATTCTATACAGAGCGTCCCTTTCATTGTGTCCCTGAACACAGCAGCTTTACCGCATGAAGTCCTTTTCCGCCAGGACTTCCTCTGACAGCCGTCGTGCTCAGAAATACGAAAAAATTGAGACCGTCTATAAAAGTGCCCCCTCAGCTTAGCAAAAACTTTGAGCGTGTGCGAGTGCATAATGAAGGCTTTTAGCAGTTTTTAATTTTAAACGTGTTAATTTTCATATTTAATGTTATGTAAGCATTCTTATATTCAAAAACTCACTACACACACGGGTTGAGAACCACCAATTTAAACAGTTGTATTGGTACATTCTTAAGAAATATTTAACAACATATTCATGTATTTACATAAAATAACAATCAGTCAATTAATATTTAAACTTATCTAATTAATTATCACAATTGTGTAGCAGAGTTGCCTCCCTGCTGACGAGGGTACAAAACTTGTATTGCACGCGGAAGTCTTGTTACACGCTTCACTTACACATCTAGGAATGATGACAATACACACAGATAAATAAAAAGAAGGAAATAACAGCTACGTCACACCAATAACAGTTTAGAAGAATTTTACAAAATCCCACTTATCGCTTCTCGCGTAGACGAGGACACTGCCGAGAGTTGCGTCTGCTTATCAGCGCTGGAACGTGAGACGGTCGCCAAGTCAAATGCTATATCTCGTACAGTGTAGGTTGTCAGTGCGTGTGAGATTACTCTCTGTACAACAAATGGCGTTCAACTGCCGTACGTCTGCAAAATGTGAGTCGTGAAAAAAAAAATGTCACCGCAGTTTTCGTAAAAAGTATTCCACGTCTGTAGTGCCATCAAAAAGAACAACACACAGAAGAGTGGAAAATGATTGAATTACAGTTTCGATGCTGGCAAACACTAATAAGATACGAAATATTGTACTTATATTTGACGATGCAGGGTTTACATCAGTCGAAAAGTAAACAGCCAAAATAACCGGTGTTGATGTTACTGAAATCCCCCTGCAGTTCGTTAAGTTTACTTTACATGACCTTGAAGTAGAGGGAGTGCGCGCGACATCATACGAAACCAGATCCCGAGCATTAGGTTACATTATTCCCGACATGATTACGCCGGAAGTAGCTGAAGAAGAGTAAACGTAATGAAATCCACTTTAACTGGAAGAATTAAAGGGTAATTTTCGAAAAGAAAAACTATCAATATTTCTAGAGAAGATCTCCGTCATTTTTCGAGAAATATTTTCAGAAGGTACGAGTTCTGCTTAGAAGATGGAAGTCGGCACTTTGAGACTCTTCTACGCAATAAGGTAAGCTGAACTGCAGGGGTGAGCGGTAAGCGGACTCTAAATTCTTGGATGATGGAGGCATCTCATACGATAAAACTCGCGCGACAGCTACCAGGATAAGGGAAAGAGATTAGTGGATTAATTTGCATTATTGTGCCTGAAAGTAAAAACAAGTTTATTTAGTACCACAGACCCTCAATACTTAATGTTATAAATCTTCAGAGACCTGGAACATAAACCGCAAATTTTGTCTATATCGAAGACTGCCCAGCACACCTCTACACATTTCCCCCAGACTACTGATCCTCGTGGACTTTTGTTAGCCGTGCATTGCTTCGCTATATAGTACTTAGTTTCACTATTCACTTATATGCAATAACAATCCAAAAGTACTTTCCTCAGTACAAATTTTAAATAAATAACAAGCAGCAACTAACACCATGGACCAGAGTCCTCCTTCGAAAGCTGCTGACAATCACTCAAATAATTATAATTTCCTGGAATTTCATGGAATATTAAAGTCGTTACCTTGTTAAATATGTACTAAATACCATAAGATAGAAAAATAAAGCAAAACATGCTTACAAACATCAGTAACCTTTGTTATTTTGTTTGTACTGTTTCTATTTGAGCTTCGTAGATAACTCGGTATTCAATCCAAATTGTAATTCAGCTGTTACCATTTTCGCTCCAACCGATCTGGATGACCACACCTGTGTCTTCCGATTTGCCTCTTTTGACTACTGTAGTGCCGTCATTTATCATTTGCAATACAACATAATAAGAAATTAAATGACTGAAATCGGGCGAATGGAGAGGCCTAGAAATCTGCCCTCGTGTGCCCATCCCCTTATTCGGAAACAGTGCACTCAAATTCAGTTTTATGGATGTGCCAAAACACTGGGTTGCGATCTGATGCAAGACTATCACATCCCCCAAGCAGTGGAAATGAGTAACTTTGTAGTGCTTTAACTTTCCTGCAAAGAATGACAGAACTATCACTGCTAATTTCGTAACTGTCAGTTCACACCACACATCGCTTTAGGAGTACATACTATATCTATCGCGTTTAAGGTATTCGCTGGGTGGAGTAGAACCCCAAATTCCAGGTATGTTGATCCTATTTTCAGCAGTATCAAATATAATTACAATATAATGAATTCTTTAAAAATTCTCTATATACATAACAATTTATTGTTACCTTATATAAATTCGCTGTTGCTTGTAAATCGGTGTGTTACCTCCAACGTGACGATTTGTTCAGGGAATGTAAATATTCCCACTTCAGATTACTGGGACAGATAGAAATTTTGAACAGAAATACGAATCTTAAGTACTTCGCATTTCGTAACATAACACAGTTCAAATTTCCATCAAAACTTTAAGTTTACTCTGACCCCCATTCCAGAAGGTCACATCAGAAGATTTAGGGTTGCAATTTTGCATCGCTCTGTATCACACTCTTCATATAAGGAAGAATTCCGGTCCCACCCAACTTCCACAGCGCGGGAAATCTTTGGGGGTCGGTGGCAAATCATTTGGTTGGCCCACGTGAAATATGACGTCAAATCCATTTGTCCCATACGAGACATGTTGATCGTGCAGCAGCCAATATCCTGCGAGACACAATGACATGTAATTACTCATGTAACAACAAGCACACAATAAATCGTATATTTGTAGATTAACAATAAATGCAAAGAAAGGATGTACAACAGTCCTGTCTCAAATTCCTGCCCAGAGACAGATAGTCCGACTGGTATACCGTAGCTTCTTCATTCCCCTAGAAAAACACTGGAGGGAGTTCGTTAAAACAAGGCACGATTGCTATATGTCACACTTCTCTCAATTATCAGAAACAAACATCATAGGTGTAACGTCGGGGTGCGGGGGGGGGGGGGGGGTAAACGCCCCCCCCAACATTTTTCTACTTAAGAATAGTTTTTTGGCAACTACGTTGAAGAGGGGCAAATAGAAAATAGAAATATTTTCTAAACGATTATTTGGGTGGTGTAAAGACAGAAAAATATAAAAAAAACCTTCCTTTTACGGGACGCAGAATAGAGGCATGGTCGATTTGCCTCCCCCCCCCCCCCCCCCCAATATTATTAGTCATGTTACGCCTATGACAAGGATTGTGTAACGGAACGCAAAGGCTATGAATGTGAAGTGTAACAATCGATGAAAAATAAAAGCCATCATTTAAAACGAGCCGTATGTACTAAACAGCAGACACACTTCTGTGAAAATGTATCAAAGCTTAGTAACTTACAGCGAAAATACAGGAAATAGGCCCATCACAGATAGTATTAAATGGTGCAATTAGCTGATAGGCGTATTTTAACTCAAGAACAAAAAAAAAGCGATATTCTTTATCAAGGTGAACACAACTTCGATTTCAGCAAACCGGTTCAGTATAATTAATGTGAACATCAAATTAAAATAAAAAGACCGACAAATGCACTATTTAACTACTTTAATGTAGTGTCCTTGTATCACCCTACACGTGTTTCGGACTCAAAGTCCATCATCATGCGGTCTCAGTATTAAAAACCACTAAAACAAGCTCATATTGACACAGACGTACATCACTCGTATACCGCTATTGTGGTAGAATTATCTTGATAAAATTATAGAACATAGATATGTCTATATTTAGTTAAAAATGTTCTATAATTTTATCCAGATAACTCTACCACAATAGCGGTATACGAGTGATGTACGTTTGTGTCAATATGTGCTTGTTTTAGTGGTTTTTAATACTGAGACCGCATGACGATGGACTTTGAGTCCGAAACACGTGTAGGGTTATACAGGGTGCGGCAAAACTCCCTCCCTAGTTTTGAAGGTGAATTAAAAAAATAAGTACTCGAGATACAAAAATTTATTTTCATATCCTAAACTTACAACATGGGAAGTTTTCTCTCATATGATTTTGAAAATAATATCGGCCATGTGGTGTCCGTCATTGTCCAAACACTGCTGCAAGCGACTTGTGAAGTTTCGCATAACTCTTTCGAGCATCTCTTGGGGTATACGGCGAATTTCTGTGCGGATTGCCTCCTTTAGGGTTTGCAGGTTCCTTGGACGATGTTTATAAACCTCGGCTTTGAGATAACCCCACAGAAAAAAGTCGCACGGCGTCAAATCTGGCGAGCGCGCGGGCCACGGAATATCGCCTCTCAGGGAGATCAAGCGTCCGGGGAACATTTCCCTCGAAACCTGCATTGATGCTCGCGCTGTGTGGGCCGTGGCCCCGTCCTGCTGAAACCAGACATTCTCTAGACCAATTTCTTCAAGAGCTGGGGCAAAAAAATTCTGGAGCATGCTCACATACCGCTCAGAATTGACGGTAGCTGCCCGATTTCCCTCTTCAAAAAAGTAAGGCCCGATGATCCCCATTCGTGACACTGCGCACCAAACTGTGGCACGATCACTATGCAGAGGCTTCTGGTGGATTACCCTCGGGTTGTTTTCACTCCAATATCGAAAGTTTTGCTTATTTACACAGCCAGAAAGATGGAAATGTGCCTCGTCACTGAAGAAAACAACCGCGTCATGTGGTAAAGTTTCAATCATTCCACGGCAAAAACACGCTGCTCGTTCGTCCACATTATGTTTATGACTGAAATTTTTTGTAAGGAAAACTTCCCATCTACCTGCCGCCATGGACGCCATCCCCACCCTTTTACGACCTCCGCTCGCTTCACAATGCCCTATTGAAACTAGGGAGGGAGTTTTGCCGCACCCTGTACAAGGACACTACATTAAAATAGTTAAATAGTGCATTTGTCGGTCTATTTATTTAATTTAATTCATAGAAATGCACGGTGATAAGTGTGAAATTTAATGTGAACATATTTTAATATCCAAGCTTGCGCTTATACAATTTAAAAAAACAAAATACTTTAAAGGTAAAGTTGATGAATAACTAAGTCAGTTACAAGGATATCAGAGTGCATTCAGATTTACAAACTTCTTGAGCTATCTGCGCCAAGCAATGTAAGTTTGCACCAGGCACATCAGAAGATACTTTATTGCTGACTGCCTTTTCCCTTTCTTTAAGGACACGTCATCACATAAGAATGTGTATGTCTACGCACATATTGACCATGCCATGGCTCAGGCAGTTAGTCGCTGGCCTCACATCGCACAGGCCCAGGCTTCATCCCAGATCAACTCGTGTGAGATATGTAGTGAAAGTGGCACTGAGGCAGGTTTTTCTCCGAGTACCGGTACTTCCAGTTTTTTCTGTCAGCGTCCTTGCGCCAATGTTTCACCCTCATTAATTAATTTATTGCCGACGTTATATAATCTCGTAAATTGACAGCGTCCTTAAATAACACATTAAAACACACACACAAGCGTGTACACTTGTCTGACCTTCCAAATTACTTCCGAGTTTAAGGACCATTTTGACTACTACACAAACGCGCTGCCAAAGAGCAAACACAGGTAACTATAAAGATACTTGCAATATTCGGCACGCATTTGTACAGGTATTACGTTCGCAATTTTAATTATCTGAAATTGTAAATAAGTGTATAATTACAGTGCTCTTCCGCCAAAGAGTCAGCCTACCTGGGTTGTCTGCCTTGAAGCGAAGGACGGATACCCCGTTGCTAGGCACAGTGACAGTATCCTTGAGCACGGGGTTTACAAGGTTTCGAGACAGAAGAGTGTCTCGACTGTCGAGTTCCTCTATGCGTGTCAGGGCGGTGGGTTCATCCAGTTGCGTGACACCCACCACGTAGAAACTATACCCGTGTAAGTGGAACACGTGACCCGCGTCGCTGCCCCCTGTGAAACAAGAATGCTGAATGTTCTTATCGGTGATATGTCAGTCGGTATCGTAACTAAGTTACGGCATGGACGAACGAAGAACCGTGGGTCATTGCCTTGCAGGGGTAGAGATTTGCTCTCCTCCGATGGGTCCAGACCGGCTCTGAGGCCCGCCCAGCCTTCTATTCACTGATTAACGTGGACAGTTTTCCTGGGGATAAAGCGACCTGGCCGTGAAGCTGACCACTCACGTCCGCTTATTTTCCAAGCGAAGAATGACTTAGCTATACCTCCACTTCCCTATACGCCTTCATGGCGTGCATAGCGACGCATTTTTTTTTTGTTTTTTTGCTTCTTCTTTTGGTCCAGTCACACTCTCTCTTCTTCGCTCCATTAAGGAACAATTCACGAATAACAAAAATAATTTACGTCACAGTCAATAGCCTCTGTGTTGGATTGTACTTATACCTATATTCACGCACCACAAACATTTACACGTTTACACCTATCATAAGAAACTGGTCCGTGTGACAGGATGAGTCATGCTCTGCCTGATCAAGTAGCCGTCTGCGTGGGTTCGGATTTCAAAGAAAAACTGTCTGTATATCATGACCATGAGACGTGTCCATGTGTTACAAGTAACTGAAAAACAAGTAATGTTAAGAGAAGCCAAGACACGTAAAAGCACAAAATGACGTGAAACCTAAGCAAAGCGGTTTTAAGGGTTAATTAAATATTATAGATCTTAATACCTAATACCCGTGCTTTTAGAAGTCTAGATGGGTTGCGAATAGATCTAGCTCAAAATCATGTCCGAACGCGGACTTTCTTCTTAGTGGTGTTGAAACTTCGAATTCTGTTACCATCAGATTTGTTAATCGGTAACAATAGATAACTGAGTCGTGAGGATGTAAGTAAATCAGAGCCGTGTGCAATGGCGGACTTTGGTAGAGTTTATTGGCGGTGTTGAGCCTTAGGCTCCGTAAGCACAGTGTTAGCCGTTACCCTGGTCCACAAGGACGAGCTCCACTGTCGCTCCTAGCGGTAGATCAATGATATGGACGCACTCGCAAATCGGTGAACCCTGGCATCGTGGCGGCAGTGTTTCTTGCCGGCACATGAGGTCAGGGTTCACATCTTCTGCCTGGTCAGCAGGGGCGATGACGGAAACATGAAGGTGAAGTTGTTGAGCTGAGGAACCAACACACGGGTCACCCTGCTGGCTCCTGAGGAAAAAAAAAAGACAGTAGCTTAAACGCTTGACAAAGACTGTGCCACACGTTATAAGATTCCATTAGCTGTCTTTATATTATGGCCTGTTAGTCACGAAATGACAGGTCTATTTTCTAACACACAAGGCCTGCGTACACTTGCGCTACGAATCAAATTTAAGAGATTTCATAACATTTATGTTTCAGTCTCATTTAAATCAGAAGCTAAGGGAGTAAAGCCCTGAAAATGTAGTACATCCAGTTGATGTCAAACTTCATCAAACCTGTTGGGTTATTTAAGATATGAAATACGCAGTCAGATCCTCTTCAGTAAAGTCCATTTAATACAGTAGTCCCTCGGTCATCCGAACTATAGTTCAGATGACCGAGGGAGGGTTGTCCGGATTACGCAGGAATCCGCATCACCGAGGGAAAACTCCGTGGTATAAGGAACATAAAAAAATCATGACTGAGTGCTAAAGTAAAACTCCTTAAAGCGGAAATACTGTACCTAACACTATACAACAATAATAATAATAATATATTGTAATAATTTCAATGGGAAAAACTGGGTTATATTTGGCCCAAAATTGTCCGGGCCAAATGGGGATCCGGATTACCAGGGTCCGGACTACTGCAGTACTGTTCCAACTACATAAGTAACTTCAAAGAATTATAAAATTCACAGGATTGGCGGCAAGAGTCAGGTGGGAGCGAAAGAGTGGGTGTTGCTAAGGCGTGCTCTGGGCGACTAACTATCAAATTGTAACTTGTGTTGGGGTTAAACGGAAATTTAATTGAGGAATCGGCGACAAACGAGACGACCGAAGAATACGCGATGGTAAAACTACTTCTGAACATAAATCATATAACAGTGGCAAGCATTTTGTTCGTAGTAACAAAGTAATATGGGGAAAACTAGGCCAAATGCATTGAAACATTAGGCCGAAAACAAATATATATGTATAATTAGTACGTTATTACCTTGTAAAAATGTATAAGATTTTATTTACCTTTTGTGTTCCTCCACAATTTAATTATTAAATAATAGACGCCTTATGATAGACCCAGACATGTGCTTTGAAATATTTAAACTGTTTAGATACGTAGGTCAAGCAATTAAATGAATTTACAAGGAAGAAAGGAGATGAGAACTGATGTCGGTTTGACAAAGTAACACTGTAAATTGTGTTAGTTGGTAACATGCCTTGCCTCGGAGGATACAGTCAAAATGGAAAGTGAAAGTGCTGCTCCGTGAAGGTAGACCAGATGCTTTCTTTGTCTCACCGCTTTACGGCGATACAGTGGACCGTCCTCATGTACATGGTACTGGTGTAGCACTGATTGAGTAAAACACGCCACTAAGATATGGCCACTGTCTAACTGCACTGGATTTTACTTCTGTTAAAGGGATACAGTGGACCGTCCTCATGTACATGGTACTGTAAATCACGGAATACTGGCAGCAAAACTCGTCTTAAAGTTACATTATATGCTGTAACAATTGTTCGTGATCCATACAGTTACTACGTTTGACTCAAACAATCACGTGTGTTAATTTCTGTGTAATCGGTTGGTGCGAACACAAGACCGTTGCCTCACCACTTGCCTGGGTCAGAAGGACTGGCAGTGTTCTCTCCAGACAGCTGTTTGAAGCCAAACGCCAGGTACAGGATGATGTCCACTTTCTTTTCCATCAATTCTCGCTGCATCTTGTTAACGGCTTTGACATCCGAGAGACATAATGCGTCTTTGTCCTTCGACGCCGCGCACTGACCGTCCACTGTGTTGAGAAGCTGCAAAAAAAAAAAACAGTCGTCGTGCCACCAGTCAGTCAGTCTAAGTAATGCTACATTCAATACATACAGTAGTTTCAATGTAGGCTTCGTTGGCTAGAGAACAGGGCTGAAATGTTAAAATTTGTAGACTTTGAAGAGAAATTCCTCTGAAAAGTCAGTAGGCCTACTGTCTACCGCTGTATCCTGAAGAGTAACTCCATGAAGTATAGTCTTTGCTGAGAAGCTGACAGTCGTTTATCGAGGCAGGAAATTTACCGCCGTATAAGACTCCGTGATTACGACAGTCCGTCACTAGACCCCGAGTTCCTCACATCCCATTTCCTTTGAGGGTAATCTTAGAATTACATTCCGATCTATACTTAAGTCTGTCAGGCTGTCTCGTCCTTCAAGTTCAAGAGCACTATTTTGTATGAAATACGTTCTCGATTTCCAGGAAAACAAACAATAATTATTATTACATGTATTATAATAATATTAATATAGTAATATATAATATCACAATAATAATTATATAATATACAATATGTACTGTAATATTACTGTAATACTTTATTTATTTACGTGCTAACTCAACAGCCTCGTGGCCAGTTACAAAGACAGCACAACTATAATGAGACAACAATAACAAATGAAGACAAAAGCATAGCAGGGAAAAAAAACGAACAAAGACTGAGAATTAATTTACTTGAAGTTGAATCAAAGAAAAGAAAAAAGATTATCCTTCTTTATAATGAATACATTGTAACCGCTGAAAAGAATATTAATAGATAATGCAGTACCATAATAACATGAAATGTGATTGGTGAAAAAGAAATGCTCGGTTAACCGCAATTTTACAAAAACTTTCAGTTCGTACAGCACAATAAATAAATTTTCTCTCCATTATAAAAACCAGTCAATAAATGATGTAAAGAAAAACAGCTGATATATATATATATATATTTTTTTAAGGAAAGATCCATGAAAAGCGTTAAGTGCACTCTGTGAGCAGAATGCAGAATTTTGTAACGTTAAGTTTAAATTGTACAGACATTTCAGTTACTAATCTTATGAGCTTTATTTTATGAGAGTAGTTAATAAAAAAAACTTGGTGCCATCGCAGATGTTAGGTTCAACCCAGACCAGTGCATATGGGATTTGTGGTGGACGAAATGACATTGGGACAGGTTTCTCTCCATATACTTTTGTTTCCACTGTCAGTACTCTTTCACTAATGATCCATACTCATTCACTCACCTATGACCGACTCTATGTTATCTTAGCAATTTGCAGCGTCGGTTAAATAACACCTTAAAAATTAACTAAATAGGCCCTATGTAAAATGTTCTTACAAACATCTTCAGCTGTCGCGCATTACCAGACGCTGTTGCCTGTCCCTAATCAGAGAGACTCTGAATACAGATAACATTTAAATAATTGGTACGACACCTTAGACGAGAATTCATCCACTGCAAAACAACAAAACAGAGTTACGGATTCGAACAAGCGATCCCAGTATTTGAACAACAAATCATGGCGTGCTGCTCTGTGAACTGCAAACCGTAGTTTTAAATTCGTCACGGGGTAACTTCTTGACAAATCCAATACAAAATGGCGAGTTCTTATTTTTGTTATAAGCAGAGACACAGTAATGGGCAGAAACTCACTGTCAGACCGTGTGTTTTCTGTTCAACATCGGATGCTTTTGGGGCAAGAGGTTCCGAGCTGTCAGGAGCCCCGTCGTATCGAAGTATGGCTGCCCCCTCTATGGCCGACGTATCACAGTCTTCAGCAGTGCTAACATAAAGCCAGTAGTTAGCAACTGGCTGGTCAGCGGTGAGCACAAAGTCTGTTCTTTCACCTGTAAGAAACATAGAAACAGGAGGAAGGCAGCTCCAAGCTACGAAGCGTGTTCAATAAGTAGATTTCCCTGATTCATAAAAATTAAACCACAAGTACTTACAACGAAAAGTGTAGCTTATTTACTTTATTGCACTGTCATCATTTTTCAACATAATCAAAGAGGATGTCGGAGAATTTTTCCCCGTTTTAAAAAGAGTTTAAAAACTCCATCGCGGTAGAAATCGGGCTTTTGCAACAAGCCCAAGCCCGAGACCATCTGTGCTGCTTCGCAACATTATTTTCTGCACAATGACGGGTTGTTAACCCTAAGCCCGAACCTGTATGTGAATATCACCTCTCGTAGATTGTCCATGATTGTTAATACAACTAATCCCACCCGCAAGTTGAAAACACGACTTGTTGTGGTTTACAAGGCAGTGAACCTAATTACTGCACACTAATTCAGCCCGATGGATTAGAATAAAGGAACAAAATATGGCGTCAATTTGGAGTGAAAATACATGCTGTCGGAATTTGGTGGTATGGCAGGATTAATCCCAAAAAGTCTCCAGCTTAAAGCGCAGGTAAAGTCAGCGAGTCTAGGCTGATGTGTCAAGTCGGGAGAGTGCGCAAAATCGTGTCCGCGTAGATCAGTTTGTTTCTGCAGTCAGAAAGGCGGAGGTGCCAGGATACGTCTGCTTACGTAGAAGCTGCAATCATGTGACTGAGGTAGGAGGACCGTAAGTTTTGTGAGACTCGCGCTGAAGTTTTTCATGCAAAATGACGGGGACGTTTTGGATGTAATCCTGTTAAACAAACATTAAATCACTAACAAGAGATTCCTGGAATAATTCCGTGTTCAGAAATAAAAGTCCGAATAAATATTTCATGTTCGTATGTGCCTATTTGGAAGCCTTATTTCATATTCCTTTGACAGCTGTAGTGACTGTTTTCCTGATCCTCAACACATAAGGACTGAGTTAATAACGTCATAACTGAGCTATTACGCAAATAACTACATCAAAGCACTCAATCGCCATGCTGCCGACCTCGGGTTTACAGAAAGTTGCTGACCTGCTGCCATCACAAAAGATGTGACCTCTCGTGGGATTATGGGGTTGCCGTCCAGCGAGATTACGCTTAACACATGGTTGGCAATGCTGACGGTGATGGGGCAAGCTCTCCCGCCCCCAGCATACGCCAGCCGAAATCTGTACCTTTTGCCTGGAGCGACCGTGAATGTGGACAGTGGAGGTTCCGGTCCTTCTGACCCGTCTAACTGCTGGAACAAACACGCACAACACTCTTATTACTGAAGTGTACATGTGACAGATGGAGACAACATCCATATCGTCTGCTGACAGACGTCTCCTCAGCTCTCTGTTTTCAAATGCCCTCAATCAGTGTTCTTCCCTAGGTGTGAAAAGCTACGTTTATACTCAAAACAAATCAACATATAAAACTATACGAGTCTTGAGGCTTTCACAGCGTAATGGCTGAGGTGTAAGAGCCGCGTCTCTGGGTAAGCGATCGTCCAGGGATGCGGCGTCATATCCCAGAAGAATTGAGTCCTTACGTAAAATTGTATTTTTCTGTGTTATAATTTTCACAGTTACAAGTATACAGTTTAGAAGACAGAAGATAGGAAGAGCCACACCTAGACTAGCGTTATGGACATAATCTAGCGTCTTGTGTTTTCTTATGACACAGGGTTTCGAAAACTGGGTATGTTCTCGTCTGCAGGTGGAAAAGGGGAGAAAATGTCCACTTCTGGCTGAGTAGTTGTGAAATAGCCAGCCCGTATCACTGGTCCCTTGATGCAGCCCAACAAATTAGGGTCTTTCTACCCCCTTTTCCACGTAAAAATCAAAACACTCTCAGTTTTCGAAATGTTGTTGCATTCAAAATCGAAGCGAAGGACACCGTCCAATACACTGCTCAGGCGTTTTGCAAAAATGGTTCCACAATCTTCACAATCCTTGACGGTTGGTAGAAGACACAGAAAAATGAAATGAATTGTAGCAAATATGCTTCAGATATATTCTGTTCGCAACTTGAAGATTACTGCGTCATGCGATGTGACGCAGTGTGTTCTGGTCGATATGTACCGACGTTTCGGAGGAACCTGATGCCCCACTCTTATGAGACAACAAATAAACCGATCGGGAAGAAAGAGTTAGTGATACGAAATTCAGCTAAAAGCGAAAAAAATGGAAGCGATGTTAAGTGAAATGGCATCCTGTGGCCCTGAACAGGGTGTCGGCGGATGTATACCAGAAACTCAACAGACAATATCTGCACAGTCACCATCCTGATGGTCTCAAATTACACTCTGAACTTCTTCGTAAACACAATTCTGATATATTACTGTCCTTCCCAAATACCTAAATCCTGACACATTATCGGATGACGTAATTATTATCTGTCTCTATGTTACGATTCTCTCCAGCTTTTTTTGTGAGAAGACACAAACATTTAACGGCTTACGATATATTTTAAAAGCGGGGCCCACCTCGGACAATATTCAAAGCAATAAAGTGGTGTAACGGTTAAATATAATGACAGTGTTATAAGCTAAATTAAAGGGCACACCATAACATGCCACAGGATGTACAGAGAAGTGCAGGTATAGCTTCACTCCTTCTTAAACTCAGCGCTAGACGGGGATGGGTGGTCAAAGCCTTGCCCCTGCCAAGAGAAGCAGTACCATTGTTCAGGAGGCTGCGTTGGCCCCAGGGCTGGTCTGGGTGGTTATGGTGGATGGCAGTGTTATCGAGAATGATAATGGAATTTCTTGCCTTTGGTTGAGAACGACCGTTGATCAGAAGAGATGCAGTGCTGGTGCCAGGGTTGGGCTCCAGGAGTCGCTGGATTGCGAACCCATGGCTCCACTCATTGATGACGATCACGTGACTCGGATCGTCCACGTCGTACTCTTTGAAGTGAGGCTCGCGTCTCGCCGACTGTCGGACAATGAGTGCGCCAAATATCCCATCGGTAAGCTGAACGCCTGAGAAATTACAACACTGAATTGAAGCACTGCAATTGACTTTAAAAGTACAACTGTCCCTGTGCACCAGAGGAAGACGTATGGAGGGTGGATGTATAGCTCCATTCGTTCTCAGTCTCTTCACTAGATGAAAATAAGAGGTAAACTTAAGGCCCAGGTCACTTTATCCCCAGCGAAAGCCCCAGGTACCCATCAAAAAAGAGGCTAAGGGTGACCCAGAGTCGGTCTGGACGCTTTTGGAGAAGCGAAAGTTTATTCCTCTTGCCAAGAATCGATAGACGGTTTCTCTGACCTCCAGCCCCTAGCCCAGACACTATATCGACTATGTTGTCCGAGGTCCCTGTCTTTAACCTTTGTTGATCATACAGTTTCACGAGCAATTTTCAAGCTGGCTGTTTAATGTGTAAGCAAAAATAAGCTTTCAGTGTCATACATCCGAATGTTAGTCCGTATGTATCGCATTAATAGCTACAAACACCATGCACAATTGTATTACATAATTTTATAATAGCAACAAAAGCGAACGTGTCGGTCGTGCCAACTTCTGGGGTAGGATAGAACCTAAAGCCAATAAAAATGCAAAATAGTAAGTTATTTTCGAAACAAAGTAACATTTTTCACCGTCTTACTTTACGTGAAATGCAGAGTGACGACATGAGGGACGGGAGAAATCTGTACGGAGCTTACAGTTTTATGCCTCTAACGAATGAACGATTGTAACCAGGCATGCTGCATTTTGAAAATGTACTTGCATGATAAGATTACTATCATGGCGACCGTGCGAAAATTTGATCTCATATCTTACAATTTTTGTTATCCTGCGAGATTTTGTATACCCACAGTGGTGTGGTTGAGGTATCAGGCCTTCCGAGATGTGACGGTGTCTTGGGGCGAGTGTTTCCAGACATTTCGAAGGAACGTGTTGCGTTCATCTTCAAGGTTAAAGCAGTCCAAGTACAACCATCCTTCCAACGACACAGCTTCATATTTCAAAAGCCTGAATCCTCAACTTAACGTATGCGCAGTCTCTACCAGTATAAGTTATTCACAGAAAGAGATCACTATATTCTTTAATTATAATTAACCGTTCTTGCTATCCGAACAATGCATATTTTGAGTTATAATTTGTGTCCACAAGTTTTGGTTATTTAGGGTGAGATTGGTCGGTCCTTCCCCTTAACAGTGTCTAAGTGTACGAAGACAGATGCTGTGTAACACTCCAATCATTGAAGAGTGTCAGTCAGTCTTCTTTCTAGCCTCCAGCACTGTACCACTTGTGTGTTCTCATCTAGCCAAGCGGAAGTAACGCTCCTAAAACAGACAATCACCCGTTCCAAACGTTTCTACAACTCAAAGAGAAGGAACAAAAAATTCATTTCACCCTCGACAATCGAACGCCTGGTGCAGTCGATATAGTGGCAAAGATATTGCAACTTTACACAAGGTGGTTTCTTAGGTTTGTTTAGTGTCATTAGTCTGCTGTTGTGGCCTACTGCGTGTCACGGTTCAACTCCTCTGAACTATTCCGATTCCAGACAGATTATGAAAATACTTAGGGGTTTGGTAAGTCTCCTTTAAGATATCACGCTGCTTCCTTCTAAATTCTTCAACTTCATGATCATATCCGTATCTCTTCCGATAATTTTTAAATTCCGTAGCTGGTAGAGTACTATTAAACATCCGGAAATAAATTACGCGTAGACCTATTAAGTACAGTAAGAAGTGCTGAATGTCGCAGTGACAAAACTCAAAAGCTGTAATAATGGCTGTAAAACAATACACTGCCTACTGACTGTCGGATCTGAAAAGGATGCAGTAAATATTTGTGTCTACATACGTAAGTAGGTACATGTATGTAGGTTATATGAGTGCAGTCGGTACAAGGACTAGGCTACGGACTAGGTGACCTAGGAATCCTAGTTCGATTTCCAGCAGGGGTGGGACTACTTTCTCTTTGCGAACCCGTCCAGACTGGCTCTCGAACCCACCCAGCCTCCTATTTAATGCATACCTACTGCAATTTCACCGGATGGTTAGACGGCAGGAGCGTGAAGATGACTGCCTCCATCTGGTACCAAAGTTAAAAAAGTGTAGACCATACCTTACCTTCCCCATACGCCTTCGCAGCACATATATTCACACCTACTTTCTCTTCTACAATTTTTTCATAAAATTAAGAGTTCTAAGATAATGAAAATAGTTCAGAATTCTTAAAACACTTCTTTTCACTTTAAACTCCTAACCGTCAGGTGAAAGTTATGCACTGCAACAAACAAACACTGATTATTCTCACTCTTTAAACTCATGTTCCAACATGACGGGCAAAGTGCCTGTAACGTAACAATGAGGGATGCTGGCTTAACCATGTTAACGTGGCAAAGCAGTAAGTGTTAAAAGTTATGAGTGTGTTTCTGTGATCTTGCCTTAGTCATACGCACTTGCATCTTTTCTGCGCAGTAGTATATTGTCATCTGTGGCCTGTCTGTCTCTATCATATTTTTCCACATTATCTCATAAACGGCACGATTTTCGGGAAAAAAATTTATTGAACATAAAACGTGTTTTTATTTTCTGTAAAACTTTTCTCCGAAACATTTCCCATTCTAAGTAGACTTCAGCGAGATATTATCATAAATGTACATAGGTCTTCATGTAAAGTACCCGCTATTGTCATATTTTAATTAAATTGAAATTTCACGACATGGTTTCGAAAAATTATCAAATTTCATGAAAATCAGTCCAGTGGAAGACGAGTTGTCCCATCCGGAGAGACGGACGGGCGGACAGACATGACGAAGACAATAGTCGCTTTTCGCAATATTGCGAAAAGCGCCTAAAAGGCAATTGTAATAAATCATATTTATGCACTCTTTTTATTTTTTACTGTCAATATGGCCTGTGATTAAGGCCTGTAAATACCAAAAGGTCAATTCATGCATTAAATCAAATATCGTTTCCTAGCACCGAAACAGTAGCGAACACAGCTTCAACCCCTTAAAGTCCAGTGGTGACTATAAGCACCACCTGGTGCAAAACGTATCACACTGTACATATTTCTGTTCATTACGACACCAATAATTGACACAGATTATTTCCCTAACAGCATTAACTGGTTGGTCTGTCTAGTAGAGGTGGACTCTGTTCTCTGTGAGGTACGAACAGACTTCTTTTTTATATCATTCAGATGAATGTCAGTCTGCCGACTTACACCGTTTCATTCCCTTCGGGAAACCCCCCCCCCCCTCTTGATGTTTAGTTAATTTTACCTACGATGACTTGCTTATATATTACAGTATTTCGTCAGGAAAATTATATTTTATACTTGTTTGGTTTCATGAGCACTGAGTGATAGCTCTCTTCTCCATCTGCAATGTGCAACTTGGACATAAAATGTAGCCGAATGCTGCTTCTGAGCTATCAAACCAGTTCGGATAAGAAGAAGTGACCTTGGAATTTACAAAAACCCTATTTGTCAAAATTATCTAACCAACTGGACCGAACAAATCTCTTCTTAAACAGATAACAGTCAAAAGAAGGTCAGGCATTGCAACTAATATTGTTGTCAAGAGAAGGGGCGAGAATTTTATAATATATGTTTGTAAAAACCGGTACCTGAAGACAGCGTAAAATTATAAACTTACAGGGCAGTGAATAAGTAGATCAGGGAGATGATCGAAAGATTTCAGGAAGGAACAGGCATGACTTTGTCTAATCCGCGACGACTAGCAGAAGAACGTGCTGTAGGTGTTACGTGAACTTATTAGAAAGTCAGTTACGAAACTGGAAAGATAATGGAAGTTGTGGCTGCCATGTGTTCAAACCTGTCTTCACGATTAATGATGAAGTATTTACCGCAAGCAAAATGGAACCAGCGAAAGTGAAGTTAAGCTGCCATTAAAGCTACATAATAAAACATTAAGTTGTAATATCCAGAAGCGTTATGGGATGAAGCACTCGACACGTAGGTCAGTACCGACCTAGTTGCCACGTAATTTTTACAGAAGTCCTTCAGGCCTGTATAATTTCCAAACTAGTCAGGCAATATAACAAAAATGAACTGAATGGAAGTTGCGCAATGCTCTACATGAAGCTTTAAAGTAAGAATAAAACAGAGAGCTGTAATCAGGCGCCTGGTCACGTAAGAGACAAGAATTTATAACTGATTACAGAATAATGTATTATGGCTCTCTGTGAGGTACCTAGGAGACGGGTAACAGGAGAACTCACGGCACGCAGGCAGCATGGTTGAGATAAGGAACGCCTACAAAGTGTTCGTCGGCAAATCTGCAGGAAAGAAGACTTTTGTTGTAACTGGGCATATAAGAAAGAATATATAGCTCAGAGGTCATAGGGTCTGGAACGGGTTGAATGGAAGCAAATAGGACGAATACCTCAAATACATAATTGACAGACAGTAAATTTAATGAGGCAACACTGAGTTGATTGGAACATTAAACGAAAAATATAACAAAAATATTTTAAACTCATACATTCTGTTTTAATTTAATATCTGCCCTTAGTACCCAAAGTTGCATTCCTCTTCAAACTTTTCGACTGCAATATACTTTTCCCATGTGTGTTAAAGTCATAAAAATTTCGACATCCTTAATTTGGCCACCCTAATATTATTTTGTGACGAGTAAAAGCCATGACCCTCCTTATTAGGCAGCGGTTGCTGCTCTTGTCTTAGGAGTCTGTAACACACCAGATTCAGTACAGTGTGAGGCTGGCAGCCGCCAGCCCAAACGCTAACCTTACCCTTGCCGCAGTCCAACGTTGGGTTATGACTTTTTAAAGATTTTCGATCCTGGATGACGAGAATATTTTTAGGAAAGTGTATTTCTCTTATTTAATTATTTATATTCATTTAACTATTTACCTACTCTCTACATCTGAAGTCAGTGTCAAACTATCACCTAAGGACGCATAAGTTTGGTGAAAAAGGGACCCCTGCTCATAGCTATCCATTCATCTATCTACTTACCTACCTATCAGTCTATACATCTACCTACCTATCTATCTAGGATACAGAATAGCCACATATCTGTCTGTCTGTCCGTCTGTGTGTTGAGCCGTAGCGGAGTACGAGCTATAGCTTGAGACTGTGAGAGATGGAAGCTCTTTGTAAGCCCTCTACACTTGCCGGTAGAAAATATTAGACTAAGTGAAGTGAAGTAAAGTGAAGTGAAGTGAAGTTGAGCCGTAGCGGAGTACGAGCTATAGCTTGAGACTGTGAGAGATGGGAAGCTCTTTGTAAGCCCTCTACACTTGCCGGTAGAAAATATTAGACTAAGTGAAGTGAAGTAAAGTGAAGTGAAGTGAAGTTGAGCCGTAGAAAAATAAATGGTTTCACTTGAAGAAACAACTCAATTAAAAATTACTGACTTTCACTCTCCTGAAAATTAGACAAGAAATGTCCAAAAGCGTGTATGTCAGATACACAGACTATACTCTTGTTCACAAACGTTGAGTAGTACAGAAGATAATAGATACAAAACATCTCCTTAAGAAAGCCTGAAAAAATTACTTTTATTTTTTTCGGTTTCGAAAATCAGGTACAGCGTGTTCAAAAATATAGGTTTCCTGTCTCACCCAAGCCGTGCATCGTAATCACAAAGCCGTTGCTCTTGGTGATACGTCATTAGAAAAAGAACTGATTTGTTTATATTTCGAATAAAGGGGCACAGAAGGCCTAAAGAATTAATATGACACATTCCACATAGGCCTACAGCCAATTCCTCTCACTGAAATCCTCAGCTACCTGCAAAAATATACACGGTGTTCTTCAACTACCATTTCAAGTGAAATACTGTTTCGGTTCCTGTCACTATCCAGGTGGCCCCACAACGATGCAGCTGGGTCTGGCTCTTGTCACAGGGCTCGTCTAATCAGTCTGCAAGCGGAAGCCAATTACTTGTGCAAATGGACGAGAGGCTAATTAACTATCAGTGCAAGTGCTCCAGGGCCTCCTCCAACTACCATGTCAAGTGGATCGGCAAGCAAATTTCTGTCACATATAAGGGGCTCCTCAAGAAACAGTGAAGCCCACCTGGAGTTCAAGTCCTTTCATTTTCAAGACTGGGGATAAATTTCTGTCCCCTGGCTCCCCAAACTGCCATTGAAAGTGGACAAGGAGCTTTCAGCTGCCAGTGCCAGTGCAGATACGAGTATGCCAGGCGACCTCGCAATAAGAGTGCAAGTGAATCAGCTGTTCCTTAACGACCAGTGCAAGTCAGCCACTCCTAACAACAAGATATGATTTCTGAAATGTCAGTGTAAATTTTCTGCATTGGCATGCTAATACATATAACCCGCAACACTCGTTCTTCCGTCCTGCTCTTCATTTTATCGCTGAAACCAAAAAAACACTGGATAAGTGTAAATAAAAATTGTTGTTTAACAGAGAACACTTGTTAATTTTGTAATTACACGAGTGAGTTAGGGTCAACAGCTATGTTTCCCTGCTTCCCCTATGACAAAATCAGTGGCATAGTGATGACAATGGCTAAAGCCATGTTTTCCTATTAACCACGGCGAGGAAAGGGTTTCTGTCGGTCACACAAGAAATGTTTGTGTAAATCTCGGTACAAATGGCCTTAAAGGAAAGTAACCACTTATTAACAATAAAGACTCTTCCAGAGATTACACTGCACATTTTTCTGCAGCGGAATGCTGGAGTAAAATGTGATCATGTACCTGTATGAGCGTGCCACATGTGTGTCCCGGCTTGCGAAGCCCGGAACTTGTACTGGAAAGTGGTTGAACTGGGAATGGGACATTGTGTCACCATGGGAACGCCATCCATCACTGGCGTCTCTTTCTGAGGCTGACCTCGCCAGTGGATACCGAACCCCTGACCTGGTACGCGGTTTACGATGTCCACCACCAGTATGTCATTCTCGCACACCTGGAAGACAAAGACGGCTGATCTTCACGTTTATATATATATATATATAATATATACATTTGTGTGTGTGTGTGTGTGTTTATTTTCACCCATATTTCAACTTAAGCTTTTCTCAGGCGAAATCTAGAAAAAATTATGTGAAATGAAGTGATGTGAAGTGCAGTGCAAATCTGTTTATTTAACAACGTTGTCAGCTGTTAAGACTATGCATAACGTTGATGGTGGGCAAACAGAATATCAGTGTTAAGTATGAGTGGGAAGATGCTGCAGCAGAAACCTAAGTACTCGAAGGCAAAGGTCTTGAGGCTTTCATGCTAAGGACTGATAATATTGGTGGGAGGAGGCGCCTTTCTGGCAATTAATCCTTGGTTAAGAAAATTTGCACTGGATGGACATCTGGGAATTTAAACCAGACAGTGTGTGCTCGCACTGGCTGAAGGCCTTCGCAATTGCGGGAGGATCAAACTGTCTGGAGGTCCATGTGACGGGGGACCGTGCTCTTTCTGTAACTATACCTTGCCACTTGCCTTTGAGCTGAGTAACAACGCATAAAACCTCAGCGAACCTATTAGTGTTAGGCCCTGCTTACTGTGTAGACTTGGCCGCCTGGTAAAGGAGAGCTTCGATTGGCCTGCTGAGCTTCAGTCACCTTTGTTTAAGACTACAGACGTCTTTGGACAGCCGGCATATATAGCTTCAAAGTTGCCGAAATAAGTGGTTTCCCACATCACCTAAATTTAAATCAAAATTCTCAGTCAGTGTTCTGATGCCGCCGGAAAAAAACTGTGACTTCCAGATCCTTGTGAATTTGCCTATTGTTCACCTACTAGTCTGCGTTAGTTGCAATGCGAAGGCACTTGGATTTCAGCAACTGCAACTTCCTGACAGCATGCATAATCCGGGGTAAGGAGGCTGCTTATAAAGCAGAAAACATTTTCTGGTGCAGAGGCCGTTTCTCCTCTTCGGGAAAGGGCCTAGTTTACCCAGTGTCTGAGCTACCTTACTTCCAGCTTAGATGTGTGCTGCATATCTGCGGCACTCCAGAGATACCATGCTTTTTCGACCCGCTGTACTGACCCACCAAAATGTTCAACTGGCCTGGGCCTTTGGATGTGTCTCGCGGTCATTTGAAATAATTGGTTATCGATATTTACAAAAGAGTGCTGACAGAATAGCACAAACAGTCCTGCACAATTAGCCTATAGAAAGTGCGATTTCATTCAAGAACATATGAAGACAAATTAGAATGGGCTGCATGACCTAGCATAAATTACAATAATTAGCAGCGCTTATTGACGGAAGTGAAAATTAAACAAGAATGAAAAGATTTAAGTGAAACCCGTCACAACTTCGTGTCTTTTACTAACTTGCATCTAATGTTAAGTTGTTTGGTGAAGACTAACTGCTGTAATTCCCTCAGTATTTCTCCTTTATTTATTGGAAATTCTGTCAGCAGTTGCAAGAGCAGAAGAAGCCATTGTCGAAGGTCTTGCTTTAATTTTCGTTTATTTCACAGAAAATGTCATGATCCACCACTGCTCTTTTCATGACAGTGCTATGAAACGTCGCTCACTCACCTGTATGACAGGTCCTGGAAGTTGCCGGTTGGCTGTGAGCAGCCCCCTCTGGAAGCCATCCGCCGTGACGCAGAACTTCCTGAAGCAGTCGGATGCATTCCGCGGGCACTCACCACAAGACCTGTCGGTACAAAAGAAAAGCTAATGCAGGCTCAGATAGATTGTGTTACAATTATTTCAAGATCATGGAAAGCTGTGTGCTCTATAGCCTACTTCTGAGAACTGCTATAAGGACACCAAATGACCGACTGACCGACGACTTGACTGACCGGCTTATTGTGGTGATGAAAAATTCACTCGCTCGAGAAGCCATCAGATTTTTCCACACGAATGCGCTGCCACAAACTTTGTACAACATAAGGGCAGAATGTTTCTTTGGCTGTTCTGAAGGAAAAAATTCGTAAAGAATAATTACGTAAAAAAGAGAATCAACGCCGTTTTGCCCTTTTCTTCGGCATAGGCCTATGTTGCCTCTTGAATGGCAAAGATTCCGGTCTTTCCCGTTGGGGATTTAGACGTCTTCGTTTCTGGATCCTACTGATGACCCAAGTCTCATCTGTGGCCATAATTATTGTCCAAAACCACGGATGTTTCCCAAGAACCATGTTAATTTCGAGCAAATTCCCTTTACTCGGGTTTTTAACAAATAAGCAAAACCCTTCGCCAATATAACAACAACCACAACACCGAAAAACCTTAATTCCAACAACTGATTTGCAGAAAACTTCTGATTTATTACAGCACGTAATGTAAGGCGCCACTATTCAACAGGGTTGTCACGTGACCCACAAAAATATAATTCCAGTCACTTAATTGTCAGACCTCATAATACTAAATAAATACAACAGTACAAATCTCATGATAAGAATTTAGGCATTTTAGGCACTATAGACATAAACGTTAGTGTCACTTAGGCTGCACATTTCCATGTTAAAGATGGAATCACATTTGTTTTTTACACAAAAGTGGTCATAAAACAATATATCAACATTTCGCTTCCATATTAGTCGCCTTAATGACTATCACGCATAAATGTTACAATCAATGGTATCAAACTCCAGAAACAGGTCCTTTTTTACGAGCAGAAACATTCATTAAATATCTGAAGGTTAATGAGGTAACACCTTTGAGATTTGCCACGTCAAAAAATGGCTTCCACCATGTAATTATTTTTAATTTGAATGTACTACATTAGTTTAACAGCCGGTTTTCATTTCCTTTCATTAGGTCTACCTAGTTCCAAATTATTCTCTCCGTCTTTTGTGTCGGCAATATAGTGTCAGTTTGTTATTTACTTTTAAAACTCACTGTTCATCGCACTGTATACAATAAATCCTTTGGTTACGGAGAAAATCCCATCAATAGGCTTTTATACCATAAAAACAGCATGCAATTTTATTGCATTGCCTGAGGTCAGTAAAGCGAAGTTAACTGACTATTGCACTTGTTCAACAAGGAGGTATCATTTGTCATGCTCTATAAACACATGCGCTCACTTGGGCGAACAGACATAGACGGGAGAATAATTGCAAACGAGTTCCAGAAAAACATGTCTTCCGAATGCCATATGACAGGAAAGCGACTGGTGACAGGCTGCTCTGAACACAGGAATGAACACTCGTGTTTCGTGAATGCAGTGTCGTTCGTCACTACCTGAGGAAAAGGCGAGTTCTCACGCAGAACTCTACAACAGAAATACTTATTAGTTGGTTGGTTTGTTTCCTGTTAGTCGGTCACTTACTTAACGAGTTACTAATTCAGTCAATCCAGCCCCTTCTGTGGGTTCTACTGTTGCTTAATAATTCATGAATTCGTAAGCATAGGCTATATTTAATTTACATACACAGGAATGGCCATAGTTCGCAATCAGATGGTTTAGGATGAAAGATTCGTTACGAATGAAAAATATAAATGACAGCATTTGTCAGGATGCTATGCATGCGGATGCTGATGAATACGTGAGAAGGGTGAAACATCTGAAAACAGGAAGAGACAAGGATTGCATAATGACGCGCAGTGGCTGTGATTCTCAGTTTTTTTTTTTGTGGGGGGGGGGGGGGGGATTTCCTTCCACGTGTGTTCTAAAATACTGCGAGCGCATCTTACGACAATAACTACCACCTTATATCACGTTTTAGCGTGTTCTGGCAACGTTCAGGGCAGTTACATATCCACTCACCACTGAGGCGCGTGTGGGCTCGCGAGAAAGAACGACGCAAAACTCACAACACTTGTATTCGTCATGAACCGTGTGATAACACGATCCAACGTAACAGGAAGCCGTAATTATTGTTATAAAACATTCAGACAGTAGCACACTCGTGGGAGAAAAATCCCCTAAAAGACTGTGAAATCGGCCACGGTGTGAAATATGTGACCCCCCCCCCTCCCCGCAGATGTCCCGCCAGGACCTCATATTCCTCAGGGCCCGCATACATACCGTCACCGTGATAGATATCGCCTTTTGTGTTTTCATTCGTGCCGATTCTTTGTTATAAACCCTCCGATCGAGACCCCGCGGCCGTCCTGGACCTATGTGTCTGTAATAAACAGAAGGTAAGGGCA
Source organism: Reticulitermes speratus (assembly GCA_021186555.1). NCBI lineage: Eukaryota > Metazoa > Arthropoda > Insecta > Blattodea > Rhinotermitidae > Reticulitermes > Reticulitermes speratus. Next base: position 27,491,673 of record JAJKFL010000237.1, read on the forward strand.
GTAAAGTTGACAGTGTGCATGCCATGAAGGCATATATGGGCGTGGAGACAGAGTTCCACGCATTCGTAATTTAGGCAGCAGATAGAGGTCAATTGTAAGCTTTTCCTCCGACCGCTTTATCCGCGAGAAATGAACCTCCGGCACTCTTCGAATAGGAAGCTTTGTGGGCACCATAGCCGGTCTGGAAGCTCTGAAGGAGAGATGAGTCTCTTGCCCCTAATATCTGTTTAGAGTATAATAGTAACGAATATACAAATAGCCAACGCTACAGAGCAGAATCCTTGAGACGCTTTTAGTCACCCAGCTGATCAAGAAATGTTCCACTTGTCCATTACAGTGTTCACAACAGCTCGCAAAAGGAGGGTATACTGAGCCACCTGAATCCAATTCGCCACCCCAAGGCCCAATTCATTTGTTTCATTTAGCTTTCACCCTTCCCACTATCCTTATCCTTTCCAAATAGCATTTTCACTTTGGGTTTCCTGTCGTCGACATTTATGTATTTCTTATGTGCTCGTGCCTTCCACTTGTCCTGCCCATCTGGTTCTCCTCCATTTTCTCCCTCGAATAATATTCGGTGAAGAACACAAATTACGAAGCTCCTCCTTGTGTGATTATCTCCACCTCCCTTGTACCCATCTCTCGCAGGTCCAAGTGTTGTCCCCTGACTGGAATGCCCCAACGTTAGTGAAAATTGAGATGCAAAATTCCTCTTATTATAAAACCGAAAAACAGAGGTTCGGGAATCGAAGCAGTGGCTTACCTGCTAAATGTTTGGTAGACTTCAAGTGTCAATTTAATTCGACAGATCATCGGCCAGTCGAGTTCATTACAAGGCCTCTCACAGCTAGCAAAGTCCGCATCTGAAACAATTGAAACTACCAATTTAAGTACAAAGAGGGCCTTGCTTGGAGCAGACTCATTCTTAACAGAAACAGCCACCTGGGGTAATAATGGACCTAGATATAAACCTAAATATTTATGGGTACAAGACACTGTTAGAGGCAACAAAATAAACTTATATATTACTGACACAATATGTTGTTACGGCATAATAGATTTATGGGGCACACACAATGTTACAGGCAATAAAATAAACATTTATGGGCAAACACTATGTTACAGGCAATAAAATAAACATTTATGGGGCACAACACTATGTTACAGGCAATAAAATAAGCATTTATGGGGCACAACACAATGTTACAGGCAATAAATAAACATTTATGGGGCACAACACTATGTTAAGGCAATAAAATAAACATTTATGGGGCACAAACATATGTTACAGGCAATAAAATAAACATTTATGGGGCAAACACTATGTTACAGGCAATACAATAAACATTTATGGGGCACAACACTATGTTACAGGCAATAAAATAAACATTTATGGGGCACAACAATATGTTACAGGCAATAAAATAAACATTTATGGGGCAAAACACTATGTTACAGGCAATACAATAAACATTTATGGGGCACAACACTATGTTACAGGCAATAAAATAAACATTTATGGGGCACAACACACTGTTACAGGCAATAAAATAATAAACTGCACAGAATAAAGTGAGAATATGGCAGGTGTTCAGAGGGGCAGAACGTCCCTCCCTACTTATATACAATCTGCAGTTTCATCGCTGTGTTCACAACAGCCCGTCACTAGCACCTACCGTAAGCCAGATGAACCCATTCCATTCCCTCCTGCCTATGTCCTTACGGTCCTTTTCAATTACCATTCTACGTAAGTCTAGTTGTCCCACGCTAAACAATTCGATAAAAAATTTGATCCAAATCCGTCTGTGCACTGCGGTTATGTGTCATGCGTGCAGCCACATAAAAGAAAAATGGGAGACCATATTAGGTACGTTTTAAGAAAGTCCCTGATTAAGAGTCTGGTTTGAAACGTGAACTAGAAAGTAGGAGATATGAATCACAGCGGTATTGAAGAATCAAATCTTCTGCAATGCTACTCCGTGTCGACTGATAAATATAGGGGTCGTAATGCCTTTATCTTCAAGGTCTGATGATGACAGCACGATCCTTCGAAACTTCGGTTACGACATAAAACATCTGACGGATTGAATCTTGAACCAGGAAAATTAACAGCCATCAGTGTCGAAGTTTGAAAGTTTGTAGGTATCAGAAACGAAGTTCATAACACACCGTATAATAAATGCTAATGAGCTCACAGTTCTTGAGCTGAATCTGGAATATCTACGTGAAATAAAGTATAACATAGGCAACACTTATTTTCATTTCAGCACTTACACTGTTTACTATCCTTCATTCACCAGCACCGCGCAATACTCTGTTTCTGTAGCAAAAGCGCTGCTCATCTGTGAGCGGTATAAGTAAATATCCTTCGTCTTTGCTTTCTTTTGTTCTTGCTTCTTAATTAACGGAAGCCGGTAGTAGAAAGAAAATAAGTGTTACCCTGTCTAGGTTAGTGTCAAGCTACTAGAACAGCACCCACACAGTCCTCAATATGCAGCTTTGTGTGTCATGCAAAGTAGTGACCTCACTCAAGAGACGTCTGCAATTTCTCCCCATGGCGTCTGCACGTTTATAATTCTCATACTTTCCAATATGGCACTGAGCGCCAACCACAAGCCGTCAGTCGCATTACCATAAAAACTATTATTATTTTGTGGTCATGACTAAAGGAAGAGCGTGAAAGTAGCAAACCACAACCGACCTACAAGAAAGTGGGGATATCAATGCCTTTCAGACTTTTATACTTTTTATTAAAACAATGCTTTCTCTAAGGGAATTTGAAAAATGCATTTTACAAGTATTCCTTCGTGATCACTCTCTCCTGTATTTGTTCCCGAAGTTAGGGGTGTCCAAAAGGCGGCCTCTTGAACTCTGGGCGCGGCCTATCTGAGAATTTTAGCAAAATTTATATCTAATTATCCAGCACATATGTACATATGAACCAGTAGGTCAGTAGGGTCATTTACCTGCCCAACGCGACCATCGTGTAATTGCCGCCAGGTGTCACTGAATTATGGTATTAGTGCTAATGACATATGCATTTTTTAATATCTAAGAGGCTACACTTCATGTCTTGTGGTAGTAAAAATTTAATGCGGCCCACACACTTCTGTATTTTTGAGTATGTGTTCCACTACTGAAAAAAAAAATTGGACCATATTTCCTTACGTTATTCTAGCAATGGCTCCTTATTCTTATTCTTAGTCCGTCAAAAGCTTTTGAGTGTTTTTAAACCCATTCTGAGTGTCAAAAATGAAACCGGTCTACATTTCATTCTGTATCTCCCTACGTCCCTTGCTCCCCTTTAAGCTTTGTACGATGTTACAGTGACAGCATCTTCTTGCAGTTTATCTACCGCTTCATCCGACATAACTAGTACTTCTGTCAGACGGCAAACATATTTCTATTTCCCTCCTCGAGTCTTCATTTCGTGAAGTCACAGGCACGCCCAATAAAGATCTGTCTTCTTTCTTCCTCTGCCTTCCTTTATTTCTTGGTTTCTGCCTATGTTCTTTTATCCCTCCATTTATGTCTTCGTTCTTCCTCGTCTGTTCTTTATTTCTTACTTCCTTCCCAGTTCCCTTTCTCCCTCCATTTAGCGTTCCTTTATTCCTTGATTCTTCTCATTTCCTTTTTCTTTTTTTTTCTCTCCTTTAACGTCTTGATTTCTTGCTTCTTTCCTTCACTTTTTTCAATAGTCCACCCAGTGGACCGGATTCAATACAATATTTTCCACACTTACAATCTCCTCCCATTCTCGTAATAAAAGGTATTGTGATTTCTGAAATTAACATGTTACTTACAGGTCGGGTACATAGCTATAGCAATCTATGCAGCTACATGGTGCCCCACCACCCTTCGCGGGCGGGGAGAGGAGACGAAAAGTGTGGTTGTGTTTCAGATTTTGTGTCAAGCATATTTTATATGTGATTTCCTACACTGTTCTTTCTTCACTGTCAGTTCAGGACTGCGCGTAGTTAGGGCCCCAAATTTATTATAGCATTGGGCTCACAAATATCTTAAACCGGGCCTGATTATACACAGTACATGCAAGACATGCCCTACAGTACACCGAATCACGGCGGCTGGCCCCAGAACCCACGCACAAGTATAAAGAAAATGGATCTTATTCGTATTAATAACCCTATAAACCCCTCGTACAGAATGGTCCAAAGTCAGTTAACCTAAATTAAATTACACTCTGCTGTCGTTCAACTTGTAAAACGGCATCACAGACTGTGAGTTCAGAAATGATCATGAAAGATCTCGTTTCGAAATTTTGTGTAAATTCAGTAAGTAGTCAAGAAATTTACAAGGTATTTTACCAATAGGTTAACAGACTTCTGGGCCACTCTCTAAATCTTACACGTATAAACTCTGTAGCTGGTCTTGAAGCTGCGGTACAGTCCCCTTGCTTTGTGTTCAGCGGGGTTACGCTCCATGTTTCAATTCCGATGTGTCATCGCGCTGGCCATTCTCTACGAAACACTTTCACTCGAATAGCGCGCACTCATTTGTTTACATAATCATGACGTCATAGCCACGCAGTCCCCATGTTACAGTCTTTCAAGAAAATAATAAATTAGGCCAACTATTTAAATAGTGCAGAAAGTATACTGCGAAATATTCAGCGTTTCTTAGTCTTTCCGTGCGAAATTCGAATTCTGCTCCCATTAATTCTCCTTAAAACTTCATATGACATACTGCACAGTGAACTGTAGTTTCTTTAACGACGATGGCAGTAACTCATTATACAGTGTCGAATGACTGGATGACAGTCAATAATGAATTGGAAAGGATGTTGACAGAGGCGGTCATCGCCTGATTTAAGATACTGTGACGGTATTTGCCTCCATACACTGAGAAATTCCAAGAATGGTTTAGTGTGATACTTAAAGACGATGTCAGTCGCTAAGATTATCGCGTCGGTCAGAGACGAAAGAGTGAGTACGGAGCATTACTGCAATGACAGCGACAGAAGAAAACGAAGTAATCGAAAAGCAACCTGTCCCAGTGCCACTCTCTCCACCACAAATCCTACATACACTGGCCTAGGAACGAACCCAGGCCGCTGCAGTGAGATGAAGACAACAAACCGCCTGAGCGATGGAACAGCTCAAGAACCAAGGCAACCCTCAATCAGGACAGTCGGTGTATCGGCCGAGATTCGAAACGTGCACCTGCTAAATACTAGTCAGACGCGCTGCTGCTAGAGGAAACTTACAATGTCGCCAGGTTTTTCACAAGACGTTAAACGCTTATCACAAGACATGCCGTGACTTCGCAGAGCCTAGGTGAACTGCTGCATGAAAAACGTCTTAATGTGACACAGAGAACGCAGACTGAACGGCCAAACTCTTATTTACGACTAACAAGTGCATAAACTCCCTCCCCCACTAGGTTTCAACCGATTCTCTTCTACTTTGAACCGAGTGCCTCCAATATATTTCTCCCCTGCTCTTGCAGAAAGATTAAGTTTCGATAGTTCAGATGACACATAGCCCTTCCCAACAGAATTTATTCAATAAACCCCCCTCTCGTGAAGTTCTGAAAATGAAAAACTTTGTGACTGGAATTTCTGTTGTAATATTGAGGAACTTCCAAATACATTTTTTATGCTTGGCTTTTGTATTATTTGTCTTTACTCAAGACATAGGGGCACGCGGTAGCGCAGTTCGTTGAGGCACTGCTCTACAAGCCGGAACGTCGCGGGTTCGATTCCCGATGGTGTCATTGGAATTTTTCATTGACATAATCCTTCCAGTCGCAATATGGCCCTGTGGTCGACTCAGCTCTAACAGAAATGAGTACCAGGAGTATTTCCTGGGGGTAAAGGCGGCCGGTGGGTATGGCTGACAACCTTACCACCTTCATATGCCGATTGTCTTGAAATCTGGGAACCTCAACCTCCTGGAGCCCTAAGGGCCTGTCCAGGCCTGTAATGGGATTGCTGCCTTACCTTTACCTTTTACTCAAGACATATCTGTCAATGCACGTGGACTATTTTTCTTTTGTTATCGTTTATTTTCTTGATAAATTAGTAATTTTTCGTATAAAACGTGTTTGTAGAGACGACACCCCAATTTATAAAACTGCACTTAAAGAAATTAAGGGTTCGAGTTACGACGGATCGCTTTGTGACCGTCGTCCAGGTACCAATTACGTCGTTGGTGTGGGGCTCTCCAGTATTTCTATGAGATGCATATAAATATTATCTACTTATCTAAACATTAATAATTACAAAAAATGCCGTCAACGCAGACATTTATAGTTTATGTAGTATAAAGATACATATTTCTCTTTCAAAATACCATAATAAGAAAAATGATTACGTGAGGTCTCATGTGACTTTACCTTGGGCTCAAATATTTCACTCAGCACTTTGTTCTCCAACACCCTCAGTGTTGTTTTTTCTTTCCATTAAGTAAAAGGCCAACTATTACAATATCTCTAAAATTTGCTCTTTTATTTCCAAGGGGCATGTAAAACCCCGACAGGCAGCATTGAATTCCGGTCTAGGTGAATTCCTTTGCTCCAGGTCAAGCCACTGCATTGGGAGGGGCAAAGCAATGCACCGCTCCCGCAGAGGAGTAGGGGGGAATATTTATCATATTGTCGCCGAGCTCTTTCTCTGGCAGAAGGTATCTGGTGTAACAACCATCACATTCTAACCAAATCTTTGTTTATAGCATTTACGTTCTTCACAAAATCATTACTAAGCAGGTTAATATAGCGGAAATACGCCAGAATTATATGCCGGGGGGGGGGGGGGGTCCTATCTCAGCAAATGCTATAACCGCTTCTTCCAATCGTCTCTAATTCACCATTCAGCAGTTTTCCCCATCACTGACGTTACACTTCTGTCTGGGGCGCTGAGAGAGTCACTGAACTAGCCACAAGCCACAAACCCATTACTTTCAGCAAGCTGCGAGTTTCTCGATTCTAGAAGCAGCCATGTGCTACATAAAGCCCTCAAATATTAAATCCAAGGCCTAACTGTCCCGTACTGAAGTACCAAGTCATCAGGGCGCAGAGAGACACAAAGTAAAACTATTCTTTGCGTCTGTACTGGACGGACAAACGGATCAGACGCACACTCCGGCCGGTATACCTCCGGGGAAACAGCCACACTAACAGAGCCGATATAGACGCTACAGCCAATTGAAAGTTCCCCGCTTCTGCTTGAAATCGAATCCTGATCTTCAAGCACATAGCAAGTCACTGTACTGTCCGAGTCATCTTGGCTTATCTGACATCAAATTTGACCTGATAGTGTCTCAGTTGTACAATCAAAAAGTAACAACTCCGTAACAAGTTAAATTAAGGACAGCTCTTTGTGAGTAACCGACAATCGCTGATTTGGCCAAGACATTCCCCATCTTTGAGTTCTACGCTCTTCTGGGATATTACGTGGCGTCGTGTGGTAAATGTTTACCGACGTTTCGGGACAACGTATCGGTCCCATCTTCACGGGTCAAGATTCGGACTCTTGAGCCGTGAAGATGGGACCGATACGTTGTCCCGAAACGTCGGTAAACGATTACCATACGACGCCGCGTAATATCCCAGAAGAGCGTAGATCTCATCGACATCGCGGCGGAAGCCTGAAATCAAGATTCCCCATCTTTGTGGATCGTGTAGAATTTTACCCAAATCTGTCTAGAAATATGGAAGCTACGGGTATAAGGGCATTCACTCCCATAGGTACTGTTGCCGTTCAGTTGGGTAGCGTGGGCTAGCTCAGGGTCGGCGAGATGAAGTCTTATCATCAATAGGAATATTTCGGGGAAGTAACCCAGCGCAAGCGATCACTTCACCAGTTCGTCCAATTAAACACGTGATGACTTTGTACAAAGATTTATTGCTAGAACGGTAATGTGGTGAATTTAGTACGTTTTGCTATTAATTTGCGGTTGGGAACGGCACTTGAACATTATACCCAACTGTCTTGTAAGGATGCACACACCAGAGTCCCCCTCGAACTCGCGTCCTCGGCCTGCCTAACGAAATCTTCTCCCCTCATGCAAAACTTTTAACCTCATTGGCCGAAACGTAAATTTTGTTGCCCCCAGTTGGCCGAATTTAACTTTTTAAAACTTTGAACCTAACTGACTAGACCAAATGGCGCGCTAGAACGCTCTCATTTAAGTCGAGAGACACCAAGCTAGCAATAAACGACTATCTTGGGGTGGGTTACTCCTAACCTCCCTTGTCGAGCACGGGATTTCACAAAGAAACACCGCGTCATGTCCTTACCGCCCTTGAAACGGTAGTCGCCACTGTCTTTTCCAAATTTTCTTCTCTCCCCTAATTTCTAAAACCGGATGTTGTGCTCATCAAACCCCAATTTGTATGCTGAAAATAAATAGTTACATCCCGTAATCGACATGTCCAGGTTTCGAACCCGAAAGGCCGATTACATTATTCTACAATATGATTGTCTTTGAGCCGATTTGCACGACTCGCCTTTACTCGACAACTTTTGCAAAGAACTCATTTCATGAATATCACAGGAAAGTATTAGTCGCTGATACTAGGTCACAGACAGAAGGAGGACTAAGTAGAAGCTTGCTCCAAGTAAGGTGTTTCTTCTTACCGCGTAAAGAAAGCCTAAAATTCGATAACTGTAAAGGAACACGACGTAAGAACCCAAAGAATATATCACTGAATTATTACGTCACACCACAATATATCTCATCTGCGTGGCCAAAAGATGTGTAACTATAATCAAGCAGATGTTAAGTATTTTGACTGCTTGTAATTTTGCCCCAGTTATCCGGCATGCAAATCGCATCAAAGTGGCGCCATATTATATTCAGATCGCCAAGAATTTTGTGTACTTTTACCTAAACTAGGAGATATCATACATATGCATGAGTATTCATACAAAGAGTATGCCAGTTTTGTTAGATTTTAACCAAATTTGAATTTGGTTCAAAGATTACAGTATAAAGCCTCAATCAAACATTTCAGGAAAATCCTTCCCTTTGGAGCACAGCTGTTCCATGCGGACAGACGGACCACATGACAAATCTTATACCACCTTTCGCAGAAGTGACAAAATTCCAGAAGCATTCTACACCTTCTACATTACATGTATTTGTATCTTGTAAAGGCTGAGATCTCATATGTGAAATGCAACTGTAAATTTCACCTACTGTATTCTTGTAATTAGACCTGATGGTAGCTAATTTGTTTAGCCGAAACATGTAGCCTTTTTATACTTCCTGAATATATATGTTGTGTTGATTGACTGCAAGAGATTCATTTGTTATAATTTCATATTTTGTTCGCAATTCGACCTTTGTTTTTAACAGTTCCAGTACTACCGTAAGTACAATCTGCACGCAACTTTTCAAACCCAGGCCTACCCATGCCCAATACTCACGTGGAGGCGGTGTTAACCAAAGTATGGCTGCAACAACAGTAGCTAATCCAAGGAAAATAGACACTCGAAATGCGTTAGTTCTGAATGACATAGCTGAGTCGGCCACGCACGGGAACCTGCCCCGCGCACGCCTCACGTCTGTGTCACCTAGCACTAGCACTCTGTCTGTTCCATTCGCCACCATCTGATAAACTGGCACCTGGAAAGGCGCTCTCACTCAGTCGAAAAAAGTGAAGTTCTCTCTCCATGACTTTCAGCAGGCCCCCTTCCACCTTCCCAATAACAGCGTCCAGTATTGACTATGCACATTGTTTGGCCAAGAAAAAATCTTCTGCCTAATAGTGTCTTGACGCTTTTCTACAGAAGCGAAAGTGACAGGTGACAGATAAATACAAAGTCAACCCAGTACTTCTTCTCCTGTACCTGCCTCTAGGTGATAGAAAAAAGCTAGAAAGTTCAACTATCGGTCATTAATTAGGGGTATTTTCTAAAACAAACGACTTATTTTCTATCCTAGACCGACCAAAGACTGGACTCGCGCACTGCTATAAGTAATAACGAACACTAATTAGCAACTTCTGTTGAATGGGCGTGCTGAACGCAGGAATCCCGTGAACAACTCAGAATCTAAACGGAAGTGAGTGCGCCCTATAGTGGAATGGGCCGTATTATTGCAGAATGAATACAGATTCAGAATAACAATTAAGACGAGTAAGTCGTATTTTATCTAAGACGTGGGTCTACGGCCACTCGTTTACTGAGATTGTGGGTTCGAATCCCGCCTAGGGCATGGATGTCTGTCTCTTGTGAGTGTTGTGTGTTGTCAGGTAGAGGTCTTTGCGACGGGCTGGTCACTCGTCCAGAGGAGTCCTACCGAGTGTAGTGTGTCTAAAAAGTGTGTGATCGTAAAGCGTCGAAAAATGAGTTGGCCTAGGCCCCCAAGGGGCTGTCGAGCCATTGAAAAAAAAAAGTCCTATTTTAAGGTAAAAAGGCCATCAAGGAGAACTTGATGTAGGGTCTGTTTTAAACTGCCTTCGTGCGGTATGAATTTCATTGTTCCTAATAAGTAAAGGTGAAGAGAAAGCAGACGTAAATTACTTCAATGCATCATCAGTTTGAACAATGGAGAAAGACTGCCGTCAGGACACTGGAGATCAAGGAAGGTCAATTAAACTTCTTGCGTTTCTCTGTGGTTCATATCACAATGAAAGTCGTAAAGGCGGGCATCAGTCAAAGCTTTGTCCCACTAACTTCTCAGTGCACAACACGCTCTGTCACGGTTAACCTTTAATTGCAGGACATCAGTTTTATTTTCTCTGTCTTCAAGGTAGCATCTCGCACAGATATATTTTATCTGACGAACTACATTAACTAAAAGCATAATTAGGGGACCATTTGCTTCCGTTAATCCGTTTGTTCGCACGTCCATCTTGCGTAAACTTCTTTTTTCGATGTTATATACAATTAATAAAATACAATAAATCTATATCAGAAAAATCGAAAGCTTCAGAACTGCTAATACTACACCCCAGCACTTGTCACAACCTGCGTCACTACAATTAGAATAATTACGTACATTTATTACATAATTATACGTAATTATAACTTATATTTACAGCACGCAAAAAGGTTATATTAGTTCCTGGCATGGTCGCCATATACACTCGAAAAACAGTCTGAAGCAATATGATATAAAGGAAAAGGCACACTCTCCATTTTAACAAAAACAGATAGGAGAGTCAGAAGATAACAAGACAAGGAAATAGAAAATAAGTAGAAAAATTAATTCAAGAAAGATGCACAATAAATACACCAGACTAAACAAGAAAGAATAAACAAAAATCTCAATAATAGTAAGAATTTTAAGTTTTAATTCACCGTGCATTTTATTATTTAAGATAAAACACCAACAAATGCACAAATTATAAGGTGCAAATTTGCTCCCTATATCATGATTTACCCTACGCGTTTCAGCTCCTCATGAGCCATCATCAGGGGTTATTTTCTCTATTATAAAAGGTGCTTTACAAATGCTGCATCTGTGGATGGCACTTTTGATTATGCACTATTTTGGGCATAAGACACTTGTTCATAAGTTAAAAAACACACGAGTCATAAATCAAAGTTAAAATGATGGTTTGTTAAAAAATCTTTTTAAAAGCACTGTTCACTGCGTCTATTGTATAAAAATTTTTTGCACTTCTAAAAGTTACAGTAGATCACACAATGCACCGTGCTGTGAACAGTGCTTTTAACAAGATTTTTTAACAAACCATCATTTTAACTTTGATTTATGACTCGTGTGTTTTTTAACTTATGAACAAGTGTCTTATGCCCAAAATAGTGCGTAATCAAAAGTGCCATCCACAGATGCAGCATTTGTAAAGCACCTTTTATAATAGAGAAAATAACCCCTGATGATGGCTCATGAGGAGCTGAAACGCGTAGGGTAAATCATGATATAGGGAGCAAATTTGCACCTTATAATTTGTGCATTTGTTGGTGTTTTATCTTAAATAGTAAGAAGGTCAACCAACAGATATTTACATCGAAACAACGTAGCATAAAATACAAATCGCCATCTTACACGAAAGGTAAACAAACAAATCTCGTATAGGAAGTCGAAAGGATCATATTAAATCTGAAAATTCTAATGAAATAAGAAAGATATACAAATTTCATTTAAAGGTCTTCAGAAACGTAATAATTGTATTTTTAACTTTACTTGTAGCTAGCAAAAAGTAAAACTACCAAAAAATAAAAATTATAAAATGTTTACAGATGTTCACTTGTATTCGGTGATTTTACGGCCTGAAGTTCAGAATCGATCACCGAAACATGTAGCCCACAATAAGGAAACGCTGCTGCTTTTTCACTGTCAATAAAGTGCCTGTGTCGACTGTGAAGAATACTTTATTGCCACCTGCTTAACGTCTGTTTCAGTGTTACGTGTATCTTCACACACACGTCCCGGTTGTCCAACTCGCCGCTTCTCATGCAGTTTCCCACTACAATTCTCTACAGACTTTTTTCTTCCCCAATTGCAGCCACATTCCCAGCATATGGCAGCCTGTACCTGTAGCGACACTAGGGAACCTGCATAAGCCCAAGTTAGGTAATATCCTAAATTGCCACCTGTTCCTAGTTGAGTTAGAATAAACATCCAATTTCAAATGTACAACCCTTAACCTGTATCGTTACTAATCAGACTGAAATCCGTTACTGAAGACTGCTAATTTAGGTAATGACACTATCTTAATTCTACTCGCAACGTTCAACTGTCCAAATTTGTTGAAATGCTGGTGCGGCTTCTAGAATGTTCAGGTTTCTGTTTCGATCGTAACAGAATATTCAAAGGAAATCTAATATAAGGATTAACTAAAATTACTGTAGCATCAAAGTAGAAATGTGAACATTAATTATCAGGCTGTCTTCATGTAGCACAGTCTTTCGTGAAACGCTGTAATTCTCTCATCTCAGCAAGAAATCCCCCCAGTTACGGCTGCCGAAGGTTTAATAATATTCGTAAACTTTATCCCTCGCATAAGTTTTGGCCGTATTGCAGTAAATTTATTAAATAATCCATCTAATTTTACCCACTTATTATTTACATATTTACTTATTTATTTTATTTATTCATTTGACTGACATATTCACATCTACGCTTAGGTGTGCGTCAACCTCAGGGTCCAGTCATGCTACTTTGAGCTATATGTGCTTGAATTTACGGTAATTTATATTATCTGCACAGCATAAGGTATCCAATTAAAATTTTTTCCCGCCAAACTTATATTCTTCGAGTTCATTATTCTAATATTTTCTCAAATAAGAAGGACGTTCTCTTCAAATGAGTTTCACTTTACAACGTTTTACAGCAGATTGGAAAGTCGACATGAGACCATCTCAAATCAGACTAGTGTTCTTTTACAATTTAGTCTTTCACAGACTCAGCCGATAAGTATGACAAATGTAAATCAGACTTTCCATCAGTGTGATCCTCCGATGAGCATAAATACTTCAGAGGCAAAACCAATTATCATTATGTGCAAACGAAATTAGCTGCGAGTAAGCAACTTTCTCCCTTCTCAAAATGGTTCCCCATATTCAACAAAATAAATCGAAAGTGCACATTTTCACATAGCTTTCGGTTGTGTGCTTGCTCTATGTTTAATGAAGAAAATACTTCAAGATTCTTCTGTAAACATAGAGTATTTGACTGAAGTATTCTTCCGCTACTGCAAATAAAACCGCAAAGCTGTAGCCCCAGACGTAACACTGCTACAGTCGTATTTCAGTTCGGCCGGGTCCGTTACTGCGAATGCTGTACGGTGTCGCATGCATCTACTGCAGCGACAGATGTAGGGAATATTGGCGGGCAGTCGAACAGCAGCAACTGGCATTCTTATGATACAGCACACAGTCCTTCACAAATCTGTGGCAAATACTCGTGGTGAGGAAATGAAGCTGGTGGAGTGCGTAACATACAACAAATGTGTAGAGGATAAGTTACGTGAAGAATTGTATGGACTCGGAAATCGATAACAAACACTGTAGTTTACTTTCTTTCAAATAGACTGACATTCACGAAACTCTGTATTTATATTAAGCCATACGAAGTAGCCCGAAACCATACTTTTTAATTTCCTATAACACTACACAACAAATTTTGACCTATTTTTTTTTTGTTTTGTTTTGGAGAAGAAATATATCTCCCTTTGTAGTTTTCCGGACGCTGAACAGGAAAATGGCAAAGAAAAAGCTTGATTTGCTACAGTTTCCACGACAAATTAACTAACTAACTTTATATATGCCTTACACATTTTATCCGTGACAGTGTACACCGACTGGCTTGCCTCATTAAACGCGCCGTCTCTTCGCCTGTCGTTTGCATTCAAGTCCAAAGAGAATTTCTTGTTACAGTCCAGCAACAGTCGGCTACCATCGATGAACTCATTTTGTCCTTTCATCTCTTCTCCACTGCTGAGATATCACAATGAAAAATTTCGCCGTGCTCATCGCTCAGTGCCCAACAGTTTTCCGAAAAAGAAAATCCAAGTTAGAATGCAGAAAATGTATCTTCAAAGACATACTGCAGCCTGATTTCTGATAGGACAACAATAGTGCCTTGTAGTTTACAGACTTGTTATTTCCTAGAAAGTTGGTTGCTACAAGCCGGATATTCCACGCCGTCTTCTCGTTACCACTGAGAATGCGGTCGAACTGCTCGTCTCTGAAGAGCTTGTGGATCTGTGGACCGACGTAAACACCCTCCTCGACTTCTGTAGCACTGATTTCTGGGAATTTGTCAGCGAGGTACCCAAAAAGCTGGCCCTGTCTGATCCATAGTCTTAACAAATTTCTTCATTAGTCCCAGTTTGATGTGCAGAGGAGGCTGCAAAATGTTGCTGGATTCTACCAGCAGTAGGTACGATACATTCTTTGTTTCCGGTTCCAGTGACGTCGGGAAGACCAGTACCTCTCCTTGTAATGGGAGTCGATGTTCGACATACATTAGATATTATGTTTTAATAACGGATTGAGATCTCAGTCTATCAAAACACAAGTTAAGTATGCGAATGTAATTTATTTTATGTAAAATATTGGCCTCAATGTGATATTGTGATATGTGATGATGTGGGTCGAAACATGTTGCCATATATTCTAAAAATGTAATAGTGATATTAACAAACAGCTGTGTCGAAGGAAATTACATAATAATTTGTATTATCTCAAATCTCTTGCATTCTTTTTAATTATTGAGATCTTGACAATGCGACATTCCGTCGTAGAGAGAAAAAGAGGGACAGCTGGTAACCTTCTTATTATGAAGCAGCGACTTACATCTACAGCACTCAATAGATCATTACAGTGCACATTATACGCTAAATAAGTGAAATGGTGTAAGCTGGCTCAAGCAGTAATGCATTCGAGAAGTGTCCACCTCAAATTTTGGCATCAACACAGACCATCCTGACTGAAGGCTTTCGTGGTTTTCCTAAGTTTCTCCAGGAAATGCTGAGGTAGTACCTAAATTAGGCAAGAATCGCTTCCTTTTGTACCATTTCCAGTCCATTATCATCCAAACTTTCAACGCTATATAATACTTATAAGGCAATCTGAGTCACTGACAATGCTAAATAAACTACCAACAAAAGCGAATGCGGAAAGAAGATCCAAGAAACAACTCCTTTCCAAAGGCAATCTACAACTCTCGGGCTGTCCTTTTCTTTCTTTCTTTCTTTCTCTCTCTTTCGTTTCTTTCTTTCATTTCTTTCTTGCTTTCTTCCTTTCAACCTCACCCTCCCCTTCCTTCCACTTTCCTTTCTTAATTCTTTCTTTCCTTGTGAAATTCCAAACTTTCGATTCGGTGCAGTTGAGGCCTTCCCTCTTCTGGGTTATTGCACAGCGTTGGTTGGTAGCTGTTTACCAACGTTTAGGGACAGCCTAGAGGTCCCTTCTTCCAAGGGTCAAGCAACCCAAGAAGATGAGACTGATAGACTGTCCCGAAACGTCGATAAACAATTACAAGCAACGCTGCGTATACCCCCAGAAGAACGAATATTTCCTTCTTCCCTTCTCCCTCAATTTTATCATTCGTATTTTTACGTCTTCCTCCTCTATTTTTGTTATTGTTTATTTTTGATTTTGTTCCTTCTATTTCTGTCTCTGCGTTTTTCTGTTTACTTCAATGAGCTCATTATGTTGCGACTTCTAAATCTGAACATGTCCCAAGGTGAGAGACCGTTTCAGTAATTAATATTATTTCACTTTAACACTAATTGCGCGTCGAAGCCAAAGAAAAAGAACGATGGAAAAAGGAGAAAAAGAAGAAACTAATGACAGAATATAAGGAAGAAACAAAGCTACAAGGAAGTAGCTACGTCCGTCTCAGTTTTTGCAAGAGCAAAGGAAACTTTCTGCAAGCAAAATCCTCGCCCAGAGACAGTCAAATGCGAATAGTGCATTGAACCCTAGGACCGTTCATTTAATTAAGGCCCCACTGACACATGCATACGACCTACTATGACGCACAACACAACGTGGAGACAAATTGCTTCCTTGAATTAATGTCTGTGCGACAAATTTCAAAATTTGAAACTCTGCATACACGTGAAGTGGAAACAGTATTACTTCTAATAAAAAGAGTTTGGACCTGAAGCATATTATAATACCAAGTAAAATGGCTTAGTTATAAACAGGAATTTACACTTTAGAATCACGATTATTATTACTGAAAATATGAACTCCAGTGGAACAATATCAAGAAATGTGTGTTAGATACTATGAGTGATTTGGTTGGAAAAGTCGAGAGGAGAGCAAGAAAGCCATGGATTACACAGGAGATGATCAGTAAAATGGATGAATGAAGGAAATGGAAGAAAGTCAACAATGAAGAAGGAAGGAAGGAAGAATTACAGAAGACTGAGGAACGAATTGAAGAGCCACGGGCAACGCCGAGAAGGGATATCTTGACATCATATGCGACGAGATCATGGAATTTCAAAGAACAGGATGTTATGATTTAATGTGCATGAAGAAAAAGGTACTAGGTTGGAAAGATAATCATGGAATTCAAAATATTAACATCGAAGACTCTCAAGGGAGTATAATAATAGATCAAAGACGAGTACTGAAATTTTGGGAGAATTATATTACAGAGCTCTACGATCGACCAGAACACCTAGAATTCGAAGAGGAAGTACATGAACACGAGAAATGCCCTTATATTTTTGCAAAGTGAAGTGGATAAAGCTATCAAGGAGATGAGGGATAAGAAGGCTACATGGGAGGATGATCACCTGGGGATGTACTCAAATTTTTGGAAAAAGATGGTCTCAAACTAATGACACAGCTGATCAACAGCATATATGTAACTGGGGAGTGGCCCAGAGATTTCATTGAAGTTACAATGACTGCCCAAGTTACAATGAAGCCCAAAGCTACAAAATGCAGCGACCATCGCACAATCAGCATCATCGCTCATGCAGCAAACATAGTAGAGAGGATACTTAGAAGAAGGATTGAAAGGAAGACTGAGGATGCGCTAGGAGAAGATCAGTTATGATTTAGAAGAGGAAAATAAACTAGGGATGCAATTGGGATGCTGAGAATAATATCAGAACGAACCTTGGCCATAGATGAGGAATTGTGTGTTTGCTTCGTAGACTGGCAGAAGGCATTTGACCGTGTCAACTGGACCAAATTAATGCAGATCCTAAAGGGAACTGGGATAGACTGGCGCGAAAGAAGATTGATCAGTAAATTGTAAACGGATCAGTGTTAAACTACGACTGTAGCAAGGGGAGACGAGGAGTGTGAAGATTGGAAGAGGAGTTAGAAAAGGTTGCTGTTTGTCGCCGATTCTGTTCAACTTATACAGCGAGTACCTTACCAAGGAAGCTCTTGAAGGGTTTGGAGACTTCAAAAAGTAATTCGCACTGTGAAATATGCAGATGACCTTGTGCTACTGGCTAGGGAAGAAAAGGTGCTACAGGGCATGGTTGATAGACTAAGTGAAATTGGAAGACGCTATGGAATGCAAATGAATGTGGAAAAAACTAAGGTAATGAGAATCTCAAGGCAACCAGCCCCAATGAAAATTATGATAGATTAAAAGCAATTGCAGAATTTGGAATATTTCAGTTACTTGAGCAGCATGATAACAAATGATGCAAGGTGTGCACGTGAAATTAAATCCAGAATTGCCATGGCAAAAGCAGCATTCAACAAGAAGAAGACTCTTTTCACCAGAAAACTGGACTTAAATTTAAAGAAGAAACTAGTAAAGTGCTACATTTGGAGCATAGCTTTGTATGGTGCTGAAACGTGGACACTTCGGAAAGTAGATCAGAAATACCTGAAAAGTTTTGAAATGTGGTGTTGGAGAAGAATGGAGAAGATCATTTGGACCGATCGTGTGAGAAATGAAGAAGTATTACACAGAGCCAAGGAGGAGAGAAATATCCTACATAGAATAAAAAGAAGAAAGGCTAACTGGATTGGTCACATCTTGCGTATAAACCGCCTTCTAAAACACGTGATTGAAGGAAAGTTAGACGGAAGGATAGAAATGGCGGGGAGAGGAGGAAGAAGGAGTAAGCAGCTACTGGATGACATTAAGGAAAAGAGAAGATACTGGAAATTGAAAGAGGAAGCACTAGATCGCACCCTATGGAGAACTCGCTTTGGAAGAGGCTACGGACCTGTCGTAAGACAAACTACAAAATGAATGAATTAGATGGGTTACAATTATAACATCGCATAAAGATTAACGATATGCTTGATTTAGTCCTTCCACTTCGTTCAGTCTTATACAAACTTAACAGAAAAATCAGCTACTGATATGTATGATGTAACTCTTCGGCCCAAGAATATGTTGACCGAAAGGCGGCGAAGTAAATGAAGGCAGCAGAAACTTCTATACGACAAGTTTCATAATTATCAAACTTCTCCAAGTATAATTATAATGGCCAAAGCAAGCTAGGATGCTATGAGAGGTAACGTAGAATTCATGGGAGACAAGAGAAATGCTTATAAAATTTTAGTTGGAAAAACTGAAAGGGGCTACTTGGATAATACTGAAGTAATTCTTCAAAAATAGTGCGTAAGGTTGTGGACTCAATTCCGTATAAGTGATCGATACTTGAGAAGACAGACAATGTCTAAAATATCAGTCACATCTATGTCCACACACCATAGCCATAATCCATTAAAGTTGGATTCAAGTGGCTCAGTATAAGGTCCACTGGAGGGTTCTTGCGAAGACGGTAACGAACATCTGGTTCCGTAAAAGGCGAAGAATTTGTAAACTGCCCGAACATCTATCAGCTTCACAAGGATAACTTTGCTTCTTGTAATTAATTATGTACTAAGAAGTTAGATAGCACGTCAATTCCTTTCTTGGTTGGTTGGTTGGTTAGTTATTTAGGCCGCTGGAGCAACCATTCTGAACCCCTAAACTCGAAACAAGAATGAAGTTTAGTTGTGCAATTTGAAATTTCGTAGCATTGTTGAAAAACACTGCAGTCGCCTAGAATATGACGACGTGTTGTTTGGTAATTACCAATCAAAGGGCGACATAACCAGAGGACTATAATGTTCCAATCTTTGTACTGGTCTACGCAATTTGTCTGCAGTTCGTAAACTCAGATAAACAAAAACAACAACAATTTTGTGCTTGTATTAGGTGAATACAAGCCAATAAGCAGCACCGCATCAGAGTCAAAACTGAATCATTATATGCCACTCTTCTTGGACTGCTTGACCCCGAACAGGGAGGCCCTAGGTCTTCCGAAACTTCGGTATCTATTTACCAGTCTACATGGCGTTAACATCCCACGATAATTCAATCTCCCTTAACAATCAAAATTTCGTGCAGATCTGTCTGTTGAAATAGGATACATATGCATATACATATTTATTTAGTACATTCCTCTCAACATTCTAATTACGTTTCTAAGACATTTATTGTCAAAGAGAAAGTTTCGGAAAAACTGCCGAAGCTCCTACAGCGTTCGACGTTTACTTTTGTAATGCTTGCTTTAAACACTGCTGTTCACTTGACAAGGGCCAGTAAGTCAAACTCCATTAACAACTGTGACTCATCATTCAAATGAACACATCACAGCGGAAAACCGCTCCTGGCAGGTGTGCCGGCTAAGGGCTTGGGCAGATCCCCGCTGTTCCGCCTCCTCAATACCTCGAACAATGCACCGCACAGAGAAGTAGAATTTGCGGCCCTCGGCCTTGTTCCTTATACAAGTGAAATCCAAAATACAAAGACAGTTTTAGCCCTCCTTAAACTTGATTATGATGGCTACGAATACCAACTTTCCCTCTTCTGCTCGTAATTGGTTATTTCCTTTTGAGTAGTGATAGTACCGTGACATACTTAACGACTGCTACATTGACAGAATATGGCCAAAGTGCGTAAAAACTTGTTCATCATTCACTGTCATATAATGCTGATATTACGAATGCATGGAGCCATAGCTCCAACGTATCTAAAGTCGTCACAAAGGAAAATTAGCCTATATATTGACCTGTACAAATTACGTGATTTATTGTTATGGAAAATCCCTAAACGGCTCGCTCACTTCCGTTTTCTTGGGTCCACACACTTTAATACATATTTCGTTTTTTCACAGAAATTAATTCCGTCTTTTTGCACTGATACAAGGCGACTGATTTGATCGTTGATGTTTGGAAAAGTAGGCCGGATGATAGCAGTTTCTGACCTCAGCACAAGTAATTCAAAAGAACTAACTCCATGGAGCACAGTCCTTCTTGAGAAGCTAACAGGTCGTCAGCTAGTCAAGAAATTCCCCGCGTTTTATGAAACCCGAAGGTTCATTACCGCACTCACAAGAGCCCGCCACCTGTCCCTATCATTCAAAAGAACTAAACAATCCCTATGTTTCGTCCACTTGGTGAGTGAATTTCTTGGAACATGAGAGAAGGTTCGGGTCTTCTGGGACGTTAAGCTGTCTCAGTTCGTAAATACGTGGTTACCGAAGCGAAGTATCGCAGTGCCTTCATCTTCCAGCTAAAGCAGTCCAACGTGAGTTTTCTTGGAATTCATGGACTGTCTTAACATCACAGAGGAAGAATCTTCGGCAGTACTGCTGTCACGACCACAGACCTGAACGAGCATAGTAACCACAATTGTTCCATGCACCAGTAAGCCACTCTTCATCGTAGCACGAAGAAACATTAAGCAAAACAGCAAAACACCCCAGAACAGGCTATGAAGGCCCAGAGGAGAAGTAGAGGTATAGCTCTACTGCTTCTACAAGCTCGGCGCTAGAAGGCCATGCAACGGCAGCTTTACCCCCGGGAAAGACACCCGGTATCCATTTTATGCATATGTAATAAACACCAATCAAAATTTTGTTGTATGACATTAATGCGGTTTTCTCTTAGTGCCCGAATATCACATAAACTTACGTATGAAGTTTAATTTCGGTGCACACTGCAACTTTCCGTTGTCATACAAATTACCGATAATTTTATTAAGACGCTTACCCACCAAAGCCAATATTAACCTCAATACGTTGATACAAACTGATGAAAGTATATATCCCTCTGACAATCCATTATAGAAACATGTTATTGATGACAGTGCAATGGAAATAAGATGTCTTGTTCTCTTTTTTATGTACGGCTTTCGCAACGCCCCTCATTGTCCCCATTTAATTGTTGTTTCTAGGTCAGTGATGGCATCTCAATCACATGCTGACATCAGTAACACACAATTGTTAAATGATGTCTCATTTATAATCAGACATAGGTTATGAAGTTCGTAGATCCAAACTTTTAATAAAATCAGGACTGCGAGTTTTTAGGTTTCCGCAGGGGTGTAGCTGATGTTTCTCTTCTTCTAAGGTAAGACTCCGAGTCACTGGGTAACCGGTTCCCGACGTTTCGGGACAACGTAGTTGCCTCATCTTTAAGGATCGAGATGTGCTTGGACATTACAAGGCTTGAAGATGAGACCACTACGCTTCCGAAAAACGACGGGGAAAAGTTGTCTATAGACCCGAAGTCATTCATTCTGTAGTCTGTCTTACATAGGTCCGTAGCCTCTTCCAAAGCGAGTTCTCCAAAGAGTGCAATCTAGTGCTTCCTCTTTCAATTTCCAGTATCTTCTCTTTTCCTTAAGGTCATCCAGTAGCTGTTTACGCCTTCTTCCTCGTCTTCCCGTCATTTATATCCTTCCTTCTAACTTTCCTTCAATCACGGACCCGGAGTCATATCAGAGAAAAACGAGTGTTTCATATAACGACGTTACAATGAAAATTATTATTATTATTATTATTATAGGTTATACACATTATTTGATAATTCACTTTGGTAAAAAAAATTAACTGCAGATGATTGTAATTGCTTATTTGAAATTAATGAAATAATAATATTGCCCTTGCAAACGGAATCTACAATTTCATGTACAGTGACGAAGGTCAACACCATTACTGAGGGTGATGTTAAGGTCTGTTTAACGACACTGCCTGTGGCCAAGATTATACAGCGTCGCAATGATTTTTGTCGATTTCCAAATACCTAAAATTGCGAATACAGTATTAACACACTTAAATGGTGGCCAGTAAGTTTCATTGCGTCATAATCAAAACTGACCGTGTAGATTTAACAAGTCTGCATACTGACTGCTGGACACAGACACGGAAGTTGTGCACACACACATACACACAGTACTCAAAAATTCAATACGGTCAGCTGTCACGGGAGTTATCAAAACAAGGATGATCACACAAGCGGAATTGTATCACACGTGAAGGAAACAGAGAGCACATGGAAATGTTTAGTCGGAAAGCCATACAAAAGAGGTTACTTGGGAGAACCATAAGGAGATAAAGGCGTAGTATTAAACTTTAAATTACAAGACGGCACGAGTGTGTGAGCTGGATTTAACCAACGTAGGATTGGGTCCATTGGTGAGCTCTTGAGACCACTGCAATGCACCTGTGAAGTCCATAAAGTGTGGGGAATACCGTGAGTGTCTCAGCAGCTCTCAGTTGCTCAACAAGAACTGCGCTCCATGAAGCTGTATAAGTACGTACATAAATTGGCATACACGGCAGTTTCACCCCAGCACACTTACCGCTACCAAACAAGTTCCGGCAGTTACTGTCTGTTGAAGTCACCTAGCATTCCATGACACAGTACAGACTTTTACAGACATAATCAAGTGGGGCACACATAAACCCATATTGGAATCTCGGGTAGTGTGAGAGTGAAAGCCGTAGTGGAACTGGTCGAACAAGATCTGCCATCTTCAAGTGAGTAAACAAACCAGACCTTTAGCAAGACCTTTCTGCACATGCGCACGCATGCGCATAAAACACACTGCCAAGTTTGAGGTTGTCACAGCAGTGTTGCTGAAGATTCAAGTCCTCTGGGAAGTTATGAACTATCGATAATTCAACCCCAAAACCTACAAAAGGAAAAAGGTAAAGCTGTCCCCGTCCACGCCATGAAAGTTGTATAGGGGCAATAGATATAAAGTTCCACTCATTCTTAAATTCCACACTAAAGGTGAATGGTCGACGTCAGGCCCCGGCCGCTTTACTCCTCTAAAAGAACCCAGCTACCTATTGAAGAGGAAGTTTCGTGGGCCCCAGAGCCGGTCTGGACGGTTTTGAAAGGGAGAAAACCTTGTGTACCTACCGGTATTTGATCCCTGGACCGTCCAGCCCGTAAGTAGTCGCTATACCGACTACGCTATCCCGGCTCCCACCTATAAATGAATATCCATACAACTGTGTAAAATGAAGACGAAGGAGATGAGAGAAAAATAGTGCCCTCGGCGGGACTATACATCACCAGCTTCTTGTTCGGGATAGGCTACTTTGCCCGTTCCTTCTCGGAGGAAGCCTTCCCACCGTCGTCTTGGTTTTTGTATGGTTGAGCTTTCAAGGGGATGAACATCCATATTTCGCGCAACTTTGTTATCTACACGTCAATGGTGTTCAGACCACTGAACTTCATTGTTCTGAATTCTACATGCTCATCCCAGCCTAGCCAATTATACCTCAGTACCCTGTTTTAGCAATGCTATAGTAACCTGTATAAATTGCAAAGGTTCTCATTAATGTCCTAAATGCCCACTTATTTCAACGTAATTAGATCCCAGTATTTTCCTGAGTCTTTTGTCTTCAGGCGCCTCTAATTTATGCTATTTCCTCACAGTAAAAGGCCGCGTTCCCCAACCATCAAAAAGCGTCGCAGATTTATTGGGTTGTGCCTCCTGATTTTGAAAACCATAAAAAGTATATGGAATGGTTACAGTTTTCTTAGTAATAATAAGCATTTCCTGAGTTCATGCTTCTCCTGATTTCATCATGCACCGCATTTATGTGTGTCAGCGTTATCCGTGAATAATTAAATTTTCAGAAATTCTAAATAATATTTACATACATATGAATTTTCAACGTTCAGTAAAGATATGAAAGACATTAGTCTAACAGAGGCCAGTATGCAATTACAAGAATTGGTAAGAGCTTACTGAAGACTTGCGATACAAGAAATAAGCAGTTTCATTATTTATAAACAACTGGCGACGTCCGGGATAGTTCAGTCGGTATAGTGACTCGGTACGGGCTAGACGATCTGTGGATCGAAGCCCGGTAAAGACAAGATCCGTCCAGACCGGCTCTGGGGCCCACCCAGCCTGAGAACAATGAGAACCGGTTCCCTTCCCGGCGATAAAGCGGCTGGGGCGTGGTGTTAACCACCCACCCGCATCTGGCGCCGAGGTTAAAGGAAAAGTAGAACTATTACTCTACTCCCCTTACCTTTATAAACAACTGATGTGAAGAACGGGTACGTAATCTAGAAAAGAACACATTTCACGTAGCATCAACGTCAAAAGTGGGCTCAAGAACATATTGACCGTGTCCCTAAACAAATACTTCAACTAGAACGAAAAACATTTCACGCAGCGTCAGCGTCACAAGTAGGCCTACTAACATGTTGACCCTGTCCCTGAACTCCAGACTTCACAAAGTGAGGTCCCTAGCTACGACGACGCAACTGTACAGTGTTGTGGTTCACATCCAGTACAGCAAGTTGTAAGTTCTGAAAAAGTGACTCTTAAACAATTTTCATTTTTGTTCATTACAGGAGGAAGACCGTTTGTAAGGCGCAGGTAACTTCATGGCTGCCACATGGACAAACACAATGACCAGAAAGTTTCTTTTATTGGAGTCACAAAGAGGTTTCAAGGTCAAGAGAGGCTCGAGCCTTGCGTCCCTTTATGTTCTTCAAGAGTCAGCATCCCACTTACTTTATTTGCAAAAGGAATGTATGGAGATCCTTCAATATGGGTGTGAAACTTAATCTCTCCTCCTCGAGGAAAATCAAATTGAGGATGTTTGAGAACAAAGAACTGAGGATGGTGTCCATTTTATGGTGTCCCTAAGGACAGAAGCTTCATCTTATTGGAAGCCTTCATCCTCCGGCAATTTATGACACTTCGAGACTCTTCTATTAAATAATGTTAATTGAACTGTAGGGTAACAATATACGTATAAAGTAACATTGTGGTGAGGTCGCGTAACCATTGTTACAATGAAAAGGTAACAAAGCGTTCGCTGTGTTTTGTTGAGCCCCATATCACTGTCAACAACACAAAAATATTGAGTGTTGCACGAAAACTGCTTTTGTGGCGAATTTATGTCGCCGGAGATTATGAATCTTGCTTAGGTCTTCGTGTAAATTGCCCACAGTTTTGTCCAATTTTAACCACATCTGGAGTTTCTGGACAGAATTTCATGAGAGTCTCCAACATCAAATTCCACGGAAATCCGTCCGGTGGGAGCCGCGCTGATACATGCGGACAGACAGACGGGCGGATATGACGAAGCCAAAAGGTGGCTAAAAAGGGTTCTACACTAAATTCCCGGCTTCCTATACGATAAAGCTCGCATGACAGCTGCCGTGCAGAGAAAGCGATAGAAGGAATATCTTGTGTGTCGACAATATGGTGAGCAATAAGCAAGAGTAAATTCTAAAATATTCTGACGATGATGTATAACATTGAGAACTAATTGTCCAGTGATTGAGATTAGCTCGGTCGAAGGGACCCATCTGAGTAGGTGTCTCCCCTCCCTTCACCTGAAGAAGGAAGAAGAACCAGATTCCGAAACGTCGTGATTTTATATTTTTATATTTTATCCGGACAATGGACAAAGTCCGGAAGACAATTATTTCTCAATAGGCAAGAGAATAAAGGAAATCGCATAATAAAAAAAGTCCATAAGCAGCTAAATATTATTTGGGTGGTCAAATTGAAGAGAATGATATGCGTGGAACACGTAGCCAGCTTGAGCCTTTTGACAAACTCAGTCAAGGTTTTAGTAAGGAAGATGAAGGGAAAAGACTGAATAGCAGATCAAGCGTAAATAGGGGGATAGTACTTCGAGACAACACAAGCAGCAACTACAAATAGCCTACTACTCTCCTGTGACACAGGCCATATTTTTAGTGCAACATATCTAGCAAAATATTATTAGAGAAGTGGTACTAGCATTATTGTTATCTTGTTTAGTTTTATATTTCTGACAAACGTTTGGTTGAGTCGTGATATGTGCTCGTCACAAAATAATATTCGAGTGATAAAACCATGGAAAATTAGATTGGCGTTAAACGTGGAATGTATTGCAGAGAAGAGACATGAATACAGGGTTTTCTAAACCCTGTAGGAGAGACACCACGTGTAAGACCTAGACGTGGATTGTAAGGTGATATTAAAACGGATCTTTAGGAAATAAGGTGGGAGGGAATGGACTTGATTCATCTGACTCAGGATAGGGTCCAGTGGTGGGCTCTTGTGAACATGGTAATGAACCTTGGTGTTCATTTCCTCACTAGCTGGTGAACTAGTAGGTTTTCAAAAAGGACTCTGCTCCCTGGAGTGCGGATTAATTGCACGTTAGATTTGTCGGATATAAACTTCCATCGTCGCCATATTTATGGTCGCTCAGTTACAAACAATATGTTGTAACTAATACGTAGGTACATTTATCAACTCCCGCTGTAGCTCCACCAAACGTCATTTCCCTTCTCTCTTAACGTTATACATTTCGTGCAATGAGCTTATATTTCCTGTTCATAAAACCAACATTTGTAATACCTACAGTCTATATAGCAGTCCAGTTTCTCATTTCCTCCTACATGTTTCGGCGGCCACCCGCCATCATTACGGAGTATACACACCAATATTTTAAAACATAACAAAATCTGATATATTTACAGTAGTAATACACATTATTAGTTAGCTGGTTAGTTAGTTCCAGTGTCGCTCCAATCGCGGAGCATTGGGGGCCTCCTTTCGGAGGTTTCTATGGTCATGTGCGTTGATGTAGCGGGTGACCAGCCCACTGACCGCACAGGTTTTACTCAATCCTGATGTGACTGCCAGAGCCATCTGGCAGCAGTCAGGAGACTTTGAGTGAGAAATGGCCGCTGAATTTTGCCGACAGGCATTACTAGTTATATTCATGCCCGTAGGGTTCTTTTACATGCCGTAAATCTACGACATGGGACTGACGGCTTTACTTCCCCTCCGAAGGAAGTGGTGCTCCGGATTTTTATCACCCTTAAAAATCCATCGCCCTCGGTCGACTATACCACATTGATTTCCGCAGCAATGCTCGTAGGATGTAAAATACTGTAAACTTGTGTACGAGTATGTCCAGCTAAAATTATACGTGCTTGATATACTCTTGCAGGTTTCGCAGTGACATACAAATATCTAGTATTTGTCTTGATCAGTAACGGATCTTGCATATATCTTCTTTTTTTTATACCTACGATAAGGTTCTATACAACTTATAGTCTTAATTAACAAGATTAATATATTCACATACAGGGGTAAATAAGAAATTGGACTGATATGTACACTGTATGTGCAAATGTGTAAATATCGGTCTTAGTGGATTAAATTTAATTTGGTGGCGGTCTCTTGTGAAAGCGGCAGTGCAGGCTTCATACAAATGACGTCTTGACCACCTGAAAGCCTATGAATTTCTCAAGAAGAAGTCTGCACCACGAAATTGTTGATCACTTAATCAGATTTAGAAACGTTTCATGGGCTTACTAATTAGATACGTGTTTTACTGTGCCTACTTTTTCCTCACAAACAACGTATCCATTTGATACTAGGCTGGTCTGGGCATAATGGCGAACAAAAAAAGTCTATCTCAAAAGGAAGTTACGCCCCGGTGGCCCGGGCCGTAGCCAGTCAACTGATATCATTTATACGTAAATTACCCAACTTTATTTAAACTGACAAACAAGTTGTGTTTCTGACACAGACTTCACGCATTTTGTCACGAGACCTTTATTTTCTGATCACATTTGTCACAAAAACATTTTATTGAAATAAACCCCAGAAACTTCTGCTTAAAACAGTTCTTAACCCCCCTAGAAATGGCCTGTTTATTACCGCATAGTAAGTCACCACTAACCTATCGTATCTTATTGCTTACCTGGTATTGGAGTGAGATAAATGATGGTCGTCACGACTGAAGCCAGTCCCACGAAGATGGCAGATCTGAGCAGACAAGTCCTTCCTTCAGACATGACGGTCAACCACAACCTAACCCATGCGTCACTCAGGCACAACTGGCCGGCTAGTGTACGCTTCCTACACGCGGGCGGACTGGAACATGAGGGAGAATCCCTGTGCCACATTCAGTGTTACGGCTGTGAAGATACAATAGTTATTAATTGTGTGTGAATACTGATAAAACGCAAACAGAACTGGAACTTTTGGCTTTAATGGAGCGTGCACACGCACATGCATCTCAAATGCATGTCATGTGTAGCGGACTTAAATCCATCATTGTACCCAACCTTCAGAAACTCACAGTGGCTCAGCTAGTCAAGAGATTTATCATTTTTACACAATCCGAAGCTTTATTGCCGTCTGCATAACAGCTGCCCCCGCCCATTCTGAGACACCGCAAAGTGTGACGTTATCACAGCGATGCTGATAAAGACTCCAGACTTCTGGGATGTGATGCCGTGCAGATTGGTGTATAAATAATTTACGTCAGACTCCAGAAGAGTGGAATCTTCAAATGAATCTATAGTAGTTCACAACTTCGCCCATTTGTGTAATATATATTTTAATATTATCCTCCCATCAAACTATAGGTATCTTTCCGTTACGTTATGTGACGTCGAATGGTAAGATGCTCGTAATAAATTGCGAAGAATATGGAAGGATCAGTTTGTGACATACACTGAGATTCTGTTACAGAATGTTCCTGGAGAAACTGAAGAAACCCAATCTGCAGCCGATTATCAGAGGGAGAATTGAACCCGTGACCTCCGGAACAGCAAGTACGGGTACCTAACGACAAACCCGATACTTCTTATATCTAGGTCTTTTAACAAACATCACTGAGTTTTTAAAGGTAGAATATTTGCACGTGGATCGCTGCTTCTTCGGGCTTTCTTTAGAAAGTCAGTTTAACGAACAATATACGGACAAATTTTAGCACTTCACAATCTACCGTATTTTTGTATTAGTGAATGTAAGAGCTTGAAAATTACAGGCCTTTCTACACACCTGGAGAAATATTTTTTGAAACCGACGAAAACATGTTCAGCGCCACACATTTCTAATGTAACGAAACTTGGGCCAACGAACGACTTTGCGGAGCTTTTTTTTTAAGAAACCCGCAGCAGATGCTACGGACGCACCGCAGCCTTGAGGCTTATTGTGCAACCCTGTGATGAAGACGATTAGTTTGTTTTTTTCGTTTTTCCAAGTAATGGAGCAACGGTGGCATGAAACTGACATGGAAAAACCGAAGCACTCGGGGGAAAAACCTGTCCCAGTGCCACTTTGCACACCATAAATCCCATATGGACTGACCCGGGATCGAACGCGGGCCTCCTTGGTGGGAGGCCGGCGACTAACCGCCTGAGCCGTGGCACGGTCTTGCAGAGTGCCTTAGAGTTTTTGTAAGAATACATCAGGCTGATGCAGTGGTAACACTACACTTTATACCCTTATAGAAAATGCCGGGATAATACCATAACTAGGCCACAATCTCTTCCTTCCAAGTCCTTTCCCATCCATCGTCCACCGGTCATTCTACGTTTGACGTTCTAGGGCAGTGTTTCCCAACCAGGGTTCCGCGGGACATTGTTAAGTGTTCCGCTAGAAATTGTGGAATAAATAAATAAAATTTTTGAAATACCGAGAAAAGTTCCATATATACCTCAAAATATCATGGTAATTTTTGCCCGGTAATTGGCAATACTGGACTAATCTCAGAGAGCTAACATCTGCCTCTTTGTTTTGTTTTCGTTTTCGTAGGTAGGGATTCGTCAGGATATGAAAATCTAGTTTACGAGTTCCTTCATGATAAAGACGTTGGGAAACACTGTTGTACAGTCTGAGATGCTGACAACGTTGTCAAATCAGAAACCGTCACCTGACTTAATGACAATTTCCTTTCCTGAAATGTAATAGAAGTTTTCTGAAACACCTCTTTCTTCAAAAGACTCCACGTAAAATGATTATAATGTTTAGGTTCAGCCCAGTTGCCAGTGTCACAGTTTCTCTTACAGTTCAGCAGAAAGCAACGAATGAACCAAAACAAGGCACTGTTAATGTGAGTTCTGGCTCTGGTTAGAAACCATGAGATGACATATCCGTAAACTATTTCAAAGTTAAACTTCGTACTCATTATTAATACGAGGATAAATATGGTGGCAGATTAGCTTGACCTATTGGACCCAACTGAATACATTCTGGTCTTCTTTTTAACCCGAGAGCGGGGAAAGATCCTGCCCCTGAAATGCTGTGTTTTATATCTAACTTCAGACGATGCAGAAGCTCATAAAGTAAATAATTCCATATTCAACACACCACCGTCAGAATCCTATATAATGGTGGCAGATATACGAAAGGCGATTTGTCATCTTATCTTGTGGTTTCCTTTCGACTGAGGCAAGAAGTAGTAAAGGCGAGAGTTTGTGCCGCGAGTTCTGCTTCATGCTCCAATATTAGTTTTATTGATGTTTAATGCGAAAGCTTGTTACAACCCCAGCCATTCTACTTTGCAGGTAAGTTTCTTTAACCTCGCCTATCTAAAATCACTGGGCGTTCATCTGACACCAGTCTCCCTTCTCTCGCTCCAATACAAAATACAATATAACTTCAATCCAAGTAGACCAAATTTTTCAAACAAGCATATAACTTTCATCGTTTAAAAATATATTCCTTTAGCACGAGCTGTTCTAAGTTAAAGATTGTATTTCGCTACCAGTAACAAGTAAAGGAATAATAATAATAATAATAATAATAATAATATACGCAAGTAGATTCATCAAATATTTACCATGAAGATAACATTCTGGGATGTGTAGTCTGGTAGATATGTACCGAAGTTTCAGAGAAACCTGCTCATTCATGTACTCTGATGATAAATAAAACAGGTTCCTCCGAAACGTCGACAAGTGTCTACCAGACTACATTGCGAGACATTCCAGAACACGGTTATCTTAGAAGTCACTGCCGTGAGAAAATCAAATTTCAGCTATGCAGCTTACGTTTGCATTACTGCAGTAACACTGAATAATTGCAAAACTTTGAAACGTTTATAAAAACAGAACGTCTGAGTCGTCGGACGGCAAGTTTCCAAGGTCAATAAACTTCAATCTAGAGTTCCAAAAGTTCTCGTCTTAAGACACATAACATATATTTCCAATACTATCAATTAGGTCAGAAAATGGCACGAGAAATATTTGTTTAGATCTTCAGCTAAACGTAGAAGTTTCGAGACCCATGCAGATTGAATTGTGACTGCAAGAAATGAACATCAAGACACCGTAGAAAGCAAATAGAAAACAATTTGAATAATACGTGTTGCACGGCAGTAGTTTGCACCTGTCCACTGCTGTCTCCTACCGTGCACTCTCTCAAGCTGCGAGACAAACAGTGGTGTATTCATGAGCGGTACAGCTCATTGGCAGGTACAGGAGACTCTAACTGCTTACAGTAAGAAACATGTAAATGTACACAAAAGAAAACAAACATAAGATTCCAGATGCGAAAACCTTTCTACGATAAACTTGTGAAAGCTCTTCAGTTTATATATATCATAACAGTTCCTCTTTTGTTGGAGTATTTGTTTAAGTTTCGTAGTTAAAATTTAAAGACTCAATAGACACGTACGTACGTGACTCTCTGCCTACGTTATTTGTGTTTCTCAAACTCAGTTGTCTCTTTTCATGGGTTACTTTCCTTTTGTTAAAGAAAAAGTGGGACTGAAACTTATAATACACTTACAACTTGAGCGCTTCAAGGTACTGTCCTTCGAGTCAAGATTCCTCTCACTCCCAGATAATCATTCGTTTCTAAAATGGGATATTTGATTTTGGAATAAGATATACATTTAACGTATTGAATTTAAAACATAAACATTTATTGAATAATGGAATAAACTTTATTTTTGACAGCCAATTGTGATACTTATAAGGAAGGTGATATACAAACAGTCAATCACAACACACTTGTTGATTTTTAATTAAATTTTAAACATAAACACGTTTAGTCAGCAGAGTGCAAAGATACTTTTAAAACTCATTTAACTTCCATCCTAAGGATCTTTCTTCCCTGATTTATCCACCCTTTCTCCTTAACTTTTCTCATTCTTTTTCCCATTGTTTTTCTTTCTTGTTTCTTTTCGTTTTACTCGTACATCTTTCTTTAGTACCTTTCTTTCTTTCTCTCTTCCTTTCTAGGCCTATTCAT
Source organism: Reticulitermes speratus (assembly GCA_021186555.1). Taxonomy (NCBI): domain Eukaryota; kingdom Metazoa; phylum Arthropoda; class Insecta; order Blattodea; family Rhinotermitidae; genus Reticulitermes; species Reticulitermes speratus. The sequence continues at coordinate 27,524,354 of JAJKFL010000237.1, forward strand.
TCAATTATTCTTTCCTGTCTTGCTACATTATTCTTTCCTTCATTTCCTTTTTCTTTCTTCAGTATTTCTCTCTTCGTCTTTGTTGTTTTTCTTATTTCCACTAAACTAACTAACTAACTAACTCCATGGAGCAGTGTCCTTCCTGAGAAGCTAACAGGTCTTCAGCTAGTCAAGAAATTCCCGCGTTTTATGGAACCCGAAGGTTCATTACCGCATTCACAAGAGCCCGCCACCTGTCCCTATCCTGAGCCATATCAATCCAGTCCATGCCCCCATCCCACATCTTGAAGATCCATTTTAATATTATCCTCCCATCTACGCCTGAGTCTTCCAAGTGGTCTCCTTCCCTCAGGTCTCACCCACCAAAATCCTGTATGCACCTCTCCCCTCACCCATACGTGCTACATGCTCCGCCCACCTCATTCTTCTTCATTTGATCACCCGAATAATAGTTGGTGATGAGTACAGATCATTAAGTTCCTCGTTATGTAGTCTTCTCCACTCCCCTGTTACCTCGTCCCTCTTAGGCCCAAATATCCTCCTCAGCACCCTATTCTCGAACTTATTTCCACTTATAATCTTAATTTTTTTCTCCCTTATATTCTTCTATATTATTTACTTACTTACATATGCCTTAATGCATTTTCTTTATTACTGTCTTTCCACCCGTCTTCCTATCAGTAGCCTCCAAGCAAACACACGACGACGTACCGAAATCCTCAGTGCAGGTTCATCCTCATCTTAACGATCGCAGATGAACCTCCAGTTGACACGGTTTCTCGAGGAACAGAGACGCTGGGGGCGCCCCTAATAACGCCGTTCCGGGACGTAATGCCCACAGCACTGCCTTCATCTGTAATGTTCAACAACTTATATTGTTACTTTATTCTGATTTCACCGTGCATTTTTGAACATTAATATTGTTTTACACCAACCAAATGTACTTATTTATTTAAAGAACAATAAAATATTCTTTAAAAATTGATAAAAACCCCTACATATGTTTCGGCTTATCGATAAGCCATCTTCAGGGGGTGTCACAACTGCTTGTTTTTAAAAACGCGTACACATATTGGTCCTCTGTTGAGGAGTATAGTCATCACCATATCTCACTAGACTTTCTTTCACCACTTGTTATGTGAACAAATGCGTTCTAAAAAGAAGTGCTTTTTAGAACGCATTTGTTCACATAACAAGTGGTGAAAGAAAGTCTAGTGAGATATGGTGATGACTATACTCCTCAACAGAGGACCAATATGTGTACGCGTTTTTAAAAACAAGCAGTTGTGACACCCCCTGAAGATGGCTTATCGATAAGCCGAAACATATGTAGGGGTTTTTATCAATTTTTAAAGAATATTTTATTGTTCTTTAAATAAATAAGTACATTTGGTTGGTGTAAAACAATATTTATATTGTTACTGTTACGGTAGGGCTGGACAGGCCACGACAATACAATATGGTGCATGCGCTTTGCATGCTAGATAACTAAGGCTATACACACATACACACACACACACACTCTCTCTTTCTTTCTCTCTGTAAGAATATGTAAAACTTATTTTTTTCGACGGCAACAATGGTTACGCTAACGCGTCTCAGTGTTAAGTTACACGTAAATTGCCTGTCTTGTTTATTTTTGTTCCGTACAGCTTTCTGAATTGTACATATCTCAAAAAGCTGTACGAAATAATACATGAAACCATATAGGCTACACCAGTTCTTCAAATGCTTATGTTACTAAACGTTTTCCGTCTTCTGACACATGACGCCATGTAGATCTGTAAATAAGTACGAACGATTCGAAGGGGTTTACTGCCTACATCTTCAGGTAGTCCAACTCACTGTTCTTGGAGCACACTGACGATGGAAACAGTAAACTCGTCCAAATATTTAGTACTGTACCTATTTGCCAGCCTACACGGCGTCATGTTACCGAAGCCGGATATTTCGTCAGCATGGTCCTGAGGACCTCAAGTCTTGCGGATATGATCCTTCAATACCAGAGCAACACATCAAGTTGGAGGTTGCACTGACCATAGAGCGCTGTCTTTCAGCTATGTAATCACTTCCAGTATCACTCGCAACTTTCCTTCACAGAACGAGTTACATACAGTACCTGCGTACTTTCACTGACGAATGCAGTTCCACCGTTACAGTCTGCCAGGTCTACAAAATATGTAATCGTCTACATTACATAATGTGCAGGTCAAGCAACAGGAAGTGTGACGTAAATATCGCATTACGTAAGACGGCGCTAGTGTACCGTTATTTTAGCTGCCACATGTAAGGATTTTCCGATATTTTATGTAACGCGTGGTAACGCCGTTTCTTACTCTGAGGGAATGACAAGAGAACCGAAAGCATAGCGCTCAGGCAACCATCTGGAGTTAAATGGCAAATGAGTGACAATATGACATATGGATATTTGGGGGGGGGGGCAAAATTAACCTGAATCTTGTCCTTCTTCGAGAAGTCACTACGAAAGTACTAAATTGACATTTTAGGACATTAAATAACGAGGAAATCGTGCTTTACGCAAGTTATAGTGTACTGCTAAAATAGTTAAATCTAGGAGCCTACGGTAAGTTTGGCATGGGGCCAGAGCAAGAAAAGAAATGCATACAGAATTTTTATCGGGAAGCCTCTCGTTAAATATCCACTTTGAAGATCAAGGAAATGTGAAGACAGTATTAAAGCACATATTACGACAGCAGGTTACGAGTATGATCGATGAAACTGGCTTACTGTGACCAATGGCGAGCTGACACAGTACTGCCACAACAATGGTAGTTATGTGAAGACAAGACAATCAGAGTAGCTTATCATAATTTCGTATTTTTTATTCGATAGTCTTATACGCAGCCGTAAAGGGGAAAACGTGTTGCACACCACTGACGAATTTCATTGACTCACTGTGCTCAGGCAGAACGCGAACCATTGTCGACATCACGGGAAGAGACTTTGTGGCATCTTGAATGTGTGTCAGCTTGTGGCTAATTTGTAGTCACTCGATGGATTGCTTTTATAAAACTTGGAACGAACGTCACACCACTGGAGAACACCTCACCTGTATACGTTTCAATTCCACGCCATTAACATTACCAATATCTGTAGTAAGTCATGAAAAAGACATGTATAACATAGAGAACTAGTACATACAAAACTATTACATGGATTTCACATAAAGCATCCCAATGTTCCACTAAATCCATTATGTACAGCAGGTAATAGGATTGTGTAATTATAAATTCATCAACAGAGTACAAGGACTGTGTATTGAAGAAGCTACCTTCTTAATGAATGAAAATTCAAGGTTTATGATCCTGTTTCTTTTGAACTAATCTACTGTTATTTTAATATTCTATTTCGCACTGATTGGTTTGAATCAAATGAGACACAAATTTGATTACATACATTCTCTCTTTTATGTATCCATTTGCATTGATCTTTTATATAATAATTTTCAAGTCCGATGTAATCATTGATGAACTTAGAACCATGTTCTTTAAAATCCAGTTTTTATCTATTTGCTTGTTGATTCTATATGTATATTTGATTTATTTTGTGTACAGTATTGACTTATTATGTATCCAATAGGTTCTTCAAACTCTCATGGATTTATAGAATGTATGATAAATAAATAAACACACATTAACGCTACTTTATATTAAGACTTTTCATCTGTTAAAACTATAACTAACTAACTCCATGGAGCAGAGTCCTTCTTAAGAAGCTAACAGCTAGTCAAGAAATTCCCCGCTTTTTATGGAGCCCGAAGGCTCATTACCGCACTCACAACAGCCCGCCACCTGTCACTATCCTGAGCCATATCAATCCAGTCCATGCCCCCCCCCCCCCATCCCACATCTTGAAGATCCATTTTAATATTATCCTCCCATCTAAGCCTGGGTCTTCCAAGTGGTCTCCTTCCCTCAGGTCTCACCACCAAAATCCTGTATGCACCTCTCCCCTCACCCATACGTGCTACATGCCCCGCCCACCTCATTTTTCTTGATTTGATCACCCGAATAATATTTGGTGATGAGTACAGATCATTAAGTTCCTCGTTATGTAGTCTTCTTCACTCCCCCGTTACCTCGTCCCTCTTAGGCCCAAATATCCTCCTCAGCACCCTATTCTCGAACCCTACGTATTAACCCTTTACTGCCAAACGTCCACTAGATGCGTCGTGCAGTTAGCCCTTTATAAACTGTTGAATATTTTGATACCAGTACAGTATGTAATTTTCGGAAAACAGGAAAGGTTGGCAATGGTCTCTAAAAGGTGATACTTATTCCTTGCATACAGACAAATTTGTCTGAATTCTTTCTTGGTTATTTACAGTACAGTTGATTAAAATAAGCATTCACATGGAGAGATACACCCCCTAATCTCTTAAACAGACTTCTTCCTGAACTTCTAGGTTTTGCACTGGCCATAATTCTAACCAGTTCCTTTTGTGGAGTCAATGTATTTTTACTCTTAAATGAATTATCCCCCAAGATTAGTTGGCATTTCATTACAGAGTCAAAATAGGCAAGATAAATTATTTTGAGAGTCAGAGTTGCTGACAGGAAACATCAACCTAACTGTGTAACGAGCTGCACATAAATTAGGAATCGTCAATTGTCAGGAACATTCATCTCGGGCATTCTTCAGAGATCGCCATTTCAGAAATAGAACTGCAATCACTACTCAAATACAGATCACATAAAACTACATAATGATATAAATATTTTGTGTTACAAAACTGATTCTCACTTCAGTATGTCATAGACTCTGTATATGCTTTGTTATAAGTACAAAAAATGTGGGCATCATGTGGACATAATATAAGTAAGGACAGGATCAATAAAAATAAGGAAGTCACTCTTCATAATAATTTATTTATATCTTTGGAATAAAATCACACAGAAACAAAAGTGAGAATCACACAAAAATATCAGTGTACTAGTAGTAATGCCTTACATATAAACTGATCAATTTGTACTCCAGCAAGTACGACAGGGACATGAGAAGAGCAAGTCTGTCACAGGCAATGGTATAAATAAATTTCTTCATGCATGATTTAATGTACGTAGTTTACAAATTCAAAGCTGAAAGTAAATGATGTTGGTATTCAGTGATTGCCATACCAACTGCTAGGCTTTGCTGTGTTCATGACAATCAGAATGAATATTGAAGAATATCATACAAACATTTGTCCAATGATTTGCGATAATGGTTGATTCATTACACCCTTATTTCATTGGACACTGCCCATTGCACAGGTGTACTAAATATACACACCAATGAGTTGCCTCTACTCCTGCCTCCAGGTTCTCAAGAGAACCCAAAGATGGGAACAAAGCCACCTCCCTAAATATCAAGTACATTAAATATACCTCAGATAATGGAAAATGCCCAGCAAAATTACACTACACCAGTTGCACACATGTAAACTTATGTACTAACTTGTAACTAACAGGTATGCAAAATAAGAACCAGCAAGGTAGTAAGAAAAACTACAAATTAGAAACTTCCTTTCTTTGGTTAGCAACTGATCTCCCCCATCTTTATACAGAATACAATAAGAACCGCCCCTTTCACATAACTCTAACAAAGTGTGATAAAAGTGAGTTTGTGTGTCTTTCCAATCTACAAATGACGGTTTTCATTCAGAATACTTACTTCTTAATAATTAATTGTGGGGCTTAATGCGTGGGAGAACAGAAAAACAAACAAAATATAAATAAAATAACATTGTACAAATGACATGTGTTACCTCAGAGTAGCTGCATGATACAGTATAATGGATTGTAACAAGGCTATTTGAGAATAACACATAATTAACATTAACTCAGTCTTGACAAGCTCAGAGCCATTTTCAACGGCTTTTAAATCTGCAAATGCAAAACAATCTCTTGATACAGGTTTAATATATGTGCTTTGAGATGGTCACAGCAATCCTGACGAAGATACAGTCTTCTGGGATATGATGCTGTGTAGACTGGTATGCAGGTACTATCTCAGCAACCTAGCCTTCTTGATTTGAAGGCACTTGAATCTGCAGATGCAACACAGAGTAAACACCCAACAGAAGTGCTATGCAAGATGGTGAGGTTCTCCCAGCAGTGACAAAGATTTCCAGTCTTCCGGGATATCATGCCATGTACAGTGGTATGCAGGTATGTATTTTCAGTACACAATATTAGTGCTAATACTGAACAGTTTATTCATTCTAAAAGTACAAATTTTTAAAAGGGTTTATAGTAACTGTGACTTAATGAATAAAGGACACAATCACACAAAATCTCACAAAACTCAGAAGGGTTCGAGTGAAGCTGATTTCATCATTCTTGTTAACTGAACATGGTGCCAAACTAGTCATCAGATATGTGTAAAAGACTACCAATCATGCAGCATAAAAAACATGAACAATTTCCAACTCCAGTGACCGGTGATGGAACACCAAAAAACATTTACAAAACGCAAGTTCCATGCGAACTGCAGTCCCACGTTCTAAACACAGCCAGTCTGAAGGGGTGGAAATAAAAAAAAAGTTAAACCTGTAGAGAACTGTATACAGGAAATTCACCTACAAATGTAATAAAATTATCTGTCCACAGTATTTGCTGCCGGTGGCATAAGTAGTTACAAAATATAAATCAAATTAACCTCTCCAAACTCTTGCTTTACAGAAGCTTGCAGATTATTTGAATACTTAAAAGAGTATATGAAAGGACTGGAGGTTGAAATAAAAGATGAACATCAGATATAACCACAAGTATTTTATTGTCAAGAGATGAGAAATTAACACAGAACAGCATAATGCTGTAACTGTTTTTCCTTGCCTCTGTAAAAGCAAAATCTATTATGAAGTCTTCACAACCTAATCACCTCATGAATGCCTTTTGTCATTAAGCAAAGCCCATTTAGGCATGGAGTCAGCATTGATCCATCAAGTTAATTCTCCTCTCTTGCCATTTTCATGAACATTGCCTCTGCACTGCAATTCAAAACAGGTAAACACATGCACATCTGAAATGCCACATTAATGTTGGTGAAGGCAGGTTCAAATCTGTTTCTTCCAATTACTTCACACATTCTTGGCTTGAATGTGCTGCACCATCAAAAATTTCTGCAACATGTACCATTTCATTGGGTAAGAAACTGTTGTGAACTAGAGAGTATTTCCTTTCATTCTCTTTGCTGTAGCAAAAATGTATTACTTATTACTTCAAATTTGACAATAAACTGTTCTTTGCTTCTGTCAATGTACATGCAACAAGCTGATCATCCAAGAACATTAAAAATCTGTCTAGAATCAGTACAAATGTACCAAAACTTTTCTTTGCCATTAACAGCAACATTATTTCACGCTGTATCTAAGCCATTCAAAATTATTGTTTCCATGCATATCACGGTGTTTGGCCAAACATATCTAATTCAGCTGCAAATTTTAATGTTGTTAAAACATTTCAGTTGTTGAAATCTTCCACTTTGTCCCCTCTTCACGTAACACCTTCAAAGATCCCACAACTCATCCCAGTCGTCCTTCCAATACTTCTTGTAATATTCTCTCTCTCTCACCCACTCTTCAGCAGCCAAGACAGCTCAGGTGATATAGTGACCAGCAAGAATAAGAATTCAATTCCCAGCACAGCAAACCTTTCAAGCAACAGGTCCCATTTCAGACAGTAAACAGAACAACACACACACACAAAAAAATGGCATGTGAAAGAAGAAAAAAACTGGAAGAAACTGGTGCTAAATTGGAGAGAAGTTCAAAAACATTTCTGGTGCAACTTGCATAGCAAACAGCTGTGATTGTGGCACCACCACAAAATGCAACAAAACTGCTACACCTCCATCTACACAACACAACTGTCACTCACAAGCTCCACAATGCAGACTGTGAAGCAAAATATAATTTTGTGAACTACTATCTTCCAAAGGGAGAAATCAACCCCACACTCAATTCTGTTTAGCAATGAAGCTTGGTTGTATCTTAGTGACCACAGGAACTTGCAGAATAACAGGTACTGCTGTGCATAAAATGCCATGTTAATTCACGGAGTGCCATTACGTGATAGTAAGGTTGGTGTGTGGATGAATGCAACAGAGATCATTGGGCCCATTTCCTTCTGGGATCATAATTCACACCAACTTGCAACACACAGTATTGACACAATTTTTTTTAACACCTGTCTCATTACAAATGAACATACACCTTTTCCAGCAAGACAATGCAGCAGCTCCATTACAAACCATTTTCAGCACCATCTTTGAACATGGAGAGCAAAAACGTAATGTAACCGCAATGCATTCAACTAAAATATATGGACCCCTGCTTATGGCAAATTGGAAAAGCAGCTGCTGCTGCCCAGCATGCTGAACAGTACAAGTGTATAAAAACATGTAGGGGCATTAAAAATGTCCTGTACTTCAGTACATACTGCTCATGATATCTAGCCATTCTGTTCACACAAATTTAGTAGCAATAATCTTTGTGACCGGAGGACACAGGGTAGAGGTGCTCGAAGGGAACACAACAATAAGCAGAAATCAGACAGCTTTAGTGCTGTCATCCCCACCAACCTTATGCTTTGTAAGACCCCAGTATAGATAAAAATTAGTAAAGATTCAGATGAAAATCAGGAAAGGCATACACTATTTGTATCCACAATTTTTTCAGTGCTACCAATATCACTTTTTAGGTAAACTAAAACTGCTGTCTTTTTTTTTTTACTTTCCCCCCAATGTAAGATTATACTTATTACCAGAATGCTGTTTCATAAGGTGCTGCAGCATGAATGAGAATGATAATCTCAATATGACTAGTTCTCAGCAACAGCATAACCAAAGCCAAGGATATTTCTGGAGCAGATATAAATAAAAATGTTTCGCGACATGAAATCTGGATGATCTTATTCATCAATATGTTTGCCACTCCCTTACCTATTTGACAGCGACCTGTTCAATTATTATTCAAAGGAAAATATTAGGTAAATGTATACATAAAATGAATGAGGGCAGTTACAGTAGCAAATACACACACCTACAGGAAAAACAAAACTTAATCATTTAATTAAAATTCTGCTTTCTGGGGCTATTGTATCATTCATCTACAATGTACCAAGTTCTACACAGAAGATGAGGACAGCATGTTCCTCCACAATACTGGTGAAGCATCTGACTAAAGGTGTGACAACCAAGAACACCACAGTCCAAATCTGTAGGCCCTACATTCCTTCCTTTTTACTAATTACAGATTTTGAAGGTTCATTTTTTGGTTTAAATTGCTCTTCTCTATATTACTCACAAAAATTGCCAACCAATTATAAAGTCTGTTCTTATAACCTTATTAATACAGGATAAAATAAAATGTTGCAGGCCCAGTATCAAATATGTACTCACACAGACTGTACTGCAAAAGTTTCAACTCAGCCTCTCACAATGAACATCAGTTACTTTGTTACACTTTCCAGATTTCAATGCAAAATGTATCCAAATGAGATGTCACAGTAATCCTTTTCTACCCTGGCTTATCTTCAGCATCTTTCCACTTTCAGCTCAATACACACAACTGTTACCTAATGAATCTCTACAATCGGTATTCAATGCACTCCACACACTTCTTAATTAGAGTCTGTTCACTATTAGTTTAATAATGGCATAATGTTCTGCAGACAGATTTCCTAGCTTGCACTAGTTCTTTACTACTAAAAACAGGACACTTTCAGAGCAAATGTGTGATAACCATATAGGTTTTTATTATTATTCCTAACTACTGCACAATAATTCTATATATACTCCTATGTGTTTCAGCTAACCTTCATAGCCATCATCAGGGAGTCATTTTCATAGATGTGAGCAGCTTACAGTATATCATTGAATGGTAGAGTATACAGACTATGGCTGTGGATAGTAAATGTACACTCTACCATTCAATGATATACTGTAAGCTGCTCACGTCTATGAAAATGACTTCCTGATGATGGCTACGAAGCTCAGCCGAAACATGTAGGAGTACATATAGTATTATTGCACTGTAGTTGGTAATAATAATAAAAACCTAAAAATAAAACAATTGCACAGAATATGTATACTATTAAGTATGACAACCAACGCACAACCAGGCAAAGATTTTGGATAGGGTACTACTGTCATTAAAGCCTGAATCAGAGCCAGGCTAACTGCTACAAGTCTCCTCACCAATGCTACAATTATCTGGCAGTACCATTACATCAGTCAGATGGTCAGTTATTCAGACAATTCCCACATTCTTTCTTCCTCACTCACAAAATGATTTAGAGCATCTTAGTATCTCCATCCTGTTGTTTCACTAACACAGCTTCCTCCATTCAAATGATGGACAAAGCCCACTTGCTCATGGAAGACAGAATCAGTAATGCATGCATACTGTGTTCATAAATTAAACTGTATAATTACTTATTCATGCTTCACATTCTCACCTGCCAATATACAATCTTAGTAACTGACAGAGTCATTAAATACCACACTCAAAAAGTGGATATTCTTGAGTCATTCTGTTCATACCAAATTACCTTTCTTATGGAACTTACAACTTACAATCTTATCTGCAGGTAAAACTACTTTGATTCCTCATACACCCAACTGTAGTGATTCAGTAACTGACTTATGACAGCACTCATCAAGCACATGCATTCCTTTATGCTAGGATTAAACTTACAATGAACAGACTGTATACTGAACAAATTTAACTTAAAAGGTCTCTTGCCAAGACGATGTATTTACATTTATTATCAGATTCCCTTATTTTTTATTTAACCCATTCACTTACTACTCCAGCTCTGCTCTTAACCAAACAGAATTATCACTGGAATACATTCTTAGTGAATATAACACAGGAACACTTAACTTGAAAAATGAAGAACTTATTTTGAATGCAAAACTGGTCACAGAGTTGACAATATGAATGGCCTCATATTTCTCTTTTATAATTCTTGTTTATCTTGGATCCAGTTTGTTTCTAGCACTTTTGTTATAGAATAGAGGAAGTGGCTTTCTTCATACTATAAACGTTTTTGTTTCACTGCTGGTAATACTGGTTTGAACACTGCCAAATCCAACATTTTATATAAAAATCACTATATACATTACACTGTCATATTCCTACATCTAAACAGGTAGTGTACCTTGATACCTTTAAAAGTGCTGCCCCTTTTGTATAGAATTCCTGTTATGAATAACAATTAAAAATTATGTGGATATAATTATTGACCATGTCACTTGCTTTTAGTCTGCACCTTTGAACTGCATGGATATATCCAAACTTCCATCACAACGGTAGGAGCTAACAAATTACAGGGACAGCTTCCACATATCCATGGACAATAACCGCAACGTCTTAAATAACCTCTACCTTCTCTTACATGCCATAACCTAAACTCTACACAGATGTTGTGATCACAGCTACAAGTTCTGAAAATTATTAACTTTTTCTACTGGTATAAAACTATTGATTTAATGTAACATTACATAAGCTGCAAACAACCACTAACATAAACAGTCTTTTTGCCATATCACTTACCACTACTAGCTCTCCTGCTCCTGTAATTTTTGGTAACAGTAACACAGAATGCACAGTTCAATTAAAATTTATCATCACAATGCTAAGGTCAAAACTGTAAAATGTGTGAAAATGTAGTAGATGAAATGCATGGAAACTACTATCTCAACAGACATGTTACACTTACAATCAAAATAACACTAAAAAATATGTAATCTGCTTACAGCATCTCAAAATGGCAGAAACATTTCATCATTATTATATATTATTATTATTATAAATATTATTCTTATTATTATTATATATATTATTATAAATATTATTATTATGTACATACATAAAAATCAAGAAATTTCAGTAGTATTTACATAATTAATTTTATTTTATGTAAAAGGAGGTGTTCCTATTATTTTAATCAGCAGAAGAACTTCACAAGCCCACTTCTGTGATACACATTCATCACCCTGCCATGTATAATGCCTTCTTGCTTCTTCGAATTTTAAATTAATTCTAAAAAGTTTGGATCTATTAGATGCAAGATTTCGGGTTCTCACAACATGATTATGATGGAAATGTCACAAATTGTAATTAATTTCAAAGCTTTCCACAAGAAATTTCCTGCACTTGGCTATTAATGGTGCAGCCCAAGGGTCATTAATTAAGTAAAATGTGCTGCGCTGAGAACCAGTTTATATTGGTAGTTGTTAACAGTTTTGCACGATAGTGAATAAAATTAAAATACCTGAATGAGGGCAGCAAGTTGAAAAATTTTATGGTCAACAAATGGATCCAGGATATAATTTTACCTTTATGTGTATTAAATATTCAAATTTCTTAATTATTAATACCTATAACTTCTTAAATAGTAGCTTATATAACTCATACACATTTTATAAAAACAAAAGAATCTTTATGATAGATGGTAATTATGTACCTATTTATTTCATTTCAACATGACTGCAAAAGTAAAGTATTTCAGTGAACAGGTTAACATCCCTGGAATTTGACAGACTATATCCCAAGAGCCTGGCCAACTTCCCCACAAATTCATGGAACTATATTTCTTTTGGAACACACTTTAAAACATCAACATTTGACTTAGATTTCTTTTCACCTAAACCATTTTCTCTCAGTCCAACTACTGTACTTTGTTAGAGACATGTAAAGTAATGTTATATAATATTACAAGGTACATAGCACTCACCATCAACTCAACTATTATGTATTAGCAAAAGATAGCATGCCTACATTTTTTGAAAACAAGGCTGTCATCTTCAGGCCATTAAAGTACATAAAATAAAACTTAAAGAAATTAACACAACCATGCAATCTTCAGAAAAAGAACCAATACACTACACTACATTACACCCTCCAAAAGTCAACACTATTTCCCCATCGCATTCCTTTTTATATACTTCATGAACTTAAATATTTTATACCGACACATATATTACAACATTTTAACCTTTTATATTGACATATATACTGTAACATCCAAAGACAGATCTCAATCTACCCATACAAAATGATCTTGCCATTTCAATTTTCATTTTATGGACTTTAATGGCCCAAAGATAACCACCTAGTGGTCAAAAAATGTAGACATGTTGTCCTTTACTAATACATAATAAATACCTGTGTTGATGCCAAGTGCTAACTACCACGTAATATATACAAACATAATGGGATGCCCAGTGTGAAAATGATGCTAACTGGATACAGATATCCACTGACTCACACAACAATTGTACTGCCAAGAGTGGTTGCATAACTCTGTTATTCCTTTAAAACTCATTTTAAAAACATATTAACTTCAATATTTAACTAACTTTGATGCCATTCATTTTATGAATGCTAATTTTCTTCTTACACAATTACTATTTTCTAATGTTCACTGCGAGGATCAAATTGAAAACATTCATAGGAGATCATATAAACATGAAATTCACATAAGCTGGAAGTCAGTAAGTCAGAGGATATCTGTTTATGCAATCACAGGTGTAAGAATGTTAAAAGAAACGTACAAATCAAACTTCCATAATTCAAAATTGTATACACTTGTATATATGCAATGTAACTGTAAAATCAGTCCATGCATTACATTCATGATCGCTAAATGGAGATGTGATATTTAGTTCATTGTATTCAATCTTTTATTCTATAGTTTCTATGGAAGTGGGGTTGTCAAGACACAATTTAACATCCTGATGCCGGAACATTCCTGTGAACACTATGTTTTGGCTTATCCCACAGTTTATTCCTACAAGGAAATTAATTGTTTTCCCAGACAAGTATTTTTACATGCGTTCATAAAGCATTTGCAAAAAGTAACTACTAGCCTCTTCATATCCATCTGTTAAGGCTTGTCAAGACCTGTAATGGGATTGCTTTACCTTTACCTTTTAAGTTCATCCTTCCACATGGACAGTGCAACTCCGACATGTATTGTTACGAACTTTCACATTTGGGAGTCTTACTAAAAATCTGTTGACAAATTCCAATTTTTGCTAAAATCAGACAAAAATAACAGACACTTTACATGAAGACCTACATATGTTTATGATATTGTGCCATGATCAGTCTTTATAATGGGGAATATGTTCTCTGCGAGGTACGAGCTGGAAGCTGAAGAACAGTTGATTATCTGCTCTGTTCAGATCACAAACAGTTTCTTCGGCCTCAGTTCCTACCTCACACACACAACAAAGTCTGTCTCTATTATAAAGATCAAACATGAACCATGTAAATCTGTTGCCAAGATATGGAAAAGTTTATAGCGTGTGTAGTGTAAAATGTGGAAAAGCATGCTGAAACCTAGAATGGATGTAACTAAGTTTTCTTGACACTACTCACAAATTTAAAATGTAGGTGAAAATACCTGTGTAAATATAGCAGAAATGTAACACTCTGTGGACATGTATTAACCTGTTTTGTTTTATGCATTCATCCACAGAAATGCAAAGTTTTATGTTGAAGATGGACAGAATAAAGACCTCAGGAGAGCCTTATGGATAATACAAGCCCGCATTACAGAAGAAGAGACCAGTGGTATTTAAAAGTGCATGTAATATAAATAACTTGACTTGCTGATATGACTGAACTGTTGTACACACTCAGACTACTACTTTACAAACCAGTTTATGTACAACATCAAGAAGAAAACGTACACAAACATTCATGTACACTAAAAAACTCAATAAAGTTGTAACAAAATACCTTATTGGGCAGTTCCAGAGCTTTAGCAACAAGAAGTGTAATAAATGCCCAATTATACAAAATAATAATGGCACAGCTTTTTCAATAACAAATATACAGTAGAAAGATATGTAAATGTATTTTACACTTAGTGCTGCAATGCTTTGGCTCTGTAACTCTCTTCAGCATCTCATGAAGTGAGGTAAGGCAACACTTGAATCAATTCTGACCACACTTAGCTTTCTGAACATATTGAAGCACTGTCATTAGCAGATTTAACATCACAGATATTGTCATCACTATCATCAGAGTCACTGTCGTCACTACTGCTAGTGTTGTTGCTACTGCTACTGCTGTTACTGCTACTGTTAGTACTGCTGTGATTGCTGCTGTTACTACTATTGCTGCTATTACTGTCACTGCCACTCGTGCTGTTACTAGTACTGCTACTGCTACTGCTACTGCTGCTACTACTGCTGCTGCTGCTAGATTCAGATTTGCTGTCATCAGCATTAGTGGATTCAGTACTTGCTATGGCTGAAGCTTCAACATCATCACTGTCCATGTTCTCATCTCCATTCTTCTCACTGACTTCAACTGTGTTGTATGTGACTAACACCTTGCAGCCCTCTTCAACCACTTCTTGACTATCACCCGAACTACTCTTCTCACAGATGGGCTCCCCTGTACGAACATCTATGTACACTTTCTCCGCCTCTTCCTCCTCATCCTTAACTTGAGGTAGTACTGGGTAGAATCTGTCATCAGGAGCCTGTACATTGCCAGTATCTTGGAATACCAACTTTTTGCCTGAAGACTCAGGCGAGTTTGACAGAACTCCTTCCAAAGTTTGATTCATATTCTCTTTACCATCTTCGCATGCCCAAAGTTCAATGCGCTCATACTTCATATACACATCTGGTTGCAACTGCTTGAAGTGAACCTTATTGTGCTCCCGTAGAAAGTGAAGCTGGGGCACAGTATAGTCACAATGAGAACAAATGAAAGCTCCACGTACCCCTGAAACAGACAAGTGACGTTTGATATGACTCTCAACCCCATCACGGCGCTGACTAGAGTAAGGGCAGTGTGGACATCGGAAGCATTTTCGTTCATCTCCTCCTTCCCGGGAACTGCTAGCATTACTTGACCTTCTTTGCTGAAGAAGGAGAATTGTCTGGCGATCTGCCATTGATAAGGGGAGGAGGCCATGCCGACCTGTTGGTAAGCTCCCAATTGTCTTCATGGAACGTGGTGTCTGAGGCGGAATATCATCTTCAACAGCACTTGATTCTTCAGGAACCTCCACTTCTCCTCCTTCATTCTTCACAGTACTACCCTCCTTTGTCGATTTTTCCAACTTGCGTGCTTCTAGGGCCTCCTCATTATTCTTATGCTTCCGCATGTGCTGGATGTAGTTGGCATAATATTTGACTGAATAGTCACACTTCTCACACCTATACCGCTGTTTAGATCCATGCAGCGACAGGTGAACTTTATACTGTTCCCGTTTCTCAAAAGCTGATGGACACTTGTGGCACTTGTATCGTTTTTCCTTCAACCTACCATTTTTTAAATAGGTAGGATATATGAAGTCTGGATTCCCATGCATTAAAATCCCAAATTGTGGGTCTATATGCAGTGGTGGGTGATCAGTTGTGTTTCGCCTGGCACTAGAATCATTGTTCTTCTGCCTTTGTGCCTCTGCCCTCTGCTGGAACAGTTCAGTGCCAGACAGTGGCACGGTGCCTGAAGAGCTCTTGTTCTTCCCTGCTGAGTTGCTCTGCTGGTGTTTAGAAGTGCCATCATGAATCATCTCATGCTTGACCAGATTTCCATATGTCTTGACTGCATAATCACAGCTCCTACACTTGTGGGGACCAGTGCCCCCATGTAAACTGGTGTGGTACTCAAGAGCTACAAACTTGAAAAATCTTGCTGGACACAACTTGCATGCATACTGCTTCACCACAGGTCTTGCTGGAGTTGTGGGGGCATCTGAACTCCTTGGTTCCAGCTCAAGAGGCTGCTGTTTCTGTGGAGCAGCAGCTCCACCAATTACCACCCAAACTGGACCTGACACACCTGGACCTTCTACTATGACAGCTGATCTAGGTCGGGGGTATTGAGGAGAGGTCTCATACATGTTACTAAGCATGTTTGTCCTCTCCTGGTACTCATCTGTATGTACCTTCAGGTGAGCTAACAGATGTGGTCTCTGTCTTGCGGTGTATGAACATGACTCACACCTGTGCGCCAAGCGAATCTCGTGGAAACGAGTGTGAATGGTTAGTTCTTTTTCGAACAAGAATCTTGCTGGACAGTATGAACAGAAGTACAGTAAACGTCCATTATCCACTCCTGGCCTTGAATCCTTATTATTTGCCAAACCAGACTCATTAACAGTTCCGTCGTTCCCGCTACTACTTTCTTTAGATGGAGCTTCCAGCTGAAAATCAGCTGCTGCTTCTTCTTGTTCTTCTTCACATTGTCCCTGCTCCTTGTTCTCTGAACAGACCACGCTGTCATCATCACTGTCTTTACTCATGTTCGCACTTAACTCTTGCAACTGTGCCTCATCACTTCTTGTGGTATCAACCAGACAATGCACTTGTCCATACAGACCCTGATGTACTTTAGCATGTGATGACAGAACTCCTGCATTGTTGCAGATGTAATTGCAGTCAGGACAATGATGCTGCTGAAGAGGTTGTTGCTGCAACTGCTGGTTTCCTGAAGCAACTTGCTCTTTTGAATGTCTATCCTTCAAGGTGTCCACCTCAGCAATACCATTTGCATTACGTACACGATGCATCTTCTCATGTTCTTGAATGTTGGCTTTACGCAAATTTACATGAGGGCAAAAACGACATTTAAACATTTTTGAAAATTTTCTTCCCCTTGAAACCCAAACTAGTGGTATGTCCGTCATACGGCGCGTATCCAACACCGATTCAGATGCCACTGGAATGGCAGGACGCTGTGATACTACAGCAATTTCTTCAATCTGATCAGTTCCTTCTTCCCTTGTTTCTTTGTCAGATGTCTTAGTAGGACTCTTCTGAGGAGGAATAAGAATTCCATGAACACGCAGATGCTGATGCAATAAGTGACGACGGCTCACATTGTAGGAGCACAGGCCACACTTGAATGGTGCTCCACGGGGACGATGGAACTGCTTGTGATACAGGAACTGACTCTTGCTATTGCTGACATACGGGCAGCCAACACATTTGTACCTCTTGTGAGGGCTCGTGTCAATGCTGTGGTGCTGTCGTCCCCCCTGCTGGAAAATAAAAACAAACATGCAACTATGAAACCCTACTGAGGTTCATAAGATTCATTTCACATCAACTAATACTGTGGCTGCAGCACCCAAAGATTCACCACAACCAACACCAAAGCTTGCCATTACGCAAAATCTGAGTCCTGTTCCATCTAAATCCAATCCTCAAAACCCACCTACCCAAGATCCTTGTTAGTTAATCTCTCATCTCATTCTCTGTCTTCCAGGCAGGAGCTTTTCAAGCTTTCACCACCACAGTTCTGTATACATTCCTTGTCTTGCCATATTATCCACACACACAAACCACAACAGTCTTGTAACAGATGACAGGGAAGCATTCCTGCTTTGTATGTGTGACCTTGTGTTAAAAATTCAGCCCAAGGCTAAAGAAAATGCAAGCAGGAAAACACCCCTAGAAATTAATTTTATATATTTAGCCAACAAGGAAACTTACTACATTTTTCAGACATGCTGCAAAATCACTGTTTTACTTTCCACTAAATGCCTTTTATTTCATAATTTTATCTTTTTCATAAACCATGTGCTAACATTTAAATACCCACCCCAGTACGATAAAGGCTAAAATGTATAGAGCATTTTCAAAATAAAGTTGTGGTTACTCAGTGGACGGAACATTCTGTGTTCCCTATCAGTCACTATGAATACAAAGATTGTGTGCTCACACTGGTATCTGCCAAGCACATGTAGATTTATTGTCTGAGACTGCAGTGTTGAAAAAGTGTGTGTGGACTTAACCAGAGAAGAAGTAACAGGAGGATGGGAAGAAGTGCATCGGGCAGAGCTTCATCTATTATTAGGGTAATTAAATCACACATTATGAGACTGACAGGACACACAGCACACATGGGAAATATTTATGAAAAATAATGAAAATACAGTATGTGACCACTTGAAACACGTAAGTGTAGATTAAAGGGTAACATTAAAATGGGTCTAAAGAAGTTGGGTATTGGGGATGTTGACTGAATTCATCTGGCTAATGGTAATGCTGGGCTCCTGCAAACACATCAATCAATCTTTGCATTCGGTAACATGAGAATTCCTTAAACTGCTGACAGACTATCAGCTCTTCAAGGCCTCTGCGCTTTGGAATAAGTTTGCCCTCTTAACACCTACTAGATGGTCCAACCATCACTGTCTGAAATTTGAATAAGGTACATTACTCCATGCAGCATGCATTACATTCCAAATGTCTGTCAGGGGACAAATGTTGTACCACGTATTTGGCCTCCAAGTGGTATGCCTACATGTTCCTCACACTGTGCATCTGCTGAGAACTACTACATAAACACAAATGTATTTGTGCTTTAGTATAGTTCTATCACTAGTTCTACTATTATTATGATGTGACACACTGAGGCTCAAAACACATGCAGTAGAACCCTGATAAGAAGTCCCCACATAAGAAGTTTTCCACTGTAAAAAGTCTGATTTTTAAAGTCCCGAAATAAAATCCACAATGCGTACATTAATTTTTCCCGGATATAAAGCTTCACGCTTATTAGCTTCTCCCACCTAAGAAGTCGAATCTCATGATACTAAGAGTATGATTTTTTATGAAATTTTACCCGTTTTAATAAGTTTTTAAATATATGTATAAAAAAATTTCATTTCCAAAGTTTTATTTCCTTCAAATATGAAAAATCTTAAGTTGCTGTTGATTCATCGATCACTTGATATCTGACTATCGATATATGCTATGATGCGATCATGCGATCGATCTCTACAGAGGTGCCCCGAACAGCAAACATGGCAACACACTGCTTGAAGTCTTGAACAGTAACATGCTGGTTACATCAATTGAACCAATTGATGGGTGCTACTGTTGACTACTGTGTATTACTATCTGCATACATCTGTCTACTACTGAATCCTACACCCCAGAAAATTGTTGCAATTACGGTAAGTTATATGTATTACCTGTCTCCTTAGATGCTGTTGGTGGTGTTTACGTTGTTTCATAACTGCAGTCATTAGCGTGTACCAGTCTTTTTTTTTTGTTACTTTTTCATTATATTTATCGTTATTGCAGTAATCATGACCCAGAAAGGAATAAAATGCAAAGCCTTATCACTGGAAGATAAGTTGAGGTTGTTTAATGTACTAGTTACTATCCTATTGCTTTTAATAAGCTTTCCCTCTTAATAAGTCTTCCCGCTTAAGAAGTCCCTAATCCTCTGGTCCCTTGAAAGACTTCTTAACAGGGTTCTACTGTATATGTCCATGTATACATAATGTGACATAACAGTTGGTGTTACTGACTACGAGTCTTCTCTTCTGATTTTGCGACCACAGTTTTATAAGACTGCAACTCATGGTCATGAATGTTTTATTAATCATCCCCATTGGCAGTACAGTAACTCACCTCATCTGTCCTGTTCTCTGCTTTCACTGGTGTCATTTTCTGTGTATTCTTCCCCTGCATAGCCTTGGATATATAATCCTCTGGCTCCATCACACCATGCAG
This sequence comes from Reticulitermes speratus, assembly GCA_021186555.1. Classification (NCBI taxonomy): domain Eukaryota; kingdom Metazoa; phylum Arthropoda; class Insecta; order Blattodea; family Rhinotermitidae; genus Reticulitermes; species Reticulitermes speratus. The sequence continues at coordinate 27,544,862 of JAJKFL010000237.1, forward strand.
TCTCATATGTTGCAGTAGGTCCCTTCAACAGTAACAAATTCAGCTACATTTTCTTTTCAAAACATTCAAGCATGTGAACAAGATCAGATCAATGCACAGAAACAATGTCTTTCCACCCATGTCATGCAGCAGGCAACAAATACTTAATTGTACAGGGTCTTTACTTTATCTGGCAACTACTGTTTGTCCCTTTGTGCTACTATTCCACCATGTGTCTGGGCAGTTGGTTGAGTGGGCTAACTAATATAATACACGAGCCAACAGGAAATGACAACCTATAGTTGTCAATATAAGATAATAACCCCATCTATCTGTATTACAGCATGCCTCAACACTACATTCAGTTCTAACATTAATCTATGTTTGAAAACGATAAAAGAAAGTCACAACCACTTTTGCATCTTTTTACTAGTTCTGGCCTCACCATTTTTAATTCATCCATCCTTCTCTTCATAGGTCTGCTCAAACTTTTCCCCCTTCATCCACTTCCTCTTACATTTGTCTGATACACATTTTATGTTCCACAGAATCCAATTCTGGGCCAAATTCTTGTTCATTTTTTTGTGCATTGTGCATTCTATCAGTGCAGTGGGTATGCTAATGTGTTACAGTATCTATACCGGTACTCCCTGACTTACTAACATGCTATGTTCTGAACACCTGGTCATAAGTCAAAAATACAAAATGAGGCAGAATATACACCCTCCAGCAGGTTGAGGGGGATTCAAATAAGTAGTTTTTCTGTTGCAAAATAATAAGAACAGAGTTTCTTCAACAAAATATAAAAAGCTTAATCAGATAGCTGTTAAACACATTGCAGGAAAAAATGATAGTTTCCTAAGGAAGTTTTGGTTGCAAATTTGGTTTGTCTTAAATGGGACGGTTGTAAGTCGGGTAGTGGCTGTACCCCTACAATGGCACTTAAAATCAAGCAGGTACAAGTTAGGGTCAGTTATTAACACTGTTGACACATGCTATCATTTTCACTGCTTCCAACATTTCTTTCAAGTAAAATACACTGCCTTTATTTGTTTACTTTACATTGTACTCTGATGGACCTACACACTTCAAAATATTACAAACATATAAAAATAACAAACCTCTTGAGTGAGACATAGAAGGGACAGAAGTAGCACTTGAATATAGCACCTGGTCTGGACAAGTGCTGTTCTTTATGGGCTCCCATCACACCAGCAGAGTCACTAGTAAATGGACACTTGTCACATGCACTCACTGTATCTGGAAAAAAAAAAAAATCCCTGGTTAACATTGTTCATTGTAACAGAACTGCTCTGCAAGACAGACTTCTCCCAACAAATGGCACCCAAAAACAGAAAAATGCCAGGTTGGTGAAACATCAACAAAGCAAATGGTGAGGGTTAATAAAGCAAAATAAATATGTCACTGATTTGCAGCCTTTTATGCAAACTGCATGAATGAATGTATACTGGGAAATTTCAGTAAGTATGCCTATTACATCTCTGAAACACTACAACTGGTCAAATTTCCTATTGGGGACCTGCACTAAAAGTTTTTCGGCAAACTTACTGTATGTGAAATCTGAGGTTCTCATGACAGTAACTATAAATGTAATATTGTCTTCTGAGAAGTAATACCATTTGGTGTGGAAGAAATTTACCAATGTATTGGGGAAATCTACTGCCATCACTTAACCATGTCCAAGAATGGAGGCAGCAAGTTCCTCTGAAACACTGGTAAATATCTAACGAACTCGCATCACATCCTAGAAGACAGTATTTCTTGATTGGTCACCCCTACCAAGTGCCAAGGTGAAGAATCTCCAATCACTCATACATCTTCATGGTGTTGAAACAGTCAACTTAAACCATCAGCCAACATAAGACCTACTTTACATGAAGCTTGAGCTGAATTATATTTCCTCAAACATAAAATATTGGTACAAAACATAAGATCATTACAACCTACAACTCATATTTCAAGTATTTTAAATATGGTAAATAATTAAGTACAAGAATAAGTAATTCAAGACTCTACTCAGCATGATGTATACAGCCCTAATAGGTTTAAAACTATTAATTTACAACGTTAACAAATCAAACAAGATATAATGGGGCACATGTAATTACAAAAACCACATTTCAAGATTATCTGCACTCATGGGCACAAACAATATGGCCATAGGCAGGATGTTCAGGAACCAATCAAAGATGTGACATGAAATATTTTTCTGAATGACTTGAAACTAAATATATCTCCATTTTTATATGTCTAGTAATTGCAGTTTCTTTTATGCCTCCAAACAACCACACAAAAATATTATACATTAAATGCAGCCATGGAAAATATATTGTTAATTTAAGTGGCTAGCTTCAGTAATTATGTTTATGAATATAAGCATTAAAAGTTTTTGCTCAGGAACCATTTTTAGCAATACAGGCCAAAAATATGTTCACCCCCACCTTTCAGTGTAGTCCTGCAATACTGTATTTCATCACATTCATTGATTAGTGCTGAGAAGTAACATGCTGACAAACCGACAGATACCACCAGTCGATTACCATGCTATAAAGCGTTAAAACTGTGAGATTTGAAGTTCCCACAGCTGTGTTACTGACAGTCAAGTCTTCTGGGTTGTCAAGGTGTTTTGACTGGTAGTTACCCGTGTCCCAAAGGATCAATAGTGCCTTCATCTTCAGGGTCATGCAGCCCAACTCTTGTTGGACATCTTGACCCTGAAGATAAGGGCATCACGAACCTTTGAAATGTTGGTAACAATTTACCAAACACCATGGTGTGACAAAGCAGAACATTCCAGTCGTCAATGCTAAAATTCCTTCTATATACAATGTGTCCCTAATCAAACAGTTACCTGATCCTTCTGGTCTTCCTGGGGAAGTTGACGATGTATCTACCTCAGCATTACCATCATCAAACATGAAACGCTCCTCCACAGTACCACCCTCCTTAAGGCCAATCACCACCCTCACATCTCCACTGTGCTTCAACCGGCAGTGCCTCTGCATAGAGACAACTCTCATCAACACACTGAACAAGCTTGCCTGCTGTTGGTTAAATACCTTACAGTCATTATCATGCTGCAGACTGACTCAATACAGTTGGGTTCACTTAATTTGTCCAATTGGCTTACTACTGTTATTCTCAGGTCTTATCTGTCATCTCTAGTCATATGCCATTATTCCCCATCCTGTTACCATTCACATGAAATGGCATTTCTGATGCCTCCAGTCTTCTAAATTCTTCTTTCATTAATAGCCAATATTTTGACACATAAAAGGCACTGGTATGGCCAGTGTTTCTACACATTTTGCATATGGTTTGCTTCCGGCATTTCCCTACTGGTGATCTGCACTGCCCACCTCTTCCCTTATCTATCTTAACAGTATTAGCTAAACATTACATAGTGTGAAGTGCATCATTATGCAGTTTCCTTCATTTAAAAAATATGTATTCTTCCGTGTGCCAATTATTCTTTCACTGTTTTCAAATAATGCTCAAACCCCTGCCTTTACTACAAAGCAATATTAAATATTATTGATCCTACAGTCTGTCAAATGTGCTTTCTCCCATGTCCACAATAATATCTCCACAGTTATAGTCTAATAACTGAATTTATACCACAACTAACTAAGCCTGGCAAAATCGCATGAATTTTTCTTACAGCCAAATATTCACTGAAAGCTGACAGCATCTGGGGAACTTCTTAAGAGTCCAAATAAATAGGAGTTATTTGAGTACATCTTTAATCAGCAGAACTACCACCAAAGTGATCAGAACAAAGGAATGATCTGTTAACTCTCCAAATGCAGGTGAAATTACACCACTCTAAGACAGTGTGTTTAGGCACATATGTAGAAATGAAACAGCCAATTTTGTTTCTTTGAAATCATTCTCATATATTCATGACAGCACATCATGATGTACAATAAAGTATTTAAAAGTTGCATTCTAATTCAGTGTGAAACATACGAACAGAAAGATGTAGAATGCTGATGCATGTTCAAAGCTATTTTTAATGTATATAATTGTATCCATGCTAATAACCCCTACTTTGTTTCAAGAACACATTTACAGTCAAACAGGTCAAGGCATACTCCAAATTCTACAGGGAAAAAAGAGAGACAAATATATAAAAAATGATACATTTCACATGACAGTTTTCAATGGACACACACATACATAAAACCAAAGATAGCTGCTTTGGAAATGTAGTAAAACTGTGTGTGTGTGTGTGTGTGTGTGTGTGTGTGTGTGTGTGTGTGAGTAAAACCCATACTAGAACAACAATGCAACAAAAACAACTGTAAACCAAAGTAACAACTCCATACATTTCAATCTTCAACCCCTGCTCCTGTACGCCTGCTGTAATCAATTCCCCTGCCTTCCATGAACCACAGACCTGACACATGTCTCTGTACATCTGTAACGATGCACCACAAATTTGAACTGCTAGTTTCAACAGTCAGCAAAAATGCATAAACAAATTAAGCATGCAGGGATTATGGATCAGGATATAGAGTGCTAAGAAATAAAACCAGATAACACCCACAGCAAAAAACTAACATGAAATATAACGGAAAACTCTGGTTAGATAATCATTAGAGATGAATGTTTTTTTGCATGGAAAACTCCTAATGTAAGGAAGTAAGCATCATCACTGATCATGCTTCACAAAGAGCTCAGGCCCATGCAGTTAGTTGTGAAAGTGGTTAGTTGTACCTGGATGACATGCTTCCAGTTTGATACCTGATGGCAGTGGCCACACCGGAAAGGTGCAAGGCCCCGCCTGACACTTGCCTCAGCTGAGTTACTGTTGCCACCACCACCACCACCTCCACTACTGGCCTGCTGTAGACGCTGCTGGTAATGCTCCTTGACGTGGGCCAATACCAGTTCACGACTTGCATCTCTAAAGCAAAAACAAAATCACATGAATAACACTGTACAAAATCATCAACTTCTAGTTCCAAGAATTAACAGTCTTTCTTCTCTTTACCACACATTCCTGGAATCTTCTACCCTTCTACACCATGACTTTTTTGGAAACATGCTGTACAAAAAGCTTAAAAGCATGCAATTTTGGACACAGTCATTCTTTTGTAACACTGAGATATAATATGGTATGCACACAAAATGTTGAAAACACATGGACAAAAACTGGTAACATATGCCAGGCCAGGCACTTGAAACTTGGTATAGTAGAAGATTACACCATTTCTTCAAGTTCTGTAAGTTTCAAAATACAAACACTGTGCCAATAGAATTTTCAGTTTCAGTGTCAAAGGTACTGCTCAATCTACCTGTAAATATTTTCAGCATGAGCAAAGATAATACTAAAAATACCAGCTGAAAAAACAGTAATGTAAGTTTTCTCACCTGTAGTTGCACTTCTTACATTTCCAGAGTGTTTTCTTACTGTCTGTGCTTGGCCGCTTAGAAGGCTGTTGGCCCTCTGGATTATACCCTGATTTCACTGCAGGTCTCTTTAGTGCACGCTTGGGTCTCACATCCAAGTCCAAGCTCTGCTGCTGCTGTTGCTGTTGCTGACGCTGCTGCAGCAATGCTGAGGGCTGTGGCTGCAGAGGTGGAGGACCTGGGAACACCATGTTGTGTGCTGCTCGCAGTGGTGGTGGTGGTCGGAGTGGTGCTCCTGGTCCCAGATGGGGAACATTGCTTGAGATAGGAGTAGGGGCTCGGGTAAGACGAGGTGGAGCAGGCAACTGTTGGTGCAAAATGCCGACACCAGACTGCAATGCCATCCCCTGGCTTACATCCATTCCCTTTGAACGCCGGCCACTTCCACTACTCTCTGCTGTTGGTTCATGGACTCGCATTAATGTTAAATACTTGTTGTACTTTGAATAGTTTCGCCTCCCTGTTTCATCAGTCATCAAAACTCTTGCCCGTTCATGTCCCACATCCCTTGCAGACTTCAGACGTATGTGCTTGGTAATGTCCCATCGCCAATTTGATCGGTAAGCACAAAGCGAACACTCAAATGGCTTCTTATTCAAGTGACCCACAATGTGAACATGAAATCGAGATGCAGTGGATGCCCAAAATGAGCAGTTTGGGCATTTGAAAACCTGAAAATAATAGTGAAAACAGTGTTAGGCTCCAGAGAAAAGTACAATGGAGACCATGAACTTCATTCAGCCAACGAAGCTAAAATGGTTGCAGCATAATTCTGTTTCAACGGATAATTAAGGCCAGACGTCTGTACAGTTAGCACAACGCAACATTCTACAACTTCACACTACATGAAATACACACAAATGTATGTGACATCACAAAACTTTAATACTTAATTCCTACACTGAAATGCATCTATACTTGTTATTCCAACTGCAGCCAGTGGCAAATGGAAACAATGAACTGTTTTCTTCACTTTTTGTATGACTCATTCTTATGTATCTCACACATTGTGTTGCAGCTGCAGAGCTTCATAGTGTCAAATGAGATGGGAACACAAAAATGAACAGCCCACGTGTATGCACAGTAAATTCATAGAACAATGAATACATAAACACAATGAAAATTGGGCATACACTATAGTCTTTATCAAGATGTGCAAGTCAGTCAAATGTTGTTATGTTGTTCACAAGTTTATATCACTCTTGTAAATAGCACTGGCCCTGCAGTGATAAAAATCTAAGACAATTTGGATATGTAAATGTGTCCCTGCGCATACCATGACAGCATATGGAGGAGTGAAGGCACAGATCTATGCATTCTTAACCTCAGCACTAGATGAGGTGAGTTGTCAGCATCATGCCCTGGCCGATTTACCCTTGGGAAGAAATCCCTGGTACCCCTTGAACAGGAGGCTCGGTCGGCCTCGGAGCTTGTCTGGACGCTAAGGTGAAAAGAAATACCTCTTACCCCTTCCAGCAATTGAACCAAAATTCCTCTGTTTTCCAGCCCTTAGCCTAGTCACCACACAATCCTCACTCCAGACAACTTTTGTATGCGCTTTGAATTTCCATGAGAACATTGTGCATTTATAACCACTTTCTAAAAAATATATTTCCAATCTTTCTGTTAAGTTTCATCCTTGCTCCCAATCTCCACAGGTAGTTCCTACCAACTTTTTTTAAGTTCTGAGATGATGTCACGATGGAATAATAGCCGCTGCATAAAAAATATTACCTAAGGTAACAACTAAGAACACATCATTCAAGAATATGTCACATTATATATAATTAAGAAGAGTGTCTTCTGGGATGTGACACTGTAGTCTCTTAAGCAGGTTCCTCCAAAATGTTGATATGTATTGACCAAACTACATGGCATCGCATTCCAGACAATGACAATCTCAACATTCATTGCCATGAAAACCTTGATGTCGTATGTGAAGAATGTCTGGACCACTACTGACAAGTCTGAGAATACAATTAGAATATTACAGTTGGCTATCTTAACTTACATACATTAACCCAAGCTCATGTAGATGGAGTCAACAACAATACATTAATTACAGCAATCTGTGTTATCACCCTCCTTTTAAACAGGTACAATGGTTCTTTCCACTGCTGAGGTATTTCTTCCTTACTCCAAACACAATTAATAAGTTTACGGATCTCAGAACATACTATTCTACCTCCTGAATGAATCAATTCTGCTGGAAATTGACCAATACCTGATGATTTATATATTTTCAAATTTTCAATAACCATCTCAACCCCAAGGACACTAGGCTCATGTCAGCGGCTCAGCTGTGCGTACTTCAGTTTGCTAACATTATTAACACTGCATACATTTAATATAACTGACAGAAGTGATTCTTCCACCTATTCAAAATACTGTGGAAATCTGCAAGCAGATCACCCTTCTCATCCTTTATCAGGTTACTTCTATACAGGTAACCCTCCTTAAACTCATTTATGCCTCTGAGTAACTCTCGAATATTATTGTTCTCACTGCTTGTTTCAGCTCATTAATTTCACCTTCCAAACATTCCCTTCTGTTCCTGAAACATGCCCTAGTTTCACATCTGACATTGTTTAGATAATTTGGCATTCATTTGGCTTAGAACGTGTAAGCACCGCACTTTTGCCTGCTTCCTCCAATCTAAAAATTGTTAAAATTCATCAAACCATGGTTCATGCCGTTTCCATTCATAATGACCTAGACTCTCTTTTGCTAAAGTTCTGATATTCTCTCTAATATTTTGCCAAGCCTGATTTATGTCCAAGTTCTCCAAAACTCCAAACATGCTTAACATTAACCAGAGACATCTTTTTGAGAATGAGACTCTCCATATCAAACTTTTGCACCACTCTTTTATTGACTGAGAGTCTCTCTCTCTCTCTATAACTTCAGCAATGACCAGACAGTGATTAGCATCCCAATCAGCATCTCTGAAAGTCTGAACACCAAGCATACTTGAATGCCATCTCCCATCCGTTGGTACTTGATCAGTACGACTGTGAGTCTTCCACCAGGTAAGCCCAAGTGTATTTACAAACGTTTCAATATGGGAATATGGTGCTCTTGGCAATAAATTAATTAAGATTAAAAAACTGTACACCAAGCATGCCATTTTCCTGTATCCAATCCCTTCATTTGGCACAATACAGTTAAAATTGTTTCACTTTACCTTCTTGACAGTTAGTGCAGTTTTAGAATCCACATCTGGTATGAGGCCATCCGGAGAACCAGAAGAAATTTTGCTTGTGACAGCACCATAACCTGGAGCAGTTTCAATGCCCACCAGACTACCCTCACTGATAGGTGACTTGCTGCGAACAGATGCATCAAGGCTATCATCATCTTGTTGGTGTGATACAAGAATTTGCTGCACTGGTAGTTCCTGTTTCTGCTGCTGCTGCTGCTTCTGTTCCTGTTCCTGTTGCTGCTGTTGTGTTTGAGACTGCAGCTGATGATCATCTTCATGCTCCAGCTCTACTGGCTGTGGTAGATTATTCCACACAAACACTTTATTCTCCATTGGGTGTGGTTCCTCCCCTTCAGCCTTCTTCCCATCTTCCTCTTCCTCTTCTTCTTCTTCCTCCCCCTCCTCTTCCTCCCCATCCTCTTCTTCATCCTCAACATCGTCCACCTTCTCTTCTTTGGCATTAGCTATTTCTGTTGTTGGTGGTGGAGATGGAGAAGACCCAGCAAGAATTTTTTTGTTCGCCTCTAAACAGGACTGTAGGTGCATCACCAGATCTGCACTAGTCTTGCAACGTTGACGACAGTGCTGACATCTGGTAGAAGAGAGTTCGGCACCACTAGCTAACACCACACCACTGCCTCCATTGATTCCACTGCCATCACTGCTGTGGTTTCCAGGGCTGGAGTGCAACTTCTGATGACGAGCTAGTTCAGACAGACACTTTGACTCATGCCCACAACATGCACAGACCAAATTACAGGACTCCCCAGCCCCTACTAACAGTTTCTCTTTCAGTTTGTCAAAGAAAGAAGCATTTTTCTTCTTGAATGATAAATCAGTTCTTGAAGATGAAATGTCAGGTTTTGTTTGTGACTGCATGTCACTATGTACAATTTCATCTTCATCAAAATACTTTTCTTCGCCCTGTTTTGGAGAAGTCTTCTTTGGTACCCCATCATTCACTTCATCATCTGGTAACTTGAAAGCATCTTCACCTCCTATGAGGGATGCAAAGTCTTTAAGAGAACTGTTGGGGCAGGATTTAGCACAGATCTCATTCAAATCCCGCTCACTTAAGCCACTTTCTTGTGGAGATGTCTGCAGTTGCTGAGGTTTTAGCAAGGATGTGGCAGCTCGACCACGTACCGTGGGGATCCTAAGGATTGGTAATGATTTGACAGAACCAGGGGGCATACCCTTGTTCTGTATGGGTATCAAGTTGGGAATTGGACGAGGAACCTTTTTCAGTGTCTGCTTGACAGCAATTGGCCGATGAATACCATGTGCCTTGCTTTCATGTCGTGCCATTTCACCTTCCCATGCTGCTTTATAGTTACACATACGACACTTCAGATTCTTGATATATACATTCCCATTTTTGTGGTGGATGATATCATCTGGGTGTATGAAGTCAGTCCGAAAATTATGCCGCTCATTCTGTTCCTGACTGCTTGCAGTTTTAAGCTTCTTGAATGTCACCTTAATCTTTGGGGTTCTCCTGGTATTCCCAGCTGGAGTTGTAATGGCATTGATTCTATTGCTGCTACCATTACTGCTGATGATATTACTGGTGTTTGGAATAGCACTGTTCTTACCGCCACTGTTACCAGTTGTGACAGCAGGAACTGCTGGCTTTACACCTTGTGCCTGAAACAAAAACATCATGAAACAGAACCGTTCCCATAAGTTCTTACGTTTTCACAGCAGTGTTGCCGAGGATTCCATTCTTCTGCGATACAGTGCAGTGTCAATGGGTAATCAGATCCCAATGTTTTGAGGCAACATATTCTTCTTGGACATTCTGACACTTGATGAGACCACTAAATTGCCTCGGAACATCAGGATCCAATTACCCACTGATACAGTGTCAAATCCCAGAAGAATGAAGTCCTCAAAGTACGCTCCTCAATTCTCCAGTCAACTTCCCATTAACTCACTAGACACCAACATTTTATCTTTATGTGCTTCTGACACCTTGCTGTACTGCTGACAATCAAGGAGGTTAACTAATGTTTACTTGTATAAATTGCACTTTTCTTCCAATTTTATCAACTTGTATCAAATATGCAAAAGCAGAAAACTTTACAAATTCCATACAAATGTTTCCTCAAACCTGTAACTGGCATAGCCTATGAGGGACTAGGCATGAAGCAGATGGGGGAAACGTGGTAGGCATACAGAATTTTGATACAGAAACCTCTTGGAAATTGTACACTCTGAAGACTAAGAAAGACAAGAGAAGAAATCTTACATGATGGATGTCAGGGAGATAGGTTATGAGTTGGGAAAGTGCATGTAAATGGCCCAGGGCTCTCATATCAGCACTGCTGAAACTCTGTTTTGCTACCACAGAATTAATTAGCAGCAGATTCTGAACTTCTTTTTAACACACTGTGCCTTATTATGTGAAGCTGACATGATCATCCAAGTCTTGTCACATTTCTGAGCACATACAACTTAACATTCAAACCAGTTCTAGAAGCCTATGTTTCTATTATGAAAGAAGTAAAGTTGTCTTTGTTCATGCCATTAGGCACACTGGGGAGCACAAGTAATAGCTTCACTAATTCTTAGCCTCAGCATCACATGGAGGTAAGTGGTCAGCTTCAAGCCCCAAACACTCTACTACCAGCAAAAGAACCTCCAGTACTCACTACTGCTTTACTCCCAGAGAAAGAACCTCTGACACCTTTTCAAAAGGTGGTTGGATGGGCCCCAAAGATAGTTATGCTATAGTGAAAAGAGAAATCTCTTACCCCTACTGGGAATCAAACCATGGTTCCTTGCCTCCATAGCCTAGTCACTGTACCAACTATGATATACTGGCTCCAGTGTGAAAGTATAAAAAGTAACACTTCATAATCCTTGGAATCTGATGTGAGATTGACACATCAGGTACAGAGAATTTGGTCTCACTTCATGTTACAGAACCATAGCTTGAAACCAGCCAGGCCCAGCAATCATTCACACAAATATCATAGCAGGACATAAAAATCAGGCAACAATAATTTCCTGTTCTTTCCTCTTTAAGTAAAACAAACTCTCCAAATCTTTTACTTCATACTTTACAAACTCAGACAAGAACCAATAAATCAGAAACAAAATTACAAACTGCAGTACATGCCACATATTTTCTTCCTTCCTTTTTGAGCAAGCATAATGCTACAGGTTGTGTTAAAATATGCAAACTTTCACAATGAGAGTACCAATCAGTGTTATTTTTGTTGAAGATTCAAGTCTTATGGGATATGCCATTTCACACCAATTCATATTCTCACACATTTCTCCCCATCTTCTAAATCACTCTTCATTTTTCAAGTGTTTCCATTCCCCACCCCCCAGTGACGTGTTCAGCAATTTCAGGTCAGCTCTACAAATCAGTAGTTCCTTGTTACATAATACCTTCACTCTCATAGTTACTCCACCTCTCCCTGATCCAAGTATTTTCCAGCAGTAATTAAACACCATTAATAGTTTTTGGTTGTTATTCATAAAGGAAAGTAACTGAGAAATGTGTCTTACGTATTAATGTGGCACCATCTATTTCATATTCAAACAAGGAACAGAAATATGACTGTCTCACACAAAGCATGGTGACACAACACAAGGCATTAACTCATGCAATCAGGCAATGAGTTATGCAAAGTACAATTCATTCTTAACTATGGAACATACGCATGTACTACAGCACATTACATTAAGGTGTGCATGCAGGAAATTTTATTTTCCATCTTTTTTGGGCAAGTATTTACTGAGTACTCAGTCATAAAGGACATTAGTTTTATTCACCAAACAAACTAAAGAAACTGAAAGTCAACTTTTTTAAACCTTCAAAGGACCTGCATTCACGTACCTCTAGAAATTCATTTTACATACTCAGGCAACAAGGAACTTACTGCATTTTTAAGACATGCTGCATAATGTCTGTTTTCTTTTCCACAGAATGCCATTTATTTCACAATTTTACTTTTTCTGTTCAAATTATACTCAAGTTTTTCATAAACCATGCACTAAAATTTAAATGCCAACCACTCATTTAAAGGTTAAATTAACACCTAAACTCTATTTTAAAAATACAACTTAAAAAATCAGACACAAAATCCCAAACTTTAACACATTAGGGTGAGCCTAGGCACATCCGGCACTAAGGAGTTACTACGGTTTTTCCTTGGAATAAATCATGACAGTTCATGCCAGTTCATGATCTATGATCATCCTCTTAACTCATACTAGGTAACTACATAGTCTCTGTAGTTGACAAATACTACATTAAACCCACAAATCAATTATCAACCTACTTAAAATGACCGCATTTGAAGGAAAAATCATACTCGGTACAAAACTTAGTGTAACTGTGACAAAGTCCACCTGGCAGATACTAGCCACACTTCCGTGTGTAGTACAATAGTACAGAAATACAGTTTCCTGTCTCTGTAACAGCTAAAGAAGTTTTATAAGAGCTAAATAAATTTTACATTAGTGTTAGCATATATGACAGTAGTAGTGTGGTGAAGCATTCTTCCTGCTTAATGGGAATGGAAGCATGGAGAGTACAGACAATAGGTTCTACATCTTTAAGTTGGGTGGGCATTATAACAAAATGTGCTGCCTCCCATCTTGTATCTTATCTAATACGGGGCCATCAATGGGGCTACTGATCTCAGAGGATCACCTTTACCACTCGTATCATCTGGTATGTGGTAAGGTACCAGTGTCATCTCCATTTCGTTGCTAACAGGAAATCTTTGTACCTTAATCGGTAGGGGTCAGACAAAACTGGTGCGGGGCTACACAACACATGTCCGACTCAGTTGCACGACAAAGCTATTGTGCCTCAACTGGCAACGTCCCTTACCTGGTAAGAAGGGGCGGAATCTGCCGCGTCTTCCCGTTCCATGCGCAGCAGCTCAAGCTCCTCCTGGTCAATCTCCTCCTCCAACACCGCCGAGTCGCTTGCGCCCACCTTGTTGCGACGCCGAGCCGCCCCTGCGCCACTCCCCGCTGACGCCGGCTGACCTACGGGGGGCACGTGGTGGTTCATTTCATGCACAGTAAGGCTTTGCTTGATATCAGCCGTGAAGTTGCACAGCGCGCAGCGGTAAGCCCCATCTCCCGTATGGTTCTTATAATGACGGTCCAAGTTCCACTTGTAGGGCGTGCGGAAGTCACAGAGGTCGCACTTAATCATAGGCATGGAATGGTACTTAACATGCTTTGTGTAGCGAGCCTTCATGTGGGTCACGTAGTTGCATTTACTGCAACGGTAGAACTTCTTCTTGAGATGTGCAGTGCGCTCATGTTTCAGCACTTCACTGGGGTTCGAACTCGTGAATGAGCACAAAGAACACTCCTGAACATCACCCCCACTCATTTTCGCAGTGATGTTCCCACTCACGTTGACTATTTTCGATTCAGCACCGAACTTCTTTTCCACTTGTTCTGCACCCTCTGTCGATAATTTGTTCCAAAGTTTCGTTTTAATAATTTCACCTTTCTTCTTCTTAAAGCCAACGGCTGCTCCTCGGCCTATCACGTGAACCATGTGCACATGCCGCTGCAGCTTTTGGCTGTGCTTGGACGCATACAAGCAGCTAGGGCACTCGTACACTTTGATCTTCTCCCCGTGTTCGTCCTTGAGATGGTACAGGTAGGAGCGCGGGTTCTGCGTGTAGTACGTACAGTGTGTGCAAGTATAGTTGCGCTTTATCTTGCACTGCGGCAAGTCCGTCTCGTCTTCACTTTCTTCGTATATATGATCCCCACTCACCACACTTCTCACCACGAGGGTGTCACCACTGCGATGCACCATAGACGGCGAGGACATGATAATCACACCTGAAAATACAAGTGGCATTAATAGTAACTGATTTAATCTTCCATGTTAGATTCGTTCGAATCGGAGTTTCAAGAAAAAAAAAATAACGAAAACCGATGTTCAGGCAATACTTTATCTGAGTCACTTTCCCTACTTTGAAAGCATTAACGCCCATCAGCGTTGCAGACAAGTAGCTGAACATTATAGCAACGAACAGTTACGTACAACTTTAAGGCTCTGAACGGGATTCGAACTCGTAGCTCGTGCTCTTGTCATTCTGAACTATCGAGACCGTCAACAACATACATCGATCCGTGGTCGATATAGCCCCGGAGGTGTCAAGGCTACACAAATATGTCCCATGCCTCTGGCAGCCGAGCTTTAAGTTTCTAAAGACATTACACGTCGGTTCCCTCTTAAAGAACTCCTGCTTACAGTTACCACAGTAGGGGAATTTGTGCACGAGCCTGTGAATCGTAATTTTTGTCTTTTCTTAGTGACAAAAACACTTCGCGTGGTGTCCGTATTTTTCCTCTGGAAATATACCTGTCTAGGCAGCGAGTAGGAAAATCAGCTGCTGCTACCGAATGCTGCTCCGCGTTTTGAAATCGTGTGCTTGTAGTTTATCCCTCGCTATTTACTTCATACCATTACCCCTGACACGCCAGATAAACTGTGTTAATTAAATTTCAGTGTGATTTCGTGTACCTTAAATTCGCAATCCACCACTGTCACCTAACGCTTATTACCCCAGCCAAAGACTAACAGTAAACTCCTATACAGAAACACCAGAGGGTTTTAACGCACCTCCTTGGTCGCAACACGGCTGGACTGCTACAACAAAGAGATGGTACAAGTCGACAGCCGCTCTGCAGGTTCCATCGCAGGCAATCAATAGCCGGCTGGTCGCCTCGCCCAGAACCAACCTACCTACACAGCTCAGCCAGCTCTTGGCTGACTTCGCCATAGCTAGCTGGCTGGATGCGCGTGCTTGTTCCAATTTTATCCCTACGTTCGGCGGGGCGGATGCCTGGTTAAGATGGCTGCTGCTGTCACCACTGCTGAGGAGTAATGCCGTCCAAAAGCTTTTGACCCTTTGGCCCCGTACCAGAGTCTTGCATCCTAACAGCAACGAAGAGCTATATTCTCCCACTTGGCAGATCTCCTATAAACAGTTTCCTTAGCAGCAACTACGTAGATACGCTAGGCCTAACTTGTGAACTACATAAACGCACGGTGAAGTAAAGTATGAAACGTTCTTAGAGTCTTGCTTAAACTCAAAGGCACTGTGTGGAACTCAGCTTCACGTTCCGGCCACCTCAACCCCGCGGACGGCCTTCCTGTACATGCTGGGCAAGAGGCTGGCTAACCCCAGAAAACCGATCTAAACTTGTAACCAAGATTAGAATCCCAGACGGTGCCGGATGCGATCCTCGGACGTCCAGCCCGTAATGCGTCACTTTATTGATTGCGTTGTTCCACTTTCTTCCTCCGACCACATTATTCTGCAGTTCACATATCTCAACTGATTCTTGGTTCACCTCATAAGGTTTATTTAACTACTCTGGTTATATGACATCGAATGGTGTGTTGATGACGAATCGGAAATTACGTACTGCTTGGAGATACTAAAGAAAACCACGAACAGCTGTCATTGCAGACGGCCTTCTGGCCGACATTTAAAAAATCAGTGTCTTCTTTAATAAGAAGCAGAAGTACTAACCAGTGAAGCGTGAGTTTCAGTTTAATTGTTCTGGAAAGCGACACAACAGGCTAGGTTTTACTCGGTTCGCAGACACTAGTGGTGACGACACCTGTGCACACGTGTCAATACCGTCTGCAGCAAAAAGCGGACATGGCGGTGCCGCACTGCAGGGATACAGTCACAAAGACGCTAGTTCCTGCGAAAGATAGTTTTATCTTAAGGCACGTGACTAATGCATGCCCCTGCTGTTCCTGCTGTACCCACGACTGCTCCATGACGACAGCAATCGCTACGAAGAATCAGGAGTGGGTGTCTGCTACGTACCACGGAATTCCGTTAACTCGCGATTTTGTATTCTAAAACAAAAAGTCTCTGTCTTCCTTTCCAACAATAACCAGTCTTCATTTAATCCTTCTCGTGCTGGTATTTTAGCAAAAGAAGTACTTCTTCTGTTTGTTCTCATGGTAACGCTAACGCAAAGGTGTCCCTGTGCAAGGCATGATGGCATATATGGTTCAGTGGAAATATAGCTTCCCGCACTCTTAACGTCGTCTCTAGATGAGTGGTCAGCTTCACGTCCCGGCCGCTTTACCCCAAAGGAAAGCGCCCCCGCTACCCACTTAAAAGGGGGCACTTTTAAAGTAAAAAGGAATTTCTCACCCCTGCCGGGGATCGAACATCCTGTCTCACATCCCGCGTACGCTATCCCGCCTCCGTCCACGGTAAAGTACATGTTCACCGCTGAAAATCACAAACTTAGCTCCTGAGAAATGTCAGCACAGGTTTGCGTCACACATGTCCGCCAGTAATCAAACTAACAAAAGGCATAAACCATTTCTACACAGGAAGCGTACCAGCTGAAACACGGACTTAATACGTACTTCGTGAAGAGACTGAATCGCATATGGAGCAAGGAAGCAAGCTGGTAGCTTTTTCTTTCTACTAGCAGGACTTAAAACAGGACATCCTTGGACTTACAGTCCAAAAACATACAAGACTAGTTTTCAAAATCTGCACTGCATTCCTTTGTAAGAAACAGCTGTTTGTCAAAAAAGAATTTGTGCTCGGGTCAATCTGACACATACTGTAGAATGAGAATACGACTTTCAGTGTGGCCAACGTGAATTGCACGCAGGCACAGCAACCCGTCCGTCCAACGCATCTTTCCACATCGCGGTTATTCCCCTGCACAATATTTACTATACATGGTTGAAGATAAACATATGGGGGAGGTTTTTTGCCGAACGCTGAAAATTGTAAATACACGCCCACAGGCTTAAATTGGCTAATAACATTGTGGGGAGGGGGACCAAACCGACCGTGGGTATTAAAAACTGATGCCTCTATTCTGCGTCCCGTAAAACGCAGGTTTTCAGTTTTTCTGTCTTTAAACTGCCCATATAATAGTTTTGAAAATATTTCTAATTGTTTTGTTTGCCCCTCTTCAACTCAGTAGCCAAAAAAAAAAACTATTCTTAGGTAGAAAAATACTGGAGGGGTATTTGCCCACCCCCCCCCCCTTGCACCCCCTCCCAGTTACGCCTATGTACACGCGGATAAACGCTGGCGGTTACTCACTCAACCACCGCGGAAGCCGCCGGCATCAGCTACCCAAGCACTGTATAAAGGTTTAATGTACAAAAACATACGAGTATCTATTTTAAGTGATGGAGAAGATCCATAAGCGTCTGCATTCCCGTAACCCAGTTTTTCCCATGAAAAGTCTGCACAACGCGGTTTTGTCCAGCACGCCGTGACCACCCCCCCCCCCCCAAACTACCTCCGTGCTGGACGAGGGATTACTGTACTTCGATATATTAACTTCACGGACCATACTGCAAACTGGATTGACGCTAAACAAAATTAAGTTCACCCAGCATCTCTTAACGTACATTCCCACGCCAAATTTCATCAAAATGTATTCAGCAGTTTCAAACAATAAACATGCGCACAAGCGGAGACATCGTTATTTCCATTACACCTTCAACTTTATGCACCGAGTACAAAGAAACTATAAAATGTTATACACAACTGTATTTCATACACGCGTTTATTTAACATTTCGCTACGGGCTGGACGGTATGCAGTATGTATTAACTCCAACAACAGATTTCTGTCCCAAATAAATCAACGTTCAGACAAATGGTTGATGGTAGTGTTTTTTTTTTGGGTGCTACAACCTACTTTTCACTACAGCTACACATCAAGGTATTGTATACATCACAGTCACTTCAGTGTATCATTTTTTAATTCAAAGGAAGTTGGTGTAAGGAACAACTTGATACCTGTAAGAAGAGTCTCGAGTATTAAACCAACAAAGGAAATGAAGCTTAATATTAAAAAAAAAAAAGACAAATGGTGGACAAAAATCGCATCAGATAGTCTGACACATGTGTCTTCCAACAGCACCACTCTCTTTTACACTTCCACATTTAGATTCAACAAACCTCAACTGCTGGTAAAATATCTGCATAACATCGGCTACCTTCACCTTACTTCACAGGCCCATGTCATCATGTAAACATAAACCTCGCAGCAAAACTGCATATTATTAAAAATAAAAATGGCTGACAATCGTCACTGAATCGAAGATTCAGACAGCACGAGAAAATGTAGGGGGGGGGGGGGGATTGCAAATGTGAAACTCTCCCTGCGCACGTCACGAAGACTAGAGGGGAGTGGAGGTACAGCTGCAAGCATTAATTTCGGCACTAGCTGGAGGTGAGTGGACAGCTTCACGTCTCGACCCTCTTCACCCCGGAGAAACAGCCACCAGTAGGCCTACTCACTGAATAATAGGCTTGGGGTAGGGATCTACAGTCTGACCGGACGCGATGGAAACAGAGAAACATCCCTTGCCCCTGCCGGGAATCGAACACCTTCCTCGGTCTCACAACCAGTGGCCTAGTCACTACTCTGACTGAGCTATCCCGCCTCCCACAGCAGAGGAAGAACGCAACCACAGCGAGGATGTCAGTGCTCCCCGGATACGGCACTAAGAAGCCTCCGACACTGGCTGTCTACGACACTACAGGGCGTTACGTTCCATAAAAAATAATCTTTCATGGGTGAGCACATCTTCAGATCGCGTTGTGTCTGTGATAACGCTGCTTGCTGCACGCCCACTGCTAGCTGCCTTGCTTCTGCGGCCAATACAGCTGCACGGTGCGTGACGAATTGCTGAAGATCCGAGAGGAAAACGTCGCGGATTGGAAACTAGCAACCCTCTCGTCGTTTGAATACCCATCATTTGTACACGACACATAAACATTAGCGCGGATGCAAGTATACTTTCCGTCGAAACACTTGTCATTTAAAATGTCCCTTTTCGTAGTAATTTACTCTCTAAATGTGTCCCTTTTTCTAAAATTTGCACATTGAAAATGTTTCTTTTCCTTCTATTTTCACCTCGAATTTGTTAATTTTCCTAGTATACTAGAACTATGTACATCTTCCAGTGTTTCCGATACACGGCTCTACTCACATCCTCAGGCGACCGGTTCTCATTCTGAAAGCACTGTTTTAATATTCCCTACTCAAGTTCATTGGGGTTGGCGGAGTTCGTTGAGGCACTGCGCTACAAGCCGGAAGGTCGCGGGTTCGATTCCGATGGTGTCATTGGAATTTTTCATTGACATAATCCTTTCGGTCGCACTGGCCCTGGGGTCGGCTCAGCCTCTAACAGAAATGAGTACCAGGAATATTTTCTAGGGGTAAATAGGGCTGACAACCTTACCACCTTCATGTGCTGATTGTCTAGAAATCTGGAACCTGGAACTCTAAGGGCCTGTCCAGGCCTGTAATGGAATTCTTTACCTTTACCTTTACTTCAAGTTCATTGGCGACAATAAGGATCAAACCTCGGGGCGTTTAAATGCTAGGATAGTATGCTAACCACTAGATCAGAGGATGAACTGGGGTTCTTGGAGCGAGCACTACGTAGAAGTCTAGCGTTCAGCCCAGCATTAGCAACAAATCTTACAGTGGAAAAATAACAACAAACAAGTACCTGAAGATGGGAGCACAGCCAACGCCCGATACAGCGTGTATATCAAACACAAATCAGACACTGGACATGGTCCAACAAAATGTTTGCATGTGAATCAACTACTACTGTAACAACACTTCACAAAAACAGTAATTTTCTGTTTCAGCTACTTTAAGCACAAACGTCATGAACCTGCAAGAAGACGCATACCCTTCCTTTCGCTTCGAAATAGAAGATATGAACCATCAAGGTTAAATGGGTCAGTACTTCGAACGGGAAGCTCAAAGTCCGGAACCTAGAGCGCACACAGCCCAACCTTTCTAGACAGTATTTGACTGACCTGTTGAAATAATCATTCATGAGCATCTCGGGACAAAACAGATAAACGCCAAAACACAGGCCAAAAGAATTGTATGTGCAGCACATATGCAGGGCTATCGAGAAACCGGCGTTATAGGACAGCCGCTTGTGACGAAACCTTGATACACCACCGCATCCCAGAAAGCATACGAGCGTCACAACCGTGGATGGACGCAATCTGTCCCTACTAATGAACACGCCGTCACACCGTATTTCTTCAGGATCCATTGCCCTTCCATCTACTCCTAGACCTTCTCAGTAGTCTCTATCCCTCCAGTTTTCCAACTGAAATTCTATGTGCATTTCTCATCTCACCACGGCAAGGCGCGTTCTCAATTTAGGGACTGCGGACACCATCCACAGTTAAACAGGGTACATGCGAATAAACCGAATAAGCAAAAGCGGACGCCGATAAATGACGTTCCTCCATCTTGTGGGATAGGCGGGAAACACACAATTACCAAGAAGAACGGGCGTATCAGACAAGATGTTATACAGGGGCCTCGATTTGGTCAGATTCATTGGAATATGAACTGCCCTATTCCACATAAGCTGATGAAAACAACCTTCTGCAGGCAAAGTCGTGGTGACTGCCTTCCGCAAATTTTGGGGTCATCCACATCCACTTCCTGCCAAGTGGAACAACAGTGGCTGCCAACTATTACTACTACTCTCTAGCGTATGCGAAAACGTCATCGTAAGAAAAGGCCAGGTTCACTGCGAAACGGACAGACTGATTTTGCCTGGCCGCATGCAACTCCCCAAAACAGGAATTATAGTTACAACTTAGGCAAGGGCTGGGAAATGCTTCTACGCCCTTCTGGCATTCCAGACGTAGCTCCCAGCACGTTTAGTATTTTCCGGCCGCCGAAACAGTCAACGGGAAGTCAGAAGTTTGAACACAACAGCTGGTTACGCAAGACCGTCGTTCTTTCTGACGTTTCGAAAGGCTTCTTGTGGTTGAATTTACTAAGTTCGCACAGCGTGCAATTTAAGCGTCAAAATACACAAAAATACAGGTACCAAACTTCTTGCAACACGTTTACAAAGTAAAAAATAAAACTCAGTCCTGGAATTTATTGTACAATATAGAAACATACTGCACAGCAGGGGCGTAGCTAGGATAGGGCGAGTGGTGCAGGCCGTCCCAGGCAGCAGACTCCAAGTGGCGGCAAAATGAATATTTTAAATGACATATTTTATTTTGTGCGCTCACCAAACTTTAAATTATTGAGAGATATAAAAGGAAATTTTATAAATAATTCTGATTTCTTAAAGTTCGTAATTTCTGTCAGGGACAGTCATTGTCACTGCTCGCCCCCGGCGTCACAAAAACCGACCTACGCCACTGACACACACAGACATGTATTCAATTATATCAGCCAAAAGACAAAGTTCATCAACAGCATATATATTATACGCCTACTGCGTAAAGACACCAATTATACCTCTTGTAGTTAACTGCATACTCAGCATGCCGAAAGATTGTCGAATAATACTTCTAAGACCTTACTGCGCCCTACGAGTGGATTTACGCCACACCAATTCTTTACTCGTACAAACAGCCGTTAGTAGGAAGACACTTGGTTATGACAACGCTCAACTTCGAAGCAAGGGTTCCTTGGATACCTAACTGCTGTAAATCCCCAAACAGCGAACTTTTTAAAAGCTCAGAATCGTTCAGCTGGTCACGAAACTCCCTGCCTCTTAATGAACCCGAAGGTTCATTACCGTGTTCACAAGAGCCTCCACTGGACCGTGTCCGGAGCAGAAGAATCAAGTCTATATCGTCACACCGTCCTTCGTCTTAGTGATGTATCTAACGCTATACCATTCACGTCTAGCTCTTCTAAGTGGCCTCTTCCTTTGGGGGTTTCTCACTAAAATTCTGTATGCACAGTTCATCTCTCCTATGCGAGTTTCATGCTCCCCCCCAACTCCTCCCTACTGGTTAGTTCGTCCTAAGAATATTGTGTACTACAGCACAAATTATGATGGGATTTGTGGTCGGATGTTAACTCCCGCGCAACCTCCACTCTGGAGGACCATCCCTTGTTGGCTGACATTAAATATATTGGCAACTACCCTCCATACCTGGAGGCCGTCTCCTCCACCCGCAACCTGTGTGCGCGTGGCCACATGGGCACCACTTAACATGGGCTTATGATGATCTGCATACATACTGCTCAAAATTAAACCCGCCCAATAACTTAAAAGACAAGACCCCCCCCCCCCGGGGCTCCCAAGACGACTATTACCTAATTTAATCCAATTAATGAAACATGCTGACACGTATGAATTAAGTTTCGTTTCATGTAGGCTTAATTCGGGAAAACAAAGCATATAAACTACATGTTAATAATTATTTAATTTGGCTGAACGGTACGGTGCCTTTAATACTCTAATAGCATAACTGTGCGAACTTCCGAGGTGTCAGCGACATTAGCGCCACTTAATGCAGGGCCTTGAACCGTCGACAGTTTGTGTCTTCGTTAAACACGCACGTCCTGTTGATGTCACATATTTGCAGAATGGTAAAAAAAAAACCATCGAAACCTGCAACTAGCTTTACGTTTAAAGGCGATAAGTGATGAGTTACTGAAACTATGCACATTAAATTTCGCATGCAGGTAAAACATAAACCAATGAGCAGGTTCCATATTAAACACTATAAACACAGCGACAGTGTCTGGCAAATATAACGAAGTAGTAATTCGTACGGGTGGATATTATTCACAGAACTGTATAGTTAGTTTTCAACAGCTCACTCTCCTACAACAATATATTTTAAGAACAGAAGACGCCTTCCTTTCTTCTCCAGAACTTCTTGTTAACTTTCAGGAAACCATCACTCTTGTCTGGGGTCTAAAACGGGTAGTGTTACGCCGCTGTGGCCTTAATAAGGACACCGTTGAGTGCTGGGCCGCCAGCCACTTCTGTCAGTGAAAGTCAGTGGGCTGAAGATTATTCTGGCAGTATCAGCACACAGCTGGCACGTCTTGTTAGCAGCTCGGACATACTGCAATGTGTTGCACGCTGCGGGCATGCAGGACGGGCGATTCTGACCTTCCCGACTAACCTACGTGTACCGCCGAGGATAAAGGCGAACACGGCCTTCACGCAAGACATTCCAGTTGCTTCTTCTACAGACAGCAGTACTGTTTGCCTGTGGGGGCTCGGCTAACCAGCGTCTTGCAAAAATATTCCACACAGCTGATAAAGAAATCCCCCCGTATTTTATGGAACCTGAAGCAGTGTCGGTTTAAGACATGTCTGCGGCCAATGCGAAAATAAATCTGCGGCCGTATCTACGCGCCGTCCTGGGGGTGACAATGCAGATATGCAGACAGAGACAGGAGGTGAAAACAATGAAAATATTAAACACAATCAGTCTTTTCGCCCCCCCCCCCCCCAACCAAACGGTGAAGCCCCATGCAGGAGCATACACTGCGATATCCATCAACCAGACCCGTCTGAAAGTTCAACACAATTGCACAAAACCCGCCAATGGGCTAAACCCCAACCACATAAACCCGGCCAACCACCTCCCACCAACGCTTATGTCTCCGAAGTGCCTTTCCGTTCGACTTCCTCAGTGAAATTTTGAACGTACACATTTCTAACACCCCCCCCCCTCCCATGCGTACTACATATCGCGCCCAGCTCATCTTCCTTTACTTGATCACCACAGCAGGTATCCAGTACAAATTATGCAGCTCCTCATTATGCAGTCTTCACCACCCTGTTACTCCCTCTGTCCTCAGCACTGTTACCAACGCATCTTCGTTCACAGAATGAGGACCACACTTCACACCCACACAGAACAACCAAGTAGCTAAATCCATACAACAGAATTCTGCTTCAGAAGCCCACAGTTTCCCAGCTGGTCATAACATTTTTCACCTTTGCCGTATTCACAAAAGATCACCAATCGACACTACACAAAGCTAATAGGATGATGATCTTTTGGATTTTGCACCGTGTAGTCGTTAAATGTTCCGACGTTTCGGAGGAACGCACTGCCTACACCTTGAAGATGGGCGCAATACTTCCTCCGAAAAGTCGGAACATTCAACTACTCAAAGTGCAGAAATCCAAAAGGAGGCCATCATAGATCAACATCAGCCGTAAAAACTGAAATTTCATAATTCAGTCCGGTCCACACTCACACACACTATTTATTTAAAATACATTTTAATACTGTCCTAGTATCTATGCCTATTACTGCCAAGTGATCTCTTCCCTTCAGGTTTTCCAACTACAATATTGTATGCATTTCTGAATCTTCGATCAATGAAGGTCAGTAAGCCAAAATAATGCTGCAGTTTGTCAATATAAGTCGCTGTAGCACCATCTCATAACAGGTACCCCTTACGCCGTACTTCTGCATTTCATCCATCTTTATGTTAAGTGGGTAAATGCAAGGAACGCCGAGTCTGGGCTCCGGTGAGAGAAGTTTCCTTGCAGCCGGCTATTCCAAGCAACACGATGCGCGAAATTTCTCTACGTCGCCACTTTCTGTGCCCTGCACATACCGAGCTCTCTAGAACTCACATGAGGACAAATCGACGTTATGTGAGGCTGCCTCAACCTTTTACAGGGTGATCTAGAAAAGGTGCTGGCCAGCCACTTGATGATAAAAGGTAAGGTAAAGCAATCCCATTACAGGCCTGGACAGGCCTTTAGGGTTCCAGGAGGTGAGGCTCCCAGATTTCTAGACAATCGGCACATGAAGGTGGTAAGGTTGTCAGCCCTGATGACAAAAAAACTACAAAACTTCCTACACATTTTCGCACCAGCTACACGATGTTTTCAAGAACTACACATATATAGTAGGCTATATCTGGCTCATGTCGTTGGTCGCTTCACTATCATCGTACAGTTACGTATCAACCCCACAGCAACCTTCTTTATTTATCCTAAGAGCACTACACTTCATACAAATTCTACAACGGCAAAATATTCCGTCAAGACGATTGTGCTACCCCATTATGTACTCATTTATATTCTGAATTCACAAGAAAAAACTCTTCTGAGCGCGCCACCAAACCCAAAACAAACGCGAACCTGAACACTGCGACAGAACAAGACAAGGTAAGATGCTTCACGTCTGCATTTCTCCCGCTGGACACTGACTCACATCACCAGCCATCTACTGTTTGACCTGACTGTACGTACTGCTTCCTGCTTGTGATAACGTCTGATAATAAAGATCTTGCGTACGTCCTAACCCAACGTGTTCGGCTACTCAATGCATGCAGCAGCGTCCGTACTAAAAATCTGACAGTCTTTCGTAGTGGTCAACAATTCTCTTGCATTTTAAAGCACCCGAAGTTGCACTGTTGTCTTCACAACAGCTTGCCGAAGAGCCTCATATTGATACAAATGTATCCAGTCCACGGCCCCACACACTATTTCGTTAAGATCCATTGAAATATCATGCTTCCATCTACACCTAAATCTGCCAAGTGGTTTCCTGTCTTCGGGCTGTCCGACCGAAATTCTGTATGAATTTGTCGTATCTCCCAAGAATGCTACATATAAAGCCAATCTCCTGTATTTAACCGCCCTAATTACATTTGATGAAGAACATAAACTTATGAACCTCGTCAAGCAGTACTCTCCAGCCTCCTGTTACAATTATGAACCTCGTCACGCAGTAATTCCCAGCCTCCATTTACAAAATATGAACCTCTCCAGCCTCCTGTTACAAAGTGTGAGCCTCCTCATGACACAGTAATCCCCAAACTCCTGTTACCTCTTCGCTCTCTGGTGTTCGGCAAGTACAGCGGTTTTTTGGCCCCTCAGTCCGTCACACTAAACAGTAAGCAACGAAGAAGCTGATTCAAATGGCAACTCTGGTATAGGAAGGTGCCAGGTTCGAATCTTGGTCGGAGCCAGAACTATTCTGACTTTAGTGAGTTTCCTCAGTCCCTCCAGGCAAATACTGGGCTAATGCATCAGACAGGTCAGCGGCCATTTCCTTCAGTTTCCTTTTCAATTCAAGCCACAGTGGTTCCTATACGAACATTAAGAAAGTGTCTGCACGTTGCCCATGATTTGAATTCGTGTTTCATGCCATTTTCAGAATAAACAGCAAAAATTTCCCTAAATAACATTAATTGATTGGTCTTTGTACTGAAGAGGCTGTGTTTTCCGTGTGGTGAGGTAAGAAGGCGAAGGTAAAGTTGGCCCTGTCCACCATTCTATGTAAGCACATAAGGGAATGGCGAAACAGCTCCACGTATTCTGAAACTGGACACCAGAAATGAGCGGTCAGGCTCACTCTCCGGCCGCTTTATCGCCGAAACTCATTAAACAGCAGGCTGGGTGGGCCGAGAGCCAGTCTGGACGCTCTGTAGAAGAGAAACCACAATCCATCGGTCAGAACTGATCTGTGTATTTCCCGGACGCATTTCAAGCGTACCAGCACCAAGAGATCAGCTGTTTGACCTGCCCTCCCACAAGCACGCCAAAATTCTATGCCACAGTCGCCCTCTACCCGACAGACAACAGGCTGCTGTCCCTCCAGAAATTTACCTGAACTGGTCACTTCTTCGCCTAACAACACACGTACAGCGATTTTACACACTCTGTTATCCCGTACGGTTCGTGCTATCTCGGAGATTATGTTTGAGACCGTGCGGGCCGAGGGGGAGTCGAAACTGAGACCACTGTTGTCGACTCCTCTCACCAAGGGACAGCGTACTGATTATTGATCATTTCCCGTCTGTCAGAACATTGCTGAAACCACGTAACGCCGCTTACGTTGGTTTGCAACAGAACCTTATTTCACTTCACTCGGTACCAAAAGACATGACGAGTCTATTCTGGAAGCAGGAAATTACTGCTGCTGTGTCTGTCTCTGGCTTTGCGTTCCAGAACTTCGGTTTCCATCGCTAGAGACTTGGCAGTACATTTCCTTGCACAAATTTCTAGTACACGCGGACTTCCATCTGTGTCCAGTTTTGCCATCTGTCGCCTTTGGTTATACGTATCTGCGGCTTTTAGTTTCGGTAGCGGTGCACATGGAAAAAGTCGACAAGATTCTGCTATAAGGAATCTAATCTACATCTGCAGGCGGCAGAGGTGGAGGCAAAGTTCTAATGAAATTCGAAACCAGTCTCATGGCTTACCTATTACCAAGCCTAAGCTACTTTGTGACAGCAGCAGCAGCAGAAGCAGCAGCAGTAGCAGCAGTAGTAGTAATAGTATATTTATTTTCAAGACGTTATGACGCACTGTATGATGTGTTCACCGAAGGAAAAGGCAATTTAGCTGGTACAGCCCACACGGGATGGGGCGAATGGGGCCTTTTTGAAGTTACTTTACAGCACCATTAGTACCTCAGAAAAACGGCGTGAATGATAGAATGGCTGGTGAAAAAAGAAGTGAAAAAAATTAGAACGAGACAGCTGTGGCGTAACAAGGTATTATCTCGGCATCTGTCCTCATAATGCACACACAACCACGGAAAATGTATCGACCTAGCCGACGTTCTGCCGAGATTCGAACGGGGAACCTCCCAATCAAAGTCTACAACATTACCGTTACACCAGTCCAATATGTAATATGTCCTAGTTCTGACTGTAATACCATCATATTAGTTCTTCCAATCTGAATTCTTCAGCCAGCCACGCTAAATTTAGTCTCTGCTAGTCCAACGATACCGTCACTGTGCATTATTAATACACACGTCTTAATTACCTTAAATCTTTGAAAAGGCACTTTCTTTGCTTCATATTACAATAGGAAGTCATACCACTGCTGCCAACAAAATAATCGAAAGGTCACGGGTGGCAGTAAAGCAGGGACACTGTTGTAGAAGTGGAATAAATTAGCGAACTGATGTGTGTTATTTACGCCTGCTTGTTAACAATGAACCAATTCTGCCAGTAAATATGATACGCCACACGCAAGCTTTATTATGATTACGTTTTGAGTTACAATTCATTGTTGCAATCACGTTAATTTACTGTGTGATTTGGTTCTTAATGTATATCCGTGTCTATACTGTTTTTCACGAAAGGGTTAGTAACTGACAACGGATGAAAACCAAATTCAGAGCACCTGCATGGCGGATGTGTGCCGACTACGGATGCAGATCCATGCAGAAAGAAAGAAATGTGAATTAATGCAGTGTTTGGATTCTTACTGCGGCACTACACTGTACATTAGAACAAACAGAATGTACACAAGTTGCTGCCACTGAAGTCCACTCTTGTTCACCAGTATAAAATGTCAGCAGCCCCGCGCAGGCTGATTTGCCCTGTTCCATGCACCCCCTAGGGATGCTTCTTACTTGGCTTTTTCATTACCGTTAACATCGGTCGCGAATTCCGCCAACTCCCAATTTCCCACGCCAACCGCGGTTTTGCTAGTGGTGGTGTTTTCACGAACCTGACTGACCCCCTTGCAGCTGGCAAGAATGTTGCGTATGTCAGACGATCGTACAGAGTATAGCGTGTCTGCCTTGGATTCAGGAGTTCCGGGTTCGATTCCAACCCAGGCCTGGAGGGACTTTACATACCATACATGCGTTATCGGCAGCTCTAATTAACGTGCAGTTTTCATCCCCCCTTTCGACAGTGTAAATATACAACAACAGTGGACAGAAGAAAAAACAAAGAAAAAAGCGCAGCACGGGACGGAACATAAAAGAATCCTGTTGTTGCTAACTAACTAACTAACTAACTCCATGGAGCAGAGTCCTTCTTGAGAAGCTAACAGGTCGTCAGCTAGTCAAGAAATTCCCCGCATTTTGTGGAACCCGAAGGTTCATTACCGCACTCACAAGAGCCCGCCACCTGTCCCTATTCTGAGCCATATCGTTGGCGCTAACCAACACAATGAAAAACAGCAATCCTTCAGACGCTGACAGTCGGACGGCTAGGCAAGAAATAGGTGTAATCTGGGGTCTTCACGACTACTAAACTGAACTTGCGGCGGTACTCTGGTTTGACACCGTGTGGTTACCAACGTTTCGGAGGAACCTGTAACCTTCATCTTAGGAGTAGAAGCCACATCTACGCTGGAAACAGAGGCAGCAGCTTCCTCCGAAATGCACCCACCTATAAAAGTGCACGGTGCCATAACCAAGGTGATCGCAGAAACGCTAAGCATCTGCAGAATCCGACGTTTCATTACCGTGTTCAAACGAACTTGCCAATGAATTGTATCCAAAGCCAACAGAATCCATTCCACACACTCCACTCTATACTATGAAGATCCGAATGATATCCTCCCATCTTCGCCTAGGTCTTCCAAGTGGTTTCTTTCCTCCACGTTTTCCGACTACAATTCTGCAGGGATTTCCCATCCTTCCCATTCGTGCTACATTTCCCGCCCATCTCACCCTTTTTGATCTGATCACACCACTATACGGTGGGCAGTATAAATTAAACAGTTCATCAACAGACCTATGCTAACGTTAATGAAATGAACTTATTCACACAACTTGTCTCAACAGTATAAAAGCTAACAGACGGATGCTGCCATACGTTTTGAACATCGACTGCGGATTTCTTCTTCAGCCTTCAACAACGCGATGCCTTCCTGTGTCCCCTTTTGGTGAAATCGCTTGGAAGCCATGATATTCTGGGACTATACCTACCTCCCGTGCAGCTGCCACGACTTGGCTGGTTCCCCCGGATGAGAGAGCTGACTGTTGCTGAGACAGCTGATGCCTGACCTCCCCCCTCCCACTACCCCTCCATACAACCGCTGATCCCTGGGCAGCATCGCCGTGATGTCTCTACCAGCAGGTCTGCATGAACAAATAGCCACCTACTTGCGCCTCTTTCTTGCCGTCATCAGGTGTGGTTACTATGATTACCATTTACAGTGCAATGTCTTCACTAACCACGCCATTATCTCATACTATCTACCCACTCACGGCACGCCTGCGCACAACCAGCCCTTTCTTTCTCACCCACATCGCTTATACAACGTACCCTAGTACAACTGCATGTTTATTCGTGGTGTCTGATAAAAATGTGAAAAGTATATGCAACAGAACTTACGTGGTGATCCGATGATCGCTGACCGACCCACCGCTTAACTCCCGGTACTGTGCACTCCGCCCCACCGTATGTCTTCCTTCGCTATCGACTGGCTGCACGAGAGGACACGTCACAGCAGCGCCATCTTGCCAAGCAAGGCTGCTCCCGATGGAAAGCTCATCCAACAACTCGGCCAATTGCGACCGCGATATTTATTCTTCGTTAATTTCTTTGGGCTTGGAACAATATGAACTGTTCTTTGGAGGCCTTGTGTTATGCACTCACTACCCACTTACGATTACAAGGGATCTCCGTGGATGTGGAACATCCCAACCGGTAGGGGAGACAGACAAGTGGCGACACTGCTGCCATAACACACCAATGACAACACAGTGTTCCAAAATACCAAAATTTCTACGCTTACCCACATGAAGACAGCTAACACAGCTTAATACATCACATCTGGAATGATAAGGCTGGGGTCATAAACTTAATCCTCTCTTCCTGCTCCAAAACATTGCTAAATCTGTTAAAACCAACTCCACTAGTCAATAATGTTTCCGTAATTTATGTCACATAAAAGACGCACCAGAATGATACATTACCGTGTTCACAACAGCCCACCACTAGAACTGTCTTAAGCCACTTCAATCCATTTCACCCTCTTATATTTTTACATTTTATTATGCATTTCAGTGTTGCCTATCTAAGCCACGATCTCCCAAACTGTACTCTTCTGTTATTTCGTCCAATGCTATGCATTTCTCATCTCCGCTTTGCATGGTAATGTCCAGCTCATCGCATCCAAGTCAAAAGTCCTGCCACATTCAAAGCATGCTATTTGTGTTCGTGACACGCTTTAAACCCTTCGCAACCCAAAGCTGGAAAACCATCCCTTATCGGCCTTCCGAGATTCTTAGTCAACATATTCTAAAACCCTCAATATCCGGAGTGTATTCTCCATCCACACCCTGCGGACGCGCCACACTGCGTGGTAACTACAAGCACACAAAACATAGCCAGACAATGTACCTTTTCGGTAACAACATATATTTATGTAATGTGGTTCTTACGCAGGTCGCAATGTGGGGTGTACCTTGAGCAGCCAACCTTATGGAAGAAAATCCCAACGAAATATCCTGTATGTCCGTGGTTAGTTCCATTCGTTTCGATGTGTAATAATTTAACAAAAACTTTACGAAATAATCAACATACCTTATTTACATCAGTAGATGACGGTGCTGTACACTGTCTACAAGAAGAAAAATTCCGCAAAAACATTAGTGTTAAGTAATTACAGATGACAGAACAATGTGTTGTTTCTGCTACGTTCTTGTGGACACACGACGTTCCTGTGACTTCCTTCTCCTGTTACTCTGTCACTAACATGCCGAAGTATTGACCCCGTACGTTTTGGTGGGACATCCCGTTCTTACAGAGATACACAACTATGGGAAAACCAACCGTCAAACACAACACTTTTCATATATTTATTTAATTGTGCTACATGTTTCGACTCACGTACAAAACCATCATCAGGCAAAAAGTTACTAAACAAAAGGTGCCAGCCGAAACATGTAGCATAATAAGGTCAATATATGAAAAGGATTGTGTTTGACGGTTGGTTTTCCAATAACTGTGATTAACCCAGTATGTTTGAATTTCCCACCGATGTACAATACTACAGGTTTGTTGAAACGAGAATCAAGCAACTTTCAAAGGATGGCGTTTCCACATGATATTGCCTACTGCTTGGACGACTGAAATTAATCTACGTTATATAGCTATATAGACATTTAGTTTGTACCTTGCAGAGAACACAGCCTGTTTACGTCAGCAATACCTAGCTGTTTGGACTGTATTGAGAACAACAATAATAACACGAATACATATATACGTGCATGCAAACTGCACACTTTTAATTGTTAAACCGCCGTTACGTAATGTTACCTACTGGACTATTAAAATGTAACTTTCGTGATATTTATACAGGCAAACTGCAGAACCTTTTAATGTTAAACCTGCCGGTACGTAATGTTACCACTGACTATTAAATGGGTAACTTTCGTGGTTATTTATACAGGCAAACTGCAGAACCTTTTAATGTTAAACATGCCGGTACGTATAGTTACCACTGGACTTTAAATGGGTAACTTTAAAGATCGTGGTTACTTATACAGGCAAACTGCACAGCCTCTTAATGTTAAACCTGCCCGTACGTATAGTTACCACTGGACTTTAAATGGGTACCTTTAAAGATCGTGGTTATTTCATGTAGCTGTCAACAGCGTGTACCTTTGCCTTTTAATCTACTGTTTTCCCGTCAACCTTTCTGGAACGCTAAATGCTGCAACACACAACCGAGTGCACAACACAGGTGTTCACAAGAACCAATCTGCAACACACACTGAGAAACACACAGTGTCTCACAAAGAACGCTAAATGCTGCAACACACAACCTGAGGTGACACATACACAGGTGTCTCACAAAGAACGCTTAATGCTGCAACACACAACCTGAGGTGACACATACACAGGTGTCTCACAAAGAACGCTAAATGCTGCAACACACAACCTGAGGTGACACATACACAGGTGTCTCACAAAGAACGCTAAATGCTGCAACACACAACCTTAGGTGACACATACACAGGTGTCTCACAAAATGTCTGCCGAATTTAAGGCGGTTATTTAAGTTATTCTGACTGAAGAATGTTACTTAAACATGGGTCGTAATGTCAACCGTTACAGAGTTACGCGGTCATGTTCAACTAACTTGTGACAATGCACGTACAGCTTCAATTCACCGTGTATCCCGAAAGATAAACTACAGAGCTAAAGCAAAAGTTCTCGACGGTGTCTTTTATGAGACATTTAAACAGATTAAACAACAGCAGGTTCAGTCTTTTGAACTGTTTTCAACGTTGTTACGAAAGGGAGGCCGTATGGATACGGCTGAAATGCAGGGCAACTAAATGGCCTGCTTGGACTGCTTAACCCTTGAAGATGAGACCGATAGGTTGTCTCCAAACGTCGATAACTACCAATCCACGCTGCGTAATATCCCAGAAAAGCGACAGTCTGAAATCACGCGTAAATGGTCTTCATTTCGGGCGTGTCCTACATTTAAGAAAATCGTATGAAGACACTGCACATTAAACAGGGAATGAAGGTAAAACAGCAAATGTGAAAAACGTATTCAAACAAAACAAAACGTCAGGCATGATCTACCAATCAACAAGTGCTACTGACAACCCCGTTCTTGTCTGCAGTGAGCGAATCTAGACATCAACAGTTCTGTTTTGACTCGGAAAATATGATATGTAGAGCCAATGCCAAAACCATTCAGGATACTCTTTCAAACTGCTTACAGAAATATGGTTTTTTTCCAAAGGGTGCCTACAAGAAAATCTGGCTATCAATCATTTGCAGTGTGACGCAGGAAAAAAAATTAGGTCTTGCAGAATGACTTCTTCAGGATTTTCCTAATACCAGTGTTCGGTACTGCGCCTGTCGCAGGTTTGAAACCTGGAGCGAGTGACGCAGTAGATGAAGCTGCAGGACTTAAATAATTTACATACTCTGTGATGAACTGTCATCGTTGTATAATGCGTCACCTACAAATGCTAATTAGTTACTTGCGTCCTGTTCCTTTGCTGTCAGTTGCTGAAAACTGGCCGCGAGTTCAGTGTAATGTGGGTTATTTCTTCTAATCGAAACTTGGTCTCTCACAGAGAGAAGAACATGGGCTGAGGAAGACATTTGGACTGAAAAGGGTCAAGGTAACAGGGGAGTGGAGAAGACTGCACAATGAGCAGCTTTATGATCTGTACTCCTCACCAAATATTATTCGGGTGATCAACTCGAGAAGAATGAGATGGGCAGAGCATGTGGCACGTGGGGGAGAGAAGATGCGCATACAGTATTTTGGTGGGGAAACCTGAAGGAAAGAAACCATTTGGAAGACCCAGGCATACATAGGTGGACAATATTAAAATGGATCTTCCAATAGTTGAGACAGGGGCATGGACTGGATTAATTTGACTCAGGACTGGGACAAGTGGCGGGCTCTTGTGAATGCGGTAATGAAGCTCCGTGTTCCACAAAATGTGGGGAATTTCTTGGCTAGCTGAGGACGTATTAGCTTCTCAAGAAGGACTCTGCTACATGGAGTTAGTTCGTTGTTTCTTATCGAACTGTCAAAGGATATGGTAATCTTACAAAGCTCTGTGGGAACATTTCCACGAAGCAAGAGTGCTGTTGATTCAAGATCCTGTGCAGAAATAGCCAGGTATGGGGCACTAAATAAGACATCATAACGTCCAACATCCAATTAAAATTTGGGTTTACTGCTGAGGAGGGCGTGGCTAGGGCGGGACGAGTGGCGCGGTTGTCCCGGGCAGCACAGTCCAAGGGGAGACAAAAATTTGATTTTTTGCGCTCAACAAATTTTAAATTACTGAAAAAAATAAAAGACAAATTCAATAAATGTGATTTTTAAAAGTTCGTAATTTCTGTCAAGGGCGGCCACTGTGATTGCTTGCCCCGGTCGTCAAAACACCTAGCTACGCCACTGATGCTGGGCACTTTGTTGGAACTGTCAGAACGTTAGTTTCAATTGCGTCGTTGAAAATGTGCGCTTGGTAAAGCACGAAAACTAACAGCCAGAACTCTCACTACAGCGTCAGACAGAACAGCCAGTACAAGTGTATTCTAACGCTCAGAAGACAATGACCTAAAAGGCATTTCTTTGGATGATGCTACAGGCTTCGAAAATGGTAATAAATAGGAAAAAAATGAGTATGATAAGTAGTATGAAGTCCAGGTTATTTGAAATGGCTGTATATTTACAACTGATCAGATGGCATGGATTATACTTACGGAGACAATGAAATCGACGAGGAAGAACTTGCTTTACGTTACAGGCAGGCAGAGTAAGAGCTTGGGAGAGAGAACTCGAGACTCAAAAGGAGAATCTGTACCTGTACATCTTCGAATGCTCTTATCTGTAATAAAAACGATTCCAGTGTCAACAGCCACGTGGGAACGGATCTTCAGTGGAATAAACTTATGCACGTCACCTCAACGCGTCACGCATCAAATCGATCATGTAACAACTTCGCTGTTCAGATTACTAGGGACACCTCTTTCTAAATTCATCCCTGACGAATATATGAAAACTTTGCTTTTCAGTAACAGCAGGCGTGCCGAAGAGACCGGAAAAAGGAGAACGAGGAAGAAAATGATGAATACTCGTACAGTTCACTGAGGGGCATCTTGTTGAGTATCACGCCAAGCATCCCAGTTTTTACACTGATAGTCTGATAACAAGTGAACACTGGCACTTCCCTTGTAGCATGATATGTGACGTTTGTGTCTTTATAATGCTAAGAACTATAAATAATATTTTCCATCATTTTAAACTACGTCGAACCCGGTTATAACGACATCGGTTTATGCGACAACTCGTATATAACGTAAGGTATTCTGTGGTACCAATTAGTTCCTCACTGTTAACCACGACATTATACTCCTCGGTTAGAACAACACTCGTTTATAACGACATAAAATACTCAGTCCCTTTCATGACGTTATAACCGAGTTCGGCTGTATTAAGCTCCGCAGTACGCTAGCACCAGCTATGCTAATTTGGTTTATTGCGCAAAGTGTTTTTTTTAAAGCCAATACGTGCTCGCAGACCTAACGACGCACTTTTCGCAAACACATATTGTCAAAATTCCCTTTATAACAGGAGTTCATCATCTACCGGGCTCTGTCTTGATGCCTGAACGTCTGCCTGGCTTCGACGAGCCATGCCCAATTCCGTCTCTCAGATCGAAATGTGGTGTTAAAACATTCCTCCAAAACAACAATCTTCATTCACAGAAAATGAAGTTAAAAGAGCGTCTTCTGGGTCCAACCCCTCCTACAATGCAGCAAATATCCTTGTCTTTAAAGGTTCAGTTTCCTCGATGTTCGCAACTTTCATGGCTGTTTGTTAACCTTTCTCAAATAACAGGCTCAAATCTTTGAAGGCAAGAACTCATCAGTGTATCATACAGCACAAGATTTTTGTCAAATCCAAACTCTGAATTCTCCATACATGCCTAATACAGTTCGGGCCCCGTCTGTACACATTCCCACACATTTCACACTATTCCAGGATATTTCCACTCATAGCTAGCAATAATAATCTTCAACTATGGACCTCTTTAATCTCTTCGCAGCACAGTAAATACTTCTTTATTTGCCCCTATCAACGTATCTTACATATGTTATTAAATAAGCATCTTTAGGGCTATCAGTCGCCTCATCTATCTGAATGGCAAAAGGTATCTTTCTTATCTTTCTTATATTTTCTGCTACCTCTAAGATACGGTGGGACACTGCCGATACGTACAAGCTGTCTTGCACCAAACTCGGCTCAGCACAGTATGCACCATATCAATTGCTGCCAGAAGAATCAAATTTTCTTCAGCTGTGTTGGGTTTCTGGTCTGTGCAGGACTATAAGAAACTTGATGTGATGCGAGAAGAGCTTCTGAATGGACATTGCTGTATTTCACTACGCTTTCTTCCTTCAGCTTAATTGCATCGCTTGTACAACAAAATAGCCATCAGCTTTGTTTGCACTGTAGCACTGGTTTC
Source organism: Reticulitermes speratus (assembly GCA_021186555.1). NCBI lineage: Eukaryota > Metazoa > Arthropoda > Insecta > Blattodea > Rhinotermitidae > Reticulitermes > Reticulitermes speratus. The sequence continues at coordinate 27,581,995 of JAJKFL010000237.1, forward strand.
TACCTGTCATTTTAATTTGCTACGTTTCAAACTCTCTGGGCAAACGTCTTGTGGCAAATTACGCACTGAGGCAGTTCCTCGCCACCAGTACAGGCACCGTTGAATCCAACAGATAAATAACTTTCAGAGTACTTCCTTAACTTACGCTCACTTTCACTTATACTACTGGCAGAGTTGTACTGTCTTTAGCTTTCCTCTTAACACACGCCCAAAGTTTCTTCCATTTCAGAACGAAGTTTTTAATAAGTGTCAAACCAAGACAAAAATAACAATACTGAATGTTACTTTAAAGTTTGTGACAACCTGTCATGCATTCACTCTGTTATATTCATTCATACATTCATTCATCCATTCGTTCATTCTTTTACTGAGTCGCAGTTCATTCTTTACATCAATCCGTGCCAGTGTGTGAAAACCTCTACTCCAGCACTTGTCAGTTCAAAATGTTACCAGGGACAATACTGAGCTTTAGTGGAACGGCCATCAAGGCTGGGGAAGGACCCAATCGTAAAACCAGGATGGGCGATGCGTGAGATACGTAATCGGCTGGATCTTTACTCAATCACTATAAATAGGCCATTAACAGGGCGAATGGTGTCAATTATTCGCACAGGTACACTTTTATTAAACATTTCACAATTCAGCTGAAACAGGGGCAAACACTTCAAACTGTAGTAAAGGTACCAGTCACGTGTCTATTTCCGAATGTTGTGTCCACGCGTACTATAACGCTGAAGATGAACAGAAGAGAGGCGAAGGAGGACAGAAGACAACGATGATGTAACATGCCTTTCATCCACAGAGTCATCATGGCAGCGCAATTATCGACAATTGCATGGAAAACATAAAGTTTACTCTCATTAGTTCTGTAACACCACGAAGTTTGTGATCTAAGAAAATAACTAACCTAAAAGTCATATATCTGTCTTGCCCCTTTAAAGAAAATCAAATCTAATTTAAAACTTTCTCAGGAATGGTTAATTGTTAAAGTGACTGGTACGACACAAAATATACGTCACGAACATCTATGACATCAAATATTTTAGTTATAATTAACAGTACAAAGAGTACCTCCTCCAATGGAGTCCCTGCGCGTAGGAAAATATGATATCCGCACGCAAAGACGACCTCACCGTCAGGGTCCTCGTCTTATCAGACCTGAACCGTGAGACGGCTGCTCAGTCGTGTGGTCACTGCGCGTGAGAAATACACTCGTACTTTGTTGAACAACGTCTGTCATTTGCAACAGTTTCGTGAGCTGTCAACGTTTACAGTAAATGGAAATGTAAACCTGCCAGAATAACAGATATTGGTGTTACAGAAATCATTCACACAGTTCATTTTCATCTGCGTGACCTTGAATTCGGAGTCGGAATGTGTCGTGAGTGCGTGAAAAATCAAAAGGCCCGTGTCTTTTGAAGAAACAATACATTCCTACAGCTACATTCGATTACTTATTTCATCCTTCTTTAGAAAAGGAGCGGAGGAAATTTACGATTACTTCATGGAAGACAAAGCGACGGCCCACATACGAAACTTCTGAAGGACTACCCTAGAAGAGGTATTTAGCGAAATGTTGATAATTCGCATATTGTGGCAACCTTGGCCTCCCCGTCATCAGTATTTGTGAGAGCCACCCAAAGATATAGTACACGGGTGTACTAATTTTCCAGAAGCTAGAAGCCACCTCAAAATTCTAGGAGCCAGAAGGGTGACATGAAGCAAGTTCCATACTGAGAACCCACAAATATTAGGCGCCATCATACAAAATGTAGTCGCCCAGGCGACCTGGCATCCATGATGTGTGCACGGCTGATATGGTATACGTGTACCATTCACATTCCTTGCAAGAACTGTATTCGAGAATAAATTGTTCGTATTTAGAAGACAATAGCTCCGCCGTTTCCAGAAATGTTTTCAGAACGTGCGAGACCTGCCTGGAAGCTGGAGGTCGGCACTTCGACAGTCGTCTATGAAATACCGCAACTTCAGGGGAAAATTGGACTATGAAGTCCCGACGGATTCAGGTTTCCTGTGCGATAAAGCCCTCGGTGGCAGCTGCAGTGCCTACAGACCCGACGAGAGGTACTATCTGTATGTAACGAAATACAAGCAGTACAGAAGCTGGGATTCTACATGCTGTTCCTTTCAATTTTGTCAACAACATACTGTTCTACAGTACGAATTTATGGAGCTCATTTCTGTCAAAGAAGCCAGGGCAGCTTTGTCACTAGTGATTACACCATGGAGTGGTCAACGTAAGTCAGATTACCAGCAGCGGCGGGCAGTTTTCTTTTCCACTGGGACCACCCACCTCCAATTCCTGAGTAACATTATGTGGGCGTGAAGATGACCACTCACATCCATCTAACGCCGAGGTTTACGTATGGAGCTACACCTCCACTTCGGCATACATCTTCATGGCGTGGTGCTTAATTAAATATCGGGACTTAATCTTACCCTTTAAGATCCCTGCTACAAGATTAATCACCTAGATGCAAAAGACAAAGGACTTAAATGTGTTTGTCGCCTGCAATAACAACGTACATCATTCTAGCGGAATCATGAAACTTGTCATGTGCAACATTCTCCTGCCTCTTCTACTTCCTTCGCCTCAGCTCCAAACAATTTTCCAAACAACCTTTTCGCAAAACATCCTCAAAGTTCCCTCCTAACGTGAAAAACCAAGTTTCACACCCATACAAAATAACAAGTAAATTTACAGCTTTAGTATTTACACTTTTAGATATCAGGCGGGAAGTCAAAGTGATTGCAAACATTCCCTAAATTTAATCTGCGCTTAACGTGTTCGTGGAAGAAATTCACTTTTTCTGTCGTTTTCAAAGATTCCAACTTTGCCAATTTTCGCAGTATTTATTAGCTATATTTATGGGGTGCTTCGTCCCGCATTCTGGTGATGAGACACGAACACACAGGTCTAAGAGTACTTTGTGTTCATGCTTCTGATTCTAGATAAATCTCCTAACTACCTACTGCGTCATCATTTAGTCAAAATTTATAATAAAGCTGCATTTAGTTTTTACTTAATTTCTTTATTTCTTTCTTTCTTGTCCTCCTTTCTTGGCCTCGCACGTATGACACTCCATTTCCTAAGACAGTGACTTCGGTTTGGTGACTGCCTCTTTAAGCAGGGAACAAATGCAAACCCCGTTAGTAACTACCAAACAACCGAGCCCTTGTCCCAGCGTCCAATGTGTGCAAGTATTATTTCGTGCGCTGAATTACGACCTTCCTTTACATTGCACTGAAGTCTACTTAGTAGTGTGACGACACATGAAAGAGCATTTGTTTCAGCACTCACAAATGCGTGCTGTATGTCCCGCCCTTCACATCTTCCTTGTTCTGACAACAGGTGAACGGCTCTACCGTTGTAACCTTTGCACCTTCCTGCTGTCACCTGCTCTCGGTTAGGTCCATATATTCTCCTTAGCACCTTCTTCTCAAACACCCAGTCCGTCTTCTTCCCTCAAGTTGCAATGCGTTCCCGCCAGAGTACCTTCCGTCATTAAAATAATGAAATGCAAGTTTACTTAAAAAACAGCACACGTCATTAGAAGACTGTGTCAACGAGACTAGCTCAGAGGGCAGAGAAGGTTCAACATCCACAGAAAAGGCAACTTCTCTAAGCGAACCTGCAGTTTTAGTATTTGGCCCTCAAGGTTGGAGGTTGGCTACGGGTAGATGCCCACAGGAACTGCCAGCAGACTTAGGATTCCTGTGTAACCAGAAGGGGCTTCATGACCTGCCTTGACGCTGCTGCTGATGATGATAAGGGCTCATTACTTGATACATTTCTGATTAGTGGCGTAGACAGGTCCCCCGAAGACCACAACGCACGGGGAGGCCTCGTGGATCAAAATACTGAAATTTGTCGTGGGGTCCTTCGTACTGGATTCCGTTCTTCTGACAGAAGGCGGTATTCTGGATCCCTGTTAACGAGATCTGGGAGTAACTTTGCTAATAATAATAGGGGGCCACGATCATCGAGTCGCGAGGGGGCCCCCAGGCGGTTATCTACGCTACTGTTCTTGATTTATTTACCAACACTTATTCAACTGCTTAGGTCATACGGCATCGAATGGTATGATAATCTGTGAACGATTAATTGGAAAGGATTTGGAAGAAAGCGGTTGCGGCTAAGTTCCAGGCATTACTCCGGTATTTGCCTGGAGGATAGAGAAATCTCACTAAACCCTCATGCAAGAGAGCTGGCCTTGAGACGATATTGGAACCTGGGACCTCCCGGATCGAAGAGCGGAAAGATAACCACTTAATCGCGATGGCAGGTGACAACAGAATGTAACAAATGAGTCGAGCAGTTCGCATTATGAATATTCGAGTTAAACTGTGAAATATGTTGTAAAGTAATTATTCTTCACAGCAGGATTGAAAAGAACCATTTCGCGTTGTCTGTCCGTTGCGTTGCGGAAATAATGTCTGTGTCTGGGTCGTGACACACCACCAGGTACATCCCATCACCTCTCCTTCAGCTTCGACATGACACACTTGTAAATATAATAGAACATCTGTCCTCCTTGCATGATAACTATATTGGAATAGTCTGTTATGTGTTAAGAAGAAACACTTCTCAAATAAGTGGATTCGATTTTGTTTAATGGCGCTGTATCAACTACTGAGATTATGTTGCGTACAATGTAGGTTGTGTGGTACCGAGACGTAACTGGAAGAAAGTACGGTACTTTTCCACTCAATGTTCCCCGATTTCCGGAAGGGCACTGCTTTATGGAAGGTTCCCAGGCTTCGCCCGTTTGTCCTTCTGGTAAGAGCAACTTTTGGATGAAGACGAGTATCGAGAATTGCTGGAATGATACTGACAGGGAAAGCCAAAAGTACTCGGAGGAAAATTTGTCCCAGTGCCACTTTGTCCACCACAAATCTCATACGGACTGGCCTGGGTTCTTAGCCGGACCTTCGCGGTGAGAGGCCGGCAACTGAAGCCTGAGCCATAGCACGGTCCGTAACTGGAAGAACTCAGTGGGGCCAAATGAGGGCCGACCCCCGCAGAGAACAGGGTGATGAGAATATTTTAGACACTAGAGGAAGTAACATAAAGAAGGTCAGTACACTGCGAGGAGCTTCATTAATTGTAAACTGCAAGTAAAGTTTTATTTTTGTGTCCGCCATAAACGCATGTGGGGGAGTGTAGATAGAGCTCCACTCATTCTTAACCTCGTCACTAGATGAAGTGGTGAGCTTCACGACCCGGCGCTTTATTCCCCGCCGAAAGAGCCCTCGACATTATTAAATAGAAGGCTGGGTGGGCCCCAGAGCGCTGTGGACGCTTTGAAGAGGACCAGTCAAGACCTGAACTCGGCACCTCCTGAATACAAATCTAAATCTTAATAGTTGCTAAGACTTTAAACAAACTCCGTCACTAGCGGCCAGTTTAAATACGGATGGAATGGTAACTGCCTCTATGCGTTCAAGGACGTCTCATTAGCTCTCCTGCTGACAACCGAGACCCACTGAGCAATCCTGCAGTTTTCTCATAGTAAGACGAACACGTTCACATCACATCACCAGAAGATGTCGAAATCAGTACATGAACAGATACGTTTGTCTGTACAGACAAAAAGACGCGGCTATACCACGCAAAAGTATCTCAATTCAGGCTGAAGAAGGCCGATTTGCTCCTCTCTACCTCACATTGGCCTCAAAGTCTCGAGTCACGTACGTCACACTTGAAGTGCACGCACACAGAGATCGCGGGTTCAAATCCCGCTCCAGGTACAGAAGGATAATCGCAATTTTCTGTATTGCCCTGCGCAGGTACAGGCCTTGCATTGCATCGATGGTCCGTCAAAGATTTCCTACTGAATGCCTAGAAAATTCATGGTTTCGGAATCAAGCCTGAATTGCAACGGGCCACACGTCTTAGTCCGTGACGACATAGGGAACAAGAACTGTGTAAACGTTCCAAACCTGTTTGAATTACAGACGCACAATGGCAGTAACAGAAACAAACCGAATTACGTTAACTAGAGATCGGTACTGCCAAAGGCACGACCCAAGGTAAGAAAGTTGAATCCTAACCTCTTATCGAACTGTTCACTGCAGTTCCTCGCCCTCAGGACCGTGAAGACGTGTTTTCTTACTTACACGATAGTTACATCACGCAGTCCGTTGCACGACAGTGTTTGGTAACAAAAATCAATGTCTTTACTCACAGCAAACTCTTAAACCACACGGTGAGGAGGAAAAGTCGCCTGGCCTTCTGGCAGTGCGATAGATGGATCGTAGATTATATCACTACGCTGTATCAAGTGCAGTGACTATTTCACGTCGCGGACGATCGTGCAGGACTGAGGAGGAAGCGGGCATGATACATTACAAGGTATTTTCCCTGGCATTCGCTTAAGTGGGCTACGGAAAATTATGACATAACTCAAGTCATCCTGATCAGTTTCCAAATGAATATTCGAACTATCCACACACGAGTCTTGAGCTAAACTGCTTGGCAGTGAGATGGAGGAATAATGAGAAACACGATTCTGGACTGGAAGTAGAACGTGCACTCCATACTTTGTTCTGTACATGAACTTAATAATGTAATGTTTTGTCTTTCGGTTTACTGGATAATTCTGAAAAGTGTCTGAAAAAATGTAGAACGTGTACCACGTTTTATTTCTGAAGAAGGACATCGTCGACTTCTGTCCCTAGGATCATAGACAAACATATTTAGACTATACCCATGTGTGGGGGTGTTTCAGAGACCCAGAGAAAAGTAGAGTATGAATTTAACAATAATCATCCAGGCGGAAATTCAGTTAAAGATCCGAGTCTTCTAGGATGTTACACTGTCTCGACGTGTAAAGTTACCGACGTTTCGGAGTACACTACGTTGTGGGCAGTACGCTCCTCCAAAACGTCGGCAACTATTTACACGTCGACACGACGTAATAAAAGGTAAAGGTAAAGGTTAATTTAACCCTAGAACATGCCATGAAGGCCCAGAGGGGAGTAGATGTAGACATCTACTCTTTCTTTAACGTCGGCGCTAGATGGGGTGGGCAGTCAACGCCAAGCCCCGGCCGCTTTACCCCCGGAAAGAGAACCGGTACCCACTGTACACGAGACTGCGTGGGCCCCAGGGCCGGTCTGGACGGGTGCGGAAAATCGATCCCCGGACCGTCCAGCACGTAGCGAGTCGCTATCCCGGCCCACAAGCGTAATATCCCAGAATACTTACATCTTAACCGCCACCAGTGTGGGAACCTCACGTCTCGCAAGCAATCCAGTTACACGCACACACATTAGAACACTGTTGACTAAGTTAACAGGCGACGAGATTTGTTTTCACACCGGTGTTGCTTGACCCTGAGGATGCAGGCTCTACGACAATCCGAAACGTCGGTACCCATTTGCCAGTCGACAAGGCGTAACATCACTGAAAACTTTGATCTCTAGGTTTATACAGCCTGTGTCTGTGTAGAATAACCTCGTTAGCAGTACCCGAGATCTTCAGAGCGAAAATGTGCGTTACTTCTAAGACGTTTCTGGGATTACGCATGGTCTCATGTTTACAGTATAACATTTAAATAACTTAGCTCACTCCAGCACTGTTCTAAAGTCTTCCTGCTAAACCAGCAACAAGGAGAATAAAGTGAATACACCGCCAGGAACATGTCGTGTCTGCAAATATGCACTGCAATGGGGAACATACGGAAAACTTACTGTAACTGCATACAGTACAGCCACTCTTGAGAAACGTACAGTCGCCCAGCTGGCCAATAAATAGCTGGTAAATAAGTAGTTTTAAGAAGAACTTTCCCTGTTCGCTACCTAACACAACACACAGTACCTGTTATACTTTTATACTTTCATACCTTTATACAAAATCCATTCGGTTCAGCATCTTTTGTCTTCCAATCTGCTATCCAAAAATATAAAGTTTCAGATATACAGAACTGTAATTTTGACTGTTGTTTTGTATAGCTGAGAAGCTTTGTCTTTCACGTTCAGGAAGGAACATAGGCTGAGGGTGTTAGAGAACACGGTGCTGATGAAGATATGTGGGCCTAAGAGGAGAGAGGTAACAGGGGAGTGGAGAAGACTACATAACTAGAGCTTTATAATCTGTACTCCTCACCAAATACTGTTCGGGTGATCAAATAAAAAATGAGACAAGTGGGACGCGGCACGTATGGAAGACAAGAGAGGTGCATACAGAGATTTGGTGGGGAGACCTGAGGGAAAGAGACCACTTGCAAGACCTAGGCGTAGATGGGATGATAATATTAAAATGCATCTTCAAGAAGTGGGATGGGAAGGCATGGACTGGATTGATCTGGCTCAGGATATGGACAGGTGGCGGGCGCTGGTGAATGCGGTAATGAACCTTCGGGTTTCATAAAATGTGGGGAATTTCTGGACTAGCTGAGGACCTGTTAGCTTCTCAGGAACGACTCTGTTCCATGGAGTTAGTTAGTCAGTCCACAAAATCCATGGAACATAATTACGTTAATCACCTTGAGACCTTTAAGTGTGCAGTGCCATACATGATCTTCAGATCGAGATATGAATCTTAGGACACAATAAAGTATGAAACGTATTCCTGTAACAGACCTAAATGGTCCATGGAACGGACCGAAACATGTAATCTGACATATACATAGAACTTCTATAAGTTACACAGGAATAAAATCCATGTCAACCAAACATTTTTGAGCTTAAATCCCCCCCCCCCCTCTTTTGGATCCCGCAGATTCATTACTGTGCTCACAAAATCCTGCCACAGGGCCCTATCCTGAGCCATTTCAAACCAGACTACACTCACACACACCAGTTATTTAAGGGTCAATTTTAGTGAAATCCTGCCACCTACCCCTATACCTCTCAAGTGGTCTCTTCCCTTCTGTTTTGCCAAATAAAATACTGTAAAACAAAACTACAAATAGAATAAACTATTTCGCTTCGGGTGCCAGATTTTTCGGATACGTGTGTTAGTGACCTGGCAGCCACTTCACACAATATGTTCCGTAGATATACTGTTTACAGGCGGTGCGTTCTAAGGCGTTGAATGGAAAGAAAAAGGTACGATAACATCTTCGGAGCAGAATTCGTGTAGTTCGGGCTGCAGAGGTTTCAGATCTGTCAGACGTCAAGAACCTGTAGGTATACGTTCAGTGACGGACCCCTGTAAACCTCTGAGCTGTGTCTTATAACATCTTAAAAGTAGTTCTGTTTTATCACAAATGCCTTACGACTGATGGCACGATGGATCATGTGCGAAGTGTGTGTCTGGAAAGATGTGTGAACTACATTCTGGAGTACATGAATAATACGAACTACGAGTCCCTATTAAGTACACGACTTTCACGCAGCCCGCCCATTTTCCAAGTCAATTCACAATGACGGTCCGTCGGTCTGTCCGTATTTTAGTTCTCCAAGTCTGACCATAACAGTTACACTCATCACTTCGCGCGCTGCGTCTCCGTATACACACCGTTCGATGTCTTAAAAAGGGCAAGAAAATGAAAAGGGAAGCAGCTACATTACAGGAACTAAGACCAGCTCCCTCAGCCTTTGAAATTATAATTTGCGGTATATTTAGCCACACTGTCGGTCTGCAGCTGCTACGTGGACTGCAAGGATGCCTCCTGATGATCTCACTCCCTACTCGTCTTCTGCTACGGTGCTGCCGCCATGACCTCCCCGATCCTTACTCCCTCCACTTCCTCCACTTATTCTTCTTCGGCTTTCCAGGATTAGACCTCTTCTTAGACTAACCTGAAGATGGAAGCAGCAAGCTCCTTCGAAGAGTTGATACCTAGGCCTATACACCCAGCCCTTGTTTTACGCCCGTTTGTTTTACGCCTTTTTGCTTTAACGCCCCTTTTCAATTAACACCACTCCTTAATTTGCGCTAATTTTCGGTTTTACGCCCTTTGGCTGGCTGCGTTCTATTACACTAACCCCTAATTTCTAATGGAAATATCATTTTGATTTATGCCTTTTTGATTTAGACCACTTTTTCACGAACGCAACTAGGGCGTAAAACAAGAGCTGGGTGTACACCAATCCACATGACGTCACATCCCAAAGCCTGCAGTTTCATCAGCATGGTTGTGATAACCTCAAATTTCGAACACCTATAACAAACTCTACACTTTTTTCGTGATTTTCTCACTGAACGATCCGCCGTGAAAAATAAAACACTGAATATCTGCTCTTGAGAGAAGAAGGCGGGTGTGCTCACCAACAGTTCCTTATCGACCAGGACTTGTGTAAAACACTGAATGACTGCTCTTGAGAGAAGAAGGCGGGTGTGCTCACCAACAGTTCCTTATCGACCAGGACTTGTGTAAAACACTGAATGACTGCTCTTGAGAGAAGAAGGCGGGTGTGCTCACCAACAGTTCCTTATCGACCAGGACTTGTGTAAAACACTGAATGACTGCTCTTGAGAGAAGAAGGCGGGTGTGCTCACCAACAGTTCCTTATCGACCAGGACTTGTGCAAGCCCAGACTCTGTAACTTGTCATAAAACTGTGTGTAACACTTACAGTAAGTGTATGGCTATAACAGGAAAGTTTCAGCTGCATACGCTGACACTCCGTAGGCCTACTCTGAAACGCACCATTTCGTTAATACCAATACCATTTATACGCGGAAACAGATAAACACAAATTACTGGAACACCAAAATCACACTCCTGCATCATACTCAGCTGTTCCAAGTTCATTTCACGGTCTCAGTAATTTTTCTTTGTCTATCTCCGTACTTAAAAACTGTACACCCTGACACCCCCCCTTGCACACAGCACGCACACACAACAATATATACCTTTCTATCGAGATACCTATATAACCAATGCAGTTGAGGAACAGTCGCTAAACAAACTCAGAATCAAATACAGCCTGCTGGTGGCAGAACCCGGAGGTTCAGCACCGCCAATAATATAACGCAACCCGCAGCCCGTTCCACCAACCGCCCAACCTCAAAACCTACCCCCTAACATACATGTACATCTTATGTTATCCTTCCATCTCCTTCTTGGTCTTGTTAGTACACTGATTTCCAAAACACCCAACATGAATCCCCTATGCGTTCGATGTCTCCTGGTCCTGGTTAACAGGCATCCCATCCACTACCCTAACAGTACAAGGTGACCTGCACAAAACGCTAGGGTCTTCGTTATGTAAAATCGCAAAGACTAACGTCAACCTTACAAATGTGTTCATAAAAACTTTGTAACTTACGCACCTCCCCCAAAATAAGGGGCCATGTTCACGCTCACAGCTTTATCTTCAGTGTTCCACAACACGGGTAAGGTACAAAGGTGATGTTCTCCCTGTCCACGCCATAAAGGCATATGGAAAAGTGAAGTGTAACTCCACTCATTCTTAACGTCAGCACTTGGCGGAGGTGAGTGGTAAACTTCACGCTCCGGCTGCTTTAGCCCCGGTTAACCCCGGTACACACTGAATAGCAGTGAGCCCCAGAGCCAGTATGGAGGTTTGAAGAAGAGAAAATCTCTTACCCCTGTGGGGAATTGAACCATGATTCCTCAGTCGTCCAGCCCGTCCAGTCAATATACTGACTGAGCTATGGCGGGATAACACAGGCCAACTCTTCGAACATAATAATAACAACAATAATAATATACTCTCAGGTAGAAAGCAGTAACACTTAATACTTGCAGTGCAATTCGGAAGTTTTTAGCAGAATAATGAATAAGAAGTGCTTGGTGAGTGACCTGTACTCTTTGCAAACAAGCTAAAGGCTGTAAATTAATAACAACAACAATAATCAAATGCATTTACAGAAACTATTCTTCTTGTAATTTCATCATGAACTTCATTTCCATTCGTTACTGTTGTCCCCAGAGAGTCAAATTTTGAAATCTTCTCAAATGGGGTACACGCCAGATTTGCGTTTCTCATAGCGGTGACGAAATTTATGTATTCTGGGATATGAAGCCGTGTAGACTGGTAGATATGTATCGACGTTTGAGAGGTTGATGCCTTCCCCTCAGGGTGGTCCAGGAAGGGGGGATACCCTGAAGATGGAGGCAGCATTTTCCTCCGCAACCTCTGCACATTTCTACCAATGCGCACTGCGTCATACCCCGTGGGACGGAGATCTTCGACTTGCTACATATATTGGCAGGCCTATAAGGGCTGTGTTGCAGACTCGGCCCTGTATGGTCCCTGCATCAAAGTGTTACTATGACACTCACATGTCGCAAGGTGAAATACAGGTGTTAGAAGCGCCTGTACCTGGCGACGACAGAGAAGGGAAAATTGAGAGTTAGCGGGTAAATCAATACCGCACAGAAGACGAAACGCTCTCGGCAACAGCGTTGCTTTCCGGACTGCGTTCCCAGAACACGGACTGCAGAACACTTCACTGTGAGGTCAACTAACATGATGGTCACTTTGACTGCTGCAGTCTGGGATGTGACGCCCTACAGAACAGTATAAATTTACCGAGACTTCGGATGCACCTACTTCCTCCATCTTCAGGGCACAAATTCCTACAAGACTACATGACGCCACATCCCTGAAAACTAACCCCTCAAGTTACCACCGTGAAGAAGTTCTTGGGCTACTGCGAACGTTGAGCTGCTTCGGCTGCAGGCGTTATGCAGAACGAAATGAGATGGGACGACACTGAATGCCGAAGAGGTCAGAATCTTAAGCCACGAGAACCCACGGCCAGGAAAGCTGGCTGGTAATAGGATCCCCCCCCCCCCCCCCGCGCGCGAATGGAACTGCGGAACTGAAACGCTAGTTCAATAATTTGATCGGCTGGTAGCATGCAGAAGCTCAGAGTCGCACTAAATGGTGGATGCTGGTATTAGCGTTTCTATTTCTAGACATTTACTCGGTATGCAGTAAACAATCCGTTCACACAGACCTGGGACGAAATATCGAACTCTTAGAAACGTCAACAGAAAGGTCAAGTTGTCACTGTACCTGGGCAGCACGCTATGAAGATGGATGGGCAGAGCGTTCTTAACTTCAGTACTGGACAGGGATGGGTGGGCCCAGGAGCCCAACTGGATGCAGAGGTGAAGCGAGAAACTCCTGACCCCTCTTGTGATTAAACCCCGGGCGTCCAGCTCTTAGTCTATCACTTTGATATCACTGCTCATATCACCTATCAATACATACATGAAATACATCCTGGAACACAGTTCATTAACTCCATCTTAAGGTGATAAGAAAAGTTCCAAGACAAGCTGTGCTGCAGATATATGTCTACGTTACGTTTCTTTATCCTCTCACGCTTAATCATCGTATTACCACAATAATCTATGCAGGATTAGGCTCCGGCCCTAATTCCCTGTTCTTAAACCCTCCAGGTGCAATCGGTCTCTGCAGGTTTCTTCTGGCGTCCAGGATCCCTTCGTGGAAGTCGTGTTTATTGCACTGCCTGCGTTCATATTGTATTTGTGTGCATTCTGCATGTGCTATATCTATTTCCTCTGGTAATATGCATTGATATTATAGGAAACGTTTAATGTATCTTGAAGATGTCTGTATTTCGTGTTGGTCTAGTCTTGCAGTGCCCAGTAATGCCACATAAATGCTATTTCTGCTTATTCGAGCGTTTCAGTCGACTGTGTCATTTTTTGTATTTCTTTACACGTACAAACGAGCCTTTTTAAAATTAAATTTAATCTCGATTTTGGAAGGAGTCATACTGGATACTTATTGGAAGGAGTCATACTGGATACTTATTGGAAGGAGTCATACTGGATACTTAAGACCCTAACTGCAAATAGTCCTACAACTTACACTGTAGAACTGCAATAATATAGTTCATGGAATTCCGGTTAATAGATTCGGAGACAGAATACGAGTATGCTGGAGGACTGGGGGACGGACAGACAGACGTATGCAGGGTATGGTAAAGGTAAAGGTAAAGTTCTCCCTAGAACGGGACATGAAGGCCCAGAGGGGAGTAGAGGTATAACTCTACTCTTTCTTTAACCCTGGAACTAGATGAGGGTGGGTGGCCAACTCCACGCCCCGGCCGCTTTACCCCCGGGAAGGAGATCCGGTACCCATTGTATAGGAGGCTGGATGCAGGGTATGACAATGGTATTTCGTGCGAAGAACAGATAATTACACCTGAAGACGGCAATTTAGCTCTGGCCTACAGACTGGCTGTCGCCCTCGTGGACTAGTGGTTAGCGTGCTCGCCACTGGACCGGCCGAGGTCGATGGATTTTTAAGGGTGATAAAAATCCGTAGCACAACTTCCTTCGCGGGGGAAGTAAAGCCGTCGGTCCCATGTCGTAGATTTACGGCATGTAAAAGAACCTTACGGGCATGAATAGAAATGTTTCGTAAGCGGCCATTTCTCACCCAAGTCTCCTGATTGACTGCTAGATGGCTCTGGCAGTCATATCAGGATGAGTAGAACTTGTGCAGTCAGTGGACTGGTCACCCACTACAGAATGCATACTTCCAGACCAAGAACCCTCTGAAAGGAGGCCCTATGCTCCGCAAGGAGCGACAGGAAGTAACTAACTACAGACTGGCTACAGGCCCCATACAGTAACGGTTAACTGCTACACCGCCGACTTTTAATTCGGAAAACAAACGCCTTACACCGCTTACGTGGCAACTCGTCACTTTTTTATGCGTTCGTTAGACAAGTAAACATAAGGCATATACACAAATACACGTTCACTCGGGACAACGTAGCTGTGCCAACGGAACGTGTATTTGTGTATATTTGTTGATACAAGTAGCACAACGGGATGTCTCCAGATAAACTAAACAAAACAGGTGCTCGCTGGTTTCATATCCAAAACTAATCAACTGATTTGGATATATATTAATTATACACACATTTCACTGTGTAGCTGATCATCGATATAAACAACATATACACCATCAACAGCACACACATGTGTATGGCTGATAGTGACAGAGTTTGCTATCGGGGCTATACACTAAAAGTTTCCGGGAAAATTCAAATTTGGTTGGCACCACACAAATATAAACCCCGTTTCACATTCAGACTGCTCAAATAAGACTAAATCGATAAGGCAAATGACAACCAGGCCTTGTTAAAGTCCACAAATTTTATTTGAAACCTATTCTGTTGTGGTAAATATTTAACGAAATGCAAGAGACAATGTCTGACTCTCTGAAGAGCAATGCGTCATGTGACTCACTTCGGTAACAACAGCGCTGTATCTTCAACAAATGAATACGAGTATAGAGCCTTTACGTGCGCACAATCCTTAAACCATTTGGAAAATAGTATGCCTTTTGAACAACTGTTTGCACGTCTGTTAGTGTTAACAACCACATATACTCGTATTTTGCTTAAGTGTCAACAGATGGCAGGAAAATTCATTTTATCTTATAATAAAGACCAAAGATATTCGGGGCAGCACCAGTCAGGAGTTTCTGTTCAAGAAATCTCGTTCGTAAATTAGTTCTTTAAAGCTCAGTGGTTACGTTATGCACCACCACGTTTAAAAGTCAGAAATCTAAGTTCTGCGCATATATCGTATTTGTGTTTTGTACGAATCTCAGGATAAACAGTGATTACATCCCTATACAACAATGACTGGTTTTTATAACCGAGACACTGTGTTTACAGAGCCGTACGAACTGAATCTTTATATTGTTAACAACTGGGTATATTTACAATTCACAGAACTAGACATTACAAATTTGCGAGTGTGTGTGTCGCCATTACTCTCTGCGGCGAGGGCGAGAGACGCAGGAGCTGACATCACGCAGCCCGCCACTCACCACTCAATAGGGCTATGAGTGAGTCAGCCCTAGGCATGTATGAAGTCACCCGGCTGTCAGCAAGTCCTGTGCCCACAGACTCCCAAACATGTGCGCCGAGCGCCAGGTTTTTCCATGAACTGGATACAAAATTACTGCTAAGGCACAGTTTCCTCTCGCTCCTCCATCTCGCCATATAACATTCGACTTCCCCTTTCTTCCTCAAGAGGAGTACTTTCCTAAGACTCTTTGTTTAAAATAATTGGTACTTTAAAGGTACTTGTCTCTTCATTTATTAAGTGGGCCAGTGTATCTCCGTAAAGTGTCTGCTACGAGCTGGACGACCGTGGTTCGATTCCCAGCAGCGCAGAATGTTGTCTTCACCAGACGTCAGTACCTGCTCTGAGCGCTACACAGTCATAAACTCGAAGGGTACCGGATTCTTTTACTCGGCTTTAAATCGACCGAAGCGTGAAGCTGATCGTTCACCTCCGTTCATGTTTGCTGGACTTCTGGGCCCGACTAAGAGGTGGGCAAACCGGGCAGCTGCCTGGGGCGCCAACCTATAACGGCGCTAAGACGTCACTGGAACAATCGAAGATATGGTGCTAGTAAACTCAGGTTTCCACATGCGAAAGAATTTCTCTGAAAATTATTCGCAATTTGGGAACGTGCCCTCAAAAAGGTTTGTCAGCCCTGTCACAAACCGAAAATTTTTAAAGAATATCGGTTTTAAGGGGCGCAAAATTATTAGCCTGCCCATGGCGCCCACATGTCTCGGGCCGTACCTGCTCGCCTTTCACATATAACTCTGCTCTGGATTAAAAGTCATGGATTTTAATAATACGTGGTCTACGTTCATACACCAAATTACACTTAGGTCCAAAATGGGCCATAATGATTACCATTTTACTCATACACACGTGTAAACAAATACAGCCTGTTGGGAACG
Source organism: Reticulitermes speratus (assembly GCA_021186555.1). Lineage (NCBI taxonomy): Eukaryota > Metazoa > Arthropoda > Insecta > Blattodea > Rhinotermitidae > Reticulitermes > Reticulitermes speratus. The sequence goes on from JAJKFL010000237.1 coordinate 27,598,693, forward strand.
CAGTAATGCTACTCTGACGAACGAATTATATTAACGAGATCTCATACTTGTATGACGACAGTCTGTCGTTCATAACAACTTCGATCCATGAAAGGACACACGGAGTACCCACCCAATGCTGTTCCAACGTTCGATTATACAGTTCAAGTAATTACTGAACAGGCCAACAGCAAAAGATGGAAACCATGTACGAGACAAAAGCAAAGGTGAAGCTAAAGGTAAGGGCAAAGTTGTCCCTGTGCACGCCACGAAGGCATACGGGAAGTGCAGGTACAACTCCATGCATTTGTAACCCAGGCACTAGACGGAGTGTTCAGCTTCACGCCCCAGTCGCTTTACCCCCGGCGAACCCCCCCCCCCCCCCCCCCCCCCCCCCCGGTACCCACTGAATAGGAAGGTGCATGTGCTACACAGCCAGTCTGCACGTTTTGGAGAAGATAAAATGTATCTTGTCCGTGATGGAAATCAAAACAACGTACATCGGTCGTCTAGCTCGTAGCCTTGTCACTATACAGATGAAGTATGAGGTCCGAAAAAGAGCTGATTCTGTAAGAAAAATATTTTATTTAACCTACTTTCTGCCTTTCTACACGCACATTTCACGCAAAGTCATTCAATATGGTAGTTACACTGCCCTGAATTGCTTCAAATTATTCAAAATAAGCCCCTTAAAGATTTTTGCTCAGGGAATACGACACGGTCATGTGGGGCTGCATCAGATGAATGTCGCGGACGTTACAACACTATTATTTGCGTTCTGGTCAAAAATCACTTTACCAAGAGTGATGTGTAGGTACACGACACTGCCCATGCAGCTGTTTGCAGTGTCCGCATATACACTGGTTCTGAAGAGTTCCTGACAGTAGCAGCTACCAACTACCTTGGGGGTAAACGAGCACAGCAGGTTTCCGGTCATACGTAGTAGCAGTGAAAGGATGTAATTCAGGTGGTTCCTAAGAGGCAAAACATTACGGGGGGACGTTCGAATTTGTTTAGCCCCAAAACATATGTGCGGCTTTCTCTATGTTGACTGATGTGGACATCTGGGTTGGAATGTATCTTGCAGATGTGCCACCTGACAATTTTCTGAGAGTCAAACACTGTTTTTTGCGTGCTTTACCTCATTCGCAATTGTACTGCATGATCCTTGGAAGGGGCACAGCTGTAAGCCGAGAGCACCTTTTTATGTGCTGTTCAGACGTGTTCATGGAGTTTCTATCGAGTGCACCTCCTAGATATCTGAGTGCTAAGTGACAATTGTATAGCATGATACAGTAGGCTGGGCCCACACATGCGCATGCCGCCTTAACGTAACACCAACTGCGCAAGTGTGGACGCTGTTGCTGCAACATTCCCTCCTGGTCTGTTCGCGGTGCGGCCGATCTTTGCTGCTGTCGGTTTTTCAGCGAACATTAAAGGATGTTACGTTGCGTCACCGGAGCAAGTGTGGACGTGTATCTGTGCGCGTTACGCTGCTGCAGAAGCGATATTCCGGCGGGGGGTGTCACAAACCCACAGTCCGATCGTCCGGGTGCGGGTCGTCCGTCCGAATCTCAACCTTGCGGCGAGCTGGAGTGACGTGCTATAACGTTACGGCAGAATACACAGGCGTGTTCGCAGCATCATAATTTGAAAACCCAGTATAAAGCGTCGAATGGTACGATTAATTAATGATGAATTGGAAAAGCTGTGGACGCAAGCTGTCGAGATTAATTTTTCAAGCCACTACTCCGACACTTGGTTACAAAAACTGAGGAAAAACACGAAAAACATGTCAGGATAATCGAGAAGACCTGGCCGAGATTCGATGCAGGCGACTTTCGGATACAAGTCAGAGGAGTTACTGCCTGTGACAACTGGCTCAGTTCTTTGTTCTTACGCGTTAAAAGCACGCGAGGCTAGGCATGCATGACTGTCCCATAATGCATCAGTTCTGTGAATTTCATTTAAACAACCCCACAAAAATTACTAAGCCCGCGAACAAAACCATGCGCGGCCATATTTCTTTCCAACAGGAGGTAATGGAGGTAGATGGATTACAAAATAAAATAGGTAAACATTCCACCACATTCAACGTTTCACGTATCACCTCTGCCAATCATACTCCAGCCTTCAGACTACAAGCCTGAACAAAGAATCTTCTAATACACGTTAATTAATACCACTTACATACCACGTTCAGGGGCGTGATGGTGTGGGATGGATTGAAGCAGCCCAGAACAGGCCTTCGTGGCGGGATCTTGTGGAGCACAGTAATGGCCTGCTGAGTACCATAAAGTGCAGAAAAGTTATTGACCAAATGACCAATTATCACGATCTCATGAAGTTATTTTGCATACTTTATCAGCGCTATAACCAAGAAGTTCCGAGGTAAACTCAAGAGTCTGCTTTTCCCACTGCATGGATTTAGAGTTCTATATATCTGCTAGTATTCTTACCACTTTTTTATTTGCCAAAAACTTATTACTGTGCCTACTTAACAACAAATTCTACAGACGTTAAATTTCTCGGATATAACCTCAAAAGCCACGCATGGTCGCCACGTTTGTAATTGGTGACTTACAAAAAATACACATAATGTGTGGGTACAGCACATTTATGATCTATGCCCGTACCAAATTTCACATGGCCAGATCCAATGGGTCGTCACCGCCACCACACACAAAACGAAACAAAATGATCGCATGGCCGCCATATTGTATATTACGTTCTACAAAAATATCACCTCGACATAAAGTAAACATTTTTCCAGTGTCAATTACCATACATCATATCACGCCATACAAATAACGTGGCGCTTGTGTTCGTGCCGCCTCACAAGTTATTGTGTCTGCATCGAGATTATTATTATTGCAGGAAATTAAAACATACTGCATTGGAGTGTCCTCCAGTTGCATAATATTCATATCTAGCTCTGTTAACATAATGGTTCGACAGTTAAAATGTGGGGGTGGGAGGGAGGCAAACACAAAAAAAAATACAGAAAGCAGATCTTCCTCCCCCCCCCCCCCACCCCGTTTTTTAAGGAAGGAAAAAGGTTAAAAATATAATAAAGGTCAGTAAAGTGACTGCCCCGGGCTGCACAATACAGTTTCGATTTCAGACAAGGACAGAGCATTTTTTTCCCCCCTATACCACATCGAAAACGGTTCTGGCTCCTTTGCGCCTTCCGCAGAGTACGCTCAGAGCCCTCTTCCTCTGGGTGTGCAGTTAACCACTCACCTCCACCTACTGCAGAGGCTTACAATACGTGGATCTTTTAATTTCATGCTGCCTACTGCTTGTTTAGGCGCTGGTTTGACACAGGCAACTATTGCATACAGTATCAAAATCCCACGGTATTATGAACATGCGGATAGCAACTGCTGGTCGTTCTTCAAACTTCCGAGTACACGAATAAACTAAGGACCTAACAAACTAACTAGAAATGGTAGATTTAACCCACCCTGATGGTGGTGCAACAGGATCCTCTTAAGACGTCGGTACACTTGTACCAGAGTACACCGAGTCACATCCCAGAACACGCAATCTTTACCTGCACGAACTGCAGGTCTCAAACTATGACAGTGCTAGCAGAACCTGAAGGTTCAACTTCGTTAACATCAAAACCCGCCACTGGACATATCCTTATGCCACTTCTATCCACATATCCAACTTCACTAACGATCTACCTAAGAGCTTTGTTGTTGTCTTCAAAGTGGAATTTTCCAAATGTTTCCCAACGCAATTATGTACGTACTAGTACGAAGCACGCTGAGATTTCAACACAAATGTTTAACAATCCCCATCTCTAGCTATGACAGCCCTTCCACTGATCACTCTTACACTCAGTTTAGTGAAACTGTCATCACGACTTCACGGAATAGGCACGCTATAAACGTGAATGCAAAGACAGCTTCATAGAATTGGCGGTGCTGTGCCTACAGAAACTTTTGGTCGGTAAACATCGAGGCTGCAGTATCAACTAACGCAACTTACACTCTTCGACTGCTTAACATACGGGCAGATCCTATCACCTGGCGTAGGTTATCAGTAACCACACGTGCATGCCACATGCACAGAGAACCACAAAATGTTAACTCTTAGGCTTGCATGGTCGTCTATTCTCTGGGCATATATACATTCTTGCTCTCAGGCCATTGTAGCCCCCCCCCCCCCCGCACCCCCACTCCAAGGCTTCACTATTCCGGCAACGTTAAATGGCGTACGAAAATCACGACCTTCCCGATCATGAAACAACCTCTTATCGGGATCCGCACGTTTCGATGTTTTTACTTGATAACTGAAACTCGCCCACCAGAGTATCTAATTTCTGTGGGTCACCTCTGACGGTTTTATCTTCCTCGGATCATAATACAACGGTATGGATTACAGTGTGCGTCACTGCAACCTCCTTATATTAATTACTTAAATCAGGATTGGGCTAAAATCTGTTGGTATGAGAATTTTCACAACTGTGTACCCTTCAGGTTTCCACTCAAAACATGTTCAATCTCACTCTATTGATCTACAAACTCCTGGTTTATTTAGCGACATCTTTGACATTAACAGGCCTGTGATAAATCGTTGAATGGTAGGCTGATTTGTGGATGATGAGCTTTAAAGGATCTGAAGATAATGTCACAGTCTATTTATTACAACGAGACAGTCAGGTAAATCCTCAGTCAGGATATCCGGTTTCCAAGTGACGATTTGAGTCCGAAATCTCCAGAACACGAAGCAAGAGTGGCCACTACGCCACCCCAACATTTGCTACACCCTAGGACATACGACCCCACGATTTCAACCCAGAGCCGATCACTCGGATCGAAGCATGTGATGTGACTGCCACACAAAGTTCGACTGCCGAGGTCGACGTCCGGAGCTTCTTCTTTAATCAGAACACTGCTATCTTCACCTCCGTCATCAGAATGGTATCGTCTCCGCATGGCCAGCAGCAAAATGGCAGGTCATTAAACAGAACCTAATAAATCCACAATCGGACAGTTGTCTGAAACGTCTAATCACAACCTCACCTAATTTCCACTTTAAAAAGTTCTGGTTCCGTAACTGGTACAAGCGGGCCATTTGCAATGACCATGAACGAACTGCCTCGCGACCCACACTAACAAAAGAACGAAACAAAGAAACGTAACATTCTTAACGTCAGCAACTTAATTCTCTTTACATTTTATACATCACTTTATTAACAATACTCTGTACGGCCATATCCAGTCACCAGCACTCACGGCAAAATCAACACTTTAATTACAAAACTGGATCTGTTTGGAGACCCAGCTCGTACCGCGCAGTAAACAATTCATGTTGGTTATAAATCCAATCAGTTAATACTGTATAGGAAAATAAACCCTGTTTCCCCGAGATCCGTACAAAACACATAAATACATTCTGGACATAATGTATAAGTTACGAATCTTAAACCTGGTGGTACATAAACTAACCGTTGTGGTCTCAAATGTTACAGATGGCTAGCAAATTCTTCGATAGCGCACAAAAGTTCAGATATGGGGGAATGGTAACAAAGAACATCATATTTACGAAGAAGTCAAGAGCACATTAAACTCGAGGAATGCTCACTACCATTCTCTTCTCCCACCTAAAAACCAAATTTTTAAAACACACGAAACCATAATATTACGTGTTGTTTGTACGGCTAGTTTTTAGGAAAATCTGTACGTCAAATCAAATTCTGAAGAACCAAAAAAACCGAGTTTTGTATCCCTAATTAAATTATTTGGAATATCACGTAATTCGGAGTATTCTTTGCAAACGAACAGCTGTGTTATCATGTTAAAGGAAAATAACTTGCAGCTGGAAACAGAATTCAAAGAACGGAATGCGGATACTTCAGTAAAATACACGATCTGTATATGCAATGCAAACTGAAGTTCATGCGAAATGGGACCACACTGCCAGCTATAAGAGAGAGATCAGAGCATCCACACGTCAGAGGCACTCAGATTACTAAACGTTTAAAACCTAACACTTTACAAACAGCGCGAAAATAATTGTGGATGAGATGGGCGGGGTATGGGAGGTATGTAAATGGACACAACATTTAGTAAGAAAACCCACAGGGCACAGCAGAACGACTTATATTTCTTGTGCTTTTCTCAGTCCCTCCAGGAAAATGTCAGGCCAGTGCCTTAAACTAAGCCACATCACTTCCATAGCCTTACTAGTTCATTTCATTATCACTCCACTGACGTTTCCTTTCTACAAAGCGTTTATACTGGCTCTGGAGACCACCTAGCCTTCCATACAATGGGCACGCGCGGTCCTTTTACCCTTAGGGTACTGCGGCCGTGACGTGAAGCTGTACGCTCACCTCCATCAAAGTGCCTAGGTTAAGAATGAAGGGAGCTTACCTCCACTTCCCCATGCCTTCATAGCGTGCACAAGGGCTTTCATTATTCAACCCGAGACAAGCTTAGTTACCGAGTCGTTAAATAAACTACACATCGGACAACTCGAGACGGGGTGCTGGGGTGTGGAATGGATTCAACTGGCTTAGGACAGAGTCCACATGTAACGGGCCTTCGGGTTCCATGAAGGCAGGAAATTTCTCGACCAGGTAGACGAGAATCGGCTTTTCAGGCACAGCTCCACTTCACTTAGTTGCAAGTTACCGTTACCTTAAGCAGACAAACATAACCTGCCAAGGCCCCGTAGGGTGCGCGTTCATCCTTCGAAGTTTTTGCCATACGTAAACATAACCTATTTTCTCATTGTATTCCAAATAATGTCACGACACGATATCCGGAAGTATGTCAATTTTACGTTACAAGTTACAATCCGCATGCGGCTACACACAAATGCCCTGTTTTGGTGTTGTATACAATCTTTCGGACATTTAACCTCATCCCTTGCGATTCGGTTGTCAATAAAAATATACGCTGTAATTATTTGCACTGCAGTCGCTTTGAGGATACATTTCTAATTACAACCGACGAGCATGAAACAGACATTACGTTTCCTCGCAGGCTGCGAGCTGCGCCAGTTTCGCAACGGACCTTCCGTTGCCACACCGCTGTAGCAAGACGTGTATGGCCTTGGTGCTGCTTATCGGGTCTTGCTCGGTTTCCGGAAGAGAGTTAATGGAAATATTGTTCGATCTCTTTGTATGATCGCCTCGCACTGTAACGACGGTCCACGTATTGTGCAGTTCCTCCCTACACAGCTTACGGTTCGGTAAACTGGCCTTTCCGTGCAATTCTTGCATCTCGCCCCGATGGACGTCATCAACAACGTGCCCACCCTGAAAATCAATATGGCAGTGCAGCGCACCGCTGCTGTTCACCTTTCCCCTTCGTCACAACGGTTCGTCCTATTTACGTGCATTCACGCCGTCCTTGATGACAAGCTGTGTAAGTGTGTCGCCATTACGCGCTGCCAGACCGCATCTGCCATCTAACGCCACACAGAACGGTTACTTTGTACAAAGCGCGATTCACATTACTACTATGCCTTTATGGGTTCAACGCAATTAGACACCAACACCCAGCCAACATCTTGTACTTACATCCTGTGGCTGCCCGTTGACAACGCCCACAAAAGTGCTCCGGAGGGTCTGTTTTTACACACAGCCTTGCAACATGAAGTAGAGTAACGGGTGAGGAAAAGCGAGATGTATTAGATGTGTGCACCTACCAGCTCACAGCGGCGCTGGAACAACGACGACGAAGATGGCGACGACGTACCCATTGAGCCTCGTATCTCCCACTGCATAGCTCGGCAGCCACGAAGCACAGGCAGGCAGGCAGACAAACAGGAATTACGTCACCAGCAAGAGTCCTCGTATCAGCTGGCCTACAAGGCCTGGTGCTGGCTGGCTGGCTGGCGTGTAGTTATTGATGGGGCGGCGGCTAACTTTCGGAACTGAAAAAGGAAATCCAAATAAAAAGAAAAATTTACTCGCTGTTTAGAGCAAACAATAATGTCTTAGTACTATCACGACTTCGATTAAATGTGAACAGATGATCTTGTCCTCCTTACTCCCCTACACCTGGCACAATCCAAGCGGCTTTCACAGGACATGGCCCGGTGGTTTAATAATAGAATCCCTCACAGAAGTCATCCGGTGCGATCTTGACAATGACCATGGTCCATGGTCCATGGTCCATAGCTACATAGATGGGAGAACATTTGTTATGACGTTTTGTTTTGAAGCCTATTCATCAACTGTAGAAATTACATTTCGGTTGCTTTTTTCGCGCTACAGCAGGCAAGTCCAATGGATAATACTTGTAGATATGCTTAATTCCTGCTGGTAACAGGATTGTCATTACTTTCCCTGCTGAGTATCAATAAATGGTTAAAGCTGCGTGACTTACCCGGAGCTGAGAATTATGGTATATCCTAGCTGCCGGTTAGCGTGATGCGAGCGACCTTCTACCGGTATGCCAGTCCCAGAGGAAGCGCTCAAGATGGCGGTAGTACAATAGTTCACCAATGACTCGTTCAGTTCTCGGGGGGGCAACCAGGGTGTCTTTCGTAGTAAAACGATCATACAAGAACACGGCAGCCTTTTACTATGTAAATGTAATGCATGTCTGCGCTTAGCATAAACAGGGCAAAGAACGACAGTCTGGTAATATGAGAAATTAAAGGAAACGTCCGCGTTTTCACTGCAGTATGTGACATGCGGAGTTCGTTTTGTGCGGTTGGTAGGCCCTGAACGTTTGCTGTTGTGTCTCGCGAGCAGTGCCGAACGGCAGAAACTAAAATGCGATTACACAGCATTTGTTGCGAGGATCACTCTTAAATAGTTCCAAAAATGTATTGCCCTTATATATGTGTCAGAGGAGTAAGCCGCAGAAGTGATTTATTTTCCGAAACACCCGTGAAGGAAGGCAACGTGGCTGATTACAATGGCCTGTTGGTATACGACAGGTTGTCTTCAGCTGTTCGAATATTGGGATCATGGGCCCAGTACCGCACAGGACATAATGTATGCATTTTTCTGTGTGTAGTGTTGCCCTGTATCGGTAGAGACCTTGCGATTAGCTAATCTCATATCTAAGGCGCCCCACCAAAGATCCAGAGTTGCAGAGATTAATTATGCATTGAGAGATACTAAAGTGCCGAAGAAAAAGTGGGACGGTTGAGACAGAGTGCAACACGTTTTCCGGTCTAGGTTGCATGCGGTCACTTCTCACGTAATGCCAACATATGAAAACTGATACCGTGGCCAATACAGGCGGTATTATTTCGGGTATTATAGGGAAAAGAAACATCCCCACTTTTCTACATTTATAAGCCCTGCTGTAATATTATTATGCAACGTGACTATTGTCGTTTTTACACAGGTCTGCAGGATTTGACACGAAAGAAGATGTAGTGGTAAAGCTGTAGACTATGGGCGTCCAAACGTTTTATGGCAAAAGGGCCACACCCGTTATTGTGGGCTGGTTCGCGGGCCGCACGTGGAAAAGTAACAAGTGGCATACCTAACCGCCTAAATTATTGTGTAATTTTTATAGTATATACATAATTTTCAAATGTGGCCCCGGGCCGCATAATACAACCTGGAGGGTTGCGGGTTGGTGACCCATGCTGTAGACTTTTAATCACGAAGATCCTAGGTCGAATCTCCTTTACTCCTATTTAATTACTCCTAAAACCATGACCCTTACTAAAAAGTGAATTGGGACATAAGATGTGCATTCCGTGTTCCCCTACAAATATTCTTTAGTGCACCTTTAGCTCCAGTAAATATTAAATACGCTCGACAGGCAGGCAGAAAGGCATGTGGCTCCTCCTTTAAAAAGTGGCCATTAAAACTCTGCGATCTAAAAGGAAACTGGAGTGACTACACGATTATAACGTGGCAAAAATACGGAGTCAACCAAAAACAGTATTTATTAAACATTGTAAATTTCGGAATTTTTTTTAATGATAAACGACGATTCAAATCGTGCACAAGAAAATGACGTGGTTACTAAACTCGATCAGCGTATGAGCACAGACTAGCTAATTAAGGAAATGCCTGTAATTGATGTTACATGCTGCAGTAACAGAGCGGTGTTATGCCCAAGAAATAACGAAGTCGACCATATCAGAGCAGAATTTCTGGCGGTCTGGATACACAGGTCAGTGTGCACGTATTTGTATGTCTGCGTGTACTTCCCATGGACTGCTCAGATGTAGAGAAACGTATCCGTGTTAAGTGCGCAGAGTACGGATGTATTGTCGTATATTTCATTCACTGCAGCAGTAACAACATACATATGCTGTAATTGATATTTGTTGCCGACACACTTGCGATTAGCACGATGAGTATATGTAAGGGCTGAATTTACCGAGTATATCTTTTTGATCTCCCCCCCCCCCCCCCCCCCCAAAATCTAGGTGCCACCTCAAAATTCTAGGCGCCAGAAGGGTGCCATGAAGCAAGTTCCATACTGAGGACCCACAAATATTAGGCGCCACCGTACAAAATTTAGTCGCCCAGGCGACATGGCGCCTGGGATTCATACACCCCTGCCCTATGCTGCTGCCGTATAAATACGCAATCCTACAGACGTCTAGGGGGCACGCGGTGGCGCAGTTGGTTGAGGCACTGCGCTACAAATCGGAACGTCGCGGGTTCGTTGGTGTCACTGGAATTTTTCATTGACATAATCGTTTCGGTCGCACTATGGCCCTGGGGTCGACTCAGCCTCTAACAGAAATGAGTACCAGGAATCTTTCCTGGGGGGTAAAGGCGGCCGGTGCGTAGGGCTGACAACCTTACCACCTTCATGTGCCAATTGTCTAAAAACCTGGGAGCCTCGACCTCCTGGAGCCCTAAGGGCCTGTCAAGGCCTGTAATGGGATTGCTTTACCTTTACATACGTCTATCAAGCGGCCACTTTGATTAGCCTGTTGCTTTCTGTTTACAACTTTCAGGCACAGTTGTACTAATCTGGTCTGTATGGATATTTATGTGCTGTTTTGGAAAGAAGAAAAAGCCTTCCAAATCTTCACCAAGTATGCAGACAAAATATAAATTCATATTTGGTCTGTATATTAATTATGCACAGTGAAATGCAACAAGTTAAAGTCATTATCAAGTAGTAATTTACATTCCATGAGAAGTGCTAGGCCGAACTTCGCTTGACATATCCACATGAAAATATTATCGATATTCTTTGACCAGAACACAGATCTACGTGACCTACCCCTTTTATATAGGCCTCCTATACACAACACAGCAAAGCTGGTTCAAGGGTGTTAACGTTAGACAGTGACAATCCGAAAAACTGCCACTGCGCTGCTACGATCGCAAAACCTTTATTTATGTGGTTCCTAAACCTGGGCAACTTTAGCTTTCGAACGAGTGTTCGTACATCGCCGCCATACGTGTTTCCGCTCACTCAGAGCTTCAACTTGCGGAAAACGCTTACAGAATTCTATATATAGATGTACAGTACTACTTCTGTACTGCGTAAATGAATCATTGGCTTATGGGAAGCCTTACATTGTCCCGATGTGCAGCTCTACTGCCATTGTTTCTCCAGTATGTGGCAAATGTAGGGTATCCGACCAGCAGTTGAGCTGTTAAGTGTACATCCTTACTGCTAACCCTTAGTAATTTCGTACGAAGTTTATAAACAGTGCGAAGAAGTAAAATGTACACACACATACACACACACACACACACACACACAAATATATATGTATAAATCACGAGGTCTGACACAAAAGAAACGAGACTAACCCTATAGCTCTGGAACCAAGAGTGGGGGGACGAAACAAATACACTGCTATGGAACGTGATCTGTCCTGTCACAGTGTTACAAGTTTCAGCTCGATCGCTTCACTCAGTACAAGTTGACGCATCTTCAAATATAGGCGTGTTTTTACCCTCGGACGGAAAATGTCGGACTGCAAAAGTGAACGAGTTAACATCAAGTTTCTTGTTAAACTGAAGAAATCCGCGACGGAAACTTTTCAATTATTGACTGAGGCTTATGGTGAAGACTGCATATCTCGTGCACGCGTTTTTGAGTGACACAAACGATTTTCGGAAGGCAGAGAAAGCGTGAAAGATGATCGCCCAGGCCGGCCACGCACAGCTGTTAACGATGACAACATTGAAAAAGTGCGACATGTGATTCGAAAAGACAGAAGGTTGGGTGTTCGAGCAGTAGCTGAGAAAGTTAATTTGGATAGGGAAAGTGTTCGACGAATTCTAACGGAAGAATTGAACACGACAAAGGTTTGTGCAAAAATGGTTCCAAAAATTCTGTCAGATGAACAAAAAGAACGCCGCCAGGAATTGTGTTCGGACCTTTTGCAAGCAGTTTTTAGCCAATAAAAACATCACTGTGGTGGAGCACCCACCTTATTCGCCAGACATCGCTCCCTGTGACTTCTACCTCTTCCCAAAGATCAAGTCGGTGCTCAAAGGGACCCATTTTTTATCGGTGGAAGATGTGAAAGTAAAAACGACGGAGATCCTCAACAGTCTGACAGAAAATGACATGCAGAATTGCTTTGAACGTTGGCAGCATCGTATGCAGCTATGTGTTAACTCAGAAGAGAACTACTTTGAAGGCGATCGTAGTTAATTTGCTGAAATTGTCAAACAGAAATAGTTACAGACACAGTCTCGTTTTTTTTTGTGTCAGTCCTCGTACATATTGCGAAAATTTCGCACATTCGTTGTAGATTAGTCAAAATTAAAAATACCGTACTTCCCGCCTCATGATAAGTGATAAGACGCGCCATGGTTAGTAAGGTGTATCTGTGGATTTAATAGCCTCAGTACGTAGGAATCCATCATCCGATGTTAAGACACAGGATGATAACTGGGGGGCATTTTTGAGCGAAAAAAATTGCATCTTATGAGGTGGGAATGTGGGATTTTGTAGTCTTTTCGATCAGCAGTGGGGACCACAGCCAGGCGCAAGCCTCAAACATGAATAATGCACCTCGTCTAACACTGCAACAAGATTTGAAATAAACACGAATTCACTGTACTAAAACATTGTTGAAAATCTGAAATGGGGTAAGGCAGAAGTAAAGTCGTCCTTCCGCACGCCATGTGGATATATGGTGGAATAGAAATACAGCTCTACGCATTTTTAACTTCGGCACTAAGCAGAGTGTTTTCAGCTTCACGCCCCGGGGAAACAGTCCACAGGTATTGAAGAGAAGGCTGGGTGGACCCCAGAGCCGGTCTGGAAGATGAGGCGAAGAGACAAATGCCTTCTTTCTGTAGCACAGAAGTAAAATACGAAATGGGCCCACTAAACGTGAAACGAGGGTTCTTTCTTGCCTTTGATTCCGTGAGGAAAATTAGACGAGTTGCATATTTGATAGAAAAAAATGTGACTATAAGAGAGGTGAAAAAAGACGAAACATTCTCTGTTCTTGCCTGTATAAATGTCAGTGGAGATCACATGCATTCTGTTCATGGGGGGCAGCTTCCGCCTGGTGGCTTTGTTATCACACTGACACAGGTGATATTGACTCTGAGACATTTGTTCTATTTTCATCACAAATCCCTCAAGTACTTCAGAGCCAAGTCCTAATTACTACGCTCTAACTGTGGTAGATGGCAAAGATTCGCAAAGGCGAGACCTTGTAATGCTTAGCGTTTTTGTCCACTTTGCCTCCAAAAACCACTCATGCGTTCCAGCCAACAGGCAGGTCTTTCTTCAAGAACTGCGTTTATAAACAAGCTGCAGTATTTGTGAGAAACATTGGCTCTTCCTTCACAGAGGTATAATTTTATTCAGTATCTTGCTTGGATGAAAGCAGCTATTGCTGTAAATTCTGTTAATAGCTTCAAAAAACCCGGCATTTGGCCTCTGAGTATGACTGACCGTCATGATACTACTTGTACTGAGGCCATGGTTTCTGACGGTGAAGAATCATCCAGGATCATTCCATACGGTGCAGCATCACCCACCCGCGACACCTGATCTTGCAATCCACCCCAGTTGTAAGCACAACACTGAACATGGCTCAAAACCATCTCCATCACCTGAGCTAGCTCCGCTCTCAGTTTTGTCGCAGCTCATCCTCCACATTTTTATGTGTGTTTATTTATTTAACGACGCTATATCAATTGCTAAATTAATTAGTATGAAGCACACAGCAGAGAAGCGAACTACTCGGAGAAAACCCTGTCCAGTGACACTTTGTTCGCAACAAATCCCATATGGACACGCCTGGAATACAACCCGGGCGTCCTCAATAAGCTTACACTTTTTAAACTCCCTGAAGAAGGCAACAGCATGTCCTTCCAAAACACACGTACCTACGTACAAATCTACAGGGCGTCACAAGACTGCAGCCTTCAATATCCGATATCTGCGAGAACTGACTCAAGAGAAAGACGAACGTCACACACGCACGCACGCGCACACACGCACTTCATTAACGAATCAGGAAGACGTCATCAGCAAATGTGTTTCGGGGAATGCTTATCATTCCTTTCAGGATCGTTTTATCTGCCCCTCGTCTGTGTATAAACGAGAGATTAAAACCGAGGACACTACGACTGTGCCTTCCTGTTTCTACGGGAGCCTCAGACTAAGGCAGGTTAGGAGCGACACACACAGTGAGGAGATATGAGAAAGTTACGGAACACTATGGCGAGACAAAGTGCTTGCTGGACCTGGGGCTGGGAATTTTTGACGGGCCTACAGTACACGCTAGAATTAAAAATAATATTTTATGGGGCCTTCGCTCTTATGCCATGTTACAAGGCGTATGTCTGTAGTTGATTATCGAAGTTTCGGGACAACTTATCGGTCCCATCAAAGGTGAAGCAGTTCAAGACCCTTGAAGATGGGACCGATAGGCTGTCTCGGAACGTCGGTAATCAACTACCAATCTACGCTGTGTAACATCCCAGAAGGGCGAAGGCCTCGACTACATCGTGGCGGAAGACTGAGATCTCAGGATTTTTTTATTAATTCCTATTCTTATTTTAATAGAGTAAACACTTAAAGCAGCTTTATGATCTGTACTGTTCACCAAATATTATTCGGGCGATCAAATGAAGAAGAATGAGATGATCGGGGCATGCGGCATGTATTGAAGACAGGAGAGGTGCATACAGAGTTTTGGTGGGGAGACCTGAAGGAAAGAGACCACTTGTAAGACCTAGGCGTAGATTGGATAATATTAAAATAGATATTCAAGAAGTGGGATGGGAACGCATGAACTGGATTGATCTGGCAAAGGATAGAGACAGGTGTCGTGTGCTTGTGAATGCGGTAATGAACCTTCGGGTTCCATAAAATGCGGGGAATTTCTTGACTAGCTGAGAACCTGTTAGCTTCTCAAGAAGGACTCTGCTCCATGGAGTAAAAACTTAAGGAGCCCAATGTCTATAATGTTACTTAGCAGGATCTGCAACTACAGGACCTAGATCCAGTTGCACAACAATGTGTTTTCTTAACAGAGAAGAGACAGTGCATCCTCGTGTTCTTGACCCATACTTGATCTCGCAGTTAACTTTTATGCGCTTTAATGCAGAGAGTGATCGCTCAAGACAGCAAAGGGTGACCAACAAGCACAGGCAGATTCACAGTGTTGTGAAAACATTTGGCAATACGCCTATCAGTGAATGTTCCTTAAACGAAAGCTTAGAATTAGGCCTATATGAGAAGAAAGAGTTGAGGAGAAGCTGATTACATAATATGTAGCTTCACAATTTTTACTGAATTTTTCAGTATTTTTTTTATGGAAAAAGTGCAGAGCCTACACAAAATATTTTGGACACCCAAAGGCAAAGCGATCAACTGGGCTAGTTAAGGGCAGACGCAAGGGCAATATTCAAACGGGTGCTGAAAAAACAGGGTATGAGAATGTGAAATTGGTTGTCTGAAGTCAGGACATTGTGCTGAAGTCAGGACATTGCGCTGAAGTCAGGACATTGTGAAGTCAGGATATTGCGCTGAAGTCAGGACATTGCGCTGAAGTCAGGATATTGTGAAGTCAGGACATTGCGCTAAAGTCAGGACATTGTGAAGGCAGGATATTGCGCTGAAGTCAGGACATTGTGCTGAAGTCAGGATATTTCGCTGAAGTCAGGATATTGCGCTGAAGTCAGGACATTGCGCTGAAGTCAGGACATTGCGCTGAAGTCAGGATATTGCGCTGAGGTCAGGACATTGTGAAGTCAGGATATTGCGCTGAAGTCAGGACATTTCGCTGAAGTCAGGATATTGCGCTGAAGTCATGACATTGTGCTGAAGTCAGGACATTTCGCTGAAGTCAGGACATTGCGCTGAAGTCAAGACATTGTGCTGAAGTCAGGACATTTCGCTGAAGTCAGAACATTGTGCAGTCAGGATATTGCGCTGAAGTCAGGACATTGTGCTGTAACAGAATTTTCAAATGACGGTAATAAATATTTGGATTCCACAAAGGAAAACGCTTGCAAGTCGGTCACCTGCTCTAGAAGACGGTGTAGCCACCACTGAGGAACCTGTCGTAACGTTAATTCCTTCAATCGATCACTCGCTCCCTTCTCCATTTCCTGTGTCTGGATGGACCACTGCGCTGGTGTGAATTCAATGAAGCCGACTTAGGCCTTTTCAATAGGCCAAACAGGCATGGTTGTTGCTTCCGATCCTGCCTTTACAGCAGTTACTGATGAATGCCTGCAAGTGGAAGAAGGGTTATTATCCACTAGGCCTATCAGATACGTCGGTCCTTGAACAGAGTAGTGAATAAAACAACAACAACAATTAACAAACAGCCAGGCGACATTAAGAGTCTGTTGTAATTTGACGACGCTGTTAACTGCCCAGATCATATAGTGTCGAACGGTAGGATAACTGGTAAATTATAAATCGAAATTATTTGGATGAAGCAGTCGTGGCATTACCATTGCATTTGTCTGAAGAGACTGAGAGAAACCACGAAATACCTTCGGCCCGAAATAGCTGGCTTTCCAATCAAGATTCGGACAGGGCACCTACAGAACATGACTCTAAATCGTCACCGCTACACTAACCTCCTTGGTTATTATGATTCGATCGGGAAGTTTCTGAATAGGAAGTGGGCATGAGATTCTGGGTAACATACTATTTAGCTATTTATGGTTCAGGAAATCATTTCAACTATGGATGATGTAAGAGGTAAACGTGAAATCAAAGTCAGGACTGCCATGGCGAAAGCTGCATTCAACAAAGAAGAAGACTCATTTCACCAGAAAATTGGACTTAATTTTAGGGAATAAACTAATAAAACGTTACATGTGGAGCACAGCTTTGTAAGGTGCTGAAACGTGGACATTTCGGAAAATAGATCAGAAATATATTGAAAGTTTTGAAATGTGGTTTGGAGAAGGATGGAGATCAGTTGGACCGATCGTGTGAGAAATTAAGAAGTATTACGTAGAGTTATTGAGGAAGGAACCTCCTATATACAATAAAACGAAGGATGGCTAACTGGATTGGTCGCATATTGCGCAGGAACTGCCTTCTATAACACGTGATTGAAGGAAAGATAGAAGGAAAAAAAATACGTGGAAGAAGAAGTAAGCAGCTATTGCATGGCATTAAGGAAAAGAGAAGATATTGGAATTTGAAGTAGGAAGCATTGGATTGTACTCTCTGGAGAACTTTTGGAAAAGGTTATGGACCTGTAGTAAGACAGACTACGGAGTGAATCAGTGTTAAAACCTCAGCCTGCAGAGTCAAATATTAGAAATATTACTGAATAGTGAGATGGAAATAACGCCAAAAGAAGTACTCATAATCTAGTTTGAAGTATCCTGTAAGCTTCCGCCATTTTTCTGGAGAAAATAGGGAAAATCACTAAAACTTAAGTCTCCAAGTCGAGATTTGAACCTGGGACCTCCCGAATATACAGCTAGCTACCCTCTCGACAGCGACATGGGGGCGGGGGGACTACACCATGAACTGTTTACAGTATCACACAGTTGCTTATCAACAGGAGTAGAAAGAAGATTAAAGTCTTCTGGGATGTTACACCTTGTCAACAGGTAAATAGTTACCGAGGCTTCGAAGGGGCAAACCTGGTAACTCTGTACCAGTCGACACGGGGGCACATCCCAAAAGACTTGAAACTTCAGCGATACCGCTGTGAGAACCTCAAATCTCCCACAAGTAGAAAGATCTACCCGATGGTTTGCACATATTTTAGGAATGTATTCTTTGCGATCTTCACATTCCTTGGGCGTGTTATTCATCTAGAGCAGAGACAAATCAGTGTCTTTGGTACTTCCATTTTGGTAAAAATGAATGCAGCAAATCGTTAACATAAAGTAATACATAAGTGTGTATTTGACAAGTACAGAAATGTGTTATTTTGCTCAGGACTGTATATAGGTCTATGTACGTATTTTTCTTAGGATATAAACATCATATGTAAATATGGTGCTGAGGAAATAAACACCAGTGTGAAAAATGTTTCGAATAAAAGCTGTACATATCGATGAAACCTTTATTTCAAATCAAGCCGTAATCTGTGATAGGATAAGCCATTTTTGAGATAGTTCGATTCCAGTTTCTCGTATTGCAGCCCTGCTTAAACAGATACATACCAAAACTAAATTATCTCAACAGATGTGTCAGGTATTTTCGAATATGAAACTCTCGGACGGACAGAGAGACGAGACCTTGTTGTGAGCCTATCTCCACTGCATATACTTGTGCAAATAAGGCATCTAAGTACCTGAAACCCGTTTAAGTCCAATGCAAGAATCGACTGCAAGGCAGGGAAAACTGCTCTGTAAGGCACTCGAGTGTCTGGTTGTGTGCAGACGGGGTTTCTATGTGTCTAGAAGATACCCCAACGTTAGACTAGGGTAGAAGGGAAGAAAGTAGGACATGGACACGTTACCTTCACAACCACACAAGACAATAAGTTGCGAACATGAAATGTAAAGTGCTTTCCATAAGCGGGCAACAAAAGTTAAGGAATCCCACCAGGTGGATGGTTTATTGAAGCT
Organism: Reticulitermes speratus; assembly: GCA_021186555.1. Lineage (NCBI taxonomy): Eukaryota > Metazoa > Arthropoda > Insecta > Blattodea > Rhinotermitidae > Reticulitermes > Reticulitermes speratus. The sequence goes on from JAJKFL010000237.1 coordinate 27,617,618, forward strand.
CCTACAGGTTTCCGAATAAAGAAATCGAGGGAGCTGTGGGAAAAACAATTATAATGTATTTGAACGTATTTTCCTGGTATTTACCCCGATGTATGTAACCCAAATCACGGAAAATTAGACCGGATAGCCTCTGCCCGGACATTATTCTAAAAATATCTCCCTAACACCAAATATACACACTAACCCTTTCCATCCTATTTTTATTTAGAGCAATATTATTACCTGGTGTTCATTTCTACAGTAACGTATACTTTATGTTGCATATGAACCACAAATACTCAACAAGATTTTTAGAGTTATCAAATCAAGAATGGTTAAGTGAGCGGGGCATGTAACACGCATGGGGTACAGAAGAAATGCACATAAGACTTCAGCCGTAAAACCATAAGGGAAGAGACAACTTGGGAGACGAGGGGTAGGCGGGAGGTCAAGATTAAAATAAACATTAGAAGAAATAAAATGCACTGAGGACTGGACTGAACCGGCTCAAGATAGGTTCCATTGGCGGGATATCGAGAGAGCGCAGTATGAATCTTACGGGTCCGTGAAAGGTAGGGAACTTACTGAGCAGCTGAGCAACTGTAAGCTTATCAACAAAAACAATTCTATGACGTTCATTGCTGAAAGACGACAGCAAACATGCCTTCACAGGTCTTACACAGCAAATAACTTCATACCAAAAGGGTCAGTGATTTTATACACATCTGAAAGAGTTAACGTATATTTCTATTTATTTATTCAAATTAGTTTGCCTTGAACGAGCTAAATACATTTCACTTGGATCTCCAAAAACACAATCAATGTCAATTGATCGATACAACCCATATTTAGCCTGTATTCCGAATTTAATACGCTTCTGTTAGGGCATCTTACATAACATTTCATTCACCTCTGTGACAAAGGAATTACGTACGAGGTGAAAGACACAACACACACACGCACACACACACACACACAGTGTGCTGCGATGTGAGTTTTATGATAAGCGCACATGAGCAGGTTAGCTCAACTGGCAAATATTACATTCGGACACACGGTTAAAATATCGGTCGGCGCACCTCACTTTTTCGCTGAGCTTCTCAGATAAGTCCTTCTGAGCAGACTTGATTAAGACACACTAAAATTGGCTACTGTCGCGTCATTTCCCTTCGTTTTCAGTCCTTATGTTCATCGGACTCGACACACAGTCGTCAAACAGCCTACGCACCAGCACAGAAAGTACCAAACTTACACGACAAATTGCTGGCTAGGCTGTGTGGAAATATGACTGGTCGGTCAGAATGTCCCAGTTGGTTCAACCCCTCTCTATTCTTAAGTGCGAAATAATTAGTAAGCGATTATGCTGTGTGTTTTTCTGTTGTTACCTACACAGCCAGGACGTAATGTAAGTAAACACTCCGTACATATTTCAGACTTACTTCCCCCGGTACATCCACAGATTGAAATTATGAACCTTTGCGGCATTCTTCAACGATCATAAATAATTCCTAAAAAGCCAACGAAAATCATTCAGTTCTTATGAAAAGTAAATCTTGTGGGCCGTTTAAATTCTCGTAAATGCTTTAAAAAATCCGAGCCATTAGGCAGAAAAACAAGACACGTGTACTCAATGTGTGGTTATCGTGACAAAACAAAACATGTGTGCTCACTGTTCGCTCATTGTGACAAAACAAGACACGTGTAGGCCTACTGACTGATCGCATTGTAACAAAACCGCCTTTACTTTTTTAACAAACGTTCGTAATTTTGGTGTGGCAACAATTTTAAAATCTAAATCGGTTATATTCTAGTTAAGGAGTAAGCAAATTTGCAGCTTCTTCAACCGAATGATGAAATACATCTCAACTCATCTTTGCATTTTGGTCGCCAGCCATTGTCTGCATTCGCTACGCAGAAAACTACTGGAACTCGTAAATACAAATAAAGGTTAAAATCGGGATACCGTTTCTGTGGCTGAATTTGAGTGACACTCGTACTGCATCGGAGAGGGTCGTGCGCATGGCCACAAGCTTGAAGCATTATGTGCAGGAGAAACTGCAAGAAGACACTCAACCCACCTTGCCTCCGAGGATTCCCGTATCAAACACAACGGCAAGAAAAATCAATATGAAAGCATGAGGGAAGGGCACTGTCCAAAAAGCCATCTTGCAGCCTAGCATTCACTGCATGTTCCCAGTCTTCCACTTCAATGCCACACAGGTGTAGCTGAACGATAATGGCTACAGAAGTTGATAATGGGAGAAATTATGATTGCTTCTAGGATAGGTAATAAATCCGAGAATATGGCAAAGTTCAAGTACTTGCGAACGACCGTAACAAATGCAACGTATATTCGTGATGAGATTAAGAACAGATTAAATATGGTATTTACGTGCTGCCACTGAATTCGGAGTTACTCATTTTTCACTTTTCTCTCTAGAAACCTAGATATAATAAATGAAGTATGATTTTACCTGTTCTTGGATGAGTGTACAACTGGCCTCCCACCATAAGGGAAGCACACAGACTGAGAGCGCTCGAGAACGTGGTGAGGAGAATATTTGGAACTAATGGAGAGGCAGTGCTGAGTAGTTTGTTGCAGGAGTGGGAGTGAAGTTCACTGCAGTCCCTTAGTACTGCGGCCTCAAATGGGCCATTTTTAACAGACAGAACCTTTACACAACACGGAGCATTTGTAGAACAACTTATGAGGGAGAAACAAAGTGCTCAAAGAAAAACCTGCCCCAGTGTCACTTTGTCCACTGCCAACTCCACGTGCAACATACTGAACCCGGAATTTCCTCGGCGGGGACCCAGCGAATAACTGCCTGAGAAGAGAAGGGAAGTAACAGAACGGAGAGACCGTGCCTTGGCTCAGGCGGTTAGTCGCCGACCTCTCACAGCGGAGGCCCGGGTTCGATCCCGGTTCAGTCCATGTGGGATTTGTGGTGTACAAAGTGGCACTGGGACAGGTTTTTTCCCGAGTACTTCGGTTTTCCCCTGTCAATTTCATTCCACTGGTGCTCCATTACTCTGAAAAACGAAAAAAAAAAAAAAGTAATCATCTTCATCACAGGATTACACAATAAGCCTTAAGGCTGCGGTGCGTCCGTACCTTCTGATGCGGGGCTCTTCACACACACACACACCACACACACAAAACAGAATGGAGAGAATTACAAGATGGGCTGTATTCGTACTCGTCACAACAAAAAAAGTTAGAATTCGAAGATTGAGACGGGTGGAACATGTAGCACGCATGAACAGAAAAATCACAAGGAAAGAGAAATCTTTATGGAGACCTAGAAATACATATGGGGATAACATTAAAATATATCTTAAGGAATGGCTTTTGAGAATGTAAATTGGATTTAGCCAGCCCAAAGCAGGGCCCAGTAACAGGTGTTTGTCCGTCCCGTTTCCTTCCTGTGAGCAACATGTCTCCGCAGTAATATTAGGTTCACAGTAATCAGTAAATGCATTATCATGCGAATCTCTTTGATGTTATGGCATGTATAGGCGTAACTAATATCTCTCTTAGTTTGCAGACAAGCATAAGGACTAAATATTACGTTACGTAATGCAACTCCAGCAAAAGTGCATCATCCTTCGTCCGCGATCAACAAGCCTGAACGCTGCACAAGGGCGTGGCTTCGAGGATAAAGGACACAACGAAACGCGGCACGCAGCATTAACAAGACTTAAAAGAAATATCAAAACTGAATTTGTCATCGGAATGCTAGGCTCAGTGCCGTACAACGAAACAGGCGGCAAGAGATCGGCTGAAGTCAAGAAAATTGCCCAAAGTTGACGAGGAGTAATCGGATGTACTGAAACATGAGTACGTAGCCAGTAAGTGAAAAGAATAAGAGACTAAAAATTTACAGCAGCAGGCCTACGTACATACTGAAACGAGAACATAGATGGAAAAGGGGATGAGATGGATTCCAGTTGGAAGTCGTAGAAGATGGAGATCAAAACTACCGCCGTTACTGCAGAATGGAAGTTGAAGGAAAAGAAACGAGTGTAAAGAACTGGCAAGCTAAGAAATGGGAAGAGTTCTAAGGCGAAAATGGGCAAATGGAACAGCAAAAGCACGTGATATACTACAATGCGGTAAATGAAGGCAATGGCATGGAACGCACTGATATATCGTTATTCGTTTGCAAGAACGTGAAACGAAAGCATAACACGGAAGCACAGTCTGTTCGCCCTAACGCTATGCTCAGTTTTGATAATGGACGTTTACGCCGATCGCTGTTGAGAAAACTGTATCTTCATTCCTATTGGTCTAAGAAGAAAATGGAATTTATATTAGCTGGGTGGGGGGCAGTTTCAGTAATATCATACACTAGTAGCAAATCCACACGCTCAATACCAACAGCAATGGTTCTGAAGCAGTTCCATCCACCTCCCAACCTATCTTCCCAAGATTCATCATAAATTTACCGATCTACTTCTTGGTCTTTCAAACATGTTTTCCTGGATGTCCTTGCCAAACTGCGCTGTTCGTCTCCTCCACTGTGACAATGCATCACCATCCCATCAACACTAGATCCGATGTATAAATTATGAAGCTCATATGTGCCATAAATACTAACTGCTCACTTCATAGAAGTCTATAGGGTTCTGATGATTTACATCACATTCAGTACCAATCAGTTCTTGGCCTATGTCCAATGCCCAGTCTGTCTCTGCCCTTAGGTAAAAAGGTAATGCATACACATTCCCTTAGTTTATTTCACTGAGAATGGTAACAGGGCTTGTCACTGTGTTTACCATTTTGTCAATGCACAGAGTCCAAAAACTGAATGGTACTGCATACTCACTTCAATGCTCATAATGGGAAGAGATATGAAAGGAAGGAGTTGTGGTCAAACTGGGATACTATGCTAGTATGTGCCTTGATGGACTAAAGAAAACTACAAAAATCTGCCAGGACACCTAGTGTCCTAGCTTAGGGATGCACAAGTTATCTGAAAATCTAGGAGCCACCTCAAAATTGTAGGCACCAGAAGGGTGACATGAAGCAAGTGCCATACTGAGGATCAACAACTATTACACACCATCATACAAAACTTATTCACATGGCAATCTGATGCTCAGGATTTGTGCAACCCTGTCCTAGCTGACACTTAAAACTGGCACCTCCTGAATATAGGTCAAATGTGTTACTGCCATACTAACATTGCTTGCTATGGTTGGGTATTAATTAATTAAACGTTTTAAAAATGTCTTAAAAAAAGTTTTTTCATCAACATTCTTTTTACTCAGTGGAGGAGTATTTTAATTATAATATAATGAACTGAACAATATTTATTGATTTTAAATGTTTTTATGACAATGCTTGGTTTCAGCAGTATTTTGTATCAAGTGGAAATTTTGTGTATATGGTATCGACTGTGTCCGTGTGTTGGTGATGGAGCCTTGTGGGGATTTACAGAACAAGAAATAAAATGGAATGAAATTATATTAAAGGTCATTATCCAGATGTTGGCATGTTTTGTTGTTCTGGGCTTGGATTGTTTTATTATTATGTTTTATGTGTCAGGTCTATTTTGCGGACTGCCTGTGTTTGTTTGACAATGTGTATATTGTATGACTTGTTAGTACATATGTTTGACCAAATCCACATCCTGATTTTGTCTCTTGAGACTGTATATTGGATCTACGGATTGTGAATAAATGATGATGATGATCATTGCAAGAGTAAATTTGTATCAACAAAAAATAAAACTTGTGCACTCATATTTATTTACTTACTGCTTATTTAATGGTATTGTCAGCTACTCTGACTATATAGCATCAAATTGTAGGATGGATGTAGCATAATGAATGGGAAGTTCCAGATGACAGCTGTCATGTAATTTCAGGTGCTGTCCTGGCATTCAACTGGAACGACCCAGGATCCATAAGAAACTTCATCAGAACAATCACTGTACTAACCAGGACTGAAATGTGCTGCCTCCAGAATACACATTCCAAACATTAGCACTTAAGACAACTTGCTTGATGTGTGCTCCAGTTGGTGAACCACATTTTTATTCTCTCAATGGACAGGAAGTCCTTAGGAGCAGAAGACTGCAAGGAACCTCTCACGTCCACTCAACCTATACAAATTTACCGTGTAAAATTTGGATACAGGGGCAACTTTACTGGAAATGAAACTATCCCTTTCACAGCTGCACATAGGACCAGAAATACATTCACAAGCAGACACGGCTATGATTTTGTGTGAGACAGACAAAATAAGTGGTACACATAGTGAAGCCAGCAAGTACAGAACATATCATACAATGCATTATATACACAAATGTTTTGCTCTGCACTCACAGGTTATCAGAAAGTCATGCCCGATCACAGCATGTTTCTACAAAACAAAAACAGCATCACATGATGCCAATTTCACATAATCCAAAAATAATTAGTGATGGCTTCTCACTGCGAGCAGAACAATAAAGCGCACAGCATAAAAAGCTGTGGATGGAAGGGGGAATGCAAGCTACACTGTGAGTTTGTAATAAACTGTGACATCACGATAAATAAATTTAAAGTTTCCAAAATCATGAGCTGTATGTGGCAAGTAACAGGTGCACCTGAATAACGGACATAATTCATATAAAACTGTTGCCTTATTTCACATAAGTACCATATTTGGCATGAACCATTCTGAAGTAGTCTTGCATGTGTTTATGACATGCAAGACATGCTAGAAAATAAAAGGACAAGTATGCTAATTTTAGTGGGAAACAGAAGATAATATTACGCATGATGGTATAAACGTTTTAACAGGTAGTGACAGTTTCAACCACTCAACAATATAATTTAAACATTTCAAACCCTCTGGTACACTTCCGCCCTACCCAAAGCTTCATCACCCTCAAACATAATTTACCATGCATATAAAAGTAAAGATCAACAATTTATTTTTTAGCTTGCAGTCCTTATGCCAGAAAGTCTTACTCATCATGTAAATTTCAGACACAGCAGCTGTTTCAACTACAGATCATCAACTGACAGATTACATACATAGTAGCAAGTACAGTTATCAGTACTTTTGTCAGGAAAGTTGGCAGGGTACTTCTGTACTGATACAGACTATTTTTTAGTATGCAATACAAAAAGGGATTTAAATACTGAAACAATGTTTACACATTGATTATGCATTATGATTTACGAAGACTGCAACAGCAGCCCTCTTTACATTTCATACCTTCCATTCTGATTAGACATATATATACCCTTACCTTTCACTTTCTTCCATATGCAATGAGTAACAATGATTTTCCATTCATTCACATATTCATATCCACTGTCTATATTAAAACAGTCCATATACCATCTACCAAAATCATACAAGCAAATTCTGACAGTAACAAAGAGTCTAATTTCCTATCTTCTAGGTAGCGTACCATAACACTTCCTTAATAACTCCCCCCCCCCCCCCCAATCAAAGTGTTACAGCGTTCTGTTTCCTCATGTTATCACTATTCAGAAAACAGCTTTAATATTTAAAGGAAACCCAACTGTCTTACTTTTAATCAACTTTTCAAAAAGTAAAATTTTATCCCTTTATTTTAAACATTACAATAAGACAGAATTACATTTTTTTTTCACTGCAGTACCCTATCACATTTTCATATGCAAAAAACATGCTTCAAGGGCTTAAGCTCTGCCACAACATAAAACTAAAATGTACCAATCTCATCATCACACAATAACAATGTGGCCTCCATACAGATGACAACAAGCAGACTTTAGAAAGACATGATGCTAGAAGCATGCAGTTATGGACTGACCAGCTGTTCTTCATTTAAGGTATCTATTTAAATAAATTCAAAAATAAAGTCCACACAACTCCCACGATCCTCAGGCAGTTAGCCACGTGGCAATTTGGCCAGACTATGGTTGTGGTAGGGCCATCATTGGTGAGAGCACTGGATTCCACCTGGACCACCAGCATGTTCATCATCATCACTGGCATATGCCTCCTGCCGGCCAGACCCACCTGCGATGCGCTCATTCGGATCATAATCATGAAGGTCCACTTCTTCAACGTGTTCTCCCTTAGGCAGCTCAAATGTAGGTCGTGGTGGTAACAAGGGCTCCAGTTCCTGCATTAAACTTTTGTATCAGCACATCAACGCCATAAAGCTCATTTACATATAACTGTCCATATGAAACCTACTGTATTTACTCATATAAGTGTCTAAAACATGCAAATGCCCAATTAATTTAATGAGGAAATAAAAACACTTCTTGCACCACATAATGACCTGCCCTTTACTTTGACACGATGGTTATCACTGCAAGATTTGAGGTTCTCACAGTGGTGCCGATGAATATTTAACTCTTCTGGGATGTGGGGATGTGACGTGTTCTTGACTGTGTAGTTCCAGAAACTGCGAAGGATGATAGTGTTTTCGTCTTCAAGGTGAAGTACTTCAATGTCAGTTACGTCTTGGATTGCTTAGCCCTGAAGGTGAAGGCACTCTGATCATTTGAAATGTCTGGAACTACACTCCTGACACAGTTCCACATACCACAAGAACTGAATCACCATGGTTTTCACTGTTTATGCAGACTTTTCATTTCCTCTTTCAGCGCCCCTCCTGGTGGACTGATGGCTGGATCAGGCTGCATGCTAAAAATAGCCTTCACATAATCCTGTATTCAAATGTTTATGGCTACATTGGTGTCACTGATATTTACTTTATTTTGTACTGTTTACTCTGAATTCACCTTTTTTGCATCCTGTATCATTGCAACTGACACACAGTTGCCACAGAAGGTACAAAGCTATGTGGCCAGGAGAGTGTCCCTTCTCCATTACCTCCAACCGCTGACATGGAACGGCGTGTGAAATGTGAAGAATCACCCAATGCACTACATACTGAGCCACTGACTTCCTCATTATATAACTAGTTCCCATACTTATAAAGTGTCAGAAACCTGGGTGTGAAACTTGGTCTCTCACATTATGGGAATAACATAGGCTAACAGTGTATGAGAATATGGTGTTGAGAAAGATATTTGGGTGCAGGAGGTAGGAAGTAACACAGAAAACGTACCTTGAGTTTTACTTCATTAGCGAAATGGTTCTCTGGGAAGGTGACATCGAACTTGATGTACAAGTTGCCCCTCTCGAAAGGATTTCTATAATGAGGCATACCCTCACCTTCAATACCCTTAACGTCACCTGAAACAAAAAAGAATGAAACACTTTAAGTTCAAAAATTGGGTTCAAACCCATTTCTTGTCAGAAATATTCTTATGTTACACAAATACGGTATATTTCATAATAGATCATACAGACTGCAAAGTCAGACCCTATACATCAGTCACGGAATATCTTGTCCATCTCCATAATGGGATAAAATGTTATAAGCATCACCCCAATCCAAACATTGTAACTTTCTTTTTGTTTTGCCACCTGCATAGGTCATATATAGCATCGGATGACAAGCGCGCTCAATGAACTGGGAAAATGTGTGCATGTTCCTTAGGGCCAAGAATTAAGCCTGTGACAACCCAAAATTTTATAAACATTTCTTATCTCAATAAAGCATATTTCATGCATCATCGTTCTCTTCTTCATTTAATCCCATCCCACATGAGGTGACAAGTACAAACTGTGAACCTCCTAATTATACATTTTCTTTCCACCCCTTGTTATTTCCTCCCTCTTGGACCCCAATACTCTAAACTCAGCACTCTAGACTAACAGAGCAAGTTTCAGAGATGAAATTATAGTCTGTAAATTTTAATCTTTGTTTTTAGATAGAGGGGTAGATAAAAAGATTTGGAATCAAATGGCAGCAAGCACTCCTCAGATTTAATCTGCCCTTATTTCATTATGTACACTACATTACCTTCATTTGTTACTGTTTGAGCTTTGACACATTTCTGGAACGTTTACTAGCAATTCTCACATTCTGCGCCCTGTGTTGTGGCGATACATGAACCTCCTAATTTTCTCTGTTTACTGGCAGACCCACATCCTTACTGACTTTAACCCTTTGGCGCCAAAATTAAATGCCTAGTGTGATGAGCAGCACACCAGAATTTAAATAGGGGCTGCATAATAAAGGTCATGATAGGCCATCCACTATACCCCTTGCTTGGTGTTTTGAGCATCCCACTGCATAGCATGTATACCTGATGTTACACACCAAAGGGTTAAGGTACCCCATGCTTCTGCCCAGGCACACCAGCAGCATACACTAGTAGTTGACACCTTCTGATCAATTTCAGACTGATGTTTCACATACTGGATGAAGTGAACTCAAATAGGAGTAACATACTTATAGAATTTTGAGGATGAAAGCATACTGTCCACATGCACTTCTGCATTCAGACAGGAATTCCAAATAAAAGGTTTTACCTGCATGTAGGCAAACACAGAATGCTGGAACAATTATTTCCTTCTAAACAAGGAACAGCTGCATGCTGAATGGAAGTACAGCTCCATGCACCTCAATACACCAGCTGTTTTACCTTCAGGTAAGAAGCCCCTGGTACCCCATGCAGAGGTGTCTGGATTGGCACCTGAGCCAGTCTGAATGGTTCAGAGAAGAGAACAATCTCTTGCCCCTTTCAGGAATCAAACTCCAAACCTCACATGTCCAGCCCGTGGCCTGGTCACTACACCAAATTCTCTTATACACTGTTTACAAATTTCATACATATTATTCAGTTCTTTTAAAACTCTCTCTGAAATGTTCCACCAAAAGAGAAGCACTGCCCCCATAATGTTACTTACAGATTTAGCACTCAAGCACAATACCTGGTTTAACAACCTGTCCAGGAGGATGTTTGATCAGAAGATCACGACCATCAAGATGTTTCAGCACCATGTGGAACCCACAGAGTGCCTCTGTGAGTGTGATGGTATGTGCCATCAATAGGTCATCACCTGAACGCTGAAATTTGTCATGATGTTTCTGATGTAAGACGATGACTACATCTCCAGGTTCAACTTCAGGCTGCAAGATTGGGCACAGTTTTCATCAAACTGTATATCCACAGCATATATAATACATGACGATTGCCAGCACATCAAGTCTTGTATGTCATCTAAATCACTCCTAGTTTAAAATGCACTCCACTGGACAATAGAATGCCAGTTTAATCCCGTGTCAAAGCACCAAGGCTGAATAGTCTGACACAAGCATCTTCAAATAGAAAAATAAAGTTTTGCTACACACATGTTGAACACTGATAGACAAAAGTTTTATATGGATTTCTGATCTCTCTGATATATGCTACTCTCTGATGCAAGCTACATTACATCCTTACTTGGTAACATTAACAATATTTGGCAGACAGGTACACATTACGAAGCTCCTCTGTATACAGGTTTCCCCAGCATGAAGTTATTACTTCTGCTGCTGGTACCAGTATGCTCCCCAGAACCTGTTATGAAATAGCCTCAACCTGTAGTTTTCCCTGAGATTGAGAAATCAACCTTCATAATCACTTAATCAATTATAATCTTTTATACTTCAATCTCTATATTTTTAGACAGCTGCGAAGACAAAAGACTCTAAACTGAATTCTATTCCTTGATGTTATTTGCTGGACTACTGACCATGCTGACTGGCAAAATGCATTTAGTTTGATATGGAATGGCAACATGTAGTTGACAAAAATACAAATAACCATCATTACACACGGCTGTAACCTACATTTGCATAAATCTTGTAGCCGTAGGTATGGTCTGATCAAGTTTTATCAAAGGAACTCAGTCAGTGACACAAATACTGAAATTGCATAAAACTGAATCTTGTGATGATTCAATGATGTGAAACAGAATGAGCTGGCACACCCTGAACAAAAGTGTTCTGTACGATGTGTAGTCTGTCAGTGGACTGAAACCAACATGGTGAAATAAAATATAGTACGTTACTATTCTAAAGTTCCATTATATTCACCTGTTGATCTCCCTCTCCTCGGAAGTAGATCTTCTGACCCTCCCTCATGCCTTTATCAATGTGAACATCCAGGATTTTGGTTTCATTCACTACTTTCTTTCCACGACATGTTGAGCAGCGGTCCTTCTCACTAATAACTTCACCTAATAAAAGAGTACAAACTCTTAACTACTAGATAACAGACTTCAAAGAACACAGTCCTTGAGAAGCTGACAGCCATTCAGGAAGCCAGATGTGCCACATCTTTATGAAACCAAAGGTTCATTACTGCATTCACGGGAGCCACCACTGGACTCTATCACAGCTAGCTGAATTCAGTCCACATCGTCACACCCTACTCTTTAAGACACATTTTAATGTCATTGTTTCCATTTTATAATAGGTTCCCCAAGGGTTTCCAACTAAAATTCTATATATATTTCTTGTCTCTCCTGCGCACTCTACATGCCCTGCTCACCACATCCTCCTTGTTTATGTCACACTAATATATGGTGAAGCATACAAATGCAGAAATGGCATGCAATCAAAGAATCTGCATTTATAGTATACAAATAATTCCAAATACAAGTTAAAATAAAACACTTTTACAGGCTTGCTATACAAGGCCATCAGCATCCCCTTACCTGGATTATTTAGGCAGGAAAAAAATTCATAGATTTTCCACATTATAACACAAGAAAGGAGGTTCTTTTAATGTGACCTGAATAAAAAAAGCAAATATATAAAATATATCCCTTTGGAAGTGGTTGTGCATCGCTGCCTCTTGGGAGACCTAGACTGAGATGGCAGGGTGATAATAAAATGCCCAGCAAGGACTAAGGTGGGAGGTAATGGACTGGATTCAACTGGCAGACTAATAGTCTCTGCTTTCAGTAACAAAAAGGATCAGCATAAAATTCTTCTACAGTTTTCCTACAGTACACTATGGCTAAACAAGACACTTTACCTTCGCCCCGGCAATCTGGACACCGTGACTGAAGCTGCTGGGACATGCCAGGTCCAAGCTGCCTGTATGTAACTTTAACACCACATCCTCGACAGGTGCGGCAAGTGTGAGATGCCCCACTTCGTCCACCTTTCCTGTAAATATAAGGTTACAAAGTGCTTCTGGCTGTGCTGCCTTGGATAAATGAAAGTTACATGTCACATGTACAGAGCATGAAATACAGGACAGGTACCAGAAAGAGAAGATTTTGGTTTGGATGTCTGTAATGACTGGACTGAACAGAACACAAGTAGCCTTGCCAATCATAACGTGAAAGACTACTGTATCATTAGTTTTACCACCCCATATCAGACACACTTTCATAGCAATCACATCAGAGTATGGGCTGTCCATAATTCATCTTCCTCTATACCATTCTGTGAGAGCACAGAAAGAACGTAACAAAATCCGTATGTTTTTATTTATCACCTGATTCTTGGTTTATTTCACCTTTCATATATACATATGTTGTATTGCTTCAAATGAGAGCACTCCTACTGGCCAAGTACTGCATTATTTCAATATTAATACTATTACCACTGAGTTAAATATGGTCACCAGACCTGTAGTATCAGAAGATTTAAAAATTATTACTCCTGGATGATAAAATATTACCCTTGATTTCAAATCCAATTGACAATTGTGTAATACTGATACATTTCAAACTCCCTATTCCTAGACAATACAAGTTAATTACACTTTTTAAACTTGTGGTTTACATTTGGGATCTCAAACTTTGTGACACTGTCTCTCCCTAAAATATTACATAAATTTAAGTAACTTCCCATGCTTAAAGCAACTGATGCAATTGGGCTTAGCGAGATATCCAGCAGATCTTCCTTTATCAGTATCTAAATAGGCTGAGATAATGAGATGATAATGACCATCCCTTGTGTATCTGATGTAGCACATTCTTTATAATGAACACTTGACTCACATTTTAAGCAGTCAACAGTTTTCAATGGAAGGATTAGTTTACTTGGAAGTGCACAGTTTTTTACACATCACCTTAGAGACATCCACCCCCACTTCATGTTCCATATCTATCTAAGGTCAGAATTTGCTCTTTACAACAGCAACTTTTGAAATCCCAACTTCAAACAGGATGATGCAAAGGGAAAAAAAATTTTCACAGCTTTCTCACTTAATTTTTTGCACTCAGCTTGCACACGAATTCAAGAAGAGACAATGTGAGAAAATTTATTTTCAGAGAGCGCTACAGGCAGAAACCAAGGCATTCTTTACTTTCAAAATGTCTGTTTCATCACAAACATGTAAATGTAATTTTATTTACACCCAGAAGAAAAGTATGGCCTTCCCCATGCCTACTTTCATGGAATGCCCAAGTATATTATGTGCCCATCACTTATACCAAATGTCACCATAATTGGACAACAAATGTGGAATGTACATTCATTTCCACTCTCAAGTAAAGTATGGCTTCCACTGTGCGGACATTCATGAAATTCACAATCACTTAATTTTTGTGGACATCTCCTGTACCAAATTTTATGCAAATCGGACAAAAAATGTTGCAGATATGTGGGCAAAACTTCATTTATGCCCTTATGTAGCAGATTTCACAAAATTCACAACTGCACAATGTCGTTAAGTAGAGACCGTCTATAAAGAATTTCACGCACACCAGTCAAGGAATGTGGATGGTACAGGTAGAAATTCATTTAGCCTGTCAGTAATGTGTAAATGTCATTTAGCTAATTTTAATCGACTCAGGCTTGATCAGCACTTCCTGTAAAGAACTCCTACCTGAATTTCATAAAAATCTGACAAACAGTTTAGTCACTGACACTAGGTCACAACAAACAGATAGGAAGACATGATCTCCACATCAAGCATTTTTGGGCGTGGTCATAAAATTGCGAAAAGCAACTATTGGCTTCATCATGTCTGTCTGTCTGCATGGCACAACTCGGCTCCCACTGGACAAATTTTCATGAAATCTGATATTTGAGTATATTTAAAAAGTCTGTCACAAGAATTCAACTTGCATTGAAATCTGACAAGAATAATGGGTACTTTACTTGAAGACCTATGTACATTTATGATATCTACATGAATTCCTCTTGGAATGAGAAATGTTTCAGCTAAAGTTGTATAGAAAATCAAAACACACATTTTATGATAACTTTTTTCTGAAAATTGTGCTGTTTGTGAGATAATGTGAAAACATATGGTGCAGCCAGACAGGCCAGAGATAACAATGTAACATGGTGCATGTGCATTGCATGCTGGATAACTAAGGCTACAGACACACACTCAGAATATGTAATTCTTATTGCTTTTCCATGGCAACAATGGTTACGCAAATGTGCCTCAATGTTACGTTATATGTACACTGCCAATCTTGTTAACCTTGTAAAGAATGCCTAAAAACTGGAAATGATTACCTAGCAACCAGATCACAGAGACAGAAATACGTAACATTAGATTAAAGTACCGTATATTCTCGAATCTAATCCGCACTCAGGTTTTGGCGATTTCTTAAACGAAAAAAAGTTAGTTCGCGATTCTAATCCTTACCTTTCCTTCAACCACCCCTTGCCCACGGGGCGACTGATTGAATAATATTGGATGTTACCAATGCGTTAAAATCCGACGCTACGCCTGTGGCCGATGAGTCATACCAATAGAGGCGGGGCCTTTCTCAACAGACGTGCGCAATCTCGTCTGAAGCCAGCTGAGCCTTAGTTGTTGAAACGTGGGAGATGCTTGTTCCAATTTGTCGTGTACCATAGTTATGGAAGAGGGACGCCTGAAATCTAAACGACTCTCATATACGGCAAAGTTCAAACGTGAAGTTATTCGGTGCGCAGAGGAGAATGGAAACCGCAAAGCCGCTGTTGATGAAAGCAACGTTCGACTATGGCGGAAACACAAGGCAGCGATGACATTGTATGGGAGGACGATGTTGAAGATAAAGATGATAGTGACTGGGTGGAGAGCACGGATAACGATTCAGTTATGAGTGATGACGGCGAGTCTGATGAATAATAAATTATAATAATAAATAATAAAATAATAGATGATTGTATTGTATTGTTCTTACGGCACATACAGCAGCTCAATCATTTTTCCAAAATCCAGCTCTAGACCGCGAATCTAATCCGCATCTGATTTTTTAGCCCTCTAAAACTGTAAAAAGGGTGTGGATTAGATTCGAGAATATACGGTATTTCGTATGGAAGGTTCGCAGCATTGCAATCATATCTATAAAATTACTTTATGTGAAAAAGGAACCTATTGTGATAACGACTGCAAGCAAGGTAAAAGGTAAATTTCTCCCTAGAACACGCCATGAAGGCCCACAGGTGGAGTAGAGGCATAGCTCTACTCTTTCTTTAACCCTGGCACTAGATGAGGGTGGGTGGTCAACTCCATGCCCCGGACACTTTACCACCGGGAAAGAGACCCGGTACCCATTGTATAGGAGGCTGGGTGGGCCCCAGGGCCATTCTGGACAGCTGCGGAAAATCTTGCCTCCACCGGGATTCGATCCCCAGACTGTCCAGTCCGTAGCGAGTTGCTATACCAACTGTGCTATCCCGGCCCACAACGACTGCAAGTAGCTAGTGGAATGGTTAAAGTAAAAAAAGCACTTACCCATCACATACTGTACAAATTACATTTTTACTAAGCTGCAGTTTAGCTGTCTTGCCATTGTACATCTCTTCTAATGAAACCCTGAAACAAGAAAGTGCTTTATTATAGACATTTAAAACTACAAGATTTGTTGCCAAAAATACTTCGTAACTTAGCAATGTGCAGTGTGATTGCCAAGGTAAATATGGCCTGCAGGCTGCTTCCCACATATCGAGCACTTACTGGCAAAGACGTAACACTGTTCCAGCCATAAAATTAAAAATGTATGTCATAAGAATATTCAATACCACAATGTCCCTCATATTAATAAAGCTGTACTTGTTAACCTTATCATATGGCAACAGGAAGTATAGACCTCTCAGTACTCTGGAGCAGGTGGCCACATTTCAATGCAGGGGTAGAACAGGAGATGTGGCAGACTGTATTTTAGAGTCAAAGTTCCCAACTCTTATGTTCTTTATATGATATCTGGTGTCTCTGAATCTTACTGCTATTAGCAGACCATATTCTAACGGTCTCATAGAAATTTAGCAAACCTGTTGAACAAGTAGTAGTAGTAAAGTCGGCACTCAGCCAGCTGGACATTGCACATGTACTGTCACAATAATGCTACATGTGGTCCATAAAGGTCCATCACAAATATACATTATGTATTCCACATAATATAAATTGCAGTAATATGTGTCCAAGACAGGGTGCTGAGGATTTTAAATCAACCCTGGTGCAATTAAGGTTGTTCACTACTGTCATAAGTGAACCAGCATTCAAGATGTTGTGAGGTGACTCATGTCAGTTTGTTCACAATAGGGCTCACAATCCCGGTCAAAATCTTAATACTGGTATTTCAGTATTTTTCATTTATGAAATCAGGATACCGATATTAATACCGGCATTCCAAAAACAAACATTTTTCTCAATACATTTTGATGACAATTAGGTGCAATGACAAGGAAAAAACTAGTAATTAGTTGAATTCATGTTTTACATCAAACTTTTATTACAGTAATAAATACAATTCCGGGAGCGGTAGTCAGTTGGTTGTTGCGTCTTATCTTGGTGATAAGTATGTCATGACTCGCCATCACACATTGCTGTTATAAAACCACCTCGCTAACAGAAAAATATTTTTAGATTTTTATAATACAACAATCTGAAATTATTCACTAACATGCAATATTTACTTTTTTCTTTTGTGTGCAACAAAGTGTCTAGAAAACCAGATCTGAGTTTCATGACATTTGTAGTAGTAGTAGTAGTAGTAGTACAGTAGTACACGCGCGCGTGCGCACACACACACACACAAAACACAAGTAATATTATTACAACTTACTTTAGTGGATGAATTGTATCTTCACCTCGATGTGGCCTCCTGGGCCCCATGCCACCACCCATGCCCATTCCAAACAGACCCCCACCGAAAAGATGCGAAAATAAGTCATCAGGAGCAAAGCCTGGCCCATCATGACCTCCTTCTTGCATTCCCTTCAGTCCATATTTGTCATAGATTGAACGTTTCTTCATGTCTGACAGAACTTCATATGCAAATGATATTTCCTTGAACTTGTCTCCTGCTTCGGGGTTCTTGTCAGGATGAAATTCCTTTGCTAGCTTGCGGTAAGCCTGAAATTAAAACAGTCACAGTAGCAGTATAATTCTGATATAATTTCCAATGGTCACTTGCAAGACAGAATTTACATTTAAAACACTAGTGCGTGGTGCTAACATTCCAGTCTTTCTGGATTTTTACATTTAAAATGGAATTATGATTACTATATTAAAAAAGGCAGGAACCTTTTTATTTCATTGCATTATACTATATTCTACTACCCACAAACTCCCATTTCCTGGCTTCTGAAATCTCTGACTCACACAAGTGGTTTTAAATTTCAGAACAACAGACTGTGTGCGTAACAATCATATTCACCAGTCTCTAGCAAACAAACCCACACCGAGACCATTTTCCTGTTATTCAAGAAAAAAGCAAATAAAACAGCCATATCACATGCTTGCCATGCCAAGGAATGAAGTTAAAATGATATATACTATGCCAACACAAAAAGAATGTCTCTCTTACATGTGGAAAATAACAGCTCAAGACTCTACATATCGGATAATTAAAAACACTAAATCTAAAAGAACCTATGTAGTTACGGATGGTTACAACTTTTCATTTTCTTGAAGGCCATCATAACCAATCTAATTTTCTTTCAACTTCCAACATACATTCTTACTTTTGCAGGGCACAAGCATAAACTCTTTCATGTGGCATACACAATGATGCTATCTGTACCTCAGGATATACAGCAACAAATGTTACAATATGACGTGAATGATAAAGACCTGTCTGCGATTCAAACCAAGCATCTCCTGAATTCAAGTCCAGAGTGCTACTATTACAGTAAAACATTTGCTTATAAACATTTCATTGGCTTCATGTCACAAGTCATAGCATGTACTTGGAAAAATTATTGCTATCTTCTCGACAGAGTCACGCGGCTGGACAGAGGGGTGAAGCAAGTCACACTGCTGCTTGACTTTGTGATGAGCAAACTATCTTGCAACAGTTACATTACACTTTCAGTGTAGGACCAGCACCATCTGTATACTGGAAGTTACTCTTTCCACATTACTGCCTCCCCTTGCCTCCTCCTCTTACACAGATATATGCCATAATACGGGCATGCTATTAATTTTGACAACAGTAAGTGAATTTGGACCAACTGCAGGAATGCCACAAAATTACTGAACCTGGTTTCTTCGAAACCAACATTAATATACATCTCCAAACCATTCACATAATTTCTAAAATGGTACATCCATCCTATGGATAGTTCCCAAAAAGGTAAAGACTTGCAGGAAACTGCATGGTGTATCTGAAATAATGTCCTTTGCAATTACAAGCACTCTGATCTCCAGCACCACTCACTCCACAAAACATCCTGTCACTGCCTTGGAATCTGAAGTGTCACCCTTAATCTATGTTCCTTCGCAACACACACAAATGCAATCAGAACAGCATACTAATCAATTACACCAACAATGACAATGAATTAACCCACACTTCCATGATTCTAAAATGTGTAAAAATGGTTATTAACCCTTAGGTGCTGGAATTAAATGCCCAGTGTGATCTGCAGAAGACTGCAGCAGACTGGCATTTTGACCATCATACTGCATGTTACAAATCTATTATGTTCAGTGCTAAAGACTGAACAGAAGTAACTGAATACCAGAAAAAGTTACTCTATAATCCCCTATACTGGTATGTTACAACGTCATTCATGCCACAATGACCTAACCAGAAATGCACTATGTAAGCTCCACAAATTTCTTATTAAGTAAGATGAAGACAGGCAGCTCAAGATTACAAACTTTCAAGAGACTTCAAAAATGAAAGGTTGACTGATCATCAATATTAATTATTCTGAAGGGCTTTCATTAATATTTATGCTTATATTATACCAATAAAAGCAATGTCTGAAAATCACAGGCTCATTATCAATGCATATTTTTAACAAATAAACCCATATTCTCAACTATATGCAGGCATGTTTTATGGCACAAAATGGCAGCTTTCAGTGCCTGATTGAAGTCTACTTACATCAGAATTAACCGAAACCTGAATTTGCACCTAAATTAATAATATACATTCAGCATGAAAAAACCTCACTCTGAGCTAAGTATCACATCTGGAGTATGCTTAGAAATGTGCAAGTGGTTTCTAACATGTGATGCAGTACCACAAGAGGATACTTATAATTCTGAGACTTCATTTCTCTTGTTTGAAACATGGTAACTACCTGCAGGAAACAAAAAATCAGAAGGTAATGTCCAAGTACTATTTGGAACACAAAGAAGCTCCTTGTATTTGCTTCAAAGGACAGAAAAAAATTTCTGAATATGCTGCTTTCACGCAATCTCTGGGAAATCAGTTTCCTATAAATAAACTGCAACATCTCAAACATTGTGCCAGCAACAGATTACATTTCGGGATCCTTAAAACAACATATAAATCATTACAATCTGCCTCCATTATGGACAAAAACTGTCACACTGCTGCAGATTTAATAGAGAAAGTTATATTCCAACCCTACCACAAACTATGTCAGTCTAAGCACTTACGCGATAACTTGGGTACTGCCACTAACTGCCAGACCGCGTCTATGGAAAACGAATTTCGGAAGACGGCATTTAGGAACGTGTGATACACAGCACCTTCTCCTTTCTACAAAGTAACTAAACTTCACCGCATACGACAATGATAAAATTTATATTTCAATTTATTTTGTTATTCCTCTGCTCTTAACAGGAAAAACACCGCCTATGAATTTATAAACCCCACAAGAAACATGAAGTATATAACCTATTTCTTGAAACCTGTGATCTAGATTTTTAAATAATAAAATAACTTGCTCCTTAAATGGACAAATAAATTCAAGGTATTCATAAACTACAAACACTATTTTGTTGGCGTTCCTTGGAACGAATCTACAATTTGAATAGCTTTGCAAAGGATCCGTCAATTAAAATACAGACAATTTGTACCTTGCAAAACGCCTTTATAATCGAATAAATATGGAATACACCAACAACTTCGGTTTTCTGAAAAACGACAACTTCCTGTGCAAATTTGTATACACCTAAGCACAAAGAGGGGTGGCCTTGGTAAATTGTATTTCCAGGACACCCTACTAAAATGTGATACTGTAGAAAACTTCAATCGCCACACACAAACCAACATTCGTCACACTAAAAAAAATTGCTGTTTTACCAGTGATGGATGCAAACTTACCTTTTTAATTTCGATATCGGACGCATTTTTACTCACTCCTAGAACATCATACAACTTCGTATCGGCCATTTTCTAACAATGCGAGCTAACAGTCATAGATTCTGGGTTCTTCAGCAAGTACCGGATGCACGTATAGTATGACTGAAGTCAAAGTTTGTGTTTTGTAAACTTAGTGGCTTGTTGCATTAATAATAATAAAATCTGTACATCATAAATACAAGAACATTAAATAGTGTCGTATGGGACTGTAAAATGTAAAGTTCGAAAGCAATACATTGCTGTTTTATTTTGAATTATGACGTTACATCCGTTTTCGTGGTCATTGAACGAACTCTGGTGGGTCTGCTGAGGACAAGCAAGGTATCTTCTGTGAGGTAAATCTCTGATCCATGATGGTAATATAATGCACAGATGGTTGGCAATGTTGAGGCATGCGAATAGTTCTGCCATCTACTCGGCAACAATTGTTAATGAAACGGCATCGGTACATCAACCGTACAAGGCCACTTGTAATTCGAACACCTTAGGTCCATAGTACAGTACTTATTTATTTATTATAATACATTATAGAGATCCTTATTAGGTAACAAACCATTGGATGTTGAATTTGTCATTTTAACAACATATAATGGTTCTATACCAAGATATAGAACTAGTCATGTGTACATAAGGATGGGATCTCATAAAACTTTAACATATTGTTTCATCAAATAAACAAATTCAATATACAAACAGAACAATGTCAGCATTACAAAAATTGAAAGAATCAAAAATCAAACCAGTTTTCTTAATAGAGCAATGTGTACATTACAACTTGAGAAAATCCACAGCAACCTTAATTATGCTATAATTTAAATAAAATGAGCAACAGAAATGCATTTTATATAAAATTCGTCATATATATTAAACATATTTACAATGTCATAGACGAAATTCATATAAAACAGAGTATGTCTAATAACAGTTCATTATGTACAAATTAATTTTCTTTGTAATTAAAATATTTGTCTAATGTATAAAATGAATGTTGATGATGAAAACCTTTCAGAGATGATTTAAATTGATATTGTGAGACAGTTCCTTTATTTGACAAGGAAGCCTGTTATATACCTTAATACCATAATAGTAAGGTCTGTTCTGATAAATGTAACAAGGGTTGATACAGGTTGGAGTTATTCCTAGTATTGATTCTATGTATCTCAGAATTTGTCATAAAATGTCTTTATTGTTAACCACAAAAAGTACAAGCAACAATATATACTGAGATCACAGTACAGATACACATCATGTATCTAAGAAGCATGGGACTGGATGCAAAGACAGACTGCCCCATTAGGCATAATGTGACCGGCTCTGACACACCAACAATGTGCCAGTGTGTGGTAGCATGCTTATGTCCAGTTAATTTGCCACTTACCTGTAACTCTCAATCACTGTTCAGCAGTTTCATGATAACCACTAATTATTTCAAGTCAATATAACTAGTGAGATTTCAAACACAGGATGTACATTTTAATAAGCACTGTAGTCTGGGCTTTCAAGCACTTGTGTACAATGAGCAATTTTGGAGAAATATGATTCACTTAAGCCTTGTACAATTTTTGGTGCATACTCCCAGCATCAATTTTCAGCATGTGTTCAGTATGTCAGAAACCAACAACCTTCCCCTACAGGGCACTAATTTTATGTACTCTGTACAAAGAATGCATAATAAAAATAACCACCTACTTTACATGGTCCATATTCGATCATTAATCAAAGAATATACAATACAGGTAAAGCAATCCCATTACAGGCCTGGACAGGCCCTTAGGGTTCCAGGAGGTCGAGGCTCCCAGATTTTTAGACAATCGGCACATGAAGGTGGTACGGTTGTCAGCCCTACGCACCGGCCGCCTTTACCCCCCAGGAAATACTCCTGGTACTCATTTCTGTTAGAGGCTGAGTCGACCCCGGGGCCATAGTGCGACCAAAAGGATTATGTCAATGAAAAATTCCAATGACACCATCGGGAATCGAACCTGCAACCTTCCGGTTTGTAGCGCAGTGCCTCAACCAACTGCGCCGTCGCGTACTCCCAAGGAATACAATACCAATACCAACAAATGCACAATAGTATTTTGATGTACTTAAACTGCATCAAAATACTTTTGTCCTTTGTGGATATTGTAACCACCTATTTGTCTTACCATAGGTTCTTTGTAGTATGTATTTTGTCCTTTCACATTTATCACTTTATATTCTTTGATTTATTACATTTATCTACAACAGTGGCTACTTATAGCTTGTTAAAAGAGATTTTAGATGCCCTAAATTCTAATTCAGTAGTAGGAGGAATATTTTGTGACCTTAAAAAAGTCATTCGACTTTGTGAATCATAACATACTGCTCTCGAAAATGGAATTAAAGGTATATTTAATAGATTACCAAGATCTTACTTAAGTAACAGATACCAAAGAGTATCAATAAACAAAAGCTTTAACAAATATTATTCAGATTGGAATCCAATTCGTCATGGAGTTCTTCAAGGCTCGATTTTGGGACCTTTGTTTTTCCTTTTATACATTAATGACCTTCCAAATGTAATTTCAGATATATCCAAGACGGTATTGTATGCTGATGATACTAGCATTATTATTCTTGCCAAGGATTCTCAGAAGTTTAAAACAAAAGTTCATACATTATTTTATAAGATAAATAATTGGTTCCAAACTAATTTATTATCTTTAAATTTTGATGAAACTAATTTTTTACAGTTTCTAACAAAAAATAGTCTTGAATTAGTTATACAAGGTGGTCCACGGAAAACGGACGTTTTTTAAAGCAGCATAACTCCATTAATTTTTTGTACAAAAAATATGTATTAACATAGAAATAATCAGTGTAACATGCCATTTTCAAATGCTTAAGTGCGGAAAATAATGTCATTCAAGTGATGGCCTTTTACACGAACACACGTTTGGAGCCGTTCTCGAAAGTTTGCCTCCACTCTTCCCACCGTTTCTTCATCAATTTCTTCAATTCGATCACGTATAGCGGTCTTCAATTCTTCCAGTGTGCGAGGCTTACCTTCATACACGCGTGATTTCAAGTACCCCAAAGATAAAAATCACACATGGAAAGGTCCGGTGACCGAGGAGGCCACGGGACATCGCCAAAGCGAGAAAGATGAAGTGACGCCTGAAGAGTCGTTGCGTTTTAATCACGGACTCACCACTTTTGACAAACGTATCGTAAGCAAACACGCGGTGCTCTCAAGTCCACAGCGGCATGATGGATACTAAACAGCATCGTATGTAGAGTTGATTGATACCTGCCGCAGGCCCCCAATCCCCCTACTAGCCGAGTACTACCCATTCCAAAAACGTCCGTTTCCCGTGGACCACCTTGTACATGTAAGCTATGAAAACAAACAAATTGTTAATATTTACAATATTAAATTTCTGGGATTAAGCATGGATAGCTCCTTGTCTTGGAAAAATCATATTGACCAATTAATACATAAATTAAATAAATCATGTTATGTAATGAGATCAATAAAATCATTTTTGTCCTTGGAAACAATAAAAATGGTTAATTTTTCTTACGTCAACTCACTTCTAACATATGATATAATCTGTTGGGGAACTTCATCACATGTTAAATCTGTATTCAAAAACAAATAATTAAAATTATGACTAACTCTAGAAGTAAAGATTCATGTCACGATCTGTTTAACTATTAAATATATTATCATTACAATCCCAATACATTTACTCTATCTCAGTGTTTGTTGTGATGAACAGAGGTTTATTTAGATTGAATTGTGATGTACACAATATTCAAACAAGACAAAAAGTTGATATGCATATGCTGTCATCTAAATTAACACTATTTCAAAAAGGTGTTCAATACAATGGAAGTAAGATTTTTAATAATCTTCCTTCATCTATTAAAGATTTGTCCAATGATGTGACGAGTTTTAAGGTTGCCTTGAAAATTTTTCTACTAACTCATATATTTTATAATGTGGATGAATTTTTTAAGAGACAAAGCTAAAGACTTTGGTTTATGTATTAACTTATATTATAAATATACATTGTTTCAAAACATAATTTATGTAAAGGATGTTATTATATACATCTCACATATCAATTTCCATATATTGTGGTTTTGATTTTAATAGTCATGTACTTGACTTGCATTTCATTATGGTTGATTGTTTGCATATTGTTCTTTTGAGTATTATGGTGCAGTGGTGTTGTTCTGGTTTGTATTGTGTGTATGTTGCATGTTGTCTGTTCCGTATTATTGATGTTACATTTATTGCATTTTATCCTTGATCTATTACACAATGAAGCATGTACTGTTCCTCTATTTTTACTTCTTGTATTTTATTGCTGTATTGTTATAATCTAATGTATGTCCTGTGTATGGTTCTATGGAACTGATCAAATGATATATGGTTGTAAGATGTACCTCTTTCACTGGCTCCATATTGTATTGTATAGAGCTATTACTATTTCTTATTATTGATCTTTTTTAAATGGCATGTTCTACATACAAAGGTTATACCTTGTATGGATCTATGGAATATTAAATAAATAATAATAAATAATAATGATGTTAAATAGGGTCCCTTTTGCTTACCATCATCCACAAGATTTCTGAATCAGCAGATTAATGGACAGGAGATTTACTGAATATCAGGTTTACTACACACAGGGTTATAAAATCAGTTCTTTATTGAAGCATGTGTTTATACCTTCAAGCTTCCAAAGTAAAAGGTTATTAAAAATTTATATGAATACAGTAATTGCACATCAAGCAATTTGTCACGTATGATGCCAAACGTCAGCTAATACATATTGTGCTTTTATTTTTGTTATTAATTTTTTATGCATGTGTGGTAGTTGTTTCTTTCACTGTCATACACATGCCACCATTACCAGTGTCATGTGGTAGTTCTTCCTTTTACTACTGTATGTTCTCCATTGGCAGCAGTGTCAAAATCTTACTTGAAAAAGCACTATAGCGACACACTGACATAACGGCATGATTATCATCACATTGTTGGGGATGAGTTACAGAAAGACCCCATCATTAAACTTACCAACCAAAGATAAATAATGATTTAATACTGGAAAACACACACACACATATGTATGGGGGGGGAGGGGAGACACATAGTTGTTATGTGACAGCATTCAAGAACAGTGACAGAATATCTACAGTTCACAAAGACATCTATTCTTTCCTTGTGCCTGATAATCATTCACAAATGTCAGCTATGCAATTTTATTCATTTTAATTAGTTCTTCAAGCTTTTGTTTTAAACTCATTAACTAATTGTAAGGGCATCATGCTGAAGCTCATGGCTGAGTTGGGTCTGCAGGTTAGACAACTTGTTTTTCAGTACAGCCACACCCATCATTACAATGTTCTCAGGATGCAGAGCACCTGAGCTCTCCACATTGAAAAAGAATTTATTCGGCTTTGCTTCCCACGTATATGGAGCCTCATCTGTAACATAACACACGGCAGGGCTTGTCTGTATAAATTATGTAAAAAGAATGACTATATAGTATACCTGAAAACTTAATAACAGCTTTGTTCCTTCCATATAACCTCAGAGATTCAATACTTCCATTTCTGTAGTTTTTAATACACAAAACAAGAAGTAATGGTGTGTAATTTTAAAAATAACTGTTCTGGACAGATGTTCAAAATAGTACAATATATATACATGTGCAACATTTTTATACCTCATTTTAGACATATCAGTAGCTTATGATTGTAGCAAGTGAATGACTAGTTTATTGATATGTAATATTACGTATATGCCATTACTAAATAAATAACCTTGTCCATCAAGAACCAAATAATTTAGAAAGGTAAGTTTATAATGACATTTTAGTTTGGATTTTCTGGTGAATGGGAACAGGCACTGTTAGCGTGGAACAACAGCATGGTGACAATGCAAATCTTGCATTTACCATTTAGTTTCATGATAAAATCTACCTACAAATTCCATTCACAAACTTTCATATGCCAAAAATTACAAACACAGCAGCTGCACAAAACTCTAAGGTTACAGTAGGTAATTTAACATAGTCGAAAATTGTATTAGTGGAAAGCAGACACAGAAATGGATCACTATATTGTATAATTATTAATTTATAATTCTTACTAGACTGTCCATATGGACTGAAGCATTTGAAGGAAAGCTGGCATTGCTAGTTCTTCCAAGAACTCCACGTTGTTACAAACCGCAAACCGATCCTGATACTGGGATCAACTTCTGTTTGATTGGCTCAAACACAGATCCACATACATTCTATGAGGACCATTATGAACTTTAGTGTTATACCATTTACATAGGACTGCGGCTATTTTTACATGTCCATTGGAACAGAGTATAATCGCTAGCACTCCTGCTCCTTATTCATCAAGTTCCTGGTTCATATTTCATCAACTGTCCTGACTGAGAATATCAGAGGTTGCTATTAGTCCCTACAGGCAACTTCAAAAGGCTGTAACCACTGCCATAAGCATAATTAAATAAACCAATAAAATAAACCAGACAGTGCCAAGTAACAGAGATTATCACATAAACATACACCATTAACACTAATACAAAACTTACGTTGTGAGTCATCTTCTAATTCTGTGTATTCACTTTTGGGCCACTCGTCTGGTTTTGGGAACAGTGTGTGTCTCATAGAATTATCAGGATCATACTCAAAACACACACCAGCAGTTGGATTCCACTTTGCATGTTCCTTACCAAAACCTTTTTTTGCATATGCTCGAAGTTTTAATTCCTGTCCTTTACGAAGCTTAATTATCAGGATTTCTGAAAATAATTACACAAGACAAAATTCAAAAAGATTCTAAATTACTTGATATACTTTATGCTTGAAATATGAGAAAAACTAAATAACAACATATAAGACACTTACACGTGGAAGTTGCAAGAAGGTTGACAAAACACCGTATAAACCTGAAAAGACTACCAATATATATATATATATATATATATATATATATATACACAATATTAAGGCAGCCAACATGGAGCAGGCTACTCTCAATGCTGTTTATTAACTAAATTTATATTAATCATTACATAAGCTTGATCTTCAAAATTTATGTTCTATACCGAATATCATTAGAATGATAAAATGAAAGAAGGTGAGATGGCTAACTGGCATGGGGAAGATGCAAAATGCATACAAACTTTTAGACAGGCATAATCTGAAGAGAAGAGACCACTTAGGAGACCCAGACATACAAGTGTGGATAATATTTAGGGTGCAACAATGTGGAACAGATTCAGCTTGCTAAGGATATGGTCCAGTAGTGGGTCTTTGTGAACACAATAATGAACTTCCAGGTTCCACAGAAAGAGTTTCAGACAGATACCCCACAGAGGATTTAAAACAGTGCAATTGTACATTTATTGTTAGCAGGAGGAAAGAAATATTGTCCTACACAAGATTTATGGTCATCTACAAATAAATACCAAGGACACATATGTAAAATCACAAAAAGAACACATTCAGAAAATATGTGTATTCATACTGGAGTACATCTTTCCATTCCTATTGAAAAACTCACAAATCTACAAAGTACAAATCCTAAACTGGCTTCACCAAAGAACTGAAGATAGCAGACACTGCAGAGGCCAAAAACAAAGAAACTGTCAATGTATGTGCACACTGTATTTTTACTGCTTTCATTTACACAGGAATGTATAAGCATGATCAAGACAGTGTTAAATAACTACAAGACATAATGTGAATTACTGTCAAATACAATTAGAATGGAGAAGACTATACTCATACCATCTGTCTCTCCATATTCACTGGCTTCATCTTCTCTGTGTCTTGAAGTAACTGGAACAACTCTGGGATCACTTGACTTTAAGTCAGCTGTTGTCACATGCCGTGTCTGGTCATCTGTACATTTAACATCCAATGTAAACTCAACACTACAATCTGGACAAAAGTCTGCACAAGTGCAATCCTGAAACAGAATTCCATAACTGAATTTCAGTGCACCATTAGTAGTACAGTAATGAAACGTAATTGTATACACAAAAATTCTCATCACCTTTTCTCTATTATAACTCCACCATGCCAAAGGAATGAGATAAAATGTTGCTATCTATCTGCTCTATACAATCTTAACATGTACCAGTGGAAATAATCTCACATTTTCTTCAAGTGATATTGGCTACAAACACTAACATTTGTAAGATTTGTAATTGTGAGGGCAGTGACTACAATGATTACTGTCTTAATCAATATTTGTACATCTTTAACTGATCAGAATCTAAACTGATAATTACACGTGGTTATGAATTTACTTTATATTTGTTCTCTACAAACAAAACTAAAAGAATCCAATCCTGATAAGTTACACTGCATAAATATAAACTGAGTCAGCTAACTGATGTAGAATCAAAATAATGACAAATTTATGTAACCCATAATGGACAAAAGACACATTTTTATGAATACACATGTCTGTAGAGTGCCCATTACAGTCACTTGGTACATCTGTCTGTCTATCTGTCTACACATAACTCCAGAACTACTCAATGGACTTTCACGGAATGTGGGGACACTGAAAAATTCATGATACACTGCTGAGCCATTACAGTATTTGTTAAAATCAAACAAAAATAGAAGATACTTTATGTGAAGATCTGTATGCATTTCTGCACATATCTCCAGTATACATAGGCCTTCCCACCATCCCATTCGAAATCGAAGGAAAGTATTACATAAATGAACTCATAAGTCCATGCTAAACAAACACATGTCATCACTCCATTTAGACTGCATTGAAAAGGACTGTTTTATTCTTTTAATGCAATGCCCTATTAAAAGATGACTCTGAAGCTTCACTCTTCACTTTTATCACACATGTACTGTATGTTTCCTCCATATTATAGCAACAGCATTAAAATTAAATGTGATCAATTGTAAATCAATTGGCTAAGATACACAGACAATTTATGTATGATGTGTAAAAAAATGAAAAGACAAATATAAAATACATTGATCAGTCTTCTGCTTGAACTCATCATAAGTTAGCATTCACAAATTGAAACTCTAGGTGTGACAACAAAATGAATGTGCCAGAATTGTTACACTATGCACATAATTTGTAACTTGTTTCAACATTAAGGCTTGCTGCTTCATTACTCGGAGACACAGGGAATCAAAATTTTGCAGGGAAAAAAGTTTTTATAGTCTACACACTCATAAAATTCCATGGAAATGTGAAAGGATCAGATAGTGAGATGTTTTGAATTAAACATGGAATAATTCCATTGCAGGATATAAGAATAAAAATAGGGCAGTGAAGTTTGTGCAAACAAAAACACCATAACTTTCAATGAAACACGGACCCTTACACACAGAAAGTAAAGTATTTTATGAGTATTCTTATGTGAAATGAATATAGCCATGCCATACCCTGGTATACTGGATTCTATCAACAACTTCGTCTGAAGTTAGAGGTATGAGACCAATTCGATGTGCCAGATACTCATCACTTAGGACAGTGGAATTCGCCTCAAGCTGCACCCAGTCGATTGCCATTGTAGGTGTTTCGGCAATAAAAACTCTTCTCATGCTGTTCGCAACACTGAAAACACAAGCGAGAAGCTGATTAATCATGATGTAACTATAACCTCAAAATAACACCCACTGTTCTTATGGCAATTTCCATATTTCTGCAGAATGGTTAGCAAATATTTATAACATAGCTGTAGACAACAATGAATAACATATTACATTACTTACCTCAAGTCGGTGTCTTCAATCTGAAATTTGACATTTTCTTCCGTGAGTTCTGTTATATGAACGGAGGGTTGATTTGCATAAGGCATGGTTACCTGTTAAGTTCACAGAAGCTGTATTAACGGTTAAACGAAAAAATACTGTAACACATGCACTAATTCAATTGCATGTAATTCTGAATATATAAATTACCACCAAAACAATTGTACAAACGTTTCACTCCATACAAATTTCGATTTCCGCGTGATTCAGAACAGGCAACATAATTTCAGTATATCCCTATGATCGTTATACTAACTGTGTAATAAAACTAAATTTTCGATATGCACTGTCTTTTAACACATTCTGGACTAGGAATCTAAGTACAGATGGTCGAACAGTGATACATGCATCGCGTGAATACCTATCATTGGACATAGCAATAATGTCACAGAGTGGAAATTTCCCTCTTTGGGATTTTCTCGTCTGTATCACCTACGGGAGACAGGAAGTGAATTAGAACGAAAAAGGATGTTTGGGAAGGAACGTACTGGCCTGTCGGTTAGAGAATGGCGTTGGCATATCACTCGTATTTTTACGGAAACGTGTGCCACGTTTGTAAATGTAATGATGCCAATGGTAAAAAGCTGAAGAGATGTGGAGGCTGCAAAATTATATTATATTGCAGTCAACAACATCAGAAAGTACACTGGCCCTTGCATAAGAGCCTGTGCAAGTGCATACAGTCTGTAATGCATAACCGAGGTTCTCAGTATTTGTTCCAAAGAACACGTGAAGGTTTTTCAGCTGAAGACTGGTGCAAAGAGCGGTATAACGTAATGTTGTTGACACAACTGAAGCTGGGGCGTAGACTGTCAGAAGGAGAGCAGCAAATGTTTATGTTTCCTCGAGTTTGTAAGGTGTGTCATGAAGGTGATCAAGAAAAGCTACAAGACTGTAAAAACTGTCACTGTGTTTCCTATTGTTCAATATCACATACAGAGCAGGACTTTTTAAGACATAGTATGTCATGTCATTGGTTAAAGTTGTGCTTTTATGTGGACAAACACTTTATCCAAGCAAAAGACCCATACCCATTGATAAATGTTCCAATGCGAGATAAATATGAACCTCTTCCATGTGATATTGACGCGTTTATATCTGTTCTCATGACATATACTAAAGGAATTACAAAGTGGAATCAGACTATTAAAGTTGCCCTACTTTCTGAGCTTCTAACTTGCCCATTAACCTTGCTTTATGCCTTAGAGAAATGTGAGATGTTATTCAGTAGAAATTTGGTGATCCATGTGGTGGGAGCTGCTGCATTTGAATGCACATTTCTTAAGAAGTGGGAAATAATTTTGCATTGCTTGCCACAGTTGATATTTCTTCACTTGGTGTTTGTAGGACCTGAAATTGAACAAGGATTTAAAACAACTTGTGTATTATGTGTGGATTGCCAGAAAAAAGGAAGAGAATTAAATACTCATTTCCATTCTGGAAACCTGTATCATCAGTATGCCACTTCCAAGACTTTCCTAATGCCAGATATTATTGTTGCTTATAACTGTGGCCTGCATGAATATGTGGGAACTGATGCTGACACATGGCTACTTTCTTTACCGTTTTTGGTTAAATTTAATCAAACTCCATTGCTATTAACATCATACACCAGTGATGAAGCTTATAGGGACTTTGCAAGAATTTTGGATTGTAGAAAAGATAGCCTGACAGTGTATCTAAAATGCGCAAAGAATCCCTTTGCCAGTAAACGTCCATACAGGGACTGGGGTAGTGAGAATTGTGACGTTTTCTTTCAGAATAATTTTATAACCCTTGTAACACCACATTAACCCTTAAAGTGTAACAAAATGCACTCCTAGCCACTGCCTTTAGAGGTAATTTTCTTTTTCAACGTTGCTGTTTCTCAAGTGCATATTTTGAAAGACACGTGGTGCATGCAGCAAGATGCATTGCTCAGTGGATGACCTGTGATACTGCATGCTTTAGAGGTTATGATCTTGGAAGTGCTGTGCTTGCACCGACTCCTGCTGTAACTGTTGGATTCCATCTCGTGTATGTATAATTTTAAGATAAATAAATGTTGCAAAATACCTGTGAAAGGAACATGTGAATAAATTTTACAATCGTTCCACCCCCACATGCCCTTCAGAACCATAGCAGGATTTTCTCTCAATTTTCCTGGTCCTTTTCTTTAAAAAAATTACTCTTATGTGTAAGGCTGTTATTACTGGGTGAAAGGAATGTTTACTGTGATTTGGCTCATTCATTATGGGTCCTTGTCATTCGTTTACTTATTTTATCTGTGCACGTTATGTTGAGCCAAGGGTTTCAAGTAGTTACATGTATGTCATTTGAAATTCAGTGCTGTTGCTGTTTGTAAATTATGTAGTAAGATACATTAAATATCTGCATACAGGTGCATAATGAAGAGAAATCACTAATGTAACCAAGAGAAGACAAATTTTAGAAAGTACTCCAAGTGTGAATTTTTTCCCTTCAGATAGCAGTACATATTTCAAGATGTTACAGGATTGCTTAAGTTGACTTAAAGGACCTAGCAAGGCTTGAGAATTTATTTAAAAGAGTAGAAACACAAACCCCTTCATCACAGACTCTTTGTAATATACCTGTATATACAAACAAACTAGATGGAGCAGAGTCCTTGAGAAGCTAACATTTAATCAGCTACTCAAAAATCCCTTTGGGCCGAATGTCTTCTTCAGCACCCTGTTATCGAACACCTTTAACCTGTATTCTTCCCTTAATGTGAGAGCTTTTACACACATATAAACACCACATGGGGTTATAGTTTCTCTATGTTTCAGACAGTTAAAGGACTATTAGCCTCTAAGAAGACTCAGCTGTATAGTGTAGTTATTATGTTACACGATACAGAGAGTTCAATTGAAAACCGAACCCAGATGCACGGCAAGTTTAACGGCCGTACCTTTCCATATATAACATATACAGTGTAATTTACTACATATTAGATTAGGTGTTGGAAATGACTTCTTCAACTTTCAGAAATGCTCGAGTTCGAAGGGACTGAAACACCGGGAAAATGTGTTCTAAATTTCCTACACTTTTCATGTGATTTTCTTCTTATATAGGTTACCACAATGAAAATCCTCTGTATTAAATTGTACTGCATACCTACAAACAAGTGAAATGGACGTTACACTGTGCTTCACACATGTCACAGACAGCAGATGAAACTTGACTCTATGACTAATGTGATGCAATGTAACTACACAAACCACAAGGTCTGGTGGTGTGCGAGTCATGCACCTGCCATTCAACTTGTCGTGCAGAATCGGACATATACAGGCAAGAACTTCAAACAGTATTTAATAATATTATCACCAGAGTGAAGCACGTCTGAGAGTTTATATAGCCTACGTTTATATACGTATATAATGCTCTATTACACGTATACTATATATATATATATACGAGGTCTGTCCGGAAAGTAATGAGAATGGAATTCCTACGTTCCCTACGGCCGTGGGAGGGAAAGGGCAAGTCTAGGTCACTTACGGGTGGGGGGCCAGGTATAGGTTAGAACCCATTTCAGTCTCATTCTGGCCTTCACAGATTCGTGACAGTTATTGTTGTATCACCCTGTTCGAGTGCCTCGTCGTGAGAAAAATGCAAGCGAGTTTGGAACAACGGTATGCGATAAAATTTTGTGTGAAAATGGGTAACAGCGCATCGGAAACCCTCGAAATGTTGAGGAAAGCTTATGGACAAGCTACCCTCTCGTCTGCACAGGTCTACCGATGGCACAAAGCTTTCAAGGATGGACGCGAGAGTGTGGAAGATGAACAACGATCAGGACGCGTCTCTTCATCAAAAACGCAACGGAATGTGGATGCAGTGATGTCTGTACTGAACCGTGACAGACGGTTGACTGTCAGAATGATCGCAGAGGAATTGGGACTCGCGAAAACTGTGGTTCATGAAATTGTCACATAAGAATTGATGATGAGAAAAGTCTGTGCAAAACTTGTTCCCAAGAATTTGTCATCAGAGCAGAAGGAACACCGTCAGTTTGTCTGTCGAGATTTGTTGGATCGTTTGGTAACTGAGCCGAATTTCATGACTCGAGTGATCACAGGAGACGAATCCTGGGTGTTTGAGTACGATCCAGAGACAAAAAGGCAAAGTTCGGAATGGCACACGTCAACGTCACCTCGCCCAAAAAAAGCTCGAATGAGCAAATCAAATCAATGCTCATCTTCTTCTTCTTCTGTCTATGGGCCCGTCGGCATTAGCTCCGGACGCACCGCAGCCTTAGGCTTATTGTGCTAACCCTTAGTCTTTCAATTATCAAGTCTGCAGCCACAGCCGTTCCTTGATCAGGTTCATCGAAGGTGGAATACTCGAGTAAGAGTGGGGTCTGTTCACACCCCCACTACTTCTCGCCACCGCCTTCTCTTATTTTAATGAGCTGCTTTCGCTGCGTTCCCGAGAGTCGCCTGGTCTGCAGTTCGGTCACACCTGCAGCCAGTCTGTCCTCATCAGAAGAGACAGCGCAAGGCTCAGAGCGTACAGCCCCTCTATGGGCCCGTCGGCATTAGCTCCGGACGCACCACAGCCCTAGGCTTATTGTGCTAACCCTTGGTCTTTCAATTATCAAGTCTGCAGCCACAGCCGTTTCTTGATCAGGTTCATCGAAGGTGTAATACTCGAGTAAGAGTGGGGTCTGTTCACACCCCCACCACTTCTCGCCACCGCCTTCTCTTATTTTAATGAGCTGCTTCCGCCGCGCTCCCGACAGTCGCCTGGACTGCAGTTTGGTGACACCTGCAGCCAGTCTGTCCTCATCAGAAGAGACAGCGAAAGGCTCAGAGCGTACAGCCCCAATATCAAGTTAGCAGTCACAGCCGCTCCTTGATCAGGTTCATCGAAGGAGGAATACTTGAGTAAGAGTGGGGTCTTTTCACACCCCACTACTTCTCGCCACCGCCTTCTCTTACTTTAATGAGCTGCTTCCGCTGCGCTCCCTAGAGTCGCCTGGTCTGCAGTCTGGTCATAAAGACACCTGCAGCCAGTCTGTCCTCATCAGAAGAGATAGCAAAAGGCTCACAGGTTCATCGAAGGTGGAATACTCAAATAAGAG
Organism: Reticulitermes speratus; assembly: GCA_021186555.1. NCBI lineage: Eukaryota > Metazoa > Arthropoda > Insecta > Blattodea > Rhinotermitidae > Reticulitermes > Reticulitermes speratus. Next base: position 27,653,850 of record JAJKFL010000237.1, read on the forward strand.
AGGGGTCTTTTCACACCCCCACTACTTCTCACCACCACCTTCTCTTACTTTAAAGAGCTTCTTCTGCTGCACTCCTGTGAGTCGCCTGGACTGCAGTTTAGTCATATAGACACCTGCAGCCAGTCTGTCCTCATCAGAAGAAACAGCAAAAGGCTCAGAGCCTGCAGCCTCCGTATCAAGTTTGCAGCCACAGCCGCTCCTTGATCAGGTTCATCGAAGGCGGAATACTCGAGTAAGAGTGGGGTCTCTTCACACCCCCACTACTTTTCGCCACCGCCTTCTCTTACTTTAACGAGCTACTTCCGCTGCGCTCCCAAGAGTCGCCTGGTCTGCAGTCTGGTCATAATGACACCTGCAGCCAGTCTGTCCTCATCAGAAGAGATAGCAAAAGGCTCACAGGTTCATCGAAGGTGGAATACTCGAGTAAGAGTGGGGTCTGTTCACACCCCCACTACTTCTCGCCACCGCCTTCTCTTATTTTAATGAGCTGCTTCCGCTGCGCTCCCGACAGTCGCCTGGACTGCAGTTTGGTGGCACCTGCAGCCAGTCTGTCCTCATCAGAAGAGACAGCGAAAGGCTCAGGGCATACAGCCCCAATATCAAGTTTACAGTCACAGCCGCTCCTTGATCAGATTCATCGAAGGAGGAATACTTGAGTAAGAGTGGGGTCTTTTCACACCCCCACTACTTCTCGCCACCGCCTTCTCTTACTTTAATGAGCTGCTTCCGCTGCGCTCCCTAGAGTCGCCTGGTCTGCAGTCTGGTCATAAAGACACCTGCAGCCAGTCTGTCCTCATCAGAAGAGATAGCAAAAGGCTCACAGGTTCATCGAAGGTGGAATACTCAAATAAGAGAGGGGTCTTTTCACACCTCCACTACTTCTCGCCACCACCTTCTCTTACTTTAACGAGCTTCTTCTGCTGCACTCCTGTGAGTCGCCTGGACTGCAATTTAGTCATATAGACACCTGCAGCCAGTCTGTCCTCATCAGAAGAAACAGCAAAAGGCTCAGAGCCTACAGCCTCCGTATCAGGTTTGCAGCCAAAGCCGCTCCTTGATCAGGTTCATCGAAGGCGGAATACTCGAGTAAGAGTGGGGTCTTTTCACACCCCCACTACTTCTCGCCACCGCCTTCTCTTACTTTAACGAGCTACTTCCGCTGCGCTCCCAAGAGTCGCCTGGTCTGCAGTCTGGTGATAATGACACCTGCAGCCAGTCTGTCCTCATCAGAAGAGATAGCAAAAGGCTCACAGGTTCATCGAAGGTGGAATACTCGAGTAAGAGTGGGGTCTTTTCACACCCCCACTACTTCTCGCCACCGCCTTCTCTTATTTTAATGAGCTGCTTCCGCTGCGCTCCCGACAGTCGCCTGGACTGCAGTTTGGTGGCACCTGCAGCCAGTCTGTCCTCATCAGAAGAGACAGCGAAAGGCTCAGGGCATACAGCCCCAATATCAAGTTTACAGTCACAGCCGCTCCTTGATCAGATTCATCGAAGGAGGAATACTCGAGTAAGAGTGGGGTCTTTTCACACCCCCACTACTTTTCGCCACCGCCTTCTCTTACTTTAACGAGCTACTTCCGCTGCGCTCCCAAGAGTCGCCTGGTCTGCAGTCTGGTCATAATGACACCTGCAGCCAGTCTGTCCTCATCAGAAGAGATAGCAAATGGCTCACAGGTTCATCGAAGGTGGAATACTCGAGTAAGTGTGGGGTCTTTTCACACCCCCACTACTTCTCGCCACCGCCTTCTCTTACTTTAACGAACTGCTTCCGCTACGCTCCCAAGAGTCGCTTGGTCTGCAGTCTAGTCATAATGACACCTGCAGCCAGTCTGTCCTCATCAGCAGAGATAGCAAAAGGCTCACAGGTTCATCGAAGGTGGAATACTCGAGTAAGAGTGGGGTCTTCTCACACCCCCACTACTTCTGGCCACCACCATCTCTTACTTTAATGAGCTACTTCCGCTGCACTACCGAGAGTCGTCTGGACTGCAGTCTAGTCGTATAGACACCTGCAGCCAGTCTGTCCTCATCAGAAGAAACAGCGAATGGCTCAAAGCCTACAGCCGCAGTATCAAGTTTGCAGCCACAGCTGCTCCTTGATCAGGTTCATCAGAACTCAGCTCAGAACTTACTTGTATCAAGTCTACAGCCTCAGCCACTCCTTGATCAAGTCCATTAATTACTGTGTCCATTTTATTCCCACAACTAATGGGGAAGTAACAGTCACCACCCGCAGAGCCCCTTACGGGTGGAAGGCATAAATACAACGGGGTGCTGCCCGGTTCCCCGAGGGGATCGTAAATGCACTGCTGTTTTTCCACCCCAGTGCCATGCAGTCCTCGGCACGATACCTCACACCTTGACTTGGGTGAATAGGAAGGATGTTATGGAAAGGTTATTGGTTCTGACAGGTCGTTGTGGAACACACTTCGTCTGGCCCCTCAGCTGAGGCCTGCCCGGCTTGGGAGACCCTACCAGTAACTAAGCTACCGCCGGTTTAGCCCCCAGCTTCTTTGGGGCACTCAAACCCTCTCCGCCCGCACGGACAGTGCTTCGTTAAGGCGGTGTCCCCTGGGAGGGAAATCAATGCTCATAGTTTTTTTTTGACTCCCGTGGAATCGTCCATAAGGAATTTGTACCACCTGGTCAAACTGTAAATCAAGCATTTTATCAGGAAGTTCTTGGTCGTTTGAGGCAGAGGGTCATGTGTGTGCGTCGTGATATCGCCTCTTCGTGAATCCTTCATCATGACAACGCGCCGAGCCACACCTCATTGGCTGTCAGAGAGTTTTTGGCTGAAAAACAAATCGCAGTTCTTCCACATCCTCCCTACAGCCCTGACTTGGCACCCTGTGATTTTTTCATGTTCCCGAAGATAAACAAGAATTTGAAAGGGCACCATTTCGGTACACTGACCAACGTCCAAACAGCCGCGACACAGGCACTGAACACCCTCACGGTTGAAGATTTTCAGGGCTGCTATGAAGAATGGAAGAACCGTTGGGAGCGTTGCGTGCACTCCCAAGGATCATACTTTGAAGGAGATCACATTAATGTAAAAAAATTTTCAATAAAAATATTTTTTTGAAAACCATTCTCATTACTTTCCGGACAGACTACGTATGCATGCGTAAGCGTAAAAAGCGCCTTTGTCAGGACCACAAAATCAGTGCCTTAATTACATAATGCGCTCTGTAACATTGCACAAAACATCTTGCACATACATACATACATACATACATACATACATACATACATACATACATACATACATACATACATACGTTTTTGAAAATGAGTTCTTTCCAACCACGGCGGTTCAAGAGGCAACGCGTGGATGTGGCAGGGTGTCGCACGTTTTTTAGCAGGCTGATCAGCATGTTCGTCTTTGATATTCTGCAAATTCTAGTGGATGCGTCCATATTTATAGTGGATTCATTGTACCCATATGCACCCCGCTGGCTACGGGCCTGTGTGAGTTATCCGCGGCGCTGAAAAATTTGGCTTCGAAACTGCTGCCTGTCTTCTGCCCTGAAAATGACGATAGTAGGTTTGCTCGAACTATTGGTGCATAACTACACAATTACAAATACGTGCGCTGAATAAAATTAATACAAACTGTAAGAATTTTATCATATTTTTTGACAGTGCTAAGGCGGGGCGCTATTCAGATGCAGAGAAACTTACGACTCTGAAGAACAATCATAACTTTGAAGAAGGGCCTAAAACGTGAGAGAATGTGACATACGTATGTTTATAATATCACGTCATTTATTTTATTAGTAAATTACATTCTTCGACGTAAGCACTTGGGTATGGAGCATACTCTTAAGCAAACAAACACTCATGCCTCTTTAGCATAAGCATATTCTTCGAGTACCTCAGACGCCAGAAGTGAAACCCAACTCTGCATGTCAGCGTAATGCTGCGTCATTGTGGCGACTGAACCAGGACGACCTCCATGCACATGTATGATGGACGGACACTCACACAGGCAACCCGAGGATAAATTGTGTAATTATGGTTGTGTCAGAATGTGGCTTTTCAAGTTGAATTACAGATGTGCATATCGATGTCCTTCATGACTGACAAGTGTATGAATTATGAAATCTCTCTGCATCTAGTTCTGTCAGTACAGTGACTACGCCATGGGCTTGGCTACCGAGGGATCGTGGTTCGATTCCCGGCACGGACACGAGATTCATATCTCCTCCGAAACGTCCAGACCGGTTCTTGTATCCACCCAACGGGTGCAGCAGGATCTGTTATCGGGGGTTAAGTGGCCAGGTTGCCAAGCTGACGAATCGATTCGTCTACTGCCCAGACCGAGACTGACAATGAGTGGAGCTGGTCATGGCATGCACAGGCAGAATTTTGCCTTCTCCTAGTAGACGCACCAGCCTCAAGGCCAGTACACTAACTAGCACGTTAGGAAGGACGCCTATACATAATCAGTGAGCAGGTTGGTGTCATACTGACGGACTAGGCTGGCTCTCGGGAGGTATCATTGTTCAAAGTGTGGTCAGGATTCTGATCCACCTGACTGGGAATTTTGTGCTTTTCCTTAGCGTCTTCTTCTGACATTAACTTAATCTTTACGAATTAAATACGAGACAAAACACAATAAACGTTAAGCTTGAAGGTAATAAGCATTCTCATACACATGTCTACTTTTAATTTCATCAATGCAGTTTTGATTCGATACCCCAGTTGCCAAATATTTGAACGTCGCAATATTTCTGAAAGAAGCGAGATTTTTGTTCGTCACAGCGTTGTTGCAGAAAAGTCAAGTCCTCTGGGATGTTATACTGTGTAACTTTGTAAGTAGTTCCCGATGCTCCAGTTCATGCGGTTCAAGGAAGGGCTCAATCCCCTTGGACTGCTTAACCCTGAAGATGGAAGAGCTGTCTTCCTTCGAAACGTAATTACACGGCGTTACACCCTAGAAGACTTGAGTCTACATTTCCGAAGGTTTCGTGATGTCTTCGTATTACGATTGTCTACTAAATTCTGGAGACGAAATATGAATTTATACTGTAATTCATTTCCTGTGGTTCAATTTGTACATCACTACGCTACTACTGTTTAAATGTCGGGGTGTTTCTCATTATAGGCAAAAAAAACGCAGTGTCATACTTTCTTTGCGTTAACTGCCCAAATGTGAGGATGTGTCATCCATGTGATTATATTAAACGCTAGTGCCTACGTTCTGAAGTAAATATTTGGGATCTCATTCACTTACCACCGCCTTCTTTAAGTGAGGTCTTCCTAAGTAAATAAATGATCAAGGGGTTACTGTTCCCTGCATACATTTATACACGTACATGAGAAACCAGCACATTCAAAGAGAGAAGAAAGAAACAAAGAAAAATTGAAGATAAATAAACAGAAAGTTATAGATAGACAGAGAGATAGATTATATATATATATATATAATATATATATATATATATATAGATAAGACAGACAGACAGATAAGCAGGCAAGCAGACAGACAGACAGATAGATATATAGATAGATAGATAGAGAGGCAGGTAGATGGATGGACGGAGCGGGCAGTCAGACAGACAGACAGGTATACAGAAAAAGAATGGTATACACTTATATTTTCGAATATAAGTTGATAAAAATCAGCTCATTCTTTCAAAATTTAATGTAGGACATAACTCAGCATTCATCGCCGGCTTATGTTGGAGTTCTTCCGAAAATACACTATGAGTTAATTAACCTTTTATAGCCTAGCGGGCACGTTACGTACCACCTGGTTTAACATTGAGAAATTCTACATTGTAGTGACATTGCATTTATGTGTTTTGTATGGATCTCAGAACAAAAAGCAACGTTTACCTGATTTAACTGATTGGGTTTTATAACCGAGATGAAGTGTGTTTACTGCGCGGTACGAACTGAGTCCTTATATAAAACAGATTACGTTTCGTCTTTAAAGGGTTAATTGACTGCGAAATCAGACATTTCATTTTCTCGTTTTTAGTTTTTCCATCCAACTGTATTCAACCACGGTTTTTCCTCAAAATATGAAACCAGAGATCGGATTGAGAAATCCACGTATTCAATCTATTTTCATAGCTCCGCGTAATTGTATAATTAACTTGCAAATCTGCACGGCATCTCCCTGTTCGGAACAGCACGGATGTTGTTAATCAAACTGAATCATGCAAAGTAACTAACGACTAGGATAAAGCATTTGAAAATAAAATGGGGACAACTGTGTCTGCCTAATCGCTATGTTGTTATTAAACCATGTCCATAATAGGGTTATGTAAAAAAAACTGTAGCATTTCATATTCCGGTCCCACGGTGTTTACCCGTTTATTCGGTTAGATGATTAGGAGAAATAGCATGCGTGGGGGATACGAGAAATAAATACAGAATTCTAGTCGAAAAGACCGAAGAGAAGATAGCACTTAGGAGACAAGGAGGTAGATGGCAAACACGATTAAAATGGACCTGAAAGGAACAGGGTGTGGGGAAGTGGAGTGGATTAATTTGTCTAAAGGATGTCGTAGTGGGCACTTGTGAATATGGTAATGAGGTTGTGGGCTCCACAAAAAAGCGGGCAATTTCTTGACCAGTTGAACGACTGTCAGCATGTGAAAATCTCTGCTCTACAAAGTTACTGAATCTCTTTATCTATGATTTATAAATTATTCAACAAAGCTGTAATAATGTTAGAGATCGATCATAGTGGCTTCCAGCGTCGTATTTGGCAGATATAAAATCCGTCCAGATATCCAGAAGATGCTGTCACATTCCTTACATCCATCAGGAACGTATGTGGATGACACGTTCACCTTTATACCATGAATAGTAATACTTGTTTTTTAGATTAATTTACGACGTTTTATCAACTGCTGAAGTTACGTGTAGGCTAGTCAGTTATGGAAGAACGATTAAGGAAGAGAACAAGGACAGATGTTGGGCGAAATAATTGGGTGCCGTATTTAAATTTATATCCGTTACTCTCCTGGAGAAACTGAGAAAACCAACGATAAATCAAGCAGTAGTTTTTTCGGCTAGTCACTAAATCTAAACGAACCCAAAAACATGTAAATTTAAATTACGACTCAATATAAATAAATAAATAAATAAATGACTGACTGGCTGGCTGGCTGACTGACTGAAGAAGTAGCTAAGTACCTGACTAACTACATTGCAACCTTTGGTCTCCGAGTCTTAGATTGCAGATAATTGTGTGACGTCAGGCAGCTCAGATTTAATGTTGATCGCAAGGCTAATAACATACTGCTAAGTAACTTGATACTTGCTCAGCAGGCCAAATATTCTCTGCCACTTACGTGACCCGATGTTTCAGCGCTTTCTTCACAAGAGCCCGGCATTGGGCCCTATCATAAACCTCACACCCTTTCAGATCCATTTTAATTTTACCCTCCCATCTACGCCTAGGTCTGTCAAGTTTTCTCTTACCGTCACATTAAAGGAAACTGCGAGGTGATATTAGATAGAGAACACTTTTAAAATCTATTCACAAGAAATGTCTCTTCTGAATTGTACGTAAGTCAGTGAGATCAGCACTACAAAGCTTGGCAAGGGAGGAATGTAATTTCCGTTACCATCGTGTCCAGGCTGGCCCTGAGTCACAGCCGGCTCTTCGTCGAGAAGTTAGTACCTTTAACTGCCGAGGGTAAGAAACAGTGGAGATTTACTTCCATTTTGTCTTAACGGCAGGCTTGTTTCGGCATAGGGACACCTTCAGACTACCCGTGATACTGAAAACGGACATATGTGCATGCATTGTCTTGAAGAAGAAAGGTTCTCATTCAGAATTTAAGTCTGACGTCAGATGCGAGAATGACATTTCGTCTCTACGAATAAATCTGATCACAATGTAGGGAAATGAGGAATATAGCGTATACAGGATTTTGGTAGGCTAACCGTTTGGGAAACGCCTACTTGCGAGATTTCAGACTTTCGCAGCGATGTAGTTGATGTGTTCGCTTTTCTGGGATGTAGGTTGACAGTTGTTTACCACCTTTTCGAGACAACCTATCGGTCCCATCTTCAAGGATCAAGGAGCTCCGAAACCTACATCTTCTAGGATGTTGATCCTAGAAGAGCGAAAGCCTAAAACGTCCACTTGGAAGCACAAGAAGGAAATAGGAGCATAACATTAAGGTGCACCCTAGGGATTTGCATTGCGAGGATCGGAGATGGATGGATTCGACTCAGAATCGTGGCCAGAGGAGCCATTTGATGTTATCAACGTTGACACCGTTACTGCAGTGTTGAAACCCTCTCCGATAGTGGCCACCCCTAAAGGACACTGTCATGATACTGATCAAACTGCGTGTCATTCCCACTGTCACGTGTGGATGCACAGAATTTACATTCACTTTATCCCTGAAACACGCAATGTATAATAACCAACAGCGTTTCAAGGCTGAGAATGTGGGAACGTACACTTTCTCCCGCTTAATAAATGAGAAAATAACTGTATAAAGCATACTGTGTTGGTGTGTGTGGACACAGAAACCAAACAACCGGTATTCACAATTATTAACTTTGTTAAACTCATACTTGTACCTAGCTGATACATCCGTTTTGCTTAAGCCAAACTACACTAACATCGCTTCTTCATTATGATATTCTTATACCTTTACACTGCCACTGAAGAGTGTTCATTTGTCTAATCTCGTACAACCAGTGCACATCTTCACCCTCTATTTATGATTCAATCAAATATCATCCTACTTACATTTTAATATTGTTATCTCACATGGTTTCTTCCCTACACATTTTCCAACTACAAATTTGTGTAGCCTATGCTTCTCATCCCCTCATGCGACCTACGTGTTCTACTTGTCTCTTCCTTTTTGAATGTATCAACTTAGAGAAATATTCGGCGAATAATACAAAATGTGAGGCTCCTAATTATGTAATTTCCCCCATTATCCTGTTACCTCCAGATACCCTCTCCCTAGTACTATGTAAGAAACATCTTCGGTCTAGTATCTTCCACCCTCCCTTCAAACTAAATTTGACAGCCTTCTGCTCAAGTTAAGGCACCGCGAATCTAGCCTCGCCTCACGAGTTCACATACTGACCTGAAAGACACCTGCACTGTTCATGACAAGCAATGCAATACACTAATATCGGCCACCCCTCGGGGTGATAGCACACCACATAATTGCCTGTTTGCTGAACAGGGACAACGAGTTCATATTCTCGTTTTAACTAGGTTGTGCGAACTTAACCTATGTTTACGTAACATGCCAAGCCAAGCAAAACTGAAAAATTCACTGACTCTTTCGTAAAACAAGGAGAAGAAATCTCTAGGCATTCTGTACAGAATTAAAACAAACACCTAAGTAATCTCATATTACTAAGAACTACCGTAGCATGGATGGATCATAGATTATTTAACGACAATGTATTAGTTGCAGAGATTACTTAGCGTCGAGTGAGGATTATCGCATTCGGTGAACTAGAAAGGATTGAGGGGGGAAGTGGTCGTGTTCTACTTCAAAATAGTATCGCGACATATTGTTGGAGCCATTATGAAAAACCACAGAGAAACTTAGTTAGGATACTCGATGTCCCAAACAATTACTGCTTGTGCAAAATTGCTCTGTCTCCAGAGTACTGCACCAGTGACAATTCTGAATTGCTATAACACGTAACATCAAACAGTCGCCATTTCTTATGAGGGCCTGAAGTGTGCCATGGTTATTGAGCGGTATTCTGAAAGTATTAGCAGTGAACATATCTGTGTCATGTTCTAATGCTTTAAAAGAGGTTAGACCTTTTCTTCAATGAAAGTGTTTTGAAAAGATTCCAAATTTTGTAAAGCAACGCCTTATGCATGTAAAAAATTATATGTTCAATTAATACAAGAACACAAGGCTAGCAGTGCTTGAAAGCCATGGGCTAAAATAAACATTTCTTGCCTCGACAATCAAGGTTTGATTGAAGAAAGTACAGACCAGAGCAATGAGCTAAAGGCAAGTTTGACTATCCGCCATAAAGAAGTGGAAAGGGCTGGACAGTAACGATCCTCAGATTCTAACTAACTAACTAACTAACTCCATGGAGCAGAGTCCTTGAGAAGCTAACAGGTCGTCAGCTAGTCAAGAAATTCCCCGCGTTTTATGGAACCCGAAGGTTCATTACCGCACTCACAAGAGCCCGCCACCTGTCCCTATCCTGAGCCCTCAGATTCTAAACCTCAACAAAAATGTACGAAGAGTGGCCACACATGAAGCGGTTGCAATGTATGGCATATGGTAACACGCAAACAGATCTGAGATTAAACTCCTACCCGAACTAAAAGTATCGAAAATAAAAACATTATAACGTACACATCATAATGAAACACAAATAGTTAAAAATGACCAAAGCAGGAAGGTTGAGGTAGCTGGGAAACCTCTGTAGAATGCAGAAGCAAGACCCCTGCAGCAGCTTAGATTCTATAAACCAGAGGGCACTGGACGAGTAGACAGACCTGCCATTAGGTGGCTGGATACAGTGGAAGAAGATCTGAAGACAATGGGCATTAGACATTGGAGGCGCAAGTCGCAGGATCGGGACCAAAGGAAAGTAAGAGTAGAACAGGCCCAGGTTCATTACGGAGTGTAGTGCCAGTAGAAAAACAATTTAATTTACTCATTTTCACTTTCAAATTTAAAAAGCATGGGAATTTACTTTTTTGCCTCCTACGGTTGTTTGATAGAAAACAATGTGTTGTTTTTTAGTTCTATTTCTCTTTCACTCCCATGTAAGATACTACACAATTACACAATGAAATGACGCCATGAAGCAGAGTTCTTCTTGAGAAAGGGACAGAAGTGGAGTTGGCCAAGAAATTCTCAGTCTTGTACGGAGCCCAATGATTCACTACTGTGTTCACAACAGCCTATCATTGGACCCTATCCTGAGCCAATTTAATCCAGTAAACACTCTCAAATCTACCACTTAACAGACTTTACTATTTGTATCCTTCTATGCCTGGGTCTCGCAACTAGTATTTTTACATCTGGTTGCCCAACTAAAATTTTGTATACAATTCCGTGTGCAGCACCCAGTTCTGGAACACCTTCGCTCTATGTAGTTCCACTACGGTGAGATATCAAGTTTCACGATGATACAAAACAGCGGGTAAAATTATATCTAGGTGTGTTTTCGTTTTTAGGATTCTAAACAGAAGACAGAAAGACGCCTGATCGTCAATTGAATGGTAGTGAGCATTTTCAAAATTTAAATTGTTCTTTGTTTATTCATTAACTTCCAGCAAGGGGGTCATGAATAGGTAAAAGGACGGAATAAACGTGTATGTGTATAGCATGTCAATGCATCTTATTGCGTCGAAATATGGCGCTCAGCCGCATTTTGAATATGTGGTCATTTCAAATTTGCTTAGTTTCTATAACTCCGTAAGGTCCATAAAAATATCAGAACATCATCTTGTAGTAAACTGACAAGTTAGTCACGTGACAGACGTTTGGGTCGATTTTGACATTGTACACGATCTATGTTCATTAAATGATGGTTATTTGATTACTATTGTGACAGTCTACGTACTAGACTGTAAAATGAGTCTTTGTTAGGTAATCTGCCCGGAAATTGTGTCAATTTTTTTTTGTTAAAAATTTAATTCTTGTACGTAATTTCCGCCAGAACTAAATGTGCTTATAATGATATTTATGGCTATGAAACATACGGAAACAACACTCTACAATTCTAACAAAGAAGTACAGAATGGTGAAGGTTAATGTTGTTACAATAATTGTACACACCTTGCAAATACTGACCTTCGCTCATTGCCCGTCCCCCTCCAGATATATTCTGCTGCAGACAACTCACAGCTCGCTTAGTCCAGCACATTTCTTGGTTTCACCTCGAAGCAAAAAGAACGGCTGTTCAACAGGTACGTAACAATTACCAAGTCAGATATTATGTGGATAAATTTGTGCTTCTTTGTGTTCACTTCAGTGCAAATTCTCACTCCAGTAGTTCGACAGCTGCAGTTACTACTTCTGCTTCATATTCGGTAGGCCCTTGGTCAGAATCTACGAATATCGGTGTTTTGTTTTTTTAGGCACATGTGTGTAAAATCTCCCAACAGACGGTCTTGCGGTATTTGAAAGTGTCAATAATGATTTTTGCACAGTAATCTGACTACAGCCCAATCACACAATGCTGAGCAGAATACATGGAACCACAAGAGGAATATCAGGGATGCGGAGAAAACCACATAATGATCAAATTAAAAAATATATATTCCTGATCAAATAATGCTAGAGTGATAAATTCCAGAAGGACGAGATGGGAGGGATATGCAACACGCATGGGCGCTATGAGAAATTATCCAAAATATTCGTACGTTTTGGAAAACCTTAAAGGCATACACGGAAGGCTAATATTAATTGAGTTAAATAACGTATTAGTATCATTGTACGATGCAGGATCACTACTTATAGTAAAGGACCAATAAAAATGCCGACATTGCAACATTTAAATATTCTTCTTAGCGCTGCGGTTGGTGGTTCATTTATTCTGTATTTATTTAGAGAATTTTCAGTGCCGTAGTGTCGAATACTAGAATGACCGCGTGAATGAAAATTGAAAGCAATTGGAAAAGACGTGATGGGTGTTCGTATTCATATACTATCCAAACACTCGTCTAGAAACGAAAACCAATGAAATTCTTCAGCCAGGCTAGCCTGTCTCCGGTACCTGCAATGCAAGAACCAGGAGTGCTCCATTGTGACGGTCATTCGGATAAGGCGCTTTGCGACGCACTGCCTCAGCCTCGCAAGCCAGAATCTGGTTGCATACGTCTATATACCTCCATTACAACGTGATATTAATTATATTCCCAAGCAATAATATTTTAATATTGCTAGAATCGTTTATAAACAAAGCGTCTGGATTATCTATTATTATCTACGCATCATTTTCACGTTGACTGTTCTACAGTGACTGTATCCACCACAGGATTTTATCTTCATATGACAACTTTACACTCTTGCCCAAAGATAGTTTTCACATTGGGAAAGATGTCCATATTTAAAGTTAGTGTTACTATAGGAAAAATCCATTTAATTAGCGGTGGGAACATAATTAAATGTGTTCCGCCACTTTCGGGCTCTATTTGTTAACAAACTACACCAAAAACACCGAAATCGTAAAAGTTGCAGTTATGAGCGGCGAAACATTCAGGTGTGAAAATAATTACTTGGTTTCTGGGTTCTGTCCATCATCTCGTATTGCGAAAAACAAAAACGCACACACACAGTTTCGGTAACTGTATCTATTTTCGTCCCCATATGAAAACATGTGAAAGCAGCCTTTTATATGAGTCTGTTATAAATACGGAATCTGAACACTGAACCAGTCTCGCTTCATCCGAGGATGGAAGTAGCTAGATGATGGACAGAGTCCAGAAAGACAGGAGTGCTAAGCGTAATACAGCGTCGTCAAACCCTTCAGAACTTAGTCAGGTCACATCTAACGTTCATGACGAAGAATGAAATGACCAGCAACAGAGCGGTCGCAGTATACAGAATAACGGATCGTAGAAGTGATGAAACTGTAAGAGAAGAACTTGGCCAACAACACTAAAACGGTCCAAAGAAATTAGTAGGATATTGGAAGTAATGCTTAGAAAACCAATACCGATGCTGCTGTATCAGTGCAAACCTAAGAGTAGAATCTGCTAGTGAAGTGTGAACAGAAGTTAAAAGGCACAGTTTTACTGAATAAATTACTCGAAACAGGCAAAGAGCTTCATTTGCGATGTTGATGAGTCTAGGGAGCTTCATTTAGTTCCTGCTTTTCAAAAGCCCATACATTTTGAACGACATAATACCGTATACATAAGGAAGGGGATTCATTTATCCCCAGCGGTGTATTTGGAGTTCAACTTCAGGGAGTATTTTAAAAATTCAGATAGTAAGATTTGATAGGTTACGTCCTGTCCAGAGTACATGTAATTTCCAAATGCACTATTTGTTATTTTCCCTCCAAAAAACTTGAACTTTATAATATTTCGAAACATTTATTACTTATCTTTCTGTTATGATTTTATCCTAAAATCTGGCGACGATACATGATATAAACTTAGCTTAATCCAACTCCTTGGAATCCCAAAAGGAACCATCCGCGCCGATAATGCATTCTTATACGGCAAATTGCCGGCTGACAGGGGAAATAATGTGGCCACAGCAGCCAGTCTGCTATGCGAAGTTTGCGTTCTCACAGCTATGCTGATGAAGTGTCCACTCTTCTGGGATATTACGCCGTGTAGATTACTAGGCCTATATAGTTACCAGATTTTCTGAGACGATTAATGCATATATTTTATGGGGCTCCTTGTTGGATTACCCTAAAGGCAGCAGGCTCATCCAAAACATTGGTACCAATATACCAATATACACGACGTCCTGCCTCATAAGTGTGAAATCTTCAACGATTTTCTGTTTACAGTCCCGCGTTTAACGAAAACAATTAGAAATACACGTTCTGAGAAACAAGCAAGTATATGTGTAGATCCTAATGACAGAGAAAGTCATGCTTGTGAAGAAGGTTGATTTTCATACTGCATGATGCAGTCGCTGGGACGGAGCGGGTGGCAAGTTGCAATGCAGTGTTCTGGCTGGACCATTACGAAGCTGGTCCATTCCAGACACATGTGTGCTAACCTCCATGTGGTTTGAGTGTTGCCTCAGAGTCTGCTAATGAGGACAGAGAGTGTGGACAGCTGAATTTTAACGAAGTAAGAGGGTAGGTCGCCGATCCCAGTGGCCGCGCGGTCTAAGGCGTGGGTCTACGGCCCCTCGCTTACTGGGATTGTGGGTTCGAATCCCGCCTAGGGCATGGATGTCTGTCTCTTCTGAGTGTTGTGTGTTGTCAGGTAGAGGTCTCTGCGACGGGCTGGTCCCTCATCCAGAGGAGTCCTACCGAATGTGGTGTGTCTAAAAAGTGTGATCGTAAAGCCTCGAAAAATGAGGCGGCCTGGGCCCCCAAGGGGCTGTCGAGCCATTGGAAAAAAAAAGAGGGTAGGTCACGAAACACTGTGAGGTGGCACAATGTACGTCCTATCTGAATCACCATCTACATATTACGTCCTGATAGGGTAACTGTATCCTGATGAGGCGACCATCAGCTGTGCACCGCGCTGAACAGAAGGTAGCTAAACTATTCGCTGAACTGGTCTAGAAATTTTCCGTTTCTTATAGAATCCGAAAGCTCATTACCGTGTTCACTATAGCGCGTCTGAGGGCCACATACTGAATCAGACCAATCTAGTTGACACCCTCAAACCCAGTTTATTTAGGACCAATTTCAACTTTGCCCTCTCATCAGCCTTCCCACAGCCCAGTGCTGAAATCTGGCTCAGTGGACAAACTTTAATCACGAAAGGTTATTTGAATACGGAGTAGATAATTAATGAATTATAATACTTCCATGAGCAGGGATAGCTAAGTTGGTGTAGTGACTAGATGACGGGCTGGACGACCGAGTAACCGGAGTTGAGACCCCGACTGGGGTAACACACATTTCTCTTCACCAAAGCGTCTAGACCGGCTTTGGGGCCCACCCAGCCTACTACTCAATGAGAGGTTGGCAGTTTTTTCTGCGAAAAAGCTGGCCACTCATTTCCACCTAATGCCAAGGCCAAAATTGCGTGGACCTATACCTCCACTTCTCCATATGACATGGTATCGTGCTTAATTAAGCACAGGAATTTTACTTATATAATACGCAGTTGGCCTGCAATAATGCTCGGTATTGTTTCCATGTTATTTTCATTGTCAGCACTTAGGGTTAGAACAGCTGCAAGTGTGATGCAAAATGCGTTTCGTAAAAGCCATATTTTGGTTGGAGTCTTGGACAGCCGGTAAAAGTGAAGAGAAAGTCGAGAGTATGACCGAATTAACAGAACAGGAAGTTGCTGACGCATGGATGCGGAGAGGGGGACTTGCCTTATTTACAAATGCTCGAATTATGAAGTCGTAGGACTAAAGAACAGGTTTAATTTTAACAAAACTCATGTGAGAAATAATGCGTGCCCCTATATAATTTTCTAGTGACGTATAGCATTGTTAAACCTTTCCTGTATGTGTATATGTATGTATGTACATACACACGCACGCATGCATGCATGTACGTACAAGAGATACAAACCAGCATTAAATTACATTAAATCAGATATTTACGTGAGAAACATAATAAGGATACACTTGAGCTTTTAAGCTGATAATAAAGCATACATTAAACAAGTTAGGAAATGTCCGCAGAGCGTCAAACTTCTGGTGCTTTCCCTCCAGAAGTGTTCCTAGATGTTAAATTCGACGATAACAAGATTGCAAATGGCGTACTCCGTTATGCAGTACTGAGACTTTATCACGGAGTTATTTGCTTTCTAAATGTCATATGGGTTCACAGCACATGCGTGAACATCACGTCCTTTACGCCCGTACGTAAGGTAATGCACTTCCTGCGCCAATTTTCACGAGACCCATTATCACTCAATACATTTTTGTCGACATCCCCTGTTCCAAATTTTTCAAATCTAACAAAAGACGTAGACAATTGGGCAAAATGTCTTTTACTCCTGCAAGCAACGTACGGCTTTCACTGAACCGATTTTCACACAACTCACCAGTGCTCAACGGCATTGCCTGGAGATCTGTACAGAGTTTTATCCAAATCGGTCACGTATTATGAAAAGTACGGCTATAAATTTAGTACGACTGTCACTCAGCAGGTTTTCACGGAACTCACGCTTGCTAAAGAACGGGTTGTAAAAAACATACACCGAACTTCAAGGAATGGGGGGGGGGGGGGGGGGGGGGGGCGAACCGGTACAAATTAGCGGGGCTCGGCGGTCCGGAAGAGGACCCGACTATGTTGAATGTTGTCTTTCTTGCTAGTATCATTATTTCTCGACTGTACAAATTAACCCTTTCATATCAAGCCCAAGTCACTTTGCAGCTGAGAGTCACTTTCCGATTTCGTGTAAAGATTTTTAGCCGGTCCGCCCTTGCTGGAGGACCCGAAAAAGTTTTTTCACCGGGGCCCGGACCCGGTCTCGGCGGCCCTTCGTAAAGAACGCCTAGAACACCGAGTATTTTAACACACACTGTAAAATTCTCCATATCTTAGCAACAGATTGTCAGTTTATCTATACGTTTACATGTTCCATGCTCAACTGTTTCTTCAGCCTCAGTCCGTACCTCATAGAGAACATTGTCTCAATTATAAAGACCAATAATGGCGAGAGATAATAAACATATGTAAGTCTTCAAGTAAAGTCTCTGTTACTTTTGTTAGACATTAACCAAAATCAGATGTGTAAAAAATCTTAGTAAAAATCCAAAATATTAAATTTCACTAAACCCTGTGGGGTTGGAGTTGCTGTTCCATGCAGACAGATGGACAGGACAAAGCTACCAGTCACTTTTCACCATGGTTTTGAAAACAAGCCTATAAAGGGTGTGGATTTAATTATGGTTCATTGGTGGCACTTACGCACACTGTAATGAACCTTTCAATTTCCTAAGTGGCGAGTTAGTCATTGACTGGCTGAGGAACTGGCAGCTCTCAAGAAGCTGCACAGAACTAGGCAGATTTTAGCTGTATGTAAAGTTAGGGTTATGATGCACAAATAGGGAATAAGAACAGATGTTCTTAACAACTCTCAGTGTGGGAAGTTGAACTTGACACATCAAATTTCACTGAAATCTGTTACATGGTTTGTGAGATGAAACATATACACAGTCATGACCGGCCAGGTGCTCACTTTACACACAATGTGCAAAGAATGCATATGGGTACAGTGTTCATTCCATTGCATGCCTGGGCTCTGTAACTTGTTCATCACAAACTCAAGCAAAATGATTTCTAACATTTTCTCAGCTTGTAAGTCATTACTTCATAAACATGAGCTGTCTGCACACCTGACCAAATTGTGGGGTCTGACACTGACCTGACGTATTCCACAATCAATATGACTCTGCCTATGTCTAATACAAATATTTCTTAGTATGGTCATTGGCCACTATGCCTCATGTAAGCTCAAAGCCAGCAGGGATGCCAAAACATCCGAGACATACATAATGGATTGCACAGTGTTGTGGGACTCTGGTTTTGTTAAGCTACCTGCACACTTGTGTATGAAATCTGTTTATTGTACACTAGATACAGGAAAATAAGTGAACCACCTTGTCCTACTCTGTTCAATGCAATCAACTGTAAAAGGTCAAACCAAGTTGTGATCACAAATCATGATTTTATTCTTCCAATGCAACACAGAACCAATGGAATATGAATAATGAATGGATGTATATATACATTTCTCAAACACCTATATATTTAATATGAAGGTAATTAAAAATAAAAAGTCTACTTCACATTAATTACAGTACGTGCATACTGCTGTTACATTTTTTATGAATGGCTTATTGACAAGGTTAATATATCTTATCTCTGTAAATGATTAATGACAGAATAAATCAAACTGCTGGATAATGCAGTCTGGAATTCTGTCAACCTCCTCAATGAACTGCAATGAAATTTCATAATGAGGTTTTTGATCTTCTGGGTCATTATGCGGCGTACATTGGTAGTTGTCTACTGATGTTTCAGGACAGTGTATGGGTCATATCTTCAAGCGTCAAGCATTACAGACTGTCAGGTGAATTTCAATTTTCTGTGTATAATTATAGTGTGTTCTGTATTTATACAATGCAGTATCCACACTGTTGATCAGCTACACGAACAAAGGATTTCTGACTGAAAAAGATGAAGTAACAGAGATTACTCAGAACTGCAAAATGAGGTACAAAGGACACATGGGACAGAAAGAAAACGAAATTTTTACACAAAATTTTGGACAGAAATTATCAAAACAAAACAGACCACTTGAGAGCATGCCTGAGAAGATATTAAGGCACGTACAAGTATTTCAAGAACAGAGTATGAAGGTGTCTTAAGAACAGTCCAACAGAAGTTACTCTTCTTGGACTACCCCAAAGATGGAGACAGAAAGCTCCCCTGAAATAAAGGTACCTATATACCAATCTAAAGTGTCAACTATAATCTTCATTGGCAGAGGTGTGAGACCTCACAAACTGTGCCACGGCTCAGATAGGTCATCATCAGCCTCTCAAAGTGGAGGCCCAGGTTCAGTCGCAAGACAGTCCAAGTGGCATTTGTGGACAAAATGGCACTGGGACAAGGTTTTCTCGCATTACTTCAGTTTTCCCTTGTCAGTACCATTCCACAAATGCTTCATACTTGTAATTAATTCGTCTACCGTCGTCACTACTATACATCTCAGCAACTGACTGCATCATTCAATAAAACACTTCACTTATATCTCACAGGGTGTGCACTGCATTCAACTTTCTGAAGACAGGGTCCAAGTGTGGGCTATTAAGGGTAAGGTGATGAACATCTGTGTTTCATAAAAACAGGAACTTTCTTGAATAATTCTGTCTTATTGGGTGTAATGCCATGTAGTCTGGTAGAAATTTACAGACCCCCATCTTCAGGGCAGATCTGACACAATGACTGCACTAGAACCTCAAATCACACAGGGATTTTCTTGAACATTAAAAACTTTTCAAGAAAAATCCTAAACTGTGAAGTCAATCAGTTACCACAAAATTATAATTTGGCTCACTGCAAGTGATGTCTCTACTGACGGAAGATCGACCAACATATTTTTATGTGCAATATGATATTCAATTACCAAGGCAGGATGCAAAATCACTTGAATAATGTGCTTACATCACATATTTCTAAAATTAAATTTTAAAAATATCAACCAAATGTTGAATGTTTATCAACAGGTAACACAACAAATCATTCTAATTCACTGTTCCAGGGCATGATGACTGCAACACACAGACTGTGTGTCTTCTTGCTAATTGCAATTCCTGCACACATTATTGCTTTCAAATCTGGAGCTCCTGAAACAGTATGCGACTCCATGATACCAGATCATCATTCTACACCTAAATCTGAACCATCACCCTACACGATCACTCCCAACAAGTTCAAAGTCAAGGCTGGTGAACCTGTTGAAGTGACCATATCTGGAACTGATAGCACGAAGTTCAGAGGATACTTTATTCAAGCCCGTGTGGGTAAGACTCCCATTGGAACATTTCAGAAGGGACCAGAAATCAACTTAGTCAACTGTGGAAGTGGCAATGGGGTAAGAACAGTCTGTCAAGTTTGTTTTAAGGCTGGCAGTGTATGTGGTGGTACCATGACAAATTTGGCTTAAGAGTACAGCAACCCCTTGCATAACACAATTTTGACTATATATGATTCAAATTAATTAAATACCATATGGAAAAAATTTCTGAATGCTGAAAAATTTAAAGACACACAGATAAATGTGGGCAGTTACTTGCTCAACCACTGTGGAAGCTGGTTTCATCAGCTACCCAAGCACTGTGCACAAAACCCTGTTTTCTTACTAGAAGTTAGTACAGTATGGGTTTGCCCAATATGCTGTTATCACTCATTCTAACTTCTGCATTGGATGAGGGATCCCTGTACATTCTTTCATTTATTCATTTTACATACTCTCTGTACTAGAATTTCAACTTCAAAATACACATATGACAACTATTTTAGTGGGGAGAAAACTAACAAACTTTATGCTAATAGAACCTACAGATCACATGCCACTCCTACTAAAGCCCACCATTCGACATAATTGTGATGTCAATACTTTGCCCACTGTGTGTACTACCTGTGGGAATCCGTTAATTTGATATGATAAATCATGACAGTGGTTGAGTATTGTCAGAGGTGTTTCTTTCTGTTACACTATCCATTGACTGGATTAAAAAGATGTATGAAATTACATATGGTGGCTTGATCTTTGTCTTCAGGTCCCCAGAAGAGACATAACATGCTAAGTAAAGTGTGGTAATAGCATTGGACACCGAAACATAAAGTGTACCTGTGATGATAATATTAAGATAGATATTAATATGACAAGATATGAGGGTATAAACTGAATTCATTCTCCCCAGTAAGGTCCAGTGGTGGGCTCTTGAGAACATAGTAATGTACTTAGGGGTTCCATAAGAGGTAAAAATTTCTTGACCAATTGAGTACACATTAGATTATCAAGCCCTCTGTTCTGGACACATCCTCTAGTAAGAGGTGTACTTTGTAGTAAACGTTACAGTACTTGGATGATAGTGTCTACGTTTTGACACTCTGCAGGATCATAAGTTGATCATGACATTCGTCAAGAACGCTGGTATCAACTTCTGATTCCATGCAACATCACAATCCAGATGAAAACCTGAGAACACCCTAAAGCCTGTTGGTAATAATTTATATGTTAATGCTAGTCCACACAGCACACTACACAACTGCTATTGAACAGAAACTGACAGATAGTGTTCTGTTGAGAAACTCAGCAGAAAGGTATACAGCAAATGTCACTTAACCTTAGTATTCACTCACACACAAAGTAAAATTAGTCACTTAACCTTATTTAGAGCATTTCAAGTTTTTTAATTATTAGTCTCTACAATTAGGCCTAGGTAGCTCATTATGTGCTTGTGTTGTGAGCAAATACTAATGCTTCATATTTTGAGATACTAATACTTCAAGTTATCATATGTTCTACATTAATATTATTTCTATATTTAGACTGCTGCCACCCACACTGACAACAAAGACAAAGACACAATTAAATTAACTTGGAAATCACCTGCTGGACTCTCAGAAAGTGTTCGTTTCCGGTAAGTTCTATAAGATATTGCATGCATTTAGTGAAGGTGTGGAAAGCACTGATACTACCCTGGGGATCATCCACAACACAGTTCTGTAGAATGTGGATTTATGGCTTGGTCTTCCTGAAACAAAGTAACTAACATGGTCTTGAAACATGGATGGTTACTGTGGGATCTTATGTCTATTTTTGGATGAATGGCTGAGAATACTGCTACTTCATACCAAAACCTTAAAATGTGACAACACAAACCAATTAGTTTCCACGCATCTGCAAAATGAACAGTATAGTGATTACATGTACATGGAATAGACGGAATTTCCTATAAAATTGTTGACTACACATAAAATTTGTTATATCTACAACACTGAGAGATCTTGTATTGTCTTCAGATAATGAAAAAGAAGTTCACAAAACATGTCATAACATAGATCGGACACATTACGATGGATCTAACTTGCTTCACAGCAAAGAACAGAAACATGTGCAAGAAGCCAAAAAAAGAAAGGCATGTGAGCTTAAAGAACATTATGATGGAAATGCATGGTTCTGAAAGATGTAAATGAACAGATATGTTCTGCCTAGAAGCTTGCATGTGAATGTCTACACTTGTGCACACATAAGAACACACAAAACTGTTGAAATGTTGCAGTACAAAGTAAAAGGAAGATTGCAACATACAATTTTTCAGCCTGTATGAAGAGCACAGTGGTTATTTCGAGAGAGTACAACTACCTGAGCAAGTAGCTGCACTATTTACATTCAGAATGAAACACAGTGTGCACTTATGGTAGCTTAATATAGTCACCCCGGCAACAAAGCACAAGAAAGTTCTTTGAAGATGCTTAAAGCACATTAGTTACCATCAAGTACACTAATTATGCTTTGTGTAGAAGCAACAGGGTTTGCATAATCTGAAGTGCAGTTGCTACACGGCACAAACACTAACAAAAACTTTCATGAACATGTGAAAGCCTAAATGCATGCCCACGAGGGATGAAGGCATCAATAAAGGTTCTTTGAAGACACACATGTACTGTACTTACCCCAAAACATGTACATGTACTCATAAGATATATCTGATTGCAGATGCGCAGTACACAGGGTGCGATTCCGGTGAGTAGTGCGGTCTACAAGACACACCATATTATTCTGCTGCAAGAAAGTCTGTGCCTCATTCCTGAAACAATTCTCATATTAACATTATAAATAAATTATTTAACAATAATGATTTAAGGAAAGGTTATATAAGCTTACAGGATGCAGGAATAAAGATTCATGCATTTTTTTTTACCTCGGCACCAAACAGAGATATGTGATGAGCTTCACAATGCAGCCACTTTACTGCTGAGAAATGAGCCCTCAGAACCTACTGAATCAACTTCAGAACCAATCTGGATGCGATGGTGAATGCTTGCCCATCAGCACGGATCAAGCTATACTGGCTTACAAAAATGAAGCAACCACTTATCTAACAATGCTGTATAAATTTCTGAGATCATGAAGCTTGAAATAAAAGTTTCAATCAACACGGATATTGTGGCAGTTTATTCAAGTGACTAAGGGTCTAGGGTCAAATCTGTAAACAGAATATTACAAATTCTTTTGCTATTGCATAATATTCACAATAGCTATGAGGGCTACTAAGCTTAAAAAATCTACACGTTATGGAGCTGCTATTTCTTGGTATAATCAACCAAGGCGGGCAAGAGCAGCTCTACCAGTATGCTGTTATATCAGTGAAATCTTCAAACCTTAATTCACAAAAGTGGTTTGAACATAAATCTGTTTGCTGGAAGTAGGCAAAAATGTGTCAAAAATGCAAGTTCTGATCATGGGTATGTTTGTTTTGTGTTCTTCAGCATTTGTATTCTCATGGTAGATTCAAAGAAATGGCTTTCAAGAGACAGTGGAAAATTAGATCAGTGTATGAAAACTATGGCTATGAGAATCTTAAGTTGATATCACGACTGTCACATTATAGTAGAAATTACTGTAACAGCATGGAACTTCTCTTGATAATACATTTTGCAAAATGAATACTTTGTATTCTTAATTCCATAACTGTCACTTATTTGTTTATTTGTTTCAGTGTTACGTTTGTCAAAACTGGATCTGAATACTGGGTGGGTCAAGAATCTGATCTCATCACTGTGCAATAAAGGTGAGTATTACTGGTATTTACAGAATGTAAAATTTCTGACTTTCTGAGCAGCATGCAGCTCTCAGGAGTAGCATGATTGGAATCATGCACTAATGATTATTCAATCAAATCCATTTCAGCCAACATTTATATTTCTTTCAGTTGTAAGTATGCTACAAATTATCATCATCATCTCTCTGTAAAAGACTATTCCTAGGATTTCCTCTACATGAAAATTGCAGACATAACCTCAAAAGTTTGCACTACCATCATGTTTGTCATTTGTGACTTATAAACAATATTTGTCAATTAGTCTATTATCTGTCTACATAACAAATTCAATATGCATGGCTCCAGTGGTTTATCAGTTGTTACTATCAAACTTTCAAGCTTCATATAAAAGTCCTGCAACTGCCTACACATTTTTACATACTATACAGGAATTACCAGCATAAACGTTACACATTCTTTGTAGGTCTCTTACGGTACTTCACTTCATCACTGTGTATTAACCCTTTGGCACTAAACATTATACATATGTAAAATGCCAAATGTTGTATAATTACATCTGCTCTTATGCAGCACCCATTTCAATTCCGGTTTTCTGCAGATCACTACAGGCATTTAATTCTGGTGCCAAAGGGTTGAGGGGTGCTAATTCACTCCCACCACCACTCAAGTTGATGTGTCCACCATACTGTTAGCATATTGTTAGAAATTAAAAACCATGAAGTTGGGAGTGGTGTCTAATGCTATAAGGTCCATAACCAGTTCCCTGAAAGTCAGCCAGCTGGTTTGCAAGTTGCCGTGTGGGACACACAAACAACCACGCACAACACACACAGATACAAGTCTACTTTTTTCCCTAAATCAACGGCTTTATAGATTCACACATGCCAAAACCTTAAAGTAAGGTTTACTGAAATTCACGCAATCTCAATTCTTTCATCCCAACTACATGTAGACATGAGATTACAAAGTGAATGTTTGGAAAAATAACTGTATATTAGGTAAGCTTTAAAATCCAATTAAAATATATCACCATGACAAATCTAAGTTAGGGAGATGACTTTGTCACACCCTAAGTACAGCCATGTACTAACACATACTGGTCATTCCATAAACAATGTACCATACACAAGTTATTATGGAGAGATTTTTTTCCTGCCTAATGAATTGTCATATCACTGCATCTCACAGTCAAAGACAACTACATTGTCACATTCAACGTACGTCACTACACGTTTCAATACAGTTGTACCATCCTCAAGCACGCCTGCAACATTATTTTTTCAGTTCATTAAAATAAATAGCCTCTCACATTAATATGTTACACGTTAACATATTAAAAACAAGCATACAGTTAACTGTAAAATCAAATGTGGGTGTACATATATGATGCAGTGACTCTGATGTTCAAGGATCTAATGCCATGAATACTGCATATCAATGCACTGAATACTAGACACCATTCACATAAATACATAAAATCTTTTGAAATTGAAAAAGCTTGGCTCATTCAAATACAGTTCAAATTGCTATTTAATTTTCAAATAATTTTTCCATTTGTTCAATGACAAAAAATTTTTTCCTTGCATGTCTGACATCCACAAGCACACTTCAATGTTTTGTCTGCTTCATACTCTCCTAATATTCTGCTCCATCCATTCCAGTCAGAAATCTCCAATGAACCCTTAACAAATAAAGCCCCATCAACGAGAAGTCTCCTGTGTTGATGGCAAATGATACCTTATGTTTCCATGGTCATAAAACATCTAGCCAGGAACACATCTCCTTTTATCAGATACAATCATACAAGAAACTTGTTTGGCGTGACATCTTTCAGCAACACAATAAAATCTGTAACCAAGGGATGTCTTCAAGTTTTCAGTAAAAGAGTACCCAAACACATTTAATTTATAAACAAGATTGCTAAAGTCAGATATGTCTCTTGTTGCAGTGTGTACTTTCTCCAAGACCACTGGGACTAACAGAAACAAGTCCAACGAGATATGTCTTACATATCCACTTTCACTTCTAGGTTTGTTATGCAAATATTCTTCATAGTGTCAGTCAATATAAATCATAACCTTTTGTATATCTTTACACTGTTATTTCCATTCAAATAGGGAGTCAGATGTGCTATAATCTTACAGGTCCTTGAAAATTAAAAGGCAATGTTCCACTAATACTAGAGTTAAGCTTCTGTTAATTATCACCATTACAGTCACATGTTTTATAAAACAAGAAGGGAACAGCAAATATATTTGCAGATATAAGCATATGTATAGCCAACTTCAGGCTTATTCACTTCTTTAAAAATAAATTCTTTCATGGTAATTTATAAAATAAAATTATGGGCTGCATTAAATGCTGCTACTGACGTCACAGAGGAGATTGGTATGTTTCAAAGTGACACAGCTCACATGTACCAATGTCATACTGCCAACAAAAGTATACAAGAAATTGCTTTATGCGTAGCATTGTAAGCATAAGGGTTTGAAGAAGTCTCAGTAATATTTTCTAACAGTTTACTTGCAAACTACAGGAGAACATTTTTGGTAGGTAAAAAAATATCAGAGGTGTCTTTGTGAACAATCATTGTCACCATAAACTGAACTTAGCTTTATTTTTGTTTAAGCAAACAGACACAACAGCTTTTATGTGAAGCTACAAATGCATATCTAATTTCTGTAACACAGTCTTAATCAAAATATGAAGTTAATCAGTTTAGGCTGCAGTACATATTTCACATGCATTACTTTTTGGGAAACATCTGTTTACACTCTGAATGATTTAAATTAACTGGAGTACTTAACCATTCAGAAGCTACTTATAAGCATTGTAGAATGAACAGATTTCCCATGTACTGAAGGAGAATCATCAAGGAAACATGGCCTGACATTCCCTGGTAGAATTTTCTTACACAAGAATCTTGGAGGAGTGTATCATCTGCTGCTAAAGAAGTCCGGCATCTTGGTGAAATATTTCTGGACACACAGAAAACTGCCAACTTAACGAAATACAAGATTTCTTTCTTCACTAAACTTTTTGACTGTTAGACAACTACTTAAACGAAATTATGCCTAACCAGAATTAAAAGTACAAACACACAGTGTAGATTTAAAAACACTTTGATGACAAATTTTTGAAAACTACCTGAAATACCACAGTCACGTTTCACACTTACTTTGTACAGCTGCAGTTTTGTAGAGTGCACATTTAACAGCTGTTACTGTGAGATGAGCTTTGTGACACACAAAACTGAAAATCAGTGCACAGGAATGATGACTCTTCTGGGTTACTTCCAGTTCAGCACAAATGCCATCCGATTTAACTTGAGCCAAAACATATGTTTCATACTCCTCATATGTTCAGCACAGAATCTGTTCTATTAAAGTTTACCAATATTATGTACATTGTTACTTATAAAGGATTTCCAGTTACAACTTCTTCATGACAAACACTTTATAAAAACAATGTACAAGAAAATAATTTGTACAATTTTATGCCCCACTTAATCACCGGAAAATGTAATACAGCATGCCTGCTATTAGAATAATTTGTGAGACTGTTACCAACAACCAAGTCAAGCATGTGAGAGAGCAAACATTTCAAGGTGTGACTGCACAATAAAATGGAGAAGCCGGAATATTTGTAAATGGGCTGAAATTTCACCAAACAGCACAGTAACTCATGCATGAACAATGTGACTTCTCATTTAAGCAGTCACAGCAATATGAATTTAAGACATCAAGAAACTGAAACTTTAAAAATTACAATATAATGCCTAATAGAAATTTTCTGGTATTGTGTAACATTCAGAACATGTTCAAAATAAAACAGCAACGCATTGCAAATCTCATACAAAAAAAATACAATTTCCTCAAAGAAGAAATAGCAACCACTGCATGCCAGTGACAACTCTGTCATTTATTTTCACAGTATTATACTGTTAATCAGAGGGAGGTTACATTTCCTAAGAATTTCAGGATTCTAAAAGAACAGGCTGCCCGTAGAAAAACTTACTGTGGTCAGTACTGTGCATTTATTTTTGTGAGAATTGGAGTGTTTCTCTTACAACATTACAGCAAGAATGTGACATAATATACAAATCAATAATGCTGGTATTTGCTTTTTGAGAGTAACAAAGCAAATTAAGCACAAGGAAAAAAAATGTGTTATTTTGTACTTACACCTAGTAATAATAAAAGTCTTAATTATCATTGCAGGAATATATATTTGTCTGAAGAATTACATTTCCAGCAATGGCAAGCAGGGACAAAGATGTGGGAATATCCCAGTCAAGTACAACGCTCATGCAAGATGTCCTACAGACAACAGAAATTAATACACTTAGCAATACAATTCTTGCAGCTGTATGCGAATTCCGAGATTAAAATATGTACATAATCTGACAAGTACTGTTGTCAATATTGCTGTCTATGCAGAGAGGAAGAACTAACTGACCCTGGTTTTTAACTGCAACACAGTTCAAACACGCTCTACACAGGACCGGATAATAGCAATAGACAAGTTTAGACACAGTTATAACTTCACTTGCATTTACCTTACACACTCCTTCGGCTGTAAGTTAGTCCATCTTAAAACATATCCATTTTAAAATATTATACACTTTGAATTATTTGTACTTCATAAATTCCAAACTTACAAACATAAGGAAGTTATTATGCTTACTGTAATCTTTCAGGTTATGAAACCATGCAGTCTGGTTGGTGGGTAATAACATTTCAGAGGAACAGGCTGTTTCCATCTTGAGGATGACAGCAGATGGAGACACACTCTTACACACTGGTACCCACTTCACCATGCTGCATGTTGTCCTAAAGCATACCACCTTATGAATCTCATTATGAAACAGAACAGATTAAGACTGCATAAACCCATCCAAAATTACAAAATTATAACAATGAATACCAACAGAGGTCCCTCCCATTACATTTCAAATTAACACACAAGCAAACAAACCAGAAAGATGTAATTTTGGGAGCTTCAGAATACTAACATGTAAGAGCTGCCAACAATTCAGCAGAATTTCCACCTGTTCCCACATTCGTTGCACATGACAAAAGTTGTCATGGGTTCATCAGCACTGCGTGTCTGGACCTGCAACAATGTTCTGTGTTATCTAAATGAGGATGTGATGATGTAGCCTGGATTCAACTGGCTCTGTACAGGGTCCAGTGCTTGGGCCTTATGAACATAATATAATAATAACCATGGCTTGACAGCCCTATATGGGCTTGAGCCTCCTCTTTCCGAGGTTACTTGGTCTTGTGCATTTGTGGCAGTGGGTGACCAGCCCACTGGCCGCGCTGTTCGACTCAATCCTGATGTGACTGCCAGAGCCATCTGGCAGTCAGTCAGGAGACTTGGGTGAGAAATGGTCGCTGAATTTTGCTTACAAGCATTACTAGTTCTATTCATGCCTGTAAGGTTCTTTTACATGCCGTAAATCTACGACATGGGACCGACGGCTTTACTTCCCCTCCGAAGGAAGTGGTGCTCCGGATTTTTATCACCCTTAAAAATCCATCAACCTCGGTCGGGATCAAACCCGCGAACCTTGGGTCCAGTGGCGAGCACGCTAACCACTAGTCCACCGAGGTCGACTTATGAACATACTGAATTGCACAATTCTGCAGAACGTGGGGAATTTCTTGTCCTGCTCAGTGACCAACAGCTTCTTGAGAAAGACAATGTTTCAACAGTAACTTCCCCATTTAAGATTTCTTTGGGATGCAGTGGATTTGAATGATAAATTACAGAAAATTTTACATGGACAGAACTTACCACATAGAATAGTGACATAGGATCACTTAAATTCAACATTAAATGAGGGAAAACAATAAAATGTGAAGTATTATGGGGTGTCTCTGCAGTTTGTTAGGTAGCTTTGAAATACAGGATCTCAATGTTGGGCAAGTGCCCCTCCTTTTTCAGCCATTCAATTTACTTTCAAATCAAGAAGTACATTAGTTTGCATCTCTTTATCTTTTCAACCCTCTGCTTTACTTTAATATACTACAAGATACTGTACAAAGGTCATCTAGTGCCAGGGTTAAAGACAGAGTAGAGCTATAACTCTACTCCCCCTCTGGGCCTTTGTGGCCTGTTCTAGGGAGAACTTTACCTTTTACTGTACAAAGGTCAATGCAATTAGTTTCTCCATATCATATGACATCTATGTGTAAAATCCACATGGCCAGGTTTTGCCCAGTGTCACAACCAAGCAGAAAAAAGTCAAGCCTCAGAATTTGTGAGGCTCTTCCCATTTAGTGTTAAGACACAGATGAACAGCTAAACACTTGCTCCTCAGCTTCTGTCAAACTTCAATTTTACAATATTTCTATGTTCACATATACAAAGTGGTGGCCTGTGTGGGCTTGAATTGGAATGTTTAGCTACAAGACAAGACAAGACAAATTCACCAATCTCTACAGTATACTGAACATGCATTTCTGTTCTTGCCGTACCATTTTCAAACGTCAGGATATATTGCTTTAGACACCAACAAAAAGTAATCCTAATTCAGTCATCAACAGTTTGTATTATGGGGTGTAATACAACACAGAGTTTTAAAAGAAAATGATATATATTTCTGAACAGTCAGTTACCTGATTGTATGTACAATTCCTCTTCTTACATTTGCCACACTTCAGCAGATCTGTTTTGGTGCCCTGAACAGTGGCTAACTGGGCATCATTTATAGCTTCCTTCAAAAATTTATTACGCAGACTTTTCATCTCATCACTAGCCATTTCCTGCAAATATGCAAAAACACAACTCCCAATGCAATTATAATAGTAGGTAGTCAGGAATAATAATTATTGCATAAAACAGAAAACTATTACTGTAATTTGCTGTTGATATAAGGCAGAAAAGAAGTGCTATTACATGCTCAACTCAGCCTACAGAAATGGGAAAAGAAGCAAACTGAAATAGAAAAAGAAGAGGACATAGAAAGAAGAGCAGGGAAAGAAAGAATGCAAGTGACAGAATAAGGTGGATACAAACAAGTATCATGTATATGAACTGCAGACACTGTGTTCACATTAAAAAACCAGAGCCCAAAAGTTTCTGAATCAATAAATCTCATGGAACTTAGTTTGCATATAATGGTATAGGATGCTACTGAAAACTGCAAACATTTCAGTTCACTACCATTACAACCACTTAATGTAACACCCTAATTTTGTGTGGTAAAATATTTTCAGACCTCTGCAAAATCCATAATTAGCATCCCAGCTTATGACAATAACTAATGACCCATTTTGACTAAGAATACTGAATTTAGTACAGAAAACAAACTTAATGGAGTGCAAGCATTCTCAAGGAAATGACAATCAACTTGTAAAGAAATTTTGAGCTTTCATGGAATCCAAAGGTTCAGCAGCATGTTTGTGAAGACACCACCATTGACCCTACTGTGACCCAGCTGAATCCAGTCACAACTCTCAAACCCCATTTTGGAACCACTACATGGGTCACTCTGCAAGTCAGCCAAAAATACAGCAATGTGGGAAATGAGGTGTATATGTTTGGAAGCACATGGCATGTACTTGTAAATATTACCATCAGATTGGGGTGTATGTACAGGAACGCACATGCATTTTGCATGCCAACAGTATTGCACTGGCAATCTCATTCTGAAATGTTTGACACAACGTGGCACACATTACCACATCAGGTGATGCCAGTGGTGTTTGCTGCCTTCCCCATCACTGACAATGAACAGTGTCAACTTCAGGGACTAGCCTGGTTGTTAACGAGTGTGTGTGAGTAGTTTGTGTTGTATTGTTTCTCATATTCACTCTGAATATCACAATAAAACCATGATACAAAAGACATATAGTTCACCTGCCTCTTACCAGTGGCTCCAGTGTACACATGCCCCAACTGATGGTAACATTTACAACTACATGCCACATGCTTTCTAATGTATAATACCCCATTTCCCACATTGCTACATTTTTGGCCAAAAAAAAAGTTGCCAACACTTATGGCGTGACCCTCATATTATTCTTCCATCTATAACCATGTTCTGCATGTATTCTCTTCACTTCAGGTTTCTCAATTACAATATTCTCATCTACCACACATACTCACTCATCTTATGAGTCATGATTTCATCACAGTTGGTAAAGTCCATTATATAATTTTCTCCCTTCTGCTGTTACCCCTAACTTGGAAGCAATCTGGTATGAATGATACAGATTGTCACATTACCTACAACTTTTGTATCATAAAGGACATAAATTCTGAGATAATGGCTGCCAAGTTCAGTGTAAAAGGTACCTATAATAGAAGACAATATGCACAGGAATATGGCAGATCATGGACATTCAACCTTTTTATGACAAAGTGGGCTGGTTCGAGGAATGCACGTGAAAAAATAACAATAAGTGGTATAACTAACCACCTAAATCACTGTGTAATTTTTACAGTACATACACAATTTACAAATGTGGCAATGGGCCATAGGTTGGAGACATATGCTGTAGATCATTGAGTTGTACAATTACAGTGAAACCTCTATCCATCGTTCCCGTTACCGTCGTTCGCCCGCATGTATCGTCTGCCTTCTTTGGTCCCGAAATTAGCCCCATATAAATAACACTATTTTTTCCCGCCTCCATTGTTCCTCGAACTGTCGTTTTCCCGCACCAATAGTTGAAAAATCACGGTCCTGACGCAACATTTTCCCGCACTGATAGTTTTTTTTTTTAAATTTGAAGCGACGGTTTAGTGCGCTGTGCGTGCATTGCTTTCTTAGTGCCACCTGGATTGGCTCCATCAAAAAGTATGGAGTGCATTCTGTACTCTTTGCTCTCCATCCTTTTCTTTGGACTAGATGAAGACTTGGCAACTCTGTTGTGGAGCTTTACTTCATTGCAAGTGGTTCTGTGCGTTCTGGTGTGCTTCATAGTTTCATACGTTACCCTGGTTTAATCATTTCCATCCTTTATTATCCTTTTCCTATAATATTTTATTTCTGTTATTAATTCATTCCTGTTTTTATTACTTCATTATATTTTATTCCTGCTATTTATTTTGAAATCCGTGGACCATGTCCCAACCTAAAAAGCAAGTGAGAACTCTGCATGAGCGATTGAAAATAGTAGAAGAGGTGGAGAAGAATCCTGGAGAGAAACGTGTCGACATTGCCAAACGCCTTGGGTTGGCTCCAAGCACACTAAACTCCATATTCGCAAAGAAGGACGAAATCCGAGATCAGACAGAAAAATGTGGTAACGCCAGTAAGAAGAGGAAAATAGGTAGGGAGTCGACATTCGCCGAGTTGGAAAGAGTACTCTTCTCGTGGTACCAGCAGGCAAGGGCGTCGAATATCCCAATTGATGCAACCATTCTTCGTGGAAAGGCGAAGATGATTGCAGCGCAGCTGAATATAGAAAATTTCACTGCATCCAACGGCTGGATAGCGAGGTTTAAGGACCGGCATGGCCTAGTATACAAGAAGTTAGTCGGAGAAAGTGCGGCAGTGGACAGCGAAAGCACGGAAGCTTGGCTGGAAAGACTGCCATCTTTGTTGGAGGGCTACGAACAACGTGATATTTACAACGCGGATGAGACGGGGCTCTTCTACAACGTGCTTCCTGATAGAACCTTGGCTCTCAAAGGAGAGTCCTGTCATGGAGGGAAAAAACTGTAAAGACAGACTTACTGTTTTACTTTGTGTTAACAGTGATGGAACTGACAAACAAGTGCAGATTGTTATCGGAAAATCTCCGAAACCGCGATGTTTCAAGAATGTAAAAAAATTACCCACCAAGTACCACGCGAACAATAAAGCGTGGATGACCACAGACATTTTTTCTTCATTTCTTCGTTCATTAGACGCAAGTATGGGTGCACAAAACAGGAACATTCTCCTCTTTGTGGACAATTGTGCCGCACATCCAAAGGATACATCGTTTCTAAGAAATGTAAAAGTCATACGGTACCCGGCAAATTGTACAAGTGTGCTCCAGCCCCTTGATTTAGGGGTAATAAAGTGTTATAAGCAGCTTTATAGAAAACGCCTCGTGCAAACAGCTGTTTGCTTAATGGATGCAGGCAAAGATACGAAAGAGAAGATAAACGTGTTGGAAGCTTTGCACTACACTGTGGCAGACTTGCAAGAAGTAACCCAGCAGATAATCGAAAATTGTTTTCGGAAAGCTGGTTACGTGCAGGGACAATCTTCAGGCGATAGTGACGTCGTATTGACCAACGATGACGACGATTTCCGCCAAGACTGGGAAAACTTCAGTGGCATGAACAAAGATAAATTCGAGGACTACGTCTCTGTGGACTGTCACGTGGCAACCTGTGGTGCAGAAACAGTGCAGGAGCTGTACGTGAGACACGTGGCATCCGGGAGTGTGGAGGGGGAAGAAGGAGGAGAGCTTTGCTGAGACGCACGAAGCGCTGATGACAGTAAAATCTTTCTTTTATGCGCACAGCATGAGTGACAGTGATCGTGAAAGTGTTCTAGGCCTTGAAAAATCGTACTTTGAATTGAGGAGGAGTAAAGTTTGCTCAAAACAAATGTCAATGAAAGCTTTTCTCAGCAAGAAGTAATAATTATCATTAAATTGTTCTTATCTATAATTTTTAATGGTTTCCCGGTACTATCATTTCCCGTATGTATCGTTCAAATTTTCCGGTCCCCTGAAAAACGATGGATAGAGGTTTCACTGTATTACCCTATAATTATGCTAGATCTCTTAGATATGTGAGAACATGTCAATGAAAACAAGTCATTAGAAGGTCCTTATAAATTTGTGGGTAAACAAATGTATTCTTACAAAATCAATAAAGATGGCACACATTAACCTGTCCACGTCATGTTACCATTACAGTTACCAACAGAAAAAAGTGCTTGTGTGTCAGTATATCAATAAGGTTTCCACCCAGTTGCATTCCATCAAACTGACTCTGACACACATCTAAATTTGATATTTGCTGTTAACAGTATTTAGACAAGCAGCTCTCAAACAAAACTTTCCCATGGCCACATTTACAGTTATAAATATGTTCTGTGGCCACATTAACTTAAGACACGCAACTTTTAAGCGTAAAAACAATCCTGTAAAGAAACCTGTTACCAATTTACAAATTAATGCAAGCCATGAAGAAAATGTGCTTAATCTTAATCTGAAACAAATAACACATAACTTATAGATGGCAACGTGCTCACTGGACATTCTTTCACAGCTAACCGAGGAGCTGCAGAACACGTGCAAACCCACATTCAAAGATGAAGTGCAACAGCCATGGACAGACCAATAACACCTGTGTAAAATGGTCAATGAACATACAGATGATAAAAGGAAAATCAGTCCCAAAACTGAAGAAATGCTTTCAACAAAAACATAACTGGCGGCTGCATGCAAAAATCCCTTATGTAAACCCTGGTCCATTCCAAAAATACTAACACTACATTTATTTTATTATACCTCTGCTGTCAAGACAGCCAGTCTGCTGGCAGGAATTACACCAACAAGAAAGTTCATCCTCAAGCCAGGGTTCTTTACATCCTTTAGATTGGCAACTCTACTGCGCACTCTGTTCTTGTAACGCATGTCAGTATTCCGGAATTCTTGGTAAATAGCTTCTTCCAATTCTTCAGCCAACTCTTCAGGTGCTGCACAGCCCTCTGGGATCTCTGCAATAACAATCATTACCAATGTAAAAGAGACACATGCTTTTACAAAGGAGCACCCTCATTTCTATTAAGTTAATTTGTTAAGTGATGTGAATGGGATCAATGTATAATATTTATTAGTTGTATAATACACCTCCCACAAAATTAAAGCTCTATGCACACAACACAATATACATGGAAGAGCTCAAAGCTCTACGCACACCAACACAATATATATGGAAGAGCTCAAAGCTCTACGCACACCAACACAATATATATGGAAGAGCTCAAAGCTCTATGCACACAACACAAAATATATGGAAGAGCTCAAAGCTCTACGCACACCAACACAATATACATGAATGAGCTCAAAGCTCTATGCACACAACACAATATATATGGAAGAGCTCAAAGCTCTACGCACACAACACAATATATATGGAAGAGCTCAAAGCTCTACGCACACCAACACAATATACATGGAAGAGCTCAAAGTTCTACGCACACCAACACAATATACATGGAAGAGCTCAAAGCTCTACGCACACAACACAATATATATGGAAGAGTTCAAAGCTCTTCACAAACAACAGAATATATAAGGAAGAGCTCTAAGCTCTACACACACACACACACACACACACACACAACACAACACAACACAACACAATATACATGGAAGAGCTCCAACACACAAATGGATTCTTCGAAGGGGCAAAATGTTATGAAATATTTTCAACTTATAACAGTTCAAGCAGTAATAAACACAGATCTGTGTTCTGAGGGCCCAGTGGAAGTGTAAAATGTTAACGGCAAAGTTAACATGGAAAGATGGGAACTGTTCATAACCCTGTAACATCAATTGGCTTATCTCTGGGCTTTGTACGTAAAATTCTGTGTAAAGCAAGTAAGTTTGCAGCTGGAAAGAAAGACTGAAAACCATCCAACAGTTTCACAGTACAAATAATTTATTTCAAGGAATGTGAGAAGTGGACAACTTTGTTTTGTTCCAATATAAAGCAATTAAAATAAACATCATTATGCTTGTAATACCTCTTGTCTTACATCTATCCTTCTATCTATCCAGTTTTCCAGTGGTCCACTGGTTAGTGGTTCTCAGTTGCTTTTTGCCATAGTTGCTGGTTTATTGCATTGTCAGATGTTAAATTCTTCTGCTTCATCACCCGTTGCACTTCCTTTTCCCACTTTATTTCGGGTCGTCCTCATTGTTGTCTTCCTCCCGGTGACCACGCCATTATTCGCTTAAACAATCTATTATACTCCATGTGTACTACGTGTCCATACCATTT
Source organism: Reticulitermes speratus (assembly GCA_021186555.1). Taxonomy (NCBI): domain Eukaryota; kingdom Metazoa; phylum Arthropoda; class Insecta; order Blattodea; family Rhinotermitidae; genus Reticulitermes; species Reticulitermes speratus. Next base: position 27,690,725 of record JAJKFL010000237.1, read on the forward strand.
CAGCATATTATTTACCATTTTCTTTTCTTATAAGAAGGAAAAATCAGAGTAGGGGAAAATGCAAGAGTTAACGGTTTTTACCACCTTCTGAGCGCAGAAAAATCATACAACATAGGAGTGCAGACTTGTTATTGTAACTGTGTGGTAAAAATGACCAACTGCACAAGCGTGATTAGGAGCTGGGTTCTTGAGAAGCTAACAGTTGTTCATCTTGTCAACAAACTCATCTGTAATGAAGCATGACGGTTCACAGCTGTGGTCACTAAGAGGTAACTGCTAGCCCCCAAGTCATTCTATGATATTTTGTTGAATGTTAGAGTTGTAAGGTAAGGGATTCTGACATCCCACCTCCATTCCCAAACTGCAGGACCACTCCATGTTGGCAGCCTGAAACTACCTACTCAAAATATTTCCAGTTACCCTCGACACCTGCAGGCCACCTTCACTATCTGCAAACTAAGGATATGCCATACCATGATGACAAGGGATCCACTTAAAATGATATGTATGCCATCACAAATGCAATGAACAACACACACTTCCTTCTCAACAGTGTGGGTAGGATGCAACCACCACAGGCATAAGATGTCATATACAGAAATGACATCCAAAACTGAAGAGTGATGGGAATGAAAGTAAAGCTTCCCAAATGTAACATGTTTATTAAATCATTAACAAACCAATTCTGAATGAAATACAGAAACTCTCTGCTACATTTTCCACACACCAGTTAGCTAATGGTTAAATTTTCTCACACATCAGATGATGCCATACATGATGTGTCATACCATTACAATGTGGTCTGTTCTTGCAGCTGAACACGCTGCAGAGAAAATGTCATCCCTTGTATCTTTATTTATACCGTTATATTCAGGAAGACTTCCCCAATTCCCACTAGCTACATCTGGTGACGATTTTGTTACTTTCCTCTTTCTAGTGTATCAACTGGATGCCTCCTGTAAGTATTTCCGTTTTCTGTAATCGAAATATTTAATGAAACCTGAGAATGTCTTACATTTGTCAATGTTTTTGAAACAGGAATAAATGAAATGGGGTTCATCTGTTCAAGGTTGCAGATGGCTGAGTTTCATGTTTTGTAGTTTTCACATTCCAATGCTGCATATTTAGGACATTCCTTCAGGGCTGTATATGCTGCTGCAGGCAACACTGCATAAATAACTTCAACAAATCACAGCCTCCAATTCTGAATTCTTTGTTAAAATTTTTCACAGTATTCATCTCTGATCATGTGTACACTATACAATAGATGGTTCTTGTTGATTATTATCCTAATTCTCTCAGCCTTCTTATTATCTGCTAAAAGCTGTTTTCAGGTTCTAGACCCAGGCAACCTGCACGACTTCATAACTATTTCACTGCTTGCCATCCACAATTCAGGCTCTTCTACAGTATTTTAAATGTTCTGGAAGTACACTACACAGAAAGCTTTCCAGTTTTCAGACCAGGAGACATTTCCTGCAACTGAATGAACTTCTGCTTCAGTACTGCATTTATTGGCATGATATTTAGATTTTGGTGAGGCTAGCTATGACTCAGTTTAAAATATTCTCTATCTGATACCTACAAACCTAATTATCAAAATATAAAAAACTATAAATGTTACCCGATGCTTTATATGGGTGTAAAACTTTGGTGACTTATGCTAAAAGAAGAGGTGACATAGAAAGTGCTGAGTAGAACATCTGGACCGAGAGAGATAAGAGAATGGGGAAAAATAAAAAATAGAGAAGTGACATACTTTTTACTCTTCACCAACATTACTGGTGATCTGTTATGCAAGACAAGAAGGATGGGACATGTGGCACACATGGGAGAGATAAGACATGCATAGCACGGGACACCCAGCTTAGATGTGATGGTAATATTATGATGGATCTCAAGGAAATGGGGTGTGGACTGGATATGTCTGCCTCAGGAATGGGTGCAAGAGCTGTAACCATGCAATGAACCTCTGGTTTCAAAAACCAGCGAGATGAGCTGACCAGCTGAGTATCAGCTACTCAGAAGGGAATATTTGTAAATCAGTTAGTTTTATAAAATTATATGTATTTTGTTATACAGTGTTCTTTTAAGCTCTGAATGTGAATGTAACTACACATTAGAAATCTACCTCCATCTCCTCTCACTGCTGCACACAGAAGTTCACGACACTTAAGTCTAACAGCATCCGTGGTATTGGAAGAAGCAGGTGGAAATGAAGTCGGCACTTTCTTCTCTTTTTCCTTATCTTTTGATTCTGCTTCTCTGGGCTTCTCTTCCTTTTCTTTAGACTTCTTTGAGCTGCTTGCTGTGTCCTTGCTGTTGGCTGTATTTGGACCTTACATTAAACAAAAATGAGAAACAAATATACAAGATCATTAAAGCCAACGTCATGTAAAATTTTCTTAGTGCTTAAAGGAGAAAAACACTTTCCTAACAAAGCACTGTTGCATAGCAACATTTATATACAACTTTGCTATGACTCTGTACCAACATTTCAGCAAGTTCCCCAAAACAACACTTATTCATGTCTTTTGACTCAAATTTTAGAAGGATCTGCTCAAATCAAAAACTGAGGAGGAATGCTTTACAACAGAGTACTGCATAATGCTTGGGAAGATATCCTGTTATACAAAATCAGTACGTTTTTATTCACAAGGTAAGGAAAGATGTTTATCCTGACAACATAATATTATTACATGACTACAATGCCCCAAGAAACTACTACTAAAACGTATATGAAACTTAACACGAATTTCACAATTGTATTGTGCAGGTAGTTAAATCCAGGTGACTACGGTGGACTGGACATATGGCTAACATGAGGAAGAAAAGGAATGCACAGAAAATTTAGGTGCAGAAACACCTTGCAAGGCAGAGAAGATCGTGTGGGAGTAGAGGTATGGACCTAGTCTTTCTTTAACCTTGGCGCTAGGTGGGGGTGGGTGGTTAACGTTACGCCCTGGCTGCTCTACCTCCGGGAATGACCCGGTGTGCATTGTATAGGAGACTGGGTGGGCCCCAGGGCCAGTAAGGACGGGTGCGGAAAAGCTCATCTCCAACCGGATTGGATCTCTGGACTGTCCAGCCCGTAACGAGTCACTATACTGACTATGCCCTCCCGGCCCACAGGCCTTGGTATTAAGCAATCATAAAACTAAATACTGCTGTTAGTGTTAGTATGAAATATTATGTCTACCTGAAAGAAATTTCTTCCAGTTTTTAATCAGTGTTTTTGAGAGACTGATCACTTCATCATCTGAACTGCATTTTCGGAGGGCATTAACTGTCATTCCGATCCTTGTTTTTGTGAGAACCTCCAAGTTGACAGGCAGTTTCTGAAGAGCCTTCAGGAGTTCAAGTGCCTGTTCCTGTCCCTGTATAGAGGCAAAAAAAAAGATAACAATTACTGAAAAAATTTGGCAGTAAAACTACTCACAGCACAATTTGTTTCCCCCTAGTACTTTACACATTATTAAACAAGAGGGAAGAGCTGGCTGTGTAAAGTAGAGGTGAAGGTAAAGGTAAAGCTGTTCTTAAGCTTAAGAACCATAATATTAAGAGGCACCAGGAATGGCAATAAAACTTCATGGATTTTTACAGTAAAAGCCTCAAAGAGGAGAGCACATGTGAAAGGAATTTTAAAGAAACTTGAGCTGAATAGACTGTGAAGGTGTGAACAACACAGTTAATAAAGCAATGAATTTGGGTTCCATAAAGGGCATTTCTCAACCAGATAAATATTATTCAGACTGCAGTCTTCTAGAATGTAATACCATGTTGCTTCATGGCTGGGTACAAATATTTTAGCAAAACCTGCTGCCTCCATGTTCCATCCCAAAGATGTGGACAGCAGGTTCCTTTAAAATGTAAGTATGCATCTAACAAATGCATTCCAAGAGACTGTAATTTGACACCCACTGCCATAAGAACCTCAAATCTCATATGAATATCATCTGTTCAAGGAACCAGTATTAACTTGCTTACAGTGTTCAAAATTCCTGGACTCCAGAAATATGCTACAAAAGTGTCTCAAAGTACAAAGTCAAAGTACAGTTCACTGTGGTGCATTTAACAGTTTTCCAAGTCAACATGTGTTTCGCTCACTTGGCCAGCTACCACTAACAGTGTAAATTAATTTCTTCCTGTACATATTCATTATTTGTGATCAAATATGCTTATATACAGCCCAAAGTCTCTTCAGCATACACCTACATGACATCATAAACGTGTATCTTGTTTATGAGTTTTCACAGTGGTTGTCGTTCAAATCATGCTCATCTTTTCACTCACAATAGTGTAAAAACCAGAAAGATAACCACCATTTGTATTTATTTATGCCTATTACATCTGACATAAAGGTAACACTTCCCATGCAAATCCACCCCAGTCCCTAGCGTAGTTACTTCTATTCTGAAGTAGGTGACTCCAAACATTGTAACTAATCAAATGTACCGAGAATCACATTTACTGGTGTCTGGAAAGAGCCAATGCTGAGTTACCATAGTGTTGCCACAACACGAATGCATGCACACACGCACGCGCACACACACACACACTTTAAGTACTGCGGTTATTATCTAACAGAATGTGTGGAAGAGTGACATTAATATATGTTTGTCAATAGACAAACTCAATTACTACGTATAAAATGAATTAAGCATCACATTCCACGATACTGATATTCTTTCTTTAATCCAGAGGAATTAACAGCAGGTAACTTCTCGTCAGCACCTATGGAACCCAAGCCATCATTCCTAGTGGAATTCTATTGGGCAATTTTACTGTACACCCACATTTGATGCAGATAAGACACTGGTTGTGTTTCAGTCACTCTAATGCTGGGCACAGTTCACAGGAACTTCAATCATGCTGCAACAGTGCTGCCTTGCTCCATAAAAAATTTATGCCCCTGTTATTGTCTATCGCATACTTAAAGCCTGAACATTTAGTAACCTTAAAGTTGAAGACACTGGGCCTATATATGATATTTTCTTGCTAAAAAAAACTATTATTACTTACAGTTCACAGTTAGTGTTTATCATAAAATTTAAACATGTTTCTGCATTCACTACTTACTTATCAGAGGACGAACTGTTTCACTTTTAAGTGTTCTGTGTTCAGTGTGTTCCCCTGAAGATGGTGTGTTTAGCACACTGAAACATGTCAGGACTCTTGTGAAGTTTTCTATACATTTTATTTTAATTATGTGTACGAGTTGGTGAAAATACATGTTACTGGGTCAGGTCACCATAAGGCATAACCTCATACTCTTGGTTATGCTTCCTTTGCCAGTTTGTAACAGCAAGAACACTCACTTTTCCTCAACATAGCAACCTTGTACTTTCATTCATTCATTCATGCACTATAATCAACAAAAACTTATTTTGTTTGGTTGTCCCATTTATAAAATTTATGTCAATCAGTCATATAAACAGAACTGAATCTTTACAACCTGTTGATCAGCTACTTGGGCATTCTTTGGCTGCATGATGTTCTGACACCAATCACATTACTTATAACTGTAGCTGTAGTGACAAAATTAATACCCATCATCAGAAAACCCTCCTTAAATGCCAAAAAAGGATATAACTACCTGGAAAAACCCAAGTCAGACTCACAATGCAGCTCTTTAGTTTTCATTGTGCCAACAACTAAGGCTACCAGTACGGCACAAGAAGTTCAAAAAATGTTCTGAGCATACTGACACATTTTTATACCTCTCCAACATCTACACATTCAGCAACTGGTTATATTTAGCTGGTTATGTAAGTGGAATTTGTTATTACAGTAAAAGTTCAGGGTACACAACCAAAGTACCATCCTATTCATGCTCTCCCAATGCACAATAAACAATGCTTCTGTTGACAGACACTGAAGCTTGTTAAGCAATATAGGGACATGGCCTACAGATACTACAATGTAACCAATTTTTAAATTTACACTTGTATTTATTCTAGTAAGTATCAATAAAGACTATTTTGCTGGCAGTTTAGTGGTAACACATGTCTATTTGTTAATGAAGCTCAAGGATATGGTCACCACATTAAACAATTTTTCTTGTGTGTTAACTTTAATGGATGTCAAGAATACGAACCTACTACAAGTGCCTGCAATTCACAAAAAAAAATTAAATTGCCATATCATATACTACCAGAGGTAGTAATATTTTTGAAGGTACACACTTTTTTCTTGCAGTAATGTACTCTAAACTCACAGTTATGATAACGATTACAAAAATTTAAGTTGTTCCATATCCTTGTAAGGATCTATGGCATGACAGCAATACATGTCTCACATATGTAAGTGCATGTAGCATATTACAGTACCTCTCGGACTTTTGTAGGAAAAGAGTCACGGTATGTACAGCACAGTGAAAGAAACAACTGTGTATTCAGTTGCTTTTGAGTGGATGGGGGTTTATTCCCCCCCACGAGAAAAAAAGGAATAAAACTTGTAGGTAATGCGCATATGCGGCAAGATAAAACGCACTCTTTAAACTAAATATTGACCTTCTTTTTGGTAACATAAAATTCTATCACACATTATATGTCTGCACTTCAAACGTGATGTTAATTCCTCCACAATACTACGACTTCAGTGGTCCTGAAAATTGTTACAAGCATTGTTTATTCGCACCAAACTATCAAACATTCTACAGCATTTATTTGTGTCGTATCTTACTTGTGAGGTAATATTAATTTCACTATTCCACAGACATTCTAGCAATAATTACTAAATAATTCTAAGATTGAAACGTCATGCCTCCCTTATAATAATACAAAAGTTACTGAAACCCACAGTTCCATCTCCAGATGACATTTTATTCAACTTCTTTTGAATTCTCATTACTTCCTCTTCGACACTCATATTTCAACAGGTTTATTTCGCTTATATAACACAAACAAGCGATATTAGCTTCTTCCCAAACAAGCAACCCAAACTCTTGCGCCCAGAACGCCTCTGTGTTCGCAACATGGGACACACAAGCCACTCATACGCTCTCTATCATCATTAAATTTAACTAACAACAAACGCGCGAAACCCGCGATGTGCCGCGCTATCGATCACATTCACAGATCAACCCATCATCGATAAAGCCCGCTAGGTTCCACGTTACTGTTAGCGCGATTTCTTGTGATGGCAACAAAAGTGAGCCGGGATAGCCCTGTCAGTATCACAGATTATCTAGTATAGGTCAGTATCGTGATTGGCTGCGGTTAGACAACCGGAGTTCGATTACAAGTAAACAGTAATTCACTATAGTAACTGACCACGTGCTTGACGACCGGCATTCGGTTGCACCATGTGAGCCACGTCCAGGTAAACTTAGGGGCCCAACCATGCTATTAAATTGATCTCAGGCGCTTTCCCTGGTGGCAAAATGATCGAGGCGTGAAGCTGAGTCTCTCACTACTGTGCTGGGGCTAAGAATGGGTGGTATCGTACTCCCCTGCATGACACCACCGGGCAAACTGTGTAGTCGTCGCTTGCAATATGTAGTCATACAGGGATTTGTATAGCATGGCCAATAAGTTTTAATCCCACAAAATACGTCATCTATGAGCTGTGATTCACTACTGTTTTTGGGAGGAATCTGTTTCCTCTCTGCTACACTACCTCTTGCTCTCATCTGTTGACAGTGTAGAAAATCTACAACAGATGCTTCTTGTTGTTTCCAAAATTCTGGGCTCAAAAGAGAACTGTATCATATGATATAATTAATGAAGCATCAAAACTCATGTCCTTTGGATGCATTCATGTTTGATTCTCTGTTAAGAACTTGATAGTTTCTGTTTAATCAGTAGATTGCTAAAATTTTAAATATTTACATGTCACGGAGAATTCATGTGGGCCCTTTAAAACAGCACCATTAGAAAGTTCTGAACATCATGTTTCCTGCCACACTGCCCTCCTTGGATAAGATGGCTCCAATGCTGCATGGCCTATCCTCGTATACAAGTGATTGGATCAGCCTAATATGATGGTGGGCTCTATGTTACTTTATCAAGAAAATATGTACATTGAACAAAATGGCAGCCAAATTGAATAACTCACTTAAATGTAAAAAATAACATCATGTAAATATCTAGCCTATGGGCTGGATGACCAAGGACTCATGGTTCAATTCCTGGCAGGGGCAGGAGGTTATTCTCTTCTCCAGAGTGACTGGCTCTGGGGCTGACCCAGCCTCTTATTCAGTATTGGGGGCTCTTTCCCTGGGGGTAAAGCAGCCAGGGTGTGAAGATGACCACTCACCACTCTAGTGCTAAGGCTAAGAATGTGGAATTATACCTCCATTCCCCCATATCCTTTCATGGCATGCAGAGGGACATGGACATCCATCCTAAACCCTACTGGGTGAATTTAGTTTTGATATAGACCTACACTCCCATGAATTATAATCTCTCCTTTAAATGAAGGGCAAACTCAACATTATCAAATTGCTCCTGCACATCAACAGTCATTTATTACTTGACATAAAAATCTGAACCTTCATGTGAAAAGTTTTTCTATATGATGGACATGAAAAGTAAACACAAAAATAATTCCTCACTATGCAGTGTGATTAACTTTTCAACAATAGCTTTATATATGCAATATACCTTTCCACTTTGTTTATTACAGACACTGGAAGTTCAATCTCTTGATTCTTGTGTATGATGCTGTAAGAACCTCATTTTCATGAAAATTACATTCATAACTAATAATGGTGATTTTATATAGGATTAACTGCAAGATCACACTGCCCTGCTATGAGAAGCAATGACTGGCACATGTAAAAAAAACTAAACCTACAAAGTTGTCCAGTTGTCTGCCTTAGGTATGAGTTCATCATGCAAATCACAGGCCATATTAGAAATGTGGTATATTTTCTCGCCTGAAAGCTGCAGAGAAAAAATTTCAGACCTGCCACAAATAGATGGAGGTGAATGGTAAGCTTGATGCCCTGACCAATTTGTGGTCCCAGAGCTGTTATGGACATGACGACATATCTAGAACAGAGTAGGTTTAGTCTGAAACAATTCTCACCAAGTTGGATCCAGACAGTCTGCAAAAATCATTTGTGTCCAGTATGCCAACAGACAACTGTAGGCAATGTCAGTTACTGTGCCATTAATCAGGGCCAAAGTGTATGTGCTACACAGGATGGGGGTAAAGTAAAGTGTGAGTGATGCAGGCCTTGTTTATCTTCTTACACTTCTGGTTGGGGTCCTGAACAAGACAAGGCACTAATAACCCTGATTTGTTAACAGCCAATAATTATCTATACACAGAGTTTCTGTTATGTAGGTTTGAATGCTAGGTGTGTGTCCATGTGCACACTCATGGACACATTTTACTACACTCCTATGCAGCTGATATATCCATGTATTCTTTATGCTCCACATACATGTCTGGTAACATCATGCTAGACAACTTTCAGGGGTTCCATGGGAACCATTTCAAGTTCAAGTTGTATCGTAGTTATTTTGACAGACTTAAATGGTAATAACAATAAAACCTATGTAATAATTACTGCAACTTGATCAAGTTGCTTTGCAGTGTGGTGTGTGTATGAATGTCTTCCAACTGAAACATATGGAAACAAAATTGATATGAAGAGATGACACTGAATGTTGCAACAGCATTGTCTCATTGAAGTTAGTAAACATGAATCCAAAACTGGAAAATGAGTTACTGAGGATCTTGTTTTATTTCAGCATTTAATGTCGTCCATGTACCTTGAATGCAGTCTCTCAGTTGTCGACTTTCACTATGCAGCATAAAAAAGATGCCAGGTGTCAAATTTGCACATACCATTCTGTTGCATTTTTCAGTTGGTTCATGCATATCTTTGAATTACAGGAGTAAATAATATTAACAATATAATGTTTCAAATTTCATATATTAAATATTACCAATACAAAGAATTGCAAATCAATATTGCTATGCCAATGGAATTATCACCGGTATAAAAAAATTGAGAGACATTTCCAAGCTTTAAATAAAATACTGAGGAGAACTGCGTACCCTGTTACATATGCACAGTTATCTCTACAGTATTTATAAATACTACCTAAGAATGTGTAACACATAACAATGTATATATATATATGTATATACAAGTAATACAAGTCTGGAACAAAGTAAAAACTGAGATTCAAGAAACAAGCTTTTTGCATTATGTAACAGCAACACAGTGCCCCTCATAAATACATTATTCTATCTAACATGTAACACTTCATTCCATTACAAACTGGCAAAAACTTTAACTCCAGAGGTGCAGTGGAACTAACATGAAATTTAACTTTTTTTTTTTTGGCTCAAGATTCAAATTTCACTTGGCCAATGTCATTTGGAAAATGAATCAATGCAATTCCTGTAATCTGTGTATCTTGTCAGTACCACAACTATGAAAGAATTCATTATTATTAAGTGCCCTGATTATCAACCCGAGAGAACTTAGAAGAGCCAGAAAAATTTTAGGTGAGCATAACATTTAAATGCAACAGGAAATATAACATGATTTTCTTTTTCTCTCTCTGCTATGGAAATCGGTTTTCATGACTGACAAAATAAAGGAACATAATCAAGATTTTTCAGATGAGGGGGAGGAAAGAAAGAGGGCCCACTGCTCCCCTACCCATTCCCATTCACTTCCACTGTGAATGAAAAGTACCCATAATTCCAGACTACAGGTATTAACTGTCTGAGGTAGTTCACTGTCTACACTGGAAAAGAAATGCAATGCAACCATGGACTTTCACAGCTGGTTTGGGAAGAAGAAAAAACAGGAAGAAGGGAAGAACAAACCATAGTAAGTTAATGTTCAACTACTGATCTAAAACATAAAAAAAGAACAGCATTCATTCCATATGTATGTCTGTACAAGAGAAATCTGATGAAATGGTAAAGAGGAGATATGCTATACAAACACAACCACTTTATAATGAAAATGCACAGTACCAAATAAAGAAGAAGACTGGAAGACGCAAACAGAATTTTCAATATTGCATAGTCCACAGTATATATATATATATATTACAAGATTATATAGAATATCTACAAATTATGACATTTCCTAACTTCTAAACAAAATAAGTACTTTACACAAATTCAGTCATGGGGAAGTTTATGCAGTCAGAAGCTGGCTATATACTAATACACATGAATAATACAATTCACCTGATAAGGCAAGTCACACAGAGACGAGAAGGTCCAATACAGTCATCATGACAGAAAGCTCCACACTTCTTACACATTATCATGGCTTTCAGATTACAACCACATTGGGAAGGATCTGTTCGGGACACTGAGATGTGATTATTGTGAGTCTGCCGGGGGGCGACTCTCCCTCCTCCCTGTAACACCACTGGTTGCTGTGTATATGAGTTAGTCACAGACTGTTCCATTATGGCAATATCACCAACAGTATAACTGTGGCCAGCAGAACCTGATCCCACATCACCATACTGCACACAGTTACCACTATCTCCTGACCTGTCTTTCCGTGTGATGGCTTGAGTACCTGGATTGGGGCACTGTACTACAAAATGTTCTCCATACCTTTTTGTGACATACCCCACCCCATGCTGTTGTTGTGAAGCTGCTGCAACCAGCTGTGAGCGCTCAACATCCACACTAGCTGGACGGCCACGCCCTAACCCCAGACGACCTCCTCCACTCACTTGATTGTTAGAAGGGGGTGCACTTGAGGCACGTGGGGGAGGAGGAGCCCCCTTTTGTCCACTGTTCAGCATCACCTGCACTGTTTCTGGTTGGTCACCCACTCCTGTGTGTTGCACCAGAATGTACTGGCCCACATGGCCAAGCTGTGCTCCGGCACTCTCAGCTACCTGAACCAAAGCTACATGTCATTTTCACACAATAAAAGTCACAAACTGGGAAAATACAGGACCATGCTTAAACAGTATATCTTTCTCAATTGGGCTACAAGTAGGGGATTGAGAGTGGTATCACACATCTTTAGCCATTAAACCATATCGCTAACGAAAGAGCAATTTGTCGTAACCCACCAACGCACAGTTTTACAAGAGACAGAAAAAACTTGACCAATCCTCAACAGACAAACGTGTAAGCACGTTATGGTTTTACAAAAATACCATTTGGAAGACCCAAGCATGGGAGGATAATATTAAAATGGATCTTCAAGAAGTGGGATGGGGGGGCATGGACTGGATTGATATGGCTTAGGATAGGGACAGGTGGCAGGCTCTTGTGAATGTGGTAATGAACTTTTGGGTTCCATAAAACACAGGGAATTTCTTAAATAGCTGACGACCTGTTAGCTTCTCAAGAAGGACTCTGCTCCATGGAGTTAGTTATAAGGACAAGCGATTTTTTGTGGACACAACATTTGGACAGAAGGTGTGTTTGTAACCCAACTGTCTAGTAATGCAGGAATCTCAGTTTGACGAATTGTGTGGGTTACGGCAAATTGCCGTTTCATGAGTGATATGTCATTGCATTATCTCCTTTGCTATGTGCCTTCATTCTTATACAGCCCTTAAGTTCCATGCATTTATCATCATTTATATGACTTAATCATGAGTGTTTATTTTTGAAAACTGAACTGTTATTCCTATATTGCACCTTCTTGTAAAAATATTACACAGATGAGTCACGTACATAGCACACTACCAACTGTACACTTGTATCGTTGCCTTCATGCATTGAATATTAGGCTAAAAATTCAGGCTGAACTTCCTTGTTGAGTCTGTGATACAGTACTACAGATAGGACAACAATACATTCCTTCCATATGTTTCTATTGTTTCTCTGATTGCTCACATTTTTGCATTACTTGGAAATGCAGGAGGCTGTTTACACTAGTTACTGATTCAGCGCAGGCTCACCAAATTTGAGGATGTATACAAAGTGCTACCCCAAAAAATCCAGAAATTTGAACGTCGCGCGGAAACCGGTTTTAGTACGGATTAGTGGCGCCTGGTAGCGCTGCATGTATCCTTTATGAACCAGTGTGCGACGTGGCTTCGCGCTGAGTGCACGCGCTCTTTCGATCTACGCGTTTTTATAACGTGTTTGTGTTGTTTTGCGATTTTTTTTGGTTGAAATGGTGAAGAAGCAGCGTGTTTGCATCAAGTTTTGCTTCAAACTTGGCAAGAGCGCGGCAAAAACTCACAAAATGCTGAAACAAGCAGTTGGTGATGGTGCTTTGGATCAGACGCAAACCTACGACTGGTGTAACCGGTTTAAAAATGGCCGAACGTCAGCTGACGATGACAAAAGTTCTGGACGGCCTTCAACCGGCACAACGCCGGAAAATGTTGCAAATGTGCGAGAGGGTATCCGCGAGGGCCGTAGGCGAATGATCCATGACGTTTGCAACATTGTGGAACTGTCATACGGGACATGCCAGCGCATTTTGTCGGACGAACTCAACATGAGGCGGATTGCTGCAAAATACGTGCCACGGCTGCTGACGACCAGAAGCAACATCGGCTGACAAACGCGGCAAGTGAAGAGAAATGTGAAGTCAATGCTGATCTGCTTTTTCGACATTGACGGGATTATCTGTAAGGAATCCGTGCCTCCAGGTCAGACCATCAATGCGAAGTTGTACTGCAACGTCCTGAGGCGGCTTAGGCCAGAAAATGCCGCACTAACAACTGGGTGCTCCATCACGACAATGCACCCATGCACACCGCTTTGGCTGTTGAGCAGTTTTTGGCCTCCAAAAACATGACGGTCGTCCCCCACCCCCTTATTCACCTGATTTGGCCCCCCGTGACTTATTCCTCTTCCCCAAGATGAAAATCAAGTTGAAGGGGCGAAGATTTGACACCGTAGAGATCTAGGCCGAATCACAGAAGATGCTTACACAAAAGGACTTGCAGGGCAGCGTCCGATCGTGGCAGAAACGTTGGGATCGTTGTGTACGCTCCCAAGGGAACTACTTTGAAGGGTACGGTGGCGATTAGGACTTTGAGCATGTCTACTTTTTTTTTTTTTCTGATACATTTCGGGAACTTTTGGATAGCACCTCATGCAATACCAGTATACAGCATCTGTGACACTTGAATAAAACAAATATGGTTTTCTTGCAAAGTTTTCAGGACAGACTTCTATTCCTGTGTCATTCTCCAAATGGTCACAAACTTTAGAGATCCACTGCACCCTGACAGCCCTGGTTACATTATACTGTTTTCATGTGGACACAAACTATGATTTTGTAACGCACCTATCACTTTGTGAGCCGTGACTATTTTATATGATGCTCAAAATGGACATGGGCTATGATTTTATAAACACTCTGAACCTTATGAGCCCTGGCTATTTTCTATGATTCTTCAAATGGATACAAACTATGATTCCATAAACTCACTTAACACTTTGAGTCCTGGCTGTTTTATATGTACTGCCCTGCTGCCTGCCCAATTTAGACTGTAAAAAAGATTGTACCTTCCACATGTCTGCACCTACAAGCACGAATATTTTGGAAATCATAGGTACATATTTATTTTGTATGTTAACGTAAGGTTACACACACGCGTGCATGGGCCATGCAACAAAGAAACTCCACTCCAAAAAGGGGGGGGGGGGCCTCAGAAATAAAGGTTAATTATACAAGTTGAAACATATGGCACACAATAACAAGATACCATATTCCTATCAAGATTTGTTTTTTGATTTTTACAGTTACTCCTCCAAGCAGGAAGTGCAGCACTTGTGTCATAAATGAGCCCTTCTTTCTTACAAATTATTTACATCTCTCTACTATTTGCAGACACAAACATATATCAGACCTGAAGCCATATGCCACCTACTTCTGTCTTTACTTACTACAAGAGTTTAGAATCAAATGACACTAGGGATGACCGCACAAAAATGTCATGTGTGATGTCTACAGAGTTAAAAAGTGAGAAAGCTGTGCTTTCAACATATCTATCACAAATTGCACTGCAGGTCACGTACGCTCCTCACATGTTCAAGCATCACAAAAGTAATATCTAAATTGAGGGTATTTTACAACAGCTTTCTGGACTGCATCTTACATTACACATCTATCATTATAGATTTAATTCTTCAGTAAACAGCAAAGCAAATTTAACAGCTGCCCTACTAGTGACTTTGGCACTACGCAAAATGTGGTATCACACATCTTTAACGAACTCTTACCTAATGCTCAAACCCTAATTTTTCTGAAGTACCATTAAATTCACGCTCTAAAAATGTACGGATCTGACATTACACTGTGTATTCATCCAAAGACCATGTGCACATTTTTACTACATTTGGGTGGCCTGCTGTGACAAATGTTACACATTCAACAATTTCATAATTCTTTTTATAAAACAGTCAGTTATGAAAGACAATTTTAGTCTGTCCAACATACAGTTTGGTAAACAAAATTCACATTCATATTTTTAGGTACTTGTAGTAATGATGGACATTCAAAAGTTCTTTTCTATCTGATGATTGGCAAAGGAAAAACATTTTTCACGTCTGCGTTTTTCTCTGACAAAGTACAGAAGATACAAAATATAGCAATCATTAAGTTCCTCACTGTGTAATGTCCTCCATTCTGT
Source organism: Reticulitermes speratus (assembly GCA_021186555.1). Classification (NCBI taxonomy): domain Eukaryota; kingdom Metazoa; phylum Arthropoda; class Insecta; order Blattodea; family Rhinotermitidae; genus Reticulitermes; species Reticulitermes speratus. The sequence continues at coordinate 27,706,279 of JAJKFL010000237.1, forward strand.
ACTGAAATTTGAAATAGGTTAACTAGTACAGTAAACCCAGAAGGGACTGAGCAAGGTGAATCTGTGTTCGATGAACTTAGTAATGCATGGGATTAATGACAGTAAGGGAATCCAGTTATGTAAAGTCAAAGTAAATAACCAGTGAAAATCATACATATACTGTAATGGTATTTATTTAAGAACATGCAGTTTGCTGAGATTATGAAGGGAGTGACAGATATGGGAGGAATAAATTGTGGGATGATATTTTACCTGAAAATTAACACTGCTAAAATAACTAGGCCTAATAAAACAAACTGTGTTGATTATACAGGACCTTTCATTTACCATCACACTGAGCAAGGCAGCTTACTTGCACAGAAAGCCTACCACCTGCTGGGACATCCCATGACAGCTGCATTGCTCAGGACAATGATAAAAGAAATGCACTGTACAAATGCAGAGGCAAAAGCAAAATCATCTTTAGCTTCTTATAAGTCCTTTTTGTGTGTCAGTACAGTGTGTTTGGCAGACCACATATAATCAAATTTTCTGCAATTTATAACTCTGCATTTATTTTCATGTGTGTAATCAAACAAGCATTTGGACACACCTGCATTCGAGGAGGGTTTGCTGCAATGACGGACTAGCATAATCAGATACTGAAAGGAAAATAAGAAGTTTTTTTTTGGGGGGGGGGGGGGGGGGGATGATGGCTATTTAACCTTTACCAGCAGAGCATTGCATTACTGCAGCAGTGAATGTATATAGTCCTGGTGTCTAAGCACTACATTTTTTCAGTATTAATCCCTTCACCTCAAAAAATATACAGGTGCTTGCCTCAAAGAAATGTTCTCTATTCCTGGATGATAAAGGAGAAATACATTACTTCCATGTGTAAAGTTGATCTTGTGGCTAAGCAACATTGCACAGAGCGCAGTTACCATGAGGGCATGCAAATAAAACTCCTCACATTCTAGAAGTTGGCTTTTGATAAAGGTGTATGGTCAGCTTCATAGTATGGGCACTTTAACCCATTAGATAGGAGGTCAGCTGGGACCCATAACTGGTCGAATTTAAAGGTAAAGAGAAAAATCTGTCTGTGCTAGGAATCATACTTCAACTGCCCAGCCTACTACCGGTCTGCTACTTGGAACCTTTTGCACTAATGTAGTTCTCCAATGAAGAGCTGACCCTCTATGATGCATAAATCTTACTGCCCCAACCACTGCGGGCTTTGAAATCTTGCAGCACAACCTTCTGGGGTGTAACGAAGTCCAATGCCTTCATGCATACTGTCTCTCTGGTAACGGGAAGGCCATTTGCACATTTGTCTAGCACAACCCCCAGAAATTTTTCATCAGTCGCATTGGAATTCCCATCACTGTGTCCACAAAATGCCTTCTGACTTAAATTGCACCCTTTAAATAACAGTTCTTTTTGTTTATTCTAGCGTCAGACATTCAACACCGCAACATGGAATTTCTGTGCCAAGGTGCCACTAGTGGTTTCTTCTGCATGTTTAATTACTATTAATTGAAAATTAGCACCATAACTGCAGTTCATTAATGTTGGTACTTCAGATGCTGTTGCATCTTTCCTTTCAACACAGTGACCCATGATTTTTACACGATACTTTAACTTTACCAACTTCTCACATGAATAATCTGACTTAGTTAGCTGTTGGCACATCAATAATGAAATCAGAGATATCAAGCAACATGTATAATTACTGTAGAAGCTGTGTAAATTTCCTTCTTCGCCTACCTGCGGCAGATACAAAAACATTTACCCTTTTCACAGAACCTGTTTAATTTTGTGCGCAAATACAAGGCGACCACCCGTTTTTCAGACGATGTACTAGGAAAAAAATTAGTCTTATATTTGGGTCAATATGGTAATTTTGTATAATAAATCTGTGGTGCAAAGTCCTTAAGTAACTGACAGAAATCCATTACTGTGTTCGTAACAGCCTGTCAATAACTATATCCCAAGCCAGATATATCCACTTCATCCCATCACATCCTGTTTGGGATCCACTTTAATATTATACTATCTATGCTTTTATCTCTCAAGTGGTGTCCTCCCTTCAAGTTTCTTTACTAAATTTTTGTATACATTTCTAATCTCTCCCACGCCTGCTCTATACACATCACTCTTCTTGACTGGCCACCATAATATCTGGTGAACAGTACAAATTATGGTGCTCCTCATTATGCAGGTTTCCCTTTCCTCCTATTACTTCCCTTCTCTTATGTAAGTATTTTTCCCTTCAAACACCCTCAATATATGTTTTCCTTTGGGAATTACAGACCAAGTTTCACACCTGTAGGTGACTTTAAACTACAACTTAAATAAACTGAAATGAAGAAAAAAAAATTGAACTCTTTTTAAAATCTGCATTGCTTTTAATTTGGTTCTTATGAAATTCTACTCCATACACAACCAGTCGTCCAAAATTCTATGAAATAATTTGGAAGTTCTGATTGGCTTTTCCTTCTTTGTGGTTTCGTTTACAATGCTGCCAGCACCTCAGATTACATATAGCACAGACGGTATGATGATTGATGAACGACAAATGGAAAGGATTTGGAACAAAGCACTGGCACAATTCTGGCTGCGGAACACCTTGGAAACTTCAGTCAAAACAGCAAGTGTCCCACCTGAGATTTGAACTGGTAGTCTCTTGAATACAAGTCTAGAGCATTAGAGCTACGCCAATCTGTTCTGGTTGTGATTTGATACACTGCAAATAAATGAACTTTTTTCCTTCAGACCAAGACATAATGCTTTATTCTATTCTGTTAAAAAAAAACTCATTCCTGTATCCTCCCTAATCTCTTTGCTGAGGAATTCTACTTACCCCCTTTAACTTGCTTGCATGAGTAGCCAGCAAATAATAACAGGTTGGCTCACCTCTGGAGGGGCTTGTGACTGGGGTAAAACAGCCATTGTAACAGGAATGCCTTGAGACGAAGTGAACACGTGGCGTACAACCACTGGTGGTGACTGCTGTCTCTGATGGTAGGTTCCACCACGTGAACTAGTCACCTTCCCCTGGCCACCCAATGATGTCACAGGTTTTGCTACACTAAGACCATTGCTGCCAGGTACCATTGGATAGCCACCAGGTGCAGGTAGTGGTGGAGTGAAGGGCTTGCCACTGACAGAGTTATTAGGTGGGCCACTTCCATTTCTTGATGATGTCACAACTCCATACTGAGTCGCAGCATGAGGAGGGACAGAACTCTCAGCCTTCTTGTTATTACTGCCGCAAGAACTGGCATTGGCAGCCAGCAAGGATGGCGGGGGCTTCATTTGGCATCGCAGTTGGTCCCTGTTGGGGCTATTCTGGATCACAGCCTGACAGATCTGGTAGCTGCGCTCAAGGTTCACAGCACCAGGTGGTGGTTTGTTAGATGAACGTGAACCACGGCTACCTCCACCAGAACCGCCAGAACTCACCTGCAGGAATGTAAAAGTAATATTATGAGTAACAGGTACTATCCTTTTTTTTTCTGATGAAAATACTTGAAATCTTGCAAACATGCTATTTATTACTCAGTTCTTTGTATGAAGCACATAAAATGAATAACAGGAAGGTCATGTTTATTCATCCACAAGCTTCACACATACGAGGTCTGACACAAAAAAAACGAGACTAACCCTATAGCTCTGGAATCAAGAGTGGGGGGGATGAAACAAATATACGGCTATGGAACATGATCTGTCCTGTCACATTGTTACAAGTTTCAGCTCGATCGCTTCACTCAGTACAAGTTGACGCATCTTCAAATATAGGCGTTTTTACCCTCGGACGGAAAATGTCGGACTGCAAAAGTGAACGAGTTAACATCAAGTTTCTTGTTAAACTGAAGAAATCCGCGACGGAAACTTTTCAATTATTGACTGAGGCTTATGGTGAAGACTGCATATCTCGTGCACGCGTTTTTGAGTGGCACAAACGATTTTCGGAAGGCAGAGAAAGCGTGAAAGATGATGATCGCCCAGGCCGGCCACGCACAGCTGTTAACGATGACAACATTGAAAAAGTGCGACATGTGATTCGAAAAGACAGAAGGTTGGGTGTTCGAGCAGTAGCTGAGAAAGTTAATTTGGATAGGGAAAGTGTTCAACGAATTCTAACGGAAGAATTGAACATGACAAAGGTTTGTGCAAAAATGGTTCCAAAAATTCTGTCAGATGAACAAAAAGAATGCCGCCAGGAATTGTGTTCAGACCTTTTGCAACGCATTGAGGATGAACCAGATTTGTTGAATTTGGTCATTACTTGTGATGAAACTTGGATATTTACGTATGACCCGGAAACCAAGCGACAATCAATGCAGTGGAAGTCAACATCATCTCCAAGACCAAAAAAAGCACGCATGAGTCGTTCAAAGTTCAAGGCCATGTTGATTGTTTTCGATATCCAGGGTATTGTGATGGCAGAGTGGGTACCTAGCGGCCAGACAGTAAATCAACACTATTACATTGAAGTGTTGACGAAATTACGGGAACTTGTGAGAAGGAAACGACCGGAATTGTGGCAAAAAGGGTGCATTTTGCATCAGGATAACGCGCCAGCCCACAACGCTTTGTCTGTGAAGCAGTTTTTAGCCAATAAAAACATCACTGTGATGGAGCACCCACCTTATTCGCCAGACCTCGCTCCCTGTGACTTCTACCTCTTCCCAAAGATCAAGTCGGTGCTCAAAGGGACCCATTTTTTATCGGTAGAAGATGTGAAAGTAAAAACGACGGAGATCCTCAACAGTCTGACAGAAAATGACATGCAGAATTGCTTTGAACGTTGGCAGCATCGTATGCAGCTGTGTGTTAACTCAGAAGGGAACTACTTTGAAGGCGATCGTAGTTAATTTGCTGAATTTGTCAAACAGAAATAGTTACAGACACAGTCTCGTTTTTTTTTGTGTCAGACCTCGTACACTACCTGCCATGAAATTTGGGTATTGGGGGTTGTCACATAATCAATGCAATTCACCTTCTTGTTCTCTAATATTTGTGTGTCCTCAGTACTTTACTTGCTTAAAGTCACCCTTCTGGCACCTACGATTCTGAGGTGATTCCTAGATTTTTGGAAAATTTGCAGACCCCCACACTAAAGGTCACTGTGACATATCTTATAGCTCTAGAAATGTGAGATGCAACAGCATGGTTATGAATAAAAAATAAGGAAGGATATAGGAGATGGTGATCTTGGACTCTTTTTTAATGTAGTAACACAACATTTGAGGAAATCAGGATAACGACAAATCGTCTCAGGCAGGGCAGCTAGTCCCTGGCTGGTATTGGACATAGCTGAGTTGCTATGTGAAACATTATTTGGAATGCCAACATTATTCCTTGATAATGAATGCCATGATTGAAACCATAACCAAATGCCTTCCTGAACACTTCTATGTAGTGTCACTTTCTTGTAAAAACTGCAACATATTCTTGATTGAGCTTGTGAACCTACCTATATAGTACTCTAGTACAAAAGTAGGCTTAAACTGTGATTTTAGGTTGAAACTGAATTTCTTTTAATCATGCACACCGCACACAATAAGGCAAGGCAACAGCACAGTATTGCTAATTGCTTTCCTAAACACATAAACCAATAAAAATATAATAATTAACCTGGGAGGAGTCCCTTTGCTTAGCTTTGGCTTGGCTCTTTGGCAGATGGGTGGGGAGGGCCCGCACAGGGGTGTTACTGCTGAGGGCCAAGTAGGGCACAGCACTAGAACTGGCTACAGCAGCTGTCTTGGTTAGGCTTGAACTCACAACACTGCTGCTTGTTGGAGCATTCAGGCAACTACTCAACTGCGTGTGGTTCATGAAACTTGGTGCTGAAACTGCAGATGGCAAACAGACTATTGTGGTGGGGGGTATCACAGTGGCAACATTTGTCTTGGATACAGCTGGAGATGCAGATGAAGCAGCTGTATTATGTTGTGTGCCACCCACAGTGCTTGTTACCAAACTGTCTGCGCTAGTCACAGCCTCAGGTGTAAGCGTCACTGTAACAGTGATGTTTATCTTGAGTGAGAATTGCACAAAATAACATTTTTCTGCATACCACAATTATGTCACATCAACTATATACACAGCGACTGTAATGTAAATACATAATATTAAGTGGCTACATCTCCTAAAGTGAATGCTATATTGCTAAAATTCATTGCATCATTTTAAAGCCCATATGCTACCATTTGTTGTCAGATATCAAAACAAGTCCCAGCATTTTGCACACACTTCTGCAATGCAGAACACACAGACTCAACACTTTTGCTTAAGAGGTCCAGTGGAACAGCAGTGAAAGTATCTGGAATTTATTGTCCTAGTTCAAAGTGTTCTTGGCTTTGATTGGTATACTTCTTTTTTGGCCCAAACCCACAAAAATAAATCACACTGGGGCCATTCTGCTGGTCCTTGATGCCCAATCCATCAACCACATACAATGTTTTGAAAGCTGGCCCTACTTCGATCGCTAGGTGGATGGTTGACATGATACTGGCCTTGAGTCACGTAACGCTTAGGATATAACTCAAATATCCAAAGGATTCCAGGTACAATTCTGCGTGTTCAGACTAATGTAAAAAACACATAAACCAACACCATGGAGCAGTCTAGTATAATACTTCGTAACACTAATTATTTTACACAGAAGGGTTGGTCCACACCCAACCCCATGAAGGAGGGCAACCCACTGTTGGTTGTCTGCAACTGCTTATTCAGTATATTCATAGCCATCCTCCATATCTGAAGTCATCTCCATATACAAACTGAATACATTCTGTGCGGTAGTGACAACATTGCAACTCTGCATAAAACAAATACCTTCTACTTTACTATTGCCATCTTCTACTCCTATTCATAATTAATACCAAATCTGATGACTGTTAATACACACAATGACAGAATAGGAAGTGTTGGCCTTTTAAGGATATCACAAAATTTTTGTGGGCAACTACAAACCTTTTCACGGCCATTACAGAACCTGCAAGCATGCAAATGGTTGCTTTATAATTTCAAAACACTTTTGTATAACTTCCATTGTAAAAAAAACACTAGATCTAATTTGTGGAAGTCATTTATCTGTGTCATCTCAACTATGGAAAAGCGATGTGAATACACACGCACACACACACACATCACAATAATGAACTGCAGAGATAGACATCATAACAGAACCATGCAGAATATGTAGATGGTAACATTTTAATGCAGTATGCAGCAAAAAGACAATTTTACTGTGAAAAAAACTCCTAACCTTCGAGCTCCAGTTTAACAGCCTGACTTGTAGAGTACTCTGGATACTGTGCTTGTGTCGATTTTACTGTAGATGATGTGCCACCTCCTATATCATCCAAAGCTGCAGTGACAATAGCAGAGTCCATAGATAATGCATCTTCTGGAGCCACAGGAAAATTACTTGGCTTCAGTATAACTTCCAGTTCTTCCTGCATGGGAATCACCTCAACGTCTCGTTCCTCAACCAATGCTAGTGCCACTGGGACTGCAACAAGAGGAACTTCAGCCAACGGAACTTTATCCAACAACTTTTCAGTAGAGTCCACATCCCAGCAGCAGCCTTCACTTCCAGTTACTGCTGCAATCAAAGCAGCATGAACCTCTGCAGGATCCTCTTCTTCTTCCACTTTTAAATCCTCAAGCCCTGATACAGATTCTACTTCACCAGACACATCCACTGCAGTCTTTGTATCATCCTCTTTGGAATTACTGTTGGTCTGAACCACACTATCACCATTAATAATATAGCCAGATGAATCCAAAATGGCACTCTCATGAATTACATCATGTCCAGGAACCATATCTGGTTCGTATGTCATGTGATCAGCGACACTCACTGCCATTTCTTGCACCAAATCCAGCTCTTGATCCACTGTATTCCTAATATTTGATGCCACACTATCGATTTCTGTCGCTGCCTCCTCTGTTTCGCATTTCAGTAACACTTCCACATTGCTAAGAGCAGGTCTGATGTCTGAAGGAGTGTCATAGTCAAGTCTCAGATCAAAATTCCTTTCAACACTGTCCCAGTTTCCACTTTCACCCTGTTGCTTCTTGGATTCACATTTCATACTAGTGTCCACTTCTGATGTGACATGCTCATCTTCTGTTTCTTTATCGATGCCAACGTCTTCTTCCTTCACAGTGCATGTCACAACATTCATCTCACACTCTGCTGATTCAGGTGTGACATGTTCCTCTGATTTACATTCTGCAGCATCAGTTTCATGTACCACACTTTCTCTTGCAGCAATTTGCTCAGATTCACAGTCGACACTTGACTCAGCAGCTGCTGCTTCCATGTCTGTCTCTGATTTGAATACTGTGACATCTGTCTCATAAGCCAGTGCTTCATCCCCCACACTGTTTTCTGCTCTTTCACTCCTGATGCCATTTCCTGGGACACACTCCTCAATATTCACTGAATGTACCATTCCAACATCAGGAGAGCTTTCCTCTGAAAAAAAAAAAAAAAGAAAAGAAAAAGAGAAAGTAAAAAATAAAAAATAAAACAAAGTAAGTAAACAGTTATGTATTATCAGCAAAGCCCAGTGGACAAATTTGAAACTGGACTTTAAAATTCTGTATTTCAGCTGGGACAGTATCATAGCAGGTCTGTGCCTCTGTGTGGTGCTGTGGTCAGTAACAGTTTCTATTTTGGTGGGTTATTGGCCCACAGCACCATGCACAAATTTTGTTTGATATATCATGTCAATTTTATTAAATTGGCAAGGGGCCGAGGAGTAGAGTAAGGTTATTTGTACATGCAAGTTCCCTCAAGACTTGGAATATGTTCTACCTCCTTGTGATATCTTTCAATGTATTCAACAATAAATTTTACTATTACATGGCTTTAATCATTGTGTTATTTGTGTTACTTGCTTCCCTGAGCATTTCCACTGGTTGTTACTGTATTGGTGCAGAATCAGACCGTACAGATACACTAAAAATAAATAAGGGGTGCACTATAATGTATGACATTGAATCCTGGGTAAAGAAATTACACTTCTTCTGGTATAAATATCTGAGTGTATTACTAAAAACTTATAATGAATTATGAACTCAGGTGGTGATGCTAAATGCAATGAAGCAAAAATTATGCACTTATGACAAAGTCAGAACTTGATTTTTACAGTGCAGTACAAAGCCCTTCATCAACAGCAAAGTTTATTACATGCATATAGATCACTGGACAAAGTTAAGAAATACACATACTGTAACCGCACATGCCCAGAAAAAGATTACGAAAAATGGCAGGTTTTAACACACTGGGAGAGTAATTTAATTTTTTTTTTTAATTTATATGGCATTTGACTCAAACCAAGACCCTGAAGAGCAGTACTATTATACAAGAATTACAATGTCATGTATTTGTAAGAAAAAAATAAATAATGACAAAATCACAAATCTGACTCGTAACAGACTTTATGGAACACTATACCAGTATCTGGAAAGAATATGTAAGCAGACAGGATCCTCACAAAGTTATCAGCTCAGATGATGCTTAAAAATCCCTCTCAAAAGGTCAAATGACTTAAATCAAAAAACAAAAAGGTAAAGTTGTTCCTGTGCTTTGGCACCATCCCATGGGGACATACAAAAAGTCATCAGCTTCAAACTCTGCCTGCTTTACCCCATTCTGTAATGCCACTAACAGGCCAAGTATGAAAAATACTGACAGGGATTTGTATGAAGTAATACCTGCAGAACTTGAAACAGCTTTCAGCTTCTTGTGCATTTCCTTCCCTTCTCCAATCCTATCAGACCGATCTGCTGGCCTCTTCTCAGCAGGGCTGGGTGGTTTATCGGCTGTGCTGTCAGCCTCTTCTTGAACCCAGTAGTTAGTGATCGCTCTGGTCACAGCACCGACAGTTCTTGGTCTCCTTGGAACTATCTTGCTATGCCTTATACTTGCTGATGTTGAAGGCCTCAACTTGATTGTTGTTTTCAATGATGGCCGTGCAGGACTTGGTAAGAGCAGTGGGGTGCTGTCAGAGGTTGGTTCATGCCTCTCACCCCAGATTGGCTCAAAATGTTTCAGCTGGGAGGGAGGAAGAAACAGCTCAAAATAGCCAATGCCAACAAATAATTAAAACAGGGGAGGAAAAAGTTACTGATATATGTTCAATAAAAACCTAGTACTCTCTCCATATTTTGGTGTCCCTATAACACACTTGGAGTCTGTGGCTTAAAAAGAGACTCTGTTAGAATTTCTTGTTACAAACAAAAGCATGAAAGAAAAACAGGGTTCCCATAATAATATATTTCTGTAAAGACAAAATGTTGTTCTTGCAAACAATAAGAAGTAACGTAGCAAAGACATTAAACTTTACAGCTACTGAATGATCAGTCATGTTACTGTGAAATATTTCCATTTCCAAACAGTCTGCTGTGGAAACACACATCTGATTGCCAAATTTACTTTACTGTTTTTATATAAACTGTATTTTAATTGCCTAAGCTGCTGTTTGTCCTATTCTTTGTGATGACAGCTTAACTGTGACAACAGACAACAGTCTAACAATAATACATAAAACCATTACACATATTTTTGGTACTAACAGTGTCTGACAGACTAATGTTTTGTGCAGCAACTAGCATAACCACTGAGGTAGAGTATATTGAGTAATGTCACTAAATGATTCAGGAGTTTTACGTCAAATAAACATTTCAGTTAAGTTTATTTTGTGGCTGATACAACAGCCATGTTATGTTTACCAAAAACCTGCGTGAGAAGTTGTTACAACAGGAAATAATGTTACATTTTTACTGAAACTGAAGAAAGATGTCAGTGATGTTTAGAAAACATTTCAGCAAGTTTATGGAAGGGACTAAGGAACAGAATGTGGATTTTTGTTTGGGTTATGCAATTGTTGGATGTACAGGAAGATGTTACAGAGGACTGTGAGATGCATAGGAAGATGTCACACAAGATTGAAAGATCTAACTATCTGACTACTCTAGTAACTGATCCAAAAATGGAAAATGTGACTGAAATGGCAAAAATATTATGGCTTAATTGTGTGGAAGAAATTAACATGAAAGAACAGCTCTGTAACCAATGTGAATCGGACACATGTGTATATGAAGATTTCTCATTCAGAATACCTCTGGAATTTGCCCCTAAGCCCTGGAACACCTTGTATATTTCACTCGACTAAAATATGCTGAACACTGACATATATATTATGACAGCAGATTTCTGAGCTTTCCAAAGTTGCTGAGTGCTGGGTAATTTGTGTGTACACATCAATGTGTACATACCTTGCTTGTCTTTCCAAATGAATCCTATGAAGTTACCTCTCACCCTAACATGTACATCCCCACTTCATTTGTACTCTCTTACATGTACACCTACAACATCCCTTTATGATTCTATCTGACAGTCCCACAACAGTTGACAGGATCATCTAATTCATCTCCTGAAGAAACTGTCTACATTAGATTTCCCATTGATATTTTCCACTATCACACTGCAGCAGCTGTCACTGCATTTCACTGGATCCGATAGCACATGGACACTGCAGATACATACTATATAAACCTTATATAAATGTGATTCTTCCAAAAGTACATTTTTAACAGCATCAGTCTAACTGTTGAACTGTCAAACATCTTATACTTACAATACCCACACTATGAAACAATTTAACATCTTTTACTTATATCTAGTTATGAGTAACGATTTCATGCACTGTTCAAGGCACACTATTTAGTGTGCTTCTATTAAAGCACACTAAATACTTTTCTACCACAAATAATTCAGGAATAAATACATCCATTACACCAGCAACTCACCTTCCATGGATCTAAACGACTCATCTCCTTTTCAGCTTCAGCCTTTAGTTTCTGTTGGTTTTCTGGTGTAAACTCTCCTTCTGCCAGTCGTTCTCGCCACTCCAAACAAGCTCTGGCAAAGAATTCGTTGTTCAGCCCTGAAGTGCTTAATCTGTTTAAAAAATCAGCAGCCACGATTATGCATAAGAAAGAAAATGTTCAATTCACTATTCAAGAAAATGATTTTAATAACATTAACACACGTTTCTGTTCATAATATTGATGTCACAGTAAATATGAAAAAACAACTACATGGAATACTTTCTGTATTGCATCAAGGTCAAACAGACGGTTTATGATACTGTTACTTACAGCCTCAAGTTTAAGGCATCTGGAGTGAAGGAAGTGTAATAAGGAATTAACAGAAGGTCCAAGCTCCTAATTTAGTTATTACCTACTCCACCAGCTTCTTTTATGTTTTACCTGTCCATGCCATGAAGGCATATGGGGGGAGTAAAGGTATAGCTCTACTCATTCTTAACCTTGGCACTAGATGGAGGTGAGTGGTTAACTTCACACCCCAGCTATTTTACCCTTGGGAAAGAGACCCAGCACCCATTGAATAGAATGCTGGGTGGGCCCAGGAGCCAGTCTGGACATATTGGAGAAGAGAAAAATAAATCTCTTGCCCCTACCAGGATTTGAACCCCAGACAATCCAGCCCATAGCCTAGTTGCTATACTGATTACACTACTCTGGCTTCCACTTCATCAGCTTCGCCTAATTTTAAAGAACAAATAAAGATTACCTTCTACAAGCTCCTAACTGAACTCCAAAACAATGTTTTCAGGATGCCTTCAAATGCTGACTAGCCTGTACCAGCAGATGAAGAAATTATGTTAAGAAAATAAATGTAAGTACATACTTACCTAAGAAAATAAAGTCATATTCCTATTTCCTAACATTAATGGAAGAACCATATTCAAAATATAATAAGAAATTTAATATGAACAGCAATACAAGGGAAATTTCAGAGGTGAAACAGTCACAACACCAATACTTCATATAATACCCTAAATTTAATTCTCATAAAATTCACGCAGTGTTTACTTACGGAAATGCCATGCTGACTGATTTCTCAGTGCCCTTCCAGCATCCTCCACATCAAAATCTGTTTTTAAACTACCTATAAAAGGCCATCTAATTTGACCTCTCACCTTAAATTTCTCAACATGTGATTTTTCAATTTTTTTTTTGTACTGCAAACAGTTGTATACATAATAACTGACAATTATCTCAAACTGTCTGCAACATATCACAACTTTAGTCCATCTCTGCCACTGACGCTTGACAAAATTCCCAAAATATGAGTTTCATAATGCCATAGTCTTGACTTTAATGCGTAATAATAACAGGTCAGTTACTACATAAAAAATAGGAAAAATGCTTTAACCTAAGTTTGCATAATTAAGATTCCAATATCCAGACAAAATCACACTTCTTGCCACCTCCGATAAAAATGGTGCACATGATAGGCTTTGTGGCATTGTTATGACAGCTGGTGGCAAGAATCAGTTTACCCTGTGATCAGATTATGACAACTCAGCAACTCTGCCCAAGTATGATTCAATATATTCTGTTAGTTCACCTATGAAGAGTCAGTCCCATCAGTGGCACACAACAGCGGTATGCTTTTCTATTTGTGAAAAGAGATGTGCCTTGCACATGTTATTTTCCCTCGTCTGAATCTGTAAAACGCTATGTATCTCAGCACAATCTGATGGCGATCCACTCAAAAAACTTTCTACGATTTGTTGTGTGTCTATGAGTTGTAGTGGGTAGGTTGTGCACTGTTCACAAATGAAAATACTAAAGAATTGATAATCAGCTTTCTTCATCTTCACGGTCATCATCATAAGTTTTCCACCTTGTTCAAATATTCTGTGTATTCACCAAACAGGAGTGTCAACTAAGGTAAATCTGAAGACCACAATAAGGTGCACCTACAACATGACTGATACTGAAAACATGTCAGTAACACAAACATTCTATCAAACTGCTTGAAGTCAACAGAAGCTGCTTTAGGTTACATGAGTATGAGTAAGAGTTAATTTAATTCTCAACCCTTTATTTATTATATGCTTTCATGTGATGTTCAGTGAGATTGCCATAATTACTGCTATGTGTTGTTAGATGAACTTATCTCATCCCACATCAGTCCCAACTTGGAATTAGGTAGCATGATAGAACATACTATAATGCATTCCATCTCTCATAAAGAATGACCTTGGCTACAAAATACAACCACCAATCACAATGGGGGGTTAGAGGCAACCTTCATTCCAAGCCTTCAGTTCTCAATGGCAGTTATGGTATAACCATCTGTCCCCTGCAGTACAGTGTAATCACATTTGTCAATTTTAAGAAGTTCACGGCCAAAGATCACAACAAATGAGACTGCAAAATTCTTTTCTCTAAACATAATGTATAATGCCTCATTAGAAAAGCTAACCAATTCTCTTTAAAATTGGGCTCAGTTTCTTCAGTTTCATACCTCAATTATGGACAGATTTATAGCAACTTAAAAAACACTGCTATAAAATGGCATCTTTAGAAAATGAAATATCAGTAAATTAAAAACTAGTACACCTACAGGTCTAAAAATCAGCATGCTAATTCACTTCTATGAAAGCGTGTACCTCACAAAATTTCATTAAAATCTCAGGAGGCTGGGTTTTGGACTGAGACAGTTTGGTATGGATTGACATCCCTTTCTTGATTTAATTACCAGAATATTAACCCTTAGCTGCCGAACGGCCACTATAGTGGCCGCCCTTTAAATGTGGCACAGCGCCGAACGGCCACTTAAGTGGCCACTGAGTGTGTGTCGAATTTGGAAGCATTTTTTTCACCCCTATCGCAGGTAATGCTAAAGATTTATACTGGGTTAGGTCTGGTGAATGTCAGGGCTTCTTTGTGGAGTGAGAATTACTCCCCCTCCATCCCTCTAACCCCTCCAGAAAGCCGTTTTAGATGTCAACACATTTCAAGTGTGTAATTCTCTGGCGTGACTAAGACCGTTTCAAAACACAGCTTGCTTTTGTTTATGTCTGGAACTGGAGTGTAGTGTAGCTAGAATTATAAGAGCGGACTTTGATACGAGTACTGATTGACGACCTGAGAGGTTGTCAGTGGCGTACTGTAACGCGAAATTTTCAGATGAAATTATTACACAAAAACTGGAGATATCCGCAAAAATCCATGCTTACAGCTACAGGGGGCTCACAGACGTGTCTCTTGTAGTTCTGGGGCACTCTTTAGGCGTTGTGGGGCAGTAATGTGCAACACACAGACGTCAAATATAATAAAAACGTCGTGGGCACTCTTGAATACCAGGATGTTTACCCAGCATTGACACTGTGGCTTTAGATCTGTTTTGCTCTCACCATACAAGTAGCCGATATATTCGTTGCATTAGGTTTCTTCAGCTGTGGGCAGTAACACAACAGTCTTTGTGAAGTGGCACCGAGACTTTTTGACGACTTAGTGAGACGTAAAATAAATTCATGCCGGACAGTAAGACCGAACAGGAAAGACATGCCCCCTGACTTTGGACCGAAAAAAATGAAACTGAAAAGGGGCGACGTAAGGGTGAGGACCAGGGGAAATTTGACAGCGTTAGTTTGGAAGGACAGACGAGACGTTTACATGCTAACTAACATGGACCCGCCACCGGCAGAAGGAAATTTGTGTGATGACAACAACCGCCCTGTGAAGCCTCACATATTGGCACGGTATAACCGGCACATGGGTTACGTCGACAATTCTGATCGTATGGCCAACAGCTATTCGATGAGTCGACGTAATTTCAAGTGGACCATGAAACTGTTTTTCCACCTTCTGGATGTAACAGTACTCAACAGTTGGATTCTGTTATCTTCATGTGGGGCTAAATATGCCCACCGAGATTTCAGACTTCTCCTGGTGAGGAATTTGATTGAAGAAGCTGGAAGAAGCCAAGATCCCCCCCCCCCCCCAGTTTGGTTGGAAGGCCAAGTGCGGCTGCAACAAACGTTATGAGACTAGGCAGCCGTCATCACAAACATTGGCCAGCAAAATCAAACAAAATACGCTGCCGTGTTTGTTCAGCGCGTGGCGTCAGAAAGGGAACCACATATAAGTGCGCCAAATGTAATGTCGGCCTGTGCGTGGTGCCTTGTTTCGCGGACTTTCACACAAAAGTGAACGTGTAAAACACCAAAATTATCTACTGTGATAGAATAGTGATCCAAGGTGCCACAGATCGTCTGCAGCAGACAGAAATATGCGAGTAATAAAATATTTACACTCGATTTTATATAATGCATGCAATTCACAGGCCTAAATTTATTACAAAAATATATGAACATTTTTTCCCGAATTAATCAATTCATAAACACACTACGAAATTTTATTTCCTCAAATTTGATGCAAAAGTGTATGAGATATGATTTTTTTTTTTAAGAGTAAGCGTTAAGAATAGAAATCCATATTTAAAAACCTCGGCACGGCGCTGTTGCGCGGGGGCATTTAATTCCGGCATTAAAGGGTTAAGTGAAGAGTACTACGTGTCAAGATCATCCAGTAATTTTCACATTCTTCCATTACTTAAAACTCTCCCAGAATCATACCACAGTACTTTGTTTATAAACTCCTTTAATATAGGTTTCTTCTTCAGAGGGGAGACAAAATTTCAAACCCATATAAAACAGCAAACAATATTACATCTCACAATCCATGTTACACAACTGATGTGCTATATATGGGTTCAAAAGTACAACAACTGCCACCTGTCAAAAATTATCAACATGCACTGGCTTACAAGAGGCAGGTTCCAAACTTGGGATTTCAAGTTTGAATGCATACCTAAATGAGGCATCAGGCTGGCCTGCAACTCCTGCTCTGTCCACATCTGGAAGAAGCTGCACAAGCTTGTACTGATACAGAGGTGGTAAACTTGAGAAGGTATGTTTGTTGAGTAGAGCTCGAAGATTTGTATTAACTAGGATTGAGTCTGGGGTTTCCAGATCAATACAGCCCTCCTTGGTTTGTTCCAGCTGTGCAGCAGTTGATAACTTCTTGGTAGAGCGCTTCCTTGGCTTGATACTAAACCCTGGTATCGATGCCAGCACTTCCCGCATTGTGGCTGGTTTGGGACTTGCACTATTAAATGTATCTTTAAATTCCTTATCTACAAAAGAAAAAGGGAGAAGAGCAAATGTTCAATCAATTTACATGTTGATATCAAAAGCAACAGATACACCATGTCCCCAAACTGGGGAACATATTGCCTTGGGTAGTGTACACATGCTAGCCAAAAGTCTCAACTCACATAGCAACAGATCTTCTACAACTACAGTCACATACAAAGTTACAGCCATGCAAGAACTTCTTCCTTCAGATTGGAAAGCAAGAAGCTGCTATTACAGGTGCTTTCAAGAACTGGCAGGCAACAGATTTCTTGACCTGGAACTTGTGTCTTTCTTGGACAAGGCATAGTTTACAGTAAGTGGGAGAGTCAAAAACAACAGATATTAGAGTTCTGAAAATTCCCATGCAGTTTATGAAGTTCCTTTGCATGACTTTAAAGTTGAAGTCTAGTGTGCACTGACTACAAGCAAAATCTCATGGCCCACATTTTTGAAGAAACAAAAATTCCAACAGCTATGTTCAATTAATCCTGATTAACAAGCAGAGGAAAAATGCATGGTTATTTCATGCAGAATGATGCCACAGCCCACACAGCAATTTTCTCAATGACATTTCTCAATACCTGCACTCAGACATGTATTTGGCAAACAGGTGATAATTTGTGGAGAGTGGCCTCTTACACCTCCAGATTTGAACCTGTGTGATTATTTGAGGGGGGTACTAAATGATAGAGTTTGTGTGCAAAATCCACATTCTGTACAAGAACTGTACGACAATTCAATATAGTCTTCTCCGGCGATCAACCGCGTCAACTGGTATTTAAACCAGATGACGCGGCTGATCGCCCGAGAAGACTATATTGAATCATGTCGCCGCGAAAGTTTTAAAACTTATACTGTAAGACAATACTTGCGGAGAAAGTGATTATGTTTCAAGATAGAGTTCCATCATGTATCAAGAAATATTTTAGAAGATGAAAGACCCGCTTAAAAGCAAGAGGTCAGCAATTTGAGATGTTCTATAAAATCAGTTTAGCTGAATTGTAGGGGAAAAATTGACTCCAAATTCCTAGCAAATGCAGGTGTTCAATGTGATGATATTTCTGCGACAGCTGCAGTGTTCAGGAATACAATAAAATGTACTCCATGTTAGAAATACTTCCAGTTCTGTCAATGTAACATAAATAACACCTCATAAAATGTAAACTAACCAAACACTTTGAACTTCAATTACCTGCTCCTAAAAAATTACACTCAGTCTTAATTTTTAAAATGTTCAATTAACAAACTTTCACATCAATAATTTGAAAAGTTAATATCTATTTCAAGGGTTGTGTAATAAATTTTCAATGCAACAGAACTGCACTAACTTGTGCAATCTAATATATAAGTTACATATTAATAATCCAAAATCATATTCAGTAGTTATAAATGCTCCAAGGATGGAATTTAACATTTTAAAATTCTTTAAACCATTATTACATTATCAACATAGTGATTACGTTTGCAGTTGTAATATCATTGAATCAAATGCATAAGAGGTTTGCTTCGAAGGGCTACAGTTGAAAATCTCAAAAATTGCTAACCTTCAAGCAGCACGGACAATGACTTTACAACGATGCGAGGTAATGGAGCCGAGTTCCCAGATGCAATAGTTGTATTCTTTCGGCGGCGTTTGGCTTGTTGCCGCAAAGCATGTTTGATCACCTTCTTACTATGTGAATGTGATATTCGAGAGTTCAAATCTTTCAGTGAATCATATGAACATCCAGGCATGGTGTCCATCCTACGGTCAGCAAGCCCACACTCTACCTTGTCATGGTTCTTGCATGCTTCATTGATGTCTACAATGTAAACAGAACACATCATTTTAGTTTGGTCAAAAAGAGTAAGTATGAGGTAACCTGAGAATCTGGCAAGCAATCTTTAAAGGAATTTGAAAGTATAAAAATACGGAACCTGCTATGCCACAATGCAAACTTTGATTCCGGGGTGGGTGCAGTGGGAGGTCATAACAATTTACAACACAGAAATCAGAAACACATACCTTGACAATTTCTGTGTGAATCTTCATCCACTTCCATCACCATAACTCCATATCGATGGGTGCCTCACCCGACATCATGGGGACATGTTTCTGTATGACCTGACAGCCTGACAAAGAAACAGTCAGCCTATTTAACAAAATCTTATCATTTGAACAGGATACATAACGTTGAACTGAAAGAAAACTATGAAAGATGCATTAACAAGGCTGACAAAGTAAGCAGTCACAGCCTATTTTAAGGCAATACAAGAACACAGGTCCAAAACCTACAAAACAGCTGTCAGACTAGTCAGCATGGACCAGGAACAGAATTCAGGATCTCCTGATTACAAAGCACTACCTGTTACGTCTGGTTATTCTCCAGCCCCAAATGGGAATCCTCATATCTTAAATACCTCATCTGATAGACATACAGGGGGAGAGAAAAAAACAATATCACAGATTAAGCTGTTTGGTTTGGTTACTAGGATTAACCTTCAAACGACCTGTGTTTGCATATGTGAAAGTACGTAATTGAAACACCCCTAGAAATTAATTTAATACATTTATGCAACGAGAAAATTTACTGCATTTTTAGGACGTGACATAATCTCTGTTTTACTTTCCATAAAATACCATTTATTATTTCCTAATTTTCTCATTTCTGTTCAAATAATATGTTTTTTAATAAATTATGCACTAAAATTCAAATACTGTTTAAAGGTTAAAACATTCCATATTTTTGTCAGATGTCCTTGGTGTCTTATACCTTTCAGTTCACATCAAACACATTCTTATACAAACGTTGTGCAGTGTAACATTACATAACCCAACCTATTCTGACGAACTAACCTAACGTAACCAGGTCACACAAAAGACACCTCAGCATCCACACAGCACAACAAAATAAACTGTAACCAATTTAATCACCCAATTACAAAAAGTCGCAATACTGAGCAGCAAAACATAGTCAAATAACATAAGAGGATACAAAAATTGTTATATGAGCAAGCACAGGATGGAGAAGTGACAATATCGTGCCAGAAGTGGTTTCACTGATGCCATTACTTCAGCACTGAGCAGTTTAAGATTCCAACAAACCTGTTAAAAATATAGGCAAGTAATTTGTGTTACAGATGTTTCCAATACTCCAAATTTTCTCACTTATGCCTTCATCCCAGAATGTTTAAAATAATAAAACTGTATTTCACATGATGATATCTTTATACTTAATTTATTTTCCATGTTGTCAACAACAGAATACTGTCCCTCTATAATCTCTGTGTACCTACTATATTAATTAGGGACCTTTCCATTTTTAATCTAACAAATAATAAGATCCAGGTCTTCAGCCAGGTGTGCCAAACAATGTTAGTAATATATGTCAACTGCTTGACATTTTCAGAAGGAACACAGTTTTCCTACAGGAAACCCTTTCTTTGCACAATCATAGTTACTTTTCATACTTTTATTTTTTGTATTTAGTACATATTTTAAGCACAATCCTGTGGCTAAGCTGTTGGCAAACAACTTAAATGAATTAAACTGAATTAATAGTGTGTGTTCTTGATGAAAATTCTACTGCCTCTGCATATATGTCACCACCACTGTGCCTGAAGCTATAAATCCAGCTATCCCTCATGTGTAATTAAAAATGCATATTTTTCTGCTGGTTTTGCTATACCTTAAAATATTATATTACAAAGAAAAATCAGTTTTTAGAAGATACAAAAAACTGAGATCTGATTACCAGTACAGTATTCTATTCTACAGCGCAGCTGTTATGATGTACACTATTGTTCTTGTCCATTGCCTCACAGTTGCGCTAACCTTATGCACAGGCATGGCCACACATTCATTCATTCATTCATTTATTCACAATCCACAAATAACACAATAAACAACACATCCACAGGCAGACCAGTAGA
Source organism: Reticulitermes speratus (assembly GCA_021186555.1). Classification (NCBI taxonomy): domain Eukaryota; kingdom Metazoa; phylum Arthropoda; class Insecta; order Blattodea; family Rhinotermitidae; genus Reticulitermes; species Reticulitermes speratus. The sequence continues at coordinate 27,727,218 of JAJKFL010000237.1, forward strand.
CACTGAAGATGACATAGGATAGCATCAAAATGTGTTTGTTACTAATAAATTAATGAAGTGCCAGGAACTGGACAAAAAAATAGTGTACAGTACAGTATTCTTGCATAATTACTGTACACTTGTCAGTTAAAATCTGTGGCTGATAAGGTGATCATGCATGTTCTGATTTTAAATCCTCCTCCTCTGTTGACATTTCAGTGAAACCTGATACTACTATTTCTGCCTTTCTACATTCCTGCCATTTTGATGTCTCATTTCAAGCGGCCAATTTTACATCTCAGGTCTTTGAAGAGTATCGGTATAGGCAAAATCTCCAGTTTTATTAATAAAGGTTGCTATGAGATTTTACTCCTAAATTAAGTTACATTTTTAATCTTAATTAATTGAAAAGAGGCTTCCCTGTTCATGGTAGCAAGTAGTTATTGTGCATATATTCAAGACAGCTAACAATGCTAAAGTAAACAAATATAAATCTATTTCAATTTTAGTGAAATACCAAAAAGATTTATGAATTATAACCCAGAAGGAGAAGGACGAGAGGAAAGCCCAAAGCAAGATGGATTGATGTTGTGAATAAATTACATGAGAAAGGTGGGTGTTAGAAACTGGTGGATAGAAGCTACGGATAGCTGAGAATCCTTGAACAGGCCAAGGCCCACTTAGGGCTGTAGTGCCACTGATATTATTATTATTATTATTATTATTATTATTATTACTATTACTATGATTATTATTTCAATTTTAAATAATTTCTCTGTTTGAACAGGACATGATCAGTTTTCTTTTACTGTAAAACTAATTTTCAACTATCTCAACATACACATAGCTTCATGAAATCAAAATCCCTTGTAACTAATTTAGCTGCTTTAATTTTGGTACACATTGTTTCTTTACAAGGACAGACTGCATAATATTTACAGTTTTGGATGCTCATTAACTGTTACTTGATTCCAATGTTATTTATCATCCAATTCTTCCTTTGTTTGTATTTTAGGAAAGTTTTCTTCCCCTTTCCTTGCACTTTCAGGAATGACATAAGGCTCCAACTTTCTGTTCTCTGCTGATGACCTGAAATATTTTGTGTTCCTAAGCCTGTTCAACACTGTAAATTTCCAAAATCTGAACCTGCTTCAATGCAATGTGATTTGGAATTATGAGACCTAACACCTTTAGAATCAAGAACACTTTCTTGTACTCATAACAGCAACAGCAACAATCTGAAAAGCATGTTTCCAGAAGTTACTTAACCAACTTTGACAAAATTTCCACAGGAAATGACAATAACTTACTGCCTGTATAATGACTTTAAGTTTTGATACTGGTTAGAGATGTGGATGTGTAGGTCCTTGTGGCTGGTTCTAGACTCTTAAAGACTCTATACAGTTCAGATTATCACCATTAATCTGCCTTCAATCCTCTTAACTATTACAATTTATCTTGCTCCTTCTGATCTAAAAATTCTGAACAGTCTTCACCAAACCATGCACCACTTAAGGGAAGAAAACAGAAACACAGCTTATTTTAACATCATGTACACAGTATTTCAATATTTTAAACACTTGAAGACAAGTGAAAACCCCCACTGTTTACATTACAACCATAACCACACTTTGCTTGTATTGAACAGTTGTGAATACAGCATCAATGAACATATTCTCTAGCATTGTTTTCATGTCATTATACAATACTTCTACAAAGAGGCAAAACATCTGCTTTATATCCTATAGCAGTTGGCAGTGATTTAATGTCCTTTGCATTGTGCGTTGATATGGACCTTGTTTAACTTGGACCAGAAGATTTGCACACTTTACTCCTTTCCTGTGTTCACATAATAATGTCATTGCATATACTGAACGAAGATTCACAAGTGCTCACTTCAGATGTATTACTACTTGTTTCGCTTCAATGATTTCAGAATTTTTTTTTATTTGGAACTGAAGTATGGTGTAATTCTGCCAATTATCCTACTGAAAATCACAATTTAATGCATGGAAAGTGCCATCAGCAATAGAAGTCCATTACAACACTTCTGTGGCTTGCATTATTTTTATTGGCTCAGCATTTTCTATCCAGTGTACTGATGTCACCCGCTGGAAGCTTGATTCCTTTACAAAAATTAACATACCAAGAGAATCCACTTGGCTTTTTTATGCACACAAATCCTATTTATGCTGCTTCAAAATGGATTTCTTATAAGCTGCAATGCTTCTCACAAGTCGCTGCATTTGTTCGTCAGTTGATCCATGTACTCATCACATACATCTGAATCCACTATAAATGCCACATGAAATAAATGTTACAGTCACAACACAGAACACTAAACCATTAACTGAACAAATTACATACAAGTCAGATATATGGCTGAACAGTCTTCTCTGCCACTTCAACAGCATCTATCCATACATCCAGTATACAGTGTAGAAGGCAGCTCATCACCTGCCATCCCTGGACTCTGACAGCTACACGAGTAAAAATTAATACTTGGACCAGAAATTTCACAGGAAACCAACACGTACTGGGCAGTACCTGAATGCCACCTTACACTGCCATCCGGATCAGAAATTCTGTGTTGTCTCCAACACAATACATATGGCAAACATCTTCGAGGAAGAAGACCTACAAACGGAATTGGCTCACCTTGGAACTGTCATGGAGAAAGGGCACTCACAGGAAAATTCACAGAAAATAATGCAGTCAGTATAGTGACTAAGCTACATGCTGAAAAGTCCAGGCTTTGAATCCCAGTAGGAGCAAGAGATTTTACTCTTCTCAAAAATGTCCATACCAGCTCTGCGACCCAACTATTCAATGGGTACCGAGGTTCTTTTCTGAGGAGTAAAGCGACCAGGGCGTGATGTTGACTACCCACCTCCATTCAGCACTGAGCTTAAGAATGAGTAGAGTTATACCTGTACTCTCCCTGTAGGCCTTTAGACATGTACAGGTACAACTTCACCTTTACCTTGTGTATCAAGAAGACCGAGAGAGACAGCAACCAAGCAAAAACCCACAATTTACAAAACCTATCCAACCATGTCAACATAATACTGCAAGGTACAACATAAACACAATACCACAAAGGAACAACAAAGAGACCTCTTGCTCTATCATCCAAAATGCTTGGTGGAGGCATACAGAACTTTAAAACAATAAGGACCACCAGACACAATTTGAGAATATGATGGTGTTAGTAAAACTGCCCACCACAGTAAAATCACATGGGTGAAGTCAATGAGATTTAAGTTGCACCATAAATTCAATAGAAAAGTGGGCTAAGTGATACATAAAGCCATTGAGATCAACTTCCAGAAACGGTGCACAAATTTTCCAGAAATCTAGGAGCCACCTCAAAATTCTAGGCACCAGAAGGATGACATGACGTTTCATATCCAGGATCCACAAATATTAGGTGCCACCATACAAAATGTATTTTCCTGGGCAATCTGGCACCTAGGATTTGTGCACCCCTGACTTATACTGTAACATCACTAGAGAAGGAAGCTACCAGATAAATCAGCCTGAAAGAGCATCACCCATGCATTTAAAGAGGAGAGGGAGAGGATGGCAGAGTCATAGACAAGCCACACAGACTCCTTCACAGGGCCTAAAACAGCTGCAAGATCTCCCCAGTTTAAAAATTCTGTCAATACTGTTGTTGCAGGTGCTTCAATCCTATGCTGACACTTTCTGAATAAACCATGCCCTTAAAATGGCTCCACAGGTAGCATCTGGCAGGAATGAGAACACATGATCAGGCGATCGCAGAGGCCATAAAACAAATCTATTTTGTCCTATCCACCTGTCTCGGTACTCAGACCTCCATACTGCTTTACGTCACAAACACGAAGAGCAGGAGCTCAAATATATATACACAGACACACACACACACCACAGTTTTGTTGCTTACAAATCAGTTCGGACCACATGCTTATAGGAAGGGTCTGGCTTAAATTTACAAGTGAAACATAATTGCTCCTGTCAAGCTCTCTAATAAAAGAAATGGTACGACTACTACTCACCACTGATGCTGTCATCAATATTATGAGCTCTCACTATCCTCAGGTTCAGAGTAGAAATAAAAGCATAACACCCAAATAATTTCAGTGTTAGTTCACCTATGTTTGGAATCCAGTTTACATTTTGTGAGAAGTACTTTACACAGCAACAGTGGGCACCAGGTCTCTTTCCCGGAGGTAGAGAGACCAGAACATGGCATTGACCACCCACCTCCTTGTAGCACTGCCTACCCTCAGCGTTATACGACAGCCTTTACCTTATTCTACACAGCAGTATGTTCATGAAAACCTTAATTTTGCTATTTTACTGAATAAATATTGATTTCTTGTTCTTTACCACCTAGGTTCCATTATTCCTTCTGCTTGTATTAATCCTTCCCATTTCAAACCTGACTGAAACTACTCACTCTCTGTTGTAATAAAGTTTACTTTCACACAACATTTCAGGACATTAAGTTCAGAAGTGCATAAGCAGAAAGCTACTGAATAAAGAAAACAGTCACTTTTACAGTACACCAGCTTGGCTTCTATACTAATCACATGACAAGTTGACTGAGACATGGAAAAGATTATCTTATATTGTGATTTCAAGTTGAAAACACTTTTGCTACTATGCAACAATCATTAAAACATTGTAACAGTCAAACAATTGGAAACCACTCACCAACCTGTCAATGTAGCCAAGCTATGAATTTACTTATAATAAGGGAAGAAGCAGGTGAGTGCAAATGCATGCTGAGTCAACCCAAAAATACCACTGTTTCTAATGAGCCAAGACCCCACTCTTCTGTTACATGATTATGGTGATCACAGTAGTGGTGAAGACGACAGATGGAAATAAACTTCACCATTAAAAAATTTGGCTACAAAATTTTTTTTATTCATAAAAATTTTAATGCAAATAAAGATAGCTCATGAAAAAGATGCAAGGAATCTAGAAATACACTTTAATAAGAGAATTATAAAGAAACCAAATTGTTTAAACAACATGACGAATCAAATATAACAGACTTTTCAAAAATAACCAAAAGGCAATACCATTCGCAGACTATACCTCAGCAAATGCTGCTGTATTGTTTTCAGCTTTGACAATCTTGTTATTTCAATTTAGCTGTACTCCTCTCTCCAACATTTTCTTGTAAAATATTTTTCACAGATGACGATAAAATCCTCACATAATAACACACTCGATAAAATACAGCTGTGGAATTCGTCAAGATGTTTGTAATTTTTAAAACTGGGAAACTGTATTAACGAACCAATAGCCGATGTAAGCCAAAAACATAACTTAATCTAAATATAATGTTTCTCACTACATATTTAAAACGCCCAACGTTAATTTAATAATGTACTCCGTTTTTGGCACTGAAATAATCAAAACAGGGGATATCACATACACGTAAAATGTCACTTAAATACATTTCCATGACAATACCGCCAAGCTAAATAACAGGCTACGGCAAAGTCTTACATTTATGAAACTTCCTTGCTTTCAGCCCATCTTGACAAACACGGTACTTCCGACTTCCTTGTTATTTGAATATTGTTTATGTTTACACTGAACATTTACTTCGTAACACCAATGACGTTGTTACTTATTCTGTCACTTTTTTATACCACCACAAAAGGTTTCCACTTATCCACCATATTAGATTTCTGTTTTGCCTTAGCGCCACTGTCGATTAGTTTCTGATGGCGCTTTCTATATCTAATATTCAAGCATCAAGAATGCGGTGGAGTTACACATACAGCGACAGAACAGGCGCGGTTGTTTGAAGTAGTCATTTGTGTTACGTATCTATGCCATTTGAGCGTTACACTGAATTCCTAGGAAAGAAAACTTGCCTGATTGTGATGTAGACGTGGATTGTCTCGCATTTGAAAAGGGTACGTGTCATCAGAAAAGGCGCTGTTACGGATCTCCCTTCGTGTATGGTACATACAGCATGAATGAAACACGTCGTTTTAGAATTTGCGGTTTACGTATCCCAGCGCACCGGGTCCCACAATAGGACTTACAAGAAATGGAACATGGAGATCAACAGGACACTTCATACTTCCATGTGCGAGAAAACAAATTATATTGATCCAGAAATTCTTTGCCTGTTTTGTAAAGATTGGGCACCATAAACTGCATATGGCTGGGTATCACAATGGGCCAATCCGTCAGGTAGTGAGGGCCTGCAAAATTTTCAACGAAATGTTGCGTTTATGATGCCTCTCCCAACTTTAACAGAATATATTGGGAAGTGATGTTTAGTGCTCCCTAATTAAATTTTTTAAGTTAAATGGCATATTTTCATAAAACTCTGTATTAGTCCCTGTTCTTAACAGATGAAACCAGCCCACACCCTTCCACCACACATCTTCACTACCCATTTTAATATCCTCTCATCAGTGTTTGGATCTTCAAAGTGGGCCCTTCGCCTCACGATCTCCATTCAAAAATAATGAATTTCTCATCTCTCCCATGTGTGCTACATCTCACTCATTTAAACCCTCTTGGATATGATCATATTAATGTGTGGTGTAATAATCTTCAAGTAGTAGCCTATACCACTTTTGAAGTTATGAATTTGTATAAAGTAACACAGCATGCCTGCCATACAAAACTCAAATACAGCTTTGTTTTATGGTGACAGCTAATAAAATGTTTGACTGCACAATACTTCATGTGAAATCTTTGATGTTATATAGCACATGTAATTACATTATTATTAATTTACAATTGCAGCTAGCTAAAGCAAAGCAGTTCAAGACAAGTTCTTCCTGGAACTTGTTATTTTGTGTACAAAATAATTACTTACAAACTAATATTTCTTCTGGACAATGTGAAATGGAAGGATAAAAAGAACATAAATTGCGGTGTGAGAACAAAATGCTGAAAAGAGTGTTTGGATATAAAGGAAGAAACAGGAGTGTAGAGATAGCTGCATAAGAACAATCTTCAGAATGTGTAGTTCTCTCCAAGTACAATTTATGACAATCAAGTCAAGGTGGGCATGGATAGAACATGGATTATTTTATCCTATGGTTTACTGAATGACATCCTTAATAGCTTGCAATATATAGCATCAAATGGTGGGCTTATTAATAAAGTGTAATTTTAAAGGATTTGAGGTACTATCTTGGCATTTGCCTGCAGGGACAGAGGAAAACAAAAAATTCCAGGGTGACTGCTGTTCCAGCCTAGATTCAAACTGAGCACCTTCTGAATACAAATCATATGTGCTATTACATTTGCCAACTTGCTAGGTAGCACACAGTGAGAAGAAATGCACACTAACTCAGAGAAATGTAAGTGAAGTGACCATTTGGGAGACCTTGATAGGGATTGGATGATAATATCTGAATGTAATTAAAAGAAATAGGATTGTGTGTTATCTTTGTCAGCATTTCTCAACCATATGGAATTCATGGACCATCTGTTAAACCCTTAGTCACTCTCTAGACCATCTTATTTACTACATTTACCCATGTGAAGTGTGGGCCGGAATAGCGTAGTCGGTATAGCAACTCGCTACGGGCTTGTTGCTTCAAAAAATATGGGCCCTATGGTTGTGCACGCACTCACTTTACACCAGAATTCCACTTCAAGGTCATGCATCAGAAAATTCATGAAATGTATGGGGATTTTTGTAACATCCACATCTGTTAGTTTGACTTTTCATTCCTGCTTAATGTAAATCATACGTTGTTCAAGAAAAATAAAAGTTTTCATATTTTATGTTCATCCAGCACTGAACCTGTGATTCAAAAATTTGCCACTATTCTGTATACTGTTCTATTACATGGCACTGCTGATGAATTCCTTTTTACAAAACTTTCAGCTTCATTTTTTCCATGGCATATACTTTACAAAAGTGCTGCAAATTGACACCCTTTGTTCAACGACTGAATACATTTCACAAGTGTAATAAGGCCATCTGTGGTCCATTTGTCATAACGGATTACTACTAACAAGTACTCATTCCAGCTGCTCAATTACCAGTGGCAAAAATGCAGCCACAGTGTTAGCAAACAAGCCCATGCATGCATATTTTGCATTTTTCTGTGCCCTCTGTACTTACATATGTAAACCCTTCAATATCATGTAGGATATTGTTGTCTTCAACAAAATGACATCTATTTCTAAAATTTGAATAGTGTTTTATTTCATACATGTCACTATAAACAACAAAACAAAATTTCTAGATTCAGACACACAAAACAACATTTCTAGATTCAGGCAAATAAGGTACTTGAACAAAAGCTGGTACAGTAGCAGTGCAAAGTTGATGTCTTTATCTATGGACACAGAAAGGTTACACAAAACTGAACTCAACACAGTGAGTTGCAGTTGTGTTTTAACCCTAGTTGTTAATACTGTCAGTGTCAAGTGTTTCATATGTATACATCAAGTTTCATTTTGACTTATCGCACAATAAAACTGTCACAACAGCCTGATAATAAGCATCTGTACTGAAGATTATAAGCTTACATCCAGCATTATAAACATGTCACAGGAAACATTCTGCTCAATAAAAGTGTTGGCAGTCTTTTTAGGTTATTACATAAACAAAATTACTAATAAGCTGACTAGAATTACAACAAAGAAAAAAATTCTGATACTAAATAAATCTTGAATAATAAAAAATATTCATTACACTCACACTCACAAATACACAGATTGTCTAAGTAAAATAAAAAAAATAATCAAACTGTGGCATTCCACCACGCAGCTGTGGCACAAAGATAACACAAATATTTTAAATTAGAAGAAAAAAGTGGTTATGCTGAATTTATGTCACACGCTGAATAAAGTAAAGGTAAAGCTGTCCCTCCCTGTGCATGCCATGAAGGTAAAGGAGGGAGTGGAGGTATGGCTCTACTCATTCTGAACTTTGGCAGTAAATGCAGGCAAGTGGTAAACTTCACATCTTGGTGAAAGAACCCCTGGTACCCACTGAACAGGATGCTTGGGGGCTCCACAACTGGTCTGGATGCTTTGGATAAGAGGGAAATTTCTTACTCCTGCTGGGAACTGAACCATGATCTTTCCTTGGGTGTCCAGCCTGTATCCTAGGCACTATATTGACCATGCTGTGCTGGTTCCTGTCAAAGACTGAATCTGCATTTTAAATTCCTTCAATCCTGTACTTGTCAGCAAAACTGATGAGACAATGGGATGATGTCTTAAAGAAAACAGAACATAATCTACTGAATATGGCTCAGTGAGTTATCATTAGTGCCAAGAGAATTTGCTCACTCTAGTGGAAAATATCGTCACTTATATTAGGTGTGGTATGAATCAGAAGCTGCACAGAAGATGGCTCCAAATTACTGGGGTTTTCACATTTACTGTCAGAATTGGCACTAAATTAACTTTCGCGTAATTACTGTGTGTCAAAACTAACCTGAAGCATGCATTTTTCAAAGCTAATTGAGCACCCATACGATTCTAAGTCTTTGACCACCCATATGACTGAATGTTTTGGATCGACTTCAATACTGTGAGGCATCATTAAGTTTGTTAACTGAAGTTCATTTAGTTAAAACTGGAAAACAATGACACCTACTTTACATGGAGACATATATGTGCACCCAAAGTAAAATGAGATTGTATATAACAAGACCATTTTAGGGAGAAAACTCATAAACACCATCAATTTCTTAACAGTATTTATGTGGAAAAATTACACATAAAATAAGCAGTTCTATCAGCACTTTCATCATAATGCTTCCTTTCTTAACTTTTTGCTCCTCATGTACTGGCAGTTTGTTGCTGGTGCAGTCCCATTACTTCACCCCTCATTTTGCTGCATTCCCAGAGTCTGACCTACACATAATGACCCCTCTCCTCTGACCATGCTCACTAGTTCTTAACTTGCTGTTTTGTTACATTTCACTATGAAATGTAAATGCCTGGACCTAACCACAAAACACGAAGTAACATGTCTCTGTGAAGTCAGTGGTTTGTCAAAGAATGAAACAGGAAGGAGATGTGGACTAACATCCTCAACAATGTTGACTGTTGAAGAATACAGACAGAATACAATCAGCATTTTTAGGCGAGGGATGCCCAGTGACACAGAAATGTGTGCAGAGTACAGAATATTTTTTTTATCCCATGCCAGTTAGATGGATGTCTCCCATTTTCTTTCTTGCAGTCCAATACAATTTTGACAGATTCAGAACACAGAATAAGAAGATTTGGAACCATCTTGAAAACCACTTTAGAACAATATAAACACACCACTTTGTGCATCAACACTATTTTAAGTCTTAATGTTGTATAATGATATACACAAATTAATGTTAGATCTACATTAAAATTGCATGTTTCAATTTTTTAATAATATGAGTACTTAAAACAAATGAGTATTTTTTTTAATGTTATAAATCCTGGTTCTTGCAGTTGCACTGTATGGAGGCAGATTAAAATAAAATAAGTATTGTTCTCAAGTTTTGAGACAACACTTCACATCCACCTATTTTGTATGGCACAGTTCCAAGATGATGATAATTATATTGTACTTCTAATTATTGATCTCATAATCATTAACCATGCTTTCTATGCATAAGGTATATATTTTCCCAAAACAGTACACATGAACTGCTTTGGATTTCATGAGGCAAGGTGAACACAGTGGACAGTCAATTTATACAGATCAGATTTTATACAAATAAATATTACACTAAGGCATACATAAAAAATGAATTATGGTAAAAATGCTCATAAGTAGTCATTTACACCATTTATTTGAAATGCAGACTGCGTATGAAACAATTCCCAATATGGAAGAAAATACTGCACACGAAAAAAACACCTGTGGTACCTACCTCATAAAGACAAAAATATTGAACTCTTTCGGAAAAGAATATCAAAGTGCCATTACCCTTGGCTTCAACTTTGTGAATTTACTTTCTCCAAATTAATTACACTGAAAGCAAAATTCATTTTTCTCTGGAAGCACAACCAGAGCTCAGAACAGCAATCTCTGGAATAGAAGCCTGGATGGAAGTCCTTGCTGCAAAATCTGAGGCTCATCCATCTCATTAAAACTGTTAAATGTTTTTAGGATTGTTATGAAAACAAAAAATGCACATAAGTGTATTATACACACCATATACCTCCTACATGTTGCAACCACTCATGTGGCCATCTTCAGGGAGGTGCATTACAAAGAATACATATACTGAAATATTAGAGAAGTCAGTGGAACCAAAGCACAATATATATATATATGATTATTATATATTTTTTTAAACCATATATCTTTAAAATTTAATACTTTATATCTGTGCATTGGTTCCATTAACTGCTGTAATATTTCAATGTATGTATTCTTTGTAATGAACCTCCCTGAAGATGTCCACGAGTGGCTGAAACATGTAGGAGGTATATGGTGTGTATAATACACTTTCATACACTTATGTGCATTTGTTGGTTTTAATATCATACCTAATTGCTCAATGCACGGTTATGGATCATTAAAACTGTTTTTAGGTTATTTAAATTCATATTTCTTTCAACTGCAAATAAAATTATTAATAAAGTTTTTAAAATGCAAACGTGTATTTCCACACATGTATTGCCAAGTTTTCCCCTTCGTGTGGGGGGGGGGGGGGGGGGGGGACACACACAGATATTTGTGTCATCTCAATTACATGGGATGTGGCATGGCATTAGTAATGGCTTGGGTGGAAAGTGAGGCACAATGGGAAGTTTGCATAGCCATGGGATAAAGGCAGTGTTGCTTCCAGAGCCTGCATGAACTGGTGGAAATGGAATAAATTTTTGCCCTGGCCAGGAATCAAAGCCCATTACAGAGACTCTGTACAATTCAATTAGTTACACACTGAAAATTAATACCATATTTCCTTGATTCTAAGATGCACTATTTTATGAAATTTGTGGGGGGGGGGGGGGCCATCTTACATTTGGTGGCATCTAAGAATCAATGTTGAAAAATTATATTTTATGAATAAAGCACAAAGAAAATCCTAATCAGCACTGCTGCAGAAATCTCAAAACTTACACAGATAAAGAAAAGTTCATACACACTTAATCTCAGCCTGTAAACCTGTTACTTTTGGGATATTTCAAATGGAAAGTACAGAACCAACATACGAAGAAGAAAGTACAGTAAGATTTAAAAGATTGCTTATTAAAGAGTTTCAACGTATCAATCGGCTCAATGAGGGGGGTGGGGATCTCTAGCCACTACAAAGTGGTTAAGTTTCATTGTGTTGTTAATGATTATACTGCTCAGATAACAACCAGCCTAAATTGTTGATATTCTTGATCATTTCGTGACAGCCGACACCTTATCAACCAACAAGCAGAAAGCATGTACTGTTGTGTACACAATTTCTTTCCATATTGTAATAACAAGAAAATGTTAGGAAGGCATCCACATATGCATATATACATACATACACAGAAAAAGTTACCCTTCACAGTTCATCCTGGAAGATATGGATGTTGTGTAAGTGATCACCATAGTCTGTAGCTTCACTGCCTACAAATATTTCATGGTGATCCAGGATTTCATCAAATGCCAGCAGATCATCATGATCATCATCTGATGCTGCAAACAGATGGCTCACTTCTTCATCAGCAATTTCGCTAGAAAAGTAAACATCACAATAACCAGTAGTCAGTATATGTTATAGCCACAATACTCATGGGGGAAAGAGTCCTTTGTACCCAATGGACACAAAGCTGGATGGGCCCCAGAAGCCAGTCTGAATGTGATGGCAAGAAAAACATTTTCTGCACCCCTGCTGGGAGCCAGAGACAATTTAATGAACCCCACAGCCAATCACTATACTCACTGAGCTACTCCTGCTCCAAAGGTATCTGTGTAATAGGATTAAAGCGAAAAGCTTCGGCAACAAGTACGATGCAAAGTGCATAATCAGGCTAATATATGTCAGCCTGAAATATTTTCTGCTGACATTCAACTTACTCTACTGCAGGCTGAGAGCTAATACAATACACTCATTCCTCAATTTACCGACACCAAAGTCATGAATCACATACAAATGTGGAGTTCTTTAAAATATTGTTTTATTGTATTTTACTTTTGCCCGAGAACCAGACAAAACCTGCATACATGAACCTATAAAAACAAATTAATTTATGCTTAAAAATACTATTTGAATAAATATATACATATATGAGTTAAACAGAAAATTATTTTCTGTAACCGCACATCACTATTGTTTCAAGAAACTGTTTGGAAAACCACTTTTGATGAATATGTATTATTACTATATTCATTTTATTACCTTAGTTTCTTCTATGTTAAATAGGAAGCAGGGCCAAACCATGGCTCAGTTAGTGGCCAGCCTCTCATCATGGAACGCCGGGTTCAGTCCCAACCGTCAATGTGGGGTTTTTGGCACACAAAGTGGCACTAGGACAGCTTTTTTCACCACGTACTTCCTTTCCCCCCTGTCAGTATCATTCCACCTATGCTCCATTTTCATTCATTCTTGCTTCTAACACCAACACTATAACCTTTTCAACTGACAGTGTCATTACACAACATGCTTGCATAAGCAGAAAACATGTTAATTTTATGTTATCTGTATAGAATGTGTTGTATGCCACTTACAAAAAACTGAAGGTTAAATAGGCGTTTACTTCACAAGGTAGGAACGCAATCTCCACACATTACCTTATGACTTATGAGAAGACTGCTGCGAGTTAGCAACATCTGACTTACAAAGCGGCTTTGGAATGTAAATGGTTGATGAGTAGAGGAACACGTCTAGAGTAAAAGCTGCATCCACCAGAATTCTAAAGAAACTGAACACTTTTCTTACTTCAGAAAGACTTCTATTTAAAATGAGTGGATGGCTGGGACAGTGTAGTCGGTATCGTGACTTTCTATGGGCTGGAGGGGTCTGGGGTTTTACCCCAGTGGGAGAAAGGTTTTCCAGACACACCCAGACTGGCTTTGATGCCTACCCAGCCTCCTGTACAATGGGTAATGAGTTTCTTTCCCAAGGGTAAAGTGGTCGGGGCATGGCACTGACCGCCCACCCCCTTCTAGTGCTGGGGCCAAGTATGGGTAGAGCTATACCTCTAACTCCCCTCTGTGCCTGCTTGGCATTTTAGGGGACAGGCTTTTTTTAACCTTTACTTACCCCTAGATAAAAAACATCATACAGGAAATACATTATGTATTCACTATGCAACCGCAATAAAAACTTCAGGCTATGAACATTATACTGTTCATGATTATGAAGTACAATTATAATAAATTACATCTTATATCTCAACTTTTAAGGTGATCCTAAAATTTATTCACATTCACACTCTTCTGCAACACAGTTGCTATATCATTCTCAGTAATAAGACACATTTGTGTACAGTGACTAAGAATAGTCCACAGAATTATTCATCCTCTACTGGTTGATCAGATCACAGTTCAACTGGTAGAATTAAATAAATAAATAAACAAATAAATAGATAAATAAATACATTACTTCCACATGCTTCTGCCTCTTGCAATTGTCTTCAAAGTACTGGAATCACCTTCACTGTTATAAATTAATACTTCCCACTAAATTTATGCCTACTGTTATACAATTAATATTAGAAGCAAGTGCATTCTACTTACTCATTACTAGGCACAACCCATGACAAAATTTCAGCTGCGTTGAGTTTCCCATCCTTATCTCTATCAAATTCATTATCAAACTTCTCCTTTTCCACTACCAACCATTCTTTGTCTTGATGTTTAGCTGAAAAGAAGGAAATCTTTGCACTACATGAAAATGAAATGCAAAAGCTTATAAATTATGGTTCTGAAATTGTATACCTGAAAGTAAATGATGGACTCTATTAACCCCTTAAGTGCCGAAAGTTATACATATATAATATATAGTAAAACCCCTATTTAATGAATTGCTGGGGGATTAGAATATATTTCACTAAATCGAGGTTTTCATTAAATGGAGGTTTATTTGTTTATATGGAGCTATTGTCAGGACATTAAAAAATCATCACTAAATCCAGGATTTCACTAAATGCGGGAACATTAAATCGGGGTTTTACTGTATATGTATGTGCACGTCCGTGTGTGTGAGATGCTCAAAGCACCGAATGTCATTTATATATACACACACACACACACACACACACGTGCTCTCACGCAGCCCTCTTATGTGGCATCCATTTACATTCTGGTCTTCTGTACATCACTATGGGCATTTAATTCAGGCTGCTCTTGAGGTCATTTTCCACCCACAATATTCAAATTCTCTGGTCCCAAAAATATACCTGTAAAGCGAACATATCTTAACATGCTTCCCACACAACAAGCAAAGCCTTAATTGCATGAAACAAATATTTTACACATTTATTATGATTTGCTGTAGTTATTTCTTCCCAAGCTGACAAAGTAATTACAAACTTCATCTATTTCTACAACAGTTATGAACAGAAGAGCTTCCACTGGCCTTGTAATTGTGAATATTTCACTAGCATTATTGTGTTCCACTATTAACATGTGTTATGAAAAGTTTTACCTGGAGCTGAAATGAAATGGTATACCTTTTAAATCCGCCGGTTTAAGATATTTTGCTCCACTACAAATCTGAAATGCTTGATCCCCAAGAAAGATTCCTAAGCCAAATAATGAGCCTTTAATTACATTCAGGTGCCGATCCCAGTGGCCGTGCGGTCTAAGGTGTGGGTCTTCGGCCGCTCGCTTACTAGGATCATGGGTTCGAATCCCACCGGTGGCATGGATGTCTGTCTCTTGTGAGTGTTGTGTGTTGTCAGGTAGAGGTCTCTGCGACGAGCTGGTCCCTCGTCCAGAGGAATCCTACCGACTGTGGTGTGTCTCAAATGTGTGTGACCATGAAACCTCGATGAAACGAGGAGGCCCAGGCCCATATAAGGCTGTCGAGCCACAAAAAAAAAATTACTTTCAGATGTTATATATTATCAATTACATATTTGATAATAATCCTGACATTTATGACAACAGGGTACCAAGTATGTAGAAGTCTGCTAATTTCCAGAAAAACCTTTCCATGAGTAATGCACTTGTTCAAGTCCTTGCTAAATTCCACTTGCTTGTAGCACTGCCTGTGTCCAGCTCCACATTTTGTCACATGAATTTTCAAAGCCACCTACTTTCCAGTCACATTTTAGGAACTTTGAGAACATCAATAATACAGGCCAGCAGTAGTTCAGACCTCACTCCCACTTTCACATTCATTAGGTTAGTTTGGTATGTGCAATTGGAGAAAATCCTTGAACAACTGCTACGGGAGCTCAAGTGGCCCCAGATAGCACTCCCTATCAACAGTGGTTAATTTGTAAGACCTGACGTTCACACAGAGGTGCTGATAAAGATTTACATCTTCTGGGAAATGATGATGTGTAGACCGGTATAAAGGTACCAACATTCTAGAGGAGCCGCCTCCACCTTCTGGGATATGATGCTGTGCAGACTGGTATACAGGTACCAACATTGTAGAGGGGCTGCCTCCACCTTCTGGGAGACGATGCTGTGCAGACTGGTATACACGTACCAACATTCTAGCCTACACAGCATCACATCCCAAAAGATGGAGATTTTCAGTTAATTTGTTTTCTAGTACATATGCACTGGAAGATAACCTGACTGCAAAACTGTCCCTTCAACCCATATGTTAAACATACTATTTCATAACTACATGACGATTTTCTCTCTCCCTCCAAGTTATCTTCAGACTTTGGGCTACCTCTAACACTGGCAATGTCTCAAACAAATGAGCAGGGCAGAAAACAATCACCATTTATTTATATACATGCAGAATACAAACTTGCTTTCCAATGGGTAAAAGAATTGTTATGGGGGCAAGAGATTTTCTCTTCTCCACACCTGTGCAAACTTGTGCCGGGGCCCACCCAGCCTCCTGCACAGCGGGTATCAGGGCTCTTTCCTGGGGGTTAAGTGGCTGGTGTGTGACAATGACCACCTACCCACTCTAGTGCGGAGCTTAAGAATGGATAGAGATATACCTCTACTCCCCCTCTATGCCTTCATAGCATGATATGGGGAGAAATTTACCTTTTACTGAAACTGATGTTTTATATGTTCTAATTCTTCAACACAGTATCTACATAAAAGGGGAGTAATTTCTTGTATAGCTCTGTAACAACTTCTCAAGGACTCCGTCCTATGAATGTAGTTATGCACAATGTGCTTGCAATCAGCAGGGACAGGTACTATTTTCTGTCACTGTCTATAAGACAACCCTTACTGCCCTCAGAGTGGTGAAAAGCCTTACCTCTATCACCAATGAATTCCTGAAAACTAATAAATCCATCTCCATCTGTATCTTTGTCCTGCAAAGTTTGTTTGAGAATGACAGGCAACATGTCAGGGTGTTCTTCGGGATGACTGAACATCAGAAACTCTGCTTTGTTTAAAGATCCATCTTTGTTTTTATCTGCTGCTTCAAATAAGATCTTATCATCACTTAAAAGCTGTAATGTAAACAAGTCTGCTATAAATTACACATCATAATATAGGTTGTTCAGATCTGGGGCTAGAGAAGAAGTCTCATATGATGGCTAAATGGCTCTGCTAATAATGTGGTCAGAATACCTGTATCTGATTTTTATTCATTTATGGCTTTGCCACTGACAAAACTTCACTTTTATGGTGTTCTTCATTTGCATCAGCAAATTCAGTTTGTTGTTTAATGATGTGCTAATTGTAAGAAATTTAAATCTGATAAAGTCATGGTACAATACAGTACCTCAGAAATGAATCCTTACTCCACTTTTTTCCATGTGACTTACTGCATACAGATCAATATTTCATACAAAATGAGACTGTGGCCTCAGTCTTGAGGGTCAAACCTAAAGATGAAGATTGCATTTCCAACTAAAGAATAGACTCCACCTGCAAGACTACATGGGGCCACAACACAGAAGACCACAATCTGAACAATACTGATGTTAAAACATAAAATATAATACAGGAAGATAATAAATTTGCTTTGAGGAATCCAAAATTTTTAAGTTCTTCTGCTTCTTAAAAATGAATTAATATGAAATGTCATAATTGGGAAAAATAACCAGTATCTGGCAACATGTACAAATATTAGTCACTGTGGTACACAATTTGAATTTTTATCTCATTTCAACTGTCAGTAAATAATGTTTGTATTGTAGTAGGGATTCTGGCCACAGCAATAACACTAGACAGTGGTAAATCCATTATTACAAACTGTGAAAATTTAAAACCCAACAAACTTGCCAGTAGCAGAATATGTGGATTTAAATCACAAACAAAACAAAACAAAACACAGCACTAATGAGGGTGATTAAACCCATTATGCCCATTGAGACATTAAAAATAGTATATTACTCCTATTTCCATTCCCTTTTGACCTATGGAATTATTTTTTGGGGCAACTCCTCCTACAGCAAAAAATTTTTAGAATTCAAAAGAGAATAATTAGAATTATGAGTGGTTTGAGACCCAGGGATTCTTGTAGGGATTAATTTCGGGTTTGGAGAATTTTCCATTGCAGTCTCAATACATATTTTCCTTATTGACATTCGTTGTGAATAACAAGGGTTTATATCATACGACATCACAGATACATGGTGTTAACACAAGGCGTAATTTTGATCTTTACCGCCCGCAGAAAATCTAACAACTTATCAGAGGACCTTATTATTTTGGTATCAAACTCTTTAATCATCTTCCTTTAAATATAAAAGAGTTAGCCCATAATATTAAACAATTTAGAGTGGCTCTAAGTGTTTCTTACATTCCAAATCCTTCTACACCTTAGAGGAATATTTTAGCCAGGGACAGCTTCTTGGATAGTCATGACTACATTGTCATATTTTACCTTATTGTCATGTATATATATTTTAATATATTCTATTATGTTTTATAGTATATTGTAAATGTTATGTAGGTATAAGTAATGCATAACAACTAAATTTTTATGTGCATGATTTTATTTACTATTGTATTTATATGCATTGTTTAGATGACACTTGCCGATTATAGCAAGTTCATGTTGTGTGACAAGTTCTGTATCCAATGGCTTTTGCCTTGTATGGATGTGCTGGAATGTGTAATAAATACAATATAATACAATATATCAAACCCTGCCATTGGCCATGAACCTGTGTTGGTTTCATCCATGTCCCATTCTCACATCTTTTTTTAGTAGCTTCTTCATCATATGCTCCTATCTCTTCCACGTCTTCACACTCACTGCATTCCAAGAACTTTCAAAATCATAATTCAGTACATATTTCTTGTTTCCCCACCCAAGTTACTGGCCAGCACATTGTAACCTCCTACGTTTCACTGGTGGTGGTGGTGGTGGTAGTAGTAATAATAGCAGCAACAGCAGCAGTAGTGTGGCTGCTGCCACCTCCACCACAACCAAAGTACCTGACATGTTGCTCATATGTAACATCTCTCAATGGTCCAAACATTTTCCCAAACACTCTCTTTCCAAATAACTGTAATTTATGAAAAAAAATTCATCTCCCTTAACACACACGAGAAGGTCATACTACAAAGATAACATACTTTGTTCTCTTCTGATTTGTCCTCACTGGAAACATCATTGTCCTCATCATTACCACTGATACCATATGAGTCAGCAATATACTCAGACCATGTCACAACACCATCTTCATTCTCATCAGCATCTTCAAATCTGTCTTGGGACTCTTCCTCTGATAACATTCTGTAAACAAGATACAAAAATAAAATACACTTCTCACTGTACAGACTTTATTATTAAAGTCTGTCAAAATTTCTATACCTATGTGCACGAGTGCTGGATGTGCTAGACACGAATGTAAAGAAAGGTGTTCACAGCCTATGCTTGTGTGGTTATAGGTTCAAATCTGGTGCTAATGATTGTCATTACTGTGCATCATTCCACTGTCTACCGATTTTCCATACAGGTGAACCAATTTCAGCTCAGGAAGTTTGGAAATGATTCCCAGAACCGAGCTATTTAAGAAATCTCGCTAAAAATACCCTGAGAAAATGTGTGTATTTACATGCATACATACATACTTACACAAAAGGTTGTTCAGAAATAAATGGGACTACTGCACCACAGTAACACCTGATAACTAAGCAGCATCTAGACTCAGTTTAGAGAATATACATCCACAAGGTGGCAGCAACAGCAGCCATCAACAGCATCCTGAGGCAAATTAATTTCTGAGTTCGGTTGCATGCATCAGTAAACACATCATGGAAAGCAGTTATCACAGGCAATGTTGGAGTGCATGATTCCTGTGAAAGGAAGATGTTCAGCTTCTAACATTTGGCAGAAGTAATTCTGCAGCAAAACATCATCTGGTCACAGTACTGTCACCAAAAGGGTGGTGGTTTCTAACAGTGAAAATGAAAGTGTGAGGATGGGTGACAGCCCAGGCTGACCTGCACACCATCAATTCTGCAGTGTCTCTCTGAGAACACAATGGGGAAGAGGCATGGGATATTTGACTAACTGCAGCATGAAACAAGGCTCTGTGGTACAGTGATTCATGTAATACCGTATATTCTCAATCTAATGCGCACCCTTTTTACAGTTTTAGAGGGCTAAAAAAATCAGATGCGTATTAGATTCGCGTGCGGATTAGATTCGCGGTCTAGAGCTGGATTTTGGAAAAATGATTGAGCTGCTGTACGTGCCGTAAGAACAATACAATACAATAATCTATTATTTTATTATTTATTATTATAATAATATAATAATTGGGTCCAGTGAATTTCCTTCGTGACGCCTCACAACCGCTGATCGCTGCCTTGTGTTTCCGCCATAGTCGAACGTTGCTTTCATTAACTCCAAAAATTGCAGCGGCTTTGCGGTTTCCATTCTCCTCTGCGCACCGAATAACTTCACGTTTGAACTTCGCCGTACATGAGAGTCGTTTAGATTTCAGGTGTCCCTCTTCCATAACTACGGTACATGACAAATTGGAACAAGCACCTCCCACGTTTCAACAACTAAAGCTCAGCTGGCTTCAGACGAGATTGCGCATGTCTGTTGAGAAAGGCCCCGCCTCTATCAGTATGACTCATCGGCCACAGGCGTAGCGTCGGATTTTAACGCATTGGTAACATCCAATATTATTCAATCAGTCGCCCCGTGGGCAAGGGGTGGTTGAAGGAAAGGTGCGGATTAGAATCGCGAACTAACTTTTTTTCGTTTAAGAAGTCGCCAAAAACTGGGTGGCATTAGATTCGGATGCGCATTAGATTCGAGAATATACGGTAATCTATGAGGACCTTGAGAACAAAAAGTGTGTGTGCAATGTATACCATGGACTAAATGTCCAGGCAAAAGCAGATGTAAACATTGGAATGTCATGAACTGCTCACAATTCATATTGAGCAACCTGGCAGTGTGATAGCCTCACTCTTTTGAACATGGAAGACATACAGATGGTAATGTGGCTTTCCCAGAGAACAATGGTAAACTGTGCACTTAATACAACATTCTTGTGCACTTATCTGAAAATGCAGCAATAAGAGAGATCTACATGGGTGCAGAAAGTGTTAGTGCTGTATGAAAAAGCTGGGCCCCATATCAGCTGCCAAACAACACACGACATTAGTGCTCTTTGGGTTCACAGTCCAACCACATCTGCCACAATCACCAGACTTCACCCCATCAGATTATGCCATTTGACCCACTGCATAGCCACCACTTCCCAAACAACAACTTGCACAGCACTATCCATAAGTCAGTACATACTATCCTGAAGGTCAGCTTTGCTGCACTTAACAGGAAGATGGCAGGAGTGCACTGACCTCAGTGGGAAGTACATGGAGTGTGCTGAAGTGTGATGGTGTAGCTGTCATCAATGATCAACATGCATTGCAGATGATTCCCATTCATTTCTGAATGACCCTTGTATAAAAAAAAATTCATAACATAGCTGAAACTGCGCACTGAAGAGACTTGTTAAATGGAGGTTTTATGGTATGTGGAGTTGAGAGCTCAAATTCCTACACCTCAAAGGGAAATGCTAGCACACACTGTCATTTCAAATGGTAATTCAGTGCTGAGATGTGTATTATAAACAATCACAGAACTACACTAACTTGAAGGATCGCAGAATCCAAGCATGTAACTCTTTTCTATCAATGTGCTCATCTTTATCAAGATCCATCTTTGTCAGCAAAATACGGAGTCGTCTCTTGGCTTCTGCTGGATCCAAGTGGTCAAACTCTTCTGCTTCTTTCACACTACCTGTTCACATCAATAACATTTAGTTGCAAACAGGCATATGTTCTACACTTCATATCTAGTTTTGTATAAGTTCAATGCAATGTTTTTATTGTTTTTATCTTATTTTATATATCATATTTGTTATTCCTTTTGTAACTTATTTTATTTCATGTGACCAATTTAATGTATGTGGAGGCATGGCAGTCATCTGAAGGATATTTTAAAAACATTGTGTACAAAATTTACCAGAATATTCATTTTGTTAAAAAATGAAAGGTGATAATGTAATTTTGAGTTATTTTTATTTCAAAACCGCCAGGGTTTTCTGCTGCACCTGTACTACCAGACATTTTTGTCTGTGTCTGTTGACAGCCCAGAGATCAATGAAGAGCCCAAGACTACCCTGGTAGTTGCCTGGAAAGGCTGAGGAAAACCACAAAAAATTTCCCTCCAAACCCAAATACTGAAACAAAAATTAACATGAAATTACAGGAATTAACAGTGAAGATGAGAAGCTTGGGAGAGTTTATCAGAACATTAGTACATGCATGGTATAAGTATATTGGTCATTTAACAGCATATTTTTGCATTCTGAATGCATATTTTTGTAATTTTCAGAGAACAGATAAACATGTATTTTGCCAATTTTTAGTGCTAAAAATCAGATATTCATCACCACTATTCAGCCTCGTCATCTTAAATTATACTTTACACTCAACACAAATGTGAGAATCTTCAACATAATTTAAATGTCACAAGCCAACACATTAATTTACAGTCATGGTACTCAATGGAAAATACTGCACTGCTTTTACAACAACTTCAAGACTGGCATCACTTTCAACATCAAACTTCATCTGTTCTACAAACAAATTTCTAACATCAGCCATGGCAGTATAACCATTAAACATGCCATAAAGGAAACACTGCCACGATTTTGCTTGGTTGAGTTCAGTTTCATTTCTCCTGTTATGAGTTTGACTCATTTTTGAGAGACAATATGAATCACCAATGCAATCTTGTTCAACTTTGGAATTTGGGGAATGAAACAAATAGAACTGATCTACAGTAGGTACATATGGTAGGTCTACAGCAGACAAAAGCAGATGGAACACTTTACTAAATTTCTCAAGATAAAATAGAGAATGAAGCTCATTATACAGACACCACATTTGAATGTGGAACCCATGCACACAACATTATCAGTCACAACATGACACATCACCAACAGTTTTATCACAACAAGTACAGTTATGTTGAAGTCAATCCACTGCTAACTTATTTTACAGCCAAGGATACTTAATTGTCCACGTAAATATTCAACATAACAGACACTGGTCAGTAGATAATCGCACAAACGCATATGATGAACAATATAAATCATCAGGTTCACAGTACAGGCACTTTTCGGGTTATGGAATATGCGACTTATGCAAGCGTAGACCTACATAAAAAATTCTTATTAACTATTCATATTATTAGAAAAAAATGACATAAATAGCATTTTAAACATGTACACTAACATTGTAAAAATGTATACATAACTGATGAGGTGTGATAAATAAGTGGGGGTGGGGTCAATTCTGACTTACATAAATTTTGGGTTATGTAAAAGTTTCAGGAACGGAACCCTTATGTAAGTCAGAAACTGTCTGTATTGGCATTTCTAGACATAAAATTCAGTTTTTAATAATGAATTCACCAAGTGTCAGTGGCGTCTGAGAGTTGCAGGAGATCATTTATAACACTTGTTCTAACATGTGGTCAGTACCATTATATAATAGACTGTTACTGCAGATTCAATGAGTGAATTCCACATTCATCTGGACACCCTCTACAGTAAATTAAAAACACGTAGCCACAAAACAGTGGCAGGTAACTAGTAAATCAAAATACTGCACTAACATAAGATCAAGTGAAGCCTCAAATAAGAAAGCCCTGTGTTTTTTTAGCAGGTATAAATCACCACCAGAATGATTCATACGGAATTCATAATGTTCATAATATAACAATGTGGGATGTTTCACATACCATCAATTAGGTGTCACCAAAAATGCAATGGAAATGTCAAATTACAGGATGGGCATGATTTGGCTTTTACATATGCAAACCATGCACAAATATAAAGTGCTTATACTGGGCAAATTAAAAGAACACAAATTCCATGGAGCAGAGTCCTTTTTCAGAAGCTAAAGTCCCTCAGCTATTCAAGAAATTCCCTGCATTTTATGGAACCTAAGTTTCATTACTGTGTTCACAAGAGCTCACCATGTGTCCCTATCCTGCGCCAGATTAATCCAGTCCTTCTCATCCTATTTCTTTAAGATCTGCTTGAATATTATCCTTCCATCTACACCAAGGTATTCTAAGTGGTCTCTTTCCTTCAGATTGTCCCACCAAAACCCTGAATGCATTTGTCTTCTCCCACATGTGTGCCACAAGAATCCTGTATCTCATCCTCCTTGATTCAATCACCCAAATATTTGGTCAAATGCAAGCAATGTTCCATAAATTACAGTTTATAATCGCATAATTGTCATTAATTAACTTGTATGTTATGAGTATGAATGTTTCAATGACCTGTTAAAACTGTTACTGTCCCAGCACATGCCGCAGGAACCGAGGCCACAAAAAATCTTGCAATATAGCAAGTTCCCCGGCAGAGATTCCAACTGAGAACCACTGGGGCACAAGTCGATGACATTATCGGCTCTGTTAAAATTATAAATATAAACACTGCAAAACACACCTACACACCTAAGATCGCTTCGTGATCAAATTCTGAGTGATGCTGTCCATCGATAATGTGGCTTTTGTCTCTTGGGCTATAAGCACCATCCTCTTCTCTTTCTTCATGATGATGTGTATGAATGTGTGGAGACGCAGGAGTTGAGTCGCACAAAAGGTTATTCATGAGAAGAATAATACACACGCCCTTACAAACGAACAGTTTAATGAACATGTTGATAAAGCGACAATAGGACGTCCTGCTACTATCAAACAATTTAAAAAAAATACAGATCTGAGTTGTACTTGTATTTCAAAAAGATCAGCTTGCGATTAAAATCAAAGTGTAAATATACATATAGAACGAACAAACTATTAATGCCCTATGCATTACACAACACTACCCTCACATTCTACGCAGCACACCCCTCAACTAAAACAACCCAGTATCGCAGTTCGTACATGCCACGGATGATCCAAACTCTGTACCGCAACCGACTTGATTTGTACACTTCGTTTCGTAGATTCGATCCATGGTCTGAAACATTTGACAGGGCACGAAAGGCGGCAAACTCACGAAGAGAAAGTTGTGTATTCACTGAGATTTCCCGTAAGGTCAGCCTGCTATACCTGAACATGACTGGCAATTCCACCAACACGAAATATTATTAGAAGACCAACTAACAGATGTTGGACACATTTGGGAGCCGGAACGGGCAATCACGTAACTAACGGCTAACATGCGAATTTCTAGGCTGTCGCACCGGCAGTCTTCGTTCTTTTGGGATATGGTACCGTGTTAGTGGCTGTCAAACGTCGCATAAATGAACATTTGACCCACGAATATGACCACTACGCTGTCATGAAAGGTCGGGGACCAATCACCGAGTCACAGATTATCTAGACACAGAATACAAACTCCTTAAAAACACAAACCTCATTACAGATTTTATATTCTGTGTTTTATCTATTTTAAATACAGAAATTGTAAATAACTGTTATCCATAAATTATACTGAAACTTGACTACATGTGATATGAAAACATAATAGCAGACATAAATAATGGATGTACAGTAAATGCAGATTACGATCCTCCTGAAGATGGCCTTGTAAAGGCTGAAACATACCTTTTTAAAGAATTTAATATACTTCCATTGCCATGTCTATATATAAGTGAGGTTGTGTGTTACGTAAAATCGAATATGGATAAGATGAAATGTAATGAAGAAGTGCATGACTATTGTACACGCCAAAAAATGGATCTTCGTGTTCAGTTCTGCAGAACCACTCTTTTTAAAAATTCCAGTGTAAATGTGGGCATAAAATTGTACAATAAATTGCTTAATACAATAAAGGGATTAGAAAAGATACGGGAATTTAAAAAAAAGGTTAAAGTATTTTTATTGCAACACTCTTTTTATTCTGTGGATGAATACATGTCCTACTAGGTTTCACTATTAGGTTTTTCTTTTATGCACAATTTTATTATTTTAATTACTTGATAGTTTATATTACTGTACCGTACATTGGTGTATAAGTTGGTATTATTTAATCCTGATAAATTCTGTGTTACATTCTAATTCACAAAGTTTGCAATAATTTTGTTAATATTTTATGACTGAAATTGATGAATGTTTTATATGTATACTAATTTGACGTGTCTGTTGTCATGTATATGACTGGATGGACTGAATAAAGAAGTATGAACTATGAAGTATATGTAGGGGTTAAAGAATAAAAAGTGAAAATATAGTGCATTTCGCTGGTGTGTAATTTGTGAACAAGATGATGTATGGACCCATTGTAGTTCATTGCAACGTTATCATACATTTGTCTCTTAAACAGCGGCAGGGAAACGGAATCATTTTTAAAGTATAAATATGTACTTTATACAGTATAATGTGAATTAAAAAGTATTGTGGTGCACAATGTACGAGGCAGAGTCAAAAGGTAAAGTGAATTTTTAATTACTTCGTGTACAACAATCTGTGACAAATGAAAAGTTTATTATTTCTCAACACAGTCATCTATTTTTGCAACGCATATTATGCAGCGTTTCACAAGTCTCCTGATCCCACCTGCAAAGAAAGTTTTTGATTGTGATCGAAGCCACTTCTGCACCGCTTCTTTAACTTCAACATCATGAGCAAATCGTACAGTGGTCCAAGCACGTGATAATCCGATGCAGCTAGGTCGGCATTTTTTTGGGCGGGGGGAGGTGTGGGAGGCATTCAAATGTAAGCTGTCTGGTTGCTGCTTCAACGGTAGCTGCCGCGGAACGCGGACGCGCGTTATTGTGGAGCAAAAGCACCCCCTTGGCAGCAAACCTCTCCGCTTGTTGTGAATGGCCAGCTTCGTATCTTTTAACGCTGTTAAAAAACACACAACAGATCACAGCTCACTGTTCTACAACGGTGCCGTCATCTTTAAGTTGGTAGAGGCAGCAGGTAAGGGAGTAACGGGTGGCCACAGATTATCTACCTAATATGTAGTTATTGAGAGAACCGTTAGTGTGTCGATTGCAGCGCGAACATTGGGGAATTCACTTTGCGTTTTGGTTCACCTTACTACATAGTTTTCCTATGTGTGCATAGTGCTGTACTATATGACTGCTTATAATAACAATCAAATGAAAGTTTCAACTTCAACAGCACTCCCGCTTCCAATTCATATTAAAAAACACAGTCTTAAGTATTCCCCCATGTGTCAGCTTTCTGGCACATTCAGAAAATTGACTATGCAACAGGCAAATCACGGAAGTCGGTATCACGCATATACTTTTCTGTAATGCATAATTGTTGAACACATACTTGAAGCACAACTGATATACTGTAGCTAAGTATTCTATGAGCTGTCTCTTCAGAGATCAGCCAATGTACGATTTCAGTTTAGCCAAGCTATGACCAAGTACGGAAATCAACACTGGCATTTTAAATCTAACCAACGACCCTAATATTAAACGTTGACTTAACGCCCAAATTTGATATACCACTTTCGTAGGCAGTGCATCAGCTATTTATAGATTTCAAGAAAGTTAGGAGGGAGGTCTTGTGTAATATTCTCATTGAGTTTGGTATCCCCCATGATACTAGTAAGGCTAGTGAAAATGTGCCTCAATGAAACCTATAGCAGAGTCCGGGTAGCAAACATTTGTCCGACAGTTTCCTATCAAGGATGGTTTGAAACAGGAAGATGCTTTATAGCCATTGCTTTTCAACTTTGCTTTGGAATATGCCATTAGGAGGGTTTACGCAAACCAAGAGGACTTGAAATTAAATGGTACACATCAGCTTCTACTTTATGCTGATGATGTTAATATATTGGGCAGAAGAATACATGCTATAAAGAAAAACACAGAAGCTTTAGTAGTCGCTAGTAAGGAGATTGGTCTACAAGTAAATGCTGAGAAAACTAAGTACATGGTCATGTCGCGCAATCAGAATGCTGGACAAAATCACAACGTAAAGGTAGATAATAAATCCTTTGAAAGGGTGGAACAGTTCAAATGTTTGGGAACAAACCTAACAAATCGAAATTCCATTCAGGAAGAAATTAAGAGCAGATTGAAGCCTGGAAATGCTTGTTATCATTTGGTGCAGGATCTTCTGTCTTCCAGTTTGCTATCCAAACATATAAAGATTAAGATATACAGAATTATAATTTTGCCTGTTGTTTGCATGGGTGTGTGAAACTTGGTGTCACACTGAGAGAGGAACATAGGCTGAGGGTGTTGGAGAATAGGGTGCTGAGGAGGATATTTGGGCCTAAGAGGGATGAGGTAACGGGATTGGAGAAGACTACATAATGAGGGACTTAATGATCTGTACTCATCACCAAATATTATTTGGGTGATCAAATCAAGGATGATGATGTGGGCGGAGCATGTAGCACGTATGGGGGAGGGGAGAGGTGCATGCAGGATTTTGGTGGGGAGACCTGAGGGAAGGCAACCACTTGGAAGACCCAGACATAGGTGGGAGGATAATATTAAAATGGATCTTCAAGATGTGGGATGGGGGGGCATTGACTGGATTGATATGGCTCAGGATAGTGACAGGTGGCGGGCTCTTGTGAATGCAGTAATGAACCTTCGGGTTCCATAAAATGCGGGGAATTTCTTGACTAGCTGAGGACCTGTTAGCTTCTCAAGGACTCTGCTCCATGTAGTTAGTTAGTTATAAGGTATGATATTAAAACCAACCAATACACATAAGTGCATTATACACATTATATACCTCCTACATGTTTCAGCCACTCATGTGTCCATCTTCAAGGAGGTGCATTACAAAGAATACATACATAGAAATACTACAGAAGTTAATGTATTCTTTGTAATTCACCTCTTTGAAGATGGCCGCGAGTGGCCAAAACATGTAGGAGGTATACAGTGTGTATAATACACTTTCAAGAACTTATGTGCATTCATTGGTTTTAATGTTGTACCTCATTGCTCAACACAGGGTTATGGATCATTCAAAATTCAGAACAGCATGTCTGAAAGCCCCATGGGCTGGCTTCTTCACTTTGAGAAGAGCCTTTCACATGGGATAAATGTGGCTGCAGTACATACATATTTTATGAGTTCCACAGTGTTGGAAATCTTATTTTATTCCTTCACCAACACTCAATTAGACTCTGTGATCCAATTTCACATCAACTGGATAGATATCATTGTATTTCCACAGTGGCATCTACCCTTGTGGTGTGCTGCTAATTCATTCCTGCAATACACCTATCAATTGATTGCCACAATGAATTGTCTATGCCGCAAGGGTGGCTACAACACTTCTTTTTCTTCAAGTCTCACCATCACAGCTTACGGGCTATTAAACTTTTCTCAATTTCTTGTAAAAGTCTACGGACAGGCTTCTTCAGTATCACTTGCATTGACATTAGTGTTTCTTTTGCTGGCAGGAAGATTCCAAGAAGCCCACAATTTTGCAGCATTATCCTAGCACCTCAAAACACAGGTTCAAGGCCATGCTTTTACCATGAGGTTAATTATGTGCCAAACATGGAACATGTGTCATGACTGATGTTCCATGATTATCTTAAAATGAAAGTTAAGGGCATTCTTTGATGAAGAAATAAACTCCTGTCTATTGTAAGTATTTAATGCATGAAACTGAAATCACTCATATACAAATCCTGGAATCAACCCCTACTGCAGCATACGATATATGCCAGGATCAGACCCATGTCGCACGACATCAACATGATAACTTTTTCGCAAATAAACTGATTCCAGTGCTTGGAGTCACAGGAATCACCTCTTGCAACTCCAGGCTTCAGTTGCCACCCCATCACAACTCTGATTATGAAGACTGCCTTTGAGGTGAAGGTGGGTCTAGTCACACTGCACATGAAACTAACCAGTCCCTCCACTTGTACTGAAGTGTACCACCTATCGGAAGTGTGCACCACAGGTATTTTGATCTGTGACACAACATAACCATGTTCATGCTAATGTTTGATAATACATACCCTAAAACTTAGGGTATCTGCTCACACCCCAAGTCAAGTTAGTCACTATCAAACATTAAAACAAGTTCATTATAATCAACAGTATATACAAGTCAGCTGTTTGAATTTCCCAAAATCTGAGCCTCAAAATGTCTTTACATTGTTTATTACATGCATTGTGACCAAGTAAAAAACTTATGTACCACCAAGAAATGCACTATTCTATAATTTATGCATACTATCTCTTATATAGCTCCTACATCTTCAGGGAGCCGACACCAATTTTCTTTAAAATTTTGACAAACTGTATTACTGTTTCACCAACATTGCATTTACCAGTTTAAACAAAATCTGTGAAATTCTGCACTATTGAGACCACAACATATGTACGCTTATTGTGACCTACTTTATTGCTGTAAGTTTTAAAGAAAACTGGTTTCAGCTTCCTGAAGATGGCAAGATAATAGCGATGACACAAGTAGGAACTACGAAAAAGATAGTATGCAGAAATTACAGAATAGTGCATTTGCTGGTGTTACACAAGTTTTCTTTACTCAAAATGTGTGTTGGGGTGTATTTGTGTTGAATTGCTCTCTTGATTTTCTCCAGTCAAATGACACAAATATTCCCTTTTCAGTGAAACAATTTTAAGTCAAAATTCTAGCAACAGCTGCACCTGTACATCTTGAAAGAGCCCATCTCCACAACACAGCTGTTGAACAATGCAAGTTACAAAGCCACATACTTGAGTAAGGAAGTCAAAGGGTGAACAAATTCGTGTACATAAAATGCTTATTTTGTACCACAAAATTTACACCTGTCCATTATGCATATAAATATTCTAGTTACTGAAAATAAATTATGACCCATTCCTCATAAACTGAGCAGAAGGTTTAGAGTGCTTTTTCTATAATGCAGCAAGTTCATTTTATGAAAAAATACTGTACCTTACTGCCCATCTGTATGTAGGTGCCGTTCCAGTACACTGAAAAATGTGTCTGCCTCCGTACTTTAAATTACCCCATGTAAGTTTTTGTATACCATGCACATAACCACATTTATCATGTCCATTCTGAAACGCTGATCACTGTTAAACAGATTTACACCAGCAGAATACTTGTTAAGATAACAAAATCCACTCACACACAATTTTATGATTATACGGTATTTCCCACTTTTAAAAGAACCACACATATTGTCCATAAAGGGTGATTATATGTTTATGACAGTCTTATAAATATATACTTCTGGTAACCAACATTTAATTATTTTCTGCTGTGGCAAAGCTTCTGCTCTGAACGACTGTAAACCAAATAATAATAATAAAAAAAGATATATGTCACTAATGAATGTGAATTGAATGCTAAGTCTAAATGTTGCTGACAGTGCATTACACTAAATGATTATCATTCTGGGCACTATCAATTGTATTCAGTTGTTTTAAACACAATATTTCAGAAACTGGTGCTGTTTCTGTCATTAGGTATACAGGTTCCTACTCAGCTGGACCCACTGATCAAGAGTAGCTCTCTGTAAGTGGGCCAACTGAGGAATGTGTGTGGACAAATGGACATGTGTGACACAGCTAGTAAGTACATTTTTGGAAATTTCTGTTCTGAAAATGCACAGAAATATTTTGTGGTTGTTCAGCATCACAGAATGAAGGATTTTGTGTGTACAGTGACTAACAAAAACATAAACAACATAATTTTTGCCTATTCAGCTCACTGATCCAAGAGTGAGAGCAATAAACATGGGCAGAACTGCACTTTTAAGTTCACCATTTTAAAGCAGAACTGATAAATGATGGGATAAGTAGATTTTCATGAAAATTCACATCAACTGACACACTTCTGTAAGAGTATTTATTATGGTTTTATTATAACACTTACTCACCCGTGATGGTGAATATTCGACACCAAATACAACTGAAGCCTTGCCTCCCCTCACTGTATACAAAACATTGTTTATAGCCTTGAACCAAGTGGAAGTGAAACCAGAGGGAGGTGGAAGGGGGAGGGTAAATTTGTTTACAGCAACAAATATAAACGTTCATTTGTATAGTTCAATCAAATAGCTGCCGCACAATATTATGATGAAAGTCACTCTGTGTGATGTATCAATACTATGTCTGGTTCAGTCTGTCTCACAGACACTTCTGGAATGAGCAAAGCTCACCCTTAAATGCAATTCAGATTAACTTTAAAAATAAATAGTGCACAAGTTAAGAAATCACCACTCGGTTTCCAGGGGTGGGGAGAGTCTTATTTATAAATTACGCACTAACACTAAGTAACAGTATTATGTATTTCTTTCAACTACGTGTACCGTTTCGGTTAAATAAAACATCAGCCATTCAAGTATTTCCCTTTACATCCTTTACACAATAAGCCAATCAAATTCTCATCTCACACACCAAATATATGTACACAGTGACAAGTTTGATTCAGTGGTTGTCATTAACGTGATATATATAAAACGACTGCTCTTGGAAATCAAAACTGCTGGTCTATGACAACGATGCAATGGAGAACATTACATTTATACACAAAACAGTCACACAGATACTTGGTTTAAGTTTGCCAGCAGGAAATCATCAAACCACAATGTACCTTATCTCTTTAAATACTGCAAAAGAAATTCTTCCATTGAAAATTATTTTCTATTTAACATCTTCGTCATGTCACAGCAGTATTGATTTCTACAAACTCTATGTTTGGGAATATAATACCATTGAAACATACTGTAGTTAATCTGAAAAAATAATACAAATAATAGCGGTAAAATAAAAGCAGAATATAAGAATAGTTTTCAAACGTGACTTAAAGAAAACCAGGAATAAAATACAATAAAACTTGAACTCGGAGTCAGGGGATCAAAACACTAGCAACAAGCCAGTAATGCACTGTAGGAGAGAATTCTCATTAACCTCTTCTCCAAGCATCAAACGTTCAAAACGTGGTACATACATTAAACCTGCAAGGTTGGAAAATGGCTATCACAGAATGCACAGTCAATTAATTAATTAATTAAAAAAGTCAACCAACCAAAATAATATAAAATGGCGCAAAATTACATATTAGAGATGCAATGTTTACTGATGCTATGTTTCAGCTTTCTCCTCACTGGGTGCAGCTTCACAGTTTGCATCCACTGATTCCTGTTTCTTGCTATCTTTGGTGTTTTCACTGTTCTCATGCTCTTCTTCTGCCTTAGCTGCTGCAGCCGCTGCCGCTGCTGCTGCTCGAGCTGCTGCTGCAGCTGCCGCTCTTCCTGCACTACTTCGTAGAACCTTGCGCTCTACCACTGGTGTTTCTGGCTCCTCTGATAGAGCTGCTGCCTGTTTTGACCGCTTGGTGCACCTTCCTCGCCGTCCTGTTCCTGACCTAGTTGCCCTACCTCCATTACTGCTGGGTTCAGGTTCAGATTCAGGTTCTGGTTCAGGCACCTCTGGCAGCATTACTGGTACAGGAGGAGATGAAGACTGGAGCAGAGATGCAAGCCGAGGTGGTGGTGATGATGATAAAGGCAGTGTTGGGGTAGCCTGTGTTGATGATGATGGTTGTTGAAGAGCCTCAGTTTCAGTGCCTTCTGTTACCTGTAACTTGTCTTCTTTGAGTTCTGATGTTATCACAGAATTCTTTTCTGTTGCAACACGAGGTGGTGTTGAGTTCTCTGTAGGAACCACTGCCTCCTCTGAAGGTGTTACAACTGAAACAGTTGCTCCATCCTTGGACACCGTAGAGGAAGTCAAAAGTGCTTCTATGTCCACAGCACCACAATCAACATTTGCACTTGAAACTAATGCCGCACAACTATTCTTTTCTTCACCAACTTCTTTCCGCTCTATTTCCCTTGTTCTTTTGGCAGGCCGCTCATCACTCGGAGAAATACTACATGACCTTTTTACAGCACTATCAGCCCCATCTCTTGAACGCTTACCAAATTTTTCTTCTGTGCTACGAGCTAAAAATTCAGCTGAAGTCTTGCATAGATTTTCTAAAGCTTCTTTCATTTCAGATTCCTTTGCCTTTCTTGAAAACCATTCTTCACTGCGAGCAGAAGCATCTGGCATGAAGTGTCGTGCAAAATTTTCTGCACTTTCCTTTCT
Organism: Reticulitermes speratus; assembly: GCA_021186555.1. Taxonomy (NCBI): domain Eukaryota; kingdom Metazoa; phylum Arthropoda; class Insecta; order Blattodea; family Rhinotermitidae; genus Reticulitermes; species Reticulitermes speratus. The sequence continues at coordinate 27,761,764 of JAJKFL010000237.1, forward strand.
TTCACCATCTTTAAATTTCTTTATCAGCCTTTCTTCTGATCGAGTAGAAAAATCTGTGACTGAATTTCTACTTAGATTCTCCATAGATTCCTTTCGCTCCCCATCTCTTGCCCTTTTCTCAATTGCCTCTTTTCTTTCTGCTTCTCTAGCCCGCTTTTCAGTGCGCAGAGCTGCCTCCATGGACGTAGCTCTACTGAGGCTCTCCAACAGGTGGGTGTCGTGGGGGAGTAATAACTGCTGTAGCTGCTGCTGTTGCTGCCTTTCAAGTGCATCTCTGGTGGTTGCTCTTTGGTGCCTAGAATTGGCTGCAGTAGATGATGATGGTGATGTTGATGATGATGATGAAGTCATGGTGGCTGGCCGGGAACTGTTTCCTGACTTATGTCCAGCTCGTGAAGATGAAGACTGCAAGGTTGCTGTGGATGTTCCACTAACACCTAGGCTGCCATTCAGAAGTCCACACTGCTGGGCAAGGCTATCATAAGCAGACATGGAGCCTGGCTGCATTGAGAAGGGATTCAGTCCACCTAGGCCGAGAGGCGTGTACAAAAGACCAGGATTAGGGAAAAAGAATGGGAGAGCTGATGAGGGGATACTTGAAGACGACGATGACACTGGAGGTTTTGAACTGCTGTGTCCACGTTCAGAATCTGTGGGTTTACGTGTTTTTGTTTTTCCTGTTCCAGAGGTCCCAGGACCAGAACTGCCCAGTTCACTTCCATCCATTCCTGCCAATGATGGCAATCCAAGACCTGCGAGATTTGCAAAAAATGAATTTGTAAGATTCATGTTCCCCAGGTTTCCAAGCCCACTCATACTTCCCAGCGCACTCATATTGGACATTCCTCCAAATGGAAGCAGCAAGGGGTTGTTCTTTGGGTCAAATCCTCCAAGAGACAATCCAGAGAGGAGGCTGCTAGGACTGAGTCCTGCTGCTGAGAGACCACTAAGTCCAGCTGATGCCAGTGAGGGGAATGGTAGGGTTGATGCAAGTGATGTTGCTTGGCTTACTGAAGACTGCTGGCCAGGTGGGCTGGACAGAAGGGGAGGACGACCAGGTCCTTTCTTTCTCTCATTCGGTGGCAGCCGTTTCTGTAGGTCATGTGGGAGGTTTCCTCTCTCCTTTACTAGTTCAGCCCACTTAGGATCAACATCAAACATTGGGTTTTCCAACAGCCATTGTGCCAGTTTCTTAAGCTGTGGGGCCTTATTTCCAGTAATCTGCAATAGGAAGGAAAGAATTATAAGCACACATTCCATGAACTACATACCACTCACCAAACAAGCTTCCTTCAATTTGGCAAAGACTATGATGCTGTATGATAACTTTAATGTACCTTTTTCCCAGTTAATCTGTTAATAACGGAAACATTTTCCTCTCCTGTCAGTTTCTTCCAGTCTAAAAGAGATGGGTCCACCCTTGGGCGTCGACGCCTTGGGGCTAAGTAATCTGATGTCAAGGGCTGTTCAGGCATCAGGGCTGTCTGCTCCGCCAACCATTTGTTCACCTAAATACAGTATGTGCAGGTTACCGTACATACAAAATTTTTAATACTTACATTGAAGCTGTCACTAGCAGCTTATTTATTTAAATAATAAATAAAAAATAAACACAGAAAAGCTTCTTTCAAAAAATATTTTTCTTAAGGCTTCCTTTCATAAGCATCATTACTTACTGTGGGCTTTGGCCCCAATCCTAATGGGATTGAATATGGGGGTGGGGGTAAGGACTGAAAGGCAAAGAAAAGTATCAAATACTTAAGCCTCAATAACTGAGCATTATCATAAACCAAGTTCAGACAATATACCATAAAATATAAAAAAAACTACAGAAAAATACAATAGTTTTAATCTGAGCAAAAAATGGTTTCATCTTTGCATACAATCAAAATTTATGTGAGTCACAATGAAGTGTCTTCAACCTAACTGATTTGGGTTTTCTTCCTATATGCACTCTCTCCTCTGACAGAATGTCAACACTAATGCAAAGAACTTCAATTCACTACAAATTCACTACATGAAAGTCTGTACCAGAAACCCCTGTCTACTTCTCCATACAAAGCTCTAAACAAATAGGCACAATTAGGAACATGAAAGATTTGTCAGTGAGTCAGTTATGCAAATTACCTGCCAAAGCTGAGAGCATTTATCAAAGAAAATTGTGTGATATAAACCTTTAAAAGTAAGTTCTTAAAAATTAGAACGGCTTATGTTCTTTCCTTCACTTTTCCAACATATCTCTTTCACCCCTGCATGCACACATGCATGCACATACATCCCCCCCCCCCAAAGGGCTGCTAAAAAAATATGTTCACATGATGTATATAATTTTGTAACTAAAAAAAACTACATTCATTGTTACCAGGGGAATTAACTGCTGAGCAATAATCATTTCTTTCCAGCACTGAAGCAAAATCTTGGCAGCCACAAATTTAAAGATAACTGTGAAGTGGCCAGAGTTGACATAATGGCTGATATCACTGGACATGGATTACTATAACAGGAAACAGAAAAGCTTGTCCATGATGTAGTGAATCTCCCACCTGTGGTGAGGTCCATGTGAAAACGTAATGGGATAACTGCACAATTAAATCTGAACTGTTCTTATTAAAGGTGAAAATTAAGTACCCAAAATATATGCAATGTAATTTTATTTTCTGACTGAACCACCTCCCCCACTGTGCACGCACACACAGATACACACACACACATATATAAATGGCGGCAACCAAGGCAGATGTCTGTGCGTATGTATGTATACATACATACATACACACGCACAGACATCTGCCTTGGTTGCAGCCATTTTTCGCTCTTGTGAATATGAAGGTAATGTTAACACACATGGGTGCATGTGCGCACACACAAATATTACACAGTGAAACCTGAATCTTAAATTCCCTAAATCTACATTTTCCTTCATGCTATACACATTTTATTGGTCCTGCCAAACTTCCACAGGAACAGTGTTATACATTCCTGGAATATATGTTTGCACTTTCCTACATGTGTGTGCTGATTTGGAAACCATCACAATGTTCATCTTCATTTGATAAATACTGTAAGAAATAAAGCACTTTCCATAGGTTATCAAGGAACTGTAAAGCTAATCAAAATGTATTATATAACACAGTGAAACCTCTATCCATCATTCCTGATGGGACATGGGGAAAAAAAATACAGCAGGAAAATGGTGGTTGTGGGAAAGAGTTTAACACATCAGAAACAAGAGAAAACAACACAACACGAAAATTATACATCTCCCACTTAGGCTTACAACAACACTAATCAAATAAAATGTTACTTTGATACATGTGTGCAAATCCATGTCATTCCAAACAAATCTGCGACTGACAACAGTTTAGTTGTAACCTTACATTTCAGATAAAATTGCAACAATTCCACATTCAAAATGTACTGTTTGTCATGCTCATCAGTTCTATATGTACAGAAGAATTATAAGAATTATTTAAGTGTTGTAAGCAAGGGGCACTTCTGTAAAGCTCAGCACTGGTTCAGGCTGTGTTCATCTCCCTTGTCGCCTGTTTCACTGCTCGTACCCTCATAATCACGCAATTCATCAACGCTGGAAAGGCTGCACATGGAAAGCTCAGCATCTACAGATACACAAGACCTTCAGTCAACATGCATCTCAGTGCCTAGCCAAAGCCAGTTCTCATGAAAGGTATCATCCTCTTTAGCAATACTGCAGTCCATAGTTGGCTTCTGCGGTAAGTTCACGCCCACAGCCACAATGACGAAAACAACTGACATTCGTTGACTGTTGACTGTGTGACTGTTTGCCCAAGCCACTACTACGAAACACACTTTTACAAAACAGTGATTTTCAATACGGTGTCCTTTCTCACATTCCATCAAGCACACACCTTTCTGTACTAGGTACTTCCTGTACAACTGCTTTAAATATTCTTGGATGTCCAAATCACGATAGTGTAACATGCCTGTCAAGTTGGTTCCTTATACATCACATATCTTGCAAATGAGTGGCACAACTATCCACAAACAACAAAATGTTTTGACCTTGCATACCAATCGAGGCATCCATTGTCTTTAAAAAATCTGTTAAAATGGTCATCGTCATTCACACCTTTTTGGATGCATAGTATTTACTAGGATTTTTTTTTTAACAACATAGTTTCAATGATCTTCCAACCATGACTAGCACCTGTTTGCCACTGCCATCACTGTTCACATATGGAAGCACTGTTACCCTCTCTCTGGCACCTTTTCCTCTGTGGCAAGACTGGCCTTTCAATGTCAGCATTCTATCATGGAGATAACTGTAAAAGAGGTCAGTCTCATCTGCACTGTGTATGTCCTGCCTTCCCCTCACCACTCCACTCCCATTTCACACTTCGTCTTGGCATGGTGACATTTTGTGAGTAACCTTACACGCACGTTACCATTACTGTACGTTCCGAAAACACAGCATTACTTTCACCACCTCCAGGAACACTGTAGGTTAAGACTGAGTCATGAACTAGTGACATCATAAAATGACACTTCTGAGGAACAATATATCTGACATAATTGTACACAGTTTACAGGGGTGATTTATAAGGACCAGAAAAAAAGAACTTATAGAAAAACAATGGGCAGAGGTGTCAATGTATGCTTTAAGGGGCTTTCAATGACAACTCAATGTTTAAAACATGAAGCTCATACCCAGTGACAGAAATTTTCCTTATTTCACAAGTCAAGGAACTAAACAACACGAGGGGTCTATTACAGCATATGGAATATTTGCATGGATGCAGAACTTCATATCAATTATTTGTAAGTAAAGTTCAATACACACATGACACAGACATACCTTAGCTTCATGAGAATAGGAACTGATCTTTGATGAAAAATCAGCCACCTTGCTCAGATCAGCTATCATAGACTCGTATGTCTTCCTCTGCACCTGTGATGACTGCTGCTGCTGCTTCTTTAGTAGAAGATTCTGTTGCTCTGTGTGGGCAAGGAAAGAGGAGAAACTTTCTTTGGGAGTTGGTATTTGAGGAAGCGCACCCATATCAACTCCAATACTGCTTCGAGAAGAACTTGGGGCTGCAGGAGAAGGGACAGGTGTTACGGTGATGGTGAAAGGTTTGGGGGCAGGGATGAAGAGGATGATACTGTAGGACCCCCAAGTGTTGAGCTGACTGAGGTGGGGGTCATTGACACACTTGGATTGATCATTCCAGGTGTACTAGACTTTTTTGCTTCTGAAAACAGCGATTTCTGCTCCTTAGCAGCTGACAGGCCCAATACTATCTCATCCAGTTTGCGCCGCTTCTTTTCTTTGCCTATAACTGGTTCTTCTGCTGGCTACAAAAAAGAATAAAAATTGATATGGCAAAATCTTAAATACAACACTGCATCATCTTCTGCCCATATAAAAACCAATAAATAAGATCACGGGTCAGCAAAAGTTTCCTGCAGTGTGCCACTTTATACTGAACTTACAAACTTTACACTTAATGCAAGCCATCACTGCTTTGTTTCCTCATTTATACTGCACTGATACACAATGATTTGATAAAATCATACAAGAAAGTGAAGAAAGTATTAAATTGGCAGCTAAATGTATAATTTTTTCCTAAAATACCAAAAATAGTCAGGATGCATAAAATTCTTACAGACATCATACAAAAATTAAATCCATATCTGTCCAAACACAACTAAATTCTATTCATTATACAGAACTACATGTTTTGGCCTATCTCAGGTCATCCTCAGGTTCACAATTGGTCTTCAAAACATACTGAGGAAGAAATATACATTACGTAAGTCCATAAAACTCAATTATTATTAAAATTATCAAAAACTGTTAGTCATAAAGAGGAACAATATGTGTGGATAGAGGTTCTACCACAACAACTCATTAGAAGTGTTTATATAAATCCTTCTATGTATTGAAACTCATCTGTTACGAGATGGAAAAGTGAGCAAAATACCTCATACAGTCTGCCACTGTTTCCCTACTTCTTAGTTTCCAGCTGCTCTTCCCTTTCAATCATATGTACTTGCTTAACACTTCCATTCACTTTCTGCTACAGCATAACTATACATCACACTCAGCTGACACCACTACTCTCTCAGCATGCTGCAAACTTTTTAAAAATACTCATCTCCCTATATGCAGTCTGTTAATTATCTCACAAAACATGAACTTGCAACTTACTTCAATGTCTTTCCATGCTCAAGCAAAGCAGTTTCAGTACTAGCATCCTCTCAAAAAGCCCTACACAAGTAAGTGAATCATACATGTAATTCTACACATTTCTTAAAAGATTGCACATTATGGAGAATGTGTTTTTAGCCATACAGGTGTCACAGGAAATACTGCAAACTTACAAACTTATAAATATACAAAACCAGTCAAACAAGATGAAGTGGTCAAAGAATAAACTAGAAAATCTGAATGCACTTATGTTAAAATTAATCAGTGGGGTGAAGGGGGTGAAGCAGAACATATTTCCAGCTATATCAAAAACTAAGTTTTACATTACTGCACCTAATGCAGACTCACAGCGGGAGGAAAATCTGATTGCAATACCAAAACTTCTTCTAAGTATGCTGACATTAAGGAGTGCTGCTAAAATACAAAATACTTTTAAAAAACTGCCTTAATATCAGCAAACTGGACCAGCTTACTGATGTATGCATATGGTGAAACAAAGGCGTTTTACAGAAGTTCTCACATATAAGATTTGAGATTCTCCCAGTGATACTGCTGCACATTCAAGTGTGAGGATGTGACACTGTGTTGCTGGGTGAGTAGCTCCCAACTACTCAAACAAAAACACAGTAAGAAATACTAATTACAAGGTTAATTGATACTTACACAATTATTTTTCTTCATAAGTTTTCCCAACATTTCATCCAGTTTACTTTTCTGTTTATTTTTTGAGGGCATTGAAAAGTCTTGCACCTCACTCATCACCTCCTTGTTCTTAGGAACCTCAGGCGAGTTCATCTTTGGAAGGCCTGATGACAGATCTATAGGTGTTAAGGTGCTGGATGTTCCTGGGATTACAGTTGGTCCCAAATTCTTGGGTGAAGAATGATACTTCAGATCAAATGGCATTGACAAAACACGCGGGCTCTGCTGATGTGCAGGTGGGGGCTGCAGATTTGTAACTGGAGCTACAGGTGTGGAACGTCTGGTGCAGAGAAATTTAGTCATTGTAGTGGAAATGATACTCAATATTAACCCTTTGGTGTTGAAATTAAATGCTAATGTGACGTGCAGCAGACAGGAATTTAAATTGGGGCTGAATAATAAAGGCCATGACAGGCTGTCGGCTAAATCCATCATTCAGAGTTGTGAGCATCACACTGCATGATGGGTATGCCTGATATTAGGCACCAAAGGGTTAACCAACCAGAAATAAAGGCACAACATACACAATTTCAAGACTTCACAGAATGGTGCTACCATTGCCACCACATCACAAGGCTTTCATATTGCTATGCCAGGTACGCTTGATGGGGAGCATCAACACTGCACCAGATCCATGTCAAGTTTCCTGAAAATAGCTCAATCTTTGTGTCATACGTGTCCACAGTTAAATTGTGTAAACGATATATGGAAAGGAACATAGCTCCATACCAGCAACTGCCTTATTTAAGAGCCTTATAAACAGACCTACATAAAGCAAAATATATCCACTATATAGGGTTTTAACACAAAAAACTGTAACACAAAATTTAAGATCAAACATATGTGGACACAAGCCTCATTACAAAATAAACTTGCAGAATTTTATAAAATCCAGAAAAAATTGCCAAATATTAATCCTGTGTTTACAAGAAACATGTAATGGTTTTACTAATTCTGTCAGACAAGACATTTGCAAAGTGGTTATGACATGTAACATGCATCAAGGAGATGAGAATTCTACTCAAAATTTTATTTGCCAAACCCAAGGAGAAGAGACCACTTGGGAGAGCTACACACAGATGGGAGGATAATATTAAAATGAATCTTAAAGAAAGAGTGTGACAGTGTATGAACTAGATTCAAATGGATCAGGGCCAGTAATGGTCCCTTCTGAATAAAATAATGAACTTTTGGGTTATATAAAATGAAGGAAACCTTGACCAGCTGAGTGAGAGTTTGCTCATGGAGTCAGCAGGTTACAACAGAAAGGTTGTGCCCCATTAACGACATGAAATATATCAGGTTCAACAGGAAGGCCAGCTGAAAGAGGAGAAAACACACCTTCATGCAAATGCAGCAAAACCATTTTTTTTCCTGAACACAGTCCATCTATCCTTCTGGTACCATCTTGCACTACAGCAGAAGTATATGCCCCATATTATACTGCACACTGTTGGCCTTCCCCAAGAATACTTTCATGTTGTATATATAACCAGGTGAGTCACATAATCTGAAAAATTTGATGCCCAATGGCTTGTGCTCTTTAGGAAGGTACCTGACTGGAAACAGATCTCCCTACGAAGAGAACAATGATCTCATCCCCAGCCAGCGGTTCACAAGGGTTGTAAAATTTTGTGAATGCAGTATCTAGCACTTCAGATAGGTCCTGGTGTTTCCAGTCCATCATAATTTGTATACATTTTGTCTGTGATGTGTAAAAAAGAGAGCTGTGTTAAAACTGATTCACTTAATGGTGCTGGTACAGTAGGAAGCACAAAAGTATTCCACTGCTGTCCCACCGTCTGCTGGTCTGTCTTACACATGTACAGCACTGTGCAGGAATGTCCATAAAAGCATGCAGAAATGTTTCCTGTACTTGAATGCCAACATGCTAACCACCCAAACGTGCATGCCTTGAGATGAAACATTTGTATATACGCTACTAACAACTTCTGTTCTCATAATGACTAACCTGCATCTTAAAATGTAAAGTTTTATTATGCATATGCTAACCTTGATTCTTCTGATAATGACTCTTCGTTGGTTTCCCAGTGGTGTGATGGTGACGGTTTTGTTAATGGAGGTTGCTGACTAGACGCACTGCTGTTCAACAGTGCATGCAACTTAGCTGCAAAGCAAGAGCATAATATGTAGACATAACTTGCAGTACACTCTATGCCAATTCAACATAACAGGTGACACAACCACTTTGAATTTCAACAAAATTTTGTAAGCCTGCAAAGTACAATGTCTGATGAATATTAAGTTTTTTCCAACTTATGTACATTACTTTCAAAGTTACTGCATTTTTAAGTTTGAAGTTTTCTGACATTCTAACTCACTATGACAGGATATAACTGATGTTATAATATGCAACAAAGGGAAATGGAATTAGACAAGAAAAACACACCACACTCAGTGGAATCACCATTTAATTAAGTTCTGGGTATGTCTTTTCTTACACTAAATGGTTATTACGCACAACAGTATCAATAAACAATTCATCTTCTTACAAGACTTACTGTACGTAAGTATTATAAAATAATCTCCTTACATACACGGTTCAAGACACTGTTCCTGCACACAAACACAGTACATAATCATTAATATGAAAACATTTTTAAAATAATTAATGACATGAATAAACAAAATGGTTGTGTAGTAATGATTACGAGCAGAGAGAAAATACAAATACTGTTATCAACCACAACTGCATTAAGTTGGGGTATCTGGGAAGTTAAAACTTACTTCCACTAAACCAAAATTCACTACATATGAGAAACTTGATACACTGTTTATACTGGCCTTTAATTGGGATCAGAAAAAATATTTGCTAAATGTGGTAACACTGAACTGGGATTTCACTGCATGTAAATCTATTTTCTCATTGTGCTTTGAAGGAAAGGTTAAACATTCGAGGAAAATGTAAATTCCAGAAACATCAATATTAAATTCTACATACATACCATACATACATGAAGATGGTTTCTTAAAGTCAGACATGGCTTATACATGCATCCCCTGAAGTATAATACTTTAGTCTTAAAGAAGTTGCCTTCATGATATTCTACTCATAACAATAGCTTAGCAAAGTTTCTCAAGTACTTCACTTTGTGTCAAAGACAGAAAGCCTGTGTGATGTATTGGGACCATTCATTTCACTTATACGAAAAGTATGTTGTTCATTTCTTGCCTTCAGAAAGCAAAGACTAAAAAAGTGGAACGGGTCTCAAAAGACAAAGTTCATTTATCTTTCTTCAAATCTGCAAGTCACTGCCCTGCTTGCTTACCTCTCTCTGTTTCTACATCGATTGCGATGTGCCTCTTTCTCTTCTTTGTGGGAGGAAGCCTGGGAACACCATGATCAGTTGTAATAGTGATAACTTCTGAACCCTCTGACAAGGACATGGGCGTTGAAGTGTCCCTCTTTGGTGTAGCATCAGGAGTGCCATGGCAGCTCAGATCCAGTTCCCCACTTGTTCCCAACATAATATTGGTTGTGTTATAAACACTAAAGTTGCGTGGAACAGGCCATTCCTTGTGCTCAACAGCATGGACTATATGCTGCAGACGTACCTCCAACACGTGGTCCTGTTAAAGAAATGCGGACATTAAACTGTCACTGTCTGTAATGCTGAATACTGTAATTACCTACATGCAAAATAAGGTGCTCTGCTTAAATCTGAAAATCTGAAGATTTTTTTGGTTAATTTTAGTTTCAGTTTCATCTTCATTTTCTATATTTTATAGCTGGTCTCTTCCTGTTAAGACCTTCTGCACTCCATTCAAAATCTTATAATGATTTGATTTTGAATTGTTCCTTTAACCTTTACTGTCCTACACAAAAATATGCTCGTCTCTAAAATATACTGGCAAATTACTTAATATGCCATATGCTGGTCACTGTGTGTTTATTTAGTAGCAATTTAAAAGTCCATGCAAAGCCAGAAAATCTCATGCTGTCATGAGATAAAATTGGCATTTAAATCCACCTCTTACAGGTTAATTATTTCACCATTTTGGAGGTACTAGCATACTAAATGGTGATCTGTATATATTTCAATTCCTCTGTAAAGTCCTGTAATTTTGTGTTCATTAATTCTACCATTTTATCTGCTATAGAATAGAACAGAACAGACTAGAACAGAATACAAGACGAGAGGGCAAATAGTGTCCCATGCAATTTGACCATACTTGATCTTTTGTGCAGCTCTTATGTTCATGCATTTTGCAGCCCCACACTTTGAACAAAGTGCAGTATCCTGCTAACAGAGATTTCCTCCAAGTCACCTGGTTTCATAAAATGTTGACCCAGGTACTTAAATCTTAATGCAGCTAATGCTTCACAGTCACAGCGATCATGTGAGGCCATTTCAGATGCCTGTTTGCATCTGTCACACTCAGTACTGTGTACCAGTCCCAGTTTGTGTAGATGTCCTTTCAAATGACAGTGCCCTGTTAGCAGCCCTGTCATTATTTGTAGCTGGTTTCTACTCAGGTTGAGCAGTTCTCCAGCTCTTTTAGCAGAGGGTCTCCTAAGCAAGCCCTTAGCTCGCTTTTGTCCATGAATGGACTGCCAGTACTCTGCTTCCTATTCGTCCATCCCCTGATCACCTCCCTAGCAACCTTAGCAGAAATGCCCAGGGCAGGCTCAGGTCCTATAAGTGGACATGAGGAGACTTGTCTAGCTACTTGATAATTTATTTGCTATAAAATATTCATGTACTTATTTATATCCTCTACCTTCCCATGTAAATTTATAAATATGTCTGGGTTTAATAAAACAATTTTAAATTATTATATGTGCATAAGCCAAGCAAATTTTACCACTACTGTTAATCTTTAAATAACATACGTTTGCATATGCAAATGCACATAACAGAACAGCCCTACAGATTCACTTTATATATTTAGGCAACAAGGAATTTACTGCATTTTTAAGTCATGCTGCATAATCTCTATCTTATTTTCCACAAAATGCCATTTATTTCAGAATTTTATCTTTTTCTGTTTAAATAATACTCATGTTTTCATAAATCATGTGCTGAAATTAAAATGCCAACCCTGTTGTTGAAAGGTTAATTGTGCCCAATGAAAGCTGAAAATGGATTTTGCTGATAAAGTAAGTACAATTATCTGACATTACAAAAAAGATGGCTGGTTGTTAGGAAGATGTACTGTGAAAGCAGTGTCCATGAAATATCTCCATCATACATACATACATAATACCTTCCTACATATTTTAAAACTTTCTTTCAAAGCTCCCTAAAACTGCATTAAGAATTTTGCATGCCCATTTTTGTGCGGCAAGTTTGGACTTACTTTATCTGAATAAGTTGTTAGTTGATCTTACCTTGGGCCATTTGATTGGGTTCTGATAACTCTGGGCCAGTAGCTGGGCTACAGTGGGTTCAGAGAAATCTAGTACTTCACCACTGTTGATGCTGGGCTGCTTCCCTGCAAGCATATATGCATCTACTTCTGCCAGTTGTGACAGTGGTTGTATTACTTCCAAGTCAGGAAACATGGCTTTCAGTTCAGCAGCTTGGGTGTTGTTACTGCAACTGGTCACCTTCTTGGTGGTGACAGGCACAGCATCTAGGGACTCCTCCCCTTTTAAACTATTTTCTGACACAACATCACTCTCACATGACTGCACTCTGCTCTTCTCGTCTAAGTTGCTGGTCTCAGCAAGCTCCCTAGTTTCATTCATTTCCACTTCTGTGCTCTCTTCACAGCCAGCTTCCTTGCTATTTTCTTCCAAGCTGTCTTTCTTGTTGGTCTTTTCTACTTCATTCTTTATGTCTTCTGAATCACCACACTCATCTTCTTCCACATTTTTTTCAGTTTCACCAATTTCATCTGGCTGCTGATTTGGTTCTACTTCCATCTTCTCTTCCATTTCACCTTCCAGTTTTGGAGAGCCTTGCTTGCTGTCACAATCAGTTTCAGGTCTTACTTCATTCTGAGATTCTTCATCATCAGCTTTCTGCTCTTGCTGTGACTCTTCTTGTGTTCCTGGTGACTCATGATGTGCTTCAATTACAGTTATGTTATCTTTATTCCCTATACAGCTTTCTTTTATTATTTCTTCTTTCAAACCTGTATATTCAGCTCCTTTGTCTTCTTCTCCTCCTATTTCTTGGCCAGTATCTGTACAGACACACTGTTTATCTATATCTGCAACTGACTCTACTTTCTCTACCCTTTCTTCTTTCTTCTCTCTATCCTTCTCATTGGCAGGCTTCTTCACCGTCTCCACTGCTGCAGACTCATTCTGATCCTCAGCCTGCAAGTTCTCATGTTCAGCCTTGATGCCACTTTTGACTAGTGTTAATTCCACTTCATCCTTTTCTTCCTTAAAAGGCAGATCAATCTCTCTCTTTATTTGCCCTATATTTTCAATCTGTACTTCCTTTTTCACACCTATCTTCTCAATTTTTAAAGTACCCTCTCCTTTCTCCAATTTCACAATTATCTCATTCTTGTCAGTTCTCAATATATCTTCTGGTCGTTCAAATTTTATATCTGTCTCCAGTTTCACACCCTCCTTCTGCATTGGTACTGGCTGATCCAAAACAAGATGTTTGCGTAGCACATCCACAAAAGACAAGTCAGGATCATTTAGAATGAAGAAGTCTGTCCTGCCTAATCCATGCCTGAAAGAAAGAAAAGAAAAAAATAAATAAAAGTGAAAAATCTCGCACAGTTTGACTTCTATCACATGTCAGTATTTACAGGGAATTTTGTAAGCCATAAAACACTTGGTACTAATCAGATGCATGTTATATAGGACAATATGTATCAATGATATGCCAAATTACTCCACGTAATCAGTAGTTATAATAAATGTTATGGGCATACCTGATCACACATGAACTGCAATTAGCACAGAAACCTAATTAGCAGTAACAACTGAGATAAACAATCATCAAAGCCACACTTGATGCTTGGAACAATCACATTTTACAAGAAAAGTTACTGGATTTTCAAGCCACAGCTTGAGATATAATCTCAGCATTTCCCTAGACTAAATATATATAAATATTAATAATAAAAATGCAGCCAAAAGTAATGAAGTCACAACTTTCCAAATAATGGACAAAGAGTTATGTTCCAATTTTTTTTACAGCATCTGTTGCTTTTTATTAGTGTTATTTAATAACACTGTCAACTGCTACGATGCTATAGCATCACTAACACATGAATGATTGAGTATGGAGCACTGGTGTTAAGACAGTTACAGGGGAAACTGAAGTATTCTGAGAAAAATCTGTCCCTGTGCCACTTTGTCTACCAGCTGGAGTGTGGGTGGTCTCAGTGTGCATGTGACATATATTCAGTTGAATAAAGGGTTCATTTGAAATACCTTTTCAAATTATGAAGCATGGACAAAGTGTCACCAAAAGTTTTGCAAAAAATATCCCACAGCGCCACAAGCAAGAACAAGTTACAAAACAGTGGAAAATGTCAAATGAAGGTTCAGAGCTATTAAAAAGAAACTACAAACCCTTGTGCTTTTCTTGAATGAGGAACGGTTTACATTAAGTAAGACCATAATCCTTGTTCTATATATCTGGTACATCTTCTTAGATTGGCATTCAGACAACTGCACTGCTTCTACCTATACTGGGCAACACCCAGCAAAAACACATATATCCATGCCACAAGACAGTACTGTCTAAGTGGTCGAAGACAGTACATGCCTTAGACTGAATAGCTAGTGCAATGAAATAAAAAATGAAACCAATAATTATATTAAACTTACCTTGCAGCACCAATGAGGAGATCTTTATCATGCTTGCCAAGCTGCCACCACTCAGGAAGATCAGCTGATGGCTGACACAACTTGAGTCGCTCATCCAACATCACGTGTGTCAGAATGTCTTCACGGATCTTACTCAGCAGTTCTATCCTTTCTAGAATCTTCCGTGCTTTGTCTTCACTAAGCATGTCGATGTTTATGTCAGTGCATTCTGAATGTGAACAAAATAGACAACAGCATAAATATATGATGGACAAGTTATCTAATGATGTACTCATTGACCAACATTATAACATTTCAATCACATACATGTAAAATGGACAAAATAGTAATATGAATGAGAGAAGAAATGGGGAAAGATGTCCCAACATACCAGTTTTTGTTATATGTCTAAGACCCACAAGAATCTCAAGAAATTTAGAAATAATAATGGAACAATGTACCAGATAAAGGTAAAGACAAAACATCCTGACCTGGAAAATTGTAATTTAGAACTGTTTGATCGAAGGTAACCAATTAAAGCAGACACTACTGTAATTTTTCAAAAACATATAGCAGAAGGAACAATAAAAATGTGGATAATTACAACATAATTACATTACTTGATTCCTTCAAAATTACATACATACATATTTATTAAAACACAGAATTTTAAATCATCCAAATATGCAAACATACTTAAAAAGAAACTAAATAAATACAGTGTTACTACAATACAATTTCAGAAAGGGAAAAAAAATTCCATGACTGGTACACTTACACTTCAATAAATCACTGACAAAAAGAGAATTCAGTCCTCTAGTCATATATTACAGTGAAACCTCTATCCATCGTTTTTCAGGGGACCGGAAAATTTGAACGATACATACGGGAAATGATAGTACCGGGAAACCATTAAAAATTATAGATAAGAACAATTTAATGATAATTATTACTTCTTGCTGAGAAAATCTTTCATTGACGTTTGTTTTGAGCAAACTTTACTCCTCCTCAATTCAAAGTACGATTTTTCAAGGCCTAGAACACTTTCACGACCACTGTCACTCGTGCTGTGCGCATAAAAGAAAGATCTTACTTCCATCAGCGCTTCATGCGTCTCAGCAAAGCTCGCCAGCTTCTTCTTCTCCTTCTTCCCGCTCCACACTCCCGGACGTCACGAGGCTCACGCACAGCTCCTGCACTGCTTCTACGCCACAGGTTGCCACGTGACTGTCCACAGAGACGTAGTCCTCGAATTTATCTTTGTTCATGCCACTGAACTTTTTCCAGTCTTGGCGGAAATCGTCGTCATCGTTGGTCAATACGATGTCACTATCGCCTGAAGATTGTCCCTGCACGTAACCAGCTTTCCGAAAACAATTTTCGATTGTCTGGTGGGTTACTTCTTGCAAGGCTGCCACAGTGTAGTGCAAAGCTTCCAACACGTTTATCTTCTTTTTCGTATCTTTGCCTGCATCCATTAAGCAAACAGCTGTTTGCACAAGGCGTTTTCTATAAAGCTGCTTATAACAGTTTATTACCCCTAAGTCAAGGGGCTGGAGCACACTTGTACAATTTGCCGGGTACCGTATGACTTTTACATTTCTTAGAAACGATGTATCCTTTGGATGTGCGGCACAATTGTCCACAAAGAGGAGAATGTTCCTGTTTTGTGCACCCATATTTGCGTCTAATGAACGCAGAAATGAAGAAAAAATGTCTGTGGTCATCCACGCTTTATTGTTCGCGTGGTACTTGGTGGGTAATTTTTTTACATTCTTGAAACATCGCGGTTTCGGAGATTTTCCGGTAACAATCGGCACTTGTTAGTCAGTTCCATCACTGTTAACACAAAGTAAAACAGTAAGTCTGTCTTTACAGTTTTTCCCTCCATGACAAGACTCTCCTTTGAGAGCCAAGGTTCTATCAGGAAGCACGTTGTAGAAGAGCCCCGTCTCATCCGCGTTGTAAATATCACGTTGTTCGTAGCCCTCCAACAAAGATGGCAGTCTTTCCAGCCACGCTTCCGTGCTTTCGCTGTCCACTGCCGCACTTTCTCCGACTAACTTCTTGTATACTAGGCCATGCCGGTCCTTAAACCTCGCTAAACCATCGCTTCAAATTAAAAAAAAAACTAGCAGTGCGGGAAAATGTTGCGTCAGGACCGTGATTTTTCAACTATTGGTGCGGGAAAACGACAGTTCGAGGAACAATGGAGGCGGGAAAAAATAGTGTTATTTATATGGGGCTAATTTCGGGACCAAATAAGGCAGACGATACATGCGGGCGAACGACGGTAACGGGAACGATGGATAGAGGTTTCACTGTACAAGAATCCCTACTGAAGTCTTAATCTGGAAGAGCTATGGCACTTTCAAAGAAGATAATGTACCACCATATTTAATAAAAGTAATACAAAATCTACATGACAAAAAATCTGTATAACATACATGACAAAGATAAATTTCAAAACCTATTAGGACCAACAAAGGAGTGGTCTCTGTATGACTTTAACAGGAAAACTAATACAATACAAACACCGACAACACACACAATGCATAATAATAATAATAATAATAAACTGCAGAAAACACATAAAATTAATTCAAACTGGGAAATAAAAAGGCAAATGAAACACGATTATACACAGATGATCAAATAACAACAGCAAAATCTATCCAAGGTAAGTCACAAATCACAACAAACCAGTAAAAAATGCATTTACAAAGGAAACATTTCAAACTGGAAACTAAAGGAACATCAACAGAAAAGAATAAGGAAGGTGGCAGTATTATTAGTAACAGCAGCATCAGTAGCAGTAGGAGCAGCAGTGGTTGGCAGAAAGCAACTGGTTGATATGTTGTGTGTGTTGTGCAGGTGGACTGAATTCATGAACAAGGTATCAATATGTGAAGTGGGACTTTGTTACTTGCTTTCAAGACAAACACACTCTTACACGTTCTTGAGCATAAACAAACATGTACAGTGAAACTCTCTTAAGACATTTCTGAAAATTCAAAGAAAATCTGACTTCTTAAGCGGGAAATGTCTTAAAAGGGTAGGACCGAAAAGTTCTATTTCATTACTTTTTTGTGAACTTATTACATATGTATGCTGAAATTGTATAATTTGCAGCTGTCTTAACACATTCTCACCTGTATCTGACAATGTAACCTTTTTGTCTGTAATCTTGCATTCACAGTTTTATTTACATCTTTAACTATACTGTCATTGACTTTTCATTCACAAGTTCACATTCCATTCCAGATGTTTACTTTTCTTTGAAATATTTGTCAAGCATGGGTTGTCTTACTCTTTTATCAAAAACAGTTGCAGCATACATCTTCAGGTTCCAAAGGCTTTGAACTATGTGCTCTGGGACATCTGTGTCGCTTCGCAGAAAATGTTCATACTTTTCCAAGACCATAAGGGGTGGTCAGTAGTTCCAGTCACTTTCACTAACTCTACAGTGTCTTGAATTTATTTTCTGGAATTGCTGATGTAACTTATCTGCACACAGTCACCACAGATTTTTCACAATCATGCTACACCATGACACATTTATATTACTGTTGATAAAATATGTTTCAACAAGGTGTTGCGTGCAAGCACCCATGCATCTGACGTCGGACTGCTATCCCCACCAGCGGGGTGGCTTCCACCTCCACATGGCTTCCGCGCCTTACGGTAGAACTCCACGCCAGCAAGTTGGAACCCTGGGTGGCATCGGCTAGCATGCCTAAACTTCTCAAAATGTTATTGGCTGCCTGAGTTCCCTCCTAGTGCCCAGCCAGTTGAAGCAGCAATTCAGCTTCCACACACCAGCGTTGCCAAATGCAGCCTCATGCAGGACATGGAACAGCTAGGATAGGCTTCCCCCCCCCCCCCCCCCCAATACAATCTTTCATGATGGAAAAGCTCCAGAGACAGAGTAGTGGGGACTGACTGATTGCAGTCTCTGCATCACGGGAGAAATACAACACCCCCCTTGCTACGAGGTTGCTTCATTCTGCTGTGTGAAACTTGCAGAAATTACCTTGGAGATTAACCTATATGAACCGACTGCGCCATTTGAACACTGTATTTTGGAAACAGAACGAACGGAAACAAGGGGAAATTGTTTAAGACTCTGATACAGAAAATGTATTAAACGGGTAAAAAAATTGCTTCGTCGCCAACTGTTGTTACTTCTTAGGTGGGAAATTTTCTTATGTGGGGACATATTAAAAGTGCAACGTGTAATGTTAATCAAATTGGGAGAATTTTGGTGCTTTTTTATCCTGACTTCTTAGGCGGGAAAACATCTTAACCGGGAACGTCTTAAGCGAGTTTCACTGTATATGCATTTGGGAATTCTTACAATAAAGGTAAAAAAAAATATATTCCCTTTCTTCTTATTGGAAACCAAAGTCAGCTTTTGGTTTCACATACAGGATACTAATTCTGCAGAATATAACACCCAGTTATGTCCTCCATTAACACTGAGGATATGTCTACTTTGTTTCATTGCATTCTGTCCAATAGATCCCAAGACACCGCTGTTATAAAACACTGCCCGGTTTCTCAAACCAGATTTAAATCCAGCAAGTAAGGGATCAGTATGTAAATAACACATTTAATAATCCTTACTAATATAACACTCCTTCTGCTCACCTTCTTCTTCAGTAAATTTGAGCCCACAAGCTCGCTTGCACATTGCACAGAAGGCCTTGTAATACCTTGTCAAAGCGTCATCAAACTTCTTATCCAATCGAGATAGAGCTCGAAATCTGGTCCAGTCATAACGATTTCTTTTCCTGAAAGATATATATATATATATATGTACATACACATGCACAAAGCCCATACTAAAAACATAACACAAAACACACACACACACCAAATGAGATAAATTAAGATACATGCCTGTAAGTTCATCACACATAAAAACACAGTTCAATAATGAGGCAATTGATGCTATGGTAACAGAGAGGCTTGTGTAGGCATAAGATTACACTATAATGACAACATAAATATCAAAATATGCAGTAAGTCAAACCGACATTATCAGTGGGTATATGAAAGCTCTTTAACTATTTTACTTGGGGGTTACCAGTACAGAATGATCCACCACAAACTTTGTAGTACAATGCCTCAAAAGCAGCTAAATTGTTGGGCGCAACGTAATACGTGGAAAAGGACGAACATTTGAAATGGAATGTGTGCAGTGCACTGATGGCACAAAAGCTTCGTGTTACTATTCAACAGAACTGATCTGGTACCAGAGGCACATAACACAACTTACATCACACTGTTAGTGTTGACAAAACACCTGCATACTGTGACAGGCCAAGTGGACAGATACTCCCCAACTTACACAATTTAAAGTTATGTAATTTCAGACGTACATAATTTTTAAAACAAAGCCCAAAATATGGAGGAATTTTTGGAATGCATGCCTAATTTTTCCTTCCAGGAATGAAAGCACAATGAGACAAAGGTGCTGGAAGAACACTGCTGGGCGATAACACAGGCACAGAGGCAGTCATACTCCAGCTGATCAGGCTCCAGTGTACTGGAGTTCAGATTTCAACTGGACTTCCTGTGTGTGTGTGTATATAGGTGACTGTATGTACACTCAATTCCAACTTGCACAAAATACTGTAACGTAACTATTGTGTAAGTCAGGGACTATCCATAATACCATCAGTGATGACAATAACAGGAAACAGTGGCTCTGAAAAGCTATAAATCATGGTGATTTTATTTCTACTGTAGACCCTCTTATGAACAGACCTCTTATGTACGGATTTCGGAAACAACGGATGAAATCTGATTGTTCCGAATTTTGGTCGAAAATGGGAGTATGTGAAATTAGCGATCTTGAGTGTTCACTAGCAAAGCAGTCTACATTTACCAATCTACAAGTCAAACAGTGGAGCTTCACAGCTCTTCTGATACAGAATAAGTTACTATTACCTTTTCTTTTACTTTTTTTATATGTCACACTACTGACACAAGCTTGTCTCCTAATTATGATTTATTTACATTCACTACAAGGTTAATTATATTTGAGTATTACGTGAACGCATTAGTGTTATTTATACAGTACTGTATTACAGTTTTGGCAACTTTTTAGGCTATATACACATAACAATTCAGAAGTACAGGACAATCGGCATTATCGGACCAACCACTCCCCTTATTAGTCTGTTCATAAGACGATCTACAGTACTTGCAGATGACAGAACATGGTGTCTGTTATTCTCCAAAGACAGAGAAAGACAACAAGGGGGAATGGCCAAGCACAATCACCTTGAAATGCATCAAAACCGGTGAATGAAAAATGAGTAGATGATATGTTGGATGAATAATGGCACAGATGTTCTGGTGTTGTAACTGGTTATGGTCCACAGTATAATATTTCGGTAAACAGGGCAAGTGACTGAGACACACCTCTCTTCATTAATTGAAATCTAATGAAAGAGTATTGTTTCAGACTCACGACTGAAGAGACAGCTAGAACTTACATTCCAGTGTTGTGACGAGCACTGAACTGCATTTACTATTCTGTGACTAGTACTCACTTCGTGCAAGCTATTTGTCGGCAAGCTACAGTATGTGAGCATTCAGTGTCATCAATTACTGAGTGACTTTGCTGAAAAAAGTAACCTGCTAAATGAAAATGTGTACTTGTTCATCAGCATCATATCAGGAGGGGCAAAGGTTTGTGAGCAGTGGTGTGACTATCCCCTGTAAATATTCCCTACAAGATAAGTCAGGTGTCACCAAGGATTCTTTATGACTACTTATTACTGAAGAATGTTACATAATAAAAATAAAAAAACAGTATAAACCACAATTTATGTAAAATATATAGGAACTAAGCAGTTTGTTACACAATATACAGGTCACCAACCTATCAAACTCCACACCGAATGTGGAGACAGTACGAAAGAAATCAGCCTCTTCCCTATGTGACCACTTCTCTCTGATATTCTTCTATCCTCTGCCGTTCTCGTTCACGTATAGCATGGTCAAACTTTTCTCTGCGTTCAATTTTCTGAAAAAGGCACATTATTAGAAAAACACTGTAGTGCAGAACAATTGTTGAGAAAACAAGAGCAATATTTTGTAACAATTTTACAAGGCATTTAATAATTATGAGCATGAAGTCCATGGCTCAAACCATTTTATACATGAATTTTATATTGTTTATACCGTGCATTTCATCGTAAGTCTAATATCAACCAACAAATGCATAAGATTATTGACATGTATAAGATATATTTGAGACCCCTATATACGTTTCACCAAACGAGTTGCCATTTTATCCCCTGAAGATGGCAACTCGTTTGCTGAGACATATGTAGGGGTCTCAAATATAGTTTATACATGTCAATAATCTTTTGCATTTGTTGGCTGATATTACACATTTTATACATGGTGTTTGGCTCTGAGATTTCAATATTATGAAAGCTTCCACACTGAGTTCATCAACATATGGAAGAAATCTCACTCCTAGTGCAATTTATGTACTGTGTACCACTATGGAATCCAGTCACAATTTCCTCCCTTTCAATCAACATACATTACTTCAGAAAATGTTGAAGGTCATTCTCTACAAATCCCAGAATTCCAAAATAACTTAAATTTTCATCAGTATGTTCTCTCTGCCGATCCCAGTGGCCGTGCGGTCTAAGGCGTGGGTCTGCGGCCACTCGCTTACTAAGATTGTGAGTTCGAATCCTACCGGGGTATGGATGTCTGTCTCTTGTGAGTGTTGTGTGTTGTCAGGTAGAGGTCTCTGCGACGAGCTGGTCCCTCGTCCAGAGGAGTCCTACCGAGTGTGGTGTGTCTAAACAGTGTGATCATGAAGCCTCAAAAAATGAGGCGGCCTAGGCCCCCAAGGGGCTGTCGAGCCATTGGGGGGGGGGGGGGGAACGTTCTCTCTACTTAAGATATGAGGCACAGTAATTCATTACTCTGCTTACAAAGAATACATTATCTAATCCAGCCCCAAACTATATGAATCCAGTCCACACTGGCCTATTCCAGTCAAATGACTGTGGTGTTATGTGTTCAACTCATGGAGCTACAAGAAAAGTGAGCATGGAGTGCCTGAAATGTGAGACTGATTCATGTGTGGGCAAAAATTTCTTCCTAGGTCATCACACAAAGGCAGAGTTGCAAAAAAGTACAACAAATGAAGATCTGGGACAGTAGTTGAAATTTAAACACCAGCATCACAGAAAGGGCTCAAAAAGGCCTGTGTTTAGCCATACTTACGCTGCACAATATCTACTTCAGATTAAGAGTCATTCCTTTTCTGAATTAATCATTTGTTACTTATGAAATACGTTCTTCCTATACCAGTATCCTGCATTAAAATTTAAATAACCTGTCATGAAACTTAAGGTAGGCAATTTAAAGTCCACTCTTTAAAGTTACAAAGATGAAGTATTAAAAAAAAGGGAGGAAAACAACAAAATGAGGAACAAAATTATATATATATATATACATGATGTATCAAAAATACTTGGACAAACTTCAAGAGGCAGTTCTCCACATCAAAATGTGGAAAAAAGTCCATACAAACATATGGATTTTGAGTTAAACTGAAAGATTACATTCAACAATAAATACCTTAACTACATAATAATTTACTTACAAGTGACATAATGCATCAACAGTACACATTCTGAATTTAATAGGTGCAGAGTTTGTATTGTTTATAAAGTCACAAATCACAACAAATGCTCCAAATGTCCTCCACCTGAATCAACCATGCATAGGCATATCTGATCATGGACTGTCACATCCTTTCAAGGGTCCCAGGATGGTTGTGAATGGTTTGACAGGTATAAAAAATGCAATGGTCAAGTGTCTCTTCATTTTTGATTGGACCAGAATACCCAAGGGCTTTGAGTGTCCCAACAGATAAATATCCAAACTACTGAGGTTGATAATATGAACTGAAGAGGCCAACATGTTGTTGGGCTGCACCACAAAAACTGTTTGCGGGCACGTATTGATGTGAACGTTTTTCCTTCTTTCGTGTGGGGAACTCACTCATGAAGTTGTCTAAGCATTGTAGATACACCCTGGATACGCACGCACGCGCACCCCCCCCCCCCCCCAGTTTTGGAAAGTACATCGAATAAACATTCCTCTTCTACCTGGTAAGTTGTCCTGAATGAAGATCTCTTACTGTCACAACAGATTTATTTTAAAATTCTCACACGTCCAACAATGGTTAGTTAATCTTTGCACTATACATCCTTTCAGCCGAGGAATTATTTAAACATATCGAGTGGTCCGTAACTAACATACCAAATATCTCTCATTAACCAGGAGATCCACTTACAAAAACTTGGATCTGTAATACATACCAAAATGAGTACTTGAGGTTTCACTTTTACACACAACCTGTTTAACATACTTCAAATACTATGTACAAATATCTAGGCTTTACTTTAAAATTGGCAGTTTACTGAGAAGTACAGAAATCTACTCATATCTACCTGTGTCAGAAGGGTCTACCCCACTAATGAAAGTATGTGATACATTACCCACAGATACATGGCTAGTTGTTGCAAATCCCATCCTTGCGTGTTCAGTACATCTCTGATTACTGCATGCTGGTCTGCTTCTACCCCTTGCTATAAACACATAACACAGGTACAGACTGTCACACTACAAGTGCATACCAACACTACACTACTTACAGGTCATGCATGCATCTTTCAAACAACCATATACAACATATCAGTATACAGTAAAACCCAGATATGAATTCACATGTAAGATCACAATACTGTGCCACTTAAATACCATATTTTCTGGAATAGGTATATGACATTTCTTTTCCTTGAAAAATGCTACCTAAAATGTGCTTGAATCTTATGGTCTAGGAATAGCAGGTATGTCCCTAAAAATTTCCCTCTAGTCTAGGTTCACTCTTACACTCTGGTGCATCTTGCAGTCTGGATAATATGGTATATCTTTTGTACTTACAAATGTTTTCTGAAGTAACTTAAATTTCTGTAACATACTTCTAACATTCTGTGTAATACAAGTAAAACTACGAAACTACATTTTATAGCAAAGACAAGACAGCTCTTGTGCCTATGCAGCAAGACATAAAAACTTTGGGAACATGACAGTAAGGCTACAGACATTCTTAACCTCAGTAGTCGATAACGATAAGCAATTTGCTTCATGTTCATGCTGCACTAACCCCCAGTGGAATAAAGAACCAAGTGTTACGGTTGGATGTGTCCAGGAGGGAGGACCTGGTACACTATGGTGGGAGCAGGGGACCGTGACCCTCCCAGGAATTGATTGCTGGTCATTATGCCAATAGCCAGTCACTCTACAGAGCTACCATTAACTTACTAAAATCATACACTGGGTTTTTACTGTTTTGCAAAGTTCTCAAATGCAAATTTTCTAAATGGAAACAAAACACTTACAAAACTCTCTGGCATTTAAAATATTTACGTAACTAATCCAAAAATGAAAAGCCACAACAGAATTTGCCAGGTAATACTGATGATTTCATCTTGCAAATCTTGTTTTGCATATGCCACTGGTTCCCAAACTTGCATATGGTATGCACTTTCAATACCTCCCACAAAATATTTCATTTTATTTTCATATGCAATTAAGTTTCACAAAATCAGGTTACTTTTAATGCCCTTGTCTTCAAATAGGGTTCTGAGAAGTTACAAAGAGGTAAATATAAGTGTTAACACATTTATTTAGCTACATGTTTCAGACTGTTTTTCACAAACCACGACAAGTAACAGAATATACAGAGTGATTAAGAAATGCATCTATTATACAAAGTTAAATACATATCAGTTTCTGAAGGCTAATTTAAAATTTTGAGATTACCCACTACTTTCTAATATTATGAATTCAAATTATTTGTACACAAATTATTCACAAGTACTAAAAATGCGACCTTGTAACCAAATGCAGTCATTCTATTTAAACTGTATGATTATATGGTTATTGTTCTATTATTTACTAACTTAATATAAGGCTACCAACCTTCCTCTTTTCCTCAGACATGTCCACTTTTTTGAGCAAAAAATTGCTATCCATGCAGGTTTTTTAAATTTGTAGAGATGTTGGTTTTTTACCATTTGTTATTTCTTATGCTTTTGCATATTTTAATGGTACTAAATGCAAAAAACATCTACTGTGTTTGTAAGAAACACACAATTATATATCATTCTCTGAATAAAAAACATATGAATCAGCAGTCAAACATCAGAATAGCTCACAAAATTTTGGCAATATTCATGACTCCTCATTTCCTCCTTGAGCATGGTTACATCAGTGGGTGGACACTAATGGAGTATAACAGAGGGAACAGCAAAGATTAATGGTGTATAACAGAATTACAGAAGTACGAATGGGCACATAAGGACGATGATGACTAGAGAACTCACGACAGACTATACACTATATGTATATTGCATACAAATCTGAATAATTTTTGTTCTAATTTGGTATATTTTCTTTGAGAAAAAGATGCTAATTTTACTTAACAAAACACCATATATATATATATATATATATATGTACCAACAGCTGCACTATAATTAGATACAATGAGATACAAACATGTGGTACACCTCCTACATGTTTGGCCTCTTTTTCGTCATCTTCATGGAGGTATTCAACAAAGAAAAATACGATAATGGCAGTTGTATCACAGATGTGCAATAAGAGTCAAAATACTAATAGTAAAGGGGTTAAAAAATTTTAAAAAGCATAGTACAGAATGTATATCATATATCATAATAGTTATTATTTGAATTGCAAACAAACATCTATTGCAGAAATTCATCTTCGTTTTCAGGGACATGTCCCTGTGTCTCCTGTGGTTGTTTATATCACCATGGATGAATGTAGATCGAGGATGATGAGACACATTGGATACACACAGATGAGAAGTGCGCATATTAAAACGGATCTCAAAGAAATACAGCATGGACTAAATTCAAAGTAACTTAGGACTGGGTCTATAGTGGATCTCTTGTATACGACATCATAAAGTATGAGTTGCACGTAAGGTACAAATGTGTCTAACAGCACTGTGGTCAGTCCACATTCTTATAACTGAAAGCCTACAGCATACAAAGCCTCAATTTCTACCTTGCAAATATCTTCCTGCATCTATACTTCTCTGTTTAACCTATTACGATATAGGAACTGTCAAATGTCAATGATTTGCTAATAAGTAAAATACACCTTTGTTACCTTACAGATATGCACAATACTTTCACTAGACATCCATTATCAAACACTTAATAATGTACAGAAGCATACAAAAATGTTGCACGTTGATTCATTACCATGTAACAGAGGTGATAAACACACACATTTATGTGCTTATGTGCTGATGAATGTCTTAACACATATACAGATATAACTTCCTGTAGTCAGTGACTGGCAAATGTTCAAACACATGTTTATTACAACATAAACACAATGTTTTGTTTCCATGTTATGCAAACTTTGCTCTTTGTGATGGAAATGGGAACTACAGCAACAGTTAACAAAATTTATCTTCTTGCATGGTCGATGGCCAAAAGTAGTACCAGACCAATCCTAAAATATGATCCTTCAGTGCAGTCTTTGCAGCCCACAGGAAGAATAGATCGTTAATAACACAAGATCAGACTAATAAGTATCAGGACAATTTTTTTAGAGACAGGCCTATAAAGAGGAGGGCACGATCGAGCACTCAATGATTCTTTTTAACTTTGTGATGATAAACAAATGCCATAAGACAAAATGACCCCATATTCAGAAATTGCAGAGAAAATTGAGAGGGAAACTTTGTATCCACCTTATCACTGCTGATTCTTCGCTCATAATTAAAATCCTCATCAGTCTAGGGGTTAAGGTGCGCAACTTCCAGTCTGAAGGCTATGGGATTGTGCCTGGTCAGTCACTTTCCTTTCTTACTTTTTTTTTTAACATATACATTTTGTACTTTGTCTTATTGCCACTTTATTTATTTTCCTTTATAGTATGTGAGTGCTAATTTGTCATAAAATGTATTTTTATAAACACTGTGAGAACAGTGGGCTAATTTATTTACTTTTACAGACTATAAAATAATATTTACATAAATGTTATTTCATTGTTCAATGCTCTGGTTCTTTTCTGCCTGTGTGGCGAGTAGGATGACAGTTGCAAAAGAATATGTTTATTGCTTCAATGAAGCAAGAAATAATTGTGAACCAGTTACAATAAGGACATCACAACAGTGGGCCATGCAAGCTGCATTCCAACCCATCCTCAGTGCACACACTCAGAAACAACAGCTGGTGAATCCATGAAATAAAATGGGGTAAAAAATAGGTGTGCAAACAGTAATAAACAGCTGAAGTCAGAAAAAGTAAATAAATTAGTTCACTAATCTCACAGTATTTGTTAAAAATATAGTTGTATGGCAAATTAGCATCAAAACAATACAAAGGAAAATAAATAAAATGGTAACAAAAATAAAAAATAAAGATATGCAAGTTATAAGTAGCAAAAAACGAAAGGAACCAAATACGTGCAAAACCATGGCCTTTCAACTGGCAGTCACACTCCTCAACCCCTAGACTACTGAGGGTTGTAACTGTGAAAGAATCAGCAGTGCCAAGGTACATACAAAATTTTCCGGTCAATTTTCTCTGCAATTCTGAATACAGGGTTGTACTTCTTCGTCATTTTGCCTTATGGCAGGAGTTATTTATCCTCATAAAGTTTAAAAAGAATCAGTGAGCATTTGATCAGGCACTTTTCTTGTATGATCAAATAACTTCATCCAACCTATGAGCATATCTTTTACAGTAGCCTCCCTGACTCTCCACAGTGACTTCGGTGATTCTGTCATCTAGTGAAGCACTTCTGGTACTTCAGTTCTATAGGATTCTGACAACGTATCACATTAAGACCATTCAGCTTTTGGACTTCGACCACTGTCCAATGTTACAAAAATAAAAACAAGAATGCATTTTGGAAACTGGATCTATCTGTCTTGGGTAAAAATGTGGGAAAGCACTTACTTGGGCCTGTTAGATACACCTACTCTCAATCCCTGTGCAACCTATGTCAGTTCAACTATCACCCCCCCCCCCCCCAACCTACCTCAGGACAGAAACAATTCCAGTTTCTGAAACACGGAATTAATTTTTCTGTACTTTGGTACACTACATCCATGGTGACATTCCACTTCTGTCACACACAAATTTGGTTCAAAATCTGGCAAATATGGTCTGTAAGGAACTAATGGAATGTGCCTGGTCAAAACAGGGAAGTGCATTCTTGTTACTCACAAGATGTGACAAATTTTTCTAAGACTCTCTTCAATCCTGCGGCCTGAATAAAACTTAATATGGCATGCTGGCAACTTCTGGTGCTACTTCATGACATGTCATGCATGTCACAATAAACTGCATCAGAAACAACATAGTGTATTCCTCATTGTATGTTTATCAGCAATTATCACTGATAAATGTCGGCTATTTCTAACAGATCATCATTATAATGTTCCGAATGGCTGCAAGATTCATCCCATTTTACACAGAAATTGAACTTAAATGCCAGTCTTTTCACATTAAGTGTCTTTTATTTTTTCTTCTTAGGTTTAATAACTTTATCCCCCCCCCCACCATTCTAGTGATTACAATTTTAACATTTTAAGACATTGGAAGCATCAAGAGGTTAAGCTACATTTGCATTATATTAAATTATTGAACATATTAATAAAAGAGTTCATAAGGTATATCCTTAAAATTGACAAAACATTCCTAATTCCATCTCCGACCACCTGCACATCACAGTGTTTCATAAAACAGGCAGTTTCTTATAACTGGGCAGGAGTCAGCAAAGAACTGCCAAATGCAACAGTTCCTACTGTGTGCTTGATTTCTTTATAATAATTCATACCTGCAAACTTCTTTATCATCATACTTGCAAACTTCTTGACTGAATTTCATATTTAATATGAGAAATGCTGTATTCCTTTCCATCACCAGATCAAATGACCACACAGACAGATAAAAATATATACAAACTTGTTTCAATGGAAAGGTCGGGGGCTAGCCAAATAAATACAATTACAGCACACAAATGACAGGCTGCTTTCAAAAGAACTGTTAAAAAAGTGTAGACACTACATCTAGCAATACAAATACTTACTAGGTACAGTGGTCTTCACACAAAACTGCTACATTAATTTGATGGGCAGTGTACAGAGTAAAGATACAGAAGAAGTACTGTTACCATTCCTCACGTGGCTTTCGGATCAAAGTACTTAGTCTTTGACTTCACATGCTGCTGTCAAGTGATGGAATAACTCTGATTTCCACTGACTTAAACATTATAAAAATATTAATTTTATTTTGTGTTCACCGTGCATCTTAGTATTAGTATTCACTCACTCAACCAACGAATGCACTATTATAATTAAACTCTCACTAGTACCCTACATATGTTTCAGCCCCATTGTGGCCATCATCAGGGGTAACTTGTTATATATATACTTCACTTTACACTGTCCAATTTGGCACTGTTATTCCACTATTGTTTTTTGTAGGGTGTTAGGTTTTAACAGTTTAAAATAATTTAATAAAAAGTTTTAAGAACCGCAACGATCTCAATAGATAACAACCTAACACCCTACAAAAAGGTGCAGTGCTTGTGACTTCCAGTGTAAAGTGGTAACACTGACATAACAATAGTGGAATAACAGTGCCAAATTGGACAGTGTAAAGTGAAGTATATATAAAATAACAAGTTACCCCTGATGATGGCCACAATGGGGCCGAAACATATGTAGGGTACTAGTGAGAGTTTAATTATAAGAGTGCATTCGTTGGTTGAGTGAGTGAATACTATTATAAAAATATGTCTCCTCTAGTTTTTATTCCCCTGAGCTGGCTACACGTACCAATTCTCCAAGAAATTATGTCCTAAACATAACCACCTATTGTAAAAATGACGCTATAGTGTTTACCATACTTACTTAATAAACAGCATTAAATACAAAATAACTGGCAATGCAGTCACTGCTATGAGTGTGATACTATATCAAGAATTTTCTCCCCTCATTTAGAGGTGGAAAGACCATGGAGCTTACCATTCATTCTTGCTTAGTGCTAAGGTTGCGCATTATGTATTTCCTTGCTCACCACTTAGCTACATTACTGTTGAGACAAACTGAGAGTAAAGATCAAATATTTTTTCACAATATTTATTCTAACAACTGCACAACAATATTTCTATTTGACAATATATGTACTGTTTATGGCGAGGACCTTGAAATTACACATGTTCAGTATTTCCTAGCAAGGGGAGAAGATACAAATCTTATGTTTTCTGTTTCTTCCACAATCCATCTTAGATAATAAAACAAACGTTGTAATATATAGCTAAAAAATTTCTTTCCTTCCTTCTGAAATGATGCAGTTTGGAAACCAATGGTACACACTTATGCTGCTGAACAATGGTGACACATACTTGAACGGTCAGAGACATGTTGCATCGTGTAACATGTGACTGAAACGAGGCATATGTATACAGGTAGCCCTTGATTTGAGCCAGTCCAATTTGTGCCGATTTTGAAACCAGGAGGTCAAAAAGTGAAAAAAATATATTTTACTATTATTTATAACGTTTTACAATTTTTCTCGTACTGCTTCTTATACTAAAGCGTAATCCTTACATCGCTGATGTAAGAGGAAGAGGAGGAAAGAGAGGAAGAACTTCCTCTACGTGAAATGAAAACAAGCAATCTCCAGTGCATCCTCTCCGACATAGATAAACTCACTGATGAGCTCTGCGAGACTGACCACGACTGGGAGCGGAGTGCTACAGTGAAGAGGAGTGTTATGGCATCCATGAGGCCTTATCATGAAATTTTGATAGAAAGAAAGAAGAAATCATAACAGTCCACACTACACGCTTTCTTTAAAAAACGTGACGATCCTCAACCAGGGACTTTGTCAGAGAACTAACGCTGCTTCATTATGCCATTGCCAGTTGTAAGTATACAAAATATATTTTTTAAATTCCCTTTATTATATTTATGTTATTTCAGAGCTGTAAATGCAATGCCATTATATTACTCGTCAATGTTTGGGTGCCAGGAACGCATGTCATTGACTTCCCATTATTTACATTATAAAATAGTTTCAATTTACGCCCATTCCGATTACGGCGGTTCGTCCAGGAACGCATCCCCGGCGTAAATTGAGGGTTACCTGCATCTTCTTAGCAAATACAAACCAAGTCTTGTAATTTAAAACTTTACAATCACTGACAGCAGCTTAGAAGAGATACAGATGGTATTCCAAAGGGAAGTTTCAGGACATGCACACAGAAACACATATTCTGAACTAGCCATACCTTAGCCTTTTGTGCAAGTTTCATTTCCTCCTTCTTGAAGTTGCGTTGGTATGATGTAACAAGCCTCCTCAGCCTTGTATTCATCTCCACCACAGATGGCCAAGGACACTTCTTTTGGTCATCTACAGGCAATTTCTCTTCATCTTTTGTACTAGCCAGCTGATATTCAGCTGAAGATGAAGCTGATTCTGGCTGCTCTGGAGTTGGAATTGAAGAAGGTTCGGCAAGCATGTCTGAAGGAACCATCTCCCTCATTGACTCCTTCACCCCCAAAGAATTTTCACCTTCAAGGGTTTCCTCATCTTCAGTAATTTTACCAGTGTCTTCCTCATTGCTATTTTGAACGAGGTGGAGAAAAATGCCACTTGAAAACTCTCTACCTTTTTACCAAGAAGTTGTAAGATGAAAGTGTGAATGCCCTTCAGATCGGAAAACTAAGCTTTTTAATTTCATGTAATCTTGTATGGTTAGCTACCCAACAAGGAAAGAGTAACCAAAGACAATGACAAAAACGGGGGAAGTCAAAAGCAGTGTGGGAAACACACACAAACAAATTCCAATCCCGTGCTATACTATAGGCATTTCAAACACAAGAGAAATGGGGCAGATGGCAGCATTCAATCACCCACATGTATGCTAAGTCCGTATACATGGAGCCCATATGACACTAAGTTTGCATTTGACAGGCTTCTGTATGGAGAGATTCTTCACATTAACCGTTACTCAAAATTAAACCTTTGACACCGGAAGTTGACTACAGTCAGCGCACAGCATGATGCTTAAAAAACCGAATGTCCACTAAAGTCGTTGGCCAAGAACATGTGACGTAAAGGATGTCCATTTAAATCCCAGTTCTTTTGCAAAGTACACTGGGCACTTAATTCTGGCTTCAAAGGGCTGACAACCTTATCACCTTCATGTACCGACTGTCTTGAAATTTGGGAGCCTCAACTTCCGGAACCCTCAGGGCCTGTCCAGGCATGTATAGGGATTGCTTTACCTTTACCCTTTTTAAAAAGAGCGACTTGCAAAAACTTGTGAGTAATGTTCCTGATGCTCCATTCATTGTTTGTAATAACCAGATAGTAGATATGACTGCCCAGAAGACTTAACAGGTTCATAGGCAGTGTAATTCAGAGCCACACACTGAAGACCACAATGCTGAGTAACTGGCAACCAACACTGAGTGAAGAAATATGTCACACTTGGCAAATACACTCACCGTGTGTGTGTTTTACACTTCCTTTACGGAGTTGCACACAAAACTAGACTTACAAAATTTAGGTGTGATAAAAGGAACCAGTGATTTCAAGAGGATATTTTAGACTAATTATGAAAGTAAGTTAAAGCCTTTACTATCAACAATTTATCCACAAAAATTCATCAAGTTCGATCCCCTAGGTTACTAGATATAGCAAAATGTGAATGGTGTGTTCCACAGGAATTTAAATAATGCTACATGGTGCAATTTAGTGCCAATTTAAAAATTGGCTTCAGGAAATAAAATGCATTCATGGAAATTTCCATGGCCTCCTTTAGATTATACAGTAGAACTGCTAAAATTTTCAAGTATCAGAAGACCAGTATGAATACCATATGAAAAAAAAAATCTTCTTTCTGTTGCCTTCTGTAAATTAATTTTGAACTGAAGCATGTTATAACATTCCCTGCAGACAGAAGGATACAGGCCACACACCAACTACATATTTTCATAATTTTCCTCAACCCCTCCTTGACAGGAGCAGAACCATACCACCCCAACTCATATTACACAATTTTCCATTCATGTTCATAACAAAACATTTCTAAAACCAGCAGGAAAAAAAAGTTGCCCTTGTGGCAAAGCACAACATTATAAAGGCGTATATGCAAAGTGGAGATACAATTCCATGAATCCTCAGCACGAATGGAGGTAAATGGTCAACACCATATCTGCCTCCTAAACTCCAGCAAAGACAGCCACATCCTGTTCCCACGAAAAAATGACAGCATACTTAATCAAAAGTTCTGATACCACAGTAGTGGTCTATTTAACAACAAAGCCAACTGCTCACAATGAATGGAAGGACAGTCAGGTAATATCGAATTTAAAAGGCTGTGCAGTAGCGGCCACGGCCCAATACATGATACTACCTCGGTATGTGTGTGGACAGGCTCTGGAAAGCCACTAAAAATCTCAATTAGGACACATGATCTGCGAAGAAATGCTAAGATAATGAATGACGATTTGGTGGCTGGGGAAGGGAAACAAGAATGAACATGATTATGGCTTCACATAACACAGAGCTTTGAATTTGCTTAGTGGGGGGCCTAGGAAAACTACCAAAAACCCTTTGAACAGTCAATACCAACTTGTATGTAAACCAGATACATACCTTCAAAATACAAGACATACAAAATATTGTGAAGCTAATCATTCGCTGTTGACTGAAGATACAGTTTTAACATCCTATTGCAAGTTGTGTATAATTTGTTTAATTTCATCATCTGTACATGGAATATTATGAAAGAACCAGGCGCAATTCAACTCTCCATTAGTTTCAGTTGTGAACTTCACTCCTACAGAAGCCCTTCATAATCTACCAGTTCACAAAATTAATGTGCTTGAAGGAAATGGGTTGTCTGTTGCTGGAGAAGCAATCTGTGACATAGGAACACAAACTGCAAACAGCAACACACTTAAAGCCGGCCTGCAGCAGCATAGCAACATAACCTAAATAACATGCATGCCATACTTACACTGTCACTGTGTTATTGGCAAGCATCAGCATAGCAGAACCAACATCAGGGCCACAGCGTGCGAGGAAACCGAGTGTCGGGTCGTTTCTCATAGCAGGGTAGCATTCATAACCATGTTTGTAGGTACCCACCAGAAGTGATCTATCTGCATCTGTATCCCACCAGGGGGCAGGGGGCTGATCGCAATAGGGTGGGTATATCGGCAAGGCACTGTGAACATCAAGACCCGGGCAAACACAAACGGGTGCCCGTGAGAACGTGTCTGCTAGCCCATCATGCCCTGAACAGGATGCTGGTAACGAGGTAACAATGTCTTTGCTAGTTCATCATGCAACTGAGGTTCTGGTCATATGGTAGCAGTCAGTCATCATGCCTGAAATGAGGGTTTGGTCATGGTGGCCAGGAAACTAACTTCCCTCAAGTTCTCTCCAAATGTGACATATGGATTTATATTACCTAATTCTGTAAGGATTCGTTACTCAAGTGATAACACTTCTCAAAATTGGCCTGAAGAGTGCAAACAGGAGCAAATGTACATAAATCAACTCCTGAGGAAATCAGATTCAACAATTTTTATAAAGTTTCTCAAAGTAAGATGAGAAAATCAGAACACTTTGAAACAGAATATCAAGAACAGTATAACTGCTGAACACTATATACCAGAAGCAATTTGACACATGGCTAGCAGATGGGGACAGAGAATCAGTAACTACTTCTGTGCAGCAATATCTTTCTTCATAAGCCAACAGCCCACTTAGCTAGTATACAATCTCCCTACTTCAATGGAGCCTGATGTTCATTACCGTGTTCACAACAAGTTGCAAATGGATGTATCCTGGGCCAAACTAATCTGATACACACACTCACACTATTTCCTTAAAATCTATCTTAGTATTACCCTTCACTTTGCACTAAGGTCTCATCCCTTCTGGCACAGTAATTAATATTGTGCCTCCATTTCTCATCTCTCCCATGTATGCTAAAGGCTCTACCCACCTCATCACACTTGCTTTGATCATCACAAAAAATCAGGTGAATACCAGAGATGATCAAAGGGTGAAATGAATGGGCCACATGGCACACATCAGAGAGAAGAGAAATGGGGAGACCATGTGGAAGACCTGGGCATACACAGTCTGACAATTATATAATGAGACTGATTCTATTTTGACCAAGATAGAAGTGCCATCTATGAAGCAATGCATGCCATCCAAGTACCCAACCTTCATCTGTAATCTGGCAACACCGCAATGCCCCACGCTGAGCATGACGGGAAATACGGCGCCATATTGTGTAGGTAGTGAGAGGACGTGGTCACAGTAGCGGCATGGAGCAGAGAGCGAACATTAAATTCTGTGTTAAACTCTGGAAAACTGCAGCTGAGACTGTGGAATTGATGAGACAAGTGTATGGGGATAATTGTTTATCTCGTGCACAGATATTCAGGTGGTATGCACGATTCAAAAGTGGTGTGGAAACGATTGAAATGAAGCCAGGCCTGGGCGTCCATTTTCTGTTCGTAACGAGGGACTCATTGCAAAAGTGAGAGAACGAATACAAGAAGAACGTTGTGTGACTATGAGAATGATGGCTGATGAGTTTGGTGTTAACAGGGAGACGATTCATCAAATCTTAGTGGAAGACTTGGGCAAGAGAAAGGTCCTTCCTGGTTTGTGCCGCATTCATTGTCTGATGATCAAAGACACGAGCGTGTTCAGTATGCAAAGACACCATTAAAACTGCTCGTAGAAATAAAACTTTCTTGAATTCGATTGTAGCAGAGGATGAAACTTGGCGTTTTCGCTATGATCCCACAACTAAATGCCAAAGTGCTGAATGGAAGTCACCAGCATCACCAAAAGGCAAAAAAGTTCATTTTCAAAAGTCAAAAGTGAAGACAATGCTTGTGTGTTTCTACGACAGCAAGGGAATTATTCACCATGAGTTTGTCCCTCAGGGACAAACTGTCACTGGAAGTTTTTATTTGAGTGTTCTGGAACGCCTATGGAAGAGGATTTGCCGTGTCCGGCCCGAGTACTCAGCACCAGGCAGTTGGTTTCTTCTTCACGACAATGCACCGGTTCACCGGGCAGTTGCTGTACAAGAATTTTAGCCCGAAAACAAGTGTGCATGCTCAATCATCCACCCTACTCCCCTGATTTATCCCCCTGTGATTATTTTCTGTTCCCCAAACTGAAGTTACCATTGAAAGGGCGCCTCTTTGAAGATGTTCAAGACATCCAAGGAGCTGTGACATCGAGTCTTCGGGCCATACCACAAGAACATGTGCAGAGGTCGTCCCAGTCTTTGCTAGATCGTGCCACTCGCTGTATCGATGCAGAAGGGATGTACTTTGAATAAAATACAGATAGTACTCAAGTCTTTTGTTCCAGTTTTATTCTATAACCTCAGTCTCATTATATAATTGTCAGACTGTGTATATAGGAGGATAGCATTAAAAAGGATCTCGACTAAATAGGGTGTGGAGTGGATTCATGTGGCTCAGATAATGGCCAGTGGTGAACAGGGTAACAAACCTTCAGGTTCAATAAAATGTGGGAATTTGCTGACTAGCTGAAAAACTAGTTATTACCATAACAAGAAAAACTCAGCTCCATGAAGTCAGGTATTATGAAGCTCCTCCTCAATATACAGTTTCTCCAACCTGCTGTTACAAGACTAACTACAAATGTTTGGTAAACAGCTGATCATAAAAAAGATCAAACTAAAGGTCATTTCCTATTACCTCTAAGGCATCATCTACACACTGACATGACTGTTCAGTTCCAGCTGACATGTTGACAGCTTATTCATTTAACTGAAGCAAGCAAGTTTAACAAGTACTGTACACAGTTTGTACAGTATACTGTTCAGTATAAATATATACCACCCACATTATTTATATATTTTATCCTACCAACTGCTCTGATTCATCTTGCCTTGATTTGTGTTACACTGCCTTTCCTTTTTGATGAAAATATTTGGTATCAATTACTTCTATCTTCTCATCTTTTCTGTGTGTATGGAAACATCTCATGCACAAGTAAGGTATCTAGAAAGCTGGATAAAGGGCATGCCATGACAGGTTTCAGGGCCCTGCACTGGTCTAACCACCTCAAATCAATCCACTGAAGCTCCTGTAGATGGACTTGAAATTCATAAATGAGAGACACCATACATACGTAAAAATATAAACAGAACTATTCCAACTTACAACTCAGGTTCATAAAATGGGGAGAAAAAAAAAAAAAAAAAAAAAAAAAAAAAAAAAAAAAAAAAGTGATACGTATGTCTACGCTTATTTGCAACATTGCAAAAAGTAACTCGTAGCTTTGTCATGTCTGTCTGTCTATCCGTCCGCATGGAACAACTTGGCTCCCAATGAATGGATTTTGAAAAAAATTTGACATTTAAGGATTTCTCGAAAATCTGTCAAGAAAATTCAAGCTTAATTAAAATCTGACAAGGATAACGGGCACTTGACATGAAGACCTATCTACATCTATGATAATATCTCCGAATCCTTCTTTGAATGAGACATGTTTCAGACAAAAGTTGTAGAGAAAATCAAAACACATATTTCATGTGCAATAAATTTTTTTTCAAAAAATCGTGCTGTTAATGAGATAATGTGAAAAATATGGTAGAGCCAAACAAACAGACCAAAGATGACAATATAATATTGCCGTCCGTTATGGGTCTCGCTTGTAACCACAACAGCATGATAGGCTACTCTTGATTGAGTATGTTCACACCTTTATTTCTAATCACCACCAATACATTCACTAGTGCCGGTTAGAACGTGGATTCCCAGATTTCTTCAAATTCTCTAAAACGACTGTTGCTGATTGTGGCAGGCATGGCAGAGCTTCTTCTGCTGCCCTTCTTTTCCTACTCCCCCTACTTGTCTCCAACCTCACTCCTTTTACTTTTTTCTGAATTCCCTATGCCCCTTTACCCATCTCATCTCTGGCCTTTGTAACTGATCCATAACAGTTACGACTCATGCTGAGGTTGGACACACACACACACAAAAGAAAAATGTTTCCCCTTCTCACGCTCAGGTGGTGGCTGGGACTCAAAATCAATGTTCGGCTACAATAATGCTGTGCAGAAAAGATGTGATCTGCATGATGGACAACTAAGACAAGAATACAGAGAAGCACTCAATATTTAATACTTATTTCTTTTCTACGGCAACAAAAGTATGCAAACGCGCCTCAATGTTACGTTATATGTGCACTGCATGTCTTGTTTAGTATTTAGCACTGTTGTGCCAAATAGCAATGGCTTTATGTATTAATGACTGCCAAGAAATGAAGCAATGGTGGATGCAGACCAAACTGGTGAGATAAAAGATTTGATACCTGGTTCAGTGTTATGGCCAGATAAAAAATATTTAAAATAAAACCTTTTGAACATCACAACATCTAATACCTATTATTCCTTTAGTATACCTTTTTTAAAAAGCTCATGAAGTTTGATTTGAGGTTCATAAAGCAGGAGTTTAGACTGCAACAAGCCAAAACTAAATTTGCATGACAACTTTTAGTGCATATCCCCTAAAATTCACTAATACTTGTTCAACAGTTTTGGAAATGTAAGTGGATGGATGGTTAAAAAACACCTTGCCTGGATGTGCTCATTCCTTTGAAACAATGAATAATATTACATCACTGTAACTGGTGAATACCTCCAAGGCGTGTGAAAGACCTTTTAAAACATCCCCACATAAGTACACCTTGAAATTTTTAGCAGTGAGTGTTGTGATTGTGGATACGTGGGTTGTGATAGAGTGTACTCCTGTAGGCGGTTTTCAAGGCATGTTCCTCTGAAACATTGGAATCCACCTACAAGACTACACAGTTTCACAGCTGAGAAGACCACAATCTGAGCTCCCCACAGATGATATATCATACTGATTAACTTCTCAATGTTCCATATTCATGAGCCCTATGAAGGA
This sequence comes from Reticulitermes speratus, assembly GCA_021186555.1. Lineage (NCBI taxonomy): Eukaryota > Metazoa > Arthropoda > Insecta > Blattodea > Rhinotermitidae > Reticulitermes > Reticulitermes speratus. The sequence continues at coordinate 27,801,505 of JAJKFL010000237.1, forward strand.
GTCCTTTTTACTTTTAATTCCTTACAAAAAATAGTGAATTATGTATGTATGATTTTCAACCATCTACATCCTTCAGACACTTGTTTGCACATCTATGGAATATGGAATATTTCTAATTATTACTTATGTCATTCATAAAAACAGCTGAAGAAATGAGGGTATGACACTGTCTTGAATCTAGTGAATGAAACTAACACTGCTGTAGTATTTACAAATGAAAGTAGTCTATTTAGGACATGCAATATGTGAAAAAATTTGGACACTATTGAGACGAAGAATGAAATTGTAAGAAACACTTCTCACGCATGAAGCATGTTTGCCAAATTGAAGAAAATCAGTGTATTGAAAAAGAACAGTACTGTTCACATTCAAATATTATAAAAATTATATTCACTCAACTGCTGTGTACTGATATTCCAGCATGAAATACAACAGCAGCAAATTAACACTTGTACAGCAAGTTGAACACAGTAAGTGGAACTTTGTTTATGTTTAAAATGTACAAATAAAAACATGATTAATGACGGGTTAAGTACATGAAGTACAATGTGACAAGAAGAGAATTTTACATTGTTAAAAAGAAATTAAATAATTTTGAAGAATTATTGAACCTGTTGTTATTAGATGGTGTATGCAAATTCTTGACACAAACATGGGTCAAGAACGAACTAGTAGCAGTCTCAAGAGGGAGTGAAATCAATAGTGCAGTAAAATTAAAAATCATGTAACTTGTAAATACCCACTGCCAACACAAAAGCAAACCATTATGAAGCACTTAACAGTAAATGAACAAAATAAATATCACCATCTCCAGGAAAGCCCACATGCAACAACAGTGTTTTGATAACATGGCAGCATAAAAATCACAATAATAATCACTTCTGGAAACTGTTGAATAGATGACTGAGCAAAACACACACAAAAATGTGAAATTCAGCCCCTTTAATAGCAAGGCAACAGCCCTATGGGTAGTTATGGTATGTAAGGCAATATGAACCTAAAAATAAACCAGTGCAGGACCCTAAAGGTGACAACTGTGCCCATTCCAGACCACTCACATGTCACATCCACCCCACAATAAGGAAGCAGAAACAGGTACATTTAGAAACGTCAAAAAAGTGCATCACACTAATGTTAGCACTGGATGAAAGAGGATGCACTTACCAACATATGGAATCAAATACATATAAAGGATACATAAATTTTCTTCCACGTAAGAACTCCTTCCTAAATTACGTCCTCTGAATAAAGCTATTTTGTGGACAATATATTCATTCTGATTTTTCTCTATGTGCACTTCTCATTTTCACAATTCATATTAATAAATGCACCACATTCCTATTCCAGTCTGCATTAATATCAGTAATTTCAACCTTCTCTTACTAAGCAATTAACAGAAAATTACAAATTTGATAAAAAAAATTGCTTTTGAAATATACAATGATACTGTGAGCATGAACCAGCTTTTTGATGTACTATGGTGGCTTTTTCTTTCACACAGTGCAAAACATCTTTGGGTCAGCTAACAATATTGTGACAAAATTAAAATGGACACATAAAATGGCAGGCATAACAGCTTAGTAAAAGCAGCAAATAGGGATGTTACTTCTTGTAGCTTATAAGTGAACATCAACATGCAAAATGTATAAATTCAGACCCAAAATATAAGCAACTGAAATGGCACTCCAAATTATATTAAACATTATGCATCGTAGAAATGCTTCTGGAAAATCTTCTGATCTAAACCTAAAACGCGTTTAGTAAAACATACCACATCAATCAGTTAATACAAAGAATGTTTCAAAATTACACAGTTCTGATACTGAATTAATTTAAGGTCTATAATTTAATGCCTGTATTTGTGGTCCCACACCATACCATACAGGTGCAGGTAGAAATGGAGGTAAAGCACTCCATATTTAATCTGGAGTTCATGCTGAAAAGAAAAACTCTTACCCCTATCATGACAATTGCAAGTTGCTCAGTCCACAGCCAGTGATTGAACAAATTGGTCTCTATTTGGATGAAAACATCTTATTTGGGTGGAGAGACATAAAGTGACTACTTACATCAATAACCACAAATACAGCCATCAGAGCTTTCATTTTCATACATTACAAACCAAATCCTTGGACAAAAACATGGCTACTTTCACTTCAGCCTCTTCTTCATAAAGCAGCCACTCTATTCAAATTGTCTACTGGAAAATAATTTCCCTTACATTTAATGCAATATCAGAATTGTATGTACTACTATTCTTATTTGGAGTACAACCAGGCCTCGATAAATGTGATCCACATGACAGCCACCTTCAAATGCTGTATTAGAACACTGACAGTTTCTAAATCACATACAAACCCACAATTACTGCAAAAGCAAATATCATAATTAACCCTTTGGCACCAAACATCAGGTATACCCCATCACACAGTGTAATGCTCAAAATGCCACATGATGAGTGTAGCCGATGGCCTATCATGGCGTTTATTATGCAGCCCCCATTTAAATTCCAGTCTGCTGTACACTGCATTGGGCATTTATTCTGGCACCAAAGGGTTAATTACTGCACTCCATATCAAGACACGATTTTTGAGCCTTGGTAATAAGGTTTCAGTAGTCTCCCAAACAATATGAAATGCCCTAAATAAAAAAAAAGTGCAATGATTAGAGTACACTATAACAAAATCACAATCCAGATGCCCTCAAACTAAGTTCGTAAAGACTTGTTTTCAGAAGCCTAACACACTATGCAATTTGAAGCACCACAGATACAGGATTTTGAAATTTGAAACAAAGCATGACAATACAGATACATGTTAAAAAGTTCCTGTGATTTGTGCTTTTACTGGTGATAACTGGTAATAACTACAGTGAAATTATATCTGTGGAAGGTGGGGATAAAGTTGTGCACAATTTAAATAGCAATGAAATGAGCCACAAAATACAGAATTTACAGAGCAGTTCAATCCTTTTCTAGCCCTACAAGCACCTGTTCATACAGAAGAATTCCAGCACATCAACATATTCTCTAGCATAAGAAAATAACACACTACTCCACAATCTGACTGGAGTTTAAGGTCACACTCAAAAAATGTTTTCTGTAAATTCCCTTTACTTATGCAAGATCTGAGGTTCTAACAGCGATGATGCTGAAGATACAAGTCTTCTGGGATGTTATGCCATACTGGGGTTATACAGTAGGGTCTGGATGTTCCCATGAACCTCAAAATTTGGGATTTAAACCTTTCATGATCACCCACCTTATTACCACTGTTTTGACCTCTGGGACTGGTTCCAATAAACTGTGACGTGATCATGTAGCTAGCAAGTTGGCTTCCCCCATTCTCCTGCCACTGCAGACACTCTCAGCTCAGTCAAGCCCTGTCTTTCATTAAATGTGGCCATTACATTTGTGCTTTAAGGAATGACACTATCCTTTAATCATTTAATGTATTTTATGCTTCCAGAAAGTATTCACAGTTTATTAAAAATAAACTTGCACGCTTTTATGCTTTGTGATGTTATTTCATATTTTTATTACTGGTATATCCGGAGTTCTTGGAATGAAATAGGTATTTTGCACTGAAAATGGATTCCAATATCCACGATGGTGTTACTGGTTCCAATTAATGCAAGTCTACTGCATATTTCTTCTTATGCTGCTTGACCCTGAAAATGAAGCTGCTACAAACCTCCAGTCGACTGGGAACTACAACAAAACACCACATAACTTCCCTGAAGACTGTAAATCTTCACTTCACTTTACTTCACTTCCTTGGTATTACATTTTCTGCCTACAGTGCTACCTTCCAACATCTAAAGCCATTTCAAACGAACACCACAAACTCATACTGAAGATCAGCTTACATTATTTCAGGATAAGATTCCCACATTTTGATCTGCTGTAATGTATTTTATATGGATTATTTCTGTAGACTGCATGTTTCAAGTTTCCCCACAAAAGTTACACACACTCAGATCTGAGAATGTAATTATCACAGTTCTGTACTCATAATACATTCGTCAACAGTATTCTATAGAACCTCCTTTCATTTCTGTGATGTGTGTTCCCGAACTGTCCTCCTGAATATGTGCTTAACTAATGCTCAAGAAGAAACACGTGTTGTTCAGCACTGTAGTTAGCCACAACTGGACACAAAAACCAAGACAGAAAACTGACACATGACTGGTTATAAAAATCAAATAAACAGTTATTTACAGAAATGCACCAGGCACTTCTTACCACAGTGAGTCCTACAGCAGTGTCTATTCATACAGGACTCACTGTACAATGACCTCCAATCAGCTAAGTGACTGCTCGAACAAAATGCCACAACTATGCAATGAACCACTCTGCACAGCTTAGTTGAAAACTTACAACTGTTCACTAATAAATACTTATTCTCCATCCTGCAAATGCACCATGTTTTGGTAGTGGTGTCATGTATTTATTAACACTGTAATGTCTCACACCAGAAGAATGGAACTAGTTTAAGGTCCCATACTAATTATTGTACAGTGAGACCTTGATGCATCGCTTCTGAAAGGACCATGGAAAACAAGCAATAAATGCAAAGTTGCCAGAAAGGCAGAATACCAGAAAATAATAAATTAACAGTTTACATTTTTCCCTTAGCCCTACAAAAATAATAAACAAATAAAAAATTACATTAATACTTGCATGCAAATAATCCCCCCCCCCCCCAAAGTAATCTGCAACTGACAACTGCTTAGTTTCAAACCTCACATCTGGATGAAACAGGACCAATTTCAAGTTCAAAATGTTCTGCTTGTAGTGCCTCCTAATGCTGTGCATATAAACGAATGATTGAACAGTTTCATAAGCAAGAAGGGTTTCGGGAAAACTCGTCACCTGTTCATGGTCACACATGACTCTCTCTTCCTCCTCCCCATTGCTGCCACCACCCTCATGATCATCACACAGCTCATCTATACTGGAAATGCCACATGTGAAGCTCATGGTCTACAGAAGTGTACAAACTGAAGTACCATCCTTTTCAGCATCCAGCCACATTCTGTTGTGTAAGGCATCACACTCATGCAGTTTGAAGGATAATTCACAAATTTTACATTCTGTTCTTGGAGATCAGCTGCATGGTTGTCCACAAACAACAAAATGTTTCTGCCTTGCACACCAATGGCAGTATCCAGTAACCTTAAGAACTCTGTTAAAATGGCTGTGATCATCCAAGACCTTTTACTTATGTAGCATTTCATGTTTCTAAAACGTGGGGTCAATTATTTTCCAATCATGATCACCACAAATAACAAAAAACAAAAACAATAACAGCAAATCACACAACTTTTAAATGTCATGCCTGAGAGAAAGCAAAGAGGATGATGCAAAAAAATACTACACTAATAAACGGAGAACTATGTTCACAGGTTTGCCACCTTATAACAAAGCCTTTCCCATTGCCCTTGTCGCTTAATCATCATTCACAGCTGGCCAATGCATGGTGACATTTTGTAGGTAAATGGTAACTACCAGTACAGGCAAGTTACTGCTAGTGTATGTTCCAAAAACATCATGTTACGTTTGCTACCTTTTTTTCGAAACATTCATTCTGGGAATATTGTGGGTCAGGACCGAGAGTTCGCAATGACTGACGCAGGAAACAGACACTTTGAGAAACGATGTACCAGATATAATTATGCTCTATTTATATGTGCGATTTTTCAGGACAAGACAAACTGAGCCATAACTGCAGGAAAACAATGCATACGGAACAATGGATAGAGGTTTCACTGTATATCAACAAAAAGCTAGTTACTCCAGTACAATTGTCACACGAACCTTTGGCTCAGAACAACTGGACTGTGACTCTGAATACATACTCAAAATCCGAGCATCTCTCTTACCTAATATGAACACCATCTGCCATGTGCTGTACCAGATCACCAATGATTTCATGTTTGATATAATACAACATTCGCACCCTCAACAGGACCCTGAAACGTGAAAAACAGAGATGCAGTAATAGCCTGTTATGATATACTATACGACTCCTACACTTTGTAGCATACTAAGACTTATATAACAAAAAACACATGACCAAAACAAGTTGGCTCAACCTGTAATGCTTCCAACTTGTACTCTAAGTGGTGCCGGGTTTGAATATCGGCCCAAAGACTGATTACCCTAACTTCAGATTTTATAAAAATTTTCCTCATCTCTTCCATGATAATGCCAGAAGAGTAACCCAGATCAAGCCACAACCACATGTTCCCACACGGTTGCCAATTCATTACTCACTATCATTCCGCCATTCAACCTTATACTGACCATACCACTAATAGTGTTATTAAAAAACTGTCATAAGTAAATAAATAAAGCACATAATACAAAATCATATTATAAAAATTACTATTAAAAATACCTGGAAGTAGTTAACCACTAAGTAAATCTGTGGAACGCTGACCACTTAAAAAAATATCATTCATCTCATATCTAAAAACCAAATATTAAAATATGCCTTCACACTCCCAAAATACACTTCACATGATGCTCTACATGCATGCACTTCTGTGCATGCCAGAGGTCTGCCCATCACCCCATTATCTTGATTCAATTTAAACGGTGTTTAAAAAATATACCATTTATTCTAAAGTAGGGTTCTACTGAAATATAAACCTGAAGCAGAGAGGCCCACATAATTTTCTTTTCATTTGTCTAGTAATACAGCTCACGATTTCCGCCCTGATATGGGATGCACTTTAAATGCTTTAAAAATTACATTCTGACAGCATGTTTATCATCTGTCCGATTATGACAGAACTTATGCCTCTTTTCACCAAGGCTATGTTGTTGGTGACTGAATAATAAGCAGAGTGTGTGGCCTCCATGTTCACCACATCTGAACACGTGCAATTTTTACTTTTGGAGTATGTTGAGAGATCAATGTTACACTAATAATTCCTGCACTGAAGATGATCTGAAGAAAAGCATTTAGGATGCAGTGTCTTAAATTCACCAGCAGAATTTTACATGCAATGAACAACATGTCTGTTAGGTGTGACATGTCTGCAACCCAAAGAAAGCCATTTCCAGCATGTTCATTAAATAGAGAAAGTAAAATTGTAACATCAACTGCAATATACTGAACTACAACTTTCCAGCACCTTCTTTAAAGATACTGTATAAAAGCTTAAGATTAATTGCAATACAATGCAATAAAATGTCTGAACACCAACTCTCCACAAATTTGAACAGGGCCAAACACTGTGCTGCCTGCCACCATTCAAAATGGTCCCTGTAGTGACCAATATGTGCCAGACAAACTAACAACCCTGTATTTTCATATTACAGTAACAGCCTATGAATATGTGAATTCAAGATATACCATAGCTGCAGACATATTTTCCCATTAACTGTTGAATTACAATTGTTTTTATGCAGCTTCCTTCAGTGGCAAAAATAACCTAACCTGTTATGTTCTACTGAAAACGAATGTAAAGAATACTGTCTTGTAGTTAAATAAGTACGACATTTCAATTTATTCAATTTGCATTTCAATGTGCACCTAATTGGAACAATAAATTGAATACAATGATCTAAAAAATGCACTGAATGGACAACTTTAAAATTAAAATATGACATTTGTTCAACCTCCTCCAGCATTAGCTTCCTGCTAACATTCAACCCACTCACTTGTTTGCATGCCTGCTCAGGTGCTTCTTGTAGTTGCTCTCCAGAAAGATGTCTCCATCATATTTCTCATGGCGGCTCCAGTCACTGGCATCAAGTGCATCATGATGCATCTGTGCTAGAGACCGTGACTCACGGAATTCTTTCTTCATGTGCTTTTTATTTTTCCTTCCTCGTGGAACTGGTGTATTCAAGCCTAAAATCAAGAGACACATGACTACCATGTACTACAATTATCATTCAATTTTTTGAGTGATCACTACAGTGGAAGATTTAAGAACACCCACTAATCTTTTCAACCCATACTGCACAAGTTCCCTTCAAAATGCTGTATAAAAAAATCTCTGCAAATAGTCACAGACCATTAGTTACTGGTGCATTAAGCAAGGACTGCTTACTACTACTACTACTACTACTCTACTACTACTTTGTTATCACCTTTATGCGGGGTATTTACAATTATATACCTGAAACAAGGTATGTTTCTAGGGTATATAGTATTGCAGCTATTCTGTAGTTATAATACAGGAAGTCCCCGACTTACGTAAGTGGATCGTTCCACAACCCTTGCGTAAGTCATTTTTACGTAAGTCGGAGCCATGTTTTATTATATACCTTATACACAATAATAATAATAATATAATAATAATTTTAATAAGTAATAAAAAACATAACAATAATTAATAATCGATACTGGAGTCACTGCCGTATTCAATTGAGGCAGAGGCAGGGGTGGGTGTGGTGGTGGTAGTGGCACAAGAAGTTTTTTTACGTAAGTCTGGAGCTACGTAAGTCGGGGTCCGTCTGTATATGGTAGCTACATATAATGTCATATCCCAAGTTGAATATTTTATTATATTGTATTATTATTATTATTATTATTATGTTGTTCTCTCTTGTCATAGGTCTTTTCTCCCTGGTACTTGTCTTGAACCAACGGTGATCCCCACAGCTCCAGTTTCAAGTTTCAGAATGAAATACTTTCTGTATTATGTGTGATGTTCCAACTATAGCCATCTTCTGTAGTGAATCTATTGAATGTTTTCCTGGTATGGCTTCCACATTTTTCTTTAAACCTTTTGTTACTATTCAAGTGGCTCCAATTATTACTGGTATAATCATACATTTCAAGTTCCACATTTGTTGTATTTCTATACATAAACTCTTGTATTTTAGTTTCTTTTCTGCTTCCTTTTGTGTAACATTTCTGTCTGCTGGTATTGTCACATCAGAAAGCATGTTTTCCCTTTTTTGTTTTTAATTATTATATCTGGCCTATTTGCTGTAACGTCTCTGTCTGTATGCACCCCTAATTCCATAACACTGTCACATCTTCATCTTCACATACTGGTTTGGGTGTGTGTGCGCGCCATTTGTCTGCCATTTCGATGCCCAGTGCTTTGCATATTGAATAATGTAAATGTGCAACATTATTATTATTATTATTATTATTAGCAGCAGCAACAGTAGTAGTAGTAGTAGTAGTAGTAGTAGTAGTAGCAGCAGTAGCAGCAGCAGTGGAGGTGGTAGAGCTATGTTGACAGTTGATTTTAATGGTCCTTGTTTTGACTGGGAATATGATTTAGTTTGACACCAATGAGCAGAAATTTTTACTCTAACCTAAAGGAAGAAGCCATTCATGTCTCCACTCTTCCTGAGTCTACATCAGCTTAATTATTTTGATTGCACACTATCTCCTTGGCCACGTATTTGCAAAATTCAATGACATTTACATTACATAAGTTGCCTTTAGCAATGGGAATGCCGGACTAACATCACCCTCCTTTTATTACTGACAGCGGAGGTTTGCAGGCAGCTAACAGGGGACTTTGGCCCTTGTTAGCTGGATGCAAACTTCTGACTTATTACAGTACTTTGCCTTGATTATTTGATGTTTTTCGATATTATGTCTTCCTATGACTGATGATGATCTGAATTTTCCCCTTGGCTTTTCAATTCCTTAACAAAAAACCTACATTTACCAACATTTAAAAGAAAAACATACTTATTACAGTAACTGGTATTAATACTGTAAGCTTGTAAAAGCTCCTATAATGTCTGACAGACTTCATTTGTTGAAGTCTGTTAATGAAAATTTAAATTCATATATGGTGGTTCACACATCAACTATGGGTCTATTTTAGGGAACAGCAACAACCAATCCAAAACGAACACCGATCATCAAAAGTAAAACAAATGCTTCCTCAGACTTCATCATAGTAGTAATATATTTTGAATGTGAACACGTGACATTTACTGGAGACAAAATAACTTACCCATGTGATTTCTTGGAAGCCTGGCTTCTCCATTTTCAGATGGAGTAATAAGATCCCAGATAAAACTTCGGATTTTGTCATCACCACGATAATATCTCAAACAGAACAGCAACTGAAAAAAAAAGTGCACACTGTAATTACAATGCTTCTTCTGCCCCCAAACGCCTGGAAATAATTTGAACTCTACATGTTGTCTTATTTTGGGACGTGCAAGAAATGTGAAATTCAATTATCATTCAGGCTGAATACAAACATATTTAAACGTCTACACAGCAGGCCCACCTTGTTGGTACAATTGTGTATTGCAGTTTCACTTATTCGCAGAACTATTGTGATCACCCTCGTGCACCAATACAGTGCTCTCGCTTGTTTGCAGTCACTGTTTTGGCACCATACAAAGCAGGTGTATAGGGGCATGCAGAAGAAAGTGAAGCAATCGATGATTACTCTTTCTTCACTAAGTCTTCAGTCTCCTCCTCTGCCATACATTCTACGTCATTTGATCATCATGAAAATTTCCAGCCACGCACACAAATACCAGTCCAATAACCCCAATAATCCTGAACACAAATTTTTGGAGTTCTGTATCACGTTTTTGTCTGTCTTTGATTCCCCTTATGCCATTTTCCCCACACAGTCTCAACTTTGCACACTGCAGTTTTACTACTGTGGGATATTTCAGGTACATAGCAACCCCCCCACCCCTAACGGTGAAAGGTTCCTGTACTAAAGAATTACGATACCGTACTTGTAAGGGTTTTAGATGGGAATGATTGAAAACGTGTCACATTTAACTGAAAACATATATATATTATATATATTTTCCTTCAACATACATATCTGTGTTTAAACTAACAGGATAATACTGAATTTACAATCATATCATTACAGGAATTTAAACATTATTTTCAAGACTACAGTACCCAATTGCCACGGTAATTTTCACAATACAGATCATTCTGTAATATCACCAGTTTCATTTTTATTACAACATACATTCTCATCTAGCTTGGCTTAACAGGGGTAAACAATGTAGCAAGTCAATCTGATGTAAACCCTCACACCAATTTCATTCATTCAGCGTTCCCACATGCCAACGTAAATCCATTACCTACTAAGAATTTTGTATGGTTAATGTAATGAAATCTAATTTTAATGTTTGGCAACCCATTGTGTTTCTTACTATACTGAAATCTTTTTCCCCAACTTTATCACTGAAAGTGGGGATAATCTTCTACCTGAGTAAACGTGGTAATTATCAATTTCTCACAAAGTCCCTGCATTAAGGGCATACATACTTCAAAGCCAGTATTATTTGGGCACCTGAATGCTGAACTGCCTTCTACCACACAAGCAATGAAGCTGTGATTTGATGCCCACTCACCGAGCATGGCTGTATGCTTGTGTCTTTCCTGTGTATGTGCTATATTTTGGTACAGGCAGAGGCCTTGCAACAGGCTAATTCCTTCTCCAAGGAGTCCTACCAAATGCCTACAAACAAGATCCAGAAACCTCAAAAATGGGAGGTCCTAAGAGGCAGTGACCTGTTAGTGCCACATACAGCAGCTGTAGATTACTGGTGAAGAGCCCCGCCACTCCAAACAGAGCGGCGTAACCGACACAGGTCATATTAATACTTACTATAACACGGGCACAATCTTCTACGTCACTTTCTCTCCATCTCCGACGGAAGTGACCATGAGCTAGTATCTCAGGCCACCTTCCCCACCTTCAAGAAACAGACATGCCTTTTAAAAACGATTTCGGTGAACTACGACTTCAAAACTACTACACTACATGTTTCAGTTCTTTTGAATCAACTCAAAGTGAGCCTCAGGCTCGCTCAGTATTAGCATGGCTAGTCATCACAAACAGACAGGTCACTGTAAAGGCAAAAACAAATTTCTACAATAAAACACATCTGGTGACACTTTACGCACACAGTATACTGTATTAATTTTGTGCAAACTTTGTTTTCAAACAGTAATGGGATATGTAAGGTGACCTGAAGAGTCATACTGCTGTAATGCTACTTAATTTCACAGTACTGAAGACCTGTTGGGAACAGCAAAGAGTAGAAAGGTGTATCCTACCATGGATTACAGAAACATTCAACATTATCTTTACAATGGCCTTGACAGTCACATACAAAACATTCCTTGCCCTAAAAAAATTTTTTTCAGATCCTCAGACTGGACCCATTCATTCACAGTAATTACATTTTTGTTCACAGAAGAACACTGTTCATATTCACTTTCTGAATCGTCCCTCCTGCAATAAAGCAAAGTTCACCCTCGAACAGGCCACGAAGGCCCAGAAGGAAGGACACAGAGTTAGTTCATATTCTTCACAGGTACACCAACTAGAACCATCTTGTTATCATGTCACCAAGACACACTTTTGTATTTCCAATTCATTACCATCAGTTTGTCTTTGCAGGCCAAATTCATTTTCTAAATTCTGCCTTCTTTATTTCAACAGGATTTTGATCCTGTCTTGACCTAAGTTTTCCACGGAATGAGTCCATTTACATACAGTTCCACTTTTGGTTATGACACTATCATTCGAAGGGGTTTTGTGGTTTTACAGTTTATTTCTTATGTTAAATAAAACATGGTGGGATGCTCTACATGAGATGTCCACATCATGAGTCAAGTTACAGATTGTAACATGTCCTGGTTTCATAAGCAAGTCACAGTTTAATCAGTCCTGAATCTTGCACACTGTCAAATGAAAACACCCCATTTTTTAAATTTGGAAATGCTATCATTTACCACCAAAGCTACATAATCTAGATACTGATAGCATCACTACATAAACCACTCAAACAGTGTATCCAATACAACTGGTAAATGAGGATAAACCTACAGTACAGCATTCACATTCAAACTTTCCCAAGTATCTCAATGTATTCTACATATTTTAAGCGATCAACTTACCCAAATGTCAAAAGACCTCTTTCAACTTTGAAACACTCGCTTCGGGCCCAACTGCCATACACAATTTCACCATCCTTAGGGACATAATCATCACTCAAGAACTTCAACCTTGATTTCTTCCCATGTTTTGTCTTGCTTCTTCGTCCTGTAACATAGTAATGTATAATGCATATTATGAAGTATGGTAACAAACCACAAAACACATTAAAGGCTAGGGAGGAAAATAACTATAGCAAATACATTACAATGCTGATTTCTTCAAAACTGTTACTTCTGTGGAAAATGGATGGTACACACCGTGCTACAAAAATCAAGCACCTAAAATTTTCTAAGTTCCATAATGACATAGGCTTGCAGCTGCTGTCATAACTCCAATCTCTCATTATTTCCCACTATTTGTCGATGTGTGGTTTTCTCTGCCTTCCATTCATTACAGATGTTTACACCAGACATCTGCTAAACAAAGGCACCAATATGTCTAATTTGAAGATAAACATGAATAAAAGTTCATTAATTTTCCAAGATGTGACTAGGTTCTGTGGCAAAACACAGATGAAGACTTCAACATCCATATTCACTCACAGCCTGGCAGAAAAGGCAAAAGACTAGTATTCATCAGAGATCAAACAAGCTAGTCTGAGTCTTAGTACCAAAACTGAGTATTTTTTGTGGCATATTGCATTCCCACAAATACTAATTTAAAATGTGTAGTTACACTGTTTAACTATATGTTCCAAAACTTATTTTAACTGCATTGGTGAGGTTAAAGTGCAAGTGAAGCAGATATTTCTATTATCTTTCTGTGATTTTTGTTTACTGGCTGATATCTGCTGCAAATTCTTCTGATGAATGGAAGGCAGAGAAGAGCCACACATTGACAAATACTAGGAAATCACAAATGATTGGAATTATGATAGCACCTGCAAGCTTATGTCACTTCTGGGACTTTAATTTTAGGTGCTTGATTTTTGTTGCACAGTGTACCATCCGTTTTCCAAATGGACAAATACAAGAAAATTATAACTCACTGGAATTATGACAGCAGATATATGCTTGATCACTTCTGGTTTGGAATGTAGAAAACCTCAGACTTGATTTTTGCTGCACAGTGTGTACAGGCAATATGCATGGCAAAGATGAGAAATATATATAAACTTTTATGTCGGAAAACCCGAGTGGTAGCAACCATTTTGGAGGTCTAACAGCAGATGGGAGGATAATATTAAAACGGATTTTAAACTAACTGGTGTGGACTGAATTCAATGAACTCAGGATAAAATTCAGTGGAGGGCTCTTGCAAATAGAGAAACCTGTGAGTGTTATAAAAGGCAGGGAATGTCTTGACCATTTAACTGGCCATCAGTTTCTCACGAACTGTTCCACGAAGTTCTAAACTGAAGTTCATAACATCAGTACACAACAGTGGGAACAGTGCAGCTACCCCTTCATGGCAAAGAGCTTGGATAAATGTTTTCAAAGTGATGATGGACATTACCCATGCACACGTACACTCAAGTGTAAAACTTACTTGCACCATGCTCAAACCAGTAAACAAAAAAGATGATCAAAATAACACATACCAATGGTATAATAACTGCACAGCTTTTGTAACTTGAGAGAGAGAGAGAGAAAAACACACACACACACACACACTTGTATCCTGTTTTGTAACAATGCCTTAATTAGTCACCAAAAGTTCAATTTCCACTGCTGTGCCAAACTGTTACTGTACCTCTGCCCCTTCCAACTCCTATAGATGGATCTTCATCACTTTCAGACGAACTGTCCAATTCTGACATATCCACAACACTCTCGTCATGGCCATACCTCTTTATTTGTGTGCGACGTCGTGGTTCAGAAATAACCAATTCATTCTGTAACAGTTGGAATGACACCACTTACTACCTAAAGTAAATTAATTGAAATCATAATCATTACATTAAAATATAGAGTAACTGTAAAGGACACATACAATGTTAAATAGGTGTATCTCCTAAATGTACGCTCGACAGTTTTGTGTAGACCACTGTTTCTCAGTGGGACAACAAAGAACTGCACTTCATGCAAGATGGAGCACTATCACACACTCTGCACTTCCTGAACGTGCGTTGCTTGACAACCATTTTCTTGGTCAGTGGACTGGGTGTCAAGGACCAACAGAATGGCCTCTGCCAAGTCCTGATCTTACTCCATGTGATACTTTTGTGGTGCTGGGCAAAGGAGGACATCTACCAACAAAAACCAAAAACACCTGATAAACTGGAACAATAAATCTGAGATATTTTTTCCCAGCTTTCCTCTTGACTTCTCAACAAAAAATGTTGAATCGGTATCTACCAGGCTGCACTATATGGTGGTGTATGGGCTTTAAAACTTTAAAGAAAACTGTAGCAATATGGCATTCCATTTAGGAGACAGAATCATTTAACATTCCATATGTACTTTCCCATCAGCCTCTACATGAAGTCTTCCTACATCCCATAATTTCTGGACCATAAAGTGCACGTTTTTTTCTGGAAAATACTGTACAAAATTCTCCTGCATCTGACTTTCAAAGTAACTGAGATGCCAGCATTTGATGGAGGGATGATAGTGGTTATCACATCACCCATCTCTGGAGGGAGAGAAACAAAGCCTCACTGTTCCTTGCACTAGTTGCTTGGTATCACATATTCCCACCTAGCAAACAGTAACAAGTTTATTGAAATTAAATAAGTTCTCCTAATAGAATGTGTAGTAAACAGATAAGGGTTTTGTATGCTGTATGCAGGATTCAAATCACATGTGACAAAGTGAAAGAGCATGGTAATAGGCAACCAGCAGACATTTTTGTTCCTTTCCAATCACAAAAATATGTGGAGATGACAGAGGAAAAACTACAAAAATTGGAAGAAGAATACACAAGTTTTGTACACATACCGCAAAATAGCCTGACCTGGAAGAAGTTATGAAGAACTGGACAAGAAACCACACCTTAACATGTAAAAAAAAAAATATATTTTTTTTCTTCCTAAATCTGCCTTCTAAAATCTTGGTGCATCTTACAGGCGGGTAATAATTCTTCTTTGTTTCCTTAGCTCATTTTTGGTATGTGGCAGTCACATTTAACTTACTCTATATTTTTTATTTTTTGCATAAAATGAGAAGCTGCCAATATTCACAACAACTTGAAAAAGTGACTGATGGTCGGACAGACAGACAGACAGTAAAGAATGCTGTGCCCCTTGTGTGCATGCAAATGAAACAGGGGTAACTGGTAACACAGGACTGCTAAGTCAGGTTCCTGCTTACCTTGTCATTCTCCTCCACTGTATCAATCTCAGCTTTCTTGGCCCACTTCTTCCAGAAATCTGGATCATCAATATCAATATCAGATCGAATTCCAGAGGAAGCAAAACTAGCTTTGGAGAAAGTAGAACCCTTCTCTGACTCTAAAGTAATGATCTGTGTGCGACGTTCTAGAATCTGGTCGATGTCTTCTTCACAGAATTTGTCTCCAGCACTGTCTTCATCCATTATTGCACCATATGCACCTAAAGCAACAATTATGAGGATTGAGAAAATAAAGTTCACTGACACATTTGGATGTTCAAGTGACAGAGAGACAGCTACATAAAATGGTCCAACATAAAGGACTAAAAATGACATGGGATACAGAATATTCCTCATTAGGAGACAAACTCAAAATATATTTATACTTTGCGGCATGCTTTCTCCAACACTGCATTTTTTTCCTGGTGCCAATAAAATCAGTTCAACCAAATTCCATTGTAAAACAAATTCATTATTATGAAATACATATACTAGGCCACACAAGACTGTTTTAGGATGCCAATATTTCTAACGTCTGGGTTTAAAAGCTGCAACGTTGTGCTGCCAAGAGTAGTTAGGTGCATAACTGGCGCTCCTTTGATTTCACTGCCTTTCACTGAAAAATATGTACTCTGACTTCAACACCATTCATGTTACATGTACACAGAACCCAATTTTCTTGTTTCTGCCAAAAAGTTTAATTATTCTTTAGCCTTAACTAACAATTAAATTTAAAAAATCAAGCTCTGTTAACAAGCATTAACCTTTCTTTAGCAGGTCCTCAATTTCCTTCTTGGAAAGCTGTTTGTTGTTGTGGTCTTTGCCTTGAGTTGTGTTCATGCTCTGTAACAATGCCTTGTCCAGGCCCAGCTTCAATGAAGCCTTGTCAAACATCTCCCGTTCGTAAGTATTACGGCATAAGAGTCGGTACACTTTAACCATCTTCTGCTGCCCAATACGGTGACACCGAGCTTGTGCCTTTAAAAGACAATAAATTACACCACTTGTGTTCACTATATTTTCCAAAGAGATGAACATTCATACCCATTACTTCTCACTGCACTATCAATTTACTTTTCTCAAAATAAATGACAGCACAAGTGAAAAAACCAGTAGATTCTAATACACAGTGTGTTGGAATCATGACTGTCAGCTTCCACCAACTTTGTTAAATGTGTAAAATCTCTAACAGCAAGGATTAGTTATTCTCAAGACACATATCTCTTTACAGGAGACTTTTCCTTCAAATACTGGTGCTACAGAAAAGGTGAATATTTTGGGGATATTCGGTTTGAAATAAACAGACAATGTCATCTCAGTTGTTTTACAGACAATGTCACTAAGAATTAATCTAAGTGAACCAAAGATGTCAAAAAGAGATCAACATCTCGTGAATTTGTGCTAATAATAGTAAATCAAAGTAAATAAAAATGGTCCTCTAATGGGTTGCATGATCGCTTGATTACCCTGACCTTACAAATAAACTGTGCCAATGGGTCTACTTCACAGAAAACAACATACCTGTAAATCATTCTGAGGGTTCCAGTCACTATCATAAATAATAACTGTATCTGCAGCTGTCAAGTTGATTCCCAAACCACCAGCTTTTGTACATAGCAGGAAAACAAAACGGTCAGAATCTGGCTTGCTAAACCTGTCAATTGCAGCTTGACGCAGATTGCCGCGGATGCGCCCATCTATCCTTTCAAATGGATACCTAAAACACAAATATTTTCATCACAAAACCAATAGCAACATCTCATATTGTAGCAAAAACTGCATTCAGAGCCACAGAAATGCAAATCAAACAGCCACTTAACAAAATCACCTTGCCCAGTATAGCAATGTGTATCACAGATACTGTACATCACCACCTGTCCCCATTACTCACCTGTTTCAAGTTGGTGAGCATACTTTCACAGCCCTAACTGCAGATATATAAGTATATCATCATCATCGGCACTACAACTATAAAGAGTCTTGGCCTCCTTTATACAAGTACAGTAAAACCCCTATTTAATGAATTGCTGGGGGATTAGAACACATTTCACTAAATCAAGGTTTTCATTAAATGGAGATTTGTTTAAATGGAGCTATTGTCGGGACATGAAAAAATCATCACTAAATCCGGGATATCACTAAATGCTGGAACACTAAATCGAGGTTTTACTGTATATGTAACTGAATATTACAGAGTAAGTAAAAGCATTCAAATCATAACTAGTAACACTACAATAAATGAACTTACTTCCTGTACACCAAGTAGTCTTCTAGTATGTCTAAACAGCGCACCATTTGACTAAATATGAGAACCCTGTGACCATTTGCCTTTAGCTTTGGGAGTAGCTTGTCAATCAGAACCATCTTGCCCGAAGAATGGATCAGAGCTTGGTAATAACCATCAGGATCATCAGTACTCAACTGTTTTGTCTGCCGATAATCAAACTGAATCTGTTCTTCAGCACCTGAAATAAGTGATGTCCATGATTTAATTTAGAATGTTTTATTCCTTCACACTGCAGAGCTACACAACCTGTTTACCAACCACACCCAAGACCATGACAGTATATGCCAGAAGGAACTGTACAGAATTTTAAGGATTTTGGTATACCAGAAAAATTACATTGGTATCTATGAACTTAAACATCAAAGGCAAAGTTCCAATACAGGGGGCATTACTGGCAAACTCCAATACAGAGTAGTAGTA
Source organism: Reticulitermes speratus (assembly GCA_021186555.1). Lineage (NCBI taxonomy): Eukaryota > Metazoa > Arthropoda > Insecta > Blattodea > Rhinotermitidae > Reticulitermes > Reticulitermes speratus. The sequence goes on from JAJKFL010000237.1 coordinate 27,820,408, forward strand.
GTATCTTGTTCAATCTGTACTGGAAAAGTAATCAAGGATACAACTATCAACCCAAAAAGAACTATTTTCCATACAATTACAAGGTACATGCTACATGCAAAGAAACAGTAGATGCAGAACTCTATAAAGAACTGTAGAGTCAGTTGTAGACCACCTTTTGAAACAGAGGCTAAAGTAAATTGACTTGTAAGTGCAGAGTGGACAGGAGGATAGAATACACAAAACAAAATATATAACAGCAACAAGAAATAAAAAAAAAATGGAGTGCGAAACAATAGGCTGCAATTAAATTCATCAGTCTTTAAACATCTAAGTTATTCTGTTTATCTAGGTTCTATGAATACACATACTAATGAAAGATCAGCAAAGCTTAAAAAGGGACGGATGAAAAAAATATGTAACATGATTTTTCAACAATATTTCCCTCTCCAACTTTTAAAGTAATCTGAGCTTCATATCTCAATTACAGATGGAGTTAGAGCAATCTGAAAACATCAAATCACCATAAAATTGCACTTCTAATTCAAATAAAATAAGAAATATTGCACTTCACATATGTCTAAAATTGGAGTGGTAGCTTACCTCTATAATCGGTTGTACCTCTCCATATTTCTTAAGATATGTTTGGTTCAAGTTGTGGCCTAATGTTATATGGCCCTTATGTTTAGTTCAGTATGTAGACAGCAATATCGCTCAAGAACAGAGTCAAAATAAGACCATCATCTTACCATTGAGAAGGTACGGATGAATGCAACATTTGCGTAGCTCCATCATGGTGTTCATTAAATTGGGCACATTTGCTGAAGTTGTACCTTTTGACAGGAATGAGAAGTTCCTTTCCAGAATTCCACGATAATATTTCTTCTGAATATTGGTTAGTTCCACCTGAAAATATTTCATATGATAAAATTTTACAGAACACCAATAACAAAAAATACACTTTCTAAATTTTAACTCAAATATACTGTGCACTGAAATGCTGTACAAACATGCACAAGGTCTCTTATCACAAATGCAGAAACTGGAAAAAAACTTTCACAATAAAGACAGAATATCTAAGTCAAATATGCATAAAGAACACATGGACACAGCTCTAATAACAGAACTGCTGTGCATTTCATTTCCAGTTTAAATTCTGACCAGGGACAGCTACTTTGGCTGAAGATTTTGTGGGTCTTGATCGCTTCAGGCAAATACCACTTACAACTATTCTACAACTGTGGCCTTCTATACCTCTCTAACTCAAAACTCCTGTAAATCTAGAATTCATTATCCTACAAATATAGCTTACAAAGGTGACACAGCATTATAAAATAAAAGAAGAAAGCATTTGACTGAACTTGGCTTTTAATAATACTAGAATTTCCCAAACACACACTATTTAATATTTCTACCTTAGCACTTTTCTCATTAAATTACTTTCATATTTACATCTGGGCAGCTCTGATCCTCTCTATCTGCATTAACTGCACCATCACATACTGCAATGTACAGTCTGTCAACATGCATATTCCCAATGTTCATCTTGCAGCACATCTAGTAATCTTACAGAGCGATATCTTGTAAAAACACCATTTGGGTACTACCTTCAAATTGAAAGCTTTTTTACTTCACTGGAATAAAAAACATGTTCTCCTTGCTGTCATACTGCTCAGAAAAATGAAGCCACTTTTCATGTTCTGTAAAAATCCCTTATCCTTTATTCTTGCTGAACATACTGACACAACATTTTGTCTTCAAGCCAATCACAGAAGCTGAGCAAGCCATCATATAATCATATCAAAGCATAAAAATCAACTTCTTATGTTCCCACTGGCTACAGCGAGGCCCAGCGAAGCAAGAAACCTCGCTTCCTGCTTGGAATGCTGGGATGTTGACACACTCACTCAAGCATAAGCCAGATCTTGGATTTAATACACGTGACAACACTAAAGATATTAAGAAACAATGAACAAAATGTTGTATGCACTTGTCTAACAACAGCCTCACTCTTTTGCATAATTTTTTAAAACTGAATTAAAATTGGAGAGTTACACAGTTTCCATTTCATATGACAATGATCAAATAAGAATAAGCATCAAGCAGTAATGGAATTTTAAACACATTAATTTGTATTTCATCTCTGTATAAAACACCATTTACATAATATTCTCAAAACTTGACACTGCCTTCCTGTTCTGTACTTGGCTTATAATTGGAAGCACATCACAATAAGAGCTGCCCACTAGTGCACTGGGAGGAGAGGCAAAGCATAAGGAAAACTATACCATTAACAATACCTGTCACATCTGATCAGGAAACAGGCAATTTTGTGGTACAAGAACAATCTTATATTTCCTTGTTGAACATTTTGAGAGGCAATTATGCAGTTGAGACAATTACATTAAGTAAATACAGAACAAGAATTTTTACCCAATTGATCGTCTGAAAAATGGCGAGGTTCACCTTATGATCACCCACAAAGGTAAACATGCCCTGCACAGGTATTTTTTTGAAAACAGAAGATTACTGTCAGGTGGGGTGGGGGGTCATCTTATATTCATGTGAGCATGGTACAGTATACAATTTCCTGACTTCATTCTGAAAGAAATAATGAACAGATGAATACCACTCAAACACATGTGCAGGTACTTACCTCTACAACTGTTTCTTCCTTTGGAGCAATTGATTTCTCTACATCTTCTTTCAGTCTCCTTAGCATCATAGGTTTCAGAATGAGTTGAAGCTTTTGCACTTCTGTTTCAGTCTTCAGAGCTCCAAATTCTTGGAGGAAGGCTTCACTGCTTGAGAACTGTGTTGGTTCCAGGAAGTTGAGCAGAGAGAACAGTTCATTCACATTGTTCTGGAGAGGAGTCCCAGACAACAGGACTCGGTGTTCCTGTAACATGATACTTCGTTAAATGTGCTATTGAAATAAAGCAAAGTGTCAATACAGATAAAGCCTGTGTTTCCTGATGTATAAGGTACACCTAAACAGCCAGGATAGGGTAGTCAGCATAGCAACTCGCTACAGCCTGGATGCTTCACGAACCTGATTGGGGCAAGATCTTCCACACCCCGCCAAAATGGCCCCAAGATCCACCCAGCCTCCTGTACAATGGGTACTGCTCTCTTTCCTGGTGGCAAAGCAGCTGGGGCATGGCATTAACCACCCACCCCCATCTAGTGCCAAGGTTAAAAGAGAGATTACAGCTATACCTCTACTCCCTGTCTGGGCCTGCACGGCACGTTATAGGGAGAACTTCACTTAAAGAACGCCTAACTTAGAACAGTCAAGATTCTGTATCTGATCTGGTTGCCATGTAATCATGAACATTTTACACTTCAAAGCAATCCATGTCCCAGCCTATTCCCATGGCTGTTTTGTTGCTTGGCAAATGTTTAATTAATAAAGTGATTATGATGCTGTGTCACAATGTTAAATAACAGAAAATCAGTACAGAATCTTCATTCATAAAATTTATAAATCAGCACTTACATTACATCAGCAGTTCACTTAAAAAAAAAAGGTAAAGAGTGAGTTCTCTTACCACCCAATTACATTATTTCTTTGGCCACAGCTTCAAATTTACAGTCTGGTCATACTGAATAATACACAAGCAAAATAATCAAAGCAACATTTATTACACAGTTTCTGTTATGTTCACACGTCAATAAACATTGTGTCTCGGCTCACCAAATTCAACAGTCTCAGTCCTTCAAGCAGCTTGCAGTTTCTGTTCTTCAGGCGATGAGCTTCGTCGATAACACAAAGCCGCCAGTTAAATTCCCTCAGTTCCAAGCAATCAGCAATTATAATCTCAAAGGTAGTGATAAGCACATTGAACTTTGGTATATCTTTCACTGGCACTCCTTTCTCATTCCTGTAGTACATTTCATACTCCTGAGCCATGTTTCTACTTGCAGTCCTGCAATTATATGATAGTTTCTTTTTACAACATATTATTAACTTTTTGGCTTAATGGAAAAAATAATTTTCAAACAGAAAATCTGAATCTTCTAAACAAAGACAACACCTTTTTACCCAAAACACTGCCTCTTATTATTCAATACAAATAGTAAAAAATCAATGTAAGAACTGCATACATTTATAATTAACCAACGTCATGCTCACTCCAAAGACAGGACATGACACTGGAAGGGAAACACGAAGACAGGAGGATGAGAACACTCCCTTTCCTGATCATTTCACAGTGCCTATAAAAGAATTATACAAATGCATTCCTTAAAGCAAGCTCGCACAACCTGTAGCTCACGCGCAACATGACACAGTGTCATGTTGCCAAAGGAGACACTTAAAATGACAGAACATCTTTAACCCCTTCCCCTGGCAAAGCCAAGATAGAATATCCAGCAATTACCACCACTTACATATTCCCAAGTGACCCTGTTATAAATCTTATTGTTAGTATGCTAGAGGTAGTTCTTTGCTGGGAGTAAAATAACTTTGTCCAGGATTGTGGACCTGTACTGCAACGGGGATGTTTTATGGTTAACAACCTGCAAACATGCAAGCACCAGTGGAGACAACCATTAGCTTTCAGTGTTCTAGGATTTCTGAACTGGGGGCCCACCTCTTCAACTGCAAGTTTTACAGTATAAGTCTGACCAGTGCCGATCCTTAGTATGCCTTATTTGCTTCTAAGTGACTGTTTGTGAGGTTTTGGCTTCTGGTTTTCATGTTACAAAGAAAACCTGTTATATTTTCAGTGTATTTGTGGGTGTAAAATAAAATGGCTTTTCAGTGCAGTGGTAATATAAAGATATTGAGAACATATGTGTATAATTTGAATGAAAAATGGGAGAGTAAGTATTTCATCACCAATGCCAACAACAAATGTGTATGTGTGTATGTTTAATAAGCAGTGCTAGTGCAGCTGTTAGCAAGAAATGTAATGTTTAATGACATTTCATGACCACATATAACAACTTCCAGTTCATGCAATTTACTGTGTCTGTGTTTCTAATCCATTTCAAGAGAGTGATGTGAGTGAGAGTACTGCAATTACTTTTTCAGTGTTCCAGGAAAATGTGAATAAACTAGAATGTGAGATTATTAATTTGCAGGCTTATCACTGAAATGAAACAAAAGTAAATGACAAAAGCTTTTGGAATTTGATGCTGTCTGCACTGTATCCTATTCTCAAAGGACTGGCATTAAGTGCTTTCGGTTATACTTACTTAAACAAATCAGCATTTTTAACAATGGTAATACCAAAGATGAAATACAGATCATCATTAATTGATAGGCACTTAAAATGACTGATGACAGTGTGACAGTAGGTACTGCCAAATGCACTCCTTAACTGTAACAAGCTAGCTCAGGGGTCGGCAAACATTTTTGTAAAGGGCCAAATAGTAAATATTTTAGGCTCTGCGGGCCAAGAGGCAAACTCGAGGATATTTATGTAGGTAGGCCTACTTAAATAACAAGGGGGAAGGGAAAGAAACAAGTATTCACAAATTTATTGAACAAAATGTAACGTAATAATAATAATAATAATAATAATAAGTACACTACAATTGTTTGAAATACAGCTCTACTAATGAGAAGAATGGAATTGCCTTTTTGAGATAACATTTCACCAAATTGGGGTCCAAAGTTAGTACTCCCTATCATCACAATTGATTGCAAATGTTCATCTGTTAATGCTGACCTGTATTGACATTTTACGTATTTCATCTTTGAAAATGTCTTTTCACACAGGTAGGTGCTGCCAAATACAGATATAAATCCCCGAGCATACGATCTTAATTGACCATATTCATCGCTTGGAAGACATTTATAGAATTCTGTTAGATTCTTCTCTTGAAATTTGCCTTTTAGCATGTCATCACACTGCAGATTAATCACTTCCAATTGAAGGTTAGGTGGAAGCTCCTCAATTGTACAGTCAAATGGATTTTGAAATATGGAAATGTCTTCTGCACTTGCATCAAGATCCGAAAAACGCTGCTGGAACTGTAGTTTGAGCTCAGAAAATATATCCGCTGCAAATTTGTGTGGGAATGGAGATTTCACTTCTTTTTTTTTTTTAATTTTTGACAGCATGGGAAATCTACAAAGCAGCTTGACATGATCTGTGACTCAATCAATGCCAGTTGTCGTCGAAATGACTTTACCGCAGTATAAGTTTCACATATGAGCACTGTTTTGCCTTGTAGTTTTAAGTTGAATCCATTAAGCAATCCTATGATATCTGCAGCAAAAGCTAATTTCCAAAGCCATTCAGTGTTCGATAATAGTGGTTGATGTTGGTTTTTCTCGTTGAGAAAAATTTCAATCGCTCCTCTGAGTTCAAAAAATCTCAATAAAACTTTACCACTGCTGAGCCATCAAACTGCTGTATGGTAGGGTAAGTCAGGATATTCAGCTTCCATTTCTGACAAAAAATCACGGAACTGACAATGGTTAAGTCCACGAGAGCAAATGAAGTTCACTGTTGACACAACTGGTTCAAGAACACATGATAGATTCAAATATTTCCCACAAAGTACCTGCTGGTGAATAATACAATGAATAACCATAGGCTTTGAACACCTTGCATTTTCACAAGCCTTGTAAATGTTTCCAACTAAGCCTTTCTCTGTTCCACACATATTTTTACCACCATCAGTTGTGACACATTTTAGCTGATTTCACTTCAGATTGTACTTTGTTAACATTTTCTCAACTTCCTTGAAAATATTTTCGCCTGTAGTTGTTCCACGCAGACTATTCATAGAAGCTAATTCTTCAGTCACTTCAAACTCAGCATTGACTCCTCAAATAAACAGCAGCAACTGAGCAGTATCAGTAACGTCTGTCGACTCATCAAGAGCCAAGGAAAACCACTCAAAATCATTTGCCTTGTTATTTAATTGGCTATTGATGTTGCTCCCAATGTCCTCAACTCTTCGAGCAACTGTTTTCGCCGTAAGGCTGATAGATTTAAAAAAAATCATTTTCCCTGGACACATTTCTTCGGCTGCTACAATCAAACATGATTTGATTAACTCACCATCAGTAAACGGCTTTCCTTCCTTGGCTAACAAATGGGCTACTCGTAAACTGACTTTAGTTGCAGCCTCATTTTCATTTTTCATTTTCGTGAAGAAATTGCGTTGTGATGAAATATTCCATTTTAAAGTTTCCAATTTTTCTGATCGTTGCTTTCCTGAGAGTTGGGAATATTGTGTCGAGTGCTTAGTCTGGTAATGACGACATATATTGTAATCTTTTAGTACAGCTATAGTGTCATTGCACAATAAACACAATGCTTTGTTATCTAATTCGGTAACACTCCACTCTGCCTTAAAAGCACGACATTCGAAGTCCACTTTTCTTTTCTTTTCTTTTCTTTTCTTTTCTGGTTTTGACAGTGACATGATGGATATGCACGGGTAATAAAATGAGAACAAAATGTCGCAGAACAGCGATACACGTGGCACTGGAAACGCTGCCGAATTATAACTGCGTGGCGTCACAGCAGAGGCCACCAAGCAGCGTGCCAATGCGAAGCTATACGAGCGCCACATACAGTTCCGTTATAGCGCGTAGTTTGAAATTTTAAAGAATTTGAAAATGTAAAATCCATTCTCAGCTCGCGGGCCATACAAAATGAGGCGGCGGGCCGGATTTGGCCCGCGGGCCGTAGTTTGCCGACCCCTGAGCTAGCTGAAGAGATGCAGTGTTAAGTAGCATACTGAATTCCCTAACATTTTTTCCAATGAACTATGATCCTGACAGAACATTACATACATTCATACTGCATTTCCTGTCTCCTAATCTACTGTTTTTCGTATTTCCTATGCCTAGTGTATGGGTTCTCTTGTTAGAGTTTTTATGATAAAAACAAAATTCTATGTGAATCAGCTTATATTGGTCTATTTTCCTTCAGGTATTACCATAAGAAAATGTGTGAATATTTGGACAACTTATTAGCTGTTTATTTATGGACACACATTACCAGTTCATATTGTAAAAACGTGCTAAAAATAGTCACATCCTATCCTAGGTTGTGTATTGCATTATTTTTATAAATTTTCCTATTATCATAACTGTGCTTTTTATTGCACATGATGTACCGAAAAATACACAGGCAAAATTACACATATAATTATGTGTATACTTATTCATTCTTCCAAATTTTGCTGAAGGTGCCCACATCACACAAAAGGTTGAGCAGGCCTGCCTTAAAGGTCAGTGTCTTTATTCTTATACATGTAGAAGATCAAAAGCCACACTTACAGTAAAATTAAGGCCATACATTGAGCTTTTCTGCCAAAGTTACATCCAGTCACTTCAACATGTGTTCCATGTGTTCAGAAATAAACAAGTATGATCCTTAAGTTGGCACCTTTACTCTCTTACTTTACAACTACATATATGAAGATAAATGGCTGTAATGACTGTCACATCATTTTGAATCCCTTGCTAATTAAGTCCCTTAATTTCAGTGACCTTGAGAGCTAAGCTGGCGGTAGAATTGCTACCAGTAGGGTCTCCCAAGCCGGACAAATCAAGAGGGTGGAACCAGACAAAGACACATGCCTAGGAGATGGGAAATCCAATAAAAACTCCCCTGATGCTGGAAGCAGCGACATCAGTAGCGACTTTAAGCACAGAGCAAATGATGCTCGAGATGGTTCACGATCGTGTAGCAACAGGCGTGACCAGATTGGTCTGAACGGCTACTGTACTGCGATGTGGAAAGCAAATGGAAAAACTACCACATTATTGCTTTTCCTGGATAGTCTCTTCCAGAAACAGAGACAGATATGAGATGCTTCCTCTGCTTTGAAGAGGCTATGGACCTGTCGTAAGACAGACTACAGAATGAATGACTGAATGAATGAATTTCACTTTGTGCATTCAATTCATCACAATTTTCTTACAGATTCTTATTCCATAATTATTTGGTGTTAATTTCAAGTGCTGTTATTACAAGACCTAAGTCCAAAAAAACATATTAAAGTAATGTACACCCAATAATTAGCATAGCAGTACAGATGTCTCTATTATTTGAAGATGGGACAGCCTACATACAATCCCGAATGCATGCAAAGGACATGACTGCACACATGGTAAAACTCAAATTACAAACATACCGAGGTAAATAAAATGATGAGGATTCAGGTTACACGGAGCAGCTAGGTTATTTATTCCCAACATTTTGAAGGAATGTATTACCTTCAAATTCAGGGACCAAGGAGTCCTAGGCCTCTTTGGCATCAAGCATGTAAGTTAAAAACTGCACAAATACGGACCTACGTGCTCTCAAAAATGTCACAGCTTTATTAAAATAACTGGGAGCTCATTAAAGCAAGAACAGCTCTATACACTCAACACTTAAGAAAATAAAATACTTACGATCCATGATAAACAATAACATTCATGTCCGTCCACGCTTCAAACTCCCGCTGCCAGTTAGGTATAGTGGACAGAGGTGCTATGACAAGAAATGGTCCTCTAATACCATACTCATGCACAGCATGGATAAATGTCAATGACTGAATTGTCTTCCCCAGACCCATCTCGTCTGCCAAAATGCAATTTCGCCTGAAATTAAAACAAAAAACAATAAGAAATAGTCCGAAGTAACACACCTCTATCTGTAATGTACACTTCTCGGCTATAATGCGCTACAAAGTTCCCAGTGTTGTGAAAGAAAAGACTAACTCCAAATCTGCAGAGGACTCATTCAATCACACATCTCTTTAACCAACAAATGCACACTTTTATTTATTACACAATACAATTTACAGTAAAACTAGTATAATAGTAATTTATTGTATAATAAATAAAAAGTGTGCATTTGTTGGTTAAAGAGATGCTGATCAACTAAAGATGCACGGTATGAACAATATAAAGCTTCATTCAATGTTTCACAAGTGACAACACTGTATTATGTAAACAGATTACCATGAACATCTAAAATCTTTATAATATAACATGCTTTATGCCTCACTGATCAAATGTGAAAACAAACCCCACATTATCTACAATGTTAAGAAACATACAATTCCAGCAACACGTACGTAATACACAAGCAAGCATGAATTAGATAGGACGTCTTCAATACACAGACAGAAAGACGAGTGCCAGGAAAAGCAACATATTACCTACGGTGGATGTATGTGCCGACCAGCTTCATCTCACAAGCTACCAAAGGAAGCTAACAGTGATGGACAGTGCCTGCTAAGATCTGGTTATGTGAATGTATGACGTACAAAACTGAATATTAAATCTATAAGATCAGTCAATGGAACAGAGTAGTCAGGCTACTCTACAAAATATGTAAAAGAAATAGATTACTTCACATGTGCTCAAGTGAACATAGTGGCATACACTCAGGCTCCTTAAAAGGCAAGAATTTCTTGACTAGATGAGTGCTAATCATATGGTCTCTGTTCCACACAGCCAGTTAGTCAATGGCTGAACTCTTGCCAGTGACATACGGTCACGTGAACTTTCTGCAATTTGATCATGAGCACCACTTACTTGTGAACGTAAATTTTCAGTCTCTAACCCACACTGTGAAACAAACTTGTAACTGCGAAATTAAATTCTTCAAATAAGTTATTCTGAACAAAATTACTATAATACACCAATACTTTGGGCTGATACTTGTTAAGTGCAAATAATTTTAAGAAAATATAGTATTACATTTGCACTACTTAATTTTACATTTCTGTATTGAACTCCTATTCCTTCAATTTTACATTCAACTTTGTTCCAAAACAAAAAGTAAAACATGGTTTCACCATACAGAAGCCCTACTGAAACCAAAGATAAGGAATATTATGCTGCATCAATGCCACAATAATAAGACAACTCACCCATTGTACCAAGAAAACAGCAACCAGTTAAGTCCTTCCAGCTGATAAGCTCTTAGCTTGTTCCCATTCTTGTAGTTGGGTGATTCCTCCAACTTAACCCACTCTTCACCAGTTGGCTTCTTTTTGGTCTGCAAAATCAAGTACAAGATGATTTCATCAAATAATGTCATGACAGTGAAATATTTTTTACAATTTCCATGTTATTCTTTCCACTTTACTATCAGTTATCTTAAAATAACTGGATAGCAGTCAGTATAGTGACAGCCTGATTACTAAGAAAACATATTCAGATTTCTGGCAGAGACAAGAGAGTTCTTCTTCTCCAAAACGTCCATACTGGTTCTGGGGCCCAAAGAGCATCCTACTCAATCAATTCTGTGGGTTCCTTCCCTGAGGGTAAAGTGACCAGGGTGCCAAGCTGACCATTCACCACCAGCTACTGTCAAAGTTAAGAATGAGTGCAGCTATACCCCCTCTACACCATGCCTTCATGACATGCCCACAAACAACTACCTTTACTGCAGCATAAGCAGCACACTTTACATAAAAAAAAACCACCATATGAAATTGCAAGGGTCCAGCCACTGCTACTTTTGTTCACCACTATATGGAGCTGCATATCAACCATGTTATATCTGTTGATGGCAGGCAGGTAGAAGAGCACAATGTGTCAAATGACACAATGTTCATCAAAAAATGTCAAAATGACTACAGCAGAATCAGAGGGCAGATATATCTCACTTACAAGGTTCTAAATGTGACAGAGATAAAAAAAAAAATGCAATATCATGAATGAGCTAAAATTATAAACCTTTACCTTCCACTTCTCTTTTGGTGGCCGTTTGTTGTTGTTTTCATACTGCTGTATTTTGACAGGATCAACATCCTCCTCTAGTTCCCACGTACTATCTTCATACTGCATGGAACGCCACTTCACAAGATAGTGTTTGATTGTCTTGCCAGTATTAGGGTCAGTGTGTTCTGCCATATCCAACACTCTATCCACTTCAACATAGTCTGGATTGTATGGTTCATCTTCCAACTAGAACCAGAACAATTCATTGACATTTCATGCACAGGCTTGAAACGATTTGCTAAACTTTTAACAAAGCACATGTATATAATATCACAGTTTAAAATTAGGTACATCAAGACACAAACACAGCACATAAATAGCAAATTTTTGCATTGTGTTAAAATGCCAACTACAAGGGCAGACATAATTAAGGTAATACCACTGCAGATACCACTCTGAAAAGTTTGGGAGGCTTGTAATCATTTATCAAATCCTTAGTCCTACAGATCAGTCACCTGTACAAACATATTCTTGTTTCACAGGTTAAATCAGAAGATGTGTTTCTCATGGTTTACTGTACCATAAAGGCCAACTACATGGCATAATCCCTTTCAGAAGCTAACAAATGCTCGGTTCATCAAGAAATTCCGTCTTTCATGAACCCAGGACTCATTACTGTGTTGACAAGACACCATCACTGGAGCATGGCCTGAGCCAGATTAATTCAATTCACATTCTCACACACTATTCCACCAAGACCTTTACACCTGTCCTCCCCATTACATTTTTGGCATAAATTCCTTGTTCCTCTAGTTTTTCCAGTGGTGTCAAACATTTGTCTTAAATGCTTTACTGTGTCAATAGCTTCTGGTCGTATTAAAAAATGGTTAAAATCCAGAATCATGTGCAGCAGAATCCCCATTTCATGTTTCTCTGTTTCACATTTCCTTTATTTCATGTTAAATTTCTGTACAACAAATAACATTATCCCTGTGTTAAATGCCTCCTTTAAAAGTTTTACATCCAATGGGCCCAACAGAAACAGAAACATGCGGATCTGACAACACCTACATGATAAATATCTTACCCTCTCAAAGTTATGAAGACTTCCTTCATGGAACAACAGTACCAATTTTATCACAAAGGGGAATATGTCACAGGCCTACAGTAAATTCAGTTTTATTTAAAAATTCCCCATATAATCATCAAATGCCAACACCATAATTAAAAGCTGGAATAAGATACATAACAGTGAAGTAAGTACGCTATATTTAAAACAATGACAAATCCTTCCTGAAACAGAAACTTACATTTTCAAAAATGTTTGCATGATGTGCCATTTTCTGCTTGAAGCGCTTCAGTTTTGCCGAGATTCTCTTGTCACCCTTAAACAGTTCATCCTCAGTCTTCCACTCACAATGAAGGTATGAGAAATTTCTGTATTTAACAAAGTATTCTTCTACCTCCACATACTGAACATCAGATTTACTGTGAACCAAGTCCTGTTTGAATCTCTCCCTTATGCTACTCTCCTCTTTGACAGTAAGTGGGTCTCTAACTCTATCACCCTTCAGTTTCATTTCATCAGCAGATTCTGTCTGTTTGGAAGCAAGAGACTTTTCTTCACCAAGGTTTGTAGTTGTAATACTGGGTTTGAAACTATTAGAAGAAATTTTATCTTCATACTGCTGGCCATCTTTCACAGAAAGACTAACATCTACATACAGTTCAGGCCTCTCCCCCTCATCCAGTAAGTTATCAGGATGCTTCAAGGCGCTGGGTCCCAGCGGAACAGAGCCCTTAATTATGACTTCACTCTTAGCAGAGGCATCACAACTGATCTCTCCAGGGTCTAACACTGCTGATTTGTCTTCTGTCCTGGTTTCAAGTTGCACTTTTCCTTCTTTGATTTCAGGGACCACTTTAACTTCTCTCCTGCCTTTCCGAACAGCAAGAATGAACTGAACAACCATAGAATCTTCATCTGTCGTATTCTGAAATCAACCACAAAAACAGTACCTCAAGTAAACATTATAAAATAAAACCTTCACATTCTTCCACATCCATCACACAGTTCACTTTTCACTCTCTGTACCCATTTGTTTTGGTTTAAACCCCAATCACAAGACACTGACTTTAATCAGGGTATCATTAACAATACACTATACTACTGTACCACCATCGAATCTGTAACGCCTTAGTGTAGTATTCTGACGCACACACTGGAGGTAAGACCTACGGATTATGTATTTTAAATATGTTTGGATACTACAAGTAACTACCAGATGGACTACTTTTACAAATTTTATAACTTCTTGTTACATGAAGGCTGCAAGTATTTTTAAGACCCAGTACTAGAAGTCTGTGGCCAATGCCAAAGTCAAAACTAAATGACTATCTCTTGAGAATGCTTTTAAATCACTTGTAATAATCATATAATCAACCACGATCCTCTTATCAAAACTACATTTTTGTTATTTTATGAGGTAATTGCTTTCCAAGCCATCCACAGCCAACTGCACCAGTTACCTTCTCAGCCATGTTTACACTCACAATATATACGAAGTTTGGCTTCACGGCAGGATCCACAGCATCATCTGAAGAGGCTTTAGAAATAGCCTGCTTAGGAATGCCTTGCTTTGGGGAATCATCATCAGATATACTTAACATTATATCGTCTACATACTTCTTCCGATGAGTATTACGAGCAGATCGTCGTTTCTGTAAAATGTGAAATAAACAATAAACATATCAATTCCAACATACTCCCCAAGACTTTCAGAAGCACAGTACTTGCTCAACTTGTCCACTTCCAATGAAAAAAATGAACAAAATCCAAACTCAATACAATGCAACTGACAACAAAACACAACTTATGAAATTCACTCTGTATGTGCCTAGCTGGTCAATAATCACCATAAAGACATCAACATCAAACACTAAACTCCATGGAGAAGAACTGTTCTTGAACACCTAATGGTCACTTGGCTAGTCAACAACTCCCAGCATTTACTGAACACACAGTTTAATTACAGTGTTCACCAACACCAGCAAATAACAACTGATACCAATTTCATGCACTAGTCTAGGTTTCACATAAATATTTGCCTTTAACCAACAAGGCTGGACATTTAAATTTTACTGCACCCTTTACATAAAACGTGATTATGTGAACGAAAAAAGATAACATTATGAAATATCCGGCACTTTGTGCTGGGGGGGGGGGAAGAGAGAGATTGTGCAGCATATCTTAAAACTGCAGTAAATATCCTTGTTCCCTACATACACAAAATACGTTTTTTGGGCTCTAGCCCTACTTGCGTCCTATATATAGGACCACCATAAGTTAAGGGTTGCTCTACCCACTGATTCCACACTTATGTGTGGCGTTAGAGTCTTGGTTGTTTCTGGGTACTGAAATGTTAATTCACATATTACATTTTCTATGTTAGAGAGGGAAGGGGCCTTTCAATTTTCCTATGTTCAACTACAACAAAGGGTGCAAATGGTTAATTTTTGGGATCAATATGACATGTGTTTTTCAAACATAAAAATTATATCTTTTGTAACCTACGCTCAATAATTATGCTACAACTAGTACTAATTTTGAAAAATCATAAGTGCGAAAATTTTACATTCATATACACACATTTTTAGAGGCTTCTGAATCATCCTCTGGAGATGGGGGAGGTGTTGCCACCATATCCTCAACATCAGACTCATCAACTGTATTCAACTTGTTCTTCCTCTTCTTTGAACTCCCAAATGAACCTCTGAAATTATGTGATGTTTAGGATTAATGATGATATGCAACTTAATTTATTAGGAAACCCTAAATACCTGTAACTCTACCGTAAATATTAACACAGCCTCGGACCTGGAATCTCATCTAGACTTCATACTACAAAGTACAAAATATGGTCGAACTTGGTTATAACGTCATGAAAAGGGCTGAATATTTTGTGTCATTATAAACGAGTGTTGGTCTAACCAAGGAGTATAATGTTATGGTTAACAGGCAGGAATTAATTGGTACCACAGAATGTCTGACACTATGGACCAGGTGACACACAAACTGATGTTGTTATAACCGGGTTTAACTGTATAAAATTTCAATGTTGTCTCTTCCTGTGTCATTTTAATGTTCCATGTCTAAAAGTTTGGGGTTTTAAGTTAACATGAACTTATTATTCCTATGAATCTACAACTTTACTGAACTTCAAATTGGCCACACTTCATTTTAACCAAATAATCAGTTTAATTTATTCTAGATTTTTCCTTTGGTCTGTCTTTACTGGTTAGTTTCTTGACGCATAGCAGCATTAAGTCTAACATTCAGATGTCACTGATGCCTTTCACAGAACTTTTAATAGATACTCAGAACACAAACTTTTGTCTCACATGAACATCTGTCTCCTGGGAACGTTGTTGCATAGGAGATACTACACATCTGGTTGAGGACTTTCACGCAATTGTGTAAATCACCTTGCACCATCTTAATGGACCAACCCACTAAAATGCTACCACTGTCCATGTACTTCAGTTTTACAATCTTTTTCTACTTAAAGGCATCGCACAACATAGAAAGAGTGGAATTCCCCAGGCAGCCAGCCAGTAACAGAAGAGCACTGACTCTGTCTCAGACTCAAGCAGTATGTGGGCCAAATGGGTAATTTAGACATTTAAGGCAGGCCACATTACATTTAACACAGTATTTTCATTAGAACTAAACACACCATTAAGAACACTTCATACTTTTAATAAAAAAATCAAAATATATTACAATTATTAAATTTAAGGCTTTATGGCAGTTATCTCTTTGGAGACATATTATTGGCATTCCGTACCTGCTCAGAACTAAAATCCCCATGGGATATACTGGCTTTTTGCACACTGATTTCTGGATAAGGTGAACATCGTACACAAGTAAATAGTAAGTCATAACAGTGGCTATGTCTTACACCTACGTACTTTAAATTCCTTTTTCCTGGAAAGATAGCTTTCACTTTGGACTTCCTATCCCTCTTCGGTTTCTTAGGTGTGGCAGTGCCTTTACCAGATGATTCAGATAAACTTTTGTTTGGACTTGCAGGACCTTCAGACTCTTTACTAAGCACAGGTGTTTCAGAATCTCCCTCTACTGACTTGTCAGCTATGTCTGTTATGGACACAGGATCAGTAACAGGTATGGCAGTGGTGGTAGTGACAGTAATGACAGCTGTGGAAGTGGTCACACTGCTGGCAGAAGATGTTACAGAAGTAAGGCTGCCATCCAGGGACTCAATAATTGTAACAGACGGTGAGCCTGAAAAGGGTGCTTCTGCTACTACCAACTTATCAGTGCTTTGATCCGGGGCCAATAGATCTGATGACTCTTCTAACCCTTCACCATCTTTCTTCTTCTTTGTATTTCTTCTGAAAGTAAACAAAGCAGATGACATTATCAGTAACAAGTTCATTTATTCTTATATTATTTACTAATATTTTAAAACATGGCATTTTCTTCCCACTGTATTATACTGTCCCACGTCAATAACAGTTAACCACCCAAAATACACTTTTCTATTAACATAAATTAGTTAAGCCTAACATGCGTTGGCACGTTATGCCATCCTCAGGAGTCCAAAATCCTAATAAAGCTCCACATTATGATGTAACAATATTTTGTATGATATTTCAAATACAAATGTTAAGATTACCAGTATATTCTAACAAAATATCATGCAGTAAACAGGCACACACACAAACCTGGTTCACTCCCACATTTAGGGAGAACCAATATTAAAAAAAAACTTAATTCATATGACTAGGAGAATAACCTAACACAGAAAGGGTAATAATTCACCTCTAAACTGGGATACATAAAGACCCAACATTTTATAAGCATTTGACACTAATTTTAATACTTTCATTGCATGGTAGGGTTTTACAATGAACTGAAGGGATATGGGAGACAGAGCCTGTGGCCAACTATCTGTTTGAAGCCAGCAGTCGTCTGAATAATTGCAAAGTTTTGTTCCTATATCATAGGAAACACATTATATCTCCATTAGAAACACTAACCAGTTCATGCCACACAGGGAAATAACTGTTTACTCTGAAAATCACAAGAAACCCATATATATATATATATATATATAAGCAATCCATGGGCAGACTGCAGAAATTTTCCTTGTTAAAGCAGGTATAGTAGCCAGCACAAATCTGCAACTTTGATATCTGGTGAGTGAATGTTGTGAGAAAAGGGTGTGGGGGGAGGGACATAAGTCAGCTACTATGACACCTGAAAATAAGTTTAAAACACTGTGCAACTCCTGGAAATAAACATTAGCATGCCCTGTCCAATTTTTTTTTTAAGAAAAGGCAATACTTAAATCATCTGAAAGAGCAGCCAGTGGAGGTCAAACAGATTCATGAATAAAACTTATACACAGTAATCATTGCCGTTGAAGGGGTTAAAGCATCATCCCAGACCCTTCTGCAGGGACTAAGAAAAACCACAGTGAGCCTCTATCAGGATTTGTGTTCTGCAATCTAAAAGTAGGACCCCCCAAATAAGGAGCATTAACCACCTGAATGCAACATTCACCAAGTACTATCAAGATGACCCAGCATGAAATGAATGCTGATTCTGATCTTAATCTATCTAATAATTCAGTAACTCCCTACAGCCATGTAGCTCCTCAGAAACTGAAGAGTCCCTTAGCTGGTCACAAGACTCCAGCCTTTTATGGAACTTCAAGATTCACTCTTGTGTTCCCAAGATCCAGCCAATGGAACCTACCTTGAGCCACTTGGATTCACATTACCTCACAATCAAGACTATTTTATTCTAATATTACCCATCACATTGTCTCATCTCTTAGGTTTCCCAAACAAAATTTTGTATGCCTTTCTTATCTTCCCTACATATGCCATATACCATACATCTCATCACCAACCAAGCTGGCTCCAGTGTTAATCCAGGGTAGTACATGGCTGCAATCATGGCCAGGATACTGACTACCCTAACAGAGGTTTTTTGTGGTTTCCCTCCATCTCTCCAAATTAGTGCTCAGATAGTACCATTAAATAGGCCACAACTGCTTCCTCCTAAATCCTCCAAAGTTCACCAAACATGATCACCCTCTCACAACATCAGACAAT
This sequence comes from Reticulitermes speratus, assembly GCA_021186555.1. Taxonomy (NCBI): domain Eukaryota; kingdom Metazoa; phylum Arthropoda; class Insecta; order Blattodea; family Rhinotermitidae; genus Reticulitermes; species Reticulitermes speratus. Next base: position 27,839,171 of record JAJKFL010000237.1, read on the forward strand.
AAATAACCACCATAAATTATGCAGTATTATTAATCATTTGAATGTCTGCATCTCCAACACCAGTCTTCCAGAGAGACAATTTATAATTCTGCTCAGTTCTATGTAAAGCCAAGAGATGGATCGGCTACTATGTTTGGGGTATTACCGAATTTAGGCAACTTTCCTCTGGTCACTATCACACAATTCTGAAGGCTGGAACATAAATATTGCTTTTGTGATTTCCAGCAATTTTTCAGCAACTTTTTGCATCTCTGCTGCTAAGCTTTGGCACCTATACCACCTACAATCTAATGACATGTCATTCTGGTAGATTCAATCACCCTAATTACAATGGCAAACAGCACAAAATACAAACAGCTTATTTAAGCAATTTTCTCCATCCTCCGGAGAATCCACTTCTTAGGTCTCACATTTTGTTCTGCGACACCCTCAATCTATGTTATTCCTTTGGTGTAAAAGACAAAGTTTGTGCCCATATAAAACTACTGACCAGATTACAAGTTTACATATGTTCAGATTTACATTTTTAGACTGGACATGGAAAGAGGAAAAATTCTGAACCATATAATAGCATGTGTTACTCCCCAAATCTGTGCTCCAAATGTTTTTTTCTAAATGTAATGCTGATGTTATTCATTTCCCAAACATCTAAACTTTGCCACATTTTCAAAGGATTTATTAACAATCATTATCATTTTCCCTGCCCTACCCTGCATTTATTCTTAAATTAAATACAAATACACTGGACTTATAAAATCAAAACTCACCTTCTAGGTTTAGCTATTTTAGGATCACCTGGTACCTTTGGTACACGTTTCTTTTTCGGTTCCTTTGGTACTTTTGGCTCCTTAGGAGGCTTCGGTTCTCTTGGTGGCTTAGGTTCTTTTGGTGCTTTGGGTTCTTTCGGTGGTTTGGGTTCTTTAGGTTTTTTAGGTTCCCTGGGTTTCCTATGGAAGAAAAAAAATTAATGCCACATACAAAACAAATCACCCTATATAGGGGGCTTTACGATCATAAGTGAAGCTTAGTATGTATTATTAATCACTGCACTAGCTTTATACAAAACCTGGTCAAAGTCCAAAAATTCATTGACAAAATTTTGGCTCGGTGTTAAAAAAAAACACAGAAGGCACATTAAAAAAAAACAGCTAAAGTTCTGGTACAGCATGGGAATATTGTTAGGACAGGTCTGGGATATAAATGCCCGACTATGGCACATGCTTAACTGGATGGCAAAACAAATGAAAGAAGCACCTTTTATTCCCTTTACTTCACAAAAACTAACAGAAATAAAATTCACTATGGAACCTGACATTTTCACAGTAGTGAAAAAATAAGCAACTTCCATTGTGAACTAGGCAGTATGTTCCTCCAAAACACTGGTACCTGCCCACCGACTACGTAGTGTTTATAACCACAGCCACACTCAATCACTATTTTCAAATTAACCAACCAAGTTTCAGGATGTGACCATACACAGTGTTCATTCCTGTCATAAACTTACACAATAAAATTGCAGAATATGTATCATGTATTGTTGGAGAAAGTGCATTTACTAAGGTCGTTCAAATTTAAATGAGAATTTGTTTCTAAAAAATTTATTCATAACAAAATGGAAAAGTCTTACACACTACTTTTCAATGTAGTCCCTGTTGACTGCCATACACTTGTGCCAACGTTCTGGAAGCTTCTTAATTCCAGTTTCAAAGAAGGTTTTCGGTTGCTTGTTTATCCAACTTTGCACAGCTGCAATGACCTCATCATTATTCCAGAATCTCTTGCCTCCTAAAACCCTCTTCATTGGTCCAAACAAATGATAATCAGATGGAGCTAAGTCTGGACTGTAAGGTGGATGAGGCAGGACATCCCACTTCAGTTTCAGTAGAGTTGCCATCGTTAAAGCCGCGGTGTGAGGACGAACGTTGTCCTGGAGGAAGCAAACTGAATCCTGCCTTTTTCTTTGCTTTAAGCAGATTGCTGACTTCACTTTTTCATTCAGGAGAGTTGAACAGTACTGCGCCTTGATGGTTTCTTTACCAGTGAGAAAGTCCAGGTGAATGATACCCTTTGAATCCCAGAACACAGCAATCATTATCTTCCCGCTGAAAAAATTGCTTTCACTTTTTGTGTTGAGTGGAGAATGGGTGTGTTTGCACTGCATGCTTGCTCTTTTTGATTCAGGAGTGAAGTAGTGGACCCAGGTCTCATCACAGGTCACAATTGAGTCCAAAAATTCGGCTCCTTCTCTCTCGTATCGTTGCAAAAGTTGAGTAACGGCCACTAAACCTCTTTCCCTGTGCTCCGGTGTCAGGAGCCGTAGGACCCAACTTCCACTCACTTTACTGACTTTCAACTCGTTGTGCAGAATTTCTTCAACACTCCCTACACTAATTCCTACTTCCTGTGACAGTTCAAGAACAGTTATGCGACGATTAGCCTGAATAAGTTCACCAATTTTCAAAACGTTGCCTGGATTGACAGAAGTTCTTAGTCGCCGAGCATGAGGTTCATTTTCAGCACAGTCTCGTCCTCCTCGAAATTTTTTTGCCCAACTGAACACCCTTGGCTGTGACAAACATTCATCCCCAAACTGTGCTTGAAGCCTGGTAAAGATTTCAGAAGGAATGACACCTTCCTTCCTGAGAAATTTGATAATTATACGCTGCGCAACACTGCTGGGTACTGCTTGCACTGCCATCTTGATTGCACCTGATGGTTGAGGTGGAGAGGGACCCGACTAGTGTGGGTTGCAAGTTTAAACATGTCATAACTTGTCAGCGCAAGCACGTTCATACAAGTTGATTTGTGCTCGAAAGGGAACTAAATTCTCGTTTAAATTTGAACGACCCACGTACATTACCACCATATTTACTTTGGAAGGCAAAATGTGAGTACATTTCTTCTCCACTGAAGGTGGTGAGGAAAAGCAAGGACATTATACAATCTAAACAAAACAGAACATACCGTGGCGATTTGGGTTTCTTCGGTTTCAGTTCTCCTGGCTGTTGAAACTCTTCCATAGTTTCAATGTTCATGTCTGGCATTACATTTGAATCCATCAATGAAACATTCATTTCCATTGGCTTTTTCCTTCCCTTTTTTCCTCTGGCAGTTCCTCTGCCCCTTACTTTTCCTGTTGTACTGGTGACCTATGAGCATAAACAGAAAGCTGGTACAGTAAAACCTCATTAGATGTTCCTCCCTACAGCAAGTTCTTCATTCCTGTTCTGCTTCTGTCTGTGGTACAGTCTAATTCATAGCCTGTCTACTGCTATTAAGTTCTTTTAAATTTTATCACTCAGGTTAGTGGTTGCACTCCTTTCATAATGGATCAGATAACAACAAAACCTCTACCAGATGACATGCACACATGTCAACAAATTATGTCACTGCCCAATGAACCCCAGATTGTGTTAACCACAGGTATATGCCTGTCATGGGAAGTCTTCCAAACACAGGCCTATAATATGTCTTATGACCTCAGCCAAACATACATAATTAAAATTACTTCCTCATGTACAACTTTCTAATTCATACTGTAAAAGTCTCATTATTCAGTGGAACACTCACTATACTGGGATTCATTTTACTGACTGCTGACCTGCTTGCATGATCACCATGTGTTTGAGGCTACATGTCAAAGTATGGAACTACGCACAGCTGAAGTGACTACTCACCTACTTTCATGATGAACATGTGTGTAGTTATTTGGCTTACAGTCTGCAAAGGTAATTTAAATTCAATGGCTTTACAGTGTCAGGCCAAAAGATATTTAAGAAATGGGAATGATTATATTTTGCATGCAAAATGGTCTTAACTTCTGCTGAATCATACATGTGCAATGACTTAACACTGAGAAACTGCGAAATTTCTTCTAGTTACTCACTGGAAAAACAGACGTGTGCAGCAACAGCCAAAAACAAAAAAATGTTTAACTACCTGTGCTGCAGGATCCAGAAAAGGTGGAACAAACATGCCGTCTTGGAGCATACAGTGTGGTCCACCAGAACACTGCTCAGTGGCCATGTGTTGCTGAACAATGGTGATCCGGTCTTGTAGTCTTGCAATCTGAAAATATACCACAAACTTATTCACATAAGATTTAATGCCATATAGAGGGAATATAAAAGGTTTCATGGAAAAAAATTGTGTCTGAATGTATAAAGATCCAGAAAGAACCCAACCTGCAGCTCACAAAACAAACATCTAGGTCAATGACAACCCCATCTGCCAGCTACAAACATAGAAAAGATGTACCTACTCAGAACTTTGGCATACACTCATATATCCTTTAACACCTCACTTACTTATGAATCTCACCTGCATAAGATTCTTGATTTCCTCCAATCCTTTATTCAGGACTACTCCTTTCAACCATAAAGCTACCAAAACAATATAAAAGGTGTTCCACAAGTAACATACAAACTTCCACTGCAACACTACATGTAGTACTATAAACAAATTTTATTAACACACACATGCACAGCAAAGCACACTATTCTTCAACAGATTTACCATCTCCACTGAAGTATTTGTCCCACCAGGAAACTAATGCATTGAAGCCCCTGACAAAGAAATATGAATCAAGTGCACAGCCTCAATTGCAATCACCCTGCAGCAACACCATCATTACTCTGAAACTGCAGCATGACCAAAGACATTTTGAGGCCCAAAAAGATGGAAATCCAAAGGTGCTGGGTCAAGACTGTGTGGTTGATGTTGCAACACTTCCCATCCCTATTGCTCATACTACAGTTTGGTCATTCAGGCTGTGTGGGGTATTGCATGGTCATGGAGGATAAGAACACCACAGCTGCACCATCCTGGCCTCTTTCTTTGAACAGCTTCTCTCAGTCTGTCCAGTGTGGTGTAGAAACAAACAGCACTGATGGTCTCACCTGTGAGGAGGAATTCCAGCAACAGAACACCTCTGGCAACCCAGATGACTGAGGCCATAATTCTGAACACAAATCACTGTTCTGAACTTTTTCATTGGACGGGGTGTTTATGTTTCCTGATCATGGAGTCCATCTTTGTCTCCAGTGTCACAAGACATAACCAGGTTTCATCACCAGTGATTATTTGGGCCACTAATGCCCCACTGGTTGATTCATACCACATCAAACACACTAAACATAAACCCATATGCATCTGTTTGTGGTATTCCCTCAACTGTTTTGGAACCCAACATCCAGACACCTTCCTGTAGACAAAGGTGCCATGAACAATTCCATGCACAGTTGCTGGCAGGGGTGAAATGCGACATTTTCACATATCTGTCCTTATGGGTAAGGCCTTCCACATAACACACATTGCTGTCCAACGTTAATGTTCTTGGTTTTCCTGCTTAGGATTCATCAGTCAGAACAACTTATACATTTTGGAATGCTGTGCACCATATGGAAACTTGTTTTCTGCTCATCACATGTTCCCAGTACATGCCGATGAGAATGTTTGCACTGCCAAAAGAATTTCCAACATAGCAGTTTAAAGTGCACCATATGTGCCGCCATGGGGTGGAGTCAGAATGACCTAAGGGCATACGTCCATGCTTGAAGAATATCCTGACACTCCTCTGTTCACCATGGCACAAGAACACAGTGTAGGTTGGTGGAAAACTGGATGATGGACTGACTGTTTAGAAGCTCTAAGGACAGTAAGAAGGAATGTATTCACCACAGTCTTTATAACACCCTGTTTGGATTATGCGCTTCCTCAAGATTAGGTAACTGTAAGGACACACAGATCCAAGAATGGTCACTCCCAAGAGACCATTTGCCAGCCTCTATGTCAAATAAAGTGAAACAGTGGGACTACAGATAGCAAGAAAGAAAAAAGAGAGGGCACCAGACAAAAGTCATATCTGTAGGCACCACAAGGTTGAGTGTAGACATCAGTGTCTCAATGATATGACCTCTTTCATCCTCATCCACACACTACCTCAAAGACGATGCTGTGCGCCGACATCTCCCAGCACAAAGAAGCAGGAAGAGACAGTTAAGTCCTGATCTGCCATGTCAGTGGCATGTGAGTTGGGAGATACTCGCTGCAAATTTCCAACATCAGAGCAGGAAAACATATATAACTGCAGCTTGTATATTACTTTGCAGGTGAATACACTAGTCTTGAATACAGATGGCCCTTTCACCATTCACCCTTTAACTAGCAAGAATGCTGTGTCTGCACAAAGCATACCTCTGAGGGAGGGAGTGTACCAAGAGGAAGGTGTATCCTGTAGACAGACAGCAACTGGAGAATCCAGCTTCCAAACAATATCACAGTCAGGAAAGTGAGCACAGAATCCACTAGGGTTCCAATGAACAATGATCATGAGCAGGGTACAGAATGCATCTCTTCTGGCTTGTTAAGTCTACTCTTTCTTATTCCAGTCTTTGTTGAAAACTTCTGCAAAGTTCACATACAAGTCCTCCTGCAATGGCTGCAAAGCTAGGGGATGAATCAAGAGCAGCAATGTATTTTCAGTTTCTTCAGGGACTGTTTCCAGTGTAGATGGGTTTGTCAAAGCTCAAACCAGTCTACTGGTTGTGCAAACATCTAAGGCTGACAGCAACAAGTTGTCAGCAGTGTCAGATTTCAATGATTAGATTTTCTATTTGAGGTCAAGGTGTAATGTTTTCTGACAGCAGTTTAAAGTACTTCTTCTGTGACTCTGGGAATGGAAGGTGCTCTTCGACCCAGATTCTTTGTACTGCATTCTCCTGCTGCACAACTGGACTGTTCAGTCAGTAAGCTGGATACATGGCCTCCAGAGCAGCTGACACAATGCACAGGACCTAAGTAGGTGGTATCACCATGATCCTTCATTCTGCACTTCAGACAGGTAATGTCCAAAGTCTATCAGCAGGTTTGTGCACATACATACTTTTGACATCTAAATCAGCACAATGAATTGGGAACATAAGGTTTTACAGTGCATTCTGTGTACAGAACTGTGAAGTACAGCTGAGTGTGCACAAAATCATAGGGCCCACATTTTTCAAAGGAACAGAGTCTGACCATTATGTTAAACTAATCCCAGCACCATTATTTGATTAATTAACTATGAAGAAAAATATAGGGCAATCCACTGTAACTGGATGAACTGAAGGGTAATTTTGAAAGAGAAACTGTTAATACTACAAGACAAGAGCTTCTTCGCATGTTGAGAAATATTTTAAGAGGGAGGCCTGCTCAGGAGCTGGAGGGTTGGCAATTTGAGCCTCTGCTATAAAATAAGGTAAGCTGAATCACACAGGAAAACCCTGGATCTAAATTCCTGGCCGATGCAGGCATTGTATGCAATAATGCTCCCACAACAGCTGCCATACTGAGGATAAAGCTTAAAGATCCACTGTGTACAGGCTGAATACATCAACACCTGCTTATAACAAAATCCTGAGGTACATAAACTTTCATTCAGAAAGGTTTCTATTTAATAAAGGTCATTATTTATACATAAAAATATTGCAAACTATATATTCCATTAATTTATGACCCAAATCACAAACTAATCTACACACACACACACACACACACACACAACACATAGGTATGATGTTAATGATAAGTGTACACTTTGGTTTCTTCTTTCTTCTATCAATACTCCAAATATACTGCTGTCTGCCACGTTTCTATTCTTTGCCATTTCTGACAACATTATTCCTCACAAGTGTTTGAGAAACATACATTACAGCACAGATTCACCTTTTTGTGCTAGAAATAAATGCCTGATGTAATGTGTGGACCAGAATTTAAATGACAGATGCATAAGGAAGACCCTGAGGAGAACTCGCTTTGGAAGAGGCTACAGACCTGTCGTAAGATAAGACTACAGAAAGAATGAATTAATGAATGCATAAGGAAGGCCGTTAATAGCCGTCACTTATACCTGATGTTAGGTGTTGCAAAGATCACACTGCATGATGGGTATACCTGATATTAGATGCCACAGGGTTAAAACAGTAGAAAGCTCTACCTGTCCATTTCTACCTTTATTACACATGATTTCACATTAGTTTTTATTCTGCATTCTTGGGACCAGATAAATGTTCTGATAAGCAAGATTCCATTTCAGACACGCTTCAATGTAAGTGTTGTTTCATGCTATAATACTCTGTGTGAAACTAAGTCTATGGAAGCACCAGAAAATGTAAAAAGAACCTTCTCCTTCAGCTCAATCCTTATGCCCATACCAAGAACCTCCAATTTCAAAGCAAAAGTTATTAACAGACTACAAGTTATCACCTTTTCCTGATGATCTGGTCCAGCTGGCATACAGTACATCTCCTGAAGCTGCTGCTGCAATGCTGCCATCTCTTGTTGATGGCTAAATGGTGAAAGTCCCAGACTCTGTGGAGGAAGAGGATGTGGATGATGGGAACTACTGGGGTCATACACAGAAGCGGGATTCATCATGCCATCAGAGTTCTGGTCTGAGACAGACAGACCTCCATCCACTGAAGCTGCATACTGGGAAGGCATCATATCATCTACACTACTAGACTGGTATGATGGTACACTGGTATTGCCTGTGCTGAACTCAGCATATGCTGACTGTTCTGTAGGTGGAAGACCCAGTCCTGCTGCTTGTGGCAACAAACTTGTACTACCACTAGGCTTCATATCTACAGTCTTGGGTGCAGTATCCAGAGACTGGTTACTGGTCATGTCCAAGTTTGAAGATGATGGAGTGGATGGAGCAATGGAAGAGGGAATGTGACTGTTCAGGCTATTGTCTGCACCATTCATGTTAGGAGTCCTATTGTTTGATGGGAACTTGTCACCCAAGAGTTGTGATGTTGCACTAAACTCAGACTGTGGCACAAGATTATTGCTGGAATCACTAACTGATGGTAGAGGTGCTGAATTCTGAAGTGGTGATATCCCCATGTCCTGACCTGCTCCTCCTACTGTCGTTGATGGAACTTTTGGAAGTTCCATTGACCTAGAGTCACACGTTGTGTGAGGGAGATATGAAATTCCTTGATTACTTTGTGGCTCCAACATACCAATACCACCATTTATGCTGACTGGTGGTCTGGAGGGTTGATGTGGCCACTGCTGAGGTGACAAGGGCATTCGCGGACCCAGCACTGGAGATAAAGGATTACTTTGCTGAGGTGGAGGGACAAGGGGGGGTCTAGGCTGGTAAGGGGGATACTCTGTTGAACTTCCAGACACTGGAGGCATGACCATTTGTTCCAGCTGTTGCAAGGTACTTTGCTGAGGAAAAGAAGGCAAAGGCATTGGGGCAGGAGAGGAAGTGGTTGACTTTGGAGTAAGGGCAGTAGCTGGTCGTGGTGATAATGTGGATTGCTGTGAATGTGGATGAGGAGACAGAGTGCTTGGTTTAGCAGGAGACATAACGGGGCGTGGAGACATCTGTTGCTGGGGGGGTGTAGGTCGAGGGGACATTTGAGGTCTTGGGGACATTTGTGGTGATAGCTGGGGAAATGGTGCTCTATACTGTGGGCTGGCTCCTCCAAGAGATGGTCCATGAGGTTTCTGACCCCCAGCATTATACTGTGAACCTGCTGCCCCAGCAGTCACCTCAATACCAATTGGTCTCTGCATCTGCTGGTGTTGCTGTGCCAAGCTGGAAGCAGTCTGCTGGTTGTAGCCTCCAACTGCTGGATGTCCCATCTGTCCTGGACTTGGTGGTATAGGTTGTCCATGCTGTTGAATGTGGTTATATGAAGACTGTGGCTGATTCTGTGGTGTATTCATGTCTATCTGTGGCTGCATCTGCTGCTGAGTGGGTTGTGGATACTGCACATGATGTGGCATTCTGTTTGCCTGCTGATGTGGCTGTTGCATAGGATTGTAGCCACCATATGTTGATGGTGTGTTTGATCCAGGATACACCATGGACTGTGAGCTTTGTGGATAGCACTGCTGCTGAGCCATGTTAGACTGCATCCTCTGCTGCTGGGGCATGGGATATGCCCCAGTTGCTGGAATGTTCTGCATCATAGAGTTCATGAGGCCTGGCTGGTTTGTTGAATACTGCTGCTGTGGGGCCAGTTTCTGCTGTGCCCCCATACTACTGTCCTGCTGATGGGGGTAGTTCACATGTTGTCTATATGCACCTTGGGTCATTTGATTGTAATGCCTCATTGTGCCAGGGTAACCTGCAGCATTGTTCCATGCCTGCATACCATCATTCATGTTCATGTTTGGACCCCCAATTCCTTGCTGTTGATCCATCGAATACATAGCATCAGGTGGACAATAAGGTGGGTACTGATTTGTTGAAGGACCTTGTGGATGAGGTGGTCTTCTCATATCATGCTGTGGTGCCATTGTTCTAACGTGACCTGGGTACCCCCCAACAGCACCAGGAGGGCACATAGGTCGTGCATTATCGTACCCACTTTGGTTCTGGTGGAATATGGTTTGTGATGATGGATCAATATGGTTCGATGATGCAAAATCATCACCAAATGATGCCAACTTCTGCAAAGGAGATTCTTGCTGCATGTTGGATATCTGGTGCCCATATGATGGTTGAACATATCCACTTCCTGCCCCTGGTGTATCACGTGAGGTACCTGACACAGGTGGTGGTGCAGGATCAAAATTGTCAGCACCAAGGTCTGCCAAGCCATCCAGCATGCTACCACCTACATCTTCTCCAAACAAATCGTATGAATCCATTCCCGCGTGCATCCCACCACTTTACACTTCCTGCTGCATCATTGTGCTGAGTGATATTGTATATTTTCCAACAGGAAGTTCACACAACTGAGCTGCCATCTTCTACTTCCCTTTTACAGTAAGAGAAATAGGTCTGGAAATCTACAACAAAGAGAAATAAAATATTTCATACAATTGTATGCTTAAAAGCAAAGTAAAGAATTAATACATAATTAAATGACATACCACAAAAGCATGTGTACAAACTGGAGTCAAATAATAAAAAAAAAATGAGTACCCTATAACCACGGGTGCACAAATCTCAGGTGCCAGGTCGCCTTGGTGACTAAATTTTGTATGGTGGCACCTAGTATTTGTGGATCCTCAGTATGGAACTTGCTTCATGTCACCCTTCTGGCACCTTGGATTTTGTGTTGGCTCCTGGATTTACGCAAAATTTGTGCACCCTGCTACAACTACAATAAAATCATTAATATCTTCAACAAAATATTGACAAAGACAGTGCATCTGCATTGATTGTGTGTTAAGAGACCCTTGATTACTTAAAAAACTGTCACAAATTTAAATCTGGCGTGAATTGTGACAGTATGCACATCAGAGGGTATAGGTTATTCACCTCTTGAAGCCTGCTATCCAGATGGGAAATTCAGTGTTCCTGAAGTACTCATTTCTCAAATATAAGTATGCACAGTGCTTTAAGGTGCACATCTTCCCTCAGTAAAGGTCACAACTACTAACAAATTCTCACTGACATCACTGTAAATGAATGGAACAAGACACAAACTGAAACAATGATACATAAGTCACATAAAATTACTTCTTGCTGGCTTAAAAAACTCTAGAGGCAATTAACAAACACTGAAATATCTATCCATGTGTTAAGGCCACTCCATCCCACGCTGATGGCAGAGATGGTTCAAAGGGGAAAAGCTATACGCTTATGATTGTTATAAGTACATAATCGCTACAGCTTCTCCCGTCTGAATCACTCATCAAAGTCTCGTATCACCACTGACACACAATATGAAATTTAAAATATAATACTGGAGAAAAAAATCAGAAAAATAACTTCTCACACACCAGATTTATAAATTTATATATTATTACATAGAGTCAAGGAAGGAAGGAAGGAACATCCTACAAAGAATAAAATGAGGAAATGCTAACTGGATTGGTCACATATTGCGTAACAAAGTCCATGTGTTGAGTGAATATGAGCGATCCAAAGCCATGTAACAATAACATCCTCAATCCTGGCACAGCTGCTTGTCACATTCCATATGAGTCCATTTGTCTGGCAAGGTGGATAAAACAATATGATGAAAAAAAGCACAACAAATATCCCTGCTTAGAGCTCATCCAGATGAAAAGTAAACCACATAAAGGTTCTTTGGCAGCTGCACCAGCAGTCTCTTTTTGCTGGGCATGCTCATATGACCAGGTACTCAGAAAAAGACAATAAATGTCAATGCCTTATAAAGATGGGATACCCCGTGCAGGACCTCAATGACAGACTACTGTCTGGAGTATATCCATGGGCACTCTACAAAGCATTTACGGAGTCAGTGCAAAGAAGGGAACACAGTCAAGACCAAGACTGCCAGTGAATCTGTGCTCAGCTCCACAATAAATCTTACAGCAGGAGTTACATACACGGTGATATTCAATGTACTTCATATTGCTACACACCCCCCTCCCCCCCACAATTCCACAGCCAGATCACACCGACACTCAGCTCTGTGATCTCACCAAGGCAAGTACATCTGAAGTACTTCTTCTGATACATGCTGTACGCTGTGCTCAGAAGTCTGTCACAGCCAGGGCACAGTCAAGTCCACAGATGGTCCTCTGATGAATGGATAAAAAGATATGCCTTTATCCTAAATAGGTAAGCCTTTAAACATACGTTTAACATTTTTATTTCAATGTTTACCGCATACCTCGTTGCCCTCTCTAAAGCACTCGAGTTTGCAAGTGACCTTCCGATAGGGCAATTTCATAATACTCGTAGGTTCTGGATCCATAAAAGGCAATTTCTTCCCTACTTTAGTTACTCAGTTTCTGAAGAAGAGGAAGAAGTTTGATGTAATTCCTTGGAGTCAGATATAACTGAGCTCAGTAAAATGACACCGAGTGCATCTACATAAGCAGTGTTAAAATCAGGGATGGTAGGACACACAGTAAGTTGAACTTTCGAAACAAATCACCCATCAGTATACCAGTCAATCTGCACAGGCAGAAAAGAGTCACCATCACGCAGTCTGTCTTGCAACAGGTCCATAGCCTCTGCCAAAGCAAGTTCTCCAGACAGTGTGACCTAGTGTTTCCCCTTTCAATTTCCAGTACCCTCTAGTTTCCTTAAGGTCATACAGTAGCTGCTTACATCTTCTTTGTCTTTCTGTCCCTTCTATCTTTCCTTCAATAATGTGTTTTAGAAAGCAGTTCCTAGCAAGATGTGACCAATCCAGTTAACCTTCCTCTCACATAATGGATAAGTTAAGAACTGCAAGCTGGATGTAAGACAAGCCAATGTGGAATTACGCAGAACGTACACGGTGGCCCAAAAGCCAGTTAAACGATTAGTAAAATGTGCGACAAACATATATTTTATTACATACTGGAAGATAGTAAAGTTGTTTCCATACATGCCACGAGCACAGACAGGACATAGAGGTATAGCTCCATTTATTCTTAACCTCCACCCTAGATTCAGGGAGTGGTGTGGTATTGACCACCCACCCCCTTCTAGCGCCAAGGTTGAGTATGGGTATAGTTATACCTCTACCTCCCTTCTGTACCTGCCTGGCATGTTACAAGATAGCCTTTACTGTTACCTAGATTGAGGTGAGTGGTCAGCCTTACGCCCCGACCGCTTTATCTCCGGGGTAGTCCCTGGTACGCATTCAGTAGGAGGCTGGTTGAGCCCGACAGCCGGTCTGGTCGTTTTGGAGAAAAGTAAATCTCTTACCGCTACCGGGACTCAAACCCCGGACCAGCGTTACCATAGCCTAGTCACTATATTGATGCGCTATCCCAGCTGAAGTTACAGAAATTTTTCTAAATGACATCCTCCACGTTCAATGCAAAACTCACAACTCTGTGACGCCGTCTTACAAATTTACTGGCATAACTCTGTATTGGCATTCCCGTTCAGGCGACAGATGGGAGTCGGGGTAGCGTAGTCGGTATGTTGAATAGGCTACGGGCTGGGCGGTCCGGGGTTCTTATACCGATGATTAGAACTTTTACACTTCTCCACAAGGTCGAGACCAGCTCTCCGGCCCAAACAGCCTGGTATTCACTGTGTACCGGAGTTCCTTGCCAGGAGTAAAGCGGCCGGGGCGTGAACTTAACCACTCACCTCCAACTAGTGCCGAGGTTAAGAATGAGTGGAGCTATACTTTTTCTACCCCTGTAAACTTTTATGGCGTTAATACTATATGTTTCGCTGCCTTTTGGGCCATCCTATATAAACAACAAGTCTCAAACGTATGTCAAGACGCTGAATGTGGTGAATTTCGAGGGAATCTGATGTCCAGCTCATATCTGTTGTGCGTACATTAGAATATCACACTGTACGGAGGGCCATGGGACTGACACATACAGTGAAACCCACTTAAGACGACCCCACTTAAAAAGTTTTCCTGCTCAGAACGATAGAATTATTTAGTACTAAGAGTTGTCCATATGATTAATATATTCCTTGCCCTTTAATACGACTCGCGCTAAGAAGCATGAAAAGTTCGCGGCGTAAGATTAGATTAGATTCGACTTTTCACCCCTTTAATATATTTCCGCATCAAAATCTTGAACAATTTCCCATTCGTTCAATTGTTTGCAACATACAGTGACCAAATACAGCTCTATGTTCGTAAAGATTAATCTCCAAGGTCGTTTTCCCATGGATCTGAGGTTCAGATAAGAAAATAAATGTTAATCCTGGAAAGGCGTGGCGGGAAATGACGTCACATTCCGCCTGCACTGCCATACATTTTCACATGTGAATTTTACACAGCATGGCGTGGCATCATGGCACATGTGTAATCAATCCATAACATGAATGATTGTTTTACTTTAATTTCAATAATTTTAAGCACTATGTTGAAAACACGCATTTTCTGTTCACTTCAAATTGCTTAAATGTGTCAAGTTTTCGTCCTGTAGAGCCACTAATTACTGAACACGAGACCGGCAGCACCACTATATCTAAAAGCGGCATACAAACCTAATCTGCTTTAAATTCAAGAAAAGTTGAATATTGACCACACGGTGGACACTACACAAAATTTTCGTCGCAAAAAAATCGCTTTAGTAACTTTGTATACAAAAAAAAGGTAAAGTTCACCCTAGAACAGGCCATGAAGGCCCAGAGGGGGAGTAGAGTTATAGCTCTGCTCTTTCCTTAACCTCGGAGCTAGATGAGGGTGGGTGGTCAGCGCCACGCCCGGCCGCTTTACCCCCGGAATGACCCGGTACCCATTATACAGGAGGCTGGGTAGGCCCCAGGGCCGGTCTGGACGGGTGCTGAAAATCTCGCCCCCACCGGGATTCGATCCCCGGACCGTCCAGCTCGTAGCGAGTCGCTATACCGACTATGCTATCCCGGCCCACAACTTAAATACGAGATTTTAAGTTTACATATATACAAAGTTACTTAAATACGGGCAGGCCGAAACAGGTCCATTAAGACCTAACTCGTGACGGATGATGATGAAATACAAGCAATAGTACTCAAGTCTGCAAGTGAACAGTTAATCCCGAGAAAGGTGAAAACAGCAAAACATAGTAAAATGCTGTCGTTATTTATGAAATACTTCCCACAAGAATGGGCTTCGTCTACCAGCTGTACTTATAAAAAAAATATTGCCAACACCACGAGTGTGTCAAAATCACTACAGAAGGCAAGCCATGATATGTGCTTTTATGGCGAAAATGAATCACACAATGTGAAATTTACAAGGAATATTGTAGTAAAGGGAGTGCCAATTTCAATACAGAATTACAAAATAATGTTTTCAAGCTTATTCTTTTAAGATGTCTGCCCTCTTAGTAATCGTAATTTGTTGAATTTTTCCGAAAACGTCTTAATAGGGTTCCACATACAAGACACTCAAAATAGGTGGTGCATGAGAAGGGCCACCAGTGGGTGCGTGTCAGTTTACAAGTGCATCACTGTCTAGGGCTATTTTCATCTTGCAAGACAGATCCTGGTGTTATGAAAGACACAGTCTTGAATATACAGTTTGGACTACAATGCCGCATGTAGATGTAGGCAGCTCCTGCATGACCTTAAGGAAACAAGAGAATACTGGAAACTTAAAGAGAACCCACTAGATCACACTCTGTGGAGTTCACTTTGGAAGACGCCATGGACCTGTCATAAGACTACGAGATGATGATATATATATATATATGAATATGTGTGTGTGTGTTATCATATGGAAGAGTTCAAGAGCAGATAAATATTATGTCAGAAAAAACATTAAGCTTGCTCATTTAGGAACCAGTCACCAATCAGCACCTTCGAAAATGACTGTGACAGCATTTCCAAGCACAATCTGTGCAAGGAGTGTGATGATATGCAATACATCCCTGAGCTCCTTGTATCTGATGCCAGCTGGATAACTCTCTAGGGGGTTCAGTGCAATATCTTACTTGGAGTGGAGACCCTGTACTGCTCCACAGGAAGGATATTTCTTAAGTTACAATTGCTAAGTCTCACAGCACATTTCCTGACAAGCAGCACGCACAGGTTCTCCAGACTCTGCACAGACTTCCCACTCCACTTGTTCAGAAAGAACGCGCACAAGCACGTTAGAATTATGCACAGCACCAATAATAAGCTAGAATTTCTACACTTCAGCACAGACAAAGATTCATAATCAAGGAACAAGCCAGTGATCCACCAATAATATTGAGACATTACTTGTTTCTGCTCCCTGAAAGGCTAACAGGTAGAACACACAAAATATCAGGGATCACGGACACTTTATTCAAAGTCGCCACATGTTAGTTCCTGTATCGAGCACCGTCTATGATCAGTACTAAAAATAAAAACTCTTTAAATGGCAGAGGACTGTTGTCTATGAAGGGGCTGGGGTTAGAAAACATTCCCCTCAGCTGACAGAAGTGGATACATTCTGTCTTCATAATCGTGACTTAAACTCCTTCCAAACTCTACAGTGACACCAGCTCATTGATAACTGAACTTCTTGTTTAATGGCTTGGATCAGTAGCAGATCACAAAGTCAATGACATACCACAAGCACAGCTTGCTAGATTCTGCTGATAATTAGAAACCTACCCATCAGTGCACTGTTACTTTAGGCTCCCAGCATGCAATTAACAATGCATGGCTCCCCATATTATGCTGTGCAGAGCTACAAGGGTCCAGGCAACTTCATGGGACCTGCAGTTCATTGCATCACAAAGTCAGCACCACAGACATGGGAAAGATCTCTGCTGGTAAGACTGCGGTACAATCAATCTACAGGATTTTATTTCTAAGGAATACGTGACTGTACTGGTACTGTTGTTACTACACAGATGTGGATAGTATGGTGACAATGCGGATGATGTTATAGGCATTCAGCATGCAAAAGAGGCCACTTAGGAGACAAGACAGATGAATATAGCATGTTACAGCTGACACATAGAAATGATAGAAGGTAATATGCAAGGAAGACTTCACAGCCCCATCTGTGCCCCCCCCCCCCCCCCCAAAATAAGATGACAACCAACCTATGCTGAAAGCAGCAACAATGTGGGACACAAACCTTTCACAATGACACCAGCCACCACACAGAATAAACTGCAGTGTCTTTACCTTCTGATTTTGGAGAAAAATACTCTTCAAATTAAAAGCCTCACTATTCTGCTCCAAAGATCAATTATTTGCATCATGCCAAACAATCCACTCAGTATCCTTGTCATTGTTTACAAAATGCTCACTTTGTTACTGGTGCTATATCCAACCAAATCCCCAAGGAGGGGGACCACACCTTGTCAACTGTCTATGGCTAGCTTATTCTGTGTATTCTGTCAAGGCCACATACACAACAACATACTTTCATGCTGTAACAGAATGTATAAATTGTGTGCTCACTTCCTCCTCTACACTACGGTCCTACACCTTCAGCCATAAAGATGATCCAGTATTATTCTACAGAAATGAGTATCTCTTACTTAATGGTATGTCATGGCAGTGACTATGGAATCTACCGTCCACTGGATGTAACAATGTGTTGTCTGGTAGCTCACTGCCAACATTTCAAAAGAACCTGAAGCCTCACTGTTCTACTGAAGATGGAGGCAGCAGTTTCCTTTGAAATGTAACCAGCTACAAGAACACACAACATCCCATGTCAGAAGATAGAAATCATTTTACAAACCATGTAACATCAAGGATGGTGATAACTTTTAGAAGAAAATGCATTTAATCATGTGTTCATTATTAATTAATTCATTCATTCACTCCTTTATCAAACAGGACAACTTAGAACAAAGCACGGATCAATCCACTACACAGAGGGCATCCAGGTCTGCCTCCTGGAACCAATCTCCATGGCCATCATTAACTGCGAGACACTAACGGTAAGGAAACTGAAAGAATGGAGGAAAGATTCCAAAATGTTTGCCCTTGAAAATTTTACTTTTATTGAAGACAGTAAGCTACACACTACAAGCATTACTTTACACCCTCCATGTTTTACAGTGTGAAGTATGTGCATTCATTCACAAGTATGACACATTTAGAACCACTGCTGCAGTATCTTGAGGACACCTGCTCTACAGTGAAATGGGATAGAATAAATGCAGATTTAGTCAATCACACATGTACCACTCACTGCTAACCTGGTCCTCTAAAATGCTGGTGTCCACCGACAGGACCACGTGTCACGACACAGAATGCCACAACCTCAACACACCATGCCATTAACAACTCAAATCTCACAAACTAATCCTTGTTACACTTTTGTGATGGACAAAGCATATGGGAAAGAAAAGCCCAAGATTCAGAAGTATAGTAGATGCCATCAACACCCTCTCATGGCAATGGACAAGTAAAAATACAGAATTTGAGAATAATGTATGGCTGTTGTAGTGGACATCCCATAACACAAAACCTGATAAAGTAAAATACTGATTAAAACAAGAGTTTCGTATATTCCCTCGCATGTTAATTCATCTGATTATAAATGTGTAACACAAACATAGGCACAGATTCCATATGGTAACAAACCACAACTCAGTAACACAACATAATGTTAAAACCAAAAATGTATTCGGAGCCCAAAAATCACATATGTTTTTCAGACAACTCATAACTATAACTGAGACAAAGTTCATATGGGCATCATCTCAGAATGGCCATTTCTTCTTCCAAAACCCAGCCCCCCTCCCCCCCACCTTCCTGAGAAATTTTCCACTAACCCAACAATACTAAGCAGCCCACACTTTGCATGTCCCAATGCAAGCAACCATAGAGCAGTATAACAACCCCTGGCAAGGGCAGAAGGTCATAAAAAGACTGCTGACATCTCTAACCACAACAGATGCCTGGTACTTCCAAAAATGATTCCAAGAGTCTGCACGGTCCTTCAATGCTTGTGCTCTTAGTCGGGTTCTCCAAATACCTGGTGGTGGACCAGTTGGTACTTCCTACACAAAAATCCCTCTCTTACAAGCAGCCTAACAAATGCCAAAGACTGACTTCTTTTCATCTACAGATCTATGTTTGTAGCACACTAACATTTAAGAGTAAAGGGTAGAAGCAACATTTGGTTCACACACTGGAAGTGAAACTACAGCTCCGATGACTGTTAAGCCAGTGATATATCCAAATATTCCTTGCCCCTCCCATCCTAGCCAAATGCTCAGACATCCTTTATTTTCCTACTCAAACTATACTAGGTGAGCTGAACAACTTATGAAGTTCCTCATTATGTAACATGCTCATGTTTCATCCTCCTTACATAAAAAATTTTCCAAGCACCTTATTTTCAAACATTCATGCTTTAATATAAATACCTTATGTAACAGACATACAAGACAACCAGCAAAATTGTTTCATATATCCCAATCTTCAGCATTTTGCACCAGAAGACAGTTTTTGAAATGAGTAACAACACGCATTTCCTGAATGTATGTCCTAAATTCATTACAAACCTCCCTGTCTACCAGAGTTGTTTCCATAAATCTAAATTATGAATTCTCAAATGATTTATCACATAAAAGGTACAGGAAAAGCTGTCCCTGTCCAGGCCATGAAGGCATATAAGAGGAGCAGAGGTATGGCTCCACTCATTTTTGGGCGTGTTCCCATAGCCGTGAGAAGGGCTTATTTGCTTCGCCATGTCTGCATGTCTGTCCGGTAGTCCACATGTATCAGCGTGGCTCCCGCTGGGTGGATTTTCGTGAAATTTCATATTCGGTACTTTTACAAAAATCGGTTTAAAACCCCCCAAATTTGGTCAAGATTGGACAAAAATATCTGGCACTTTACATGAAGACGTGTTTTGTATTGTTGGTGCAAAAATGCAGAAAACCATAGCTGTGCTTCCACAGCAACACTTTCGACATTTATTACATTGTTGACAGTGACATGTTATGTCAAAATACAAAGGAAACACGCTGTGGCATTTCCAGGGCAACAATGGTTATGCAAATGTGCCACAATGTTACATTACACGTACGTTGCCTACCTTGTTAACCTTGGCACTAGATGGAGCAGAGATTTTGTTAAATGGATAAAAAGAAGTTGTCCATGTACTTAAGCACCATGCCTGGTATATGTACATGGCACCTCAGATGGAAGTGAATGACTTCATACTCCAGCCACTTTCCCCCTAGAAAGAAATAATTTGTGGGCCCCAGGGCCAGTATGGATGTCACAGAAAAGAGATCCCTGTCCTGCTGTGACTCAAACCCCAGTTATCCAGCCCACAATAAGAAAGTTAAAATGATTACCTTCTCCATAAAATTAACAGCTGACATATGGAAAACAAAATATTCTTGTGGTCTTACTTCATGCACCAACAAGCTATCTTCAAAATTATATACATAATTTTCCACAATGCACATTGTTACCTATGAAGGGATAATAATGCTTCAAATACAGCATAAAGTTCAGCACATTATAACCATACATTTAATGTGAGAGACTTTAAGCTCTGGACTTGCACAAAAATCTTTCCATCACTTACTTCAGCTGCATAATTGAAAGTGCTGATGCCAAAATGAAATCAGTGTGTGAGATTTTGTATTCTCAAAGTGGTCACTATTAAGATTTGTCTTCTTCCAGGATGTGACACCATTCAGTCTGGTAGAAGTGTACCCACACTGACAGCATCCTCCATCATCAGGGTATCCTGATAATGAAGGCAGCAGGATCCACTGAAATGGCTGTATGCTTCTACCAGACTACATGGATTGACATCCCATAAGATGGCAATCCTCAAATCCAGTACTCCTCTAAACACTGACTTATGTTGTGTTCACACCACCACAAAAGTGTATGTTGTAATTACAGCATCATATAATATATGGTGAGATTACTGAAATTAACCAAGCAACAATAAAACTCAGCAAACTCTACACGTAGTTACTTCCAATACACACAATATTCCTCATATTGCACTTGGTAAGTTATAGAAAATAAATGCTCCATGAAACTCGCCATTTCTGTAACCAACCCATAAACACCAACATTTTCCAATATTCAAAAATGTATAAAACATTAATAAGTAATGTGCAGCAAATGCTTTTTATGCCATGTTGGCACTGCCAAATACAGTCTGATGTACACCAAGTGGACATAAATAGGGCTTGCTATAAACTGTGGTTCTGAAGAACTTCAATCACAACATAGCCATTCCAAACATTGTGCATGGTGCATATAACAACTATTACAGATAAGGGTATAAGAGTGCAACATGTATGAGAGGTCCCCATTATCCTAGTCCCTAACATCCACTGCCCCGTGTACACAGGACATTCTTTAGCGAGACCTATGTAAAATTTTTCCCACCAATTCAGAGGATTGCATCCAACACAAAATGGTTCTGATCCTGCATGCATCTACCCTGTAACCCACTCTCCTGCTCATGACAAAAGCTCTTGTGCACAATCAGTAAGACACAACTCTAAGACCTGAATAACCACTATAAAACTGGTGCAACATGCACAAGAACAACACAAATGCACACATTGTGCATAAAATAAGTAGCAGATTTTGTACAGTTATTCTCCTTCTTTGCTGCAGTTACTTCTACTGGTTATTTATACTGCTGCCTGCATGTCAATGATGGCTGATAAATTCACCATAACTGTCAAAATATCACCAGCAAATAGTAAATTCTTAACGAATAATACACTGTTGTTAATTGTTAAATTAATAACTTGCTTTATTCAACATTTATGCTGATATCACACATCACTGTTATCACGTTTCGAAAGAAAGCAGATGTGTTGCACTCACTCATGGCTCGAAATAGAACACCATTGGAAACAATATTTTCAGTAATTTCAAAACATTTTGCTCTGAAGTACAATAAAACTGCTTTCAACACAATGAGGTGCCAGACCCAAGCAATGAGGCATTTTCAGCAAAAATGTTCAATTATGTTCATTTGTAAAAGGTACCATACAGTACCAAGCCAGTCTCCATTAACCCACATTTACATTATTTCTGATGGGCAGAAATCCTCTGCTTAACTGGGATTCGCTTTACGTGGCACTTCTTTGATCCCAATTGACCATAAACAATGGGACCCCCTGCACCAACAATAAATATGTCACATCTACATCAAACACAATAAAGAGCTTCTCTTACAGAAATTCTTATTACATGTTCAGCAAACCAATTGTGGTTGATAAGAGGCACCTATTTTGCATTTTTGTAACACCAGAAGTGTAAAAGTAAATAACAGCAGACCACGATCAATAGGAAGTGTTCACTATCCTGTTATGATGTAGAACAATATGACAGTCCCCTCCTTAGAAGCTCATAGTCCCTCAGTGGTTCAAGAAATGCACTGCCTTTTATGGAACCCCAAGTCCCTATCCTGAGCCAAACTAATCCAATCCACACCCTCCCACCCAATTTCTTAAAGGCCCTTAATACTATCCACCAATCATTGCACATAACAGGAAAGAAGAAATATCACCAAATTTATATTCACATAAAAGATGTATTGTTCTATACAGTACTGTACACTAGCTAACAAAACAGTAAAACATGAGACATTATGCCTTTCGTTCTCTTTCTGCACTGTTAACATAAATTCTGCAGACAAACAGATGCTATGTAATGCGGCATTTATAATGCAATCAGCCTCATAATTGCCATGCCATCACTCATACAGGCCCATAACATTCTTCAAAAACCTGATGTATCTCCATAAATAAGATATTTATGACATGAAATCACCCTCATTATCACCATGTCGTCACTCATACAGGCACACATTCTTCACAAAAACTGTTCAGTATCCATAAAAAATACAAATTTCACAGCAACAACTCAACACAAAGTGAAATGACAAACTAACATCTCACATCTTCACACACCATGCGACAGAAATGTGTCTACCACCTTGGTGACTGCCTTTAAATTTCTACCAACATGCAGAAATTTGAACACCAACCTACCAGACATAAAGCTATTTTTACATCAGCATATTAAAACACTGATGTAAAAACAGCTGATAAATATATTCCGACGCAAAGGAACTACTCTTTATAAGACATAGTACTAACCTACAAGTTATTGGTTTTGGCGACCAACTGCAGTATATCGATTTGGTAGCACACGGCCAGGAACAAAACACTATTATATCCCACTCATTATCCGGAAATAATTATGTCGGTTAACATTCGATTTCGATGTCCCACATTAATAAGCCTGTTCAATTCAAAATATACATTAACACTCTGACGAGACACAAATTACACTCGTAAATTCGAAAACAGTATTTATACGGGCCGTATTACTAATACAATCAACCCCACACGCCCGTATCTTGGATTACGACTATCGCGGACGAACATTAATTTCGCCGATTGGCAATTGAAGACAGTAATGACAGTAGTGATACCAGTGAGCTTATAATTAAGTTGTCCGCAATATGAAACATACCGGAACACACACGAAAATCAATTCCAACCATTGTATTCCAAAGCTTACGAATCGCAATCGATCTTCCACAACGAAAAACACTTTACAATAATAACACTATGGCCGAGAGAACAATGAACTTTGTGAACGCCATTCGAAGTGTCCTCTTTCGGCTTGGGTGCCTTGATAGGCCTACGCTCAATACTTCCTGTACTACAAACCTATCAGAGATCAGAGGTGACAGTATCCGTATTCTAGGAACATTCACGAATTCAAGGAATGGTATGAATGAATGTAAAAGATGCTCACCACTCCTTCTTACAAATCCAAACGCTGCAGGATTCCTAATTTACTGAAAACCTTCTTCCTTCCACACATCGTACCGTATCGTGTACTACGGTCGAAATAACTTTTAAGACCTGTGATCTAATTGGTTAGAATAATACCCTCTGTCCTTACTTGTCGTGAAAATACAACCAATCAGATGATATCTTATATACCATCATTAGAAATGTGGATTCCCAAGCAACCAATAGGGTAATAGCATTTAGTTAAGTGCCCGTATAGCATTTCTTTCGACACAGAGCACCCCGTTTAATGCATAAAAATAATGTGGCAAAACGCAGAATGTTAGCAGAAACATAAAATCCTTATATGCGCATAAAATACAAATATTACATCCCAGCGACTCTCATTAGTAACTGTCACAAAATGTACTTACCCAGCTGCAGAAAGCTCTCCGCACTCGCAGAGCATTTTTTGCTCCAAAGAACTTGTTCATAGCCTCTTCACGATCTAAAACTCGAATGGATACGTCCCAGTAATCATCATAGGTGCCTAATAAATGTTACATACTCAGGAAGTCTTTAATTACCGAGCAAAATAATCAATTCTCAACGCCCGAAACCTTGTTAATCAACGACACTATCGCCATACGGTTTCCTCGCGAACTAGACTTCACCCTCTACGTGTGCTGACCTCTGCTGGATGTTAATTGCACTTCAACTTAAAAGAAATCCCTGCGCCACCACCCCGTAAACACCCAAAATGTTTCGTATCCATTCCCAATTCCAGTATTTTGAAGCAATACGAATTACCGCAAAGTCAACCCCCCTCCCACACACCACTCGGGTCATCGGCATTAGACAGTAACTATTAACACTGACGGTTGCTTCAACATTGTAATAATTATTCGCATAGGAATACATAAATCCATTGTGCAGTCTTGAGAAGCTAACAGTCCCTCAGGTAGTCAAGACATTCCCCGCATTATATGGAACTCAAAGGTTCATGACCATGCTCACAACACACCGCCAACTGCGCCTATCCTGAGCCGGTTCAGTCCAATCCACACTCCCATTCTATTCCTCGAAGATCCATTTCAATATTATCCTCCCATCTATGCCTAGGTCTTCCGAGTGCTCTCTTTCCCTCAGGTTTCCCCACCAAAACCATGCATGCATCTCTCCTCTACCGCATACATGCCATATGCCTGGCCCATCTCACAGTTTGATTTGATCACCCATAAATATTTCGCAAGTCAGATCATAAAGCTCCTCATTATGCAATCTCAAGTCCTCCGGTACCTCATTCCCCTTAGGCCTAAATATCTTCTTCTGAAGCCCCTTCTCAAACATGCTCAGCCCATGTTCCTCCCTGAATGTGAGTGACCATATTTCTTACCCATATAAAACAACAGGCAGAAGTACATTTCTGTATATTATAATATTGCTATTTTTGGATAAAAACTGAAAGACAAAAGATCCTGCACTGAACGATTATTTCTTTATGATGGCAATTTCAATTTGTTAGGGTTGTTCCCAAATATTTAACTCTGCCCTCCTTCAAAGGATTTATTACCTATCTTTGTTTTAATTTTGTCCTGCATTCTGTTCATAGGACATGAACATGTACTTAGTGTCTTCAGCATTTACTTCTAGGCCAATGTCCTTATGACTACTAAAGCTTCTATGCTTTTCTTTATTGTGCATATGCTTTCACCCAATAAATTAACATCAGCATAAACCCGATGCTGATGTGTACCGTTCAATTTGAACATTTCTTGGTTTTTCACAAGGTAAATAGGAAAGTGAACGAATACCTGACAGAAACTTTCCTTTTGAGTCATCACTTTCATCCTCAGTTGATGCATACACTTCCAAATAACAGTATCATGCCAGCAACTTCTCAGCACTATACATGATGTCCAATCACTATCAGACTCTGCTGCTGACATGATTCTCTGATGTACAAAAAAATCCTGTACCCAATTAATTCCAATTAATTAATTCCACAGAGAAATGTATGATCCTCTGCTTGTTCAGTGCTAGCTTTGTCACATCTAACCTCATGTACTTCCAGTAAAACTAATCTAAATTTCACCAATTCTCTAGCCACTCTTACATAACCCTGACCTACACAGGCTCCTCCACACACACACATATTCCTTGCTGTTGGTAGTTCCTATTTAATGCATACTTTAATGAAAATTCTTGTTATAAATACCTCCTGGTAATCATTTACCCGGCTACATACAGACATCTCTACCAGTGTGCAATTGCAAAATAAATCATAACTTAATTTCTCTCAGGAGCCCTACATACTTCTATCAATAACTTAATCAAATTGTAATCATTGCATCATTGCTAGCCCTACTACTACTACTACTGCAGTTCTATGCACTAGGCATACTTTAAGTCACTTCAAGTCACAAATCACACACCAACGAAATGCACTATATTTTCACGTTTTATTCTTTAACTCCTACATATGTTTCAGCTTTTACAAGGCCATCTTCAGGGGGCTCGTAATCTACATTTACTTTACATCCATTGTTTATGTCTGCTATTATGTTATATATCACATGCAGTAGAGTTTCATTATCATTTATAGATAACAGTTATTTACAATTTCTGTATTTAAATATATAAGACACAGAATATAAAATCCTTAAATGAGGTTCATAAATTTTTCGTAATACCGCACCACTGGACACTTACAACACAAACAGGACCTCATTTACTTAACTGATGACCTATATATACAGAACCAACAGCCAGAATTTAAAAAAAAAACAAGCTAATGGTAGAAGATACATCCTAAAAAACCATATAGCTTCATTTTATCATTTTATTACGAAAAATTGACAAACCCCATCTAAGGATTTTATATTCTGTGTTTTATATATTTAAATGCAGAAATTGTAATTAACTGTTATCTATAAATGATAATGAAACTTGACTACATGTGATATATAATATAATAGCAGACATAAACAATGGACGTAAAGTAAGTAATGTAGATTACAAGCCCCCTGAAGATGGCCTTGTAAAGGCTGAAACATATGTAGGGGTTAAAGAATAAAGAGTGAAAATATAGTGCATTTTGTTGGAGTGTAATTTGTGAATTGTTAGAAAATGCATGGTGAAGATAATATAAAAAAAAAATTACTTCCAAGTGTTTCTTCTTAGTTTAAATATTTCTGCCAGCTAAACTTCTCAACAGACCATGCCAAACATGAATACAGAATCAGAATTCTATATTCCTCAGACTGTATATACTGCAAAAATAACAAAGTCTGATGTCAGTCATTTCCTGAGGTGTGATGTTTTATCAATTGAGGATGTTC
Organism: Reticulitermes speratus; assembly: GCA_021186555.1. Lineage (NCBI taxonomy): Eukaryota > Metazoa > Arthropoda > Insecta > Blattodea > Rhinotermitidae > Reticulitermes > Reticulitermes speratus. The sequence goes on from JAJKFL010000237.1 coordinate 27,866,572, forward strand.
ATAGTAACGGATGCTAGGCAGAAGTTGTGATCTTCCAAGACTGTATGGACCTTCCACATTTTTGTCGCATGTAGTATTTTCAAATATACCCACAATCTTGAGCAAACGGATCCTTAATCCTTGTTAAATATAAGCCAGATATTTTATACCAAAAATCAAACACACAAGTATCCTACTTAGTGATTTCACTCTTGTTCACCTCTGTGGCTGGAGGAGACAGCCTTCAGATACAGAGTATACTGTAAATATACTGTATACACAGCCACAGACAGTGGACAGGGGTGATCCTCCAGCTTGTAGGAACTAGGCAGGGGGCTAATAACCCTTCAGGATGCTACAACATGTTACACAGGATCTCACCCCTGGGACAACAAGTGCTCCAGCAAATAGGCACAAGATTTGGTACTTGGTATGTCAGCAGTCTCTGTAAGTCAGGTTCACCAAAACAGCAGAAGTATCAAAAATACACACACTACAACCAAGGCAAACTTTGGCACTGTTAGTGATAAGCATCACGTTCACTTTCACCAAGAAATATTCACAATGGACAAGCTATACTAGGACAAGTGGAGCCTCACCATGTTGAATGAATACTGCTGAACTAATGGGAAGACATTTTGAAGAAAAGAAAACATTAGTAAATCATTACTAGCTACCTTGTAGATCAGTTCAATATGCAGTTGCTACTTTGATATTGTTACTGCATCTTTAAATCATTCCAAGTTTAATTTTTGTTTCACTTAAAACTGGTGGGCAACAGACATATTTAGCTAATTTTCCAAATCTGTATTAAAAAAAAGGCCTCCCAGATACAGCCATTTGTGGACATGTGACAGAACAAATAAGCTTCTATCACCCAGTATTATTAACAACTCTGAGATTCATTTCATGAACCAGAATTCAGCTCCATGACTTCATTGTGATTGGTGTTTTGTCAAGAGAAGCCCCTCTACAAATTTCAGACTGAAAGTAATAAAACATACATGACATGCAAAACAATATATTTTAGAAATATAACTGATTGTGTACAGAAGATTCAAGTCTTCTGGAAATGCGGTGCTGTGTCATTGGGCAAGTAATTCCCAACGTTTTGAAGAATTGTAGGGCCTTCATCTTCAGGGTCAAGCAGTCCAAGAAGAATGAATGAATGAATCAATCAATCAATAAATGTGTACACGTTGCAAGTATGTACATAATTTAATACAAAAGTTGAAAATATTAACTGGATATATTCAGTTCAGTCACTCCTAGAAATAACTCAAGAACTGCTGTATGACACAGCACTATCTTCATACATTAATACATGGTACTATACAGTCATCTGAACAATCCTGTCGAAACTTCTTCTGTGCCGGTTGTTCCAATCCTTCATCCAGCTCATCATTCTCTACGTCATCTTTATCAGGATCATTATACACATTTGTATCCTTATGTGCCATTACTATCGTCTTTCCAAGGCGTCGACCAGCTGAAAAAGATAAAGAATGATGGGCAGTCTCCACTGCAAGAGTGCACTTTGCTCTTAGATGGATCATATTAAACATTCCTGCTCCACTTATTGATTAAACCTTTCCTTGCTCTACCCTACATACACAGCAGCATGAAATAATTTATGGACCGTATTTACTTCTCTGTGATAATTTCACTTACCATCTGAGTTGAGAAGGAAAAATCAGAGAACGGAATTCACTACAATAGCTGTCCGGTGTAGGCTATGACAGTTACTTTCTTCTTAATTATTGTTCAGAATTAGTTTAATTTTCATGGTGACATTAATTACTTAAGATTCCATAGCAGATCTGATACTACTGTTACTGAGTGGTGACAGACTACATTTCATTACACAAGCTTAATATTTTGCTATGCTAGATTGCATTATGATCAGGACTGGCTTCCAAGGTTGCATGACCTCTCTCAGTTTCCACAATACACCACTCATGTAAGAGACAACTGAAGAAAATTCCACAGTGAGGGGCTTGAATACAATACTGGAGAAAATGTGCAATCCTTTGTCCATTTAAACATTGGGCACTGCAGTGTATACTACTGGAAAGCCACCAGCTAACAAACATAGGAAAACATAAAACTGCTGGAGTATGACTGGTTGTTGTTGTTGTTGTGGCCCCCACCCCCCCTGGCTCGACAGCCCCTTGGGGGCCTAGGCCGCCTCATTTTTCGAGGCTTCACGATCACACTTTTTTTTAGACACACCACACTCGGAGGGACTCCTCTGGATGAGGAACCAGCTCGTCGCAGAGACCTCTACCTGACAACACACAACACTCACAAGAGACAGACATCCATGCCCCCGGTGGGATTCGAACCCACAATCCTAGTAAGCGAGCGGCCGCAGACCCACGCCTTAGACCGCATGGCCACTGGGATTGGCGGAGTATGACTGTATCCATACAAATTACTACAAAAAGTAAGACATCATAACTAATTTCTCAATATGATCATAATATTATGACAAATTTCCTACGTTGAATTATTTTCTGTCACACCTGAATGCTTAACGTACTCACCAGCCTTTATTAACAAAAATCTACAAGCTGTAGTAATGGCACCTTTCGACTGCTCTTCACTGAGGCCAAACAGAAGACCTCTGAAATGTATGGTAAGAAAGCATGTCAAGTAAAACAGGTCAGGAGATGTAAGCACATCATTACAAATTAGGTGCATTCACTCAGTCATTGCCTCTACTTTTTAAATCCAGGAATTCTTATTTTTTATCCTCTCCTATAACAGTATCAAACATGCAAGGCAGACAAGCAAGGACATCCAACACATAATATGAACAAAATCAGTCCAAGGTTCTTAAGATACAAGGTAACACAACATAAAATCCCCTTATATGTAACTATCTCAGAAATCATAGGCCTAAAACTTAGAAAAAGTGTAAAAGTAAAGTTGCCCCTGTAAATACCATGAATGCACGTGTGGGAGTGGATGTATAGCTCTGTTCATTCTTAACATTGGCACTAGATAGAGGTGGCTGGTAAGCCTCATAACCCGGCCACTTTATTCCTGAAAAAGGAGCCTCCAGCACCCACTGAATAGGAAACTGGATGGGCATTTTGGAAAAGAGAAAAATTTCTTGCCCCTACCAGGATTTGAAGCCTGGCCTGTCCATCCTGTTGCCTAGTCACTATACCCACTATGCTAACAGGAAAAGTGTACTAGGTATAAAGTTTGTGTCTCTTTTGCTTTTAGAAATGTGGCTCAAACAATTTTTTGCTCAAATAAACAAATAAATAAATAAATACAAAGTGATTTGTACACAAGTTATGCACAGAAATACCTGTACATCTTCAAGTAAAGTGTCCATAACTGTTTCTCTGATTTTAAATCAAAGTGAAAGGATGAATAAATTTCAGTCTCATGCTGCCTCCATTTTCAGGGTTGAAGTTAGGAGGATGAACATGTGTTCAATTTAAAGAGGCAGGTGGTCCCTCGGACTTGTGAAGGAGGAGTGGAGCTAGGGCCAGTTCCAGGTCAATAGAAATAATGAGCAGGGAATTTTGAAAAATGGCACTTTATGGGGCAGTGCATGCACCAAATGCCATTTACACAGTGTTCTTAAGTGGTTACCATCCAAGTGCCATTTAAGACATCCACACGATGGTGCCTTTTGGTTCAAGTGGTCATAAAAACATGGACAGAGCCATGAACTGAAACAAGATATTAACTTACATCACTCCAAAGCATACAGTGCTAACAATTCTGAAAATTTTCAGACCCTGACACTGAACTCATCTTCACCTTTGTTACAGACAACAACATGCGTCTATGGACAGCCAGCTTTCCCTTTAAAACAATGAACTCAAGTACATTTCTTGTCAAATGAAACACAAGTATAACTAATTATAGAGCATCCTTTACACAAAACTTGTCAGTTGTTCGTACAAAATTCAGTGCAACAGCAGCCAAATAGATTTTCCTTTTAGTGTTGAGTAAATAAAACACCCATGTTTCAGATCAGATGTTCCATAACATGCCCTATCAAAGTTACATGAAGGATACAGATTTATCACATCATATGGTCCTCGAACATGGAATGGACTTGCTGCTCCACTTGAGATAACTATATGCTGAAAACAGAATACACACATATAGCAACACCTCCAAAAAGCAAAATTCAAGGGATCTACATCTTTTAAACCTCTGTGATACATTGTATGAAAATGAAACACAATGCATACTGCATAACATTACAACTGGATTACTTACACTGCATGAGAATTCCCTGTAAAAAATTTACCAATCTGCGTAAACAAAATTATTTACATAATTTTTATATTTCTATTCAGTCTATTATACTTTCTTATGGACAAATATGTTTATGAGATCATCATGTTTTCTATGTTTAATAGATTGGATTCAAAAAATGTATTTTTAGTTTCCAATACTAGGCCTATTTTGTGTACAGCAGGAATAGAATATGATAATCACTTCAGTTTCACAAAATTTAATAATGTCACTTGTTAATCCTGAAGCATATTTCACTTTCACTATGAACATAAAACTTTAAGAGTTTTATAAATGATGGAAACACAAATACCTACAATCTCACCTTTGATTTCCCAAAAGCATGATAGAAGTGAGCCAGTTGAATAATGTTTTTTCTGGCTGTGGAATCTCTAATAGCTGGTGTGTACATAATCTCAAAGCTAAGACCACGTTCAACTGCCAAGTTATACATCTTTCTGTTACACTTAACAAGCCCAAAGTCATCTGGATCAAAAGTTATGAGATCTACATCCATTGTCGAGCAGGCATACTATAAACAAGGGAAATAATTAGATACTATGATGTTCAATATGTATAATTATTATACACATAATAAAAATTAAATGAGAGCCAATAATCTCTAAGAAAATAGGTATAATGTTAACAAGTGTACGAATTAAAGGTATATCAAAATGGAACTCAGTTTGCTAAAGGGACAATGTCACTTCAGGGGAGTATTTGCTTTGGACTTCACCTAACATTAGTACCATGGATCAGCTTTTCCTGACAGTTGCTGTAGAGCAGACATGCCTTCCTTCTACACCACAGGTCCACTAATTTTCCAAAAATCTAGGAGCCACCTCCAAATTCTACACATGAGAAGCGTGACATGAAGCAAGTTCGATATTGAGGACCCACAATTATGGAGTGACCTGTGAACCTCACTGTTACCTGATGCTTTCTGTTTGGTGCATGTAAACTGATACACATTGTTGTACATCAGGGGGAAAAACTGCATAACTATGCTGAAAATATTAGATGCCACCATACAAGATTTGGTCACCCCTGTGACCAGGTGCCGCAGATTTGTGAACCCGTTCTACACAAAGACAGAAACAAAGCTGGACTCCACAACATACATCACTTCCATCTAGACAAAGTCTAATGATATTTAATACTTTATCTAACAAACTCTACATAGATGTTCTATTTCCATCTACATGAAGACAAAGACAATGCCAACCACTGATAATGCCATATGAGAATATCTTCCCTACCCATCTATGGAATCTGAACATGTAACTATGGCAGCTATTCTATTTTAACCACAAAAATGTTAAAAATCAGTGAAAAGGGCAACAAATGCCAACTGACAGGTACCTGTTACAAAAAAATTACAGTTATCTGAAACCATACCTGAAATGCAACTTGAGTTGTAGGAATAACAGCCAAAATGTTGTACATCTTTGCATTTGCAGACTGACTCTAGGAACAAAAGATAAAGTTGTAGCATCAATGGAAGCGATATGAAAATCATTCTCGCCAATACTCTTAACAGAAGCTGTATTGAAGATTTAAGTCTTCTAGGATGTTCTGCCATGTCAACTGGTAAATACTTAATGACATTTCAAAGGCATTACAATTCTTCAAAGTGTTAACTATTTACCAGCTGATAAGACATAACAACCCAAAAGACTTGAATCTTCAGCAATACCACTGTCAGAATGTCAAATCTTGCAAGGAAGCTGTATTGCTCCATATTTGTAACAAAGAGACAGTTCCTGACAATGGAAGATTATGGTAACTGTTGTAACTGTTCTTTTTATTACTACTGCTTTTACAATTCAAATCCAGTCTAGGATAACCTACACATGCCTTCAGTGCATGCTTTGTGGGACAAAAGAGGTGTTTACAAATGCTCTTTTAAGTTTCCTACAGTTTTAATGCCTGCTACTAAACATTGCTGTCTATGTGGCAATCCTCAATTTCTGGAGACATGCTGAAATATTAAATTACAATAGCCATTGTCACCTTCCTCATCCTTTTGAATTCAACATTAACATCATCCTAACATTTGATACTTCATAATCTAAGCAGTTGGAAGAGCATCACTAAATAACAAAATAATCAGGCATATTGGTATTATGGGAGGAAAAGGTGTACACTTGAATCTGTGAAACTTCCACCCCCTATGAGACACATATACAAAACAAACTTTTGACACACTGTTCACATATGATGGTAATAAACACCATTGGAACTCACCAACTGGTGTGCTTGCAGCTGAGTAGATAAAGACACTGTTAGCCTTTCAAATACATTGAGTTTCCCCTCAAATTCCTGAAACAGACAAGGAATAACTGTAATAAACAATGCTACAACTTGGATGTCACAATTAAGAAATCAAATAAAGTAATTACAGTAAATTTCAGTTACTGTCCACAAACCAGGAGATGATGCCTGCTAGGACTGCAATATAAGCGCATGCTCAAGATTCTGTGGCAAATGACAAGTTGCTGAATGCATTTGCACAGTGCATTCACTATGTACTACTCAAAATACTCGATGTTTTCAGTCTGTGTGTAGTGGTAGAACAATCTGGCACTCCTACCAATAGCAGTCCAGTAGTCCTGCCCCCCCCCCCCCCAAGGGGATCATCTTGTGGTCTGTAGTCTGTACTAGAATTCTAAATGTAAGCCAGCCTTCAGAGTGATCATAATACAAAGACAAAATGTGTCTTCTACCACACATATTAAGATCTTGTATGCCTGAAGAGAACATGACATACTCATCAGCAAGGTTGTGTCTTATTCATCCAAAATTACTCAACAGATTTTGAACATATTTGGTGGTGAGAGACTAAAAATATCAGCCTATGATAACAACACTTTAACATGATGCTCAAACTGAACTTCATCAAATTTCAACAAAACAATTTCATCTTACAATTGGTATATGACAGTATACAACTCATTTATGAATGACAGAATGTACTGACTTATCAGGACTGTTCAACATCCACAGTATAAACACAAACATATATTATTTCACTCTCTATACTATAACTGAACACATACTGACCCTGATAATATCTTGATTAGCAGGGGGAGGAATCATGTCTCCTTTCTCTTGCACTTCACCTTTTTTCTTTTTCTTCTTTGAGTCAAAGGCTGATCCATTGAATGTACTGTTTATTGCTACTGCCTGGTATCCTACTAATGTTCAAAACAAAATAACTCATACTGCAATATGAATTTATGCATCAAGACAAACTACATGCATTTAGGTTTACCTCAACTTGTAACACAATAAAGCACCTATGAATGACAATGAAGGGTTCTAAGGGTGTTACCTAACATTTTTAGGACTACAAATGTGCTCACACATTCATACATAGACACAGAACTTGCCTTCTCTTGCTGTGCCTGCCAATGCTAAGATGTCTAAAACTCATCTTGTCCAACTGTTGGTCTCTAGGTTTTATAACATGTAGGGAGAGAAGTTTGTTCTTACATTTTGGAGGAACATGCTGCCCCCATTTTCAGGATGACTGCAATTTACTCAGGTGGATGGTGAAATGAATGGGAGGAGACATGTCAATCATATAGGAAGGTAGCAAAATCTATTCTCTCTTCCCCTTTCCATAACTCTAATTGGCCAAAATCCTTACAACCTTCCTACATAATTGACACATCTCCTCCTCCCAACCCAGTGCAGGAAGCAAGTTCCTCTGAAATACTAGAAAAGAACTCATCATCCTACACGGTAAAAAGAACCCCAAGACCATCACCTGAACAACACCCAACCTTGAAAACCTGAGAACATTCATCATTTGTCCACCACAAGAGACAAACACAACAAAAAAGTGTCCAACAAAGAGTTATAATGTTAATAATTTCCTAAAATGGAAGTTTTAGACCCACAATAATGGCATAAAAATGTCCACAAAGAGTCAAATCATAAAAAATTTGACTTACTGGTAATTTATTTTTATTCTCAATCTGATATACCCCAGTAAATCACCACACAGGATATTTCAAAGTCAATGACAGTGGAAAGGCATATTCCAATATTTTCAAGGCACATTTTACAATTCTGAATCCTTCATTGACTTTAATATTAATTTATTATCAATACAGATTTTTGGTGATACAGGTAACTGTCATAAAGGTACTACAATGCATAGATATAAATATTGCATACAAGCACTCATACAGGATTTAAGACAGAGCCTGCAAGCTCCTCTAAAATGTCAATAACCATATAGCAATCTCTGGGGCATCATAATATGCCCAAAGACTTGCATGTATTTATGAAGTCAAGTAGCAGTTCCTTTTAAACGTACAGCAATTTATAAAAAGTTTAATGAAAGTTTTGAGCTTGGTTTAAAGTAAGAAAAAATACCAAATTTAAATTTGGTAAACAATGACCAGTAGAGATTCACTGATATAAAATTTCATCCAATTCTATTATACACCAAGGCCTTGTTTTACGCTTCTTAACAACCCTTGCCAATTTACACCACCTCTTAATTTGCATTCTCTCTCATTTTCAGTTTAACACGCTTTGGCTTGTTTCTTTGCATTTATTTAAGCCTTTTTTCTTACATGAATATCATTATTTTTTTACGCCTATATTTTCAGGAATGCAACGAGGGCAAAAAACAAGAACTTGGTATATAGTTCTGTAAATTAAATCTATAGCCTATATGTCCCCATTACACATTCCTTTTGTTCACTTAGTGCAAAAAATGCTTAAGTAGCAGTTATCTTCTCAAGTTTCAGAATCTATTAATTCTGCATGAGTTACATGTCATCTTTTTCCTCCTACAAAAAGTGTCAGAATTAGGTTATAAGTATAAAGCATGATTTCTCCAGTTATTTTATGTGGGTGTAAAACTTAGGCACTCACCCTAAAAAGCTGAGAATGTTTAAAAATAAAGGGCTAAAAAGGATTTCTGAATTTAAGAGAAGGAATGTAACATGAGAAAGGAGAAATTCTATAACAAGGAGCTTCATTAGTCGTGCTCTTCACTAAATACCAAGAAGGTTGAGATAGGCAGAACATATAGCATGAAAAAGGATGAGATGGGAAATATACACAAAATTTTAGTCCAAAATCCAAAGGGAGGACACCACTTTGAACATACAGATGTAATAAGACAATAATGTCAAAGTTAATATTAACAAAAACAGGATGCAAAAGATGTACTCAAAATATGGTACAAGAAAAAGGACAGAGCATGGAATACAGACACGCTTCATCTCCTTGTCTGAAAAATTATCAGCCTACCCTCGTATGTTGCTGCCAAAAATATACATATTCAATATGTTGCCATGGAAATGCAACAATACATTTTCTTTCAGACTGCTGTTATGTTAAAACATTTCATAATGTTAATACCTCCGCGCCTATCCCAACAGCCTGATTCCATTTCACTTGAAGATAGCTATTTTATGGCAAACTTATGTTGCCAGCAACAACAAAATGTCCTTAGGTCTTCACATAAAGTGTTGGATATTTTTGTCCGATTTTAACCAAACCTAGATTTTCTCTGCGCATTTTGACAAGTCTCCAACATCAAATATCACTAAAATCCAACCAGTGGGAGATGAGGTGATACATGCGGACAGACGGATGGATGGACGGAGAGACATGACAAAGCTGATAGGCTTTGGGCGCAACTATACACAAACGTACCTAAAAACACTTTCCTCGCCCATTTCTTCAAATTTCTTTCTTGTATTGAATTTATTATAAAAGAATATATCTTCTTGTAAATTCCTTGTAAACTGTGTCATTCAGAATGCTGCCAAGTTTCAGAGCTGTATGGACTCTCATGTTACATTACTAGACTATACCATTAGCTTTAAGTAACAAGCCAACACCGGTAATAGATATGAATCAAAATGTAGAACTACATTCTAAAAACCCTGCATAACGCATTACAACCCATGTGATCACATCCCAACCAAACAATGAAAAAAGGAACATTCCAGTACTCATTAAGTTATCAACAATAAAATACACATCAAATTATTGAACAGCTGTAAGAACGACAATCTGTACATTTGTGTGTTACCTTATCAGATTCAATCCACAAATAATTCAAACAATGAACGAAGAAACTAATTTTATTTAATTCGCAAAAGAAGGCTATACTGTGTCTAAATGAAAACCAAGTTGATAATGGGTACTGATAAATTACAAGAATAGGAAACTCAATAAAGTGACCGGCAACAGGACAAGGTCACTAACGCCCAACCAACCTTCTAGGGACTCTTTCACAGTACAAAGCGGCCTCATGCATATAAAAACAGGTCTACGAATGCGTGAAGATTTTCCTCCACGTTCCTTGCCAGATTCAGGGAGAAGTGTCTTGGGCCGGGAACAACTTACAACATGCATTAAGTACTAGGCTTTACATACATTGTGTCGGTTACGGAGTGCTCACATCACATAGCATGTTCTAACGTTCAAGTTGTTCTGATTATCTTATTTTCCTAGAAACAGGGCTCAAACGGCTTTTAAGATCGTACAATAAACATGTTAGTAATAACCAAACAGATATTTTCAAATGGGCCGGTTCAGCGAATGTCGTGACATAGGTTATGGGGATCACGCACACATTACAAAGCAATCCATTTACTCACAATTCAACAATGCTTGACACGTATCCTTCAGTGACTTCTTGTTCTCTCCAAGCCTAACATTAAAATCACAAAATCCACGCACTGATATCATTTTACAGCCTCCAATGCCTCACATACCACACATACATCTCATGAACCACTAAAGCTACGCGCACACTGGAGCGCAGAGGACGGAACGGACGAATCAGACGAGCCGCAATATTTTTACTGAGTAAGCACACTGCATCGTATTTCCGCCCACAGATTACTACTACTTTCGCTTACGCGCTGACAGAATTCATTTCAGTGCAGGCCGTTGATAAGCAAACAACATGAGCAGTTCTGAAGAAGAAGAAGAAGAAGAAATAGTTAATGGGTCCTTGTTAAGTGAGGAAGAACAAAAGAAGAAAAGGAAGAGACAAAGATTCTGGGTGCATAAATATGCAAGAAAAGAATGATTTACGGCGAATTTCATTCCCTATATCCGGACTTATTAGGAGATGAGGCAACATTTTTGAGTATTTTCGGATGACTTATGGAAAAAACTTTACGTTGTATTGACCGTGCATCCTATTACAATTGGAAGTGTTACCGTCTTTCTCAAATTTGCCCGACGCTTCTTTAAGCTCACAGAGAAAGAACTAGCTCGCGTTTCACATGCTCTATCTCATGGAATATTTTACGTGTAGGCTTCCTCAGTCGGACTTTACGTCTAGTCAGTTTTATAGTAAGAATAAGTTTTAATAGTTAATGTTACTTTATCTACACACCGATAACTTGGCCGACAGCAATCAGTTATCACTCAGCACGCGAATACACCTCCGTCTCTGCCGGCACCAAAAGTAATTGTCTCTACCGCGACTAACATCCAACTCCCTTTCAGCCTATATTCCCGCCGGACAATATAGCAAGTCTCTTTTCATACAAACCAGTCCCTAACTGTAAATTTTGGGTTGGTCAAAGTCGTGTTTGCCCCTCAGAACAAAACCCGTTAAATCTTCTCCTATCCCATCGTAAATTTTTATAAAAGTGTTCTACGAATTGTCACAACAAAACATCCCTTAATAGTTCCCAACTTAAGTTTCTAATCCCTTTATTTATCATACCAACTTATGCACAAATTTTACAATATTATTACTTCACCCCTATACGTATTTCGGCACTTAGAATGCCATCCTCAGGGGGTCACACTGTTAAAAGCACAGACTATACATCGATTGTGTTGTTAAAAGCACAGACTATACATCGATTGTATAAAATGTTACATCCATATGAGTAAAATGTTGAACATTAAAATATTAGTATATTGTTTTTGAGTCCTAATTGAGCTCATACACTATATGTGTATTAAAATATCACTAAAATGTTAAAATTGTTACACATTTTTTAAGTTTTTTGAAATTAGTGGCAGATTTGGTCTTGTATCCTTTCGTTACCGTAGGGATGTAGAGGTTTTCTGTATATGTTGCTGTGTGTTGCGCCGTGTCGGCTCCGTTCAGCGGTTATGTGGTGACTTATGGAAAGTTTATGACTCTCCTGGACATGTTGGGACCTAATTTGTCTAGGAAAAATACATACTTTAGAGAGGCAGTAGGACCAAAGGAAAGACTGGCACTTTGCTTAAGGTAATGTATTTATTTGTAATAAAGTTGTTCAAAAATACAAATTGATAATTTAAAATGTAAATCTGAATTATTAATTATTATGTATCTGACTTAGAATCAACTGTCTGATTCAACATATTTCATTTTATTCTATTTCATTTTAATTATTCTTATTTATCCTGTGTATTATGTACTACTTTTGACATGTTCTATATCCTACCGTTGCTTTACTGTGGATCCATTGAATGTTAAATAAAATAGAATTGAATTGAATTCTAAACTGTGTATTTATTCTTACCATCCTGAAAATGGCCTTTTCGGCTGAAACATGTTTTTGAGCTGATACTGAATAAATGTGTTATAATGCATGTACTTTGATTCTTGTTATGTAAAACAGCAGGAATGAATGTCCTAAAAATCGATCACTGCCGGGACAATCAGTCTGAACTAGCCTGCCATCTTGTGGGGACTTTCAGAATGTTTCTACTCACCAAACGCTAGATGGCGCGAACACCAGTCGAGCACATTCCTATAACATTTAATGCACGAGAGGATGACCATTCCAGTTTATTACAAACAATAAAAATACTACGGATTTTGAGAGAAAATATGGACTAATATCCCGTTTCAACTTCCAGCATTTCATTTATCATAAGTATTGTGCACCAAAACAAATAGACGTTCCTCTTTCCAGTTACCAACTACTATTTTAGCTTGTCTACTCTGCTGGTATGAATATCTTCCCCGTAACATATTCATTGCAAGAGACGTATAATTCCTTCCACAAATTGTTATAAACTGAACGCTTATTAATGGGTAACAGAAATGTAGTGGCTGCAATGAATCACTGTTCAGTTTATTGAGAAAGAATTATCACAGATATGTGTTGAAACTTTAAAATTGCAGAATGTTTGCTATCCCATCTGATCCTAATACCACCATCATTCCCGTCGCTTAACTGACCAAGCTCAGAGTTTAGTTTCGTGAGAGTGTCAATATTTCTTATAATATTCTTACACTTGGAGGTTATTAGTGTTTCTATATATAATACAAAGATTTCTTTTCATTTCACATGATATTTTAATACCTTGTGTAATCCAATCATTGTGTTCAGTCCTATAACTTTTATAACTAATAGGATAACTGTTTTAAAAGTACTTCAGTAGGATACAGAGAAAATTATTAAACATTCTATTAACATTAACAGCATTGTAAACTGTATTCCACGTCTGTTCCTTTAAAAGCATCTGAAAATCTGCTATTGTTTGGTCATCTATTACCCGAATTATATTTTTGTGAGCAGGTTTTTGGAGTGGAATTTTTGTTTTACAAACTGAGGATTTGTGCATCATGATCTGATAAGCTATTTTTCTAATGGAGAAACTGATACACATTTATACTTCGTATTATCCAGAATATACTGTCGATTAACGTTCCTTTATTGTTGTATATTCTCATAGGAAAGTTGACTACTTGTGTCAGATTAAAAGTTTTCATTATTGCTTCAAGCTTCTGCTTAGCGAAGCTTTCTACAAGAAAAGTTGCCAAAGATTAGAAAGGTAACAGATGGTTGATATAAATGTTTCAGTATCCCTTCCAGTAGCTTTATAAACTGATTTACATTTCCAGATGTGGATCTGTATACACAAAATACAATCAAATTCGTCGAGCTTGTGTTTAATTTGATTGCACATATTTCAAGTAACTTTTCATTACATTATTTTTCTAGGTCTATTGCATGGTAAATTTTATCATTCCTTACCAAAATATATAGGCCTACTCCTTCCGTACAAAATCTTGTTGCTACCTTATAACCAGATAGTGAGAAATTTGACAACTCCTGTTTCCTCATGTGGTATTCACTTAAGCGTATGAGATGAGATCTGATGAGGTCATTATGTTCTGATGGTGAATGACTAGATTATCAGATTCTTTTTCTCTGTTATTTAACTCTAGTTCCATAAAAAAAACCTTAATTCTTTGATTTTAGACATTTCCTTTGTTTTTTGGATAATCTACATTTTTTCTCATTATAGTCAGGACTTGGTTCCTTTGATTCTTCACAATTGTTACTTGGATTGACATTTATAGTTCCTGCTTGTAGTGCCTTATTTTACTGTGGTGTTATCTATTTGCTTAGCGAGATTATTTTTCCACATCAAGGGAATTGACTTATTCGCTTTGCATCTGTCAAAAATTTTGGGTAGTATCTTAATTAATTTACTGGTCTTTATTTCTTTTCTTTTCACATTCATATGCAGACCATGCTTAGTAAAAATATGTCTGTCATATACTACATTAATTAACAGATTTTTTTCAAATTAATTGATTATTTTATTCAGTTTCCTATTATATCTCTTAACCTCTTCATTTATACATGACTTCTCATTCAGGTCAAATCTGTGTGGAACATTGATCACAATAATCTTTGTATGCTGGTTTCTTCTTAAAAAAAATTCACAGTTTGAGCAAGTCCCTTTCCAGATGCATTTTTATCAACATCATTAGCACCCCCAAAGAACTAATGTCATTTTTATTTAGTTTGCTCACTTCTTTCTTGGCTGTGTCTGTTAACTTGATACATCAGCATTAGGTTTCACATAGCCAGTTATTTTATGTAATTTATTTAAGTTCTGTGAAAGGTCACTAGCATATCCCCTTGTATGGCTGTCTCTAATGATGATGATTTTGCGTCTTCTATCTTGGCTTCCTTAGTAGTTCTCACATTTTGATGTCAGTGTGGTGATAATTTTGCTAGGCTTGTACCGGGATTTCCTCCCAGTACCTCGTACGGTGACCGAAATATAGACTTTCGGCGCGCGCATCGTTTCCTCCCTCCCTTCCTTCTCCTATTCTCCTCCTGTAATTAGTTTTCCTTTTATGTATGAATGTTTCGTATCGTCACTCTGATCCTAGCCTGCCTGGAGGTATCATCAACATTCGGTTTCGGCAATGGGTTCCAAATTCTGTTCAGCGACCTAGCTGGTGGGGTTGGAGTCCCTTGGCTGATGCCGTGGTCCCGAGTCGTCGTCTTTAGTTGGGTTTAGTCCCACGGCAACAGCAAGGTAACTTTGTTGTGGTATGTATTGGGCAAGTAATTGCTATGCCAATTATGTGTGGTGTGTTTGTATATTATTGTAAATTATTGTATGTGAGTTTCCTTTATCAAGGTTTTGTTATGTTAGAATATATTTTCTTTTGTTATGTTATATCTTTGTTGTGTGCCTACCCCTTCCTATCTGTGGGGCTCAGTACGCGAGTGAGGTAGGGGTGGACCAGGCTTAATCCCATTCCTTCTTCTCTACGTGTCTGTTATCTGAGAAGTCCCTGAAGTTATCACTGTTTGTATGTTTTGTATTGAGGTTAGTTCCCTTTCAGTCCCATATACATCTCTCTCCGCTACTATGGCAGACCACTTTTTCTCCATGTATGTAGCCTCATTTACTTTACACTCTATGGACCTAAGTATAAGTTCTAATTTAGAAACTATGGTTGACATAATGTTACTGACATGAGGTCGGTTGGACATATTATATGACTCTTCAAGTTCATCAAAATCCAATCTGAATTCTAATACGTTTTCATTACTCACTAAATCGCTTAATTTCACTGCTTCATTATGCACTATATTCTGTTTATTTTTCAAGTTCGAGCACTCAATATTGATACATATTTCTTGATCATGTCCACCCACCTTCCATGTAGTTGCCGCCATCCTCTGATAAATATGTGTTTTCAGCAAGATGGGCCCACTGCCCACACAGCTCGCTGAAGCATGGAGCACTTCGCAGATTACTCTCAGGACGCATTATCTTGAGGTTTGGGGATGTTTTGTGGCCTCCACGGTCGCCGGATTTGACACCTCCAGACATTTTCCTATGTGGATATTTGAAAAATAAAAAGTGTTCTCTCATAGACTGCAAAGATTTTGAAGAGCTGAAGTCGAGGATTCGCCAGGAGGTTTGAAACGTTACTAAGGACGTTCTTCGTGGGGCGATGGACAGCTTGGCAACCGACTGCAGCAGTGCATTGCAAATAGAGGTGGTCACTTGATGGACATGATTTTTAAAATTAAGTTCTGTTATTGTCTTTGTAATGGTGTAAGGATATTTCTGACTTTTTCAAATACACGCTTTATTTATTTAATATATTTTATTTTTCAGATAGATCGCTATAAATGGTTCACTCTGTATAGCCCAACATAATATCTTTGCATGTCTCTAAACTGCTTGCTTCTGCAGACGTCGATTAGCCCATAATAATTTGGGCTCATAAAAATTTATCCTTCAACGTCACTCGGTTTAATAGCGACTCTTTACCCAAACCCTACAGTTATCCTCATTCTTCACAGCTGTTTTCCTGCCACCAGGTGTCATTCAGTTTTGCCATCTTCATCTGGCCAACTAACAACTTACATTTGACTGAACTCGGTACACTCGCGCTCTTTGAGCAGAACGCCATACTTTCCCCAGTACATGGATAATGCCTCCACCTGTTTCTAGTTAACAGACAGTCATTTTCAAACTTATCTAGAGGCAGTAACAATTTATTCTTTAACTCATCTGGTTTTAGTTGTGCTTATATACTCCAACTCCATAATGCCTCTAAACTGTCTCTTTCTACTGCTTGGAGCCACGCAGTTTTTCCATACTTCTTTTGTCTAGTAAACTTTTAACTTATCTGCAATTATATGTGTTGATAACCAACAGTACACAAGCGATAAAACACAACACACAAACACCTTTATACAAAACGTAACATGTTTCGATGCCCTACTGCATCATCTTCAGGGGGCACTAGATTTAAGAAACACTTAAAAACACACTTACAAACACACAGCACAGTTTTTAAATTGTTCATTGCAACACTATCGTCACATCACACAAGATAAGGCAGCATGTTGGGTTGTTGGTGATTATTGTGTATTCATGAGTAACATTTCGTGGAAATGGAGTGTTGCAGAATAAAAGCATCAGAAAGACTGTGTAGCCTAATACGGGCTTGGTCCTAGAACTCAGTTTCTACGAGTTTGAAATATTAATAAACCTTTATAATATTCATGTACTTACAATATTCCTAATATTTTGTAGGACCCTTTTCCTTAATCTCGATCCATAGTTTCTTTTCCTACTTGGTATTTCGCGGTGCTGCCAACAGGCAGTCTACGGTCACCGGCGTACTGCGTGGTGCGAAGACTAAAACCGGTTTGGGCTTCAGGATACTAAATGTAGTTTGGTTTGTCGGGAGTCTACTGTCGACTGTAACTCGAAACACAAGCGACAGGGTTGTAAACGCGAAACACTACTTGCAAGTGAAAGTTCACATATACTTTTTTATTATTATTATTATTATTATGTTTTTGTTATGGAAGTTATAGAGTTTGTTAATTGTATGTCAATGTTATGTTATAATTTGTTATGTATCGAATTTTTTCTTAATAGAAGTTGTTCAGTTGGTTGAGCCCTCCCTAAAACTGCTCCACCAAAAAAGGGTGAACTAGGTAACCTGTATCATTTGCTGCGCTCCACACGGTGTTGCCAACAATTCACTTAACTCATTTTGTTTCAGTTGTGCTTCCTTAGCCCAACTCCATAATGCCTCTAATACCTCTAAATTTTTACTTTCTGCTGCTGCGTGCCACGCGGTTTAGCCATAGTCAACCTTGGCTAGTAACCAGTGGCGGACTGGCCAGGGTGTCAGCTTGCCCGATGGCAAGTGGGCCCCCTTAAACATTAGACAATATTAAAATTGAAATTAAAACCAACTTGATGCACCTTCACTATTAAAAATTTTAATAGTAGATTAATTAACTCTTAATTAACCCGACATGTTTCGGTAAGGTACCTTACCATCTTCAGGGGTTTTTTACTACATTTAGTTGCGTAGACCATATATAAAACATACACAAGATATGATCCCACAAAGTCTCGTCGCATATAAAGTTTTCATAAATCACTAAAAGTCACTAAAACTCGTTTTAAAAAACTCGTTTAAAGAACTCTTAAAAATTCTTAAAAACAGTCAACACCTGCAATCCTGCAATAATTCCACCTTTGCAAAACTTATAGCACTGTTGTTGCACACTTTGTCATATCACCCACGCGTTCTGCATTTTCCATCGGAATATGTCACGTAGAAAAGCTGTGTAGTGTATCTTCCACTGTAGATCTGCTATGATCTGATATTATGTCTGCGCGTTATTATTGGCTTATTGTTATTTTCGTATGCATGGTTTTGCATTGCCGTTTTTTGTGTTTCCTGTTGGAGAATATGAAAAATTATTTCGTATAATAATTATTTTCTATACTATGGCAATATTGTTGAATTATTTGATCAGACGTACCTGTTACGTGGATTGTGTGTTATGCGTGTTTGGGGTGTATCGGTTGCTTGCTGTCGGTCAACTGTTCTAGCTCACCTCCCGTGTTATACCTGCCATCGAGGGGAGTGGAGGGGTAATGAATCTAAATAACGGGTTATCCTCCAATGGAATTTGTTCATCAATTAGTAAATTCTGTTTTTGAAATAATTGCATATAGTAGTTTTCCAAGATGTTCATGTGTCTGCCCTTTTTACATGATTTTATGAGTTTCATGGTGTTATCTATCGGGCCATATTCATGTCTATTTTCCAAAATGTGCAGTGCATAGGCTGACTTAGGATCGTTATATTTAATGTATCTTTGGTGTTCTAAAAATCTTGCCTTCAGGCTAGTCCGGTTTGTCCAATATAATGTTTTTGACATGTTTTGCATTGTAAACTATAGATACCGCTATTAGTATAGCAGTCATTGTTTGTTTTGGCTGGTTTGAGGATATTCTGCGTCGTGTTTCTTACCCGAAAAGCTATCTTTATGTTAGTGTTATTAAAGATGTTTGTGACTTTTGTTATGATGGGATTATGGTATTCGAAAGTGGCCCATATTCTATTGTTGATTTGTGAGGGTAATGTATTATTCGTTATTCTGTTTCGTTTAGTAATGATGCTCTTGTTCAATTTATTTATTAATGTAATGGGGTAACCATTGTTTTGCGCTATTTGAAGTATAGTATTCCATTCTTGATGTCTTTGTTCTTGCGATAATGGTAGGTTGTGTAATCTGTTTATCGTGTATCTATATGCTGCTATTTTGTGTTGTGTAGGGTGATTGGATTTGTAATGGATAGTTGTATCAGTCGTAGTGGGTTTTCTATATATGTCAATTGATAGACTGTTGTTGTTTCTACTAATGAGAAGGTCTAGGAAGCTGATCTTGTTGTCCACTTCCTCTGTGGCTTTAAATTGAAGATCTTTGTGTATCTTATTCATATACTTTTGAATATCATTAGCAGTGGTTCTATTTTGATCATATATTATTATGATATCATCGACGTACCTATTGTAGAAAGTAATTGTCTTGCTATCTAGACTGTTTTTTATTAGGTGCTGTTCGTGATGTTGTAAAAATATTTCAGCTATTAATCCCGAAATGGGTGATCCCATTGCTATCCCTTTGTTTGGTGGATAGAATCTCTAATCAAACTGTAAATAATTCTGTTTCATTATCATTCCTAATAGCAAACACGTTTGTGTGATTGTGGTGTCATCAATCTTCCTGTTAGTTGGTTGGGTTTTTGTAATGTTTATAATTTCCTCAATAGGTATGTTTACGTATAGGTCTTTTATGTCAAAAGTGATAATTCTATTGGATTTGGTGATCTGCAATTTAGTAAGTTCATGTGCTAGCCTTGTTGAGTTGTATGTTACGTATGTGTATGGCAGGGAAAGGTGATCGGTTAGCCATTTGTTAAGGAATTTTGCTAGTTTGTAGGAAGGTGCGTGGATGTTGTTCACAACTGGTCTAATTGGTTCGTTTTCTTTGTGAGTTTTGATTTGTGCATTCAGATTTGGTGGTTTTGGTTTGATCTGTAAGAGGAATTTCTTCTGTTGTTTATCAATGATTTTGTTACATTTTGGAATCGTCTGTTGTAGTTGTTTTTGAAATTTTTCTGTGGGGTCCTTATGCAGTTGTGTAAATTGGGTTTCTTTAAGAAAGTCTTCTATTTTTTGTGTGTAGGTGTCTTTGTTTATTATGACAACTGTTTTGTCTTTATATCTGCTTTCGTGATTATCAGATTGTTTTGCGAGAGTTTTTTGTGTATCTGCTTCACAATGTGGTTTTGTCTTTTATGTAAAGGGTTGGTGGTGTTCGTGTTTTATATCTGTTTTATTCTCTTTGCTGCCAAGAATCTATATATATATTGTTCGTTATCTTTAAGCTGCTGTATGGCACTCTCGGTGTCAATAATGAGGTCTTGTAAAAAGTGTTTTGCTGGTCGTTCATAGGCGTAATTTAAACCTAGTTTGAATATATGTTCTTCTTCTTTGTTGAACTGTATGTTTGTCATGTTTTTAATGCGTGTATAAAACTGTGTTGATGATTGGGCATCATGGGCTTTGTATTGTATCTGTGTACTTTTTTTTGCGTAAGTTCTCAAGTTTTTTGTTTAAATTGTTATACAATGTTTCATTCATGTTTTGAAGTTTTTGATATTCTGAAGTTTGAATGCAATACCATGCGTTTTGCCAATATTTAGCGCCATAGTATAGAAAATAATTATTATACGAAATAATTTTTCATATTCTCCAACAGGAAACATAAAAACGGCAATGCAAAACCATGCATACGAAAATAACAATAAGCCAATAATAACGCGCAGACATAATATCAGATCATAGCAGATCTACAGTGGAAGATACACTACACAGCTTTTCTACGTGACATATTCCGATGGAAAATGCAGAACGCGTGGGTGATATGACAAAGTGTGCAACAACAGTGCTATAAGTTTTGCAAAGGTGGAATTATTGCAGGATTGCAGGTGTTGACTGTTTTTAAGAATTTTTAAGAGTTCTTTAAACGAGTTTTTTAAAACGAGTTTTAGTGACTTTTAGTGATTTATGAAAACTTTATATGCGACGAGACTTTGTGGGATCATATCTTGTGTATGTTTTATACGAGGGCTGTCCAAAAAGTATCCGACTATATTTTTTCCCGCGGTAAGTAATGGCGAAAGGGTGGGGAAACTGAGCGTAGTGGTAGAAGGGACTTTCATGCGCATGCGTGATTTTTTGCTGCCTCGCAACACCGCCGGATGCGTCTGTCGCTGCCAGATAGCGAAGTGGTGTAACACGTGTTCGTCGCATTCTCGTTTCGCTCAAGATGACAGAATGTTTGGAGCAGCGATACTGCATCAAGTTTTGTCAGAAACTTGGGGATACCCAAGCGGAAACAATCCGCAAAATTCAGCAGGCTTTCGGTGATGATGCAATGGGGGTCACTCAAATTAAAGACTGGTTCAACCGCTTTAAAGATGGCCGCATGTCGGCGGACAGTGACCAGCGTTCCGGGAGACCGTCAACGAGCCGAAATGTTGATGTCATTGACAAAGTGCGGACATTGATCATGGAGGACCGTCGTTTGACCGTCCGGGAAATTGCTGATGAGGTTGGGACCAGCAGAGGTTCCGCAAACACGATTTTAACTGAGGATGTGGGCATGCGAAGAGTGGCGGCAAAATTTGTGCCCAAGCTGCTTTCGCCGGAGCAGCAACAACTCCGCCTTGAGGTCGCGCAGGACATGCTGGAGTGCGCCAACAGGGATCCTGAGTTCCTGAAGACTGTGATCACTGGTGACGAGTCGTGGGTGTACGGATATGACCCGGAAACCAAGGTCCAGTCGTCACAATGGAAGCATCCAACATCCCGAGGCCCAAAAAAGCACGACACGTTCGAAGCAATGTGAAGGTGATACTGACTGTTTTCTTCGATTACCGGGGTGTTGTGCATCATGAGTACGCACCACTAGGCCAAACTGTTAATAAGGAGTACTACCAAGAAGTCCTCCGTCATCTTCGTGATGCAGTTCGGCGCAAGAGACCGGAGCTGTGGGACGCGCGCAACTGGCAGCTGCATCATGACAATGCCCCAGCTCATTCATCACACCTGATCCAGGGTTTCCTGGCTAAGCACGGCATTCCGCAGGTTCGCCAGGCTCCCTACTCTCCTGACATGGCTCCTTGTGATTTCTGGCTGTTCCCGAGATTGAAGACACCGCTAAAAGGCTCCCGTTTTGACAGCCGCGAGGACATCATACAGAACGCGACGGCGCAGCTGCACACCATTCCAAAACAAGCCTTCCAGAATTGCTTCCAGCGATGGAAGGACCGCTGGGCTAAGTGTGTGGAGTCACAAGGGGCCTACTTTGAAGGGGATTAGGTATTGTAACCACCCAGATACAGAACATTTTTTTCCCGGCCCAAGGTCGGATACTTTTTGGACAGACCTCGTATATGGTCTACGCAACTAAATGTAGTAAAAAATCCCTGAAGATGGTAAGGTACCTTACCGAAACATGTCGGGTTAATTAAGAGTTAATTAATCTACTATTAAAATTTTTAATAGTGAAGGTGCATCAAGTTGGTTTTAATTTCAATTTTAATTTATACAAGATGCACGGTGAATACAATATTAAATTAGACAATATGTTAAAAATGTTAATGACTTTTTAGTAGCTTGAAAATATAATAGAAGTTCCAATATTATTTACTGTATGCAACTAAAATTTACGTTGTATTACTATTTTAATAAAAAAATTTTAATAAAATCATTTTTTGAGGATACTTTATATTTAAGAATATAATAAATAACTCTGAAAAAATAATTCTGATTCGGGTTATGTGAGGCCGACGCATACGTTATATAGGCTCGGCTCTTTACTATTGCGACTGCGCAATGAAGCTTAGCTGGGAATCCCAGCCTGGGATCGTGACGTGCAGCCGGAGTCAACTTTGTATCGAGCTATTGCATACATTGCAAAGACAGCAAATATTTTTCACTGCGTCGGCCTCAGTTTGAGTGTGCTTCGTCAGCTCTTCACCTCGTGCTTGCTGTGTTTTATGTGATTTATAAAAGGTATGTATTTAATTAATATTTTTTATATACTGTGGCCCTATGCCCTTTAATTTAAATATAATGTATTTTCTTTCATTGTATAAAATTAGTATAAAAGTACTAGGTATAAATATATTTAAGCTGCAGTCTCAAATAATAATATATATATGCATAATGCAAGTTCAATAAATAATGATACCTTTTATTTACTCTACAGTTAAAATTACTGTAATTTTTAACATTCTTGTTAATAATAGATGCATCTATAAAACATATTTCCATTGATGTGTTCTTGCGGCGAGGTCCATTATGTATTTCTAGCAGAAATACATAATGGACCTCGCTACCGTACTGTAGAAATTTTCTACAATACGCTACAACAGTTTACAAACAAAATGCAGAATACAGCAACACAATAATAATAACTTATTATTATCAAATGCAAATGTACAAATAGCCAACTTAAGGCAAATGTTGGATTCAACATTTAATTGTAGATGTTCATTTTTCCCAACGTGGAGTATTTTTAATTAAGTTTTAATTTCAGGAATATTACCCTTACCAGCATGGAAAAGAAAAAGCATAAATCTGGATCACTGAAACGCAAAGAGCGACAAGAAGCAGAAAGGCAGGAATCAGCCAAGCGATGCAGGTCTATTACAGATTTTATAATACCACAACCACCATCCACATCAATGTACAGTTCCGCAACAAATAATCAAGAAGCAAGAAACAATACTCATGGTGATGATGCAATGCATTCTTCTGGCTTGTTCCGGTATCTGTACTACCTGTAGTTGCAACATCCGAACACATAACTTCAACTAGTTACAGGGAATCAGATATACCTTCAGGCATAAATGACTTGGTTTCTGAAGCACATCCTATAAATGAACCTACACAAGAAAATGAAAGATCAACTGCTGGAATCTTCCAATATCCATCACGAGCAAATCTGAAACAGTTTTTTGCTGAACATCCATTTCAGCCACTTGAAGATCTGCCATTTGATGCTCGTTTGTATGAGAGGAAAGTTATGAATGACTCAGTCCCAAGAAAATGGCTAACATATAACAAAGAAAATAGGTGCTTATATTGTTCATGCTGCTTGGCCTTTGAGTCTCCCAACACTTGTAATCCATCACCTTTTGTACGTGGCTTTAGTGACTACAGGCATATTAGCCAGAGCTTGGCTTTACACAAATCGACAACAACACATGTCAGAAATGTTCAGCAATTTATCAGTGTGGTTAATGGTGGCACCTTAGATAATTCTTTTGCATCTTCACTAATTAAAAAGAAAGAAGAAGTGTTGAAGCAGAGGAGTATTGTCATGAGGATTATAGACATCATAAAGATGTTAGGCAAGCAAGCACTTCCTTTTCGAGGTCACAGAAATTAATCGGC
Source organism: Reticulitermes speratus (assembly GCA_021186555.1). Lineage (NCBI taxonomy): Eukaryota > Metazoa > Arthropoda > Insecta > Blattodea > Rhinotermitidae > Reticulitermes > Reticulitermes speratus. Next base: position 27,891,377 of record JAJKFL010000237.1, read on the forward strand.
CTACACTCTGGATAATGAGGTTCTGAATCATGGCAATTTTTTTAGCTACAGTGCAGTTGATGGCAAAATATGACCCCATTATGGCAGCTCACGTTTCTGCAGTACAAAACAAGTCTACACAAAGAATCAAACGATTAGAACAACATGGAAAGGCTCAAAGTAAAGGCCGTGGTGGACTTGTTACATACCTGAGTAAAACAACTATTAACATGTTAATCCAAATTATGAAGAATATGATACAAGAAAGAATTAGTCATGAAGTTTCTCAAGCAAAATATTATTCTATTCAAGTTGATTCAACACAAGATAATTCATCCATCAATCAGTTTAGCATTATTATTTGGTATGTGCTTAAAGGTGTTATCTGTGAGTGACTACTTTCAGTTGTGCCAAGTAATGATGGTACAGGACAGGGACTTTTTGATCTATTGACTGAAACATTACAGCATCTTAAAATTGATCCCAAAAAATGTTTATCTGATAGTACAGATGGAGCTGCAAGCTACCATGGCCAGTATAATGGTTTACAAAGTAAAATTACTGATGTGGCTGATCAACATGTTCATATATGGTGCTATGCCCATGTCTTGAATTTGGTGATAACTGAAACAACAAAATGTTGCATGCCTGCAGTTTCTTTTTTCAATTTGCTCCAGAATTTAGCAACTTTTGTGAAAACATCATACAAGAGAATGGCTGTATGGATAGAAGTCTTGGAAAACATCTAGGACAAGAAAAAATGAAACAATTAAAGCTAATTGGTGAGACAAGATGGTCAGGAAAATCCAATGCAGCAACAACTATATTTGGACGTTTTGATGATGCCGCTGTCAGTACTTTTGTAAATCTATTGACATGCTTATCAGTGATACAAGATTCAGACAAGTTTGATGCAAAAACAAAACAAGAAGCAAATGCTTTACTTCAAAGTCTTCTAAAGTTTGAAACAATATTGACAGCATTTACTTACTTGTATATATTTGAAACTACAGCCCCATTATCAAGTTATTTACAGACAAGTGGTTTAGATATGTTTACTGCATGGAGTTTAGTAGATTCAGCTACAACAAAGTTGAAGGAACAGACAAGAACATTTGATAACGTTCACAGCAAGGCATTGGAATTTGTAAATAAATGTAATGACAAGATTTCACAGTTGAATATGGATGAAAATCAAACATTGGAAATTGACTCTTTGGAAACAGCATTGCCAGTTAAGAGGCAGAGGAAGAAGAAAAGAATGGCAAATGAGCTTATAGATGATGAAGGAAATTCCTCAGATTCTCTAGCTGATTTTCGAGTAAATGTGTTTAACCTAATAATGGACCGCATTGTCCAGTCACTAGATTCACGCTTTGTACAACACAAAAAGTTGTATAAAGAGTTATCCTGCTTGGACCCAGCAAAGTTTAAAACTATTGCAGAGAAGGGCCTTGAAGATGAAGCATTGGAAGGTATTATTAAGCTGTCTCCACAAATCAGCAAAGATCAAGTAATATTGGAATTGTTTTCTTTTGCTTCGAACTTTGATGTAATAAATCTATTGCTTAATGATGGTGAGAATATGGATTCCAGTTGCAACAAGTGTAAAATTTGTAGCAATTGCCCATTGTGTGTACTAAAAATTCTGGCATCCAACAGACTTCATGACTAGGCATATGATAACCTTTATAAACTTTATAAAGTCATCTGCACACTATCAGTTACTCAAGTCCAATGTGAGAGGATATTTTCAAAGCTAAAGATCATAAAGACAAGGCTAAGAAATTCACTGTCTGAGAAGAACTTGGAATCATACATGTTGCTAATCATTGAAAAGGAATTGTTAGATGAATTGGATGCAGAAGCAATTATTGACAGATTCGCACAATCATCTAGTGAATTCAAACGATTGCTCTTAATATAGTGGACTGCATGAAATATGCTTTTGAACTACCTGTTAATGTGTAAAATGTTCAGTACAAGCAAACTATTTAAAAATATCCACCATTTATTTAAAATTAAAAAAATAATTTAAAAATTCAATTATAACAATCTGTATTTATATTTAGTATCATCTGTATACTGCCAGTAATATGTACAATATATATACACTGCAATTACTAAAAAATATACATTTATTTCGCAAAAATTTTAATTGTACCTTTTTTCCACTTACATATTTTTTTAAAATTTTATTTATTTCTTATAAAAATTAAATGATAGCCTTATAGTTGTGGGCGGGCCCCCTTTGTCTCCTGGCAACCAATATTTTTAGACCCAGTCCGCCACTGCTAGTAACAATTTACTTAAGTCATTTGGTTTCAATTGTGCTTCCTTAGCCCAACTCCATAATGTTTCTAACTTCTCTAAACTGCCTTTTCGTACTGCTGCGTGCCACGCTGTGTAGCCATACTTGTCCTTGGCTAGTAACAATTCACTTAACTCATTTGGTTTCAGTTGTGCTTCCTTAGCCCAACTCCATAATGCCTCTAAAATTTCTAAAGTGCCTTTTTTCACTGCTCCGTGCCACGTTGTGTCGCCATAGTTGTCCTTGGCTAGTAACAATTCATTTAACTCATTTGGTTTTAGTTGTGCTTCCTTAGCCCAACTGCATAATGCCTCTAACATCTCTAAATTGCCTGTTTCTACTGCTGCGTGCCACGCGGTGTTGCCATAATTGTCCTTGGTTAGTAACAATTCACTTAACTCATTTGGTTTCAGTTGTGCTTCCTTAGCCCAACTCCATAATGCCTCTAATACATTTAAATTGCCACTTCCTGTTGCTGCGTGCCACGCGGTGTTGCCATACTCGTCCTTGGCTAGTAACAATTCACTTAACTCATTTGGTTTCAGTTGTGCTTCCTTAGCCCAACTCCATAATGCCTCTAATACATTTAAATTGTCACTTCCTGCTGCTGCGTGCCACGCGGTGTTGCCATAGTCATTCTCGGCTAGAAGCAATTCACTTAACTCATTTGGTTTCAATTGTGCTTCCTTAGCCCAAACCCATAATTTTTCTAACTTCTCTAAATTGCCTCTTTCTACTGCTGCGAACACCGCGGTGTTGCCATACTTGTCCTTGGCTAGTAGCAATTCACTTAACTCATTTGGTTTCAGTTGTGCTTCCTTAGCCCAACTCCATAATGCCTTTAATACATTTAAATTGTCACTTCCTGCTGCTGCGTGCCACGCGGTGTTGCCATAGTCATTCTCGGCTAGTAGCAATTCACTTAACTCATTTGGTTTCAACTGTGCTTCCTTAGCCCAAACCCATAATTTTTCTAACTTCTCTAAATTGCCTCTTTCTACTGCTGCGAGCACGGCGGTGTTGCCATACTTGTCCCTGGCTAATAACAATTCACATAACTCATTTGGTTTCAATTGTGCTTCCTTAGCCCAACTCCATAATGCTTCTAATACATTTAAATTGTCACTTCCTGCTGCTGCGTGCCACGCGGTGTTGCCATACTTGTCATTGGCTAGTAGCAATTCACTTAACTGATTTGGTTTCAGTTGTGCTTCCTTAGCCCAACTCCATAACGTTTCTAACTTCTCTAGATTGCCGCTTTCTACTGCTGCGTGCCACGCGGTGTCACCATACTTGTCCTTGGCTATTAACAATTCACTTAACTCATTTGGTTTCAATTGTGCTTCCTTAGCCCAACTCCATAATGTTTCTAACTTCTCTAGATTGCCGCTTTCTACTGCTGCGTGCCACGCAGTGTTGCCATACTTGTCCTTGGCTAGTAGCAATTCACTTAACCCATTTGGTATCAGTTGTGCTTCCTTAGCCCAACTGCATAATGCCTCTAATACCTTTAAATTGTCACTTCCTGCTGCTGCGTGCCACGCGGTGTTGCCATAGTCATTCTTGGCTAGTAGCAATTCACTTAACTTATTTGGTTTCAGTTTTGCTTCCTTAGCCCAACTCCATAATGTTTCCAACTTCTCTAAATTGCCTCTTTGTACTGCTGCGTGCCACGCGGTGTTGCCATACTTGCCCTTGGCTAGTAACAATTCACTTAATTCATTTGGTTTCAATTGTGCTTCCTTAGCCCAACTCCATAATGCCTCTAATACCTTTAAATTGTCACTTCCTGCTGCTGCGTGCCACGCGGTGTCGCCATAGTCATTCATGGCTAGTAACATTTCACTTAACTCATTTGGTTTCAGTTGTGCTTCCTTAGCCCAACTCCGTAATGCCTCTAACTTCTCTAAATTGCATCTTTGTACTGCTGCGTGCAATGCGGTGTTGCCATACTTGTCCTTGGCTAGTAACAATTTACTTAACTCATTTGGTTTTAGTTGTGCTTCCTTAACCCAACTCCATAATGCAGCTAATACTTCTAAATTGCCGCTTTCTGCTGCTGCGTGCCACGCGGTGTCGCCATAATAATCCTTGGCTAGTAACAATTTACTTATGTCATTTGTTTTTAGTTGTGCTTCCTTAGCCCAAATCCGTAATTCCTCTAAGATATTTAAATTGCCTCCTTTTACTACTCTTACGTGCCACGCAGTTTCGCCATACTTTTCCTTGGGTAGTAACAATTTATTCTTGAACTCATGTGGCTTTAGTTGTGCTTCTTTACCGCAACTCCACAGTTTACTCATTATCTCTACACTGCATTTTTGCGCTGCCAGGTGCCATGCAGTTTGTCTTTTATTTGATTTTACAAGCATCAATTTTTTCTTTAATTCATTTGGCTTTACTTGTACTTCTCTAGCCCATCCCCATATTTTCTGTAATACTTCTTCATTACAGTTTTCTGCTGCCAGGTGCCAGGCGGTTTTACCATCCGAATCTTGCGCAAGCAACATTTGTTCCTGTAACTTTGCTGCGTATTTTTGGGCCTCTTTAGCCAAATAACACGGTGTCCATAACGACTTCATGTGACCTCTCTTTGTGGCCAAGTGCGAGGCGGTTTCATCGGACGTGTCCTTTAATACAAGCAGGCTACTTGTGACAGTAGGTGTCACTTCGTCAACACATTCCCATATCTTTTTTAATGCATCTACTTTGCCGTCATTTGCTGCCATATGCCAAGCGGTTCTTCCCCGAGCGTCTGTGGCTAACAACATATTCCTTAGAGAATTTGAATCTTCTACTGATTTTAGGCTGTCTAATAAAAGTCCAATAACATGAATGTTATCTTCTGTCGCTGCTTGGCGTAGTGCTGTTTGGTTTAAACCTATCAGACGGCTAATTATGTTTCCACCATTCCACTGTTTATCGAGTTTTTCTCCATACTCTTTCAAGGCCTCTTTCGATGGCTCAGATTTTCCCAATAATCCATCCAAAAAGGCTCTAATTACGTGACAGTCTGTTCGTAACAGAACTTTATTGAGTAAAAACTCCTGCACATGTATGTCCTGTTTAGTTTTCTTTGTCAATTGGTGTATTAGGAAGTCAGCCACATAATATTCAGCAAACGTGCGGTGGATGAACTGCGGCCTGCCCTCATGGTTTCTCTGCACTATCCCAATCCTAGCCAACGCTTCCTCTGATAATGTAGATTCGTGATTAATTTGCAGACGTGTCACATGATCCTCAGTAAACAACGCCTGTAAGGCTAATTGTTGATGCAGTAATGATATGCCTTTCAAATCGCGTTCTCGTTGCTCATCTGCAGCCACGTTACCTGCTGGTGTTTTGGACTTTTCCTTATAATATATATAGTATTTTCTGTCAATAAATTGTTTGTATAACCCCAGCAAGTCTAGCTTGTGCGGTAACTCAGGCTCGGGATTCTCTGACCGATAAAATGATATAAATTCCTCTTGAAAAGCTTCGGCTAGCATGCGGGTTTGTAATGGGATGCCGGCGAACTCTTTGTCCTTATCGCTAATTGACTGTGCCAACTTCCTGATTAATGCTGTAGCGTAAATTTCTACCCGACGTTGATTTGTGGCTTCAGGATTTAAATATTGCCAGTATTTATTTAGAAATTCAACTTGCTCGACTTCGGAGAAGGGCTGTAGTGTGTAGGCCAGCTGTTGTAGCTTGTCCTCCAATTCCTCTCTGAGGTGGGGTCGGGTGGTGACCCACAGCTGCTCTAACGAAGTCTGCTTCAGAACTTGCAGCATACCAATAACCGTGTGTTTGTACTTGGGACTGATTTCATCAAATCCGTCCAACATTATCACTACTTTGATAGTTTCATTTCCTTCAAAGTTCTTCTTAAACAAATTTTTCTCTAATTGAGATTCAAGCTTTAGCACTTCCTTTGATACAAATTCAAGTACCCTTTCTTTATCCATCATCGTCTTTCCTTTCAGAGCCTCGAGTAATTCCGTATAGTCATTTAAATCAATTCTCACCAACCAATGGGCTGGAAATTGTTGCTTAATTTGTTTAGACAGGTGTGTGAGTACGGTGCTTTTACCCATTCCTGCTTTGTCAGCAATTAGCATGATCCTGTGGTGCCTTGCTTGCTCCAGAAGCTTGTCTAAATCCTTAGGATCATAAGAGTGGGATTTCTGGGCATCAATATATTTACGTAATGCCTTAAAATTTCCTTGCGACTGCTGCCAAATGAGTTCCCCTGACTTGTTTTTATCCAGCCAATGCACATTACTCGTTGGATTCCGCTGACAGAGTTGTTTGAATTCCTGTTCATCACTAGCCAGTAAATCAGCAAATTTTCCTTCTCTTTCATCACTTGAAATGTCCTGTCTTATAACGATGTTATGATGAAAAGTTCTATCGATATAATACTTCTCACTGTAACCACTGCAAGCAGACGGTACAGGTTCTTCACCAATTCTAGTCTCCGTTTCTTGTAACAAATCAGCAAGGGGAAAGGAATTTGTCACTGATTCAGCAGATGTGAGTTGATTTAAGAGAACTCTTCTACCTTGAAAAATTACTACCGTCTCTAATATTTTTCTCTGTGAACTGCGGGTTAAATCACTCCAAATTAACTGTTCATCTGTTGTTTTCAATCCTTCAGTGACTGTTTCTGTAGCTATTTGTTGTAGAAAAGCAGCGATGCTATCTTCTGAAGGTGTGGTCAGAATAATTTTCACAGTCTTCTTCTGTTTTGGAATATTGAACAATTGCTTGAACATGTCTCTTAGCTCATCACTAACTGGCTGATTGGTCTCGCACGCTATCATCAGAAGGTGCGGTGTTTCCATTGATGCCAGTAATGTACTCAATTTTATCAATCGATTGACCTTTAACAACCGCTTTAAATTAAGAACGGTGTATTTCCCTTCACTGAAGTAATAGGGCTCGCATGATGTCTTTTGGAACACCCGATAAACCTTGGTTAGCCCTGTCCAAGCGTCCCCATTATTCATTCGTAACTGCCAAATTTGTTGGTCACTAGAAAGAAATTCTATTAATCCCAAAGCGCCGGTGTTAAATTCAAGTGCGCTTTGGTGAATCTTTTCGACATAACGCTGAGTTTCGTATTGATACACCCTACTTCTTATCTGGGATGACGATAATTTGTCCTTTATGTCCTCTTTCATGCGCGGGAAGAGTCGAACCAGCCGCTTCACGTACGGAATCAGGGCTTGCAATGTGTTAGCTTCTGGACAGCTAAAACTTTCATTGCCAAGCTGAAAGTTTCGTAACTTTTGTTCAGCTTCCTGTTGGGCCTCAGTATTATTCATTACAGAAAACAAATCCTCTGGCTTAAAGAATTCGGACACGTGACATAACCAACGATAATGCTCCAGAAACTGCCGCTCGTCCTGCGTAAAAACGCTTAGACTTCTTGCACATTCGTCGTAAGCCTTAGTTTGATAACGAAGCTGGTTGTAACCCTGGGGCACGTTGCTAAGGACAGTGTCCATTACCTCGGGGTGGTAATTATTAAGATGCTCTGCCCATTTAAAGAAATCTTTCCATTCTGCACCACCCGTTAAGCCTGCACTAACAGGCCAATCGACCACCTCTCGTATTTTTAGTTCACCTTTATCGACTTTACTTACTTGCCAAGAGTCTGCATCACAGGCTTCCACAATTTTATATATTTTGTGTGTTGCCAGAGTGTAAAACAGAGTATGTTTACTGAAGAAGTGCATATCAGACAAGTCAGTAAAGATTCTATAGACTGTCCCTAAATGGGAGTTACAGGTATTAAAGCGATTTGGGGCAGACAGATAACTAGTGATGTCTAAGTGCTGTAAATCAATGGAACGCCCGTTGAGGCGTACATCAAGTTTGTCGGTCATTTGTGACAACATATCTTTGCAGCCTGGGCTATCGAAAGCTACTGTGTGCGGATGGTAACTCTCTCGGAAATCTTGACTGGTTTGGTCAGTGCTGCTTCCACGTGGTTCGTGTTCTTCTGTTTTAAGTTTTTTAAGAAATATACAATTTTTAACTTCAAGGTATTTAGTGGTAAAGGTAGTGATTTGCGCCAGCCAACCCCCTAACGAGTGACCGGTGAAGAACAGTTCGAAACTAACGTTTCTTTCTTGTTCTATTTCTTGCAGAACTGCGACCACCTTATCAGCAAATGTGCTGGCAGAACTCATTTGATCAACGTAGTTGTTAAATAAAACACCTTTAATATCTGTTACATCAGCACCAACATTTGTAATCTCTGTCCCTCGATGAGCAATCACCACTTGCTGATGTTCCGGGTGCCAGTAGGCGGTTCCAAAATAGCCGTTATTTGCCCCAAAATGAGATGATGTAGTCAGCAACTTCCAGCCGTCAGGAGGTTTAGACTTTTTGCGTTGGTAGTCAGTGTATGCCATGGAGGCAAACTGGGCTAAGACGTGAGGTGTGGGGAAAGCGGGCGTTGCTTTGAGTTGATTAATGGCTGATAATTGTTTGTTTTTATAAAACTGGTCGATGCCTTGCTTAAAATCATCGTGGCTCAATTTCAGCTCTGTATCTACTGTTAGTTCCCTGAGAAAGGCGGCAGAACAGATGTCGCTGCTTGTTTGCCAGTCGCAACTGCTTGTGAGTTACTGTCTGTCTCCGAGTGGGGCCTATGTGCACTTTTTTCTGTGAGTTCCTTATGCACTAAGGACTTTGGTAGTATGGGAAAAAAACGAGCCTGTGCTTCATTTAAAAGATGAATGACACCAGGTTCTTTGTATAGGTCGGTACTTTCATCCATTGTAACGGCCCTTGACCCTAAACTGTCTATTAGTTTCCGGAAGATATCTTGGCTATCTGCAGTTTCCCTTTCAAGTAAATGAAGTTTTATCCCATATATTTTACAAAGCATACGCCCTTCAATATCTGACCTTCCCCAAATAGCGGAGTCTTCCTTTAACTTAGCCAGGTAACTTTCAAAATCGGCTTGTCGGCCACTGCCTGTTGCATATCTTCCTGTGGAGTCATTCTCTGAAATCGCTTGGAGCCAGGTCTTGCCCGTTTGGCTATCATAAATATCATCCTGGTTGTCTCTGGCATAATCACAACAGCTCTGTCGTAACGACTGGACATTGAACGGTCCGCCAGGGACACACGACGCTCTCATTCCTTGCCTCACGGCGTCAAAGAAACAGTCGGCTCCCTCTGAAGCTTCTCCCAATGTAAAATCATTACAGAGCCATTCTGTCTGTGAAATACGGCTTTTCAAGGCATCAATGATCTGTACATGATTGAGTTTGAGTTCCTCAGCCAAATCTGAAGACGTCTTTCCATCGCCATTTTCAATGGTAGTGTTTGCTCCTTGAGTAAGCAGAAATTTAACTACCTCCAACTCACTATTTTTAATTGCCAAGTGTAAAGCGGTGTTCCAATTATCTTTACCATCTTGTGCATTGATATCAGGTTGCGGGATTTTTCCTAAAAGTGTTTGAATCTCCTGTAATTTCTCTTGTATGGAAATATTCCTTTTGCGTATAACATTAAACAATTTCGCATTAATCTCCAACTGTTCACTATTAGAACGCCGGAACAGTTTACGTGTGATTTTGCGGTACATTATTGTACAGTACAGATGGATTATCTTAATAAGTAGATTGCCAGAGAAACTGGACACAATTGAAATGACTTCATCCCTGCCTTTTGCACTCTAAAAACCGTTCCTTCTTATGACAGAGTTTAGTGTGAAACTTGAAAAGAATATCTCAACAAAATTTAAACAAGGAATGAGTTAAGCAGACATGCAATGTAAGTTATTTTTGTGTCTGCAACTAGTATGTAACTTATTTCTTTTCTTATTTAAATCTGCTGAAAGTAGAATTAAATATCAAACTGCTGTAATTAAATGTTTCATGTGACATGCAACACTGATCCGCACAAAAAGGAACTTGTCTAAAGCGATGCACAATATTGTGATTGTTATCGGTTGAATTGTCCCAGCAGCCTCTAGCACGTGGCCTGATGCTGTTGATTTATTACAGTTTTAACGTAAGTTTTAAGTCCTTTCTAAACGCCCTAGTGTCGCCTGCAATATCCTCACTAACAGCTACGTATCTTGTACACGCATCGCCTTATCTAACTTCTGTAGTGAAATTTACTGTGTGCAGTTTGAACACCTCGCCTAAGCCTGGAGGACACCAATGTTCTACAGGCGCACTGTGGAAAGCAATTTGACATGGAACTGAACATCTGAAAACACACGAAACTTCAGTACACAGACTCATAACACTTCATGCTCACTAACAGCAGGGGTGAAGCACACGGTGGTCACTGTCACTGAAGTGTCCAGTGCTCTGAAGACGGAAGCAACGTCCTAGGTCCCGTACGGTCACACGTCAGTACGATGCGGCAGCCAGCATTGTTGCCATTTCAACACAGTGCTGTACCGAAGATCCTACAGTGATGCCAACTGCCATTGAACCACAGCCGTCGTGACATCCGACGTGCTGCTTCCTCAGACCGAAATTATCGCGAAATGTTTTGTAGTTAAGCATTGTCCTCACTGACGCCTCTGCAGACCTGTCAACAGGATAATGTCATGTAATGTAACGCTATAAGCTGTCTGGTGCAATGCTGCTGACCTGCTGAGGCTCTTGCACTACATGTCAGCTGTCACACTGCTCATATCGCACTACAGACACGTGTTTACTGGCACTGCAGTGTCCCACCTGACTGTATGACCAAGCAAGAGCCATCACAGTCACTGATGTTATGCAGCCTCTGTTGTTAAGCCGTTTACACTACACAGACTAGTACAACTGCATGTACATGTGTAACTGGAAGGAATAATTGTGGATTTTTGAAGGCACTGTCCTATCAGTTTGCCGAGGAAAAGCACGAAAATTATAATTCTTTTGTGCAGTAACCGAGAAGACATTTGAAGTCACACAGCATTAATGCTACATTACCTGCTAAGACGCAGCATGTGACAGACACATTTGGCACAGTCCAACAAGACTGCTAGACGCTGAAGATGAAGGCAACACGACCCTCCGAAGCATCCAGATGTGCGTCATATTTCACAAGATGCGAAACATCAGCACGCGTCGGCAGCACAGCTGACAGAACCTGACATATCGCAACAGCAAAGCCAGCTGACTGAACTTCGCACTTCCATTAGCGATCGTCCTACTAACTAGGTCTCAGCCAATACAGTCACAAAGTGTCTACATTACTGTTTTGTTATTACGGTGATTTGCCTGAATTGTTTCAGTTCAAAACTTGAAAGTGTTACTCAAAATAGCGGCCTACCTAATGTGTGTGTAACGAATCAGCAAACTGTGGCCCAAGTCGCTATGCGGACACTAGCTGTGGCGTACGGGGTTTTATAATGAAGACAACAGGACTCTGGATGTACATTGGTTCATACTTTAATGCCTTTATTTGTCACTGACGAATTGTCGAGTATGCCTAACATTGCGCCGTCATACCACTGAAATGGAGGAAAGGGATTTCTCTTGTATATGAAAGCCATTACAGTGCTGGACTGCAGTACAGTGTAATTTAACTTGCACAATGCAAATTGCAAGTCACCAGTGCTGCACTGCAGTACAGTGTAATTTAACTTGCACAATGCAAATTGCAAGTCACCAGTGCTGCACTGCAGTACAGTGTAATTTAACTTGCACAATGCAAATTGCAAGTCACCAGTGCTGCACTGCAGTACAGTGTAATTTAACTTGCACAATGCAAATTGCAAGTCACCAGTGCTGCACTGCAGTACAGTGTAATTTAACTTGCACAATGCAAATTGCAAGTCACCAATGCTGCACTGCAGTACAGTGTAATTTAACTTGCACAATGCAAATTGCAAGTCACCAGTGCTGCACTGCAGTACAGTGTAAGTTAACTTGCACAATGCAAATTGCAAGTCACCAATGCAGTACAGCAATAACATACTGTGAATGTGGCACGAAATGTGAATTCGGCAGTAAGCGTACTGCAGTCAGACTTAACAACAGGTGACGTGCACAGTGTCCGAATACAATGTTATATACATCACGAATTTAACAGTTTTATTGTTATGACATTTATGCTGCATAGAATTAAATTATGTTTGTGACAATTGACTCCATATTTAGATCAAAAATATCTAAATATTCTAGTCCATATCATCATATTATTAAATTAAATGTATCTTTATTATACCAACTATTTATTAAATTTAAATTATAACTTTCTGAATTCCATTGTTGCCGATTATTAATTACCAGTCAGACATTTACATCAGAGGACTGCCTCACCACACACGCCATATCTGCCATATTTGACCACTCCCTGTAAGCTTACTTTAAGATAATTTCTTCCACACGATGTGCAGCTGCGGTGCCAAGCCATCGTTTTATATGCACTATATATAAAGGTTTTGTACTTGTACTTCTTGGTCGAGTTCGCAGAACTGCGAATAGGGAATGTCAGCTTCCTCATGTCTGTCTGTCTGTCCTTCCGTCCGCTTGCAAAAACTCGACACCATTGATACTGTGAATATTTCTCAAAAATCTGTGGAGTAAATTCAAGGTTCATTAAAATCTGACAAAAACAACGCGTGCTTTACATGTAGACCTATGTACACTTATGATAACATCTCGTTGAGTTCTTCTTATAATGAGAAATGTTTCAAACCAAATTTGTAGAGAAAACAGAGACACATTTTATATTTAATTTTTTTCCAAAATTGTGCCGTTTATGACATAATATGGAAAAAATATGATTAGGTCCGGACAGGCTACAGATGACAATACAATATGGCACATGTGCTGTGCATGCCGAATAAATAAGGCGAGAATACAGACACACACTCCTAATATTTAGACGTCGTCAATAACAGCAGCATTCCAGCACTTGGTGGGTTTTGGCTTCCTTCTCACAATATTTAGTGCATATGACCATTCCACGGCAACATTGGTTACGCGAACGTGCCTCAATAATACGTAATACTTACACTGTGTCTCTTGTTACATTTGGTTTTTATATATTATATTAGATATATCTGTAACGAGATTCAGATCTCAGCCTCCAGTGACAACTGTTTGCAGTTTTGAAGTCTTGTCTTTCTGCTTTCACAGGTTGTTTTCGGCGAACATATCAGTTGCTTCCATTGCTTTAGTATCCAAAATACAAAGGAATGAATCGCCTTACGATAAAGTATGGCTGTCAGTGAGCCGATTTTCACCAAACGGACGTTCGCGTGACAGCTTTTCGTACATAACTACCACGGCGAAATTCATGAAAATTCAACAGACGGCTTAGTTCCCGACGTTAGGTCACAGGCGGATAGACAGACAGACGGAGTGACGGCTGGGCGTCGTCTGCATGTAACAGTTTCTTATTTCGAAAGGAACCTAAGAGACATGCATTTTCTTAACTCGGAGCAGCGGCTGCCTGAGGACTACAGGTGTGACTAATCACAGCTGATAGCATTAAACTGTGCTGATTGACAGTAAAGAGCAGTGAGGTTGGTTACGTGTGTGTGGCGGACGTGGGCGACGCGGGGCGGCCAGTAAAAGACAAGATGTACGTCAATCACTTAGTAAACCGGTTTCAGGAGACGGGTGAAAATAATTTAAATTTGGCAGTACTACAGCAAATTGTCATAAATACAGCACATGAAGTTACAGGTAAAGAGGAAAGTGTGTTAAGAAATGGATGGTTCGATGAAGAATGTGCTGAAGCCACTGAAAATAAAAATGAGGCTTGTAATAAAACGGTACATAGGTGTGAGACTAGAGGGGCAGAGGAACGATATAAAGAAATGAGAAAAGTTAAGAAAAGAATCCATAGAAAGAAAAAGAAGTAATATTAGTTGAACAAATGAAACGAGTAGAAAAACTACATGGACAGAAAGAGAGTAGAAGAACGTATCGATTGGTAAACGATATTACGAAAGGAATTTAAGATATACGTGACTGTTTGTGGAGATAAGACTGGGATGATCTGAGTGAACTGTGTGAGATATACGTAGCTGTTTGTGGAGATAGGACTGGGATGATCTGAGTGAACTGTGTGAGATATACGTAGCTGTTTGTGGAGATAGGACTGGGATGATCCTGAGTGAACCATCTGAGATCATAGAACGTTGGAGACTATTTCTAGAATCTGTTGAGAGATTCAGATACTACAAGTACAAAGATCACACACGAATTAGGGGGATTGGATAAGGAGATGGAGGGAATAGGACAGTGGAACGAAAATGAGCCCCCAATAATAGGTGATGTTAAGAAAGCCATAGATAAGCTGAAAAGTAGCAGACCGCTTGTACCAGACAATATTATAGCGGAACTACTTTAAAACAAAGCAATACACAATCGAGGTAACCGTTCATAAAATAGTTTTTAAAATCTGGAAAGAAGAAATTATTCCTGAACAGTGGGAGGGTGGACTTATTTGCTGTATCCATAAAAACGGAGACCAATTGGAACTGAAAAATTATAGAGGAATTACTGTACTGAATACGGGATACAAACATGTTTCCACCATATTGTGTGAACGTCTCCAACCACATGCAGAAAATACTTCTAGTAGATACCAGTGTGTGTTTAGACAGGGCAAATCGAAAATCGATCAAATGCAGTCCGTGAGACAGATCCTAGAGAAGACCTCAGAGTATGTAATCAGAACGTTTGATTTGTTCATTGACTTCAAGGCTGTTACGATACCATAAGAAGGGATAAATTACTCGATGCCTTATAGGAATTTAAAATACCACTGAAGTTAATAAGGCTGGTTAAATTAACTTTGAGACACGCGAGATATAGAGTTAAAATTCTGAACACGTTATCGGAACAATTCGAAATATCAGTAGGATTAAGACAAGGGTAAGCTTTGTCTTGCATACTTTTTAATCTGGCTTTGGAGAAGGTAGTCAGAGATTTGGAGATAAAAACTGAAGGAACTACATATAATAAAAGTACCTAGATACTTGCTTATGCAGATGATATAGTTATAGTAGGGAGATCCGTAGATGCATTGAAGGAAGCAGTGAAAAAACTTATGAAAGTAGCTCAGGTAATGGGACTTACAGTCAACATGCAGAAGACAAAATATGTGGAAGTAACAAGATCAACAAATGCAAAAATGTTAAAAATTGATGATCAGGAATATGAGAGGGTAAAGGAATTTAAATATATAGAAACAATCTTAACAGAAGATAATGGTCAATGTCTCACTAACAACTAAATGCACATTAAAAAAACAGTATAAGGTTTCTTTAAAATCGTCTAAAAGGCCCCTACATATGTTTCGGTTTTCAAAAAACCATCATCAGGGGGTCACAGAATTGTACTTTTCAAAATACCAACATATGTAGGGGCATTTCAGACGATTTTAAAGAAATCTTATATTGGTTTTTTTTTAAATGTGCATTTAGTTGGTAGTGAGACATTGGTTAGTGAGAATGCACGGTAAATCCAGAATAAAAAAAGAAGATAATGGTATTACTACAGAAATCAAGCAACGAATAATTATGGCTAATAACACTAGGTATGGGTTAAAGAAAGATTTACAACTCACCGCATCTGATATGACAGTCTAAATGTTATATAAAACTCTTATAAGTCCTGTACTTACATATGTGAGTGAATGTTGGCCCCTCTCAAAGCAGGATGGATATATGCTCCGAATCTTTAAAAGAAGAATATTAAGAGTGATATGTGGCCCTGTTGACGAGGTTGGTATATGGATAGAAAGGTACATTAATGAGCTTTATACTCTCTACAATGAATTAGACACAGTCAAAATGATAGAATTAGCAAGACTGAAGTTGCTGGGTCACGTCTTTATAATGCGAGAACTGACTCCTCGCATAAAGCTAACTATACATAAACCAGAAGGCACTCGACGTGTTGGAAAACCCAGGTTGAGGCGGCTTGAGTCAGTTGAAGGAGATCTAAAGAACATAGGCGTAAGGGATTGGAGACGTAAGTCGCAGGATCGAGAACAGTGGAGGACAATTGTGGAAGAGGCTAAGGTCCACCAAGGACTATTATGTCAGAAGAAGCGTACAGATCATAAAGCTGCTCACAAATAGACACTTACCGCTCGTCGTTCCTGCTTTTATCCTCCGTGCAACAACAGACATGTACCACGTGCCGCACGTACGAACTGTGCTACACACAGCACACCGACACTTGCGATGCCCACACAATGTGGTACGTGCTACAATTACATCGTTTATATACGTCATAATAGAGGGGTCTTGGGTGTGGTCGTGTGAAGCTATTGGTCGAAAATTACATCATTGTCCTGTAAGGTCTTGCCTGCGGACCGTTACGTCTTAATGACATCATAGCTTCACACAGTCGTTCATCCCTTGTGACATTGACAATGTATCAGCAACATGTGTCTGAGATGTGGCTAACCTCGCTATAGGTCAGAGATGACAGCCAGCTCATGTAATGCTAACCTCGCTATAGGTCAGAGATGACAGCCAGCTCATGTAATGCTAACCTCGCTATAGGTCAGAGATGACAGCCAGCTCATGTAATGCTAACCTCGCTATAGGTCAGAGATGACAGCCAGCTCATGCATTCCCCTCCTTCCTGCTTAACGCAAGACACTGCAAGGTTTGGGTGATACAATTAATTATAGCAGAACATTTGGAGTGTACGTACAATTTCAATATATAAAGTCAATAATGTTTCCGTGCACTGTGGTCATATATGACACTATCCAATAATTTATACCCAGTGTCGATTTTAAGAATGCGTGGGGTTAATGTACCTCATGTACCTTCATGCTAAGACTCTTAATTAAGCACAGGCGCAACTTTATCTTAACAGGCGATAGCTTACATCCGATAGACGTTAATTAAAGCAGCCACTCCTCTTCAACCCCCACCCCTTGCACCAATATTTCAACCCCCACCACCGGTAGCCAAGCGCTCGAAATTTCCTATTGCACCAAAAACATCATTGTGATAAAGGGCGCTAAGTTGCAGTGTCTGATATCGTGTGGCAGTCTGCAGAAGTCTCGCTAAGTGCAGTGTCTGATATCGTGTGGCAGTCTGCAGAAGTCTCGCATTCCTCCATAGCAGAGTGGGTCTTGTCCTTAACTACAAATTGTGTATATAAATGTTTCCAACAATTCAAATCTCCTCTGAAAGTTGCATCAGTTACAAACGGCATGACTTAAAAATGTGGATAGAGATGTTAACAGTCTGTGAAATGATTTTATGTTGTCTTTTTTAAGGATATTTTACACAAAGGAGGTAGAGAATCACTGAAGTCAATCGGCCCTTGGGAAAGGTAAAATTGTCACTGTCCACGCTATGATGGCAGGAAGTGAAGGTATAGTTCCACTCACTCTTAACCTCGGCACTAGGTGCATGTGAGTGGTCATATTCACGCCTCAACCGCCTTAACCCCGAATAACCAGCCCATCTTACCTACACCTAAAATTTTCAAGCTTTTTGAAGAAAGTTTAAGTACTATAAATTTGTCGGCCCTTCCTTCCCGCATTTTTGCTGACAGACTTAAGGATTATATTATCAGGAGAGTTCTTGTGGGTGATATAGACACTAAAATGCGATTTCATTTAATTCAGTATAATTTTATTGTGTTATTTTGGCTTTCGCGGGCACTGAATGTAAGTATGGAAAGGTCTAGTGGCGTATCCGGCCACAAGATTCGATCCATGAACACTTCACATATAGATCTAAAAAAATCGAAGTGGATTTGGAAGAACGGAGCAGACGCAATCATAAATATTCGTTGCAGTTTGTTGGAAAACATGATGAGATTGGGCATATACCAACCGGAAGACCAAGGAGAAGATGGCAGGATAATAATAAAAAAGTAGCCTACTTTAACGAAATGAGTTGGAAGGTGTGGACTGGATTCTTTGAATCACGGTAGGAACTAACTGCAGCATCAGTGAAGAGCGTAGTAAACCTTCGGGTTCCACGAAAAGAAGATTTTCTTAAGTTGGTAAGCAACTGTCGGCAGTATAACTGGTTTCACATTCCTGCCGGCAGGTGGTCGGGGCTGACTGAAGCTCAACGTCACATTAAGGTTTACTCACACTGCAGCGCATCGGACGAGTCGCAATATTTTTACTGAGTAAGCACACTGCATCATATTTCTGCGTACGGGCTGACGGAATTCATTTCAGTGCAGGCCGTTGATAAGCAAACAACATGAGCAGTTCTGAAGAAGAAGAAATAGTTATTGGGTTCTTATTAAGTGAGGAAGAGCAAAAGAAGAATAGGAAGAGACGAAGATTCTGGGTGCGTAACATATGCAAGAAAAGAATGATTCATGGCGAATTTCATTCCCTATATCCGGACTTATTAGAAGATGAGGCAACATTTTTTGAGTATTTTCGAATGACTTATGGAAAGTTTATGACTCTCCTCGACATGTTGGGACGTAATTTGTCTAGGGAAAATACATCCTTTAGACAGGCAGTAGGACCAAAGGAAAGACTGGCACTTTGCTTAAGGTAATGTATTTATTTGTAATAAAGTTGTTCAAAAATACAAATTGATAATTAGAAATGTAAATCTGAATTAAAGGTTAATTTTCATTGTTGTGTATGTTGCTACTTCACTACGGAGCAGATTGGCAATACTTTTGTAGGTCGCCTGAGTCCTGAGTATGATAATCAGAATCATAGCGGTTATTAGTAATTTCCGAAGAACTGGGATTCATCATGGCAATTCTCTTTCTGTAGCATTCACCATTTGGAATAGTTTTCCTTAATTTCGATCTGATCTCGTAAAGGAAAAGTCTTC
Organism: Reticulitermes speratus; assembly: GCA_021186555.1. Classification (NCBI taxonomy): domain Eukaryota; kingdom Metazoa; phylum Arthropoda; class Insecta; order Blattodea; family Rhinotermitidae; genus Reticulitermes; species Reticulitermes speratus. The sequence continues at coordinate 27,910,426 of JAJKFL010000237.1, forward strand.
ACAGTTTGCGCCATACTTATAAAAAAGTTAGTTAATGTGTCTTCAGAGGATGGCTGATTCTTCTTTTTTGACCGTAAATATTCCTGAAGAACGGTGCTGCAGAAGGTTCTTCGGGTGAATGAGTTCTTTTTCGTCGGGTTTTGTTGTACACAGTCAGTGGAGGCACCAGGTGACGAAGGTGCAGTGGTGTCGGTAATACTGCTGTGTGCTGTGTCGTTATTATCGGCGGTGCCGTGGCTATCCATATCGTCATTGCTCTGTTCATCCTGTGATAACGTTGAAGGGAAAGAAATGTTTGATTGTCGCGTTTCTTCGTCAAAGATATAGGGAACTAAGAAAGTTAGTTCTTTTTCAAATTTCGGAGCCTTCATCTTTGATGCTGCTTGGCCACTTTTTGTTTTTCGAAGTCTTAAAGCTTTACGATTGTCACGCAGTCGCTTCCAGCGTTCTCTGCACAGGTGACCTGAAGATACGTATTTATTGCAGTATACTGTACAATTATGACGCATTCAAATATGTAGTATTTCTCTTATTCATATTTTGTGTGTGTGTGTCTGTAAGAAAGCTGAATATTTTTGTTTCAGATATATAGCGACCGGAAACTCGTTTCCGATCGCTAGCATTTAGCTTTCGGTTGAGAGAAGCTACAGTACGAGAAATAATACATTCCACTTGTGAAGCTATGTGGCAAAATATGCAACCTGTCGTTATGCTAAGTCCTGATAAAAAATGTGTATTGAAATAGAGAAAAGCTTTTGCAACAAATGGAATTTTCCAAACTTAATAGGAGCCATAGATGGTAAACATGTAACAATTCAAGAGCCTCCACACAGTGGATCAAACTTCTTCTGCTATAAAAAAAACCTTCAGTACCGTCTTGCTGGCTGTGGTAGATGCTGACTATAGGTTTATTGCCACAGATGTCGGTGCATATGGGAAAAATTCAGATGGCGGCATTTTCAGCAATTCCAATTTGGGGAAATGGCTGAAAGACCGCCAGGCAAACAGATACCTGGAAGTGAAGAAAATCTTCCATGCGTAATAATCGGAGATGAAGCCTTTCCATTAAGTACGTATTTAATGAGGCCCTACTCTGGTGATCAAGCAAGTGTCGACAGAGAAAAGAAGATATTTAATTACCGATTAAGCCGAGCGCGCAATGTTTCAGAAAATGCGTTTGGGATTTTGGTAAGAAAATTTCGATTTCTTGAAAGAAAAGTATGTATGTCACACGAACATATAAAGACTGTTTTACTTGCTGCTTGCTGTTTATATAATTTTTTTGAGGGATGACACCTGCCACTGGACAGAAAATTATCTCAGTATTTCTATTTCCGATATGAAGAGCTTACAAAATATTCAGAAAATTGGTGGAAGTTCTTCTATCAGTGCAGCGCAAATCAGAGACCGGTTTAAGAGTTACTTCAATTCTGCTGCAGGTTCCTTGGAATGGCAACTGAGAAAAGTTCGAGAAGGAGAAATATTTACTTGAACACATGCCTACTCTTTACGATATACATGTTTTGCTGAAGTGCTTGTATCATATTATGTCCATAAAATATTTATATCATAATAGATTCACCTTGTTATAATAAACGTCTGTTAAAACTTAAGTGGTTGTTTCATTAATTGCCCAATTTCTTCCCAGATATTTTCCTGCCGTTGGAAGTTGCTGTAGTTACGACTTTTAAAATTGTACAGTTCTTCGTACTGTTGCACGAACAAAATTAATTGTCCTTCGTCCATTGCCACGTGTCCCTCACAGTTAATCAATACGAGAACCCAGTCTCAACAATGCAGACTGCATCATTTTCCTCTCTGTGTCACGTCATGCCATACGATAACTTCACCGCTGAGTCAGCCGGACGGAAAAAGATTCCCCTCCCAGAATCCGAGACGGAATTTCCGCACTCCGTTGCGTCCGGTACGGATCAGTGTGCGTTGCCACATAATTAGTAAAGGGAAGAATATCTTATTTCCGTGCGCTGCATCCGTCCGTTCCGTCCGCTGCGCGTACCTTAAGTTCATATCACTAATACAGCTGACCACGGATTACCCACAAATCGCCACGGATCCGCTGCGTAGGTCAGTACGTGCTCGAAACTGAGTATGGTACTATATTTGCCACTGGAGGCATTCGAGCCAGCCATTAAAGTGACATTCGTCAACAGAACAGTTCACCATACCAGGTTTGTAATTACATTGCCAGCATTATGGAACTGGGAATTTGCTCCACTCAAAGAAAAGTGAAGGGATGTACGAAAATTGTTCTGAAGACTCATCAGACTTCCTAAAAACGTTCGTGCAAAACATCTATATACAATTCTTATGACAGACACTTTTAAAAACTGCAAATCTTTAGAAAAAGTGAAGCAGATTCTTTCTTTCTTCTTCTATCCTGTAATTGGAAGCAGTATGTTTCTCCAAAACGTTGACAAATTTCTAACACTACACTGCGTCACATTCCAGACGACAGTATTCAGTGGAGTACGTCAAACTCTTATCTAAAGGAATTGCTCCATTTAATTACTGAAATGTATCTAAGAAAACCTATTAGGCCAAACAAGTATCTGTACGAAGATATATTGATGCGATGACATGCAGGCTTGTATGACATTCAGAGGAAGCTCCTGTACCTTTCTCATCAGGCATTCAACTACCCTGATATTTGGGGCAGCAGATTTCTTTGAAACCGGCAGGCTACATATCTGCCAGACTACACTGTGTCACTTTCTACAAATCAATGTCAACAATACCAAGGAAATGAATGTAGAACTTTCTATCATTCTTAATCTTTTACACAACAAAATTTAGGAAAAGGCTGATTATTATCATCCACATTCCTTACTTCACAGCAGTTCAGCTGGTTCTCAAAAGAGTAAGGGTCTCACTGACCAAGCACTTTTTATTCACTGTTCTGTCAAAACTTTCTGACCATACAGCGCGTTTTAAGTATTACGGCTTCCAGTATTACAATACGAGTAGGCTTATATAGAGCAGGGCGGAGATTAAGCAGTTTTAACCTTCCGTGTAATTTGTTTGAAATAATACCCATTGTGGATAGTACTGTACTAGTGGTATTATATAGACCGTTTTCAGTTGCCATATTCTTAGCTCTTCTTTCAAGACTGTATACTTCTGGAGCTTCTCGGCGATGGTGCTGTGAAGGTTGTGACTGTTAGGAATTGCTACATCTATTAAGCGTGCTTCTTTGATAGTTTTGTCAAGTATAACTATGCCCAGTCTATTGTTATGGATAGTTCGATCAGTTATTGAGGACGTGTCATACTATAGTTTATAGTTGGAGTTCGCTAAGACATTGTGGCTCATATTTATAATGCGGAATTGGTGGTCCCTTTGACAGTCCACATTTGATAGCCAATGTTGGCTACTTGATTGTGACGATGGGTGCTAGTGCACCACATGCGGCAGTTGTGTGTTGAATGGTTTCTAATTTTTCTCAGCATTTTCCGTAGATATCGTTGGTAGTGTTCGGATCCTTCCAAATATGCTTCGTATAAATATTGGTACTAATGGCCTGATTCTGGATGGCTATCGTAAATCAAGTTGTTTCTGGAAAAGGTTCGTCAGCCTTTAGCCGTGCGTTCGATGCTATTTTATCGACATTGGTGTTTCAAGGTCATAAGCGTCTTCCGTGTAGGGTTTTGCTCGTCCACATTATTATTCTTTCTTGCGTCGTTCCGATGGTTTCATTTTGTTGTGATAGAGGATCATATAACTTAGAGGTATTATTATTATTTTACGCTGTTTTGTTGCAAATTAATGATTTCGCACAACACCCGACCCTGTCCAGCTGATAACGCCCGTCTTCGGTACATGACGTGTGCTAATTATGACACTTTGTCCACGAAATATGAGGAAAGCTGAAAAAAAAAAAGCTCCGATTCTATAACCGTGAAACGTGTCACATCATGTCTCAAATTGCGTGGTTTATACCAGTCAGTGTGTGGATTCCCATTACAAAGCACAAGCCCTAATTCCTGAAATTTGATTAGTCATGCTTCATGTTTCTTGCTTCTTCGGTGTGCGGCCTGCGCTTTGAAGTGTTACTGAAGAATAAGATGGATATTTTTAAGATCGGTTGGCGATTGTGATTCGATCAATTGCATGTGATCCATGATCCTCAATATCCATCCCCTAGGCCAACCATCCATAAAAGTAGGCTGCGATACATCCCTTACCAACGTGTACATATATTTATTCCTACTGCTCAATGGACAGCGTTCAGTGCGTCACTTACAATGAATATACACTGTGTTCAATAGAAGGATTAGCAAGGAGGATGAGCTGTTGCGGGACGGTTGCATGCATAAGGTATGTGAACGATTAGAAATGCATACAAAATGTTGGCAACACCTAAACGTAAATTAGATTTTAACACAAAGATAAATCACCAAGAAATAAGCTATGAGCGGATGGATTCAGTTGGCTTAGGACAGGCTTCAGTGTCGAGCTCTTGTGAACACAGCTGTGAACCTTTTGGTTCCATCAAAACTCACCAACTTCTTGACTGGCTGTGCAACTATCATCTTCTCAATAATAACCATGCTTCATGAATTCATTTTGTTTAAGATATTTTTAATCACAAGTATTCATGACCTGGAAGCTCACAATAATGGCACACATAAACATACGAAGGCACCAGTGTGCTGAGAACATGAACGAAAAGCATTAAGAGGAAAGCACATCTGCAATTTGTAAATGCTTGCACAGATAATTAACAGCCCAATTGTTAATCCTATTCCCAATGGATTCTTTGAAGATTATATGTTTCAGAATGAGGGATTTGGTCACTTGTGCACTAAGAGTATAAACATAAGCATGAAACACATTTCCAATCCCCTATCGGTAAAATCAATGCATATTCTGTGCATCACTCTCATAAATTTCTGTGTAATCCCAATTTTGTAATGTAATGTAATTTTCATCAGGTCATTTAAGACAGCTTTTACACATGAACTCTCAGAAAGCATCTGAACGTTACAGAAATCATTTATATGATACCATAAGGACATGAAGTATATGTACAGATCTTTCTGTTTTAAGGTAACAATTCTGGACTAGGACTAATGGAACATGGAGATGGAAAAGAGTACAGGATTCTAAAGTATCTTTGGTCTTTTCTGCTACCTTTAGCGGCCGGACTTATTCTCAGCTTTGCCCTTTAAATCGAGATAAGTGGCCTACTTTACGGCACAAGCCCTGTGTGATCGGGTATGCTGTCACCGCGTTGGCCGTATAAACTTTTGCGCATTCGTTAGAAAAACTTTAATATTATTTTATCTGGAAGAGATAAAATGGTGGAATTACTTCCATTTTGTAGAAAATGGAACAGGCTTTTAGCAGAGCACTTTAGAAATTCAGCATGTATCCTTACTGCCTAAATAAATATAATACAATTTCATATTCTTGTGAATTTGAATTTTATGTCATGTTTGTGGCTGGTCGAGACATTCCTTTTACCGGATTCCTTTTTCTCGTTTTCATGAGTCACATTCGTGCCTATCGTTCAGCAGTAATCAGTTCTTATTAGTAACACTAAGTGATTGCTGTTAGTCTAAACAATGTTAAGGTTTGTTCAGCGTCATTACAAGATTGACCGAGAAGGAAAAAATCAGTCCACCTTACTACGCAATAAACTCAACACCAAGAAAAGATGTGACGACTCACTTCACTGTTACAGTGTTGCCTTTACTAACCGACACAACTCATAATAAAGTCATTTGAAAGGTCAACACATAATAAAAATCTTGGATAGGTTCTAGGCAGTTGTGTTCCACATACCAATAAATTAGTTGTTCCTTCTCCAAAACCCTGCTGTTCTATTTTTTTGTACGCCTTTCAGATGACTGGATTTCTGTACTGTGAAACCTCTCCTTCTCAACGAACTTACTTATCTAATGAATGCACACCCAACTGAAATGAAACACTGTTTCAATAACACTTCGTTAGACTAAATACTACACATATTGGCTTCTATCCGGTACCAACAACGCTTAGAGAAAAACAGAACTAAACGCCGAAAGAGTTTCCAACCCCACAGACATACTTATACGCGTTTCTGAACCTAAAATGAAGGTTCAGAAAACAAAAGAAGTTCTCGCCTTCAAGAAATTATTGAAGAGTGTTTTAAATTTAAGAAAAATATCACTTAAAATAATATAAAAGTTATGTTTGATGTTTTATTTGGAATAAGACAGCACAGCTATAGTACACTTTTGCAGACGAAAGGAAACGTCGCCTGACATCATTTTCTTAGAACGAAACTCGATGCAATCCTTGCGACAATAAACACCAGACTAATTTATGGCTGTCGAAGTTCAACTACAGCTTACAGTAAGTATCTTTGTTATTTTAGACCCGCCTTATCTACAGAAATTGCTCTTTCATTGGCTACGAGAAACAGAAAGTTGACAGGCGCTTGTCTACTCCACGTGGAGTGAAAGGGTCATTGTGTGGTGTCCCCTTTGAAATATAAGGTTCGATTAAATGAATCACGCATTAGCCTGAAGGTCAATTTATGGCAGACACCAAACCCGAGTTCCAGACGAAGGAAAACAACTTCCAAGGCAGTTCGCTTTGCTCATAAAGCTCAAAGTGATAAAGCCTCTTCAATGTTACAGCCTGAGTTCCTTCCTGGGGTAAAGTGATCGGAGCGTGAAGCAAACCAAACATTTCGTCTAACGCGGAATGTGGAGGTATACACGTTCCCTACATGTTTCTAAAGCTGTGGGAGCTATCCCCAGCGGTCCTGGGCAGGAAAGGACGACTGACGGTTTAAAGGGCCCTGGCAACTATACGAGCCGCACGGCCTCTAAAGGCTAAACTTCTGCCATTATTGTTAAGAGGAATGCTGAAACTGATGTCAAGAATGTTACTTATTATGAAAAAGGCCTGAAAAGTAAGATAATTATTTGCAATCACTATCAAGTGGCAGTATTGCAGCATCCACCCTACAGCCCATACCCAGTCCCCTCTAACTTCCACTTGTTTTGGGCATCTTTCTGGGAGGGACTTCAACACAGCAGCAGATGTTCAACACAAATGTTGTCAACTTAATGTTAATGCATCCTGATGTGTTTGTACTTCAAGAAATAAACTTCCTCTTGAAATACAAATCTTGTCATCGGTAACTGAGGCTGAGCTCCGTCTTTTACCTCAAATACTCAATAATTTAATTGCACAGTGGAATGAGCAATAGGCAAGTACTTATGTTAAAAAAATAGTGTCAGTATGTGCTTTGACTGCCATGTAATATGATAATTGTGATCAAGTCTTATCACAAAAAGTACCTTATTTGTCAGACCTTCTTCATACATTTCCAGCTTGTACCATAAAGTAAAAATGAAACACTTTAATATGAAATAAGATGTGCATATATCAGGTTCTGGAAACATCAATATGTAACAAATCCTTCACTATCACTACACAATACTGTGAATTAATCTGCAATACAAAATAATAACTTGATATGTTATAAAAATGTAACACACTACACAGGATTGACTCATCAAAGGTCTATAACAGTTTGCAGAACATTATCTGGCAACCAGAAATTATGTACAATTTGTACCATTTATAAAATAAATCATATTGCTGAAACTAATTAAAAGCAGCCCAATTCAAAATAAAGAAAACTGTTCAGCAAGCTGTTTTCATGCATCCTTAATGAAGCACGTAAGTTGAAAACTACCTATACATTCTTTCCATTTACTCTGTGGCAATGCTTAAAGACACTAACATTTAGTGTCACAAAATTAATGTATGACAAGTTAATATTAAGTGTACATCTTGATTATCAATAAGTAACAGCAAGCTAAATGTATTCTGTCCATTTGTGCTGCAACAACATAAAATATACAATATACATTTATTCAATACTCAGATCATAGTTTCCCTGAACACATGGACGGGTTAGTCTAATACAAAGGTGGCAGCCATTACTGTTGCACTCTTTCATCTAATAAAGAAATTATTTCTTGCACATATTTATCATGATGCAACTGATACTTTATTTAAATTCACCACCTGTTATAAAGCTGCCATTTATATTTGAAATACATTCTTAATAAGATGAAATTGCACACCCGGTGCACAACTTGTACATCTGACTTTATTGTAGCATACACAAGTTTTATAATTCAATTTTACATGGTTCTGATGATGTTATATTACATTTACGACTGCTTAGCTTTTGGAATTGTCCATAGTTATATTTCTAAAAATACAAAATAGTTACAAAAAAGCAAACAACATTTCAGAAACTGGATCGGTTTCCATCCTCAGAGGCGAAACTTTGTCTAATCGGCCCAGCTGAGGTAGATGCGTCCTAATACTTTTATCCCAGAACAGAAACAGATCCAGTTTCTAAAATGCAATGTTTACTTTTTTGTATTTCTGGAACACTTGATGATGGACAAAGTCCAACAGCTATGTAGTCCTACAGGTTTTATACTCGACTTTCTTCACGTAAGGTACACTACAATAATGAGTTACTACTAATGATATCACTTGTATATATTTTTTAGAAGCGGCCTTTATTCCTCTCACTCCGATTCTTCAAGCACAAAACCTGAATGGATATAAACATGTTTTCATTCCATACTCTTCAAAAACAGTGAAAATGTTCAACCCATTAACATTTACAGCTCCATCACTAATGGCTGCATGTGACATACCACAAATTAGTGAATTAACATATGATTTATATTGAAAACATTTTATTTTCTTTATCATAAGACAGGAAGCAAAGTTTTGGTTCTTTTGGGAAATTGCTTGCCTACCAGGACGCACTAATTAAATATGTACAACTGATGTACATACAAACACAGACTAAAGATACAATGAAACACTGGTCACCACACCCAAGCAGACAACTTATACTGTAAATGCTAGGCACAATTCTACTTACGTCTTATAACAAAAACACTACATTTCAAGTGCTAAGATTAGTACTGTCTCAGAGAGTAGCAAAGGCCAAGGCCAAACAGGACATATAAAGGGGAATTCACATGGGTGACAAGAGTGCGACATGTGATGGAATCCACAAAGTTCCATCCTTCCATCAGACTTGAGGTTCTCACTGTGGTATTGCTGAAGATTCAAGTTATCTGAGGTGTTATGCCATGTTGACCCATAAATAGTTACTGGCATTTTGAAGGATTCTAGTGCCTCCATCTTCAGGGTCAAGCAGTGCAATAAGAGTGGAGTGTTTGACCCTGAAGATGCAAGCACTACAATCCGTCCTAACAATGGTAACTACCAGTCGATATGGCTTCATCCACCCTTCTGTTGTCTCCCTGTCTGCTACTCATGTCTTAGAAACTGTTTGTTTCTTATGTGAGTTATATTTTAAATTAAATGGTGTAGTACTAATAAATATTCATTACTGTTCATTTCATTTCCAGTTAGTTTACCTTACTGCATGAGCACGCAGGACTTCCAAGATGCTGGTTCACTGCACCATATAATTTGAAGCAAAGACAAATGCGCAGCTACAACATAATATGGAGTTGTGTGGTAGAGAGTAGACTATAGACTATACCTGTGTTCACCAGTGTTTAATATGGGCAAATTAATTACAAGAATATCTCCACACTGATCATTCAACAAGTAATACATAACTTGTCCCTTCAAGTGTCATGGTAATGATTATATAATTTATTCTTCATTTATTCAATGCTGCTTTCAGTTGCTAAGATTATACAGGATCACACAACAGAATTATTAACATATTGTAACAGCATGTGTGCAGTCCACCTGAGTAGCACATTTTTTCAATATGAAAAGCATTAAACCCCCCCCCCCCCCCCCCAACTTAAAATTCAGCCACAAGTCTCTCAGTATCATGGCATTTAAAATCTCCACTCCAAAATGATAAACATCATTGAATAACAAACTGGAAATAGTGGGGAAGAAAGCAGCCATTGCCTAAATTTGGGTAATATTCCCATATTTGTCTGAAGGCGGTGAGGAAAACTGCACAATACTTGAGTCATGTTACCTGAGATTTGAAACCAGGACCTCCAAAACATAAGCAGGAGGACTAACCACTTTGTTACAATGTTCATTTACCATGAAGGACAATACTCCCTGCCATACCAAGGTGCACAAGAAGTGCTAACAAACAGGCTATGGTATGTTAAGGCTAAACAAGTATCCTTCTGATACGTTAATGATATCAAACACACTCTATGGCAATATGGAGCACAATGGGCATGACTAACAAATTACACACTGCATATGGTCAATGTTATTAGATTAATCCCTTACGTGTGTGATCCTAACCTGATTAAGTAAATTAAAATATATGTCAAACTAAGGAATATAACAAAATCAATTAACATGGGAATACTTCCAAGAAACTGTTTTTGAATGTTTGAATCAAATCACAACAGTGGTTTGGTAAGGACACTGCAAAAATGTGCAAAATTTGGAACACAAATATTTGAAGAATGGATACATGGAATGTTTCATAATCAATTTGGACAGCAGTGATGAGAATGCTGAAGAAAAGAGTGATCCACTCTAGCAGTAATTTTTTTCTTCAATGGCTCGACAGCCCCTTGGGGGCCTTGGCCGCCTCATTTTTCGAGGCTTCACGATCACACTTTTTAGACACACCACATTCAGTAAGACTCCTCTGGATGAGGGACCAGCTCGTCGCAGAGACCTCTACCTGACAACACACAACACTCACAAGAGACAGACATCTATGCCCCCGGTGGGATTCAAACCCACAGTCCCAGTAAGCGAGTGGCCATAGACCCACGCCTTAGACCGCACAGCCACTGGGTTCGGCAGCAGTAACTTACATTACCTTATTATTACAATAGGGGTGTCTGAAGAAGTGTAAAGTGTAAAAGTAGGCCAGAAAGCACTTGTAATTATTGTTCATGCAGTAGGGACAGTACAGCAGGCCTTAGCTACTGTGTTGAGTACTGAAATCACATTAAATACACACAGCACTCACAAACATAATATATACACTGAAACACATTACCCTTTATGTTGCCAGGACTGATGTACAAACATAAGTGGGAAATCTTTGTGGGAGACTGTAAGGATGACAGCTCAAACACAAAAACTGGAATCACACTAGCATTATTTAGCATAAGGAATGAACATAAATTAGGCTTCCAAACGACAGCAAAACATGTGCATGAACCTACATCACAGAAGCCAAAAAATCTAAGTCTATTTTGAATAGAATACTCCAAGGATTGGGAAAATAAAACCAGCTTATAATCTTTTCAACACACACTGGGATTTGGTTACCAAACGACTGTCAACAGACAATGAGTACCTACTTGAAGGAGTGAACTTAAGTTTCAGAATGACTAATGCACAGACCAAGATTACAATTACTTATCATTTTCTAGCTACTAACTCAGTGAATTATACATACAATGTTTTAAAATGGCGAAAGCTGAAAAAAAAAAAAAAAAAAAACAAAAAAAAAAAAAAATAAAATAAAAAAAAACAAAGTACAGCACATCACTGTTTAACAGTTACTGGTCCAAGAATGAGTAGGTTACCAAATCATAATATGAGGCATCTACTTATATTAAATCACTGAAGAATAGCCAACTGCTAATGCCATATTTAGTGTGAATAATGGCAGTGGTAATTTAGGAAACACAAAACAGAGAAGTGGGAGATATGTTTTGTTTAATTATGCTGTCAACTGCTAAGATTATATAGTATCAATTGCAGGTGAATGAAATACGCATATGGAGCACTGGTGCAATGATTGTGATGGGAAAACTGAAGTACTCAGAGTAAACCCTGTCCCAGTGGCACTCTGTCCAAGACAAATCTCACCTGGACTGACCTAAAATCAAACCTGGGTCTCCACACTGAGAGGTTGGCAACTAATCACATAAGCCATGGCATATCCACAAACATAACAGCAGAAATGAGCTGCACTATACAATACAGTGGTCTGCACAGTTATGGTGCAGTTTTTTAATATTTGCTATTTTGTGAGTGTGCTAAAAATGTGATGAAATGTGAATTACCAAATGTGAAAATGTATGCCTTATTTAGAACATTTAGTCTCAACTTCATCTCTGATGCTTTGCTTCAAATGGCCAATGCAGCAAATTTTCACTCTCCAACATCACTTATATAATGGGTAACAGTACTGGGAGTAAAGTCTGGAGATTGACATTCTTTACTCCTCAGCTATCAGCCACTGTATGTCAATCACAACGGCCAGGAAAGTGCCTGGTCAAGCAATACAACACCACTCCCCTGTGCAGGAACTGTTTGTGATGTTCAAATGAGCACTTTTCTAGAAGGTGCAGATTCTAAACACTGGCCACCTCAATCTTTGGGCCTTTAATCTCCTAATATTTTCAAGTGTTAAAATCAAAGACATGGGCCATTTGAAGCAAAAAATAAAAAAACGCCTTTCATTTGGTAACTCCTGATGTTCTCACTTGGGGATGGCAACAATAAGAATATCACTGAGAGGTACAGATCAATAAATGGATCTCACACTGAACTTCATTCTCACAGTTTAACTTTCATATCTCTGAAACTAGGCATTAACCAATAACATATGCATCCTATAATCTGGACGGAATTCACAAATCACAAATATGAATGTCCTATATACCAGACACACACAGCAATACTGGATAGTTTTTGGTCGATTTAGCATGTGCATGCTGGCAGATGTATGACTCATCACAGTCTGCAGCATGTTGACACAAGACAGCTACACTACCAGGCACAAACACTGAACATGAAGAACAACTATTATGCTTTATGTGAAGTGCGTTCCACTTCCAACCCAGAGCCCTACTCACAGCTTGTAAACATCATGTTTCTTGTCACAATCACAAGCGAAGTTTACATATGCACCAGGGCAGACTGAAGAAAAGTTTTTCCATTATCAGCAAGTATTTCAGAGCCATAGATAAAAGTAAGCCATGTGAAACTGTGAAGAGGAAAGTTAAGTTGCTGAAACTATGACAGGTATTTGAACTGCAACAGTGATAAGTCAGAGAATGACACACTGCCAATGTGGAATAAGAGGAAGGTAATGAAAAAGTTAAAACTGAGTCACAGGAGCACGCACGCACGCAGAGCAATTGTACAAGACGTTCCAGTTCCCAAGCGGCACACAGCCCCAGTTCACCCAGTGTCCATGAAGATGATGAACACAGTAGGTTCTACATGCCTTTCTATAGCAATATTCCTGACCTTACAAATTGCAACCAGATTACAGGATGCACGTGTGTTACAGGTTAAACTTCCAGGAGAGCGTATTTTCTCCAGAGCCCCTCTACGTTTCCCATTAAAAAGTATCTAAAACTTATAAAGCAACACCTGTCATATTTCATCAGATCTTATACCAAGTCTGTTTCAACACTTAAATTAACACATTTGATTTTGCAAACTTTCCCCACACTTAAAATATTTTTTGTTCTGGCCACCATTGGCTTTGCTTCATAAATTGACTCTTGTGTATTCGATCTTAGAAACTATGAAATCATGAAACAGATTCTAATAATCTCTTGATTATTTTTGGCTTCCAAACTGTTAACTGTTAACTGTTCCACATACCAAACTTTCACAAATTCTTAGCATCCTGATCCAGCAGATTGTTAGTACACCCAGTTGACTGGAACCCACTGATGTTCTGTGCTTAGAGCTTCAAGAGCTTCAACCACTTTGCGGAATGTTATGTCAAAGTCTTCGTTTACTATCACCTGATCAATGTACTGTTCATAAGTTCGTTGTAAGCATGAACTTTCTTCCAGTGTCTGACGAAGGTCTTCCTCCTGGAAACATACATGGCACAAATTCAGTATGTGAAATACTCTCTCTCTCTCTCTCTCTTCTCTCTCCTACTCTTTTTTTTTTTTTTTTTTAATTTTTTATTTTATACTGTAAGATGGTGATTCTCTCTCACAGGACAGGTTAAATAATCTTATTAATTTTATTAATTCTTTGGCCTGTATACGAGTGGTAACGATACCATATCTACCCATGTAAATGCGTCCAACATAAAATTGCTGCCCATATTTATGAGAAATAAAACAATATTTTTGCACTATACAACTCCTTCACCTTTACTTGACATAATGGTTACCAATGTCTATACTGTGGTCTGCCTGCTTCTTCCACTGCCCCTCCCAGTGGACTAATGTATGGATCTCATTCCACGGTAAATACAGACACTGCGTAGTTTTATATATATATATATATATGACACTGACACAGGTGAATGGAAGCCAAGACAGAACAGGAAGACACTGTCTGGTTACAGAAATGAAATGCATAGTTTAAAAGTCCTTTACCTTCGATAACTCTGACTTTGGCCAACTACCTGAAAATAACAGACTTTCTTTTGAACATTATTAACAACGAAAGAACACAACAAACTTTCTACAGAAGAGAGAGCTCTATAAATGTGGTTAACTACTATGAATGCTTCATTTACACAACTTCCCCACAAAATGCAACAAGAATTCTAAAAAAAAAAATGCATATGTATTATATTGAAAAGCTCAATTCATGGGTTCCATAGCTGGAGCTTGTTCTACAAAAACTGTCTGGGGATTATTCTGGCAAAAGGAGTATAGGCTGTTACAGATAGTACCCCATGAGCACCAAGGCAGAACCCTATTGATGCACTAGCTGATGGATCCCCTCAACAAACCCCTGGGTTGTCACTGGAACCACTACAGCCTTGATGACTTCAGCCTGAATCTAAACATCTAGAATGCTTTCCTGAGGGAGCTGAACACAGTGAAGTCACACGCAGAGACAGAGAGAGATCCAGATTGTAGTGGCGATGGACCAACACTGTCCAGCACGTACATGCACCATGTCTTGGACAGTGCGTGCCACATGAGGACGAGTCTCACTGTGCAAAATAATAACCCCTGTGAGAATGCTGGATGCTTTATTTTGATGGCTGTAATAAGACCTTGAACGTTCCCACAGTAGCACTGTGCAGTGACGGTTATGTCATAGTCCTAGAACAGTGAAGTGGGCAGGTCAGACAAGAATGTCAAGGATGCAATGGTGCAGTAGTTTCAGTAGCAACCCAGGGTGTTCTCTAGAGAGGGAATCCATTAGCTGGTGTGTCAATGGGACATTTCAAAATAATGCAGACACTGCTAAATGTACATTCCATCCCCAGATGGCCTCAGATAAAATAGTTATATGAGCAATTATGTTGAAGACCAATTTAACAAACTTTTCCTCTTCTTGTATGTTTAATACTCACTGTCTTGAAGCCTAAGTCTTTGCAATTCAGTGTTCACATCTGCTATGTGTTAGCACTGAAAACATCATGTGCAATGAAGTGAAAAGAGAGATCTTGAGAACTATCTAAAGGACATGCTGATTACAAGTGAAGCAGTACTTACTTCGTACAATGAAGCCAGAGATTCCAGCGTTCGTGCTCGACGTGAACTGTACCTTATAGAACTGGCTCGATCAAACTATACATGCAACATAAATACACAACAATTAACACTAATCTACACATAAACCATTCCACAAAACTCACAAGAAAAAAAAAAAAACACAAAGGAAACCTTAAATTAATACAATACTTATGTACAAACAACCCAAATATTCAATCTGCCTTCCACATTCAGATCAAGCTTGCGCTTTTAGCAATGATTAAAAGCTGCCTGTAACTGCATCAAATGCCACACATTTTTGACAACTTATCTGTGGCCCTACGATGATATGAAATTTAAGGTTCTCAGAGTGATGACTATGAAGATTACTGTCTTCTGGGAAGTGACACTTTCTAGTCTGGTAGTATGTACAAACATTTTGGAGGAATGTGTTGCCTCCAACTACAGGGTTGAAGCAACAAAAGACCCTGAAGATGGAAGCAGCAGGTTGCTCTCAAATGTTGACACATACCTACCAAACTACATGTCACCTCATATCAGAAATCAGTAATCTTCAAAGAGGTGGCTCTCTGTTAATCATGGGTGAGAAAATGGGGCACCATGACTGAAGCAGAATTATTAGGCTATAATGTTAGCCAATACATTCAGTGGTGTGAACTACACATTCAGACAAATTTGTCACAAGAAACAGACATGGAATCATGCAGCATTTTTCTTTTTATTGATAGATGCAATTAATTTGTGTTAGAAGTCCAGATTCAACAAATTAGACAATGAAGGAAATATGGGTAAGAAACTTTGTCCTCACCCACTGGACAAACACAGACTGAAGGTGAGAAGGAACTTCATAAATTATATTCACCTAATCGGGAAAACCTGAAGGAAAGGAAACACTTTGGAGAACTAGACACATGTGGAATACATTATTAAAATATATCTTACAGAAATAAGGTATGAGGGTGCAGGCAGGGTCCAGTTGGGGGTACTTCTAAGACAGCAGATGAACATTCATTTTCCACCATAAGAAGAGGGGAGGGACTCTCTTGACTAGCTTATTTATTAGCACTTTATTAAGGAGGATTCCAACAGATTAATCACAGGAAATGAAATAAACTTTGTGGGAGAAAATAAGGTAATGTGACTTTAATATGTATATTTTCCTTTAAAATCCACACTGGAAAGTTAACTGTCACAGATTTTTAGTAAGTGGTAATTACGAGATGCACCAAATTCATACATCAGCAACATATCTATAAATAAAGAAGAACACTGAAGGGTGTAACTTAAATGGTTTTTAACAGATTCCCCTAAGATCATCATAGTGAAAGTACTTTTTTGTGTATATTTATAAAAAGGCCATAAAATGAAGTTTCTGAAGAAAATGCGACAGTAATGTGTTGAAACACTGATACGAGGTGCTATCCAAAAGTTCCTGAAATGTATCAGGGGGAAAAAAAAAAAAAAAAAAAAAAAAAATAATAATAATAAACAACAACACACTCAAAGTCCTAATCGCCACTGTCTCCTTCAAAGTAGTCCCCTTGGGAGCGTACACAATGATCCCAACGTT
The DNA here is from genome assembly GCA_021186555.1 of Reticulitermes speratus. Lineage (NCBI taxonomy): Eukaryota > Metazoa > Arthropoda > Insecta > Blattodea > Rhinotermitidae > Reticulitermes > Reticulitermes speratus. The sequence continues at coordinate 27,927,406 of JAJKFL010000237.1, forward strand.
TCTGCCACAATCAGAAGCTGTGCTGAAGTCCTTTTGTGTCAGCATCTTCAGTACCTTCTGCGATTCGGCCTGGATCTCCTCTATGGTGTCAAATCTTCGCCCTTTCAACTTGATTTTCATCTTGGGGAAGAGGAAGAAGTCACAGGGGGCTAAGGGCGAGTAAGGGGGTGGGGGACGACCGTCATGTTTTTGGAGGCCAAAAAATGCTGCACAGCCAAAGCGGTATGCATGGGTGCATTGTCGTGATGGAGCACCCAGTTGTTCGTGCGCCATTTGCCTGGCCGCTTCCGCCTCATGTCCTCCCTAAGCCGCCTCAGGAATTCGCAGTAGAACTTTGCATTGACAGTCTGACCTGGAGGCATGAATTCCTTATGGATAATCCCGTCAATATCGAAAAAGCAGATCAGCATTGACTTCAGACTACTTTTCACTTGCCGTGCTTTCTTAGGCCGGGTGAGAATGGACATTTCCACTGGGACAGTTGCTGTTTTGTTTCAGGGTCGTACCCATAAATCAAACTGTCATCACCAGTTATGACCTTGGAAAGGAAGTCTGGGTCATTTCTGACCTGCTCCTCAAGTTCCATGCAGACTTCTAGCCGATGTTGCTTCTGGTCGTCAGTCAGCAGCCTTGGCACGAATTCTGCAGCAATCCGCCTCACATTGAGCTCGTCCGACAAAATACACTGGCGTGTTCCGTATGACAGTACCAAAATGTTGCAAACGTCTTGGATTGTTCGCCTAAGGTCCTCGCGGAACACCTCACGTACTTTTGCAACATTTTCCGGCGTTGTGCCGGTTGAAGGCCGTCCAGAACGTTCGTCGTCAACTGACGTTCGCCATTTTTAAACCGGTTAAACCAGTCATAGGTATGCATCTGACCCAAAGCGTCATCGCCAAATGCTTGTTTAATCATTTGGTGAGTTTTTGCTGAACTCTTGCCAAGTTTGAAGCAAAACTTGATGCAAACACGCTGCTCCTTCACATCCACCATTTGAACGAAAAAAATTCGCAAAACGGCACAAACACGACATTATAAAACATGCAGATCCAAAGAATGTGTGCACTCAACACAAAGCCATGTCGCACACTGGTTCACAAAGGATACATGCAGCGCTACTAGGCGCCACTAGTCCGTACTAAAACCACTTCCCTCGCAACATTCAAATTTCGGGAATTTTTGGTAGCACCTCATAGTTTCATGTTAAACTCTATGGTTTACAACTGGACATAACTACAAATGTAAATGATTGGCCTTCTGTGATTCTGGCATCAGGACGCTACCATATTTACCTGAATATAAGACAATAACTTTTTGTCATTCAGCATCTGAAAATAGGGGGACACTTATACTTGCACAGGAAAGTAAACATGTTATGTATAGGTATGTTCCTAAAAACTGAAGATTGTGGGGAAGGGGGCATCTTATATTTGGGTACATACAGCATTCACAACAGTGAATGTGTTCAGAAACTTCAAGACAAGACATGGGGAACCAAGTGTATTACTGCAACACAGAAAAGGACACAACTTACATCAATGACTGACTGTTTTTGACAAGCAGGAAGGTTCATATACCAGCACAACAAATGGTTGGTTTTAAATGCTACACCAATGATGTACCTACATAGGAAACTTTACATGCAAAATGCAGACACAGTCTGGAGCAAACATTCTGATTAACCCTTCAATGCTAGCCCCAGTGCATTGTAGTGACCTCCAATTCTTGACATGCTGCTGGCCTCTAGGTACTGTATGTTTATGAATGCATTTAAGGGAACTACACATTTAAAACCCCTCCATCCTGGGCAGTAGTTGGAAATTAAAACCCCAGCAACAGTGAAGGACTAATAACATTCAAAGAACTGCTGAGGTTTATGTTCAAGGTATTTTATTTTATGATCAAATTTATTAGAATTTAAAGCCAAGAATCTCAGAATTATAACCACATACTATGGCTCAGTAGAATGCACCAAGTTTCATGGTTAGCAAACAAAAGCTTACAACCCTACTTCTTTCATTCAAATGTTAGGTATTCAAAAAAAAGAAAATAATACACTGTTAAAAATATGTATTCAAGTGGAAAACAAGATAAGTTCATTAGAAAATTCTACACATGCCTCTCACTGGATCTGACATGAATGGTGAGACTCAAGAATGTGCTCTCAAAAGAAAGGAGAAAAGAATAATGTTACATATGTTCACATAAAATAGATTAAAATTTTGAATTAAAAAACTAACTTTACAGACAATAATTCAGCAAAGTTCCATTTCATATTGAATCTTAAAACTGCAGACAAGTACAAGGATTTTGTGTCATGTAGCACAACAATTCTTCAAGCAAAACAAAAGGCAAATACTTTGCAACTTTATACAACTATGCACTCACAGTGAGATTCCTGTTTGAAGATCCAATGGAGCGGCCAATACCATACAGATGTTTCAGCTGTTCCATCCCAGGGGCAGCTATGAATATTACATATGGCATGAACTCAGAGGAGTTGTGGAGTATCTTCAAGGCCTTAGAAGAAACAGTATGGTAAACTTCATTAGCCAAGGCATCTGTACCATAACTAAAATATCCCATCACACCCTTTTTCTTTTCTTTTTTTTTTATTTCAAGATCAGGATAATGATGCAAGGATCTGTGAAAACAGCACATCATGCACAATGCTACTGTCCGTCTGACCTGGCTGTAAATGAGACAATTATCATTCATTTGTAATTTCTTATTCTGAGTAGGCCCTTTTTGGGGTGAACTGGTTAATCAGATAATAGGTGTGTATGTTTATGTCTTTTGTCTTTGGTTGTCTTTATTTTAGCTCTCTCTTATTGTATTTCTTTTTTTCAGGACTATGTCAAATTCGAATTCCTCCGTTTCAGAGCAGTGGCTCTTCTCTGTTCATCATTCAGCAAAATGGCCATGTATCTATCCATCCAGTCAGTACAGATTCAAGTGAACAAAGAATGAAGGCAACATACTTGTAGATCAGGTAAAAGTAGCAATTCACCTTTATCACACAGCCAGCATACTCAAAGAAGACCAAAGGAATTTGCATATCCATTTGCAACTTTTTCTTTGCATCACATCACTCAAGCCCTAAGGTGACACATTTTGTCACAGAATTATGTAACTTAATGTACCGCTTATGGGCATTACTGATATCTCTAGCTACAGTTTCAAGTTTGCAGAGTATGAAGCAAGCAGTAACATCACAACAGTAGCAGCATTAACATGATGCTATCTAAAGGTATGATTCTGTGTTTGCAGAGAACAATATAAGCAGTAACACCACCACACTGAGAGCATTTCCAGCATTCTATCCACACATATAATTTAATAAAAGTGTACTCACAGCTGGACTACAATCTAGGACACACATTTTTCCCTGACGAATGACATCACGAATGGAGTCCAGTTTTGTGCCATACAAGTTTCCATTATGTTCTCCATATTCCAGAAAATTATGCTGTCGAATTTCCTCTTCCATTGTTTCACGATCAATAAACCAATATCCACGGCCATTTTCTTCAAGTACCCGTGGAGGACGAGAAGTATCTATAACAACAGAATAATCAGTAAGAACTTCAATGCTACTCAACTCCATGCCACACCTCTCTGCATTATGGGTTCCAGCCAGCAGTAATAATGGCTATTCCCATAATGTTATAGTTACAAATAAATAATGACATAATAAGAAAGCATTAAAAGCTCTGAAAATAGATGCATTACAAAAACACTTATATAAAATTTGAAGTTTTCAGGGCACCAGGATCACAGCATTACTTGTATGTCAGATACTGTGTTACTTACAGGGTACAACTCCACCAAATTTGTCTGGATCACTGTTAATTAGCCGGTTCTTTAAAGTCCTACGCCCAACACCCTGTGATCCAATAAGAGCCAGTGTTCTTCTCTTGAAAGGAGGCATGCGTGTCACCTCTTCATACAGCAACAGTTCTGCTTTGTCAAACTCACTATTTGATTTTGACTGATACATGGTTTTCCTCTTCTTTTTTGACATCTAACCAACAAATATAATAAAAATTTGTAATCTCTACATTATTCTACCAAGTGTTCAATATCAAACAATGTAAAATTAGTAATTTAGAACATCATTTTATGTGTGCTGTGCAGGAAGTGCACAGAATAATGCATAATGGGGATGTGAGATTTGAGGCCCTCAAAACAATGAATATGAAGACTATGGTCTTCTGGCATCTGATGTCTGGTTGGCCATTTTGAAAAACCAAGATATAATACATTCAGCCTTATTCTCTTCACAGTAGACCAGTAACACAGAACCAGATTCAGAATGCAGAGAATGATGATTCAAAATATGGGCTCATTCAGTGCTGCTACAGAAGATGAGCTACCACATCAGTTGACAGACCCACAAAAAACCACCAATTCTGCAGCAGACATAAAGATTCAGAAATTTCAGTGTGCCAGCAGAATGCTTTACTGTTTCAAAGCAACGAAAGAATCAGTACACACAAAATGTCAGGCAACTTCATGCACTTCTGGAGTGCAGCAAGTAGTGGGCAGAACTTTAAAACTAACAGATGGCTTTAAGACAGCAGTCTTCTAGGATACAATGCAATGTTGAACGTTACACAACAATCAGCATGGTGTTCTATCCCACAGGACTCTGATCTCCATCAACACCAACCTCAAATCTCACAAAAAATGGCTTGTAAGAAGCCGTCAGTAGCAACTACAAACGTTATGTATGAGAAAGTATTTCACTCCTTGATTCAGATAATGCCTGTGATGTTGAGAATGTTGAACTAATTCTTCATTACTCACACATCTACATACAGGGTAACCATGTCAAAAAGGTAAAAAGGGTCCATGCCATAAAGGCATATAGGGGAGTGGGGCTATAGCTCCACTCATTCTTAACCTTGGTACTAGATGCAGGTGAGTGGTAAACTACTTCAATGAAGTCAGAAAATGTACATCTAGTGTAACTAATTGGGTGTGTTACTGTCAAGATGGCATAAAATCCATTTTAATTGTTTAAAAGACCTAAGACTTAGGGTAAAAGCACATTAGGTATGAAACATGTTTTTTCCCCCTACAACTTGTGTTTGAAACCATTTTTGCTCTGATAACAATCTAAGCTGCAGGTGAGTTATGTGTGGAGTGCACACAGAACTGTGTGCAAAGTGTCCATTACTGTTGTCCTTTTTCAACCAAAACTTAAATGTTGCGACATATTTGAGTACTGTTATACGTGTGTTACATAACGATGCTGGCAACCACTAAGATTATACAGTGCCAGAAATATAAGTGAACTCCCCGTATGATATTTCATGGAAGTCTGTTTAGTGTTCTACAGTTAATTAATGCAGGAAAAAGAACAGATGGACATGGGAACCTGAATACACAGGTTTTTGCAATTTTTTGCTGCAAATGTGCCAAAAAGAAAAAATGTAATTTTTCAAGCCTAAGTGACACATTCTAACAGTACATAAATAACTAGAAGTTAGGAGAAGAGTCTAAGATTATGTCATTTTCAGATATTACAAGTACCTGTTGAAATGAGAATTTTTAAGAATTTCACTAATTCTCATTACACTGCTCTCTCAAGGGGAAGTGTATCTCACAAATGTTTACGTACACAAAATTTGGCACAGGCTTCATTTGATCACATCAACGTTAAGTTCTTTGTGTATACCAAATGAAATTGAAATGTTGTATAAAACTTTATTCCCATCATAAAGAAATTTCTGAATCCCTTTCCTCCACTACATACATGCTTTTTGATCTGTTACGTACTAACACAACGTTTAACAGCAATCAAATTCTATCATGACAATAAAATACACTTGTAACAGACCCTTGTTCCACATATGCCAATCTTGTGGACATAGTCTGCTTCTGGTTTCACAAATGCTTTACGCCTCTCTTCTAGTTCCTGGGATGGAATCAGACCAGCTGGACCATTTGAACCTACTATCTTTGCTTGCCACCAGTTTGGATCCTTCTGATTAACAATCTGCAACAATCATTTCATGTTGATGGTCACGATGGCTATCATGGTAAAAATTAGAAATGAATACAGTTTTTGGAGAAGACATCTAGGAAATGCCTACTGGGAACAATGAATAGGAAATTGTAGGATATTATTAACATGGATATCAAAAAGACAGACTGTGAAAATCAGAGATGAATCAACTACCTAAATCAGGATTGTGTCAAATGGCAAGGTACTGTACTACCTGTGTTGACTGTGGACCAAATATACTAAAAAATGCGTTAACCATGTATATGTAAAACATGATATGTCTAACTAATGTGTTATTCTTTTATCAGAATTTATAATAAAACCATCTTTTATTTGTGACTTATTTTTGTAAATACCATTTCCATGAAGGCATCATAAATAGGACACTGCTACAGTTGAACAGAACAAAATATTTTACTCAGAACACTGTACCTGAAGGATGTCACCATGGCTGAAGGTTAAACCAATTTCTTTACATGGTAACAAGGAGTCTTCTGTTGGATTGTAACTGAACAGGGCTCTCATGTAGCACTACAACATAGAACCACATGTTTAAATAAAGTTTGTGTGTTCAATGGGAGGGCTAGGACCATTAAATGCACTTACATGACAAAACTGGGCATAGCATGCCTCACAATAATGTCACTGTCACAGTCTCTATTGACAGGGAGGTGTATAACAGCACATGGCCCTATTCCTCAATTCTTGAAGCAAAGAGACACACACATTCTATTGTTGAAAGAGTGATCTGCAGTCATGTATCAAGCATGAGTAATACATATTTCTATCACCGTCCACGTTAGAGCTTCTATCTTCTCATAACTATCCAGTTTATTGTCGCCTAAGAGTCAGAGCATAAGGAAGAACTTACAAAGCCCTAGAAAGCCTAACAAGAAAACACAGCAATAAAATTGTTGTTGTTGTCATCATCATCATCATCGTCTTTGTCGTCAGCAACATCAGTGTGGTGGTAGTGGTAGTAGTAGTAGTAGTAGTAGTAGTAGTAGTGTTGTTGTTGTTTCCCCCTTAGATATAACACTCGTTAATCTACTTTTATAATTACAGATTCCATTGTGAGTAATAATTGATTCTTATAAGAATTATTCTTGACATCTGAAAACTTTGCAAGAAATGTGGCATGTTCCCACACCACTGACCTTTGTATGTGGCTGGAGATGCCTTTTGTTAGGTTTCAATCTCTTTTGCAGGGTCATCAGTACCACAACAGCTGACAGCATGACTGGTACTACTGATAAACTGTTCCATAGCTGTATGGTTCCATATGCTGATTTAATATACTCTGACCACACTCAAGGCAAAGGAGTGTAAATATGTGTATTCAGTACAAGTGTGTACCCACACATCACAAACACAATCATGCACAAAGGCACTAATGGTCTCTCCTTCCAAGGATGGCCTATTTCCTCCCAATCCATATGCCTCTCAGCAGGTAGCCTTTCTTTCTGTCATCAACTGGCTTTCAATTGCTTTGTATAATATGCAAGAATAACAGGGGTGTACAGGATATTCAGGTACATGCAAATTACAGTCCACATTCAGTATAATATTGAATTACTCAGATTTTACTACTTACAGAGCTCCAATATTGCTTCAAATTGTAAATTGAGCACATTTAAAATTAAACGCATCATGAAGCACATAAAATCATATTTTCAGGGATAGGGAATGTTATTTACTTTGAATTAGTGAGTACTTCAAATTAACCTGTATCACATAAGGAAGCGCAAAGTGTTAGTGGTATGAAGAATAGAGTTCAAACTGAAAAAAAAACAATATTTCCATTTTACCTGACTACCATTCAGCTGAGTGTGTGCGTCTTCAAAACTCGGACCTATCTTCAAAGCAACAGACTCTTTGGCTCTTGAGATCTGGATTTGGAGGTCTTCAGGTGTAGAAACAGGAACTCCGTTTACCTCCAGAATTGTATCACCAATATGCAACAAACCCTGGCGATCGATCATCCCACCACCCAGGATCCGAGCTATGACCAAGTTACCTGACTCATCAACTTGCACTGTGAGCCCCTGAAACCAAATAAACTCAAAGCTTAAAAAAACAGTGCCTGCTCAGAATAAATAAAAGCATGGTTGTAAAAGTGAACTCTAATGCAACACACACATTCCAAATGCAATGCTTGTGATTTTGCATACTTCACTACTTTTACTTATTGCAGATGCACATCTGCTAGTGCATTCACTCAGTTGGACAAGATATTCCACACCTTTCATGCAACTCTGGTTATGAAGTTCAAAACGTTCACCACTTAACACTATCCTAAACCAACTAAATCCAGTGAATACACTCATATTTTTACTTTACTATCAGTTTAATATTACTCTCCCATTTAAACCTACATCTTCCACGTCATCTCCTCCCCTCATGTTTTTTACCAAAATTCTGTGTGCATTTTGTATCCCTCCCATACATGATCTATGTTCTAACATCTCATCCCCTGTCATTGCATAATTTGGTGAAGAGTACAAATTATGAAGCACTCTGACTCTGGGTGGACTCCAGAGCCAATATGGATACTATGTGGAAAAGAGCCTTGCCTCTTCTGGGAAATGAATGAGGATTCCTCAGTCATCCAGCCTCCCTATAACACTACCCCAACTCCTAAAATGATCATAAACAATCATACACACTAATACAATCAGTAACATAAAATTGTACCAGTGGCTCATTGGGACTCTTCCGAAGCCCCACTATTCTTATGGCATCAGCAGTCATCCCGTTAGCAGGAAGCTCAAACGGTGGTAACTGAGGCTCTTGTTGAGGACTAGGTTCGTAACTTTTCTCTGCCACTACGTCATGTGACTCCAACAATGCCTGCAATAATCAGATACTATTAGTGTAAAACCGAGAAGGAAGATAGCAACATATGATACACTTTGTACCGTGCACCATATTTTCTAAACCACAAGACACACCAAGATTTTAGAAGGCAAATTTAGGAAAGAAATATTTTATTCACATTTGAAGCTTAAATTCACAAATGTTTACTCAACATAATGTCAGTGCACTATGAAGATACTGGTGGTCATAAAATCCCTTAAAATCTTCTTTACTACTATTACAATCATTGCTATTGTTATTGTTCAACTTTCACTTTTTTCAAAAAGTACCATCAGCAGCATTAATCATCCCGCATTTCCTGAAAGACTTCACAACTGTATCATGTTTCACAGCCCATGCCTCTTTATAAATGTATAACTCCAAGAAGTTGTCCCAGCAAAGTTAGGAATACTATGTGTGACTGCTCATCTTTTCTCTTCAAACATGACCATTTTCAGACACAGAAATTCTGTTGTGTTTGTGACCTGTTGTCCAGTTCTTCACCCCAGCTTCTAGGTTATACCATTTTGCAATGTGTGTGTGAAAAGGTATTTATACATATCATACTTTTTGCAGTTCATCCTTATGCCATCTCCACCTATTTTTGTTATTGGAGGTGGACCAAACTGTCTTCATGTTGCCCTAGTTACCACACTCTTTCAAATACTTTATTACATTTAATCTGAAACCAACAGCATAAGAAATCCTCTTCTGTTTACCACACATTCCATTATGAGAACACATTTAGTAACAATCAATTCTTTACCACTGCATTCTGCTCACAAATGTGAGCTCCTGAGCAACTACTTCAAGGAACAAGGCTCCAAGGATGGGTCACATGATAACTACTGTCATCCCTCCAGAAACACAGGAATCTCAGTTCCTTTAAAGGTGATACTGATGCAGCTTTGCATCAGGATAGGTGCAGGATAGTTTTGTGGAGTATTCTGGAGGGAAAATAGTCTGTCTGAATGTCTGGGAAATACGGTGAAACTAGAGGTTTCTGCAAAAACTAAAACCCATGAATCAAATAGGAACCACAACATATTTACCATCCACAAAATATATAAAAAAATTGTTATATTCCTCAAATAATTATTAAATTATCTTACTAATTATTCATACTTTGCACACACCACACAAAATGAACATGTACAGAATAAAACTATATGCTTGCTTGCATGTTGTAACTATGAAACTACAGAAGAGACTTTAATCATATTTTGTGCTGGGGTGTCATACTAAAAGCTCATCAGAAGAATGTGGCAGGAATAATAACTTTTATCTGGATATAGGCTACATGGTAAGGAAAAAGAACACATGACAATTTTAAGACCATATTATATAACATACGTATATTGGCAAGAGGACAAGAAGAGGAATAGAAAGCATTGTTGTAATGCAATATTTTACTGTACTCAGTAAAAACAGTCTGTGGACACAGTGCTAACCCACACCTGTACATGCTACCTAAATTTGGAAGTAAACTCTGCAGCTCAATTTCCCTTACATTTCCCCATTTCTTGGGGTTACAGAGGTTAGTCCCAAACTGTAGTTGATGTCATAAATGTAATAATTACTACAACCATATAATTGAGTCTATTTTAAACTTATCCATCACACATTGACTTTGATTGGGAAATTCTTTATCAAGACTGCACCCCACAATAACTTAAATTACCTTGAAATGAGGATTTTTCAGTATGTTGGCCAACTCCTTCGCATCCTGGCTTCTTGTTACTTCACACTTCTTGACAACGTCACCTACAAGGTCAATGTTCCCAGTTCCCACAGGCTGTGCTGAGCTTACTCTATCCTCCAGACGATCTTGAACCTAACACAAAAATACAAACTTTCTCTCAACTATCAATGTCACAATTCACTTCAATAGCAATATGTAGCTGATAGATTTATTTTTAAAAGGGCTTGAATCTGTAATTTGGTGATATTCACATTTTTATGGACTCTCTTTTGTAAAAGCAACATTTACAACACATGTGAACATGAAGAGTTGAGCATTCAATCTGTTCAGCATAAGTAGCTGTATTTGTATATTAATTTTGAAAATTTTATTTCAGTTTTTCACATCTGATATCTGAATCTGGCATACATTAACTAACTGCTTCATCTATTTCAGCAGAACGTAGTAAACTTAAAGTGTTCTTGCATGCTTCATGTTCTAAAATGTAGTGCATAGGGACCATGTACTTAACTGACCTCATAGCATAAGAATACAGTTCATTTTAATTACATGATAAAAGGGTGACAAAAGTAATCACACAGAACCAAAAACTACAAAACAGTGAAATAAGATGGTGGACATTTGGCAGTAATTGTACTTCACACAGGCTACATATTTTATTATGACACAAATGAAGTATTGGTATTTTAATATATTCCATTATGTCAATGGAATTATAACAAGATACAATTTATTTTTTCCTACCACAAATCCATAATGCACAAGTGTCAACATTACATACATGATACATCTGAAACTCGTAAATGGAAAATAGAAAAATATGTACGCAGCAGTACATATAAAAATACTGCTGCCAGTCACAAATTTTGACTCATCTTGGACAAATGCATTTCTTAAAATCTGAAGTAGACTTAATTGATTTAGGAGAAAGTCCTATGATGACGGGGGATGGACTTCCAGTTCCACATCAGCAATAATCTTGACCACTGTTATTATGACTCAAAAAAAAGAACAACAAAACCACAAATTGTGTCAAGATGAACAGTTGGCATGCTTTCTTTACAAATACAGAAAAAATAAAGAATGGGAAGTCATTACTAGACAGCATCTTAGGGACTCCTGGCACACTCAAAGAATCAGTGAGAACTGAATTATCTTTTTTTAATGGCTACAAAATGTGGTCAACCATTCTTATACAGAACCTGTGATAGTTAATCCTATAGGACAGTGTATTCTACCTCAGTCAAAATTTTGTCGCTGCAGAATTAATGAAATATAATATTTCACTATGCACAGCTTCATTCATTTTTCCTCTAATGAAAAGTCCTTCGTATTGTACGTTCATCTGTTGTCCGTGAAAGGCACAGGCCATCATCTCTCACACACACAAGAAGGTAGTGGCTAGTATGGCCAGCATCACTTTTTCCACAGTTTCTCCGAAAAACGGCGAGGCAGTAATACTAACACCACCACCACAACAACAAGTTAATCCCGTCAAAACATCAGACCGTACTGTTTTACATTTTTACTTCTTATTACGTGGGTTAACTTCTTGTGTTAACTGGTAACACCTGGGTAAGAATCTGTCGTTGCCAAATGGAACTATAGTTTTACTTTTAAATCTATACGCTAATTCTGCCTAAATTAAATAGACCACTAGACCTGCAACATTCCACATCAACCTCCCACACCTGCCTGTTGTCATGACGCCACTCCTTGCTGCACCGTTGTAACACCTGAAGCACGCAATTCTCATCAAGGTTAACAAGAAAAAACTTTGAAATAGTACGTTTTAAAGCTTGCACAAATACGTATTTGCGATTTACCTTACCTGTTCCACATGTAACATGCTCGTCACACCTTACTTAAACTTCCCGAATGACCACTCCCACTGGATACTACGCCACGTAGCCTACAAACATTTGAGTTGAGGTCTCCAGGTTCTAGCATTCCAACAGCCTCGCCACAGCCTTTAACCACTACTAATAACCCCACCTACTATGAACATCACCGCTCGTGTGACATCGCTGCAGCGGCCTGTCGGTTGTAAAACCACGCAACCGCCACATACCACATGAACCCATTTTCTGACACAATAACACCTTCGATTCTTACTTATCCAATGCTGTCTCCTGACAGAAGTCCCTGTCGCATAGCACAAATTTCAGCAGCACATCAGACGCAGTTTCGCACACCAGCCTTCCACTGACTCAACTCTGCCAGCTATGCAACTACATCCAGTTTCGGAAGGAAGGCACACGCCATCCATCCAACCAACCAAGGACACCGATCCAAGCTAGGGAAACAGTATCTAGTAGCGCCGCGATTTGTTTAGGTAAAGTCACCTACCTTCCCCTCCACACACACACCCCCCTCCCTGCAGACACCATCAGTGAATGTTAGTCCCCATAGGAGCAATCGATTAGAAAAAAGCTCGACGATCATTACAAGAAATACAGCCACATTTATGTTAGCACAATAATCAATACTCTGTACCGACGCGTTCATCGCGGCTTGATTTTGATCCACCTTATAGAAGCATAAGTTTCAGCTAGCACTTCGTTAGTTGTTAATCGTATCGGACAAAACATTCAAATCAGATTCAATCGAAATCCGCCGAGTAGTTTTACAGATGAAACATACGGATGGATGGAGGGATGGGTACGATGTACAATTACGCGTTCATTTCATTCATTTTGCGTAACCATGCATATAACACGTTTGATGAAGATGTTCCTACATGAAATAAACATTATTTTTGTAAGTACACAACTTTGGTTGGAACGTGTATTCCAGCTGCGTTAAAAATTTGTCTCATAAGCATGTAACGATAACCTCCGAGCATAGATCCTGACGGAGCTTATCTGACATTGCTTTTAAATCATCACATGCCTAATGCAGCAGTTATTCAGCGCCTGACCTGCAGACCACCCGAATTGCACGAGCAATAAGAACTCATATCCGAGAAACATAAACACCCCAAATACCCGCTAACAGAACATTAAAAATAAATAAACAAAAGCTTAGAAAATAAACACATGCACGAACATTCATAATAAGGCGAACAAGAGATTCCATGATACGGTTTTTTTTTTGTGTTTTTCTTTTTTGATATTTCATTGCAGTCAGGTTTTCTCCTCTAGTTCTCTGTTGTTTCCAAATTCAGGAGAAGTTCCCCACTTTTTCCATACGTAATACTGACCTTCAGCGGGGCAGAGACTCAGTCGGTCAAGAAATCCCTCTCCCTGTTTTATGTAACCCGAAGGTTCACTGCCGTGATCACAACAGCCCGCCACTGGGCCCTATGCTTATTCACTTGAATCCAGTACGATCCACATTTTAATTTTAACATAATATTTCCATCTATGCCTAAGTCTCCCAAGTGATCTCTTCCCTTCATTTTCCCCAACTAACATTCTATGCAAGCCTCATCTTGCCATAAGTGGTACCTGTCCTGCCGATCTCAACATCCTGAATTTAATCACCCCAGCACAGGCCTACGTGGTGAACGGTACAAATTACACAGCTTATTATGCAGGTTGTTACATAATCCTGTTAGTTCCGCTCTACAAACATTCTCCTCGGCACATTATTTTCACACACCCTTATTTTCTTCCCTTAGGGCAGGAATCGCGAACCATGGCACTTACAATCAGATACGGTTGGCACCAGTGACTGAAGGTTTTATCTGTGAGTATATTAACTTATGGACCAACTTTATAATGCAACATTTCACCAAGCCATAATACTTTATCGTGAGATACGCTTTTGGTTATTAGGATACCTTACGTAGGCGTATCCACACCTCATATCGAGAAGCATGATTACACAGTGAAATACAGCTTCAAGAAGACAAACAGTTGCGTTATGCTGTCGATTATGTCGTAGTGTGACGTATGTAACATCCAATTTAAGAAGCGGTCTCTCAAACGAAATGAGGGCACTTTGAGTCGCTTGCAAAACAAACAAGCTAAAGTTTGAAGAACTCTCGAATAAATGTGCAGCAGATATCAACAAGAAGAAGAATCTTTTCACCAGCAAACTGGACTTAAATTTAAGGAAGAAACTAGTAAAGTGCTACATTTGGAGCATAGCTTTGTATGGTGCTGAAACGTGGACACTTCGGAAAATGGATCAGAAGTATCTGGAAAGTTTTGAAATGTGGTGCTGGAGAAGAATGGAGAAGATCAGTTGGACCGATCGCGTGAGAAATGAAGACGTATTACACACAGTCAAAGAGAAGAGGAATATCCTACATACAATAAAAAGAAGAAAGGCTAACTGGATTGGTCACATCTTGCGCAGAACCTGCCTTCTGAAACACGTGATTGAAGGAAAGTTAGAAGGAAGGATAGAAATGACGGGAAGACGAGGGAGAAGACGTAAGCAGCTACTGGATGACCTTAAGGAAAAGAGAAGATACTGGAAATTGAAAGAGGAAGCACTAGATCGCACTAAATGGAGAACTCGCTTTGGAAGAGGCTACGGACCTGTCGTAAGACAGACTACAGAATGAATGAGATATCGCTTTAACCTGGCCAGGGGGTCCTGAAGCAACGCGAACACCTGTCACCACTTTTTATTGGTAACTTTCGGTAAAAATGAGGCACCAGGCAGCGGAAAGTTTGCGATTCCCACCTCAGTTTACAGACCAAGTTTCATATCCATATAAAATGACGCGTAAATATAAAACTAAAAAATCAGACAGTAACATAAAACGCGCTGAACTAAATGATAGCAAGAATCCCCAAATCCCCAGATTTCGTCTGTTATTCGTGAATGTGAATGCGATTTGATTTGGACGTATGACTTCGTACTACCTGCTGTTGATGATACATGAAACTGTACGGATAATTCTTTCTTCGTTTGCTTCTAGTCCAACAGCCTTACTTGTGTCTTCTCATTTTCTTTCTGGTATTTAATTTTCTGTCCTGTAAATTAACAGCTTTAGCAAAGATTGGAAGCCGAAGTGTTTCATTCATTTCGGAACATTTCTAAATATTCATTTATAAACGTACTGGCTAGCCCGCTACTGGACTAGGTTTCTTAAAATAAATAATACTGAAATAATAAAATGGTCTACTTATGAAAATCGTGTATAAATTTCCAGTTGACTAACTTTCTGTTCTTTACTGCCGCGAGGTTGCCTAGTGTTCGTTTTGTGAATTATGCAGATTCAATTTTGCACTGTAAAGAACGGATTATTCTTGTCTAGCAACAAGACGACAACGAAACGGAAGGAAAACGGATGAAATACAAAAGGAGTTTAAATGCAGGTCTTAAGATGATCTGCGCAATTCCAAATGACAGATTACTGGGGATGACCATGCAAACTCTTCATCCGTGTGTATGGGAACCTGTACAACAAAAGACAATTTGAAATGTGACCATGTCTGTTGTCCAGCTCATTTCTCCCATGACCAAATTCAAGTCTTCCTGTCATTCTACCCTCAGTAAAGAATAAATCTCGAAAGAATGTGGGAAGAAGCTTCTGACCTCTCACTTGACCTTATCAAAACTATCAAGGTTAGGTAACTCAGACCGCAGAGGACAAATGACTAACTACTTACAACATTCACAACAGCTAGATCTACTGCCGACTGCATGGCGTGTGGTAATAATCTAAACTCATCAAGCCATAACCTCAAATATGATTTTCAAACTGTGGTGCGCGTACCACTACTTGTACGCCAAGGGTTTAACACTGTCCATACCAAATATATATTGTTGTAACGCAAAGTGTTCTTTACCGGTAAGCGCCTTAATAGAAAATTGAAATATAAAAAAGCATACAAATTGTAATTAGTACATGAAACGTAAGTCACATATATTTGCCAATATGCAGCATTGCTGGCAACATTATATAACTCATCCCCGCTGTCAGCCAGCATTTCCAATTGCAGCTACTTTATTAAAATACAAAAAATATTGGTGGTACATTGAAATCCTTGAATTTCATTTAGTGGTACGCCAACGAAAAAATCTGAGAACCCTTTACTTAAAGCATTTCAACTTGAAACGCACATGTAACTAAAAATTCCCTTGAAACTAAGTAGGCTCTACACATTCTTTGCCAAGGTTTTCTTACAATACAATGTCCTTGCCCAATTCTTGATATTATCATGGCATTCGTATTGGGGACTTAATAAAAACAAGGAAGAAACTCAGGTCTACATGAAATCGGTCCCCCGACTGGGTCCCGCACAAATGTTACTTCATTGTCTTAAGACAGGACATCCTACTGTGTTTTAGAACGAAACAAACAAGGTTACGCTACACGATCGTCAATCACAGCTGTTTTAGACAATGAAAAGAACCGTCAAAAAAGAGTTATGGTTGACGATCAGATATCCTACGTGTTTCGTTACTTTATTTGCTGACCTGCACGGCGACACTTTTTTGTTTTTCAAACATATAACTGGCGGAAGCATAATTTCTAATGTGTTAGCGCTTATTTCATCTTGCTGTATGAAACCTAATATTACAGCACATACTACAATAACTTTACTTTGTACGTTACATGTACACCAGATTTAGACTCGCCGTATAGTAATAACACAGAGGGTGTCTGAGAACGGGAAGCTGAGGACAACAGATAGTTGAGTCTATTACACAAAAAGTATCAGGAAGATTGAGAATGGTAAATAAAGAGAACATTCGTGACCTGCGCTCTGAGCCACATGTTATTAAGAGTGATGGCATTGATGGGGCTTTGACAGGCGGGACACAACACACACAAAGACGATACATGACAGGGAAGTTGGGGAACTTGAATCCAAACATCTAAACTGGCGGCGTCATCTGGGAGAATTAGGCGTCATGGCAGATGACATTACAACGTACCTTAAAGAAACGCAATATGAGGGTATGGACTGGTTTCGACTGGCTCTGCATAGTATTTCAAGGGTGCACAAATCCAGGTAGCCGGGTCGCCCAGGCGACGAAATTATCTACAGTGGCAACTAATACTTATGGGTCCTCAATATGGAACGTGTTTCAGGTCACCCGCCTGGCGCCTAGAATTTTTAGGTGGCTCCTAGATTTTTGGAACATTTGTGCAACCCTGTAATATTCCGTGGCGGATTCATGTGAACACAGCAAGAAGCTCACAATATTTGTTCCAACAACTACACAACAATAAAAAAAAAATAGTTTTATAAAGTATGATACTCCTCCTACATGTTTCGGCCTACACTGGCCATCTTCAGGGAGGTGGTTAACAAAGGAAAGAGTAGTGGCTAATTATGTCACAGATGTGCAGTTATAATGCTAAAATACATATGTTGAGTAAAATATAACATAATTAGCCACTACTCTTGCCTTTGTTAACCACCTCCCTGAAGATGACCAATGTAGGCCGAAACATGTAGCAGTATCATGCATTTATAAAACTGTTTTCTTTTTATTGTTGTGCAGTTGTTGGAATAAATATTTTGAACTAGTTTACTGCACGAAACATGGATAATTTTAAAAGTAAGAATCCTCAGGCTACTTAAAGTGCTTGCACCATGGACTTCAACTGGCCGGCAGCGTTGTAGTTTGGTTTGGGTGGTGATTCGGTTGGATGGTTGGTTCACTGACTGTTAATGAGAGTGCGACATACAAATACCGTTTAGTGATTCAAATTAACGTAATCACAATCATAGCAGACACAGGCAGAAAGAAGTGTTAAAAGAATTAGCTTTTCTCTTTCGGAAAATGGCTTAGAACTTGCAGCGTCTCTAAAATAGATGTCCGCATGAGCAGTAGATGTCTTCGCAACTGACAGTAACTTAAGTACGCGTGAACAGTGTTCTGGTGTTCCCGCGCCCACATCCCCATCATGACCTCGTTCTTTCCAGAACATTACTAACATGAGAGAAGCAGCCTTAAAAGCTCATAAATCATCATTTCGGTGTTTGTTTTATTTATGGTTCCCTAAATATAACTTGCTCCTAGACATATTATAGACATGTCTGTTTATTTAGCCATACAGTCTCAAATCATGGCAACATTCCTATTCGCCCAGTCCATATCAATGAACCAGACTTACAGGAAGTTCAGTGTTACAAGCAACACTACAGAGCTGAGACCTTAAGAAGATTAAGTCGTTCAGCTACTCGAGAAAATCCACACTGTGTTTGCACAAACCCGGCACTGGACCTTACGGGCGCAAGCACACTCACACATCCACACTCACATACACACACACACTCGTACTCGCACACACTTTTACTTTGTCACTTTAATATTATCCTTTTACCTACGTCAAGGTCTCCCACATCAGTACTACCACTCCAGTTTGTCAGATCAAATTTCTGCAGGTATTTCTCATCTCATGCGTGCTGTATGTTCCGCCCAATTCATCTACCTTGATCTTAGTATGCCAATAGCAGTTAGTAAAATGTCAACATTATGACACTTCTCACTATGTAATTTTCTCCATATTCATGTTACACCAGACCTGCTCAACCTTTTGCTTAGTGCGGGCAACTTCGGCAAGATCTGGTCTGCATGCGCGCAACAAACTTCAAAGCACAGAATGAAGAATGAATAAGTATACTATAAATATATGCATAATTTTGCCTGTATGTCTATACATCAAGTGCAAATAAAAATATACTGATAATGATAGGAAAAAATTGGCTAGGGTGTCGCTATCTCTTAGCGCAGTTTTACAAAATGAGTTAGTAATGTAATGTATGTCTCCATAAATAAACAGCTCAAAAGTTATAACAATTGTTTCGGCCTTCTGTCTCCGCTTTGCGAGGAAAAAGGTTGAAAGACATTTCGTCGTTTCAAATTTCTTCGCAGGCAACACAATATTGTGCCGCGAGTAACATGTTGCCCGTGAGCTACGGGTTGAACGGGTCTGAGTCACACTGTGTCTCTTTTTAAATTCACATACTCTAAGCGCTGCGGAAGGAGAGCGGGCTGTGCCCTACCCAGACCTTGCGCGTTGGGTCTGCGCAGCTAGGTCCACTGATGGGAAGACAGCGGCAGCTAGGTCACGGGGTTCAAAGGAGGTCTTCGTATATCTGCTTACCTTTTCTAACGTTTCGAAAGTTGGAACTTTGATAACCACTTTTACCTGTTTTCAAAGCCTATTTGTGAATGTTTTAATTTTAGTAGTTGCAATATTTAGATATAAAGAAGAACAGTGTGAAGTATTTACAGAGCATCAATTTTTCGCAACTAGCTCCCGCCGAGAAGACTGAGACTAAGAATCGATGTCATGTAACACCCGATTTAGTCATTTCTCAATCATCAGGCAGAATACAACATTTAACCTTGGTAAATACGCTAAACATAAGCGGTTGAGTGGCTGTGCTGAAAGCAACTCTCCATTAGGCCTTCTCAGTAATCATACAATAATGCTAGCCGCAGCCCTACCATAAGAAAGTTCCAAGAGCCGCCACTGGCTGCGGATATCGTTAGGACTATCTACGGCCTAGCATAACTCTGTATTAGGAGACAAATACTTGGCTCTTTAACCATAAGGGATATGCCCCCCCCCCCCCAAAGTTAGATGACGTCCGCAGAGCTAAATACTTTTGGCGCGTTCACGTAACCATAACCATACGAACATTGGTAACCTTGGTAACCAGGGTAAACAGAGAAATGGTAACATTAATAACCAAAGTAGCCATAACCGTACGTAGTTCTCCATGTAGAAGTATCTTATTTTTGTACGATTTTAAGCAAAATTTCAGTAAAAATACCCAACATCAATTTTCACGCACGTCCGTCGTGTGACAGCCGAGATGTTCCATGCGGACGGACGGACGGACAGACTTCTCGAAACAAACAGTAACTTTTCGCAACTGCTTTGCGAAGGTGCGTACAAAAGAGGAGAGGCAGGTACTGATAAATTAGCATGGAAAATGTTTATTTCACTTTCGTAAGTTATTTATCTAAACTGCATTCTGGAATTTCTAACCCACTGTTCTGGTTTTAGTAATTGAAGAAACGCAGTTTAAAATTTACTGTTTGACGATAACTTTACACGTTGAAACCAAATAACATAAATATATGGTACAGGCCATTTAATGAATAGGTGTTGCAACGCATGAGTCTGACATTCTTTGTACTATTATGCTAAACATGCACTGTGAGGAACAAGCAGTGGACGTATGTTTAGTGTAGCCAAAGCTATTCAGAAGAAGGAGCAGAAGAAGAGGAGGAGGAGGAAGAAGAGGAAGAAGTACAGTTTACAAAATTTTGGTGCATAGAACCTACAATATGTAGTACTCATAATCCATTACCTGTGACACACTTCAAACGTTTGGTACATGGCGATCTAAACTTCTCTTTTAAGATGTGACTTAGAATAAAATGGACGAGAAAAAACTAGCCTACTTTCTTTCATAACAAGATAGGCAATGTACGTATAACGTAACATTGTGGCGCGTTTGTCTAATGTTTATACCTCCTCTTCTATCCTAACAGCCTGATGCCATTTCATTCGAAGAGAGCGTTTTATGGCGATTTAATGTCACCGGCAACAATAAACGTACTTAGGTTTTCATATAAAGTGCCCCATACTTTTGCCCAATATCACCCAAATTTGGAATTCCTTGACAGATATTCATAAAAATCCCCAATATCGAATTTCAGGTAAATGCGTCCAGTGAGAGCCGCGCTGATACATGCGGACAGACGGGTAGGCAGACAGAGATGAACGGATGGATCGACAGCCTGATACCATTTCAGAAGACGAGAAAGCTTCCATGACGATTTAATATTGCCGGCAACAACAAAACGTACTTAGGTCTTCATGTAAAGTGCCCGTCATATTTGACAGATCTTAACCAAATTTGAATTTTGCTAACATATTTTCATAATAGTCCTTAATACCAAATTTCACGGAAATCCGTCCAGTGGAAGCCACTCTGATAAATACAGACAGACGGACGTATATGATAAAGGTAACAGGAGCTTTTCGCGACTACGCAAACGCGCCTAAAAGTGAGGCTTCTTCACGCTCTCTATGCGTGTCTGTTTGCCACCCCAATTAATATACGAACCAGATGGCTGATTTTTACAAAAATTAGTATGATCGTTATGGCACTAAAGCAAACCTGAATGTTGTACTTCCTAATTTCTTAAGTCAGAAGTAACATGGCGGACAAGCAAACTTGTAAGGCGGCATCGACACTAGGGCCACTTACTTTTCGCTCCCGAAATGATGTACAGCAATAAGCCTTGGCAAAATATAGAAGTTCTGTTAAGACAATATTTTTATGGAATGCAAACTAATAACGAAGCTAACGTGGTTTCATGGCGACAGCTAATGAACACTGAGGTTAGGCGTGTCAATTTTAAAGAGGCCAGTTTGTTGAAAAAGGAAACAACAATAATAATACTAATAGGTGTGTATAACTAGAATCCTAGACAGCCTTCCCTATGACTTCTGCTCTGAAATCCTTTTCCCTTTTCCTTCGAAATATTTAAATTACTATATCGGTAACATTGCTTTAAATACGTTCAAAATAATTTGTCTTCTCGAAATAGAAAATCTAAAAGGAAAGGGAACCACTAAAAACTAGATATTTCATTCTTACCCGCTTTAATAAGAAGTGTTATTTTCTTAATATTATCCATAGGGTACTTCAATATGTTCAAAACAAACTTATCAGTTAATCAGCCTGGGACAAGTAATGAGAAAAAGTAGCTTCAATTACGTTCCGGTCTATTCAGCAACCCTTACACCACTCAAGGCATCTATGTAATACAAATCTATGGAAAGAAAAACTCACATACTTCCGATCCCGAGTAATGCAGTCACTTAACCAGGAAAGGTCTTCTTGAAAAACTAACATCCGTTCAGCCAATCACGAAATCACTCGCCTTTTATGAAATCCAAAGGTCCAGTAACGTATTCGTGACAGCCCTAACACGAGCGAGCTTAATCAAGTTCACAATCCAAACCCTAAGTCTCCAAGGCCTATTTTAATGTCATCCTCCCATCCACGCCTAGGTTTCCCTTAAAGGTTTTATAAAAAAAAATCGGGAAATCGGCATCTGATACGGGCAAACGCAGTTCTGCATCGAGATTTTCCGAATATTCTTTTTCAGGAGAATTAATAGTAAAGATATAAGTTTTCATTAAAGGGAGAAATAAAGCAAGAATTATGAAACAAAGGAAAAAAGAAAGAATAATTGTTATGAATAGTCTGAAGGCAGAAATAGAAATAGAGAGCACAAGGACAAAGATGAAAACCTACGTGCGAACAAATGTGCATAAGAATTAAGGGTACCACCACCACCGCCGCCGCCGCCGCCGCCGCCGCCACCACCACCGCCGCCACCACCACCACCACCACCACCACCACCACCACCACCACCACCACCACCACTACTACTACTACTACTACTAATAATAATAATAATAATAATAATACACATCGTAGTTTTTAAACTCTTGACTTTCAGCTCAGTAGTTAAGAGTATTCATGCTGTCGACGACGAAAACAAACTCGATGCCCTTCACGTCTACCTTGATATAAAAAAAAAGTGTTATGGCAACATGATTTGCATTTACTGCTTCTTTCAAGTATCGCCCTTACTTCAGCACGCGATTAAGAAATGAAACGGAGATAAAAGAATTCCAAAGAGTGTTTCCATTCTAATGTGCGTCTGATAGTGTGTGTGTGTGTGTGTCTACAAAGAACATTTTAGTCAGAATACGTCAAGAAAGGAGAAACTTCAAGAGTCCCAGGCGTACCTCCGTTCTTGGGTGATATAATAACGTACTAACATATGTTGCCGAACGTCAGGATGACTATGTATGGTGCATTTAAAAGTCAAATTACGTGGCGTCTTTTTGTATGTAGCATCCATCCCATCTTTTCCCTAGAATAACACAATATAGCACAGAGAGTAACAAGTTTCTAGGACCAGATCCGGTGAGAGGAAAACCGGAAAACGATGCAGAAGTGTTAACTGCTTTACAGTGACTCTGGGCAGTGTCACGTGACAGTGTTCTGTGAACTTTGTGATGACTTTTGGATTTTACAACAGGGAATTTCTTGACTGAACAACAAACATATTTGCAGGGCAGCCACTGGATCGTGGAATTAGTGTTCTTTTTTAGGAGCTGACAGGCACTTAGCTATTACAGAAATTTCCTTCTCTTATGAAATTGGAAGTTGTCATTTAAGACACGTTCGTAACAGACAACTGGAACCTATTCTGAGCCAGTTAAATCCAGGTGACACCCACATAAATCTACCGCGTGCTACACGTCCTCCCATTTTATCGCCACTCAACACAACCGTGTTCCTATAGAGAAGCTACATCGCTCGGCTGGCCAGGACATTCCTCGCCTTACAGGCCCACTATCCCGAAGGTACATTACCATCTTCACAACAGTTCACACAACTGCGCTGTATTCTGAACCAGTTGAACACATGTTCTTGATTTTATGACCCTAATAATACTTGGTTTGTTTCTATTATTTTGTTCATGCCAAAGAATCCGCTCAAATCCCTGGTGAGAAACATATGGTTCAGGAGGTTTAGCGCTGGTGTTTATGAATATACAAGCCTTCTGGGATATGTCGCCGTGTATATTTTTACACGGAGACATATCCCAGAAGGCTTGAATATCCATTTCGTTAATATGCTAGTTCATCCATTTTGTTAATATGCTAGTTCTTCCAGGCGTTGTTTCTTGCCCGAACCTCAGGTCATAAGAGCATCCTTTGGCAGCCGCCCTCTATTGCTTATTCAACATATTCGCAGACACCCTCAGTTTCTACACGCCAGCTTCTTCACCCGCAACATGAGATGAGGCATGTGATAATGACAACGAGCCTGCTTTTAACATGGTTCGCGAAATTAAGTGTCTGTAATTTGCCAAATTACTACCCAAAATGCACTAGGTCCGAATCAACTATTCTCAGTAGAAAATAGGCTTTGCATTAATTTGACATAAAATGGCGTGTCTGACACAGGAGTAGGATGAATGGCGTTACTCGTGCTTGCCACGGTTTAATGGAATAGCAAAACACTGCTATAGCACGACCTACAGACGCATGCGTGCGTACGCTTTCTCTCGGCAGGTAGCAAAGATGGGAAGTTGTTTTCACCGCTATCCAAATGAAAGAATGTGAGGTAAGGGAACATGACCTGAAGAAGTGCGGATCTAGCATCTTCCAGTGTGCATTTAAAAGTCATCTACTGGAATTTAAAGAAGGGGCGTGTGCTTCAATATTGGTCCCACAGCGACAGTTGGGATATATCAGCATCCTTGTTTAAGGAAGCGACAAATTTTTTATCATGAAATTGGAATTTTTTTGTAAACTTGCTAATAAACACAAATTAGGACTTATATTATGCCATCGCCAACAGGTGTGACTAAACTCGGAACTCCAGGGTGCTGCAAACGTTGGTACTTCAACTGGACCCCGACAGCCGAAATTATACATTAGCCAGACGAGCCGTGGAACTTATGAATAGGAATCATAACATCATCTTGAACTGTAATGTTTCTTCAATTTTTGTACTACTTTCAAACCTCGGGTCGTCGATGGGCATGTTCATGAAACTAACTCCAAGTGGCAGTCATTGTTGAGAAATGGATAACTGCCAGCTGGTCAAATCGTTACAGCCCGCTGGTTCATTGCCTTCTTCACAATCACTGGATCCTATCCTCATCCACTTGAATCCAGCCCAACCTGTAACATCCTACCGATATTTTTCTAAAACTCGTTTTAATATTATCCCCCTATTTGCGCCTACAAACCAACTTCACGGTTCAGTAGATAGCACATAGCGAGGGTCTCTCTCTCCTCTCTCTCTCCTCTCTTCTCATCTCACTCTCTCACTGCTGTCTAGCATCACATTCGCGGTGTGTGTGTGTATCGACGATGAGTTTTAAATTACTCACACGTTACTGAGGGTTTTAAAACGACCATTCTGTAGTCACAATGATCGTTCACGGCGTATACACAGAGTGTCATCATGTAGGATTTACCACTCGATTAAACTCGAAGAGATTTCACTATTTCAAGATGTTTGGATGCAGCAGACTTTAATAACTGTCTTGTATTATAATACTGTTAATACAATTTGAATATAACACTATACACCGATGTTTTAATGTGATATTGGCATTATATTTTACCATTTACAGTTGACAAGCTGTATAATAACGCTGTATAGTTCTTTAAGTATTGATACTCCCTGAAGACGGCTATGGATAGTAGCCGAAACATGTAGGAGTGCTTTTACATTCAGGAATTGTGCAGTTTTTTGGTGCTAAACTTGTTTAATTAAGAGATTTCTTAAGAAGAAAGATGTATTTGTAGCTTTTAAAACAAAGAACAAAGATTAAGAAAGAAAAAACAAAAGAAGAAACAATATTTACATTTATGTAGTGTAAACAACATACGTTCTGTTCCCACCCTCTCCCACGCACTTTAAATCTAATTAGACGATACTCAATATATTCTACGAAGAACTCTTTTTACGGCTAGATAACCGGATGCCTGTTTTAAGTGGCGTTTCTTCAGGACAGTGAAATTCTGTAAGCTACGGACACGTAGGGTAAACACCAACAGGTGGCAGGAAACAGGGTTA
This sequence comes from Reticulitermes speratus, assembly GCA_021186555.1. Classification (NCBI taxonomy): domain Eukaryota; kingdom Metazoa; phylum Arthropoda; class Insecta; order Blattodea; family Rhinotermitidae; genus Reticulitermes; species Reticulitermes speratus. The sequence continues at coordinate 27,953,540 of JAJKFL010000237.1, forward strand.
CCCATTGCATCAAGGAGTTCTACCTGTTCCTTTGTCAAGGGCGACCCGTCTTGTCTGGCTTCCAACGAAGTAGACTCAGAATATAATGTAGGTTATAGCAGTGAATCTGGTTTTCATTTCGGAGTGTTTTGGAAAGTATGGTAGCTCCATTATTTCTAACCTCGGCATTAAGCGGAGGTGAGTGGTCAGCTTCACGTTCCGGCCGCCTTTTCCCCTGGAAAGAAACCCCAGAGCCCATGGAATAGGCCAGTTGAGACCCAGAGTCGGTCTGGCTTTTCAAGAAAGAAAAATGTCTCTAGCCCGTGCCAGGAATCGAAACACGTTTCCTCGGTCGTTCAGTGCGTAGTGCAGTATCGACTACGAAATCTCTGTTATTTTAACATCAAAGGAAAGTGTAGCCGAACAATCTGCAGCAGGGCGTAATCGAAATGAATTCGTTACTCTGCGAACCGCAGTTACATTACCTTGATTTTAGGCTTCCGCCGCGATGTCCATAACTTCTGCGCTCTTCTGGGATATTATGCGGCGTCGTGTGGTAATTGTTTACAGACGTTTCGGGACAACGTATCGGCCCCATCTTCAAGGGTCAAGACGCCGCGTAATATCCCAGAAGAGCACAGATCTTCGCTATTACATTAATTTCTTCGTGTTATACTTTTTTGAAACATTTCCCTAGAGGGTGTTCTGTAAAATGTAGTTTTTAGTAGTGGCAGTGAAAATTGACAATTGAAGCAACTTCATATATCTCTTAATGGAATAACATTACTTATTCAATAATTCTGCAGAATTAAAGTTCGTCGCTGGGAAAAAGTGTCCGTCCACAGATCCTGCAGCCTTCGGGCTTCACGCAGCACACTGTGGGAAACAGTGCTGAAAGGTGTCCTGGTGTTCTGACATCCCGGCGGACGCAAGCTGTCTATGCGAAAAAGCTGCCGTGCTCGGTGTGACAATAAGAGAAAGACTCTGTACTACGTGGTTGTCATTAAAACGCTCCGTCTCATTTCATTTTTATGACTTTTCTTCTTTCTTCCAGTTAAGTCTTCCTTCTGCATCTTCATTAGATTTCATTACTCGACAGATATTTGATTTGGACATTTGTTCAAATAACATGAACTTTTCATAACTATTTTCATTGATTGTCAATGTTTTCCTTGTAAATGTTTCTTTTAGTTTTTGTTCCTGAAATTTTTACATCAAACAACATTATAACCAATTCAGTCCATTACTACTCTGTGTAAATGACTTCTGACGTGACAAGCAAAACATGGTCATCAGTGCATATCGGATGGCTTTTAAACGTTAAATCCGTGACGTTTTCCGGCATGCTGTAACTATTATTTCATTCATTGTTGTACCGGTGTGTGCGTATATATAATATATATATACATATATATAATAATAATAATAATAATTCTTGGCTCAACAGCCCTGTATGGGCCTGGGCCTCCTCTTGCCTCCTCTTGTCGAGGTTACTAAGTCATGCGCATTCATGGCAGCTGGTGACCGGCCAGCTAGCCGCGCTTAGTGTTCTATCGATCCTGATGTGCACGCCAGAGCCATCTGGCAGGCAGTCAGGAGACTTGGATGAGAAATGGAGGCAATTTGGCTTATTCATGCCCGTAAGGTTCTTTTACATGCCGTAAATCTACGACATGGGACCGACGGCTTTACTTCCCCTCCGAAGGAAGTGGTGCTCCGGATTTTTATCATCCTTAAAAATCCATCGACCTCGGTCGGGATCGAACCCGCGAACCTTGGGTCCAGTGGCGAGCACGCTAACCACTAGTCCACCGAGGTCGACATATACATATATATATACATATTTGAAATAATCCAAGAACTGGCAAGGACGTAGATTATCCAACGAAGGCCTTGGTTCAAAGCAATATTAATTTTAATTCATACTTTTTTCTGAAATTTTTATGTAGCCTGTACTACCGTATTAATTTCCATTGTCTAAGTTACAATTTAGTTCATTCTTTTGCAGATAATACCGCAGCTTGGCATGTGTTACGTTAGTTCATCGGTTTGGCTGTTTGAGCTTTCACTGCAAAACATGTAGGCTAGAGGTGCATGAGCCTATTTAAGTGGTTCATTTATTTGCTTAACAACTAGCAACCCTCGTAATATTTGCCACAATTTTATTGGATTCCGTGTTTTGCAGTCCCTCAATTGTTTATAATATTCCAGTCATTCCTCTGAAAGGAAATAAACAATGAACACAAAATTGGTAGTGTATATTGCTCAGCCAGAACCCAGTTTTAAATAACTTTCCATTACCACATCTACCAAAACCCAACACAAAACAGTCGTGCTTGAGGTTCTGGCATTCGCTCAGCTCGCCAAGAAATTTCCTGCCTGTTTCAGAAACAGAAGTTTCTTCATTATTTTACAAGTGATCATCACCGCATCACGCTCCGAGTCAGTTCAATACAGCAGACACCCTCACAACCCACCCACCCAACTACGAGATGTATATATTATCGTCCCATCTACCAAATGACAAATAACAAAAGTTGTGCTCGTGACACAGAAGCACACATACTAGATGTGTTTGTCTATGAACGTTTTTCCTATGAAAGCTGTGCCATGACTCAGATCAGTCGACGACCTCACCGCGGACGCGCAGATTCGGTCTCAGGCCAGTCGATGTGGGATTTGTGGTGGAAAAAAGCGGCACTGGGGCAGGCTTTTCTCCGAGGACTTCAGGCTGTCCTCCGTCTGTATCGGTCCAATATGCTCCTACTCATATCTTACTTATCTACGATCATCATTAGTAGCGCTACAACCCGCTAACAGCCTCGGCTTCCCCTACAACTTTCTTCCACGACTCTATCTCTGGCGACTATCCAGCACCTTCCGATCCCCTTCTTCGTCTAATCTTCCACTACACCATCCATTCACCGACGTTTAGGTCTTCCCACTGTCCTAACTCCATAATTCTTCTGGGTATTTCATTACTACCCATTCTTTGTAAATTCCCCGCCCATCGTAGCCCTCCCACCCTAATCGTAATAAGATCCTGTGGCCGGTACAGTTGGTACAGTTCTGGATTGTGCCTTATTTTCTATTCTCCTTTCTCCTGCAGCGGACCATACATTTCACGTGATATTTCCCTTTCAAAGGTACACAGTGGTACATCATCTGATTGTGTTAATATCCGCGTTTCGCCTCTATACATCAGAACGGGTCTTATAAGCTTTTGGTATATCCTGACCTTCGTTTCACGACTAAGCAGTCGTGATTTAAATTGTCTCTGTAATCCATAATAACGCTAATTTATCTACCACAGATCATACATAATCTGGGCAATTAACAGCTTCCTTTAATTAAGCACTTCCTTCCCTTTCAGGAAGCACTAACAAAAATACGAGACTGTGACGCAATATAAGCCTACTGGAAGCTCCAGATCAAGCAGAAAAAGAACCTTACCTTAACTAGTGATCTCATGATGGGGCTGTCCATGAGACCTTTCAGAAAAATGAGATCTGTGTCGTTGGCTCCGACCCTGCCGTTCAGGTCTTCGATGTTCTCTCGCACATGCTGGAAAGCGGCTGTAACAAGACAGAAGAGTTACAGCGACCAACAGGCGACTGTCTGTAACAGGGCAGGGGTGTTGTGTTGATGAGCTGGTTAAGAATCTGGGCAGCCGACGTCAGCCTCGCCTGTTTACACAGGATGTGAATCCACCCACTTCGAGCACAAATTCTGGTTTTCTTTTGTACATGTGTTCCACACACTCTGGGCAAGTAAGAGTATACATGTATGTACTGTTCCAAGGAGGACACTTACATCAGTAAACAGGCGTTCCGATGTACTGGCTAAGATGTTTCTTATTCCAAAAGAAGCCCTTCCACAAACCAGGTAACATTAGGAATTCTCCTTTGCAGTTTTCGGTATAAGGCCTACTACCGGTTTTGAACAGTCGCAACTGACAGCCTTTCTTGAAAAGCTGATAGTCGCTAGCGCACCAGATATTCTTTGCTTGTTATGGAACCCGCAAGTAACTTATTCATACAGGTCCGATACTAGATCATAGAGTGGGTCAGCTGAATTCAATCCACACATTTCTTTTAATAACACATTTCAATATTATCATTTCATCTACTCCTAGTTCTCTCAACTACTGTCGTCCCTTTAGATCTTTTGACACCTATAAACATTACATCGAAAAACAAATTGCAGTTCAGTTCGTAATATTGTTTTAAGCTGAAAGTTTTTTTCTATGTATCGTGGAACAAAATCTTATATAATCTGTACTAAATAACTGATGGTCACTGTGCGTAAAAATGTTGCGTGTTTGGTAAAATCCGACTACAACGAAAACGCGTAAACCTGAGTCTTCCTCCATAAACAAGGTTTGAAGAAATGGGGCTAAGTCTCTAGGCGAAGATTTGTAATGGCAAATTTGGTGAACCTCAATCTTTGGCTTGTTCAACACTGAAATTGTATGCTACTGTAATAAGAGAAGCACTTTACACATATGGGATTACATAGTTTTAAGTCATGCACTTCCAAACAATACTACATATATTATATAGATCAAGCGGTTTGTCGCCGGTCTCTCACCACGTAGGTAACAGCTGAAACAGTGACTATGAAAAACGGGTGCAATGACACTGACAGGGGTAAGAGAAATTACTTTGAGGAAAGTCTGTCCCAGTGCCACGATACCCACCACAAATTCCTCATTGTCTGGCCTGGAAGTGAGCCTAGGGCTCCGCGGTGACAGGCTTGTGACTAACCGCCTGGTTCCTTCCGAGTGTACAGTACAGTTCTGCTATAACGCGATAGTTGCGTTCTTGTGAGACCTCGCGTTATAGTAAATCGCGTAATAAATTATTATGTTTGGTGCTATATCTTCACACTGGTAGCTGAAATCACGTAATAGCCAACACTCATACCCGAAAGTTCACGTTATACAAACAGCATTCACCTACTGATCAATCGCGTTATAGCCAATTCGCGTTAACGAAACACGCGTAATAGCAGAACTGACTGTCCTCGCATTTTGTGCCCGCTGGATTTGCAATATGAAATTTGTTTGCCGATTCCTTCGTCGACTTCAAATTCTGCATTTGAACAGTAAACCACACGGCGAGCAGGGTTTTACGAGCTTAATCCAGGGGTAAACAAATTTTACAAAAAATTAGGAGCAACCTCAAAATTATATGCGCCAGAAGGGTGACACGAAGCAAGTTGGCTGCTGAGAACCCACAAGTATTATGCGCCACAGTACAAAATTTAGTCGCCACGGCGACCTGGCGCCCGGGATATGTGCACAGCTGGCTCAACCCGCTGTTTGTCTCAACCCAGATTCCGAAGCAACGCGACCAAAATATGAAGAGGGTTAATTGGTGTTTGGCCACGCACGTACCGTAATGGCAAGTGTCGAACTTCCACCTTAAAACTGAATGGCAATTTCTCCTGTGAACTTGAATTTACTCTTAATTTGAGTTCTCTTCCGTACAGAATTACAAAATGGCCTCATCCCACTTATATCACGTTAGGTCCTGTCACGACAGACTCGAATCTAATCGACCGTAAATACTCAGTGCTGCAGTTCCGTTTGTGGTTATATAAAACCCGATCTCGCTCAGAGGACATGCATTTCTTTATTTCGCAGAACAAACTTGCTTTATCTAGCTTTGTTCTGTTACATTACTCTCTTCCACGCATTTTTCAGAAAACTAGAACATGACCTCTTGTGGTAATTTAAAGAATCAATGCTATATTTTTCCTGCAATGCAATAGCTAAAAGCAAATACAGAATTTAATGGCATTCCTCACATGATGAGAGTAAAGGGGCAAGAAATGGAGTCCGCTACCTTCCAAGCAAAGACGTTATTGCCAAATCGTAGAACACACACCTGTGTGTATACGTTTCACATCGAAGTTCCGTACGATGACACGAACAGGCTGGCAGTTCGTAAACAAAAGAATGACCTTCGGGTCATGTCACTAAACACAGCATGACACAGAGAAACAAATGACGGATTTGCGAACATTAAACTGTTAGTTTTAGTTACGTTTCCTGTCCGTACAAGCCAGGCGAGCTTCCATGAATTCAGTAATCTTACCACATCTGACGGATAAAATTCAGTTTTGGATCTTGTCACACAGCACGGATACATTAAACCTGCATATTCAGGAAATTTAAAGGCTCAGACAGTAACACAGAATTTAGAATAAAATTCATAGGTATAATTTAAATAAATGAGAGACGCTTTGTCAAAATAATCTCCAGAAGTTAATCTTTGAAATTACGCCTCTATAGAAATATGTTACTGACTGAAGCAGCGGCAGAATACGTGTACATGGAATGATACTAACAAAAGAATAGAACAGAAGTGGGAAATGTTAACACCTTACACACGGTTACAAAAAAGGGGCTGCAGTTAAAAATATGCGGAAAACTTAAGTCTAACAGTTATTACACGATACTAATCCACAAATGAAGAGGCGATGACACACTCATCTGCGAAATTAAGGAAAACATACAGATAGAATGAGGGAACTGTAAATGTAGACGATGAAAAATAGAGAGAGATAAAAGAAAACAAGGGAAAGATTTTGAAAATGGAAAAGTAGTAGAAGTTGGTACTTTAATGTGGAGATATTCTTACTGCAGATAATAGAAATCACACTGGCTTTTTCATATCATAAATTCGACGGTAAGTATGCAATCTGTGTTAGTGCCAGAATTTTTAAATAAACCAGAATAAAAGACAGAACGTCTTAATCTCTTGTAAAGAAAAATATGCTAACAAACAAGTTTCGTATAAACTCTGTTCTTTAGGAAGGCGGAAATGCATTGCAATCAATTATTTAGGCCCCTTAAAAGCTTTATCAATACACAATCCTTAAAACCATCAATATTTGTTTAAAAACGCCAGATTTGGTGTTCTCACAGCGGTGCTGCTGAATATTAAGTCGCCTTGAATGTTACGCTGTGTCAATGGGAAAATGTTTACCGTAGTTTCGAATGATCGCAGTGCCTTGATGTTCAGGGTCAAGCAGTCAAAGCAGAGTGGACTGACTCACCCTTAAGATGAAGGCACCGTGATCCTTCGAAACGTCGGGAATATTTACCTTTCTTCAAGAACACTGCACGCCTGGAGTATGTAATATCTGAAAAATTCATATCAGTCAGTGCAATGTACAACAATCAACCACTGATCAGCCATACTCACAATATGCTTCCAAGAAAACAGATCCATGGTTTTCTCTGGTTGTCCCAGGGCAGCACACACACACAACTAGATCCATAGCCCGAATGTTTACCGGCTAAATATATCCTCACACAAGACACACCTTAAATACGCTTCAATTCAGTGCTGTTTTATAAAGAACGCCGGATATTTTGGGTTGGCTCTTGCAGTCCCTTCTATAACGCCAGTCCGAAGACATGACCAACATGAACTCCGTTCGCGAAATGTACGTGGTCTGTTGTAGCGCAGTCACCTTCAGTATCTGTTAAAAATGACCATTATGGCAGTGAGTGGAACCGCTGGTTTGTTTCCGCTTAAAGCCAAGTACGTGTATGGGCGGTCCCTGCGATAGGCTACAACACTACCCTCCTTGTGCTATGGTGTGGCCCTCAAAATGAGCAGTACCTAAACCCAATTCAGTAAACTCGTGTTTCACCTGCAGGAAAAGGTATATTCAAGAAGAATTATTGTCTAGGAGCTGTCAGTGTCCTCTGGTGATTTGTTAGGGGAAGAGAAAGGGGCCATACAGGTAAAGCTCTTACCAGCCCGCTACTGTCATCAGTAAAACACTTTATTACGGACTGCTGCTAAAACAATTGTCACCTTATGAAGCAACATCCTTACGTGAGCTAGCTTTTAGTAACATGAAGCAGCATGCACCAAACAAGCACGAAACCAGACTCACATTCGTGTATGGATTGCTTCCTGGACTCGGTTTCCAAAGCAACCAAACATAGCGTTTTATGTCAGATCCGGAAATATCAGACTGTGAACATTAAATAAATTTCGTATATTCTTTATGCAATTAAAACTGGCCTCAAATTTTGTTTATGCTACAAAATTTCGCCATACATTATAGTTTCTGTCGGATTCTTCAACTGAAAGTTTAACACCTCTAAACTGCGACCGTATCTGAGGTGCTGGGACTACATTCTTGGTCCTTCCTTGATTTATAGCGATCAATACTGGCCGGCCTACTTAAAACAGAGAAGGTGGGTGATGAACAGAGAATAAGATGGTTAATTTTGGAATCTTTAAGTACTGATATTTAGGTTTTATATACTCGTATTTAACCTCCCTTTCTCAGTTTAATTCAGAAAACACGTAACTTAACGTTGTGCTTCTATGGCAATAGACACCTTAAACTGCTGAACATCCATAAATTGTATCTTGGTCGTCAAGAGTTGACAAAGCAGTTTATTTTCACTCATTTTGTTAAGCACAGAAGTTATTCGGGACAGAACTGGCCGGAATTTCTAAAGGATACATCTCAGCCTAATCCTAATTCCTACACACGGTCCTGAGGACTATGGTTTAAGAACAGCTGTTGTGACAGACCTCGAAGGCCCAGCTACCACAGACCTTAATTTGACCTACCTTGAGCCAGTTTATCCACTTCCCATTTTAACAACTTTCCTAAGATCATATTAATGTTATCCTATCTCGTTTTCGATCTTCCAGATGGGCGTTTTTGAAGAACTTTCACAGCCAAAATGTCAAATACGCCCCCTCCAGCTACATGCCTAGCCCATTGTGGCCTCACAAGAAAACTGAAACAGTAGTCGCAACTGGTCAGCCTATGACATGAGCTGTCTGTGTTAGGTGTGACCAAGTAACCCACCATGCAAGGCACAACAAAGAATGTTCCTCGGCCATCCCGATGGTCTAACAGACAGCAACTATTAGCAAAATAGTCTAACGGTACCTGATTCAGTCCCAACTGTCATAATTAATAATTACAAAAGGAAAGACTAATACACCTGTTAGTAAAATAAAAGCCAGTCGTCTGAAAACGGGAGTTGACCCCCCTCCCGAGAGGTCGTACATACCAACACAACTCAGACAACAGTCAATGTCAAATATAACACGGTGTTACTATAGGTGCTGGATGTCACTGTTTTGCTGACACTAGGTTACATGTCTAAATTCACAAAGTTCGTTGCCAAGAATGATGATCTCACTAATGTTAATGGCGATCGTATTCTAGCAATAAATAATTAAGTACGTATTCCAGTCAGGCCAACTGAATATTCACGTTTCGTCACGACTTCCGAAATAAAGAATTTTATCACACGCATTTTATGTTTCGGAATTTTGTCATTTCAGTGGGCTTGTAACGGCAGGAGCTACACAAAGCAGACAATTAACTTGCACCCCTCTAATATTTTAACGACGCTGAGTAACTTGAACCAATTAGCTGTTTAAAATGAATTTAAAATATATGTTATTATCGAAATTCTCAACCGAATTGTGCCGTCTTTCATAATGTCGGTCTCTCAGCCAAATTTTCCTTAAACAAAAAACACACACGTAGTATTCCATCACTCCACTCGGCGTGTTAACCTGCAATAATTTTGTTACATTTGTTTGTAAAATCTATGATTCTGTTAGTATTGTGTAACGAGGCACAAGTTAACTGTTAGCCTCGTGATAGTATTCTGCTGCTGACTTAACAAATGTCTGGCTTTCCAAAGAACCCACCAAACCAGAGCCAAAATTTAGCTCTTCATATTTAAGTTCTACGCAAACTACACAACGTGACTTAGTAATTATGAGGTGACAACGAATCAGACGCAGCGACGCGCAAACCAAAATCACCAACACAAAATTTCAACTGGCAGCATTTGTTGCAGACATGGCGCAACACTAGAATTCTCTCATAGCAGTTCAACAAGTTAACACAGCAAACTAACTGTTCTGACACGAGTGTTAATTTACAAACAGTCAATCCACAATACATGCTAAAAGGCCTCCTACTTAGGCAAATCGTAAGTACGTTAAATTCAACAAAGAACAAGTTGCAAAGTGCCCGCTAAGCGTAACACTTCTGAAGAGTTCAGTCTCTTATTGCCCCCTTTATTCCTACCACTCCTAAATTCTTCCAATAGTCTCAACGCAATAACTAATTTACATTGTTTTTCGCCGTCTCCATGGCTCCTCTGACTACCTTATTTTTGTACTTATCTAATAAACGTCGAAATATCATATTTCTTGTACTTCGCTCATAAAGGGAAGATATGTTTCCTGAACTTCTGTCTTAAAAAGCGAGATATCCTATACCCTGCACTTGTCTCATAAAAGGCGAGATATTCTATACCCTGTACTTGTCTCACAAAAGGAGAGATATCCTATACCCTGCACTTGTCTCATAAAACGCGAGATATCCTATACCCTGCACTTGTCTCATAAAAGGCGAGCTATCCTATACCCTGTACTTGTCTCAAAAAAGGAGAGATATCCTATACCCTGCACTTGTCTCATAAAAGGCGAGATATCCTATACCCTGCACTTGTCTCATAAAAGGCGAGCTATCCTATACCCTGTACTTGTCTCACAAAAGGAGAGATATCCTATACCCTGTACTTGTCTCACAAAAGGAAAGATATCCTATACCCTGCACTTGTCTCATAAAAGGCGAGATATCCTACACCCTGCACTTGTCTCATAAAAGGCGAGCTATCCTTTACCCTGTACTTGTCTCACAAAAGGAGAGATATCCTATACCCTGTACTTGTCTCATAAAAGGCGAGCTATCCTTTACCCTGTACTTGTCTCACAGAAGGAGAGATATCCTATACCCTGTACTTGTCTCATAAAAGGCGAGCTATCCTATATCCTGTACTTGTCTCACAAAAGGAGAGATATCCTATACCCTGCACTTGTCTCATAAAAGGCGAGCTATCCTATACCCTGTACTTGTCTCACAAAAGGAGAGATATCCTATACCCTGCTTTTGTCTCATAAAAGGCGAGCTATCCTATACCCTGCACTTGTCTCATAAAAGGCGAGCTATCCTATACCCTGTACTTGTCTCACAAAAGGAGAGATATCCTATACCCTGTACTTGTCTCACAAAAGGAGAGATATCCTATACCCTGCACTTGTCTCATAAAAGGCGAGCTATCCTATACCCTGTACTTGTCTCACAAAAGGAGAGATATCCTATACCCTGTACTTGTCTCACAAAAGGAGAGATATCCTATACCCTGCACTTGTCTCAAAAAAGGCGAGCTATCCTATACCCTGCACTTGTCTCATAAAAGGCGAGCTATCCTATACTCTGTACTTGTCTCACAAAAGGAGAGATATCCTATACCCTGTACTTGTCTCACAAAAGGAGAGATATCCTATACCCTGCACTTGTCTCATAAAAGGCGAGCTATCCTATACCCTGCACTTGTCTCATAAAAGGCGAGCTATCCTATACCCTGTACTTGTCTCACAAAAGGAGAGATATCCCATGCCCTGCATTTCTCTCATAAAAGGCGAGATTTCCTATACCTTGTACTTGTCTCGGAAAAAGCGACATATCCTATAGACTACCCTGTACTTGTCTCATAAAAGGCGACACATTTAAATCGTCACCTGTTTTCGAGGCTTCAGTTCGTATTCCACAGAGAACACTGTCTCCATTGTAAGGGTCAGTCACACTAAAGTAGATACGTCTTCATGCAAAGTATATCATTTTTGGCCGATTTTAATCAAAATCGGGATGTGTCAACACATTTTAATAGTAACCACAAACACGAAAATCCAAATTCTTCTAGTGAGAATCGCGTTGTTTCACGTGGACAGGCAGACCGGCGGATGGACAGATGAATGAATACAACGAGGCTAATAGTTGCATTTGCTTTGCGAAAGCGCCTAAAAACCTTCACAGCTTTCTATGGCTTCAAATAGAAAGGAAAAACTTTCGTCTGTTAAAGACGACATTTTTTTTTTTTTTTGTGTAAGTATCTCTGAACTATTTCAAAAGCATTCTTTTGCTACACGGTCACCTGAGTTCCGCCCAGGAATATTGACGGTTTAAAAATATAGACAGCGAGGCAGCCAAACAGATCTATATCATGTGGTTGTCTCAACGCGACAGGCATAGAACATAGTATGCAGTGTTAAAAAACACGACACAAACTGGATGGTAGGGAAAGGCTTCCTTGGCAACTTTAAATAAACGATATATCCACACTCAAAACAAATTAAATATAACTGCCACTCAGATTCAGTTGTCAGAAATGAAAACATGTTGCTATTCAACTATGCATTGTAAATTATGGTCAATAAAAACTTAAAATTACTTATCTACGTAAAGGTAAAGTTCATCCTAGAACAGGCCACGAAGGCCCAGAGGGGGAGTAGGGGTATAGCTCTACTCTTTCTTTGACTTCGGCGCTAGATGGGGGTGGGTTGTCAACGCCACGCCCCGGCTGCTTTACCCCCAGGAATGACCCGGTACCCATTGTACAGGAGGCTGGGTAGGCCCCAGGGCCGTTCTGGACGGGTGCTGAAGATCTCGCCCCCACCGGGATTCGATCCCCGGACCGTCCAGCTCGTAGCGAGTCGCTATGCCGACTACGCTATCCCGGCCCACACTTATCTACGTACCAAAATCTTAAGCCTCTTTGTCGTGTGTCTGTTATTCACGTTAATATATCCGTGCTGCAGAAGAAAGTACTCATAAAGCAGACAGCCTTAAGTTAACACCATGGAGCACAGTTCTCAGAAGCTAACACTTGCCCAGCTATTCAATAAATTCTCCTTATTTTATAGAAACCGAAGGCTCATTATTAAGATCACAAGAGCCCACCACTGCTCCCTGTCCTAAATGCTCTCCCCCTGTGTTGTTTATAGTAAATATTTGGAAAATTGGCCACGACCGGTTTTTATTGAGTCTTTCCGTATTCATCACACTACAATATTGTGTTTAGCATTATATAACATTAACAACTGATGCATCGCCATAAGATAACCGAGTGGAGGTAGTTAAAACACTGACACTTTTGTTCACCCAGTGCTAGATGCCTACAGAATCTGGAACCGATGCCAACGAATAACAGACAGCTACAAGAAGGCTCGCTGTTCTCTGCAGTGATTCAGTCTGCAATAAATATACTTCAATGAAGGGTCAACAAAGAAAACGGCGTCGTCGTTCAAGAATAAACATCTAAGTATCGGCGCCTGCGCTAGTCTAGAAATGAAACTGAATAATCTTCTCTCTTGCTCCAGTAATGCCAGACTGCGTCACGAAAGGAGCGTCCAACTCAGTGAGGCCATCCATAAATAACGCTGTCGCATGTTCTCCCATTCAAATACTGAAAATCATGAACCTATTTTTGGAACCCTGACAATGTATGGGTTTATGGGGTCGGAAAAGGTTCCTGGTAGGTTCCTGCAGCGCTGGTTTGTAATTTCATATTCACTCCAGATTGCTCGGTCCGCGAGGTCATGCTCTTTCTTGTACAATAGCACAATAAACTGGTTAATAAAAGTTCCGTAATTTGTATTGCACTCTTTGCCAATACAACTCCGAATTTAAAATCAAGGGGGAGGAAATTTTATGGGCATGTAGCAAGGTAAGGAAGATAAAAAAATGCATACAAAATGTTTGTCGTAAAAAGAGGAAGAAACCACTTCGAAAACTTGGGTGCACATGAAACGATATTAAAATGGGTCCCAGACAAACAGGGTGTGAGGGTGTGGATTGCATTCATCTGACCCTGGATAGGACTAAGTCACGGTTTAGGGTAAACACGGTAATGACCTTCAGGTTTCATTAACAGGAGACCATATTCTGACTCTTCTCCTTAGAGTTTGAGCAATCAATTCCCCACTTTTAGTACTGTCGTAGTAAAAACATTTCTAAAAGTAACAAAATTAAGTGAAAGAATTCTTAAATAATAATGAGATAAAAAATGTACGTATTACGTAGCACTGGGGCGCGTTCGGATCTTTGCATTCGGCGACTCTTCTCGGATAGTTAACATCATTTAATCCATTGGAGTCACAATTTTCAGGGCGTTCGCATAAATACCGAAAAGCGATTGTTAGCTTTGTCATACCTGCCCATCCGTCCGTCTGTTCGCGTCTAGCAGCGCGGCTCCCAAAGGACGAATTTTCGTGAAATTTGATATTGGGAAGTTTTACGAAACTCTGTCGAGAAACTCCAAACTTGGTTAAAATCGGACAAAAAATTCGGACACTTCACATGATGACGTTTTTTATATCGTTTTCTATAGAATGGGGAAACAATATCATTAGTTAGGGTCAGGAATTTTAGGCGCGTTTGCGTAAGTCACGGAAAACGCCTACTTGTTTCCTCGTGTCTCTCCGCATGTATCAGCGTGGCTCTCACTGGACTTTTCGTGAAATTTGTTAGATGGGACTTCTAAGAAAATCTGCCGACAAACTCCGAATTTGGTTACGCCTAAGCGCCTCAGTGTTACGTAATACGTACGTACATTTTCTGTCTTGTTTGTTTTATTTGCCTATTCATTTAACACAGCGGAATGTCCTGCCCTAAGATATCGAGGATAAATATGAAAAACCACCCGCCATCAAAACACGGTCACGACTGCCATGTTGCGGTGTGCGGTGTGAGCGAATATGCTGGTAGTTCCGAACTGTCAGACGTGCATGTACGTGCATACGTATGTTGGTCCGACAGGGAAGTATGCAGGCATATGGTTTGGGGTGCAAGAACCCTGCATTCTTGACTCCCAAATTTACAATTAGCAGTCAGCATCACGTTTTGTCTAGTTCACTCCGGGTACTCAGCATGTACTCTCTGAATGAGGTTTATTTAACAAAGCTCTATCAATTTCGCAAGTCATGTAACGCCGAATCAGGAATAACAGTCCATTTATTATGGTAATCAGTTAAAAAAGGAAACAGGAAACGACCGTATGATTTGTACGTGAATGGAATATTCATGCGACTCAATAGTGGAAAGGAATGGAAAATGTGTGTATAAAAATATTAGCAGGTTACTGACAGGATGACCTACCCTTTGGACATGCCTCTGTACGCATAGACGCATAAACCCATATGTTTCCCACAGCCAGACCTGTCAATTTGTGGTCCCAAGTTTATATTTACAGTCCGCGACATCAAATCTCTGCAGCATCGATCGGGCGGCGCCAGGGCTTGTCTTGCGTGCGAGCCTCTTCCAACAGACAATCGATGTTCTGAATTCAGACTATATTAATGTCAACAGGTGGTACCCCAAGCCGGTAATAATGGGCCCCACACTTGTGAAACCAACGAATTGTTAATGTACTGTCTTAACTAGCTGTGTACTGACCTTCGCACCAAAAATACGGAAGTTTTGCGACGTACGAAGGGTTAAACGAAACATATTACATACTTTTTATGCACTGCACACATTTTTCGTTTGCCGTCATTTATCTGTTGAAATACCAGACTCATATTTAATACAATTTGTATAAAATGTATACACCACAAAGAAGTCTGGTTCGCAACGATAAATTGAACGCATAATTTGACTCACCATTATCAACTGGCTTGCCCACCGCCATCTGATCCATGCTCGCAAGAAGTTCCCGGCGATCAGATTGAGCTTTGCGCCCAAACAACACCATGTTCAACAGATCGCTGTCACTCCACCTCACCCTAACCAAGCATCCTCACGACTATCTCATTGCTGTAAGGCACCCGTCTCTCAACCGTCGTCTGCTTGGCGCGCTATCGCCACCCAACCAATCACGACTACAGCATCTCCGTCACTGTCCAATTGAAACTCTGCTGTTAGTCATCGTCTGCTACGCATAGCTCAAACTTGACAATATGTGCTTCACTTTAACGCACGCAGACAAAGCAACCCGAAGTGACAGGGTGAATACATCTACGTTATGACATGCTCACTTAGCAGTGCGAACACACACACATCAAACATCTTTTGCCACATGTGACGTAACATGATTCCAACGCCCAAGATCAATTTCGACGTTATTGTAGTCTCTAAATTGCTGTGTTCTTTAATGTTGTAGCTGAAACCATCACATAGATATGTGTAATCTATCTGTAAATAGATAACCTTTACAAATGCCACAAACAAAGAAAGAGTGTCTACTTGATTGTGTTATACAGTTTTAACAGGTTATGTTAGCTTACCCATTCCCGATTTGAGAGGAAGTCCTGGCATGGTTGACTGATGCTTGCTAAAAGACCTGAGAACCACGCCACAGAGCCCACCTTTCCCAACGTTGAGAGCCATTCCTCATTACTTAAATCTCAACTCAACTGCAATAATTGAAAAATTATCTTATCCGGAAGAAGAACGTAAAAAGGGGCAGAAAAGACATTTTCATTGCTATTCACTGCGCATACCCAGCCAACATTTTCACTCGATCAATGATAAGGCAACGTTACCCAACCATCTTAATTTCGCGTGCAATATAAACGTAAATTACTTCTTAGACATGCGTGCAAATTGCTTCCATATACTCTAGTTTTCCTGCACTTCACTCTAACATTCCAATACGACGTGACCTCGTACATTTTACAACCGGCACCGATCAAAACCATCGTACCAAGGAGTTTCTACGCCCACACGCAACCTTATCAATTTCGACCATGACAGCCATAGCAGGCAATTGCCATCTAACGGCAATCTCTAGAAGTTCATGCTGAGTACATTGTCATGGCCTACTTTTTGTTGTAGGCATTGTGCCTATGCGATATGCAGGAAGGTTTTACACAACGCAATGAAATGACAGTTCGGACTAAGGGAAGTAAGAAATTCATATACTCTTGCTGACAGCTCGTCTTGTAGTTACTCTCAAGAAATTTTTATTTGAAATGTCATTTCCTATTTTTTATCTGCTTTATAAATCTAACAACCAACAAGTATCAAATTATGTTTACTGTACATTATGATATCATTTTTGTTGTTCTAAAGGAAAAAGGGTCATATTTAGTCGTATAGAATTAATCGGGCACAGAAAATTACTGAAGCTATAAACTAGACAATTTACATGCATGTAAATTAAGTGGATTTTGGATGAAGCATACGAGGAGACGGGAATATCAGCATAAAAATCCCAATGGGCAGTTCCTAAGGAAAGTGATGTACGGAAAAATTAACATCTACGTTGGCTAATTACATATGCAAAGCACACATAAGATTATCTAGAATATCCGAGTACTTTCAGTGTTCTTTTATGATAAAGCAAAAATAATGTCACACAGCCAGATGTCTGTGACATTTTCAAAATCACAAACCCCAACTTTAATGAGCAGGGGAAAAAATAAAAGGAAATGCTTTTTGATGCATATGTTGCACGAGTCACAATATGCATCAATACGAGCAAGAAAAATGTTGTGTGCCATGTGTGTGTAAAGTTAATCCTATGATGAGCAGCTTTGGTACGAACTGAATGAAAGTCAGTTCTACTATTACGCGGTAGTTGCCTTCTTTCAAGAGTCCCCGTTATAGAAAATCGCATAATAATGATAATGATAATGATAATAATAATAATAATAATAATAATAATAATAGGGGCTACAGAAGAAATTGAGAGCGGCTTCTTCACAATGGTTGCTGAAATCACGTAATAGCCAACACAGGTATGCGAAAGTTTGCGTTGTACAAAGCCCGTTCATTCATTCAGCAATGGCGTTTCAGCCACTTTGCTTTAACAAAACACATGTAATAGCATAATCGACAGTCTTAGCAATTAACCATAAAAGATTGAAACAGCCATAAATCTTTAATCTGTTGTTGGAGTTAAATTATGTACCCTTTCAAACCTATATCATCTTTAAATAAAATATTTTTTTAATACATTTTCTTTGTGTATATTTTATTTGCATACAAGGCACCTGCTATGTCAAAAAGTCACATTTTGTCCAGAAGTTTTAAAGTTATCCATAACAGCAATGTAACTTCTTTATATGAATTAAAAGCTGAACAGAATTCATCACCTGAAAAGGTGCTGGTAACTAGTTACATCTGGTATCCTCTGTGCTACCAGCATCTCTTAATTTACCTGAAATGGTACTAATTATGAAGTTCCTTATGTAAGCATTACATCCTGCTGTTTTCTTGTTCATCCATGTAACTTCAACATTCTTTTCTTAAACACAGCTGGTCATCAAGATTATGGTCTTCTGGGATGTGCAAGTTTGGTAAATACATACTAATTATTTGGAGAAACCAGCTGTTTCCAGCTTCAGGGTAGACCCCTCTCCACAATGCTAGTGCCTATCTACCAACCTACGGTGTCACATTCCAGGGGACTGTATAGTATTGATGTTCATAGTTAAGAGAACCTGAAATATAATCAAATATGTTCCACTAATAACAAAGCCTGCCATTGGACAGAATCCTGAGCAAATGATTTTCATTTCCACCCCTCAAAGTCTGTTTCTGTAACTTCTAAATTTAATATTACTTTCCTAGTTTTATTGGGCACACAAGTAGCTAGTTTCCAGGAACTTTACCAGAATTCCATATGTATTTCTTCTTTCCTCCCAAAATAACAACTATTATAAGGACAGCAAGTGTAAATACTTTGTTTTCTATGTAAACAGATCATGGTCGCTCAAAAAGAAGCAGTTACAAGCCCTAACACATAAAAAACAAAATTTTTAGGTTGAATTCTTGTGTAGCTCTTTTTCACTTCCAGCATAATGAAAAGGCGACTCATGTACAGCCAGTTTATCTTTGGTAAAAGTTACATCAGAACCTGTCAAAGTATTCAAAGAAAATACATGCAAATATAAGCGTGGGCAGGTAAGTGAAGTTAGCTGACTCTTAACACAAGAAATTGAAACAGTGAATAGGGGTACAAACTGAATTACCATTCAATATCTAACATGTTTTTTTTTAAACCAAAGGCTCAAAAAAAAACACACATACTCAGAACTTAATTTAGGATCTTCAAAGCTAAATGGCCCTTAAAATTATGCAACATAAAGCAAAATATTTGGCTGCAGATTATATAGGATTCTTGAGGTTTATCATGTCTACATTATCTTTCAAATGTCTTGTGCAAGCTGAAGGTAGGACGAAGGTCATGAAGCTCTGTAGACCTGCTATGACTGGACACTCTTTGAGGGTTGCCAATTCTTGCTTTATTCCGAGGTGCTACTTCAACTGCACTGGTTACATTCTCTGGCATGAAGGCACAGTGTTGAGCTGAAGAGTCCTGAAAACATCATAGCTATTAGACTCTGTATTTTGTGAGCATGTTAAAGCTGGTGTGTTAGGCACTATACTGGATTTTGCTTTCTTCTTCTTCTCTTCCAAAGTGCCCATTAGCAAAAGCTCCAGATGCACTGCAGCCTGAGGCTTATTGTGCAGTCCTAAGTATTTAATTCAGCACTGGTTCATTAGTCCTGTGCCTCTAACAAAGGGAAACAGTTCTTTTAATGAAGCCCTGCTTACAAGTATATCTTTGGTTCAGCAAACAGCTTCCCAAAGAACTTACAGCGTTGACGAGCCAACGCCTCGCAACAACAAATAATATGACACACAGTTTCAGTCTCCGACCTGCAAAATCTGCAGGTCGGATCTCTATCAAAGAGGCCCATAATATTCAGGTTCTTCCACACAGGAGCATGGCCTGTGAGGAATGCAACTACCAATCTCAGTTGATACCTGCTCAGTTTTAGTAGGCCTTCAGCTCTTTTCTTACATAGTCCACTAATAAAAAGTTTACCATGTCTGTGACTTGATAGCTTATTCCAGGTGGTACAATGTTGACACTCAATCCAGTTATTAATAGCTTCTGTTGCTGAACACCTAGGTATTCCAAGAGCTGAGTCTGGGCCAAGTAATGGCGTAGCTGCTCCTTGCCTTGCAAGTTTATCAGTTTTTTCATTACCAGGGATGCCACAGTGCCCAGGCACCCACGTGAGGATTACCTCTTTGCGGCTTGCCAGTACAGAGAGTGCATCCAGGCATTCTGCAACAAGTCCCGAAAGTCACTTTCGGGCTGCTAAGCGCCTTAAGTGCAGCCTGGCTATCAGAAAAAATAAGGATCCGCTTATGTCCATAAACCCTTCTTATATTCTCACATGCACATTGTACAATGGCATATATTTCAGTTTTAAAAACCATGACATATTTACCCAGAGAGAAATTGAAGCTTCTCTCTGGTCTTATGCCATAAATACCAGACCCTGTCCCTGAGTCAGCCCTTGATCCGTCAGTAAACCAGATTAGAGCATCACCAGGAAACACTGGATCTTTGTTTTTCCAAACCTCCTGGTCAATTATTACCAAGAAGTTTTTAGTGTGACGATAAGCTGGTAAAATGTAGTCCGACCGCATTTCTAGTAAAGGGTCGCACACATTTTTCCAGATGGTTAGCAACCCTGACACTGTTTTAGGAACATTTAGTTGCTTACGTATATGCAGTCTACAGAGTGCCATCCTCCCTCCGCCATGATCAACAGGTCTAGTGGGGTCAGATTCAGAAGCACTTCCATTGCTGCAGTAGGGGTTGATTTCATAGCCCCAGTAATTGCAAGACAGGCCATTCTTTGAATCCTGCCTAATAGAATTTTAGTGCTTTTTTCTTAACTTTGGGCCACCAAACCAAGGCAGCATGGAAAATAGAAGGTCTGAGTACCCTCGTATAGAGCCAATGCACCATATTAGGTCTAAGACCCCATCTCTTACCTTACATGTGTCTGGTCACTGTGAAGGTGGTCACCACTTTTCTGATTATTTTTTGCAAATGTTGGTTCCAGTTAAGTTTGGAGTCTAGAATCACTCCCAAATACTTAACCTCCCCCAGCATTTTAAGTTCCTTACCCTGAAGTGTGAGAGGTCTTAGGTCCTCCACTTTCCTTCTATTGGTAAAGGGAACTATGTTTGTTTTGTGAGGGCTAATATTTAAACCCTCTTTAACAGCCCATTTAACCACTACGTCCAGGGCTCTTTGCACGAGCTCCCTGACAGTGTGTGCAAATTTTTCTTGGACTATGATGACAATATCATCAGCATAGCCAAAAGTACTAAAGCCTAGGTCATTGGTTTCAACCAAAAGCCTATCTACAACTAAATTCCACAAAAGGGGAGACAAGTCTCCTCCTTGTGGACATCCCCCTACAACTTGAACATTTAAGTTACTGCCCATGAGGGAAGTATGTACCAGTCTGCTTTCAAGCATAGACCTGACCCACCTACAACAGGTTTCCTCAAGTCCACGCTGTCTGTCAGCTGCAGTAATTGCTTTAAAGGAGGTGTTGTCAAATGCCCCCTCAATAACCAGGAAGGCACCCTACACAATCTCTTTGTGACTCAAAGACCTTTCCAGTATTCGTACAACTTGGAAGAGTGCGGTTTCTGTAGACATACTGGTATTGGTGAAGTGGTTTTTCAACCAAGACAGCATCCCTGATATGCCTATCAAGTAATTTCTCAAGTGTTTCAAGTACAAAAGACATGAGACTGATGGGTCTCAGGGACTTTGCCTGTGACAAAGTTTTCCCAGGTTTAGGTATAAGCACCACCCTGATGTGCCTCCAACTCATTGGGATATACCCTAAGGCCAAACTAGCTCTTAGTAATACTATAAGTTTACCCACCAGCAGTTCAAAACCCTGTTGTAGCATGATGGGCATAATTCCACCAACACCTGGGGATTTATATGGTTGAAATGAGAAAACAGCCCATTTCAATTTGTCAAAATTTATGACCCTTCTGGAAACCGCCCGGTCCCCCCTGGAAGCACTCCATTTTGGAGACTCCAGTTCGAGACCACCAGAAGGTTCTAAAGTATTTTTGAACCAGGGAAATGAACTCTAATTCCTCCAGAGTCTCATTCTCTGTTTTGGCATATTCTCTGTTTTCCAGCCGGACAGAACTAATTGCACTTTGCCCATCCTTCGACAGAATCTTCTGGAGTCTGGCACATTCAGGAGCCCTTTCAATCTCCTCACATTGTCACATCCAGGACTCTCTCTTAGCCTGTCTGCCTTATTATATTCAGTTAAATATATTTATAGTCAGTCCAATACCCTGACTTCTTCGCAGCATGAAATAGTCTACGAACTTTCCTCCTTCTCTCCGCAAGGTCTTGGTTCCACCAGGATATATTCCTGCTGTACCACCTTGCAACTGAAAGACAGTTATTATATGCAGAAATAATAGCATCCTGAAACTGCCTTGCAGCAGTCTCCATATCTATAAAATTGGTGATCCTATCTTTCATACCACGCAGATAACCCGCCAGGTCAGTTCTAAAAGTCCTGCGTGGATTACGATAGAATTCAACTGAACGGTCAATTCCCGTAATATTGAATCAGATGTATCTGTGGTCCAAACAACTTACCTCCTCAGTTACATGCCAATCTTTAATAAAATTGCCAGCATAAAAGGTGGCAATAGTGATATCAATAACTTCCTGCCTGTTACACGTAACAAAGGTAGGGCTGTTACGTTATTCATTATGTCCAGATCATTTGCCATAATAAAATTAAAGAGAAACTCACCTCTGTTATTGATGTTAGAACTCCCTCAGGTTGTGCAATGCACATTTGCATCACAGCCAATGACAATGTGAGATCCATCAGCTCTACATCCTGCCACCAGTCTCTCCATCTCCCTGGGGGTTCAAGATCATCGAATGGAAGGTAAGAAGATCAAAGAATAATCTCCCTCGGCCCTTTGCCACACGACGTCCTAATTTTAACCGCCGTGAGATCTCTGGAACAGTAATGCATCAACGGCACTATCTGAAAGTCTTTCTTGACTAAAATACAGGTTCTAGGATTCTGGTTGGATCTACTATATTACATTCTCCACCTACATCTTTTAGACATTTGACTTCCCTATATAGGTCCAGGGTTCCTGTATGAGGGCAACTGCGCAGTTCCTCATAGCAACACAGAGGGCAGCCGAAGTCACCCTACTGTGATGAAGATGTACCTGCAACACCCTCAGCATCTGGCTTTTTCTTTTCATCTTCAGGGTCGAAAGATAACTTTTCCCAATCCCCAGAAGGCCTTCAAGTTTGATTTAGCCAATGCTTTAAAGGAGTCGGGTTCAATACAGAAGGCCAAGTTCTGTTCCTTCTCACTGACCTTGCGACTCATAATTGACCAGTCTGCCGTTTTAACTCAGGATTCCGAATCCTGAGACGGGTTATGACAGTGGTAACCTCCAAAGTATCCGGGATGTGAACAAGCACCCTGGGTCTCTTACGGAGGTCTTTGGAGTCAACTACAGTCAGCTAGGCACCCTCCCACAGCTCCGCAAGTCCAGTTATTGTCTGCATCAGCCAGACCTTAGAGGATTCATTTGCACAGTTAATCCAAAATACACCCTGTGCAAATTTAGAATTCAGAACCTGCGGAGGTGTCTCCCCTGAGGGGTTCGCATCCATAGCAGCTAAAGTTTTGACTGAATAAGGTCAGCTTGAGCCTGATCCAGTTTGACCTCAGGATGGCGTTTATGAATCACCGCCACCTTGATTCCAACTAAAGCTTCCTTATAAGACCCAGTCTGCACTTGCGTGCTCCTGGGTTTCTTAGGTTGCTGTTTTGTCAAAGGTGGGGTGCTCGAGTCAGAGTGGGGTCTTTTCACACCCCCAATACTTTCCGCCACCACCTTCTTCGGAGATGAAGGAGTCTTTCTTGGAGGTTTTTCAACCGTCCAATTTCCTCATTTTCTTAGCTTTAAGAAGCTTCTTCCGCTGTACTCCCGAGAGTCTCTTTGTCTGCAGTCTAATCGTAGAGATGACTTCAGACAATCTCTCTACATCAGAAGGACCAACGGAAGGCTTAGAGCCTACAACCTCCACTTGGGAGTCTTGCTGTAACAAGTCTGCAGCCACAGCCGCTCCTTGTTCAGGTTCATCAATTTTCGTGTCCATTTTAGTCCACGAGTAGGGAGAAATAACAGTCACCACTGGCAGAACTCCCTGTACCAGTGCAAGGCTGCATACTCCGGGATGTCGCCTGGTCTCCCAGAGGCTCCGTTAGAGACACATCTCCCATGTGCCATGCACCCCTTCAGCACGGATTAAGGCAAGCCACATATAACACCTTGGGGTTGGGGAGTTGGTCCCCTATTCTTTAAATTCGGAGACAGACCTGCCCCAGGGCTAGTCCAGAGGTCATCCAGACCAGCCCCAGAACAGGTTCCCGGCCATCCGCCACCTGCCGATGTGCTCGGTAGCCACTCAAGCCTCGAGGGACTTTGCTTTAGCATTTTGCAATAACGGAATACGTAATGTTTACATCTTGTCAATCTGCACATTTATTTTCCAAACAAAAACTTCCTTTTAAATATGGCGATGGTGATTAGGTAAAATGTGCGACAAATTTAATGTTGACTTTGGAAAGTTAATATTTTTAAATATTGTATAGGTATAAATGGGACAAAGTAATAAGAGAATATTTTTACCATCGTGTTCCAGAAAAACAAGAGTTTGTAAGTAGACTTTGTGGAAATAAATTCATATAAAAAACATACAAATGCCTCTATTCATGAAACATACAAAAGTCTTTACAAATGGCGAATAAAGAACACAAATGATTCAATTTCCTGTAATGATACATATGGGCGAGAGTATTTGTCACAACATTTTGCAACATTTGAGGCATGACAATGCTCAGAAGTGTAATTTGTAGTGAAAATGAGGAAGCAAAATACCCAGACATACTGAAGGCAATGGACCAATATTACAAAGGCATATTTTTTACCTGACACATTTGGGTTTACATAAATCCACTAGTAAGTCACTTTTACAGTAGACGCGGCCTTTCCGGGGGTTAATAAATATAAATGTGAAATGTTGGCTGCACACTGATATACTGAAATAATTAGATACTCACATGAATAACTGCAAGTATTCCCAAGGACTTCTTGTATATCCCTTAGTCGCCACGTTGCTTAAAAAAATTAGCACAAACTTTGGGTCTGTCTGATTATGTATATATTAAAAAATATTTTCGCGTTATTCTTTAAAATTAGAAGTCTTCTCACAAAACATGGTAAATTATTATATCCATTTATGTTGGAGGCTTATCCTTCATCGTTATTTCGGATTATCTTTAATCTTCATAAAAATGCCATAATCGGTAATGCTCACATCTGAAACAAAATTAAACTAACATGTAGTTTACAAATGTATTGTGCTGTACTTTGGGCCCTGTTTAGCCAAAGAAGGACGCATATATAGGATAGGAATCGTAAAATATTCCCGGCTAAAATGTCAGAAATAATATTCTTTTCAGATAACAACGTGACAAAGGGCATAATAAAACAGCTAGAAGAAGGAAAAATAAGCTAGAGCTGAAAAGCGAAATTTTTGTCTTTTCCAAACAACCTGTTTAAAGCCAATTGTTAAATTGAAGGCTGCTTTTTTATTAAACGAGGGGAAAAATTTCGAAGCATCAGACAGACTGACATATAAGCGGAATGTTCTTGCTTGCAGCTTGTGGTATGCTTACCAGAGGTTCGTACAGAAAGTCACAGCGACAAGTCAACTTCGGGTTTCATAAACTATATTATCCTAGCGAACGCAAATTTCAGTCTCGCAATATTGCCAACGGGTTTAGTCATAAATAAGATATATAACGCGTTGCCACTTCGTAGCAACATACTTGGTCCAAAATTGATATTCGGAAATATTTATCTATTCCTTTAGCATTTTCTCTTTGAATTTATTTTCAGAATCAGAATTCTGGTACAGCACTAATAAAGACTTAGTGAGGGCAAAATAATTTAACCGCTATGCGTCTTTCCTTGTTACACCCCCTCGGCACTATGAGCCACAGGGCCAGGAGGGGGACCTGAAAAGAAAAGAAAAGAAAAAACAAAACGATAAGTACGCCTGAAAGAGAAAACATTTTGATTAGTAAATTGAAAACCTTGTCCGGGAAGTAAAAAATTCCACATTTTTTTTCATTAATTAAGTGCTAAGTTAAGCTAATTTCATTGCAGAGATAAGCTGAATTCAATCTGAAACAATTCAATCAGAACATTAGAATACCACATAGATAATTATTATCAGAGATGAGGACATTCTGCCAAATGAATATTCTGAAATTGGAGATAAATACTTCTCCAGGATATTTAATAATTTAGTTGTCCTCGTTTTCTATCGCAAGCTGCAGCATATCCAGGATTTCCTAACAAAGAACTTGCAACCCCCCACCCCCTCAGAGTAGATCTATAAAATTTTGAAAAGACGACAGGAAGAAGAAGTGGAAGGGCTGCAGCTTGTCGGGCCAAACTCTTAAGAAATTAAAATGTATTGATGTATTAAATTTGTCGTCCTTTCGGTGAATACAGACGATGGAAATATGAAAATATTCAATCAAAAAATGTTGAGCGTTTTAAAATAGTACTTCAATTGTTTCAGTCCTCTTGCTCAGATGAAACAGGACTCCAAATCTTGAACATTCTAGCGAATCTCAAGCGCAAGGCTTTACACAGGAACCACTGCGCATTTGGCATTGTTGGCTCACGTAGTGTCCCGTAACACGAGAGCAGTTTCTGACACGTTCAGACGACGCAATATTTTCCCCCACCCTTCACGCACACCTAACGTGAACGTAAACAGAAGCCACACTAAACATGTTAGGTCCACTCCGCTCGCCTCCTCCGGCTGCCAATTGAAACCGGGCGAGCTCCACAGCCCAATGTAGTGTGTTCCATATTGCTATGACAAACTATGAGGTGCTTCCGTCACTATGTGGTGTATTGGATGCATGAGTGTGGAGAGTGGGCTGCTTCGCTCTAGGTGCTAAGGGAAGAATTGAGTGCACACACCACGTATGGTGTAGATGCGTCACCGTGTCTTTTATAAACACCATAATATTGTGTTGACTGTAAACATCTTTTCATGTAATGATGGATTTTTAAATTAGGTTTAAAAATTTATCATTGCAAGAAGGCATTTGAACTGCAGTTACTTCTATCAGATTTTGTGTTGTTGACGCATCTACCTTAAATTAAGAGAAAGTATGCAGGTTAAGAGTTTTACGTCACTTTATCACTTGAAAAACAAATGACGAGTGTAAACGTGTGAACTCTTACACCCTGGTGTGTGCGAACAAATTCTATGCCGAAGAGGCCATCACTTACAAATGAGCAAAGCCTGGAACTGGGAGAGGCTTTTTAATTAACTAAATTCGCGGTAAAACAAAATTTAGATTTTTATGAGAAATCGTTATCTCCTGCCAAGTTGTAATTTTTTCTCCGAGTACCATACAGAATATTAACACATTAACACTTTTAATACGAAAAACCAACAGACAGTTTCACGCCTAATTTGATGCGTCTCTCTGCGACCTCTTCACGTGCTGCTTCCGTCCATCACTGGCTGAAACACGTGGCTGTCAAGTTTCCTGCAGCCTGCCGACGCACTACGCTACCAATGTGGCCCTGCATATTGGCACATTTCTATGACTAAAACAATTGCCTGCCTACCTAACCTCACGAAAGCCTAACATCGCGACCTGATAGCTGATGGGAGGGGGTAGAGAGTACACAGCAAAATACAACAAACAGCAAAACACAAAACAGCAAAACACTTCCTTAATTATGTAGTGCCGTCTCTGAAATTCAGGCTGCCAACTTGACGCTTACATACTACAAAACCCTACGACTCGAAAATACACCAAACCCCGACTGATACGGAGTGGCTGTTGTAATTCTAAATGATTCAGCCAGCGACCCTTATTGAGCGAGAAGCAGCGGGGGGACAAAAAAATCAGCACCTACTGTGGCTGCGACGTGCTGACGTTCTGTTGTTCGTGCTGATGTTACGACGTGGACGACGGAGTTTTGTAGTTAAATGAAGCTGAAGTGGTGGTTGAAGGTTATGTTGAGATGATATTGATGCAGAAGATGTTGTTGTTGTTGTTGTTGTTGAAGGTCGGGGAGGGGGGACACTATTGTAGTGGTTGTTGCAGGTTTCACTTTCACAATTAGCACAGTCACTACAACCCAATACAGGCCATTTTGAAGAGCTATTTAATTTTACTATTAACTTTCAATTGCTGCACTGAGTTTACACGTAAGAACACACTTCCACTGCTTCGACATTTTGCACTGGAAACAACACGCTCTTCATCCCTTCATCCACTTTTTCCGAGATAGAGGAAAGAGTTGATTTTTAGCACAGTCTTTGACACTAGCTGTATTTTTCACCACTACACTCACTTCACACGGAACACTTCCACTTTTGAACTTGTTGTGAATTAAATTTTCATTCCAAGCTTTAAATCTTATTAGGTTTTTTTTTTTTTACTGAATACGGAAAAACTCCTCAGATTAAAAAAATTTATAAAATGAAAGAGCAAAAATGGTACACATCTGGTATTCAAATTTCGAGCATTTGTGTATAGGAACGTCTTTTAAAGCATTAGTAACCTGACCTTAGATAAATAAACGCGTGTTTAAAGCATGTTCACTGATTAATTTTGAACTACATACGATTTATCTTCTACGCTCTTGTATTTTTAAAGACAAAAATATATTGCTTGCAAATGATTGTACGGGATCCAGGCTACTTGCATAAACGTAATGAATATTTATAGTCCGACAAATGTACAATTTAATCACATTAATTGTGTAATTTTGCTGTCCTACATGTTTCGAACCCTTAATTTGGGTTCATCTTCAGGGACTCATTATCTCGAATCACACACTATTTACACCAACTGGTACAATTGTTTACATAGTAAAACATGAATTCTTTACAAATGTGCATATGCACTGTTCTCACCACCCAGCAGACAACCAACTCCGATAAGCAGGATATCAAAACAACACAGATTATTCAACTTTTATATAACTTTCAACATTTTAACCAATGTAAGACTCGAAACAACCAACAACTACAATTTCCACCTTTTATTTGTTTTAAACAGTGCATATGCACATTTGTAAAGAATTCATGTTTTACTATGTAAACAATTGTACCAGTTGGTGTAAATAGTGTGTGATTCGAGATAATGAGTCCCTGAAGATGAAACCAAATTAAGGGTTCGAAACATGTAGGACAGTGAAATTACACAATTGATGTGATTAAATTGTACATTTGTCGGACTATAAATATAAGAGTTAAAATGTACGGAATGATAATATTAAACGAAATGAAATTGTCACATATTTTAAGAATATTTGGTGTTTTACAACATCAATAATATTTGGTCGGGTAGCAGTGGTGCATTGCAATAAGTGTTGAAGGAAATGTAACGTCATACAGTCTGTTTGATAAAGCCGTCCAATAACGATGTGATTTACATAAAGACGTAGCAGACATGTATAACATTTGCACATGTTCATATACAACGAAGTATGTCATATACCTTTTATTTACGTATGTAACAGAGATAGCTGTATTTTATGGACATGTGGATTCATATATGGAAGTGTTTATAAATTGGAGACACTTTCGTAAATTATCTGACACTTTGAAAGTTCTGTTTGTCGGACTTCAGGCAGGTGGCTTCTCGGATGGGCACAGTGACGTCCTTTAAAAAGTGGTGACCCGTTCAGATCTTAGCGAAACTGCAGTTCCGTAAATAAGAACATTCGATACGTTAACCGAATTTATTTTGTATAGATTCCCCACCCCCTGTCCCTCAAAGGCATTACTTCTTGTGGGTTCTTTTGGACGCGGTATTAGACGCGAGATTTGAGGGTCACAAAGTGAGTTGCTTAAGATTCAAGTATTCTGGAATGATACGCCGTGTCTAATGGTAAATATTTACAGACGTTTCGAATAAATGTATCGCCAAATTCAGGGTCGAGCAGTCCTACAAAGAATGTTGACCCTGAAGGTAAAGGTACTACAGCTCTTGGAATCGTCTGTAAGTATTTACCAGTCGATAGGGTGTAACATAACAGAAGAACAATTTCCACGGTAATGGCGTTTTGGATTCCAAAAAGCCGATATTTTCTTGAAGAACAGAGCGACGACTAGCTTGTCTAGAAGGACTGTACCCCTCGTGGTCAAGGCATACTACAGGTCTTAATATTGTTTCGACACTAGTAAACAAAGGTAATTTGTGATAAGAATGAGGTAGTGTGAAATATACAGGGAGACCGTACTTGCTACGTTGTGTCAACCATACACCTTGATTTCATTTCTGCGGACCTTTTAATAGAAACACCGAAATTTGAATTTGTAGTGATGACTATGACACTTCTTTGTTCTATGTAATTCATGTGAGAGGATAAATGTGATGCCGGCCATGCATTCTGTGTAATGGAAGATTCATTTCACTTGCACCAAACATAAATAATGCCCAGTCAGTCATTCGTTCATCTAACCAGCCATTTACACATCCATCTACCGATAAATCAACAAATTGGTCAACCAATCAACCACTCAATCAACAAAGCAACCAACCAATCAATATTTACACAAACACACGATAGACAGAATTTGAAGTTGTTAGTATATAAATGTGTGTGTGTAATCCTCTACATGAACTGCACAATACAAACAGAATTGCCACTACATTTAGAAAAGAAAATTAACGTGTTTCTTGTTACATTTTAAAATTCTAAGTAGAATATTAACAAGAAGGCTCACACTAATAAACCGTTGAAATTATTGCAGAAACTGGTTAATTGTTTGCATTCTTGACGCCGAAACATATGCTGCAGTATGAAGGCGTCAGAACGGAAAACTAATACTAATCATGCACGTGTCGTGATGTTCGTAAGCTGCTCTTGCTGATGGTACAATTTAACTCAAAAGGAACACATATTCCAGATTCGCAGTTTCAGTGTTTGTGACCTAATCGAATATCTTCCTTTCACCGATAAACACCGAAAGTATAACTTTGCAATGAGGATTAAACAGTCCCAGTGGCCTCTTTTAGTTGGGCTTCGTTACGATAAATGTAAAGCTGCGAGCTTTGGAATATTTTGTTCCACCAGAAAAAAAGTTTCATTATAGTGGTTAAGTCCACGGAAACATATGTATTTAAAAAATAATAGTCTTTCTTCTGGTCAAAGAAGACATTTTTATTAAAAACAAAAGTTTTTGGTCGTGTTCACGAAATCCTATGACTGGATTTATCCCGTGCCAAGTAACAAGTAAGTCCAGAAAGAATTCTCAAGCTTTTTATATAAAATCTACTTCAATATTATCCTCGAATCTACGTTTCGGAATCCCAATAGACCTTCACACAGTTTAGACTAAAATTATGTGTGAGGGTTTTCATCAACTCATGCAACATATACACTTATTTTATTTGTTACTGATCACAGAACAATATTTGATGAAGTGTACAAGTCACAGAATTACTCCAGATATTATTATCCGAACTTTACACCAGTTATTCGAAATGGTACCGAGGGCCATTTGACTGTCCTGAAAGCCTCCAGTTAGCGCAGTATTACGTAAGTAGGACAGAAAGAATTATCTAACATGCTTGATTGTACCAGACTGCTTTAAAGCATATGTAAAATGCATAAGTCATATTCTGAGAATGTTTAGGAAATTAAATTTACAGAGGCGGCGACATAAATTCCAGTTTCTTGGCTGCAACACTGCAGATTGTTACGGAACCATTTGTATAAAACATGTATCACGTGTCTGAAATTACAAAACATAAATAATTTGATCTTTAAGGATAAACAGTCATGGTCGAACATTACTCCTTGCTCTGATATAATTTAAAGTTTATCCTTCCACGCAGGGCTATCAATGCTCAAAATACCTTCATATTATCGTCTCTAATTTAGTCACACTTTCTGAATATAAACTGCTTTTCCAGTAGTCCACGTTCCCAGTTCTTAATAACATTTCAAGACAAAATATTTTGTAGTAAGAATCTTTTTCTAGACCTGCGCTTGTATTCATCGCAAAGCACTCCTACACATTGGAGGCATTTAACGAAATGAGTAGTTTTCTGCCACAGACTAAATTCACTAGGCTAATGCTGTAGATGGGGTTTCTTATGATTTTGTATATTATTGGAAAATGAATTAGAATTGCGATCCTATTTGGTTGGCCGTAGCTTTTAGATTTCCAGGGAAAACATTTGATAGTGAAGTTAGATGGGCCTAACTATATTCAATATTGTAGACATTTTGTGTTATTTCGGGAAGAAGTTGTAAATAATTGTGCAACTTTCTTACGAAAAATTTTAAGTTAAGACTTGAAAGTGAAATAATAAAGGCCAGGTTCCAAATTTGAAACGGGAATCATGAATTGGTTACATATTGAGTTTAATTTACTTTCATATTTCGAACTGCTTTCTACAAGCCACGTACAATTTATGGATAATAGAAAGGTTTGAAATTAATTTTGGTACTAATTTAGAAATTAGATACTGTAAATAATCTGTCCTGCTTATTAAATCAAACGCCATTTACACGTCTGAATAATTACGTAGCCTCTACTCGGAACAAAAAATTAATTCAAGTTTTTTTTACTTTCATAGAAATGGTAAAATAATTTGTTTTAAGTAGTCGCGCTTATTTATAATATAAAAATAACTAATAATGCAATGTTTGAAACCTTCCTTCTAACGCAACCTATTCATCAGAAGCTTTTCTACAAGCTGTCATTTGACGGCCACTTACACTGTTGGTCTCCACTGCACTCAACCGCACACAGAAACAGACACTGACTGACGTTAAGACTGTTAAGTAAAGAAGTGCAACCCTTGTGGGAGTTCGATGTTCACTTGTCTCTTTAGTGTCATCCCCTGTTGGACACTTTATGTACTATTATGACGTACGGCG
The DNA here is from genome assembly GCA_021186555.1 of Reticulitermes speratus. Lineage (NCBI taxonomy): Eukaryota > Metazoa > Arthropoda > Insecta > Blattodea > Rhinotermitidae > Reticulitermes > Reticulitermes speratus. The sequence goes on from JAJKFL010000237.1 coordinate 27,986,222, forward strand.
TGGCATGCATTTAAGGAGGCATTCCTTATAGATGTATTTTATGAGCTTTATTAAAATATGTTTTATATTTACAATTATATAGCTATTACGATTGGCAGAACTACTTTTGTTTATTTCTTGGTTTGTCTGTAATAAACTCGGCATTTTATGCGTTACATCTCGAAAATAAACCGTGGCAGAAAAGGAAACAAACCACATAGGATGTTGCGCAAAAAGCACATGAAGAGCAATACGTCAGATGTCCTTCAACGCACAGGGTTGAAGCCCAGATGCTCCAGGTATAGCTACATATTTTCATAAAAGCAATTTTCCTTCTTTTGAAGTTCTCATATAATAGTTAGATATTTCTTGCTGATATTTTAGAACAAAACGCTCAAGACCGAACGGGAAACAAGTAATATTAATTTTATTTTTCTAATTTAATCGTTTTACAGTTACCATTAACTGTGTAGTACTTTAACGTGCTACCAAAATATTGAACTAAGATAATTAACGTAACAGGAAATCGAATAAAAAGTTTTCTCACTCCATGCGTGTTCTTTTGTTAAAACTGCATTGTACAGTATATATTGATAATGATCACACAACTATCACATTACAGTACGTGCTACACAGGCTTAGTACTATTTTCCACCTGGCAGTAAAATCTCTTACAAAATACAACGAAATACAATGGTTTCTTGCTTGCTACTGTTCCCAGCCAGTGGAATTTTGGGTTATTAGATTTGGGTTCGTCTCTTACACAGTATATTTACTTATTTCCAGCTTGCCGGTCCCCTTCCATCTTCAAAATATTGCAACTAAATGTATAAGGTAGTGAGTTTGTAAGGGATTATGACACTGCTATTCAGGGGCGCACCCAAGAGGTGGGGGTGCTGCAGCCAGGCAGCCCCCCCCCCCCCAAAAATCGAAATTTAAAAAACACAGATTTTGTAGATACTATAACAAAAGTTTTATGTGATTTACCCTTCAGCCAAAATCAGCCACTGAAATTGGCTGATGACTAGTACATTAGAATTTTGAAAAATAAATTAATAAAACTTAAAAAAAAAACAAGAAGGTAGGACACTGTGATTTAGCCATGGAACATGTAGATATATTTGGATGTATATAAATGCAGTTTCAAGGAGGAGAGGAATATCCTACATACAATAAAAAGAAGAAAGGCTAACTGGATTGTGTAGAAACTGCCTTCTGAAACACGTGATTAAAGGAAAGTTAGAAGGAAGGATAGAAATGACGGGAAGACGAGGGAGAAGACGTAAGCAGCTACTTGATGACCTTAAGGAAAAGAGAAGATACTGGAAATTTAAAGAGGAAGCACTAGATCACACCATCTGGAGAACTCACTTTGGAAGAGGCCACAGACCTGTCGTAAGACAGACTACAGAATGATGAAATGCAGTTGCAAAACAGTGGTATGTTATACTTACATGATTTTTATAACATACTTTTTAAATCAAACATATTTTATATACAGCCTCAGGGTCAGCACCTACCCCCAGCAAAAAATTCTGGGTGCGCTCCTGCTGCTATTTTTCCCGATAGCAACTATTTGCACCAGCAAATTGGACTTACATCTAAGGAAGGAACTAGTAAAGTGCTATATTTGGAGCATAGTGTTCTATGGTGCTGAAACTTGGACACTTCGGAAAGTAGATCAGAAATACCTAGAAAGTTTGAAATGTGGCGCTGGAGAAGGATGGAGAAAATCAGTTGGACTGATAATGTGAGAAATGAAGAAGTATTACAAAGACTCAAGGAGGAGAGGAATATCTTACAAACTCTAAAAAGAAGGAAGGCTAACTGGACTGGTCACATCTTGCGTAGGAACTGCCTTCTAAAACAAGGAAACAGTATTTTGGTATACACTTTGTAAAAGTGTTTCTTTTCATGTAAATATGTTCATACAATTTAATCATGCAATTAACACCTTTCAAATTAAATTATGAAAAAAGGATAATTCCAAAGTAATGTTGTGTACCACCAGACAAACCTCTGTACCACCAGTTGAAAAGCACTGCCCTGTGACGTCCTCATGCCACAATTCACGTACACATCAACCTCATTCTCCAGCTACCAGCTGACTATTTCTTGATGTAGGCAGTACAAAAAAGAAACAACTGCACCCACACCCAAACCTCCAGTGGTGGAAGCCAAAATCAGCATGCAATCCCATTCTAGACAATCTAATATTTCTCACACTCTATTACACTTTATGAACAACCCCAGACCCATGCAGGCAGGGAGAGACAGTGTGAGAACAAAAATCTTACACGCCACTTAATTTAATGGTAGAAAGATACAATACTGAATTATATATTGCATTTTCTACAATATATTCTTGAGGACACTTCAGAAACTGTAATCAGGTAAGGCATTTTGATATTTTCTTCTGTGTTTTGCATAAGGTTACCCAAGATCACAGTATATGCAAATTAAACTGATCACTCAGAAAATGATTACTTTCAAAGACAGACTAAGGAAGAGAATACGTACTCGACATTACTTAGAAAATCTAGGAACACTATAAAAAATGCATTCACAAACATGGTAATGGTGTATTTATTTTATATTGAAACTATACAGCTAGATAATCACAGCTGAAAAAAAAAACCAACACAAACATCAAGACACTCACAAAAATCACACAGTTGCAACTAAAATCACAGCAGATAACTGTAACATTCTGGGCTGACTATCAATCAGTTGTATAATTTCTCTTCTACACAATCTAGTAACAGGATATGAAACAGAAATAAACAGATTCTAATTCCTCATAAAAACAATTACTGAATTCAAAGCTGTGACACAATGAGGAATGTCCATCAGGAAAGTCTTAAACTGGAAATATATGTAATAATACTATTTTACAGAAATTTAATGTGTGCTACAATCATTGTAACTGGTAAATACGGCATATCCACCTAAATCTTAATGAAAAAATGATATACATTACATTTCTTGTAATGGAGTTCATACTGTCTTATATTATTATGACTCCGTATATTAAAACTACTACTTTTTACATAGAAGTTATACTGAGTCATGTGTTGGTTATGAGATTTTGTAAAAATGTACAAAATTCATTATGTTAAACCTCTCACAAATTAGAGTAGGAATGGTTGTTTCCACAGAAAATAAAGCAATTGAACCAAAGTGTCTTTATAACTAAACACGGCAGATAATATCAGAAAACACTCACTCTAATTAAACAAAGAAGTATGACTGTTCAATGGGATTCATCAACAACTTGGTTCACACTTCAGACAAAATACAACACATGTACACATGACATTTACATCCTAGATGGCAGTGTTACAGAGCCTGTGTGGGGTGAGGAGAGGTGGAGTGTTCCTGTGTGTAGGTCTGGATGAATCAAGGCTCCATTCACAATGAATCAAGGATAAGAAACAAACCAGGCATACTATTTTCTTATTTATCATCATTGTGGACCACAGCCCAGCAAATTGGTTAAAAGGGCTGGACATTCAAAAAGCTTGTGACTCTCACAATGTAATGACTTTCATGCCCAAATTCCCCAATGCCCCATTATGCGAGAAGCATGGTACTTCAGGCATTTGTTTATTGAGCGATACCAACATACAGCTAAAAGAGTGCTTCAATTTTCTGCAGCTCGTCTGAAAGTCATCTGATACATCATTTCATATTATAATGAACAATTTTGATACTAATGTCCAGTAAAAATATTGCTAAAATTACTAACATATGAATAACAACATCAGGAAATATGTGTTGCAGGGATCTTAGTGTCCAGTTGCAGTTTTAAGAATACTATGAGAAAATACAGTGGAAGATTTGTTACAATGAGCTGAGACTAACAACAGTGCATTATCACTGAGATGCAATGATGTGAGAATGACACACACTGAAGATACAAAGAGTTTTCCCACAGTATCTGCTGCAACTTTAACTACTTTCATGTGAATGATAAAGAGTCAAACACATAGGAAGGGGATGTACTGTACACTGGATTTTGAGCAGTTACAAGTATCAGTCCAAGTATTGTCCTTTCTGTTTCATTCCTCTCGGCAAGTATTCAGGCTGACACAAATATCCTGGAGGCTTGTGTGAGTGCTGAGTGTTACTCACCACACTTGAGTTCCACACTGTGACTTCACATGTAAATTCAAACACTTTTTTCTTTGGAATATTTGCAACCGAGATAAAATGATTCTTTTCCTTTCTTCCAAAAACCTTTCTTATGGCAAGAATTATACATCATTCTGGCTTAGGACTCAGATAATCAAACATAATACTGCACATTATTTTTCAGAAACTAGTACACTTGCTGTTAAAATACTGAACCATGAAGAATTATTCCTAACATGACAGTGAGATGCAGATGCCATGAAATCAATACAGTACTCAAAGTATACTAAGCTAGCCACAACATAAAACACACTTACATAAAATGAGGTCACGGAGATAAGTTAGTACCTACAAGCCAAATTATCGTTCTCAGATACCCAAAACATGCATTCAACCAAACACACAAAAAGTACATCATTCATAACATATTAAAATTAATATTGGTAATAATCATTTGACACAGTTTGTAAATTAAAAAAGGTAATTATAGAATTTCAAAACGTTATAAAATATATGGCAAAGTATCTTACACATTTCTCTTAAAATTATTTCCTAACTCTACAAGTCAGTACATGAGCGTGAAACATTAATGCAAAATTTTACCATCATTATGAACTACACATTTTCTTGATTATTGGCACTAATCCTTGTCAAACGAGGCAGGAATGGAAACACAAAAATAAATATAAGGAACACAGACTACTTTTTTTGATTTGTATTCAACTTACATACAATCACTCAGTTTACACACACTGACATTCTAAATTCTGACCTGATCCCATGCACTGCGAACCACCTTTGCGAGGTGTACACATTCACACACACTCAACCAGTCAGGAACAAGTGTAAATCATACAAGCACATAACATAAAACTCCAAGTTAAAACTGTGACCTTGGAGGATAGATGAGCACAACAGCCTTGTGGAGCGAGTCAAACACCACCCTGATTCACACCCTCCCAATGTGGTGGGAAATGCAAACATGATAGTTGTTGATTATCATATGTGCAAAATGTCTTCAACTATTACAATATAAGACTGACAATCTATTTACAATATATGTCTATGGGGTGTAGTGATTTTCATGAGTACTGGAGATAACTATGCTAGGCATACCAACTATGTACACTGAAAAATTTTCCCATTGTACGAGAATTACAATGCTATAATAAATACTGGCATGTTGCTCATCTTATACCCAAGAACACAGTATGACACATGACACCATGATTATGATGAGTCTTTACAGTCTTAATTCCATTTCTAAGTGTATTTGTTCAACCCCAGTGTTTAAGGCCCACAGACAGTATAGGTACCCCACCTAGAAAACATTTTGCTGCAAAATGCATGGCACTGACACTGCATCCCTTCTAACAGTGACCGAGATGAAAGGGGTGCAGCACTATTCTGGTGATTGTTTTCATGGCTGATGACCTATATGTTTCATGAATTATGAGAGTGAGCAAGACAGAGGGATTACCTCTGGGTAGTGAGAGGTTCATACAAGATCAGTACTACATATGCTATTAAACAGAAGACAGTAATTCGTCATATCCGGAGACGAGGTAATAACTGGCACAAGAAAGAGAGCAGGTGCTGCTGAAGACTTGTGGAGTGCGAGTATGAGATCATGTTAGTGCCAATTCCTTGCCTCTTCTCTTGACCACACAAACTGCAGGGTTCTCACTCACCACACAAAAAAAAATGTATGGGATTCTACATGTGTATGTGTGTGTATGTGTATGCTGTGTAATTTGAGGGGCACCTAAAACATGGAGCTCTTCTTGCTTGGCCATTCTACTGCTCCTCCTCACTCTCCTCCCCCTCTTGTCCATACATGTCTGCCAACTTGTCAAACCGCGGCCCCCATGCTCCAAGATAATCAAAGTCTTGCTCGTTGTCATCAGTTCCTACAACAAAATGGACAACGTCCAATCAATTCAAATTGGTGTGTCTCGCACTCAACATTCATGTAATCAATTTACAAATTCTTCTAATGTTTCATTTTAGAAAAAAGGAAAAAAATCTCACGTTAACTTTGTATAACCTTGCTCATCAAGGAATAAACACTGCCTCAAATGCATTTCAAACGGTTCTTCAAGTCACAGTACAACTCTCAAAGTACTAACTGTTAGCTTTAAGAATAGCAAATTTATGTTTTTTTAAGATGCACAAAATAACTAACTGGTGGAGCCGAGTATTTGAGAAGCGGAAAGCAGCTCAGTTTGTCAGGAAATCCCTTTTCCTTGCACAAAATCACAATTTTCATTACCACTTCTAAAGGGCCTGCCACTGTAAAGTATCCAGATCCAGTTTAATCCAGTCCAGACACTAACACTATTTCTTGAAGATCCACTTCATATTATCCCGACATCTACACCTACGACTCCAAAGTGGCTTTCTTCTTTTAGGTTAAAGCAGTCCTCATTTAACACTGTCCCAGACAACAATGATTTGCTTTTACATTCACAAATTTTAGTGACAAAAGATATGATACATGTTGCTCAGATCAGATTAACTTTGTTTTTGCAGGCAATTAATGTGATCTTCAACAGCCAGACTCTCAGGTATAATTAATTAATTCTCAAAACAAAACTGTTTGCTTGCCACACATCATCCAAAGCATCTACTGCTGCTTCTGTCAAATGTTTTTTACAATGTGATGTGACAGCTTACCTGAGGCCAGAGAAGAAAGGGATCCAGCAGTGCTACCACCTCCTTCGTATGCATAATTTCGGAGATCATCAAAAGGTGGAGCATTTGGATCAGCATCAGCGCGTTTCTTGTGCTCCTCAATAAACACACCCACATTTGGTTCTGGGCCCACAGGAGGGACTACAACAACAGCAACAATTGAAAATATTCTGAAATATTACTCTGCTAATGATACTGATTTCTAAATGTAAAATTGTTTTTGTTAAGTCAAAGCACAGTAAGTGGATATAGAAGATGTGTTTATTCAAACAAAAATTATTGATATACAAAGTGATTGAATGTGTATTAAATCTTGTAAATTATACTGCCATATGTAAATACAACATGTGCACAAAAGTAAGTAACTTTTGAATTGTCTCCAAAAACTAAGTAGCCATCTTGCAATGAAACCTAATCTATACTTATTGTGAAATGCTGGTCCCATAATTATAACCATCTAAGTAACTGCAACCACTTTTATTTCTTAGTGCATAAATATAACACGGCTTTTTACTGGAATTTCTTCCCTACTACCTCAGTTACTTTTGCCTGTAAGAGTGTGTGTGTCAACTGTGAAAGTTTTGCCTTTCAAAGCCCAGTGGTAACCATCAGTAAGCAACACTAAGATACTGCATTTTGCCATACACTGTATTTGTGTGTTTCATACAACTCTCAAAATAAAAATAAATTATTTCCCTAAGCATAATTTACCCAGTCGTCTGTATAGATGTTATGGACTCTGTTCTCTGTGAGGTAGGAACTGAAGTTTTATACATACATTTCCACCGACTGCCAGTCTGCGAAGGGTTAACCCTTCTAATACTGTAAAGCTGTAATTAAGTTGTATATCCAAAACTAAATACAACCCCTTACATTTTAATTTATCCATTTGGTTCACTCAAAATGTTGTCTGTACTTTATGGACATCTCCATGGTTTATGTATTAAGTCCTGGCAACCTATGGTCACTATTATTTTTGGCAGCGGAGTGCTTCACAAAGACAGTCCACATAACTTACTAGTAATAGCATGATATATGTGAATTCAGGTGGGCTTTCTTCACATTTAAAAAAATGCAGAAATGTTGTGAGATATGAAGTCTTCACAACAGTGAAGATTTTGACAATGATCTTCAGGATTACAATATTATGTAGTCTGGTGGGTGATTACCAACATTGCATAGGAACCTGCTGCTTCCATCTTCACGGTAGAAAAGGTATCGATACCAGACTACATTGTTACATGTCCCGAAAGACAACAAACTAAAATGGACATGTTATATTCTCACTGACATTGGATATGGTTTTGACATGGTATTTTGCAATCTAGACATACATTTTGTCTAAAGTGATGGTGTTTGAAAATTCAGCAGAATTAAAATTCCTTTACAAAGGTCATGAGACAAGTGATACTTACAGGGCAATTTAGCAGGCATTTCAGGCACGGGGCCCCCAATGGGTATCTGCAATGGTGTAATATCAAATGCTGTCATATCATCCTCGCCACCACCCTCATCATCATAATTAATGATGTTCTCACGCACATCATCATCTGGTCCTGGGTATTTGATGTGTGCTTCACGCCGACGGTTGTATACAACAAACACCAATACCAGGACTGTAAGAAAGAGAAGAAAGAAGTAATGAACACAACAGCTATAAATTTGCTTGAAACAAGAAGTGAATGAGTAAGTGAGATTTGGGGTTCTCATGATGGTGACTATAAAGGCTGCTATGTTCTGGGATATGATGCTCTGGGGCCTGGTAAATGTGTATGGACACTTCAGAGGACTGTGCTGCCATCTGCATTAGGGTACATAATAATGATGGTGAAGGCAGCAGGAACCTTTGAAATTTTGGTACACTTGCACCAGACTACATAGAATCACATCCCAGAACACAGCAATTGTCAAGTTAATGACTAGCTTCCTCCTGTCTCACTTAAAAGCAGAAACAATACAAGTGCTTCTTTCTACTATTTCATGCCATATTCACAAATGTGCCAAATTTCTGAATGAAATTACTCAACAAAAACAGCAAGAAGAATATTTGTTACCTGGACACAATATTTAAATGGGCATGTTCAGGGGACTTGCCATTTCTGTAGTGGAAAATTTACTGTAATAATATGGGTAATGTTTATACTTTGTTTACATTCAGTATTAAGCTAAGTAGTTCTGATAGAGATAAATTAAATTAAATTAAATTAAGTTAAATATACCCATATATCAGACACAAATTCCAGGAATACAGAATACAAAGTTGCATACTAGTGTACTATATGCTTGCCACTTTGCTGTGGATGTATACAAACATAATTTTATATGCACTGAAACTAAGTCCATACACATTTAAATTGGGAGTATGAAAACTTTTGCAGAACAGACATATGTGAGCTAGCAGACATATCTTAACTTGTTTACCAATTAACAGCATGCTGGACAAACCAAGAACTGGTGACAAGTGCCTGCACCAGAGTTGGCCTTAGGGAGGAAAGTTGAAGGGAACTGGACTGAAAGGAGGGATGACTTACCCTTGCTTGTATTCCCTTACTCTCTTTTCTGAAAACATCACTACATGAGATCCTTTGGGATGATGCTTCTATATTCTGAACCAAATCAAGTAATTAATACATCAACCAACAAATGCCCTTAATAAAATACCATTCACATCAAGTATAAAACTCCTACATGTTTTGGCACCGGGGTGCCAAAACATGTAGGAGTTTTATACTTGTTCATGAATGGTATTTTATTAAGGGCATTTGTTGGTTAATGTGTTAATTGTAAGAATATGCACAGTATCAGTAAATATAAAATTTGTAAATCAAGTAACTTGTAAACTAGTGTAAAACATATTAATTGGCAAGTATATATACTACGAATTTATTCACTACATCACAGTAATGATGAATGTTTCTTGACTGAACTTCTGTAACTGACTTGCCTGAACTGCATCCTTTGTATGATGGATCACAGATCACCCCTACAACATCAGTTTGTGTATGAGCTGCTTTTAAGATACTGAAATGCACTGCTATTTGTCACTCATGATTTCTTGGTCATGCTCTATGGGAGACAATTCATAAAAATAATGCCATACCTTGCTACTTTCATTTCCTTCCTATGAACAACAAAGAGATGTAAAGAGATAAATTGCATAAACAACCACAAGTGCTGCACCTACCTGCTACAGGAGTGTGAATTCTTACCCATCTGAGACACTAACAGCTGTAGTACAGTGTTGAAAAAAGTGAGGCATATCGAAGTAGAAACAGAAATGCATGGGACAGTAAAAATTAAAAGCATATATTGAAAGGTAGGAAATAAAAAAATTCCATTTAAAATTACAAGTTAAATAACAAAACCCATTCTAAATTTTAAAAAATTAATTCCCACTACATAACAATGGAAATTTAATGTTTCTAAACATAACAAACGAAGAATGTCTTACATTTCTGCCAGTCTCAGATTTAAAGGCTGTGTTCTCAACACAACCTCACCATATGAAAGAACGTCTATAACGTACAGTGTTAATTCTATTCATTTGGTCTGAAAACTTTGAAACATAATGAAATTTATAGAAAAAATTAGTATTATAAATTTATTTCAGAAACAAGCTAAAGTGAGAAACTGACTGGGGAATAATGTCTAAAAATATCACTTGCAATTTGAAATATCACATTACATTCACAGGAAATACAGATGTTACATGAATGGGGCAAAACTTTTGCAGAATAACTATGTGTGAAACATGACATGTGTTAAGACAAACTATAGCAATTTTGGAACTTTTGTACTTAGAACTTAATTTTCCAACCAATATACGAGTAAACACCATACTAATACAGAATAAACAAATCTTTATATGAACCATAGACAAGAAAACTGACTTGAAAATTTAATATACCTGCATTTGCCTGGAGTAGTACGAACTTAGCCAAAAGGCTTCTTTTTATAAATTTACAGTTAAAGCAAGAATTATAAACATACATTTGCAAAAGAAAAGTATTCCTCTTTTGCTAAACATGTCCTAACACCTTATGGATTGGTTTGGTGTCACAATAAAATGAAACCAAAATCAGTTAAGAACAATTAAATTAAAATAAAAGAACTTACTGAGCAATAAAATCAGACAGATTATGATGGCTATGATGAAATCTGTCGATGGTTTAATGATTCCTGATTCAAGTAGCTCCAGTTCACAGTGCAGTCCTGTGAAGCCTGAGGGACAAAGGCAGGAATAGCGGCGCTCATCTGCATGATCCCGGCACTGCCCACCATTCTGGCATGGGTGCCATTCACACTCATCCTCATTCACGCACTCTACACCTTGAGCGCGGAACCCCACTGGACATCTAATGGCCCATACAGACATATCAACATCAATTACCTTGGGATGGGGGTAGGAGAGTGAGGATGGGTAAACACTGCAGCACATATGTTACGACACAGACAATGGGAGCACCAGAAGCAGGAAACAAACATGCAGGCAGGAGACTGACAAAAAGGAGAAATGTAAGACACAAGTCTCTGTTCATACAAATAGCATAGTAAATCCAAGATTACATGTGTAAGTGGCACACTGTCTCAATTTTAGAAAAATTCTCATGTAACATGTTGACATAGCAAAAAGCGAAACTAACCAGCATTTCTCTTCTTTGAACAGGGAATCCCTTTTCAATGGATTCAAACTTGCAGCACAAGAATTACTAAGAAGTTCATCCATAGGGAACAAGATCCTGGAATTTACCATATTATGACCCATGAAAAGAATTAACAGTTGGTCTGATCTAAATGAACAGCACTGTTAAATATGGGATTTCAAGTTTTTATGGCAGTAAACATTTAGATCATTGTCTTGCGGGTTATGAAACAGCACAGTCTTGTTGGTAGCTACCTTCACGACACAGGCAGTGGGTTCCTCCAAAAAGTTGGTAATCACCTACAAGACCGCATGGCATCATCACCCAGGAGACTACAATCATAAGAGTTGCAAAGGCATCAAATGATAAAAATTTTTTGAATGATTTGACTGTTGTATACACACTTCTCCTGCCACATTTTCACTTTGAAGTTAAATCATTCAGGCAATTTATAAGCACATAAATTAAAGAACAGACGCTTGAATTCTTACATTTCTAGTAATATTACTTACCATACAACAGGCACATGCATGGAGCTACAGGTTTGGGTTGGTTAGACTTACTAAGGATGATGAGTAGGCAAACCAGGATGGCTGCAAGTGCACCCATACTGAGTTTGAGTGTCTGGCCCTCTTGAACCAGCTCGCAGTTCTCCCCCCAGAAGCCCTCAGGGCACACACAACGGTAACGCATGTGAGGATCCTCATTGATGCATGTGCCCCCATTCAGACATGGGCCCTCCAGGCACTCATTCTTGTCTGTACAGCCTTTTCCATCAGGAGCTACGATCCGACCCTCTCCACAGCTGCATGCAGCCATAAGCAATGTTATGTTGGGAAACCGCAACATTTCAAACACATACCCAAGGCTAACATCTTAATTAGGAATGTGCTAATGTCAGTTCTGTATCAGTAATAAGCAACCACATGATCCTTTTTTTATACTTTTCGCTCATGTACAAAGTGTAATATTTATTCCTCAGTTCTTTATTTATTGTATTCCACTGAGTCTCTTTCAATACTTATAAATTATTTAATGTCTATGGCTATATTGTGAATATCCATGGAACTACAAAACAACTACTACAGAAATGCCAAAACCAACCTACCTAAAATTCTATAGAATGATGGCCACACATATACTATTTATTATATGGATCCAAATGTGGGATGTTAATGAAAGAACAAATGACAAGAATGAAGGTGGAAAAATGCATTTTTTTTCAGAGCAGCCACAGGATGCAGAATGGCAGAACACAAAACAGAATGCCAATAATAAGAGGACTGGGAATAACATGTACCAATATAACAACACAAACAACTGAAAGAAACAGAACTGCTCTATCAACACAAACTGAAGGGTAGAAGATGTGGGGAACATCCACCAAAGTAATGAAATAGTTTCAATTCCTGTAACCTAACCACTCCAATCCTTAGTCCTTACTCCTTAAATTTTGTCGCTGATGATGACACACTATTTTGATACTTAAAAAACCTATATACGTACTGTATTTTAAATAAAAAATTTGATACCAAGCAGAATTGTTTAAATCTTTCACAAGTCAAAGTTTTCAACCATCACATACTATTATGAAACTCAAAACTTATAAGCACACTTTTATGATATTTTTATTTCAAATTTAGGGTGAACTAAACCTCAGACAGGCACTTGCAGAAGAGAATACCAGACACATAATTCCTGTTGTGAAATTTGCCAATGTGCAGCTACTGTTGCTCTTTATTAAAGTATTATATGATCTGCTTGCCTTCTTCAGCAATGTTTCTGCAGTGCTTGCTTATTCAAGAAAGTGCAATCCCCTTTTCATGTTTAATTTATGTGCATCATTAGAAACCAGCAAGTAAACAGACACAGTCCATGACTTAAAATGACTTAATTCATCAATGGGAATACCACTCATGAACACACATACAAAAATTCCAGAGTTCAATTATTCGTCATGTGTTGAGCAGTTTCTACATGGTGATCAGGTCCAACGGAGTTATTAGTCACAAAAAGACTTTAGTATTTTGAGCTCAAATTAGTGATTGTGGAATACAGTAAAAACAACAATATTACTGGTGGAAAACATCAGAGTAGACAAGTGATAAACATGTTAAAACAATGAAGTAAAAGCTATTTAATTTTACTGTCCTACACAACACAGACCTCCAAAAATCCAAACATTCAATGGTCTCAACATTCACACAGGTCTTACTGTAACACAACAAGAAATGTTCTTTCTTGCATCAACACTTTGAGTGGTGGAGCAACGTTGGTATCCAACATCACTCAGGACATGACAACTTATTTAATGTTATGTGTGTCAGTTAGATAAAAACATAACTCATACTTGAGTCCCTCAAAGCCTTCAACTTCAGGAGAAAACTTTTCTCAACTTAAAGAGGTATTTATGAATTGAAAAGCTAGAATTCTATACATTAAAATGGCAATAAATGGTTGTATGGTTCGTACATGATTAAAAGTAAATTAGTGTAAGCCCAGTGCTTACTATTTTTATGTCTTTTTGTTATATTGAAACAATATGCTGAACCATATTTCCTGTTATTAATTGGTACAACTGGATATTCTTATTTAGAAATTGACAGTAATGCATAATTTACAAGATGTGGTACTGTAAACATGTGTATGAGTACTTATACCACACTACTGAAAAGTTACATTTTATTTATTAATATGAATAATATCAATGGTATTGACAAAAATCTGAAAATTAACAATCCTGAGTTTCATCTATTTTCTACAATACTTTCTACAATAAATTTTGTTCTCAAGGTTAAAAAAATAAGACACATGAATGTGCCAGAAGGTATATGTCAAATGAAAAATATGTTGAAGTGTGTAGAGCATTCTCTTCTGCACTGAAGGGTTAACACAATAAAGTAAATGATAAATGAATGTTCAAATGGCTGCAGAAATAACTTCTTATAAACAGATTACCACTGTTGTACAAGGGGGGGAAAAAATGAACATCTATGGCTCTAGATGTCAAACAGATTGCTCTCATATGTAAATACATACAAATATAATGTCGTATATAGTGCCCACTACTGCAAATACAATGCAAAGTAAAAAATTAACGAAATTTGTAGTTTACTGTAAAAGCGATGTTGACAGCAATGAAAAATAGCAGACTTAAATAACATAAATCTTGCCTCAGTTGCATACTGTTGGTTTTTGTTTTTCAAGTAGTGCTATATACTGAGTATAGGACGTAACGATTAATCATGAATAAGCAGCATGTGGAAACTTATGGACCACAGGATTCAATAAACTGAAAACAAGGGTGACTGTACAGAAAAATAACATCTTTCATTACAATGTGACTACTCTTATCAAAGACTTTAGTTAAAAACAAAGACTCTTATTTGGAACTGGCACCAAGTAGAGATGTGATAGTGATAAGTTTATCAGAGCGTCCATCTGAAACAAACAGTCACCCTGAAGATGGAAGAAGCACATTCCTACGAAACGCCGGGACAAATGTATTATCCTACATTGTGTAACAGCTGAGAATACCATCATTTGAGGATATAACAGTTATTTGTAATAAAAGAACAGTTCTGTATTATATGTAGAATAATACAGTATTTACACCAATTTTTAATTAAGTGTATCAGACAATGTATCATACAAATTATTACACTGTACACTTACGTGCACTCATATTCATTCCAGAGATCAACACACTCGAATGGATCAGAGCATATGACATTGGCACAGGGTTTGTTAGAAGGACAGTGCCTTTCTAAGTTGCGTGCCATGGTGGCCTGTCCCCACTGAGTTCCATTCATTGCAGGGGGGAGGGGCAGATGCTTCCCTTCTAATCTTATATCATCCAGACAGCCTGAAACACCACAAAATTATGTCAACATGTGCTATAATTCACATTAACATGATGAAGTTGACAGTAGAACATCTGTGTTATTAATTCACTGTAATGATTTTAAAAACATCAGTGGCCCAAATAGCAAAGAAATGATTATGTACACACTGGTGAAAGTACCTGCCCATTGTCCAAGAAATTTTAAATGCACTGCAAGGAACAAACACTGAGTTATTCTTAACAGCATTTATTGTTAAATTCTACCTAAATTTTGACAGGTCCATTGTTAAAGCAGAATGGTTTAATCTCCACTTTTATAGTTTAAACAGGCCACACATTTGTAGATGTCATTGTCATTGTCGTTGTTATTATTATTATTATTTATTTATTCATTCAATAAAATGTTTAAACAGCAGCTACTTTAGATATTAGCCACACACAAAATTAAAGCAATCAGATTATGTGAATTCTGAGACTTATATTTGTTTACATTTTCAATAGTAGTTAGTAAAGACTACCTTTCTGATAGTCTGCATAGACCTCAAATGTACGAACACCAGTGTACTCAGCTTTCCCACCAGCATAGACTCCTTCCTGCTTATCCACAAGGAGCCACTGGTGACCCTCAAACAGGAATGTTTCATTGTACCTCCGGCCTTCACCTCCATCCAATTCCAGAGTTGCTGCAGAACCATACCTTGAAACCTGTTGATATGAAATTATCAATGTAGTTTATGTTTTTAAATATTTTATCGTGTCACTTGATAGTGTACAGTCCCAAATACAAAATGTTCATGAAAATCTATTTGGTAGTTTCAAATATGAAACATGGCCATATAGATATTATCTCCCCAGAATGTGCTGACTTTATGACTTTTGTACAAGGAATGCATAACAACAAACATATCAAATTCAAAAGCTGTAAGGGCCATTGCTGAACCTTCCCACTAGTATCTGTTGTAATGTAATTCCGACTTTTCACTGATGAATGAGCTAACTTGTGACGTCTCAACAACCTCTGATCAGTGCTACTTCTCTTTTTTCACTGTCTTATTATCATATTTTCTCACATAAAAGTAAAAGGTATTTCGTGTAAAGTTGCTTATCTAGCACATTTCAACTGACAACAAACACTAGTCAAGAAATGTATTCATAGTTTAAATGTGATAATATAGCAGCAGTATTCCACAACTGTATTTTAGAGGTATGTAGTTCAAATTCTGGCTCTGTTCTTGGTGACTGTGACTGGAACAGTATTTTCAAATTGGCCATAACAACATACTTCCAAATCCATTTTCCCATCTGACTGAGCACAGCTATTATTAATGGTATAAGAGACACAAAAGTTTCTTACCTTAGCTGTGTGCCACTGTCCGTCACCTACAGTTATGGCACTTAACCAGATGTCCTTCTCTTCCGTTCGCAGGCTGTTTAGGTTGTAACGGAAATGAAGTCGACTGTCCTTGATCTGCAGCAAAGAAGAGACATTCTTACGTTTAACTAACACATACACAAAATGGCAAAATGAACAAGATATCAGATAATACACAGACAAATAAATATACAACAAACATACATTTTACACTAAAATGTAAAATGTGTGTTTGCAACTATCACACCATTCTAGAACTGATACAAAAACAATGTCACTACGTAGAACAGCTGTGCCCCCATACCTGTGACAGACAAGCAGAATTTAAGTTTCTGTGTGAAAGGCTGTTATGTCGTAAATGTCAGAAGATTGTTACTCTTAACTTTCACATTAAAAATAACCTGAAAATTATAGGAGGAAAAAGGCTTTTCAGAAAGAATAAATGTGTAAATTTGTCTTTAGCTACAAGTTAACATGTTTTAAAACAAGCAAAACTAGACTTGATCATTGTTATTAAACAAAGTATGCAGTTTATGTCATGTAAGTTACAGAACACACACAAAAAATTCCTTTTCAATCGCATAATTTTGAATAAATAATAGCATTGATCACTCTCATTATCTAAGTGTGGCATGATTAACTATGGAAGAGATATTAAATGCCATTGGTGTGTTGCATTTTAAGACCCTGAAGCATGAGATAGTATAACTGTATTTTCTAGACCACAAGAGGCACTCACTCCATGCACCCCCCCCCCCCCCCCCAAAACAGAAAATAATGTATAAAATTCTCCTCCATCTTAGGGTTTGAAGTTGCATCACTGTGCTCAACGCAACTGAGATTCCTCTGTTTGCATGCTAACACAAACATTCATCCTTCAAAACACTAATAAAAGGAACCAAAGCAAACATTACAGTTCCTTACCTCGAGAATTCCATACTCTCGATTGTGTTGATCACTGACTCGAAACAGTTCACCGTGTTCCTCTCTCGTCCGGAACCGCAGCTGTATTTGTGTAGAAAAGCGGTCTGGTTCAAAGGAGAGTGCATATTTGACGTAACTTTGAGGTTTGAATGTTGTGGGGACTGTAGCAGTGATGCAGCCTGGACCTGTCCAGCCCGGTTTGCACTGACAACGGGCCTCTGAGAAGCTTCCCACACACATGCCATGCTCCCAGCAGCGGAATGTGGATTCTTGTGTGTTGCACACATCTTCTGTCTGTGGGCAGCCTGCCAGACTGTTCCGGGAGAGGCCTGGATTTGCTAGGTCATAGAGCTAGACACAGCAGTTTTAATTATTGCGTTTGCAAACATTGCTAGCATGACAAACATACAGCCAACATGCATGCAATTTAGGGAAGAGCCATGAAAAACACTTAGTTTTGATTCTTATCTATTACACATCTTCCTGCTGCATTAGCAAGTACTGTCGATCACCTGCCTGATGCTCAGTTATTTCCAGTTCTGTCTGGATAAATGATCTTCTTACCACTGCCAGAAATATAATTTCAATTTCACATACATAGGTGTGCACTTGCATGCACACACAAACACACAAACAAACACACATACAAACACACACACACACACACACACATATGCACAAACATTCACTAAAAGTACAACATACTAATCTATTTCCTCAATGAATTTCAAAATTTCTTCTCCTGAATGACAGTGCTTATGTTCCATAGACACCATAATGCAAACAGCAGGGTGATTAATACTCATGGTAAACACAAACGGTAATTTTTATGTTACACCACAAACAAAATATGAAATACCACATATCAAAGCAATCATTAAAGATCCTCACATGACAGTCATAAATGTCAAGACACTACTTCATGTTCATGTATAAGTTACTATTAATTTACCTTGCTGTTGTGGAATACATTTTTGATACATCCATCAAAGCCTTTGCCCACAGGCATATACTGCCAGTGGTAATGTGTGGGGTCAAATTGTTCTACATAAAGTCCTCCAAGCTGCAAAGGTGCATTCACATTCAGGTACTCATTGAAAGGTGGCACTATGTCATGTGCCTGACAACTTGAGTCATCCAACTCAGGGGTGTGTGCCATCCTCTAACTCAGCGACATCTGCAGATTTACAGTAGTCAACCACTAGCCGAACATTCTGAAATGACAATGTTGTTGCTCATTCTATAAATGTTTTCATGATATGGCTTCCATGGTACCAAAGTTGTGGTTTAATCATATGTTTTCTGTCAGTTGTGTTTGGCAAGAATTCATAATTATGAATATATTGTAATTCCTGCACTGCAAATAATATGTGGATTTCCATGTCCAGTGCTTCAGACACTCCTTACATCTGCATAATCTGGGTTGACATGATCATGCACTGTTATTCATACCTATGATACACATGCAGAGCTTGGGGTCCTATTCCAAGCATGGTCCACTTGGGGAACAGTGGATGGAAGGATCCTGTTGGAAATGGTGTGCCTATAGGGTATAGTAGCCACCTGAACATGTTCTCCAGCTGTGAACTTAATCTACATCTTTGGATAACAGCCTGGTGGTTGTCCATTGCACTACAGCCATTGTCTGAAAGCCTTCTTGTGGTGGGTTTCTCTGTCTACAATTTTTGGTTTGCACAATGTCTTGACCCACTTGACAATAGCTGTGAGGACAGCTTGACGCCAAGACGGACAGTCTCTGAAATGCTGGACATGAACTCCACAGTCACAGAGACTTCATCACATACAGTAACTGTGATTGCTCCAAATCAAATGAAACAACTGATGTTACATCACTGTGTGTACCTGACAAAATTGTTCCACAATGTGCCCCCTCACAGTGGATTTGTTTCTGCCATAACTGTGAAAGGGTTAATATGTTACAATCTATCAGAAATATTCACACAAAATGTGATAGAAAAAGAAAATTTCTGTTTTTAACACATAATAAACTTCCACATCATACACGTGTTTCTCTCTGTGAAGACTTCCAGTGTCAATAAATTACCGGGGGTTGTCTTTCATCTCTGTCTTCAAGCTCTTACTCTCTATAAATGTTCCTTCATTTCTTCATATTCTTCATTATTATTGCACACAAATTGATATGTCCATTCTACTGAATACATGGTAAAACTGTACAGACACTGGAACTCACATGTATGAAAGATGCTACCAATTAGGAACACCTTCAATATAAGAACTCTGTTCTTACAATAACATTTCTTTTCTCCAATCATTCATACCTCTGTATCCCAGAAAACATCAATTCTATGCCATTCACCATCATCCAAAGTATGTTTAGTTTTCACTCTTAGTTCCAGAGTTCCAGAACCAAAATCTATAAGCAATCTAGGCATGCCTCTTTCTAGTTCCAGAGAGATAAAATCTGAAATAAAGTATAAACATATCTTACTAATATTAATAATCTCCTATGATACAAAACATAATCAATTTACATATTTAGTTCTATATTCACAAATTTATAATTCATAATTTATTTATTTAATAATGCAATATTATCCAAATATGCAGAGGCACATTAAGAATGCAAGCACAATAAACCAAGTTATTTTTTGAGTGAATGGTATCATTACTGCTTTAGATAAAATCATCTCTCTTTCACTGGTCAGACTACTGTAACATCACCACATAGTCACTAACTCAAGGCCAAAGATATGATATGCAGACAGTACCAATACAGATGAGAGGACCTGTCTGCCAGAATGTAAACTTCTACACGCAGTTAATTAACACAGAAACAGTCATATCAGAAGTTTAAAATAAACACAAATATAAAAAAAAAGTGAGTGATGACAAAGATATTACAAATATGTGGGCCTACATAAGAAAGTAATGATTTACCTGAAACCAGGACTTCATCTGTTTCTGGAGGAACTATTGGTCCATTGTAAAGCAGCAGGCCATCTGCTTTTCTTGTAATGAATTCTAGACTAAGATGGGAGTTGTCACACATGTCAAGTGGTGGATACCAAGCCCAACCACTGCCACGGAAACTCCGTGCAGTCTGCTGGCATCGAGGGCCATTGTAACCACTTGGACATGAACAACTGGAAGATAAAGCATTATGAAATTACACTTCCCGAGAACCCTCTACCCATCGTCATGAGTATATAACAGTTAAATTAAAAGAACAAACAGCTAAAAAAAGGTCAGTTTCCACAATTAACCTACCATCTCTATTCACAAACAGAATATAATGTGACATGTTACCATATTACTGGTACTTCATAAAATTATAGTTGATTTATATTATTTTGTGTTATATGGAACAACTCAGGAACTGATACCAGTATGCAAAGAAATAATACCACCATAAGACTGATTGAAGCATCAGGTTGCCTATAGGGGAAACGAAAGAAAATCAAAGACTTTGAACTCTGAGGCCAGGAACAACATTAACGTAGGAGAACTCCCAGGTCTTCATGAAAGCAGAAAGTTGAGAAATTAAAATCAGAATTAAACATCAAGAAACAGAATTTGAGCCCAGTATCATGTAATGCCTTGCACATAAACCGTGAGTACTCTGCGTACCAACACAGAATAAAAACATTACAGCTTACCTAAGGCCGTACCTCCCTTCGATACATCGTCCTCCATTATAACAAGGATTAGTGCGACAAGACTCGCTTTTGGTAAAATTACGAGCTCCACATGTGCACTCAGCAATCACATCAACTCGTACCCCGACCAGTGAGGTTTTGTTAGCATTAACCATGTATGGAAGTGTGCTGATGTCCAGCGTGTTGGTACAACTGCCCTCACACATCTGGTTCTCATACAGGCACTCATCAATACCAACCATTGTGATGTTGATTCCAACATCCTTCTCAATCTGCAAATGTGTAAATCAGAAATACAAGCATCTGAAGTGATCTGGGATTTTCAGTTATCATCCTAGAGCTCTAAGCATCATAATGGACCAACAGACATGACCTAAATTCTTAGAAAGTCACAAGCTACAAATCTGTAACTTGTATTTTACTGAACTAAGCTATGTTGGTAAAGGTGAGGTTGATATTAATAACTATAATAATAATGATCAACACAGCAGATGTAAGGTATTCGAGAAAAAATACGGACAAGAATATTTACATCTGAGACAGATAATGAAACATGAGGATGGAGAAAATTATGGTATATGAGAATTTCAATAATTTGGCTCTTCATCAAATAATATATGGATTATCAAATCAAGGATGAAGAGATACGCCAAATGTATTATATATATAGGAATGACGAATGCAGGTGGTCAGGAGACCTCAGTGGAAGCATAACATTATATCAGATTTTAAACAGAGGGTCAAGACGTCAACTGGGTTCAACTGGATGCTAATGCACCCCTCCCCCCTTCAAATAGCCAAGTATTACACCAGTTAAATAATGGAAGAAATGTTTTGACTGCAAAGTGTTATAATTCTGTGGCTGGTAATACTTATATAGGCATAGCTAAGAAAATAATACTAATGTGAATCTTGAAAAAATATGATGTAAGGATGGTGACTGGATTCAGCTGGCAAAGGCAGGCTCCTGTGTATACTGTAATGAGCTGAGAGATTTCATAGAAACAGGGAAATTATTACCAACAGAGTAAATACCTAACTTATAAGAGGGAATAGAGTTAGTTAACAATTACAAAAAAATTGTACTGTATTAATGAGTCTTTGGGGAGAAAGACAGTTGTCTACATTTGTAGCTTCTAGTCATATGCAAAATTACCACATAATTCAGAATTTGCAAACCTTCTGGTTAGAAGAAGATGTGCTGAAAAATGTGTCTGCTTACCTCTTCTCTATGCATTAAAACAAGGCCGTTGAGGCGTACTGGTTTATAGTAGGGGAGCCATGAGCAGCAAATCGAATATCAGTTACAGGTGGATGTTTTCGACGCAACTGTACACTGAACACGTCCACATTTTCTCTCTCTGTGTTGAGCAGGTCGGCCAACTTGTCTCGGAAACGGTCTGCCTTGCTGCGTTGTAGGCTCTGTGACTGTAATGAAGAGACATAGTACTCTGTTACTAATATAAATGGAAAGAAGGACAGAGAGGCAGATTATTAATTTGTGATGCTTATCCTTTGCTGTAAGACTGTACTAAATTCGTAATAACCACAAGATGAAAATCTGAAACATCTGATGCAAAAATGATGTAATTCCATTTCGAGGAAATTGTAGAAAACAAGTCAAAACAGAACAATTCATGCAAATATGTATAGAAGTGTATGGGTGGTTGTAGTAGGGCAATCTATCTGGTTCTCTGTTGTAAAATTATAATTTTTACTTAAACAAAAAACTATATTGTTCAACTTCTTTTAATACATTGCAGCTAGATGTTTCAATATTATAATGCCATTACAAGGCTGTACAGCTTCTTATACACAAATTACTAAAATCTGCATAAACTGTTACAAGTAAATCTTCAAATAACCTACACAGTGCACACACCATGTAAATCCACCCTGCAGTTTGCACCAACATATGAACATTCTTCATTACAAATGGCTACCAAACAGGTAATTCAAGGGCAACTAACAACCCAACATTGTTGAGTCTGATTCTTTATTGTCCCCCAAAGGTCTGAATAGGTGGAAAAGTATCAAATGACTCCTCAGAGGCTGGTGTCTTAGCTTGTTGTGTGATATGAAAGGATGGTTGCTGAAGGAAAATAAGAAGTCCAGAGTGCCTTCAAATATAGTGTTTCACATGCACATAAAGATAAAGTTCATGTTTTTGTACTTACAGAATCAATAATCCACGTCTCTGCTTTTTTTTTTCTTAGATCTGATATCTTTTGTATTTGCTCTCTCAATGTAATTTTTTTTTGAGAATTTCGGTGTTTACACTACCAACACTGATACCTGACCTTGCATTTATCTCACTATGAGAATGTTCTGCAAAATAATCTCACAATTCTAGTAAACGAGCAACGCGTTTCTGAAACCCTTCAGCTTCCCCCCCCCCCCCCCACTCCAACCCCCCCTTTATTTAAGAACTCCACTTTCAATGTTATGCTTCTAAATTTGATTCTTTAAATAGAAATTTAGAAAGAAAGTTATATGCATTACTATAATTATGACAACCACTATACAGGACAAATTCTTGATGAATTTGATTGTTTAAGCAAATGAGGTAATGTAGAACTGTTAAACACAATGATATTTAATGACCATACTGAATAGCTAACTGTATCATGCAATGACATTTTCTTCAAATAACTGCTAGACTTTGGCCACGTATTGCATCATTGTGTGTATACACAGGTAGGCAGATAAACTTGGTATCAAATCCATCAGTTCCGCATACAATCACTGAATATTAGTTTTAATAACCCCACAACCTACCAGATAATTATAAAACAAACAATAGAAGTTACTTACCCGGTAATTCCAAACCCTAATAAAATCCTCATCAGTGAGTCCTGCAACCCGCACTGAACCAGAGTTGATCACAGCATCATGAGGAATCTCTCGCACCGTCACTGTCACATTGGCAGGTACATCAGTCTGGGTGTGTTTACGATCATATACTCTGAATTTCAGATGATACCTGTGTTGACAATAACTGATGTTACAGCAACAAGTAAAAGTAGTGTTTGTACATGATTATTAAATATGATTCTATTATCATCACAAATATTTGTCTAGCAATCTCTAATCAATGCACTAATCCAAACGGACACTTGGTATCTATTACAATGGACAGCTTTCACATCTCCATGAAAAAAAAAAAAACACATTTAAGTAAATTCTACACATATGAGCTTCCTGTTAATATCAAGTGTGTGCACCAACAAAATAATAAATAAAATGGGGTACACTGTAGGCCCAAAGTGCTTAGTGTGTGAACAGTATTAGGGAACGAGCAGGAATTTGCAGCTATCAGATACACTTTTGAAATCTCCTGGGCAATGTATTTCTTCATCTTTGCTGTCTACAGAATGCATGTTTTGGGTAAGTTTTAATCTGTCTATCAAGACTGTGAAGAATTCCTTCACTATTACTAGCATAAATTTGTTTTATTCATGCACTGTGTACAGTAAATTACAGACTCTCTCCAGACATTCAGAGGAAAGCTTTTCTCAAGATTACAGTAATGGAAAAGCAAAGTAGTAGAAATTAAACACTTAAATGGATTATAAACTTCATATTTATTAATTCAAATATCCTGCTAGACTCATGATTTAAGAATTCGGTGCTTAACAAAAAAAGCAGGGCTCCTAAGATCTTTCCAGAATTTATTATTAATAAATGCTAAAAGTTAAAGTAAAGTAAAGCTCTGCCTATAATAGGCCATGAAGGAGCAGAGGGGGAGTAAAGGTATAGCTCTACTCTTTAACCTCTGCACTGGATGGGGTGGGTGGTCGACATCACGCCCTGGCCGCTTTACTCCCTGGAAAGAGACCTGATACCCATTGCACTGGAGCATAATTGAAAGATATGCGGTCTGCTGTACATATAACAGTGAAGTGGCCTCATTTTTGAGAATGTATTCAGAGTGCTACACAAGGTGAAATCTGATACATCAGAAAGTTGTTCCTGAAATCTGTAATTTATGAAATGAGAACAATTTCTACTCACCGGCCTTCCTGCGTGCCATGCCTCATTGTGATCATGCCTGTATCCTCATTCAGCTTGAAGCGAACGTGATCAGGTCCATCATAGTAAAACTTTTTGTCTGGCAAATCCCAATCATCTAGATCATATACATAAACACGACCAATTTCTGTGTCCGGTGCTTGACCCTGTAGAGAAGGAATATTGAAACAATTAAACTCTGACACACAACCAGGGGCACTTGGATTGTCATTTATAAGCAGACCTATGTATACATACAGTGATTGTCCAGATCACTAGTGTAGTCAGATGCTGTCTGGTATAGATTTTTCAGTCCCTTAATTTGATGGTGAAGGTGAATACAAAATGTGTAATCACCTTCCATGTAAGCGACAGTGTTAATTTTACCATATATTTTTGAAGTTTTATTTTAACAATTTCCACAGATTTCAATACATTTTCCTGCTAACTGAAATATACAGCTCAATAAGACATGGCAGTAACAGCCAACAGTATATACAATTCTGCAGCATGTATTTACATGACTGCCAGATTACTTTACCTATAAATATGTAACACTTAAAAAGTTTTCATGGAAGTGGAGGTTTAGTCTGCAGTTTTCTGAGTTGTAACACTATGGTGCTCTGTGGGTGACAGCAACATTTTGTAAGGACGTGTTACCTATACGTGCAGAACAGCAGCAATGGCAGAGGCAAGAAATTCTTCTGAAATGTTGGTAACCATCCACAAGGCTGCAATGTCACTATGCAGGCAGCCATAACCAAAACATATTTTATTCTTTACCAGAGCATCCAGACCAACTTTGTTGCCAACCCAGCCTCCTAATCAATGGGCATCAGGGACTCCAGGAACTAAGTGCCCACAGCATGAACCTGACTATTCATCGTCATCTAGTGCTGATGTTAAGAAAGAATGAAGCTTTACCTTTACCTTCTCCAGGAGGAGATGATTTAATGCCCTGTAACCATTTTGCACAGAAGTAAATGCCCTGAGTGCCTGAACGTTATGAGAATTTAAGTGACTGCTATTACCTTGCACGTTCTTGGGTGATGACTTCAGGTAACTTCAGCACTTTAAACGCACACTGTGTGTTAACTGTGGTTGACGTTCAGAGTGAAAGGGTTAAATTAATTTATACACTAATTCATGTCACATAATTCATAATTAATATTGTAACTGCAAATTAAAATTGCATAACTCACCATATAGTTATAAACAAATATGTCTTTACTGCCAGGCTGCATCTTATTGTCATTAACATCTCCAATAACCACAGTCAGAGTGCTAGTGCCTGACATTGCAGGGTTTCCTGAATCCTTGATTACAATTGGGATGAGATACTCCTTTTGTTGCTCACGATCAAATGATCGGAGGGATGTTACAACAGCCATACCATCCCCATTAGCACCCTCTATAACACAGCAAAGGATAAATCAGTAGGATTTCATGAGTGGACACACACACACTTATACACAGGAAAGTCAAACAGTAGAGGTAATTTTACTTTTTAAAAACTGATGCTGTCAGTCCTGAAAAACATAGCAGATATAAACCCATTGGTTGCCTTTGCCTTTAGAGTGGTTATAATACGAG